>CM040913.1:17184243-18594243 GCA_023029165.1 Gobiocypris rarus
TTTAAACTGTTATAATATTGCTGTTTTACTTTATTTTTAATCAAATAAATTGCAGCCTCAGTGGTGAGCAGAGAGAGACTTCTTTCAAAAATATAAAAAAATCATGCCACACCAATCTTTTGAACAGGTGTTTATATATAGTCATATGTTTATAAAGTTTATGGTTTTCTACTGCTTTTGTCTGCTTTCAGGCTGAAACCAAGTTCTACAATGGCTTGTTGTATTATGGTGAAGGAGGTAACAATTGTTGTTTTAGTTTTTGAATTAAAGTCTGCATGAGAATCTTTTTAAGTTTAATATTATTCCCATTTTAGTTCAGTAATCATATATCTGAGTGGATATTAATTGATTATTGATACTGATTTTATCCAGCTAATGGAATGCTAATCATGTTCAACTTTGTCGTGCGACTTTACTTTGATTTAACTAACCTGTACCTTTTAATAATAATAAAAAAGTATTGCATGACTCCATTTGAATGATATGACTCCATTTGAATGATATGACTCCATTTGATTGGATTGCAGTGTCAGACACTAGTGTGGTGGAGGGAGAGTCTCAGATTCAGATGGGCCGCTTCATTTCCTTCTTACAGGTTTGACATCACAATCTTTTTGCATTTAAAAGAAATTGCTGAGCCTTAAACACAGTCATTTTTCCTTTGCTTTCATGTAACAGGAGCTGTCTTGCTTTGTGTCGCGCTGCTTTGAGGTGGTGGTCAACATGGTTCACCAGCTGGCTGCTTTGTACAACAGCAGCAAGTGAGAAATCTAAAATATTCACGTTATGTAGCGTTACGTGAATGCGATGTTGCTGAATTATCATTTTTTTATATCGCAGGGGTGCAACAAAAATCATTGAGTCCATAGGTGTACACTTTCAGGTGATTTTCATTTTCTCTGTCATCTTCATCTGGGTCTTCACTGATACCTGACGTCTTGTATTGAAGGTTTCTCTTTGTCCACAATCAGGCCGTGTACGAGCATCTGGGAGAACTTCTGGTGGTGCTCATCACCCTGGACGAGATCATGGAGAACCACGCCACACTGAGGAACACTGGAAGATGTATAAAAGGTGGAGTGGTACCATTTAGATGATGAAGTGAATGTGAATGAACTGAAGACAAAAAGAAGGCATTTATGAAATGTGTTTGAAGAGATTTTCTGTGTTGTTTTCTGAAGGTTACTGAAATCTGTCCATCATAACCCGGCTAAGTTTGCCATTCCAGAGGAAAAACTGAAGCCCTTTGAGAAGCTCTTACTGAAGCTGGAGGGGCAGCTGTTGGACAGCATGATCTTTCAGGTCAACACCATTCTTTTTTTTTTTGCATTGTAAAATAAAACCTGTAGTTTGCTTTTTTGCTATTAATTTAGTCAGATAAACACCCTAACCAAGGGTGCCCAAATATAACATAATCCTCAGTTTTTGATGGTCATTAAAAACACATTGTGTGTGTGTGTGTGTGTGTGTGTGTGTGTATATGTTGAAGTATGTATGTTAATGTGCCCCTATTATGCTATTTTTAAGGCTCCTGCTTTTATTTTGGAGGTCTCCTCCAACAGGTTTACATGCATCAAAGGTCAAAAAACACTTATTCTCATAATATACATTGCACATCACCACATTTTTCAATGATTTTCAAACGACTCAATGAATGAATCTCTCTAAATCTCTCCTTTCCATGAGTTAACTCTGCTCTGATTGGCCAGACAGCACAGTTTTATTTGACCAGTCTTGTGATTGGTCTACTGCTTGCAGTGTGTTTCGAAAGCTAAACAACCATTACCATAACTGAACTTCAGCTCCGTCCAGTTTTCCTCAGTCCTCAGCGATTGTAAAGACAGTAACGATGACATCGATTTGATCATATAAATCCAAGCGCGAGTCCGATGATGAAACATTGGAAGAATAGTTATTCAACCCAAACCTTCATCATAAGGACGACTTGAGCAGGATGTTTCTCAGTGAAACGCTACTCATTTTGATGTACATTATGAGATATTGAAACTTTGATTCCTCACCATCAGCATTAACAAGAGTATGTCCATCAACAAACCCATGTGTATATTTCTAATTTATTGCGGTGCACATGCGGGAATTGTATCAATAACACTGCATACGTTAGCCCAGCACTAACGTGAATGACTGATGTAACAAACATTTGTAAAACATATCTTGCTATCCTTTATCTTTACTCAAAGTAGTAAGAACGACAGACAATCTGCATTAATAGACACAGTTTTAGGTCATAGTGGCGCACAGCTGCTTAGCAGAAGTATTGCAGTAAGACGGTAAAAACGTGAGTTAGCCAGAAACGAACACAATTTGAAACACAAAACTACGTATTTTAAACACCCAGTGGAAAATAGATCCATCAATAATTCATACTTACAGGTTGTGATTCTGAGAGCAAGCTGGTCCAAATAATATGTTTGAGGGCGGGTCATGTTGTTCGTGGGCGGACAACGTACAACATAGGCGGGCGTTACGCAAATATCTTTTCTAATGAAGTAGAACCAGGATTCGGAATACAAACAGCTCATAAAGGCGGTTCAGAGTTGATTCTTTCTTTTGGGAGACAATAACTTTATTTATCGTGCACTTTTGACTTTGCTTCAAAATTTGTGATTTTGAAATGGATGTGTAATTTATTTAGTGGAAGAAAACAAGTATCGGCAACTTATGTTTGTCACAGACCTTATTTCACTTCCTATAATAAAAACCCATAGGAAAAGCTTGAGGGAACCACTGGCGAATTAGTCTTCCAGGTTTTGACATCACACCTGCATCGCTCTGTATTGGCTGTTGGTTAATAAGTGTTTTTTTTTTTTCATGCAGGCTTGTGTGGAGCAGAGGTTTGATAACCCAGGAGAAGGTGTATCGGTTTCTAAAAACAGTGCCTTTGCAGAAGAGTTTATACAATATCAGAACCATTTTTGCCAACGTTGAGTCAAAGCTTGGTTCGTATTTGTTTTCAATTCCAAATGGCATCAATGAGACTTCTTTTTTTGCTGTAGAGTACTGACAACAGTCATATAATCCATGTGATTTGCAGGTGAGCCGTCAGAGATTGACCAGCGCGACAAGTATACAGGCGTATGTGGCCTCTTTGTGCTACACTTCCACATCTTTAGGTCTGTGGACAAGAAGATCTATAAATCCCTGCTGGATGTGTGTAAAAAGGTTGGGCACACTAACTAGTGGGAATTGTGCATTGGGCAATCTGCTCTTTCGGTCATTATGAAAACGATTTCCCTTCTCTAATCTCTCAGGTCCCTGCAGTGACATTAGCAGCTAATATAATCTGGTTTCCAGACACATTTCTGATAAACAAAGTCCCCGCGGCAGCTAAACTACTGGACAAGAAGAGCATCCAGAGCATCCGCAGCAGTAGAGATGCATTCCTGCAGCAAAAGGCACAGACACTAATGAAGTAAGACAATTCTTTGAACAATACATTCATGGTCAGTGTATTTTCTACCATTTATAAAGATATCCTTTAGGGTTCCTTATATTGACTGAATATGTTCCTGTGTGCAGGGACATGCAATCCTACTACATATTTGTGACCTCCTGGATGATGAAAATGGAGTCAATATTATCGAAAGAACCGAAACCAGACAAACTGTCTGAGGACTTGAACCACAGGTGTAATACCTTTGTGCAGGTAGAGATTCAAGTTTTCTTCTTTTCTGTTATTTTTTTGGTTTAAAAATGTTGTTTATGGAGTTGGAAAATAATAATCTTTGCAATTACGTTGTATTTCCAGTGCGGTGATGGTTTCATAATCAGATGTGGGTCACATTAGATTAGGGTCCAGTTCTTAATATTAATTTACAGAGTTGCAAATGGTGTGAAATATATCTGGTAAATTTCCAGAAACTTTCCAAAAAACTCTGGAAAGTTTCCAAAGAATCCTGGATAGTTTCCAGAAACTGAAACCCTATTAGCTAATGTAGCACCTGCTACGACTAATTGCGGTAGACAGATTTATTTTTGGTTTGTCGTGTGGGCCACTAGGTTCGACTAGGGAGCCTGAGATAACTGTGATTTAGAAATATGTACAGATAAAATGAATCAGAACTTCTTTTGATGTCAGCTGACTATTTACTATTCAAAATGTAAAGATAAAGAAATAAATGTATTGTAAACAGTCAATGAGAACAATTACAAGGAAAATAACCAATAAAATTAGCAATATACCGGTATGGGGGGAAATACAAAAGTTAGATCTCACAAAAAAAACTATAGGTGCACCTTTGTAAATAACACACACTTATATGCATGTCAAATAAATTCCGTTCACATTCATCCAATAGTTTGGTATAAGTACAAAAATCAGAATGTGTACCAGAAAAATTCCTCAAAGTCAATGAAATTTGAGCTCAACAGTCCTCAGTTTTCCTTCCAATAAACGTTAGTTTTGTCTCTCCTCAGAAAACAGTTAAGGAAAACAGTTCACTGAAAAAAAACAAAGTCCAGTTTTGTTGCGTGAAAGCGCAAGAAAAAGAATTAGGGAAAAATAGCCCTTTAAACTCGATCCAGGAAAATTTGAATCACTCAGTCTCAAGTGATAGGGAAAATGGAGAAAGTGTGAGTGAAGATCCCACCTCAAACTGGAAGAAAATAGAGTTCACGATATAGGGTTTAGGCCTACTCAATCAGATGGTCTAGGATCCAGATCCATGGGGGCTCGCCATCAAGGGGAATATCCAGAAAAAACTTCAACAGGAACAAAAACCTGACCAAATCCTTGTTTAGTGATAACTTCTATCAAATATTTGGTCGCGAAATAATGATGTTCAGACACATTACAGCCACAGGAGCTCTGCTCTAACACTTCTCAAAATGGAGGATTCAATTCTCCCTCTGCCCGAGAGCACATTCTAGAAAGAGCAGGCTTAAAGGGGCAGTACACTATTTTCACATACATGACAAAACCAAATGAAAAACTCAAAATAAATTAGAACACAAAGAAAAACAATTTCTTTTCACTTCTTCCTTTCAGAAATGTTTCTTCCTCTTTTGTAATAAAATAAATTATGAATTTTAATAAAATCAACATAAATGAATCAAATCACTATTGTGTGTTATGTATTGTACCTCGTCACTATGTAGCTAAATCACCTGTGCTACACTAACTATTAACTACGACTTTAGCCTAAATAAACTCCTAATTACTGCTTATTAATATTTAGTAAGGTAGTTGTTAAATTTAGGTCTTGGGTAGGATAAGGGATGTATAATATGGTCATGCATTAATATGTGCTTTATTAGTACTTATAAACAGCAAATATCCTAGAAATATGCTAATAATAAGTAACTAGTTAATAGTGAGAATTGGACCTTAAACTAAAGGGTAACACTTTGTTTTACCATGTCTGTGACATATGTTACATGTACTTACCGTAGTAATAACAGTAAATAATGCTTAATTACTTGCAACTAAACCTCAACCAAACCCTAATCCTACCATAACCCAATAGTAAGTACATGTTGTTAATAAATATTACTCAGTACTTAAAGGAACACTCCACTGTTTTTAGAAATAGGGTTTATTCAAAACTTTCCTACATTTCCTACATTTAAATATCTGGGCAAATGCATTTTTGTCTCTGCTTTAGTTTGGCAGGGTCGCCACTAGCTTAGCTTAGCATAATTAATGGAATCTTATGTTGCCAGCTAGCATGTCCCGAGTGCCCCCCCCCCACACCTAATTACTTCTTGTGGCCTGCGTATTCACAACGAATATAAATAGCGATGCAGATTAAGACTTAGGCAGATTTAGATTTCCTAGGCAGATTTTGACTTTATTATGGGGATATATTATGGAGACTATATTATGGGGAAGCACAGGCGAAGCACTGTATAATATAGTCCTAAATCAATATCTGCCTAGGAAATCGCCTAGTCTTAATCTGCATCGCTATTTGTGTTCATTGTGAATACGCAGGCCACAAGAAGTAATTAGGTGGGGGTTTTTTTTGATCACTTTTACTCGGGACATGCTAGCTGGCAACATAGGATTCCATTCATTATGCTAAGCTAGCGCGACCCTGCCAAACTAAAACAATGCATGCACTGAGACAAAAATGCATTTGCCCACATATCTAAATGTAGGAATGATGTTGAGTAAGCCCTGTTTCTAAAAACGGTGGAGTGTTCCTTTAAATATATAATTACACTGTAACAGTGACACCTTAAAATAAAGCGTAACCAACTAAAGTGTTAACCAACAGATGTGTCTGTGTTTCAACAGGGAATCCTGTACGCTTACAGCATCAGCACCATCATCAAGACCACTATGAATATGTACATGTCCATGCAGAGGCCCATGACAAAGACCTCAGTGAAGGCCCTGTGCCGATTGATGGAGCTGTTGAAAGTGGGTTGATGAGTCAGATAATTAAACAGGAACATTTTTTTTATTATACAGGTCCTTCTCAAAAAATTAGCATATTGTGATAAAAGTTCATTATTTTCCATGATGTAATGATAAAAATTAAACTTTCAGATTCATTGCACACCAATTGAAATATTTCAGGTCTTTTATTGTTTTAATACTGATGATTTTGGCATACAGCTCATGAAAACCCAAAACTCATATCTAAAAAAATTTGCATATCATGAAAAGGTTCTCTAAACGAGCTATTAACCTAATCATCTGAATCAATTAATTAACTCTAAACACCTGCAAAAGATTCCTGAAGCTTTTAAAAACTCCCAGCCTGGTTCATTACTTAAAACCACAATCATGGGTAACGCCGGCTTCACACCGCACACGCTAGCAGTGCGTTGGCAGGGCAGAAGCGGTGCGTGTGGAAAGCGGGAGCCGCGTGCGTCAGTTGTGCTTTCACACTGGCTGCGTTTGTCTCCCGCAGCTGAACCGTATATTGCAAATACAGACGAATATAGTCCATTCTGTCACTTTCCCGCTGTTCTCCTCGGACCCCTGTCTGTCTCGTGCTTTGATTTATGATGGGCAGCATTATCTGCAGCAAATGCGACCGTGTTCCCCTCTGTCCCAAACACATATGCATAACATGCTGTATAAAGGTAGTTTACGTGATAAAAGTACTCTTAATGTTAAAATAAGACTTTAGTTTTAGTCATTTAAACAGGCTTTTGAAGTTTGAGCAAAAACTTCTGACAGTGATGTGTTCTCCAGTTTTTTTGTTGTTGTTTTTCACAGCGCCGGATGTCATATGGTGTTTGTGAAACACACGGAACACTTCACTACATGATCTCATGGTGAAATTAGCTATTTTTCATGTTAATCAGGTCAGTTTTGATCAGAACAATGCACTGTGGCTTTAATTCGGCGTGAGCAGCGCGTCAAAAATAGACCCGGCGCCGAAACGATCGCGGCACTGACGCTTCTGCTCTGCTCCTGCTACGTGCTGCGGCGCTGCCTCTGCTGCCGGTGTGAATGCACTCATCTGTTAACATGAGCGCCGAAAAAAATACACGCTGCTTACGCCCTGCTTACGCGTGCGGTGTGAAGCCGGCGTAAGACTGCCAACCTGACTGCTGTCCAGAAGGCCATCATTGACACCCTCAAGCGAGAGGGTAAGACACAGAAAGAAATTTCTGAATGAATAGGCTTTTCGCAGAGTGCTGTATCAAGGCACCTCAGTCGGAAGTCTGTGGGAAGGAAAAAGTGTGGCAAAAAACGCTGTACAACGAGAAGAGGTGACCGGACCCTGAGGAAGATTGTGGAGAAGGACCGATTCCAGACCTTGGGGGACCTGCGGAAACTGACTGAGTCTGGAGTAGAAACATCCAGAGCCACCGTGCACAGGCGTGTGCAGGAAATGGGCTACAGGTGCCGCATTCCCCAGGTCAAGACACTTTTGAACCTGAAACAGCGGCAGAAGTTCCTGACCTGGGCTACAGAGAAGCAGCATTGGACTGTCGCTCAAATTTTGCATGTCATTCGGAAATCAAGGTGCCAGAGTCTGGAGGAAGACTGGGGAGAAGGAAATGCCAAAATGCCTGAAGTCCAGTGTCAAGTACCCACAGTCAGTGATGGTCTGGGGTGCCATGTCAGCTGCTGGTGTTGGTCCACTGTGTTTTATCAAGGGCAGGGTCAATGCAGCTAGCTATCAGGAGATTTTGGAGCACTTCATGCTTCCATCTGCTGAAAAGCTTTATGGAGATGAAGATTTCGTTTTTCAGCATGACCTGGCACCTGCTCACAGTGCCAAAACCACTGCTAAATGGTTTACTGACCATGGTATTACTGTGCTCAATTGGCCTGACAACTCTCCTGACCTGAACCCCATTGAGAATCTGTGGGATATTGTGAAGAGAAAGTTGAGAGACGCAAGACCCAACACTCTGGATGAGCTTAATGCCGCTATCGAAGCATCCTGGGCCTCCATAACACCTCAGCAGTGCCACAGGCTCATTGCCTCCATGCCACGCCACACTGAAGCAGTCATTTCTGCAAAAGGAGTCCCGACCAAGTATTGAGTGCATAACTGAACATAATTATTTGAAGGTTGCCTTTTTTAAAATTAAAAACACTTATTTTATTGGTTGGATGAAATATGCTTTTTTTCAGTTTTCATGAGCTGTATGCCAAAATCATCAGTATTAAAACAATAAAAGACCTGAAATATTTCAGTTGGTGTGCAATGAATCTAAAATATATGAAAGTTTAATTTTTATCATTACATTATGGAAAATAATGAACTTTTATCACAATATGCAATTTTTTTTAGAAGGACCTGTATACCTGACTCTACTTCATTGTTGTGTGCACAATAATTTACACATTAAAAGTAGTGTATTAGTTATGGTGCACACAGTTTAAACACTAATTGTGCACTACTAATGTCTTACATTAGTTATAGTGTGCACAATAATTGTAGAGTGGACAATATTTTAACTGTCAGTAGTGTTCACTGTGTATCTAATATATTGGTTGTGTGAAAATAATGTCAACATTTAATAGTAGTGTGCACTATAAATCTAGTATATTGTAGTATGCACAATAATTTACACAATAACAGTAGTCTGCACTACAAATTTAGTGCATTACTCAGTTTAAACACTAGTGCACTGTAGTGCTCACCGTTTTAACACTAATAGTGTGCACTACAAGTGTAGTACATTAGTTGTAGTGTGCACATTAATTTGGAAACTAATAACGATATGCACTACAATTTTAGGACATAATTTTACACATTAATAGTAGTGTACACTATAAATCTAGAATATTGTAGTGTGCACAGTAATTTAGACAATAACTGTTGTCTGCGCTACAAATTTTGTGCATTATTTGAAGTGCTCACCATTTTAACACTGATATGAACTCAAAATCTAGTACATCATTTTAGAAATGACCTGAAGTTTTCAATACATATCAGTATGTTTGGTTTACACAAAATTGTTGATATATTAGTAGTAGTGTGCACTATAATACATTTTAGTGTGCACAATAATTTAGAAAAATGTAGTGCATTTGTTGTAATACTCACAGTATAAATGCTAATAGTGTGCCCTAAAATTAGGAAAGCAATTATATGCACTACAAATTTAGAACATCATTTATTTTACACATGTTCACTACATATCTAGTATGATTGTTGTAGTATGCACAAAAATGACAACACTAAGAGTAGTAGTGTGCACTATAAATCTAGTACATTTGTTAAATAGGTCATACAAACTTGATTAGTAATGTGCAGGCTGTCCAAGGAACCAAGTGTACACTAGGTAGTATGCACAAGTTCCACTTTTCAGTGATAGGTAGTGTATTAGTTCTAGTTCCTGTGTGCACTAGTTGTAGTTCACTAGGCAGTGTCCACCATAAATCAAGGACTCTATATTCTAGGTTGTGTGAAGTGCACAGTGTTTATATGAGTGTTTGTCAAGCACAGGCTGTGGAGCACACATTCCACCGGCGCTCAGTGGTTGTAGCAGATTCTGTGTCTCACATCACGCAACAGCTGCAGTCTCAGGCTCTGGCCTCCATCGCTACTGCTAAGGTACAAGCGCACAACCATTTCACATTTCATTGAGAGCAAAATCTCTATAGACCAGACATTCTAATGATTGATTGTTGTCCTCGTTCAGAAACGAGTGATCTCTGATAAGAAGTACAGCGAGCAGAGGCTGGATGTGCTGTCGGCTCTGGTTCTGGCTGAGAACACTCTGAACGGGCCCAGCACCAAAGAGAGGAGATTGATAGTGTCTCTGGCTCTCAGTGTTGGCACTCAGATGGTGAGTATTAATACACTGCTTTTACAATCAAATTAAAGGCCAATTTGTGACATTTGCATTTAAACTATTCAAATATATGTTGAAGCCAGACACTTTGAACAAGTTTCTTCCAGTTTATATTTTTTGTGTTGCAAAATGGCCGTTTTTTCTTAATAATACAAATATTTAATTGATTTGTTTATTAAATAATTGTATTTATGTATTATTTTGTTTTGTCTGTTTGGTGTTCTTTGTTTTGTTTTATATTTTGTTTTGTTTGATATTTATCGTTTTTTTTTCTTATTTGTTTTGATTGATGGTCATTCTTTTTTCTTTGTTTTGATGTTCATTGTTTTTGTTTGTTGTTTTAATATTTGTTCATTGTTTTGTGTTTTCTTTGTTTTGTTTGGTGTTCATTGGTTTTTGTTTTGTTTGTTGTTTTATGTTTGTTTTGTTTGATGTTCATTGCTTTGTTTGTTGTTTTGTCTGTCCGTTGTTTTTTCTTCTTTGTTTTGTTTGGTGTTCATTGGTTTTTGTTTTGTTTGTTGTTTTATGTTTGTTTTGTTTTGATGTTCATTGCTTTGTTTGTTGTTTTGTCTGTCCGTTGTTTTTTCTTCTTTGTTTTGTTTGATGTCCATTGGTTTTTTCAATTTGTTTTTATGTTTTGTTGGTTTGTTGTTTTGTTTGTTCGTTGTTTTTATGTTTGATGTTCACTGTTTTTGTTTGTTTGTTTTTTCTTTGTTTTGTTTGATGTTCATTGGTTTTGGTTTTGTTTTTATGTTTTGTTGGTTTGTTGTTTTTATCTTCTTTGTTTTGGTTGATGTTCATTGGTTTTTGTTTTGTTTTTATGTTTTGTTGGTTTGTTTGATTGCATTTTTGTTTTGCACAGAAAACCTTTAAGGATGAGGAGCTCCTGCCTTTACAGCTTGTGCTGAAAAAGCTGGACTTAATCAGTGAACTAAGAGAGCGGTGAGCCTTGAATTTGTTCAACTAGTTATGATTAGCAGTAGCCGATTTTGAGTCTGTGATATCTATGTGGCTGTGTTGTAAGTGCATGATGGGATATCCTCTCTCCTCAGAGTCAAAGTGCAATGCGACTGCAGTTTTCTGTACTGGCATCGAACTGTCTTCCCCATATACCTGGATGACGTGTACGAAAATGCTGTGGATGCGGCCAGAATTCATGTAAAATACATAGCACTAGCTATCCTTAATGCTCACAGATTTTTTGTGTGAAATTCTTTTATGTAATATCTATATATTTTCTCTAGTACATGTTCAGTGCGCTCAGAGACTGTGTGCCCACCATGTTGCACGCAAAACACATGGAGTCATGTGATCAGCTGCTGGAGTGTTATGACACTGAGATCATGGAAATCCTCAATGAGGTAATCAGAGTCCTGGATGCATGTTTCTTTGTAGTGTAAGAAATGATGATGTAGCACTTTGGGTTCTACGGAGTCTGAATGAAACCAGAATATCCAATTATCAAATTGGTGTATCAAACCTTTTATCCCGTGACAGTTAACCACCTCTAATGTAAATGAGGGTGCTTCTGTGATCTGTGTGTGTTAGTAAAGTTGAGACACCCCATTGTCTGAGATGAGATGATACTCATGGTCCCTCACATGCTCCCATTCTACAGTTAATGACCATTTGCTCACAATGTGATCCACTCAAATGCTGCAGAAACAACAAAACTGTTGACTTTGTTCTTCTCTATGATAATTAAGCCATTTTGGGGAATGAGCATGATTTGGCTTGAGGCATAATTTTGTATATATTTTCTGATCTTTAGCACCTGCTAGACAAGCTGTGTAAGGAGATTGAGAAGGACCTGCGCTTGTCTGTGCACACACACCTCAAACTGGATGACCGAAATCCTTTCAAAGTGGGAATGAAGGATCTGGCTCACTTTTTCTCTCTCAAGCCCATTCGCTTCTTCAACCGTTTCATCGACATCAAAGGTATGGCATGAAAATTTGAGAGGAAAAAATATTACAAATTGTATTTTAAGTCAACTTGTTAAAATATTATTTATTTTTTTAAACAATGTTTTAACATTTATTTAATCTGTATTTAATATTAATAATGTTTCTGGCTTTTTGAAAATCATGAGATTCATTCCAGTTATTATTGTTTTTTTTCTTAATATTTGTCTTATTTTTTTTCTTATTTTTTAAAAAATATGTATTTAATATTCTAACATTAATCATGGGTTTTTTTTAAATATATTTTTATTTTGTACAATTTAATAGAATTTTTTTAATACTTTTTATTTTATTAATAATATAATATATATATATATATATATATATATATATATATATATATATATATATATATATATATATATATATATATATATATATATATATATATATATATATATATATATAGAGAGAGAGAGAGAGAGAGAGAGAGAGAGAGAGAGAGAGAGAGAGAGAGAGAGAGAGAGAGAGAGAGAGAGAGAGAGAGAGAGAGAGAGAGAGTGTATAAATATACTATAAATATAAATGTGTGTGTGTATATTTTAGCATATTATCAATTATAATTTTATTAATGAATGTATTACAATTATTTGTGTATCTATATGTGTATGTACACATTTAATTATAAAAAAACAATACCTTTTATACATGAAAATAAAGAAAAAGTGTCTTTCACTTGGGATAATTTAACTTGTCCTCGATAGTGATGTTTCTAAGCAAGATGTGTAAGATATTAAGACCAAATCCTCTGTGCCCTGCAGCCTATGTGACTCACTATCTAGACAAGACATTTTACAACTTAACGACAGTGGCTCTTCATGACTGGGCCACATACAGTGAGATGAGGAATCTTGCCACACAGCGCTATGGTTTGGTTATGACTGAGGCCCATCTCCCCAGCCAAACTCTGGAACAGGTACAGTATGTACCTCACTCAACAGATAAGCTCAGAAATGAATTGTCGCATTTAGCCTCACATCACTGCTGGGGTCTTCTAGGGACTGGACGTCCTTGAGATCATGAGGAACATTCACGTCTTTGTCTCCCGCTACCTCTACAACCTAAACAACCAGGCAAGACTTTACCTCTGAAGTTATTGGACCACAAATGTACTTTACTTGATGTGTTTGTGTAAAACATGTTCTCCATTGTGTGTAGATCTTCATTGAGAGGACCAGCAACAACAAGCACTTAAATACCATAAACATCCGTCACATTGCCAACTCCATTCGCACTCATGGAACGGGTATCATGAACACAACGGTATGTAGAGATCCGTCTGTATTACGTGACCATTGATATCTCATCATATTATGCCGATACCTTAGAAAGCAGGGTGGCCGATTTAAAGCCGATATACCGTATTTTCCGCATTATAAGGCGCACTTAAAAGCCTTTCATTTTTTCAAAAAATGACAGTGCGCCTTATAATCCGGAGCGCCTTATATATGGATCAAGGCGCTCTGTCAAAATGTTTCAGTATGTAAAAACAATTTAATAATAATAAAATGTTTCTGTATGATTGGTAAACTACAAAGGCGCACCGCTTGCAGCATTACGGCTACTGTAGTCAGTAAACAACGGTACTGTGCTTTCGGATAATGACGAGAGGGAGCCGGGCAGGTTGGATGCCGTAGTCGCCCAACTGTTCAATTCGGACACTGAAGAAGAATAATTCAAGGGATTCATGGACAGGGAATGAACTGAAAAAGTGAGCTTTACGTGTTATACGTAACTGAACAATGTGGAGTTATGCACTAACGTTTGATTTAGTGGTATCCGACTGTTTCTTTTACTACCGGTACGTGTTTATTGAATTAAGGAAAAGTTCCCCTACACGTTTGGGAGAAAGGTTAGCAAGGCTGGGAGATATTGTTTATATGCACATCAATGTTTGAACAACGTTACCATGGGAGTGAACGGAGTTGTCAGAACGCTTAATAAAGTTTGACTTTATCTGACTGTTTTGTTGACATTCCCTTTAGCACCATCTAGTGGATCCATAACGCAAACCCAGTTAAACGTTTGACTGCAGTATCTTCTATTCTATGCGCATTATAATCCGGTGCGCCCTATATATGAAAACAGTTCTAAAATAGGCCATTCATTGAAGGTGCGCCTTATAATCCGGTGTGCCTTATACGTAGTGCGGAAAATACTGTATATGGTTTCTCACTATTTAATTTAAAGATAGTAAAAACACATGCAGTTGCTGAAATAAAATGTATATTTATTGTAGTGCTGTCAAAGGATTAATCACAATTAATCGAATCCAAAATAAAAGTTTTTGTTTACATAATATATGTGTGTGTATTATGTATATATAAATACACATACATACATGAATATATTTAAGAAAAGTTTGTCTGTATTTTATTTATAATAATTTATATTATTTATATAAATATTTTATATATAAATATTAGTGCCGAGCAATCGATTAATCGCATCCAAATTAAAAGTTAATGTTTACATAATATATGTGTGTACTGTGTATAATTATTATGTATATATAAACACACATACATGTATATATTTAAGAAATATGTTATATTGACATATAAAATAAATTATATACATATATACAGTATTTACATGCAAATATTTCTTAAATATATACATGTATGTGTGTGTATTTATATATATTTGACAGCACTAATTTATTTTACATAATATGTATTAAATTAAAAATAAATAATTTGCAAATGAATATGAAAAACATTTAAACTGAAAAATAAAAAATGAAATAAAGTAAAATAAACAGATTTATAATTTGCTGATTCTGTAGTACTATTTTAGTGTTTTCCTGTATAACTATTACAATATATAACTAGTGTAATTCCAGTATAAGTATTTTCCAGTATAGAAAATAAATTATATAATCATTTTCGTAGAGATGTGACCTGAGCTAAATACTGAGTTCGGAAAGGAAATTATGCATTCTATGCAGTCCCTAATGGGACATGAGCATGGAAAATATATGAGAAAAATATTTCAATGCTTTTGTGTTCTCTCTTAATTATATAGTTGGGTAATTATTATATTGTATAATTTGTGGGCATCAGGTTTACATTGTTTGTTTAACAGCTCTGTCTAATAATTTATTTGACAGAACTTTTAAACAGAGACAGTAAAGTAATGACGATAGAGAATGAAAGCTCCAACGCTGTCAAAATAAAAGCCCGGCACACCGTCAAAATAAAAGTCTTCCTGACGCATCTGCCAAACAGAAAATATTTTCGTCCTTAAAAATACAGATAAGTCGGTTGACCACTAATACTGATGGTCTGAAGTATCTCCCTGCAGGTGAACTTCACTTATCAGTTCCTCCGCAAGAAGTTCTACATTTTCAGTCAGTTCATGTATGACGAGCACATCAAATCCAGACTCATCAAAGACATCCGCTTCTTCAGGGAAACCAAGGATCAGACCGACCAAAAAGTATGTTGGTCTTCATTTGCATGTTTTTTTTCTTCGTGAAGCAATGTCATTTTTTGAAGACGTGTTGTTCTGTTCGTTTCTGCTGTATGAAGTACCCCTTTGAGCGAGCGGAGAAGTTCAACCGGGGCATCAGGAAGTTGGGTCTTACTCCTGATGGACAGAGCTACCTGGATCAGTTCAGACAGCTCATCAGTCAGATCGGTAAGCTTTGTCTAAAGTCTTTCCTTTTGTAATGTTCTGAAAGATACCTTTAAGCATCATTTGGGCTGATTTTACTTCCCTTTCCAGGCTAACTCATTTTAAAATAATAATAATAATAATTTTAAGCATTTAAAGGGATAGTTCATCCAAAAATAAATATTCTTTCATCATTTACTCACCTTCATGTTGTTCCAAACCTGTATGAGTTTCTTTATTCTTTTGAACACAAAGAAGATATTTTGAAAAATGTTAGTAAACAGACAGTTGATGGGCCACATTGACTTCCATAGTATTGGGGGAAAAAATATGGCTACCGTCAACTGTCTGGTTACCAATATTCTTCAAAGTATCTTCTTTGTGTTCAAAAGAAGAAAGAAATTCATACAGGTTTGGAACAACATGAGGTTGAGTAAATGGTGGGTGAATTATCCCTTTAAGAAACTCCCTTTTTTATAATTAAAAACCTTCTTTCATTCCCTGTCTTCCCTTTCTTTTACTTTCTTCCAGGCAATGCTATGGGCTATGTGCGCATGATTCGGTCAGGAGGGCTGCACTGCTGCAGTAGCGCTATTAGGTAGAGCATCACTTTCTACTACTATCATAGACTGTTAAAAAAGATGGTATGCTATAGATTAGTTAATAATTACCTAATTGAAAATGAAGCCAAAATATCCCAGAAATGGTCATTGCTGATAGAGTTTACACAGTAGTGATCCTGAGGTGGAGCCGTGGCATCAAGTTCCCGCCCAGACTCCTGGTCCCACAGTCTCGTTCGCAAGCACAGCTGTCAGTCATGATGTCACAACCTGTTTTACAGCATCAAACAACTAACTAAAACCAAACTCATTGGAAAAACAAAGACTTGAACATGTGTCTGCATGATAAGAAGTACCTAAAATGTCAAAAACCATCTTCAGAAAGTAAATATTTGAAGTGTAATTGGATTTTTTAGTTTGGCTTGCGTCTCTTTCGATTACATGGAGAGGGTTTATGACCTGTACTGCAGCCAGTCACCAGGGGGTGATCAAATTGTTTTGGCTTCACTTTTCAGGACATGTGCGGCACACTTGACTACTACACACAAAAGATATTTGGGTGACATTTAGATCATAGTAATAATTAACTAATTGATTAATACTAGGTAAAGCTGTCTCGCATGAAATTCAGAGATAAAACAGACACACATAGCATGAACATAATAAAAATTTCTTATACACACACACACACACAGGTATTCACACTGACATGTCTTCCAGGTTTGTTCCTGATCTAGAGGACATTGTGAACTTTGAGGAGCTTGTGAAAGAGGAAGGTCTTTCTGAAGAGACGCAAAAGGCCGCCAGGTACTGTACATCATAACTCACTAAATCAGCATCTCTGCTACCTAGCAGCTTGTACACAACGTGGAAACTTATTATATGAAATTAATATTTAATAAATAATAATAAAACATAATAAAAAAATACAAAAACAATAATAATACTATTACTAATAATAGTAATAATAAAAACTAGCAATGATACAGTCATACTACTACTATTAATAATAATATGATTATAAATAATAATAATGAATAAATCTTAATAATAATCATTGTTAGTTTTTAGCATTTGTTAGTTATTTAATACTAAAACAATAATGATGAATACATAATAAAATGACAATAATTCATAAATACTAAACACTAATTACTGAAATAGAATAATAATGATAAATAAAAACCTTAATAACAATCATAATTATAAATAATTAGTAATGCATAATAATTGAACCATACCAATAATTAACAATAAACAATTATTATGATACATAATTATTACACATGATTGATAATAAAACATCAATAATAGTAATAATAGTCAATCATTTGTAAATTATTAATTTCTAACATAATAATATAACAATAATTAATAAAAACTAAAAATAATAATTACTGAAATATAATAATAATGCTAAATAAAACAATAATTAATCATTCATAATAAACATTATTAACGATATTAATAAAACTTACCAAAAAATATATAATAATTATTAATAATATTGTTTTCATATTTATTGGCTATTAAAAATAACACTCATTATAATATATAATTATTACACAATTGATAAATTATAAACATGATTGATAATTAAAATATACCAAAAATACCAGTCAATTATTAATTTCTAAATCTTTATTAATGAATGATAATATTTTTTTTTCCTCTCCAGCCAACTGGATTGTGTTCTTAGCGACCTGACTAGCAACTCAGCTGAAGGAACTGAGTACTTCAAGATGCTTGTGGGGGTTTTCGCACCAGAGTTTCGCAGCATTAAGAACATGCACTTGAGGAACTTCTACATGATTGTTCCTCCTCTGGTGGGTCCTCAGATCTGGGATGTGGAAATCTCTTGCTAGTTCCAGCATCACATGCATGACGGTCATTTCTCTTCTCCCTCACAGACAGTAAATTTTGTGGAACACTCCATCGGCTGCAAAGAAAAACTAAACAAAAAGAACAAAGTGGGAGCTGCGTTTACAGACGATGGTTTCGCCATGGGTACGTGTTGAAGACGGTTACAAACATCAATGGTATTTTACATTTTTCTATGAACAATCTATTCAAGGACCTTTCCTGTGTTTTCCAGGTGTCGCCTACATCCTGAAGCTTCTAGACCAGTACCAGGAGTTTGACTCCCTCCATTGGTTCCAGGCTGTGAGGGAAAAGTACTTGAAGGAAATGAATGCAGTGGTGAAGGAGCAGAACGTTCAGTCAACCAGCCAAGATGAGAAGCTCATGCAGACTATGAACCTGACCCAGAAGAGACTGGACGTGTATCTACAGGTGTGGGAGCATCTTCATGCTGTTCAACAATGATGGCCATTTGCTTTGTATTTTCACATTTTCTCTCCATTCATAGGAGTTCGAGCTGCTTTATTTCTCCCTGAGCAGCGCTCGGATATTCTTCAGAGCTGATAAAACAGCAGCCGAGGAGACCCAGGAGAAGAAGGACAGAGGTTGGTTGATTGATCCATGATCTCTAGAACATCTTAATAGTGACTTTTTGTAGCACGCACTAATTTAAGCTCTTTTTCAGAGGACGTTGCCAAAACCGGTCCTGGTTCCTCAGTGATTGAGGGTTCTCCTGGGGAGTCAAGCGGCAAGTGAAACTCCAAAACAGCTTGAATGATATGAATCGTGGAGGTTATAAACATTGATCCTCCAGCCACTATACTTCTTTTGGAGTCTGTTCAACGTCTTAAACTCATTTTGACGTTACGCCACCTGCACTCTTTAGACTGGAACTGACTGTGGATTTGGACCAACGATTCGCATTTAGACCATATTTGTTTTATGCATCTACAATGACATGTTCAGCCGCTGTTTTGCCAACATGTTTTCGATAATGACGTGCTCACGTAAATTTGAGATATGTGGTAGATTAAAGGGATAGTTCACCCAAAAATGAAAGTTCTGTCATTTACTCATCCTCACGTTGTTCCAAACCTGTATAAATGTTTTTGTTCTGCTGTACATAAAGGAAGATATTGTAACCAAGCAGATCCCCCTCCCACCCCCAATTGACTACCATAGTATTTTCCCCTACTATGGTAGTCAATGGGGCAGATCTGCTTGGGTTTTATACAGGTTTGAAACAACTCGGTGAGTAAATGAAGACAGAATTTTCATTTTTGGGTGAACTATCCCTTCAACATCCTCTTGAATATTAGGCTCAAGTATTTTTATATGATAAAAACAATTAAAGATACTTTTTTAGGTATAGATTATAAAACTAAAATTCAAAGATTAATAATTCAATTTAAAGGTTAGTTCACCCTCACGTCACTTCAAATCTGTATTACTTTTATTCTGTGGAATTTGTTTTGACAATGTGGACCAATAGGGTTATTTTGGACCCCATTTACTTTCATTATATGGACAAAAATAATGAAAGAGAAAGGAAATTCATACATGTTTGGAACAACACGAGGGTGAGTAAATGACAGACCTTTCATTTTTGTTATTTCAATGTTGATTTATGGAAACTAGAATGCTTTTTTCCCCTTCTGTTAAGAGTACTAATTTACTTTACTAATGGCCAAATCTTACTCAACTCCATCATTTTTTAATTGTGACATGTATAATGATCTGTTGTTGATCTGTAATGTATATGATCTGTTTAGTCCATTTGTGCTGTTTAAAATGTGTCCGACAGAGAAAAAAACACATTGTCCTTGAGAACTGTGATGGAGGAAGTTGAATTGCACTTGCCTTAAAGCTGCTGCCGTCTTACAGTATTCATAGTGACCGAGAAGCACACTACGCAGCATTTTCATCACGTCAGTGACACTCCATCTGATTTTCTTGTCTATTTTGACCGTTTGTAAGTAGTTTGTGTATAACCATGAACCTCATGGCGTCTTTATTAAAATACTTGGGGGTGAAAAAAAACAAACCGTCTGCTCAGATGAAAGAGGAAAAGGCATGTTAGTTTTAGTCATGAGATTACAGAGAGATTACACACAGCATGCTGGTACTGTAAGTGCGGTTTCTCCCACACATCCCCTTCCCATACAGAGTCCAAACACTGGTTCAGGAAAGCCGTTCTGCTTTATTACAAAGAAAGGGAGCCTTAAAGGTGGTCAGAAAATACAAGATTGGTCTGTTTTTCGTACTATCGGTTTTCCCTTTCCTACGAAATGCTTCTATTCAAATAGCTGCAGCTGAAATGTCTCCACCCCCTTGGTAGGCCTTCCGTGTCTCCTTTATTCGTTTAGTTGAATTGGTCTTTAAGTGCACGGGGTAACAAACGTGATTCCCCGTCTGGCAGCTCAACATACTGTTCACTAATTTTTTTTGTCTTTTGCATTTTTGCTTCTACCACATAATGCCATTTCTGTTTACCTCCTAAAAACGAGGTCAAGCATAGTTACTTCTTCCAAAATAGACGTAATGTATATATATATATAGATACATCTATCTATATATATCATATATATACACATTCATACATACATACATATCTTTATTCATGTGATGTCAAAAAATTAAAAAAATGTACACGTTTATTACAAAATCGTAACAAAGACTGAAAAGGGTTTGTATTCATTCTGGAACAATGTTTCTCGATAAGCTCACAACCGCCTGGTCCGCGGCTTGTGCCCAGCAACGGTCACTGAAACAGTCTGATTAGGTTTTATTGAAGCTAAGCAGAAAACAGCTCGGGATGAGGAACGCAGGTGGATGGAGCAAGAGGAATGACAAACGAAAGAAAAGAGAATGGGGCACCTCCATGATGTTAATGACAGGGCCGCGCGTCCTACGATGGGTACGGAGCGATTTTCCCACATAAAAAAAAAAGCAGAAAACAATTTTTGTGTTCTTTTATTACTAAATAGTGCAACAATGAACATTGCATTTTCTTTTGCCCTTGTGTATTCACATGTATTGGATTTGTCTTTGTGTCTGTCCTGTTTGTTAGCGCAGCGCGCTTCGGAAAACAAAGCGCGAACTGCGTTTTTTTTTCTCTTTAATACCAATGGATGTGTTTGTGTGCTGTACTGCAACTTCAAAGACTCCAGGCAAACACCAAAAGGGGCTTTCCATCAGAGTAAACAAAACATTGACCCTGCTCGAAATGAAATGGAGGGAGGAGAAGAAGAAAAAAAACGTAAGAGGGGAATTTAAAAACAGAATGAAAATATATAGAAGTGTTTTTTTGTGTTCGGGCAGCACATAATTTTGTAAGGCAGGGTCCCTCCCCCCAGTTCTCAAGGTGGAGACCCCCGCCACCCTCCCCTCCCCTCCCGCAGTTCTTGTCCAGACAGTTGAGGAATAAAACCAGGTTTTTTGTGGTCGGGCAGGTCGACTGGCTGTCTCTGGCCGATCGCTCCTAGAGCTCCCGGGTGCTGATGGACGCAGCTTCAGAAGGCCTGCTGGGCCGGATTGTAATTGAAGGTGGTTGGCACGTGAGGCCGCTCCTCTAGCTTGTCGTATTCCAGATGAAACTCCTGAGAGACGAGAGGAAAGCACAGAACTGACGTCCAGCCACACATATATACACATATATCTATTTATGACATGCACATCACTCAAACAATCTGTATAACTATGACATATTTCAACATATCAGCAATGATAGATAACTGCACAATTGGTCAATTAAGTACAACACAGTTTTAGTAAATAATGAGTAATATTTCATTACACTGCAGCAGATTGATTCAAACATTTATTTTTTGCAGTGAACGTGTGAATAACTGAATCTCCAAAAAGTAAATTATCAAATTAAACAATATAATTACAAATAACTAAAGTATTTAAAAAACACACTAGAGGTGTGCAATATATAGACTGTCTAAGATAACGTCATAAGATATGTACCACACATTTATGTGATGTAGTCTTAGTAGGTTAGACTAGTGCACTTGCACATTTAGAATACACGCTTTCACTGCGGCTGAATCAGAAATCGCCCCCATACCCTCATTCACTATTCCTTACTTTAGTCCACTCATATAGTTCACTTGAAGGAGTGAATGAAAATGAGTGCCTGAAGTCGGACAGCCGTTGAGCGTACATCGGCTGTAAACTCGTTATTGCCGTGAAATCTGGGATTGAATGAGTGCACTCAATAATGTCAATAATAGCTGTCCTCTCAAACAGTGCCCTATTTGAGGGTATAGGGCGATTTCGGATTCAGCCAATGACTCATTTATTAAAAGTGATTTGTTGCCACCTACTAGCAGTTTTAATTTCATATTCAAAGAATCTTTTCATGTTTAAATAATTTCAAAATATCAATATTCAGTGTTTTATGTTTAAAACATCAAAACATTATGCATTTGTAACTGCAGGTTAAATGCCTTCATGTCCCTCTGAGCTGCATTAAACAGTCAGTGTAAATGCGTATAAATGTCACTTCAGATGCAGCTTTTCTTTTTCCACTGCATTACAAAGATGAATTTTGTAGATAGTGATCTCATTTGATTGGTAATGGATTTATTGATTAAATGTAAGAATGAGACACAAAAGATGATGCATACATTTAATTAGGTTTAAAATAGCTATATAAATGTAAAAATGCCCATAAAAAGGTAAAAATACATTTGAACCTTTTGGAAAAAATGACTTCTGTCACTGCTGTGGCTGACCAGCGCACAGAATATGAATAATATTAAAAAAAAAAAATTGTTTTAAAATGTAAGACTCAGCTGTCAATGGCAGTCCTAAACCTGCAAAGGTACCAACACAATAAACACTCAGCAAAATATTGTCTTATTATCAATATCAATAAAATCCCAGAAAACATGTATTATTTTTGTCAATATCGCACACCCCTAACACAGACAGACACACACACACATATATATATTTCAATTAATATATAATAAATTATAAAAATATGATATCAATTTAATATACATTATGATATATAAAAACACTTTTTTGAGATTCAGTTTCAAAGAAATAAAATAAGTGGTATAATATATTTCAGTTATTTTCTGTACATATTTGCTATTATTAAATTATGGTTATTAAAGCATCATACCATCATCTCCACTTTCTATATATTTTATCTCATATCGTATAATAAAAAATAAAAAACAAAACACCACTATCATTGACACCGTAAGGCTCGAAACTGCGACCATTTTGGTTGCATATGCTCCCAAAATTGAATCTTTGCAACCTCAAAATATATTTGGGAGCATTTGTGCGAGTGCAAATAATTGTTGAGGTGCGACCGGTTTTCATTTCTCTACAAAATGTTCGCTATTTACTGCACTGTATGTGCCTGCTGTGAGCTGATACAGTGACTGGTCCACCGTTCTATCACATAACCAATTAAACTTCATCTTTACGCTCTTAACTTTAAAGGCGATTTTAGGTTGGTTAATATTAGCCGTCAATCGCTCCCTTTCACTGGGCTCTGTTGTCACGTGACAGGGAGCTAACTAGCGCGCAAAATGTAAAGAACTGAAGAGAGAAGATGAAAAGAACAGTTACATATCACATACCCAGCATTTGATTTTTCCTGGTTAACTACTTCACTAAAACGTAGGGGTGTAACAGTACACAAAACTGACGGTTCGGTACGTACCTCGGTTTTGAAGTCAAGGTTCGGTACGGGTTCGGTACAGCAGGAGGGAGAAAACTAAACATAAAATTTCTTTTTTATTATTAAACAGTGGTTTACTGAACAAATTGTGTCTCTGTCTTTAAATGAATTCAATTATAATTAAAAGTGTCTAAAGAAAAAAAAACTCTGCTAATGCTGTAAACTATATAGGAAGCCCTTACTTGCATATTACTATAATATTAAAGGTTAAAAACAGGCCAAACTGATAGCCTAAATTCAGTTGCTATTTATTTTTAGATAAAATAAACAATCAAATAAATTATGCAAACATGTAAACTGCATATAAGGCAGTTTTTGCTAAAACTTCCAAATCTAATTGTAAAATTATGTTTTTACTCCAATAAATTTGTTGAAATATAATCATTTACACATTTTCAAGACATACATTAAATAATCAAGACATCACTAACAGGTTAAGTAAAATATAATGAATATATAGGCTAATATAGTGCATCTATTTAGCGAAAAATAGCAAACTAACAAGCTGTGGACACTGAATGACTTGCCTGAGGTAAATGTAATGCTACGTGACGTTGTTTACAAGCTGTTTTATTGATGTTTTTCTGCAGTTTAAACACTGATTGAGCGATAGTAAGTTGTACTGAATCTTTCAATCATTCATGTTTATTTATTTTAAAGAGGAGATGATCGCGTTCACTCGTGCGCCGTGCTTCCGCTTGACCTGAGGCGCCTATACAGTGTCCTGCCACATTACAGAGCGTCAAAACTGCATTTTTTGTTTGAATTTCGTGATAAAATTACAGAAATATGAATGATGACACTTTGTTTCTTATTGAAAGTAACAAAACGCTGAGCTTATTGCGATAATTGGTGGTTAGGTTACAACATTGTATTCATTGTGTACACAAGACACGTTCTGAAAATTCGTGGGACGAATGCGTGTACAGTTACACCCCTAATCTTATTTAATCAAATGTTTTTTTTGTGACAAGATAAAGTTAGGTCGACCTCAACAAAGGGCCAAAGGTCGTTCGGTACACCATGAAAGTACCGCGGTACATTTTTTGGTTTGGTTTGAATATTGTTACATCCCTGCTAAAACGCTCCCACACAGTACTTTTCTTTCCTTCCTTTTGTTTTGTTTCTCCTTTTTGAAATGTCTGTTTTGTCTCCATTGCTCCTTAAACAAGTGGATCCCTCAACAAACAAATATATATGTAAGTGCTGACCAAATAAGCACATTAACGCATGCGATTGATTTTTTCAGTTTAACTGATATTATTTGTCAATTAACTGATAATATATAACGCAATTAACGCAGCGTTTTTTCTGTCACCCTTGGGCTAGCTTTACATTATATCACACTCAAAATGCTTTTAAATAATTCAAGTGCGACAAGACAAAAGGGAACGCGCTGTCTGTGAATGCCGACACACACACGACGCACAAAAAGACATGCACCAAAATGCCCGTTTTGTCGAGTGTTCTCAGAAGAGCAGTCTTAATTTTTTTAATTATCGTCTTAATGAACTTAAAGACTTGCGCGTGACAGCGCATCATGTTCGGCAGTGGCAGATCTTAAAGTCCCAGCAGCCTAATAAACCAGTTGTTGTGCATTAATGTTAATAAAAGAAAAAAGGTTAACAGAGAAAATTGGAGGTTTAATAAGGATTAATCTATATTTCATTTATTCATATTATGCAGTGCAGACAGTTTGCTAACTTCATTCAATTTCTGTATAGGCCATAGGTAAATATCACATTTATTAAAATGGGTTTATGTGAAGGTTGTTTTAAGTTTTACATTTTTAAAAGCCTAATATGGTAAATGTTGAAATTGATATAGCTTTCAGTTATACTGTAATGTTAAATGTCTATCATTAATGTATATAAACATTTTATTTGTGGTGCTGGTGCTCCATCACTATGTCATTACTATAACAGTCATCCTGCAGCTCTCTTAGATATCGGCATCGGCATCTTAGATTTATCGGCATCAGTTACGTTTCAGAAATATCAGCAACTCTCTGTAGCTGAAGACAAAAAGATGGAAGAGGACAAAGATTTCAGAATCTTTACCTTAGCGACCTTCCTCCAGTTATGACAATCGAAGAAGTAGTATGTTCCTCTCTCGTAGGTGTTGGTCTTTAGCGTGGGCTCCATGCCAGGTGCTCTTGTAATCCAAACCCTTTCCTCTTTATGGTACCGCCAGTCTCGGTTGAAGCTGCAATACAACAAAACGTCCCATTTAACCTCTCGACGTTCACCTGTGGTTAGTTACCAACGAAATGTTAATGACTTAATCAGCTGGACGTACAGCTCGACGGCAGCGAGGAGTTGTAAGAGGTCTCCTCCGTTCATGTAGTAGAGGTAGAACAGCAGGTCTTCACCATATCGCCCCAGTTTTATTGCAGCCAGCTGTGTGGAGCACATTATGAGGTCAGCTGGGTGCGCATTACAATTTCAATGCAGTTTTATTGAAGTGTTTATCACCTCACCTTGTCCCTTATGTGAATGTTGGTTAAGTACTCTGAAGGAACATGGAAGTCTAAAAAAACAGTTGCATTCATTACTGAAGAGCCAAAATGAGTTGGTCATCTTTACCAGTTAGGTCAAATGAACTCTTACCAATGTCTTGTGGCCGACATGGAGCTGAAGCCCACGGAGATGCAAACTTAGGATACAGATTCCTACAAGGAGTTAAAACAGAAATGAAGAAATTAATGTGTGGAACATTGACAAGAAATCAATATGTGGCAAAAAAAAACCTAAAGTATCATACTCTGGAGAGTTGAGGTTGAGTCCTAGCGTTGTTAGGTCGCTTCCTAAAGCCAGGTGAACCATCCCAGGGTCCGTCTCAGCTGCCCGGATGAATGTCAGGAGTCCAATCATTCCAAACTGATCCGTCACCATTCCTGAGGGAATGTTTGTTACCTTGCCTATGAAAGACAAGAACGAATGTCAAGTTTGGTTGAGTTTCCAATAGACAGGGTTCCAACATATTTTGACCAATACATTTTTATTTCCTGCAATTAGCAGTGAAAGTATATTATATAATTATATTTCATTGCTATAGGGCTGAAACCTATCCTGGATCAAAAATGGTCTTTGGTGGTGGCTGACGAAAACAGTCATCCACACACAATTTATATACGTTTGGTATTTGTCCCATCTCCACTCTGATTGGACGACTGGGTAAAAGTGACAGTGATGAGTGCTGCGTTTTACCCAAAGTTGAACATTCTTCAACTCTCGGCGACCGGAAAAAAAAACAGAGTGCTAAATAGATGCTCAGCGTCCGGTTACGCTCCTGCCGTTTTAAAAACCTTCCATTGAAAAAAAATTGGAAAAATATGCTAACCTCAGGAAAAAAGCTTATAAAGGCCATATAAATAACAGGGCTGCACTTAGGGCGGCGCAAATGGTGCACCGGGTCCCACGATTGATGATTTAAGACATCGCTTTCTATGCCTTTTCACTGGGTTTTGTATTATTATTATATTTTTAAACATATAAACTTAAAATGGAAACCTGCCTGAACAGATTCTTGAAAATAATTGATTAAAAGCACATTACTTGTTTTATTCAAAAGTTATGTTTTCAAAGCAGGATGTTGTTTGAAATACATCCTTGCATGTTGCTAGGGAGCCTCACCATCAGGCAACACCTGGATCCCTTTCTTTTGCTGGTTGTTATTCTGTGCTGATGATGTCTTGTCGCCGGGAAATTTGGGTCCATCCGCACTTGAGCTGCCCTTGCCTGAGGAGTTCAAGTTCTGTGGAGAGAGCAGAGGCCAGAACAATGAATTAAAGGTCAAGCAAACGTCACAGCACTGGACAGCATCACTTCAAATTTGAATAGCTTAGTATCCTGACCCATCCTGCAAAACAATGACATGTTATTTATGCAATCGTTCTCTGAAGCTTATGAAAGGTCATATTCAGGCAATACTGACTGATTTGCTTTCATCCGTGCTCAATGTTGGGTCCTTGTAGTTTGGCCCAGGTAGGGCTGGGAAGTCTTCGTTGTGAATCGAGAAGTCCTGCGACTGTTCGTTCGATGGCTTTGTGACCATTCCAACTACAGAAAGAAACATTTAAACAAAGGTTTGAGGGTTATAGTGAGGAAATAAAAATAAAACCACCTCCCTTGTCATGCATTCACAACACATCATCCATTCAAGGAGAAGCATGCTTAGTCATAAAAAAACTAAGAGGGTTTGGGTTTCAGCTAAGTAATGCGATGTGTAAAATGAACTCGTACCATAGGGTGCCCTTCCAGCCAGCGGATTATGCAACGGTGTTGGGTTGCCGTTTCCCTCCCTCCGACTTCTGTCTGCAAGTGCTGGGAATTCTGAGAGATCTATTCCTGTCACATTTTCACTCCCGTCTGCCACACATGATAGAAAAAGAATAAAATGAGAATGGTCTAATTTGCTTTCTAGAACACAATTTAAGTGTCCTGTCATGGTGCCAAGCACGTTCAGTGAAGCACTCACCTGTCCCGTTGAAGATGTTATTGGATAAAGAGTTCATTCCAAACCCCTGGCTCCGGCCCATTCCAAATCCTGACATACTACAATGACACACATGAGGATTTGACCCTTTTGTTAAGGTCAGTCTTAATCAGTCTTGATTGGCCTTATCTTGGCCTAAGGTGAAAGTTAATTCAAATACATCATATGTATTTAAGATTATTTTTAGCATAAAATCAGCTTTAATTTTCGCAATAAGCAAAGGAGATGTGCGTAATTTAGAAAGGAGATTCTAACAAGTTTCACGTGTGCCCATCAACCATAAATGTGCACAGAAAACAAGCTTTACGAAATATGAAGTCCTGTGATTCAGTTATAATGGGTAAGACCATAAACAAGGCTCAACAATAAGGATGGCTTGCTGATCCAGGGACAGTGTAAGAGAGTTTCGAGCCAGTTGACGGAAGTGTGCTATTGGGTCAGCGCTATACACTACCATTCAGATGTTTGGGGATTTTTTACTTTTTTCACTTTTATTCAGCAAAGACACATTAAATTGATCAAAAGTGAAAGTAGAGACATTTATAGTGTTACAAAAGATTTATATTTATTAATTTAATCAAAGAATCCTGAAAAACAAATCATTTTTCACAAAAATAGTAAGTAGCACAACGGTTTTCAACATTGAAAATCAAATTTTAATCATAATATTAAAATGTTTTCTGAAGGATCATGTGACACTAAATCCTGGAGTAACGGGTGCTTTTTTTGCTGCTAATATTATTTCACAATATTGCTGTTTTTACTGTATTTTTTATTAAATAAATGCAGCCTTAGTGAGCATAAGAGACTTCAAAACATTCAAAAGTTGACAAGTAGAATTCGCCACCAAAAGACAAATGTATGAATTAAAAATAAATTAAGATACCAACCCTAAAATTTGAACAGTAGTGTAAGATTTTTATAAAGTTGCTGGCACAGAATGAATGGGTTGAATATACAACACACTTGTAACAAACATACATACAAACCATCAGTAATGTATCCCATTATTTTCTAGTATAAGTGTTTTATTTATTGCTGTCAGTGAGTTGCCTGTATAATTTTAATAACATTTAATAAATATTTCAGCTATTAATGACGATAAATCAATTGCAATGTGTACAAATGTAAAAGAAATACATTTTAAAGTGCTCCTATTATGCCATTTTAAAGGTTCCTCATTTTATTTTGAAGGTCTCCTACAGCAGGTTTACATGCATTAAAGGTAAAAAAACACAAATATTCTCATAAACACTGCAGCATCACCTTTTTTCTCAGTGTCTGAAACGGTTCGATCTCTCTAAACCCCTGCTTTACAAAGTGCATGCAAAGTGAATTTGCAGAGCAGAAAACAGAGTCTTCTCGACATGTCAACAACACGGATCAAACACTTCCAGGCCTCAGCTACAGCTACAGTGTTTGAGGGCTGGTAAAACCAAGGGCAGCCAATGAAGACCACAGGTAGGCATTATGCAAATTTGTTACAAACCTACATAGGTTCGAGCAGTAAGACTGGAATTACTGACTCGTTTAAGGCCATTCAGAATCAATTATTTCTTTTAGGAGACAATAGAACTGTTTATTAGGGATGTGCGAGAGCACTCGAGCGTGAAAACGATGATCACTGTTGACTAAAATTATTATTCTTTTAAATGTCTGATTGGTTATTGCAGCCTATTGAGCGGTTCCTGATGTCTGACTGGTTAGCATTAGGACCGCATGCAGTCCAGACTGGTGAAATACGTAAAACCGTGGATTTGAAAGCGCGCAGTGATGCCTTGGAATGATCATGAAAATACAGTTAAGTGCAAGATGTGCAGCACCAATCTTCAGCATAACATTATAATAAGAACACTGTTGTAACTGTTGTAACACTCTTTAGCATCAGTCATACTTTTTTTTATCATTATATTATTAAAGGAACACTCCACTTTTTTTGAACATTTTCCAAGTCCCCTAGAGTTAAATAGTTGAGTTTTACCGTTTTTGAATCCATTCAGCCGATCTTTGTATCTGGCGGCAGCACTTTTAGCATAGCTTAGCAAACATCATTGATTCTAATCAGTCCATTAGCATCTCATTCAAAAAATGACACTTTCAATATTTTTCCTATTTAAGACTTGACTCTTCTACAGTTACATTGTGTGCTAAGACCAACTGAAAATGAAAAGTTGCAATTTTCTACACCTATATGGCTAGGAAGTACTTTCTCATTCCTGCGTAATAGTCTCGGATCTTTGCGGCTGTTCCATGGCGGCGGCAGCGCAATGATATTACGCATTGCTGAAAGTAGCCCCAGCTAGGTAACTTTCAATGTGACTGGCACTAAGTGTAGTTGCAGAGAAAGTTTCAGGCTTGCAGCCGACAAATTGTGTTGTGGATTTACCTGTGTGATTAGCCATGGTTCTGTGTGTTGTAAAGGGCTGTGATAGTAAGTCGAAGGTGTATACTACCACCATGTTTCACAGAATACCAACAAATCATTGTGCCGCTGCAGCCATGGTACGGCCGCAAAGATCCGCGACTATTACGCAGGAATGAGAAAGTAGTTCCTAGCAATATAGGTGTAGAAAATCGTAACTTTTCATTTTCAGTTGGTCTTAGCACACAATGTATCTGTGGAAGAGTCATGTTTTAAATAGGAAAAATATTGAAAGTGTCTTTGGTCATTTTTTGAATGAGATGCTAATGGACTGATTAGAATCAATGATGTTTGCTAAGCTATGCTAAAAGTGCTGCCGCCAGATACAAAGATCGGCTGAATGGATTCAAAAACGGTAAAACTCAACTATTTGACTCTAGGGGACCTGGAAAATGAGCCTTTTTTCAAAAAAAGTGGAGTGTTCCTTTAATAATCCAACAGTGTTATTTGTTCAACAGGCCTGTTTTATTTTAAATAGTTTCTTGTCATAGCTCCGAAAATGTACAGGGATGTCTGGAATCACTTGATAAAGTAAATGAAAATACAGTTAAGTGGAAGTTGTGCAGCGCAAGACTTTCGTTCATCTTCGGAACACAGATGAAGATATTTTTGATGAAAACCATCCATAGGCATTGCAACGTCATTGCACCATTCAAGGTCCAGAGAAAGGTAGGAAAGACATCGTTAAAATAGTCCATGTGACTCCAGTGGTTCAACCTTAATTTTATGAAGCAACGAGAACACTTTTTGTGTGCTAAAAACAAACAAAAATAACGACTTATTACGAATTAATTTCCCCTCGTCTGTGTCATTCTCCTACACTGTTGACGTAGTAAATACAGTCCAGCACTTTCTAGTTGAGGCAGAACGGCAGCTCACCATTGGCTAGCTCCTGCGTCAGCAGTACACATGCGTCGTGGTGCTCACGTAAACAGCGTCGGCCTAAGCCGCCGTTACGATGTAGAACTCAGAAGCGATGCACTGTATTTACTGCATCAATAGCGTAGAAGAATGACACAGACAAGTAGAAATTGTTGAATAAAGTCGTTATTTTTAGGGGGTTTTGTGCACAAAAATTATTCTTGTCGCTTCATAAAATTAAGGTTGAACCACTGTAGGTTGAACACATGTCTTTACTACCTTTCCCGGACCTTGAAAGCTGCTATGACGTTGCAGTCTATGGATGGTTCAGAAACCTCTCGGATTTCATAAAAAATATCTTCATTTGTGTTCTGAAAATGAACAAAGGTCTTATGTAATTAATGACAGAATTTTCATTTTTGGGTGAACTAACCCTTTAACTATTTCAAGTTCACATGCTTTTGTGTCCTTTTGTGCCGTTGTAATGTTATGTTTATGTTGTGCATTTAGGATATCTGATTACTGGTGTTCTATCAGTACTCGAAATTAAAAATTGACAAAATTGCCCATTTTTACTATTCATCTGCACTTTGATCTTTGAGCTTTTACAGTCGCAAACAGCTATATTACACGCTACATGAACGGTAATATCCCAAAAAAGCATAATGGGGAGACTAAAATAAATAAAACTATACATTTAAAATGAGAACTGTAAATGTTTTTTGGACTACTAGCCCAACGCTCAATCCTTGCTGTTAAGCCGTGCCACAAATGATAAAGATAATTCAAAGACATTCTATTACTGCGGGATATAAAAGGATTTGATGTAACAAAAAGTGTCTTCAGAAGTCAATTTATAGATTGTTTTATTCCCATATCACTGAATACGATCTGACCACTGTCCTGACACTGGCATTTCTGTACAGGTATTTTTTTTAAATAGTACACTGTACTAATATGTTAAATTGACAACCTCAAAAAGCCTTACCAAATCAAGTCATGTTTGCTCGCTCATGTGTGGCCAGTCTTACCTGTTAATGGTGAATGGTTGGCGTGCTGGTTGCTGTTTGGGCATGCAGATAATGCTGGGAGAGCTGCGGTTAGGGCTGCCTAGGCCAGAGCTGCCCATGCTGTTGGTCCTGCCGCTCATGCCCATGCCCTGCCCTACCTGCGAGCTCATCATGTTCCTGGAGTTCATGGGCAGGATGCCCCTGCGGAACATAAGCAAGGCTGGGATTTAGCTCAGCAGACCATGCCTTCCCACACAAAACAAATCAAACAGAGGAGATGGCGTACCTGTTCGGCGAAGGTGGTGTATGGAGGGACATTGTTGGGACGCCTGTCGTTGGGGTGCTATGGCTCGGTAACTGAGTGCCTTGTGTTAAACTCCGGTTCAGTTGAGGATTATTGTTGCTCATACCCCTCATTGAGAAACCTAGTGCACCTACAGATTGAGAAATGGTGCTCAGAGTGCATAGTGTTTCAATGAGAAGCACAACAACTTATCAGTAATATAAGCTGGAGCAAAGACTTGGTACTCACTTTGCGGACCATACAAACTCGCACCAAGCTGTGACAATTGACTTGACGATGACGGCGAGGGAGATGGCAGCATCTGTAAACCAAGTTTATTAACCAATATGTAAAAAAGCTCTGACATTATTAAACACACAAGCTAGAAACAATTTTCATACATATATTTACATATACTAGAGCTGCACGAATCTCGATTTAAACACCCATGCGATTTTATTCCTAAATGACCTGTTTCACATTGCAAGCGTCACCGGAGTATTTTGCCGCTGCCCATGTTAATGAATGACGTGTGTCCACTGCCACGAAGCAAGCGGAGCAGAGCGAGCATTTTCACGTGAGTATAAATCTTAACTTCCATAGGAATTAATTGAAAACGCTCGATCTGCTCCACGCCAGTGGATAAGCATGCGTGTTTCATGCTCCGCTGACGCTTGCAATGTGAAACTGTATAAACAAAGACGCCAGGAGTGTTTGTCATTGAATCATTCATTTAAAAGTTTTATTCACAAATGCTGATTCATCCAATAACGAAATAAGTCTTGATGAATGAGACATTAGCCCCTTTCACACATACTGACATATGTCTTTACTGGTAAGTTACCGATAACAGATCATGTGTGAACAGGAGCTTTTAAAAAAAAAACAACAGATAAATCAGTTCTGGCAAATTACCAGTAATGTGCTGTGTGAACGCAGAATGAAGATTACCCGTATATTCACATATGGAGTCAGAACGCACTGACGTAAGAAGTCTGCTTTGGGCCAATCATAAGTTCTTATGGAGATGACGTGATTACTCCACGCTGTTTACAGAAAGCTTTAAGTATTTCTATGTAAACATTTGCTAAATGAACAACTTTGACCATTGCACCACGTCGCAGCTTTTTTTTAGAGTTTCGCTGTCTCGTGTCTCGCTCGAGACCCTGCCTTATTTCCCATTCATCAGCGCTGCTGCTCAGCACTTGGATACTATTACGCCAGTGTCGTGTTTTTAAGAGCAAACATGCGTTCTGTTTGATCATCTGTTATGCCTGTCACTCAGAAGTCAAAAAGATGTTGTCAAACTGAACGGATAGGGAAAACTAAAGTGCTCCTCCCCGTGCGGGCGAATGAAGACAACAGCGCAGAGTTTAAAGAGGACTGACATCACAGAATTTACCGGTATTTGGGTGCTGATGTGTGAGCGGCCTCTTACCGGTAAAAAGCCAGAACGTTGTTGCTTGTGAAATGAAAGACAAAATTTAATAAAAAGCGGAATTGTAGTGTCAATTTGTTCACGCCATAATGATCTCTTAACACGCTCCCAACTTCCCAACATTATAATGGCATTCGCATTGTAATTTTAGTAAAGTAATTTATCAGTAATAAATTTCAGTAGTTTTGAACCATACATTAATGAAGGACTACTGCAAAATAAAAACAATTGTTATTTTGAAAAGAAAACATTTTAACATATTTTTATAGTGGTCAGGTCAGTGGAGATGTTGGGAGTGCACATGAAAGAAGCCAATAATAATGTAATATTTTGTCATTCTATCAGACCTCTATTCAACAAAACCATTAGACAATCAAAATTAATAAACGACTGTTCTTACGTCTTTCTCCGATCGATGCGAGAACATTGACTGCTGGCCATAGTAGTCATCAGGGAAGTCACTTTCGACCCCCTCAGGAAACTTCTTTCTCGTTGCACCGAACATTCCGTTTGTCACCTATGGAAAAACAGGAAACGGTTAAAAACAAGATATTTAATTCCTGATCACCCACATCTGGAGCAAAATCATATCAGATTATCTTTGCACACATCTAGTGAACATACCATTAACCAGTTCTATATAGTCCCACTGAAAACTAGTAATAAATAATGAATTACCACTGCAGAACAAGACCTAAGGCTATATGCTGCTTTAAAGTGCATTATGAAGAGGTACAGGCTTTTTTTGTTGTTGTTGTTTTTCAACACAATTTACACCTAACTCTTGCCATTAGGATGTGCAAGATTAAACTTTAATGTAATTTAGCGAATAATCGTATGCTTTGAGCACATATAGTCCTGCTATGTCTGTACGTTGACAAACAACTAATGTATTCATCAATTCAAAACATAGCAGATATTTGGCATATGGTTGGAAAACAAATAATTTTCGCTTTCTAAACTGACACCTGACAACAAACACAAAATCAGCTTAGTACACCAGCTAAATCCATTTAGAAACAGCAATTACTAGCCAGATACTTCAACAAACTCACATTTCAGTACACAGTAACATTGTTCAAAATATTACAAAAGATTCGTACGCGTTATGATGTTACGAACACGATCACAGAGAGACAGAATTAAAATAAACAATGGCATGTCGCGAAATGATCTCATTTATATCAGCTAGTTAGCTTTGCCGTTAGCTGTGTAGCTGCTACCTAGACATTTTCGGCTTTAATAAAGATTTTAATAAAAAACAAAACACATCGCACCATTTAATCTATATTAGCCAGGGTGTTTTCGTTTAATACCAGACTTCTAGACATACATACTGCATATATCTAGCTGTTTAAATGGCTTAGGCCTCTGTCTCGGCTGTCTGTTTTTGTTAGCGCTCGGTGCTAGTCGGCTAACTCTGGCCTCCAGAACAAAAACAGAAACCAGTAAAGCCGTGCAAACGTGTCACTGCATTCATTCAGCTACTAAATATCTGCTTGGATATACGCATAAAGCTGCAAATGTTCATTTGGCCCTGTATATGCGAAGCAAACCCTTTTGTGCAATGTATTTTTTTTGGGTGAAAATGAAATTGACTAACCGCATTAATTTACCCTCTCCTCGCAGATCCAAGATGGCTGTGTATCCTACAGGCGAGAATGCTGGGGGAATAGCCTTTACCCTCTGACCCCTTGACCTTCAGTTTATTTCATACTATACTGAAAATTGTGTTGGACACAGTCTGCTGGATATTAGATACTTTAAAGAAGATTTTTATTATGTTATAATAGCATGATACCATTACACTGTATTGACCATTTTTTTTACCTACCTGAAACATCACTAGCACAGTTTCAGTTTATTAGTTGATATTGTGCACATATTTTATAATAATATTTTGTAGTCTGCAATTTAACAAACCCTGCTTAGAATACAGAAAATCTTACAATGTATAATTTACTAAGAATTCATAATTTGAGCTATATGACACAAAAGGGAAGTTTTCAAGATTTAATTCTAGGAGTTACAAACTTTTCGTTGACATGTGTATACATGTCATGCCACACTCAAAAGCAACATATAAATAACAGATAACGTACAGTCAGCCAGTCATTATCACAAAATACAGCCACGCAGTGTGGTGTTATTTCACATTAAAGGTGTTTCTTTAAATAATGTTAACCTAACACCTTGTTTTACTCAAAAATTCAAAGCCACTGAGTTATGTAGCAGAAGCATAGACAGTACCATTTCTGCGCTGCATTTCTTACAGCTGCTGATCTTATTTTAGCAGTATTAAATATAGTGAAATTCCATTATGATCCTATCTTTTAAATTATGTTTTTATGTAAAACTGTCTTGATTTCACGATGAAGTATAGTACATTTTGTAGATATCATTTTTTTAAACTTTTAATAATAATAATAATATACACACATAAATATATATAATTTGGAAATTAAATATATATTTTTAAAGTTATGTATAAAATGATGTATCAATATATATATAATGTATTATTTTAGTGTCATGTATGTTACCCTGATGGTGTTTTATCTTTGTACGTATGACCTTGTGCAGTCTAGAATTTACTATGTTGTATGAACAGCCCACTTAGGAACCCTTACATGATTCATCATGTGGCCTTCTATTGTGCAACTTGTATTATTGTGGTGTTGTATTATTTTAAGGCAAAAGGGCAGATTATATTACTTAATGAAATATACGGCATCCTGTAAAGTTGGAAATACAATCACAGTATTTTTTACAGTGAATTTCTGGCAACCACAGCTGCCAGTTTTTTTATTTGATTTTTTTTACCATAAATGTAATGGGATGTTTTTTATTATATATTATAATCAGTTTGATTATGAAAAAAAAAAAAAACTTTTTTTTTTAATTTTCCAGTTGTACTCTTAATCTTTCCAAACCAAATACTGTGGCATGCCATGTGATGTTGACAGCCTCTATTGGTTGCCCATAACTGGGTGAGTCTTATCTTTTTGGGGTGGTGCACTCAAGTGCTCTCAGTTATGCAGAGGGTCCTGACCGAGATATAAGTGCTTAAATAGAAGGTCTCAGATGACCCTCAAATTCCTTAATCACAAGACACCTTTAGGCTTATCACAGCTCCCGGTCAGCTCCACCTTCCAGAGCTGGAAGAAATCATTTAGGCGGAATGGGGAGGAGCATGCTGGATGTCATCTCTGGTGCTCTCGGCGACTGGCAGGGCAGAGGTGTCAGCAGAACACAGGAGCATGAAACACCACACTGCGCTTTCAGCCTTTGTGACAAAAAAGCTAGATGGTGAATGAAGATCTACATTTCGACAAACTGGTAAGAAGGAGAGAATATTTACATCTTTTCATTGCGTCATTCATATCCCTTATCTACACTCTTAAAAATAATGCTTCTTTATTGGCATCGATGGTTTCCATGTAGAACCTTTAACCACCAGGGTACCTTTCCACTGCACACAATATTCTTTATAGTGAAAAAAAAGCTTCCATAGATGTTAAAGTTTCTTTATGGAACCATAGATGCCAATAAAGAACCTTTATTTTTACAGCATTGCTGTGAAAACCTTTATTTTTGAGAGTGTATTTCATAAACCCTTATTTTGTATCTCAAGAGACCATGAATGTGGGCAGAAAAGATGGGAAATGTCGTGCGGGGTGCCGTGGCCTTCGTGCCCTCTGAGAGATGTCAACGCTTCTTAGTAGGCGACTTAAAGGAGATGCCGCTTGATCGTACTCTAGACCTGAGTAGCCGGCAGTTACGACGCTTTCCCGTCAGAGCTTCTGCTTTTGATGAACTAGTCAAACTCTATCTGAGTGACAACCACCTGAGCAACCTGCCGTCGGAGCTGCGAAACCTCCAAAAGCTCCAGCTTCTAGCCTTGGACTTCAACTGTTTCGAGGAGCTTCCTCTGGTCGTATGCAGCCTCGTTCAGCTTAACATCCTCTACCTTGGTAATAACCGACTGTACGGGCTGCCGAAGGAGCTGAGAAAACTCACTGAGCTTAAAACGTTGTGGCTGGAGACAAACTGCTTCACCAAGTTCCCTCGAGTAATATGCAACCTTCCCAACATCAAGACCCTTCATTTGGGCTACAATCAGCTACGTAGTTTACCATCAGAGCTTGGGCGACTGGAGGAGCTGCGCAGCATCTGGCTAGCAGGGAACTTGCTAACTGACTTCCCTCCTGTGCTGCTGAAGATGCATTACTTGGAGGTGATCGATGTGGACCGAAATCGCATTCGGCAGTTTCCGTCGCTCGCCTACTTAAGAGGCTTGAAGCTGGTCATCTACGACCACAATCCCTGCATTAACGCGCCCGTGGTGGCTGAGGGCGTGAGACGGGTAGGCCGCTGGGCTGACAGCTCTGATGATGAGGAAGATGAGGGTGATGGACAGGTTTCCAAAGCAAGCTTGAATGTCCAGGGTTCACTGGAAAACATTGAGTGAAGAAGATCAGTGAGGAACCATAGAGCAAACAGCTATATTATACAAAGAGCATCAAGATATTTACGAGTTATTGAAACTGCAGAGGACGACTGCTGAAATGCTGAGATGTTTGGGAAATGGGACAATTATTGCTCTACAAATGTAGCATCTTTTATAGTTATTATAATAGTATAGGCCTGGTTTCACAAACAGGTCTTCGATTAAGCCAGGATTAGGCCTTAGTTAAATTAGGCATTTTGAGACAAAACAATGGCCCTGACATACTTTAAGATATGTCAGTGCAAGTTACATTCAGTTAAAACAGCTCAAACTCGCATTTTAGTCTGGGACTGCTTAAAGAGATAGTTCACCCAAAAATGAAAATTACTCCATAATTTACTCACCCTCAAGTCATCCTGGGGCATTAAAAGTTCATCCATCCATCATTAATAAAATAAAGGCCTTCTGAAGCATAGTGATGCGTTTTTGTAAGAAATTAATCCATATTTAAAACTTGTAAACTGTAACCTCTAGCTTCACTGTCATATGAGTTCAGTCTTCGGCTGGAACTAGACGTTGCATAATGTTATACCAGAAACCAATGATATTAAATACATATATTTTTTTCTTACGAAAATGCATCACTTCACTTCAAAAGGCCTTATTAACAGAAGATGCGTGGAGCACTTTTATGATGGATGGATGCACTTTTTTGTGCTTCAAAATCAGAACCCCCATTCACTGCCATTATAAAGCTTGGATTAGCCAGCACATTTTTTATTATAACTCCGATTGTATTCGTCTGAAAGAAGAATATCATATACACCTAGGATGGCTTGAGGGCGAGTAAACCATGGTGTAATTTAAATTTTTGGGTGAACTATCCCTTTAAACCTTGTCTATAAAACAGGCACTAAGACATATTTTACAGTAGATTTTTCAAGTTTATAGAAATTATTTAAATGTAAATAATTGTAATTAATTAGATTAATAATAAACAATTATGACATATATAAGATATTAGAATTAAAGGTTTAGGAATATTTATGAATTTAAATATTAAATTAATTTAAATGTACACATGTTTTTCTGCCATTTGTAACACAAGTATTTAAATTAAAGACTATCAGCTTTCTTGATATGAAGTGTGCCAAAGTCTGTCTGTCTTTCTTTCTTTCTGTCTTTGTTAAATGTTATTTATGGTTAGTACTTCATTTCAGTGTTTTATAGTATTGACAACATTTCTTCCTGGGAAAAAGACACATTTCAGGAATACCATTTCGTTTCTCCAAAATCGCAACCTAAATATTTTCTGTAGAAAATAATCTCAGATTTCAGGCAGACTTTACTTTAATTTAATTAACCAGATTTCTAAATCTGTTTAGTGAGGTTGGCCATGCCAATGACAAATGGTACAATTCTAACAATGTGCCCCTGTTCATAAATAATGCAGGTTTCCTGTAACAGATTCGGGTCTCCATTTTGATGTAAGACTCTTAATAGGTTTTAATCATCCTCTATTGTGCTCCTGCTCTGTAATATGAAGTCAAGCAGGACACTGTTCACTATTCACAGGTTAAAAATGTGTGAACAAGTCAACTAAGATGACAGAATAACTATAAGTAATCGAATATTGTATAAAAATTATGTATGTTTTGATGCATATAATTCACGTGTTTACAAAATAAAACCTGTCAATGATCTAGTCCCTCGGGAAAGTGAATTTCACATCGAATTTTTCACCCAAATTTGAATAGCTGTCCAAACACAAGCTAAAACAAGGCGAAGTTTGGGTTGTCAGTGAAGATTTAATCGCATAACCATAGCCCAAGAATCAACGCATAGAAAACCAAACCATTTTTCTTACATAATGGAATATCATACATCTAGCAAGTTATTTAGGAAAAACGACATGTAACCAAATTCAAGGTTGTCTTTGGCTAGAAGTGTGTTACTCATACCCAGACTATATTGGATCTATAGTTAACCTAGAGTCTAGACGGTAAAATGACGGCTATTGCTTGATGGGAGCCAAATCAAGTCCAGTGTAGGAGCCCAGACAGCATCATAATATAGTGTTGGCCCAGATCCGTGCCACATCTGGTACATGTGGATTCAATGCGTAACAGATGTGGCCTGGATCTGGGCCGACACTATGTTGCTGTCTGGGAGGTGATTATATTTTGGTATTAGGCCTATGTATTTAGGCTAGTAAATTAAACATATGACATATAGTATAAACCTTGCAAATACATGATCTGTAGTTAATTGCCAGCCCATCTACATCTTGTAGGCTATAATTAATATATAAGGATTGTTAACTTGACATGGCATTGTTTAACTTTACATGGCATTGTCACTGTCACACAAGATAAAAAATGTATATAATTAGTATCGTCATCATTTAAAATGCAGTAAATGGTTAAACATTTCTTTGTCTTACATGGACCTATTCATTTAAAAACTGCTTTGTCTTTAGATTTTTTACATTTTTGAGCCAAATCTCAAAATTGTCCTATGGCGTGATTGTCTCAAGCATGGTGTAATAAATTACAGCTTTTATAAATTAAAAAGAAAAGCATAATTTATCATCAAAACTCATGTCACATAAGAATTTTTTTTTTTTTACAAATACCTCAGGCACAATTAGGTGTCTATTTTAGCAAATAATATTTTTTTCATCTATATAGTTCTAAAGTGTTGAAACTTGATCAATTTTGTCACAATTTTGTCACTCCGGTGTGACACCAAATGTCCTACTTCCCACTTCAGAAGTAATGATAACGAGTTGCATACAAGTGCTTTGTTTTCGGAATGAACAGGAATCGGTGAAGACACTAGGTTTATTCTTGCCTATTTATTGGGAAAATCTTATTAAAACCAAAGTTATATGTAGTGTCACATGCACTGACAATTATCATTTACGATGCTATCCAGATAGTCCGCTTTCTGCCGATAGGTATAACTTCGGTCAAATACAGGCTGTTTTCGCTGTAGCCTATACGCTTCAAATGATTACTCGTATATGTAAATATGATCTAGGCCTACATTAATGACAAGACAAGATGATCTAGCTGTTTTGGGGGGGAAACTAAGATCATACCTGTCACAGCAGTAGTTCTAAGTTCATGGCACGCCCATCTCGTGAATGTGGGTATCAAAATTATTCCCGAACTTAGCAGTGGTACACACGACATCAGAGGGCGTTCATGTGCATTTTTCCCTAGGAAACTCGTACTTAAGATAATTCCGATAGCACGTGAAGGCAGCATAATTAGTTGAAGGACCCCATTCAAGGTCATGGGTGCGTCTCAATCGGCTCCCTAGTTCAGTAGTCAGCAGGGCATTGATCAGGACATAGTAAATGGGCTGACTCCCTGATCAGTGCCCTGACTACTGAACTAGGGAGCCGATTGAGACATACCATGTTACTGAAGCCCCATGTGAAGCTCATGACGTGCACAGGGCACAAGTTTTTTTGTCTCATAATTGTTAATAATTTAACTTTTTTTTGGATTTTAACTTTTACATTTCTGTTGTGAAAGAATTGACAAAGTTATAGTGACCTCTTATATTTTCCTCAAACAGCAAACATCACACTAAATAATAATATGCTTTTCTTTTTCTTCAAAAGAGGTGTTTTATGATACAAAAAATAGCATTTTTTTAATACTTTGTCAACTACCCATAAACATGTATTAATAATAAACGTACGTGAAAAAATATTTTAAAAATTCCCACAAACAACAGCAGCAACAACAATAATAATTTATCTAACTTAAATAATAATAATATATAGCCTCTTTTTTGCGGAGCAGCTACACAACTTGACAAATTAAAAGTCTTCTTCTTTTATACAGCTTAATAATATAACACTAAGATATAAACGAAAATCCTGATTTTTTTGTTATTAAATTAGTTTTTATTATATCTACCTGTCACAACATTTGCGTCAAAATATATGTTTGAAGAAAAACGTTATATAAGCTATATGCGAGCTTTAATGTTGAAGGACACGAAGTCAATCAGCCATTTGGAAAGAAAGAGCGATCAGTTCCACACAGGGCTGAGATTGAAAGCGGAGCTCCATTACTAGCAGCAGTGATGGGGAAGAAGACTCGCACAGGCACCGGCAGGAGAACCATATTACAGCTCTCACCGCCGGGACCGAACCGCAACGCTACGGGAGCCGCTAGAGAGGACGGGGTTGCCTCTGGATCCGAAGGTGGGCGAGAAAGAGATCAGTCAAATCGTACTAAGTCGTCGGTAGAATCAGATACAAAAAAACATGGAGCAAGACGAAACCATTTTAAGACAAACACGCTTGTGGAAACGGGGTTATTAAGTAAACCAGTTGGCTTACATTTGAGACATTTGGCTAATCATAATAAAAAATATGATATTTGATTTGTTGAGGTAAAAGTTAAATAGTTTAAAATCACGTAACGTTAAACATGGTGGTTCAGTGTATAAGCAACCTTTTCAATAGTCGTTGTCAAGTTTAGCATTAGCCACAATGCTACCGATGAACTGAAAAATGTCCTTGCTGATAGAGCTTGACAAGCTGATTATGACTTAAACAGCATAAAATCATGCTTAATGATTTACTTTTATTTAAATAGGAGTTTTTCTTATTCAATACATTTAATAAGCCACATTTGGAGTTAGCAGCGCAGCCGCAAAAGGGCTTCATACAAAGCGTTAGCCTACATGCTAATGCACCCACAACAGAACAGCTTGGTTATAAATGTTTTAAACATGTTACAAACTGCTTGTTTCCTTTTGTAGACGAACCTGAGGGTAACACAGACGGGCAAAGAGAAGTTAATATAGTAATGAAAACACCAGCTGTAAAGGCCACACGTGAGTTATGCCAAATTGTTGTCACCATAATATTTATATGATTTGTTAGAATACATATCATTTGTGTATTGTAAAAGATCGCAAAATGTATTTTATCTGTAAGTGTTTTATATATATTATGGTAAGTGTGTTTGTATATTTTATTAAACACAGGTTAAAGAATGTGAATTAAATGTATTACAAATATCATTGTATTTTCTCTGTAGAGGGTTTATCTCTGCTTGGAGCTTATGAAGACAGTGAAGATGAAGATGCTGCGGAAAATGCCTCGACTGCCACAAAGGCAAAACATAACCAGTCTGCAGACATTGACAGCACACTTGCCAATTTTATGGCGGTGAGTGAAGTCATGGGTGAAAATAGTCATTGATTACTTATGCCCTCATGATGTTCCAAACTCATACGACTTTCGTTTGTCTTTGGTACACAGGTGAAAACATTTTTTTTTCTGTCCCTTCGTTGAAAGTCTATTCACCCAAATTTCTAGATGCTTCAAAAAGTTCATTATCAAGTGGTTTAATCAGTGCTTTATATTAGGGCTGGAACAATGTGTCAATGTATTAGATTATGTGAATGAGTAGTTTTGATTTGTCGCGTTGTTCATGTTCCCCAATGATGACGGCTCTCTGGCATGTGGAAAACCAGCCGTTATTACACAAGTATTGAGCCCGATCATAAAACATCCCGGGGCTCTCCTACCCCAAAAGGAACAGTTGTGGCCTAAAGCCGAACGTATACTTCGTTTTTTTGCGTGTACGCAAGCATATGCGCTCAGTCAAACGCACATCCCGGTAAAGTATACTTCTTTTAACTCGAATGTGTACACAGGCATTCGACGCATGCACAGTTTTGAGCAGTCTCTCGCCACAAGTTACAACCGATGGAAATACTGCAAAAGAAGTGAAATGCGCTTGTGCAACCTGCGGGTACAAAGTATGGCACGCGGTTACAAAAATCTGGCGGTGCGTGTTCAGTACGCGCATATTCTTCTGATGTTGACATTCGCATCACGTGCACTGTACCCTGACCCTCTCATACACATAAAAAGTGAAGTATACTTTGGCCTTTATGGTTAGAGAGTCGGACTTCTCAATACAGGCAAAGCACCTAACCACCAAACGCCCACTACTGTGTGTTTCCCCGGTTTGGTGTGTGTGTGTGTGTTAAATACTCACTTCTCCTAATGTGTGCGCACTAACTTGGATGTGTTAAATGCAGAGAATTTTGAACACGGCACTATAGTACGGTTGTCTGCCCCTTATTTTGTTTAATACGGCTGCGTTCATACAGCATCCTGATTTTTATGAGCTGACATTGGCGCGAGACTCGTGGCTCATACGTTCTCTCTGCAACTGGATACAAAGCATTTAACAATGTTTTTTAACAATAATCGATAGATTATTTGTTTAATTGATTTGATTATTTAATAATTATTTAACTGTCTTTTTTTCTATCTACATGGGTTATCATGTCTTCTCCAAAGGAAATTGATGCGATTACGACCCAACCAGCCCAGGCAGATGAATCGGGGACCGAGCCAAGCGCACCAGCCCCAACTCCTCCTCGCCCCGAACCCAAAACAGATCAGCAGACTCAAGAATTTCAATACAACACACAGTACTCCCTCGCAGGAGGTGAGTTTTCTAGTCGACTGGTTCGGATTCCTACGTAGAGTTTAAATCTCAAAATACGTGGGAGTTAATACTTGTTTTCTTGTGTTCGGGGATGTTGTAGCTGGGTTGGAGATGGGAGACTGGCAGGAAGTGTGGGATGAAAATACCGGCTGTTACTACTACTGGAATACTCAGACCAATGAGGTGGCCTGGGAGCTTCCGCATTACCTGGCAGACCAGATGCAGAGTCTACATTACACTGGCAGGTGAGTGCGGCAAAACCAACACTTTATATAAATACACAGTAGGCCTACCAGTCAATCGTTTTGACACATTACAAATTTTAATGTCTCTTATGCTTCTCAAGCCTGCATTATTTTGATATAGAAAAAAACAGTAATATTGTGAAATTATGTCAATTTAAAATAAGGGTTTTCTATTTTAATATACTTTTAAAATATGATTTATTTCTGTGATGCAAAGCTGAATTTTCATCAGATTTATTATCAATGTTGGAATCAGTTGTGCTGCTTAGTATTTTTTTAAAACCTGTGATAGTTTTTTCAGGATTCTTTGAAGAATAACAATTAAAAAAGTATATTAATTATTTTAAATATAAATCTTTTGTAACAATATTCACTACCATTGAAAGGTTTGGGGTGAAAGAAATAAAAACTTTGAGCAAGGATGTGTAAATTGATTAAGTGATAGTGTTATATTGTTTATTAATATTTTATGCATTTTATATGTAATTTAAAATATAAAGTTTATATTAAATATTATTAATATTCAAAAAAATGTTTTAGAACTAAATATTGCAATGTAATTGCAATTTATACAGTATTATATACAGTAAAATATATACAGTATTTTTATTTTATAATATTGTTTCTTCAATGTGTGTGTGTGTGTGTGTGTGTGTGTGTGTGTGTGTATCATGTATTTGATATATTCATCTTGGATTTTTTTTTTTTTACAGCTCATCTGTAAATGGCAATGGTGTGGCACATCATAGCAGTTTTACTGAACAGCCTGTTGCAGCTCCTCCTGCATCTAAGAGAGAAACCAAAAAGAAGGCAAGGACCTTTTTTTGCAACTTTCTCCTTAATAACATGAGATGGGAAAACTACTAGGAATTATTTTCTTTTGTTTTACAGTTTGGTCAGTAGTGTAATTCTTCATTCTCTGTTCACACAGGAAGTAATAGAGAGTGTTGTGGCTTTGACCAGCGAAGAAGAAGAGCGGAGAGGAGTGGCAGCTACTCTTCTTGCTCCTCTCATCCCAGAGGAGGTGAAGGAGGCAGAGGAGAAGTGGAGAAAGAAGGTGCTGGCCATAGAGGAGACCGTAGAAGCTCCCCTGGAAGTAGAAGGAGAAGGCACTCCGTCATTGGACTCCCCCACTCTCCGGGACACGGATAGCCAGAGTAACCAGCGTAGCAGGAACCACTCAGCAGAATCTTCCGACAGGGAGGAGGAGGCTGAAGAAGACACCATGGAACTAGAACTAGCACTAGAGAGGAAAAAAGTGAGTTGCATCTTTAGAAATGTGTGTGTGTGTGTATATATATATATATATATATATATATATATATATATATATATATATATATATATATATATATATATATATATATATTTATATTTATATTAATATATTCTGATTACTAAGCATCATGTAAACCTCTGAGTGTGATTTTCATAAGCCAGTGTTGTCAAATAATTAGTATTTTATTACTTAAAATATATGGTTTCTGTTTTGAAATGGTGATATTGAAAGTTTGTTCTTCTACAGGCTGAACTTCGTGCCTTGGAGGAAGGTGACTGCAGTGCCGGTGGTTCGAGCCCCTGTTCTGAAGCTAGTCAAGATGGGCCTCGTAATTTACTCTTGAAAAAGAGCAAATGGAAAACGGCCTTCCTCCGTGCGCCAAGTCCTGACTCGAGCAGCCGGGGCTCAGACAAGGCTGAATGGGCCGCTCCAGAGTCCTCAGACAATGGTAAAGATTGGCAATAATAACTGAAGTTTGAAAATGCAATTAGTAGGGCTGGGTATTGTCACAAATTTCACGATTAAATTTGATTTCACTTCACAAGATTGCGATTTTGAAAAATCTCAACTGATACTGCACAGGGATTTAGTTGGTAGTATCGCTGTAGTATCGAAGGTTAAAATATATTTTTTATAATAGTTATAATACTACTAACTTAAAAAAAATTAAAAAAACATTTAAATGGTGGCTGTCATAAATATTTGATTAATTTATTCAAACATACATGACATATCGAAGAACACTAAAACATATATAATTAATATAGTCAATACTTAATTATTTAGCAGAACACTCCTCTCTAGATTACATTTTTCTTGCTGGCTGAGTTTATGGTCACTGGCTTTTCTAAATGCAACATTGTGACATTGTTTACAAGCTGGTTTATTGATATCTCCCTGTGATTGAAACCCTGATTGATCGATTACATGTGATGTGATAGGGATTTCGGTAAGTTGTACTGCATCTTTCAACATAGCTTCTGATGTTCATTATTTATTTCGTGCTGTAATTAGTAGTAAAGAGGAAGAGATGATCAGTTCACGTACTGCTTCGCTTGAACTGTGGCGGCAACAGCGATTCGTCACGCCACAATAAAGACAAGTTGGTATTTAAGGTTTGAACTTCATAAAATGGACAGAATCTGAAATGAGACTTTCATATCAACAATAGCAAAGCACAAAGCTTATTGCTTTTTATTGGATGGAAGGCGTGACACTTTCACACTAGGGTCATATGGGTCCAATACTCACTACTAACACATTTTTTACAACTTTTGCCTTAAACTCTTAATTACTATTTATTAATAGTTAGTAAGGTAGATGTTTAGGTGTTGGGTAGGATTAAGGGATGTAGAATTTGGTTATGCGGAATAAGGAATTAATATGTGCATAATACGTACTAATATTCTAATAATATGCAAAAATGTTAATAGTGAGAATTTGACCCTAAACTAAAGTGTTACCAAAAGTCCTTTCATTCATCAACTGAAAACATCATATCAATGAGTAAATTTGGTTTTGTACATCGTACATGAATGAGTGACTTACTGAACCTTTTGTGTTTCAAGCACATTCCAAAGTAGCTGAGAAGCAAGGAGAAGAAGATGAAAAGGAGAAGCCTGTATCCAAAGCTCTTCAAAAGGAAGAAGAGGACCTCAAGGTATTCTTAATGCACGTTCCCGGTCTTATTGTGTGCAAATAAACTGTGTACATTACGATTTTCTTCACAATCTATCGTCAAATTGTAATGGCTTATTTAAGTTTGGGGTCAGTAAGAATTTTTTTAATGCAATTTCTAATGCTTACCAAGGTGAATTTAGTCAAATTGAAAAACAGTAAAGCTGCAAAGCTGAATATTCAGCATCATTACTCCAGTCTTCAGTGTCACATGATCCTTCAGAATTCATTCTAATTTAAAGATATTCTGGTATACCTCATAGTTACAGTACTATGAGAAAATTAGCTACAAGTTACTGGTATAATGTAATGTCATGTGACGGCAATGGTTTTTATTAAAAACTGTCCATGTTGCCGCCTCTAGTTTCAGATTGGAGAGCTTGCTAACACACTCACCAGCAAAATGGAGTTCTTGGGAATTGACAAGAAAACCATCTCGAACTTTCAACTGCTGTTGCTGCAAACGGAGGTAAGAAAACACAGACAATAAGCTCATAAAAGTTGTTTATACTACCGGTCCATGTATTAAAATGGCCTTTCGACTTGTTTCCCTTCCTCCAGACGCGGATCGCAGACTGGAGAGAGGGCGCTCTGAACGGAAACTATCTCCGGCGCAGGCTGCAAGAAGCCGCCGAGCACATAAAACATTACGAACTTAACGCCACTCCCAAAGGCTGGTCCTGCCACTGGGACAGGTACGCGCTCCTTACCTTTCACATCCTTATCACTCCCCCTCCCTAAAAGTCCCCCTCCTCATGTGACGATTGACACTGCCTCCGCCGCTATGACAAACGCGCGACTGATTTGCACTTGTTGTATTACTGGGGAGTGTTTACGAGCACGGATAAAGACAGAAGGTAATCCTGATAAGGGAGCGTCTCTAAAGAGCCAGCCTGACCACCAAAGAATTGGGCCCCATCGCTTCCCCTCAAAGTCAGTCTAAAGGGTTAGGAAGGTGGTTGCGCGTGCGAGAGCTTTGAACTTTGCAGGACTGCCCCCAAAATGATGGGAGAAATGAGTGACACAGATTGACCATATGGAAGCAGCGTGTCACACGAGCATCAATAAAGGAAGACGATGCCTTGCCCTCGGAGCCTGAAGGTCAGACCAATCTATTTCATTGTTTTACTGGATTTCTTTCCATGCACTATTGATGATTGTTAAATAAAAATGTTGTCTTTTACCCTCTGTTAAAGATGCCTGCCTTAAGGCATCTTGCGGAGGGGTTTTGTCAGTGTGAGTATTGCCATGATTTGTAATGATGTTGGTAACTTTTCAGGATTGGAGATTTCTCTTTTTTTTGCCATGTTTTTTATTTTTATTTTTATTTTAAGACATTTAAGGTGGGTTCTTTATTAGTGCACCCATTATAATCTGGTTTCTCCTCTGGGCTCCCAATGAAGCCCAGTTCAACATTCCCTCATTAGGGAACTAGAGCCCCCCTTTCCCTTTGACTCTCCAAGGGTCTCACGACCTTGAAATCAGTTGAGGGAAAAGTTGCTAAGACGCATCTGTGTGTTTGTTTCTCCACCTCTAGAGAGCACAGGCGGTACTTCTATGTGAACGAGCGGACCAATGCTTCCCAGTGGGAGTTTCCAGTCGTTCAGGAGGAAGAGGAAACCAAGCCGCCTCTGCCGCCCACAGCTGCACCCGGAGACATTTCTAGCCAACCATCTGCAGAAACCACTGCTGCTATAACAGGTCAGGGTTGTTGGTCATGGCACCTTTATTTAAAAATACATTTAATAATTGTAATATTATACATACAATGACTTGAACGCACCTTTCATATATTTTTAAATTCTAATAATGTTAAAATCACCAATTGCATAAGTTGCCATTTTAGTTAAATAATTTTAAAGGGAAAAAGTAACATAAACATACATGATGTTTTATGGGATTTTATTTTTTAATAAACAGGAACTTCCTTAGGAGATGTGCAGTCTTATTGGTTGGCTCCCCCGCCTCCTCAGCCACCATTACCTCCCCTTCCTCCAGAGGTTCCACCCCCTCCACCTACGGAGCAACCGCCACCCCCCTCCACCGCCTGAATCTCCACCTCCACCCCCTCCACCACCCCTTGAGGATGACGGAGAGATCGAGGAAGTGGAAATGGAGGATGAGGACTCGGAGCCCCCGGCTCCTGGAACAGAAGAATTCAAGGTTACCTTTTTTGCCTTGAGAGTTAAGATTGTTTAGCTTGTGCTTTAGTGCAAAGTAAAGCTATATGTTTTAATGTCTTTTCCTTAGGCGGCTGAAGCAGCAGCATGTTTGGCATCTGCGGCTAAAGGACAGAAACGCAAGGCCCCAGGCTCCGTCCCGCTGCCCAAAACAGTCACCATCGGCAGCAGCCCCATTCTTTACACTCAACCTATTGCCACACCTGGTAAGAATAAATTACTTTTACTCATTACATCAGTAATCAGTCATTTTCGAAGAGCGACCTGTCTTGTGGCAAGATTTTGTTCATGTTCATCTCATTCTTTAACAGCCCCACTTCTTGTTGGTAATGCGTACTGGGGGATGACCGCTGCAGTAGCACCTCCTCTGCCTACAGAAAGCATAGTCCCACCAATGCCAATCCTGCCCCCCCAACCACCCCCTCCTGCTCCACAACCTCCTAGCGTCCTGGAACCCATAAACAAAGTCCTTACAGATAAAACCAAGAAGCTAAAAAAAGAGAAGGTATTTTTTTGTTATCTTTATGTTTGGTTTAGTTTTATTTTATTGATTTTATTCATTTATTTTTCTTAAAACCCCTAAAATATGAGATTTTAGAAGTAATTAATAGGAAATAATTTGCTGCCATTTTGTTTTCGTAAAGGCAAAGAAGAGCAAGACGAAGATGCCGTCCCTTGTAAAGAAGTGGCAGAGCATTCAGAAAGAGCTAGATGAAGAGGAGAAGTCGAGCTCGAGCGATGAAGATCGAGAACATCTCAACAGCAGACGCATTGAGGAATGGAAACTGCAACAGCTTTCAACGTAAGTTTGAAGAAGCTAATGCCAAGATGATCTATACACATTTTGAGATGATAAACTGACATTTTTTTGTCCGTTTGTTTTTTTGGTCTTCATTTGCAGAGGGAAGGCTGGGAAGAACGCTAACTTCGAAGCACTGCCTGACGACTGGAGGGATAGACTATTAAAGAAAAGAAAGATGCAGAGTTCATAATATCAGTCTTGAAAGCTTCCGGCAGGGTTGGACTAAACTGCTTTTTGGCATTGTGTCCCACTTGCTAAGCTTCAGTGGACTTTGATCGAATGTTTATTTTTTTGATATGCGCACATCGTCTGTCGGAGCCTATTTTAGGTACACTCCGTGCTGTTAAATTCAAATGCATCATCTTGTGACTCAAAGGTATACATTGTTCAGAAGTTATTTTAAAGATGCAGTGAACCTGAAACCAGGTTAAACATGTACAGAATTTTTTTTGTTCTACTTTTTTTATTACCCCAACCATGAAACCTGTGCACGATTTGTCTATAAATTAAAACATAATGAAATCAATATTAAACTGTCCCATTTCTTCAGTTTCTCTGAACTGTTATCTTACAAGACCTTAGTTTTGTACAATGTCAAGGGTGCGGACATCAGCTGTACAGTGATCTCTCTTTTACATTGCTGTAACTGTGTATCCTAAGATTAATCTCAGATCAGACAAATTGACCACTTTTAACAAGTTTCAGCCATGCTTCCAAAAAAAAAATCAGTTGAAACTTCCACCTTGGCCACTTCATTGCACTTTAAAATATGCTTCATATGTGAACTCTTATTTCCCTCCACTGATGTGTGATGAACAGTCAACTCAACAAAAATGCTATGTTCACTATGTCTTACTTTTAAATCTTGTGATGTTCAGTGTAAATGTTCCCCGAATTGGGGCTGTAGAGCCATTGGAACTTTTTCTACGTTGTAGATAATAAACCTTTTTTTCCACAAATGTCTTGTTCAAGAAACTGTTCTGTGAGCTGTTGTCATTGACTAAAGTTAAAAAGTTTTTACACATAAACTAAAATATAAAGAACTTATACTTCAAGTAAATATTTCATTTTTCTGCCAAGACAACAGTTCTAAGGGAAATTTGGTCAGTTTTAAGGGATGGTTCACCCAAAAATGTAAATTACCCCATGATTTACTCACCCGTAAGCCATCATAGGTGTGTATGACTTTTAATGATTTTAAAAACTCTGATTGTATTCGTCTAAAAGAATGTCATGTACACAGGTTGGCTTGAGGGTGAGTAAATATTTTTCATTTTTGGGTGAACTATCCCTTTAAGTAGAAGCAATGAACTACTAAAACTAAAGTGAATACAGAAATCATAATAAATCAATGTAATGGGCTCAAGTGTTTGGCTACCCATGTTCTTTAAAATATGTTCTTATGCTCTGCAGAAGACAGAATTTAATACAGGTTACAACTTGAGGGGAGGGTAAATGATAACAGAATTTTCATTTTTGGGTGAACTATCCCTTTAATAATTCTAAAATTACAACCTCAAATTCTTAGCGCATAAAACATTAAACGAATTAAAAGGTAAATATATTTCACAACAAGTGTCTGCTCTACGTTTTAGCAGCGTGCTTTACACAGGAAACGTGCGTCGTGCCCATGGCAACAGTTACACAAATGGCGTCTGGGGCGCCTCAATAATAATTGTAACGAAGAGATTTGCATTAAAAAGTGTAAGTTAGTTGTTTAGCTCTCTACTAGGGCCATATTCATTTTAAAATACTATTTAGGAACACTGCAGTTTTCCTTAGGGTGTTAAAACAAGGCATTCTCAAATAACCAGCGGTGTTATTTGATATATTGTCAAGCGTTTGTAAACTGTACAGTTGTTTAGCGTTGTTTCCGATGACTTAATGACCCGCGTTCAGTCGCATCGCTGTGAGGTTCGGGAATGCAGGTGAGTAATTGCACAAAATTTACTGCTGCTTTTCACTCTACGGTTACAGTCTAATATTACCCAGTTGGTTAACATGCCAGCTCACTGATACTCAATGCCTGTTAACCTTCTGCCCCCTTGCTTGTATTTAAACTCACTTGTTTGTTCTCTTATCATGTTGAACAAAAGAAAAAAGATGATTCATACGATAGATTCATTTTGCTACATCTTCAGCATTATGGATTCTTCTCAGGTAAGTCTTTCAAGTCAACATTAAACACCGTTAGACTGGTTTAATAGATGTTCTATGTTCTCTAATATAGCATTACATAGTCAATTATTTTTCTATCTCATTTCTAGTTCACATTTTGTTTCTGTATACATAGACAACAGCTCCTCTGTGCATTCTGGCGTCCGCTTCAAAAGAGAATGGGAGGGCAACCAAGATTCAACTGCCTCAGACACGATCAACTCACCATCTGAGAGCAATGACTCCAACCTAGAAGAGGAACCCAAGCCTTGTCAAAGTAAACATGCAAAACTGGCTCTTGGATCCTGATTCTATGAAGAGTGGGAGCCCATTTTGCCACAGTAAAAAAAATCAAGTTTTGGGTTATTATAATTATTATGATTTAAAATGTAATGATTATGATGTAAAAAAAAAAAAACAGAATTATGACAAATCTTTCCACTTAATTGTCTTAATTTCAACATTTTTATCTCATAACATAATTTATGATAACATAATTCGATTTTTAATTTCATAATCTTGATTTATGTCATCATTTTGTCTTTTTGCATAGTAATTTTGACTTAGTTTGTGATAATTTTGACCTTTAATTAATAATTTTCACAAATGTCCCCCCTCACAATTTCGACTTTTTTATCTCATAATTATGAGTAAGTACATCTTTTTTTTTTCTCCGTAATTTTGACTTTTATGATGTCAACTGACTTTATATCTCATGGTTATGACTTTTATTCTCATTATTATGATTTACCAAAGAATGATTTGTTTTTCTAATGCTGTGGAAATGGGCTTCCATAATGAAGCATGATATGATATGTCAATTTACATATTGGAGCATACAAGACTAAATAGAGTTGATCTCATGTAATATGCTGTGGCATCATTGCCACCTAAATTGTTCTGTTAGGGGTTAACAGTTCAGGTGTATGATTCTGATTGGCTCAGAGAAAATGCACAGTCATGGTAAATTTCCACACATGGTCAGTTAATCAGATGCACGTGTCCATACACGTCAACACGCGTTGACACCTGTTGATGCGTTCAGTAACCTTACAGGTCTGGAGCAGGCGCCAGCTTGTCCAGAAAAACAAGTCCACCCCATCATCTCAGGGTGCCTATTGTCCACCTCCAATACTGATCTGTAACACAGAATATTGCGCACATACACAGATACACAGTCTCTTCAAGATTGGAGCTGATTAAACTCCGATCCAAAATGTTCCCAAAACATACTGATAGCATGTGCTTTCTCTCAGTGAGAGCTACAGACAGTAGTACAGGCAGTATTCATCTTGATTTTTTAGTGTTTCAGTAAAAGGAAATATAAAATGAATAAAATATAATAAAAATGAAAGACAAATCCATATTTAATCTATGGAAGCCGGGCAAAGTGAGCAAACACTGTTACTGCACTCTCAGCATGTTAGAGGCTGTGTTACACACATGTAGCTATCACGTGTTTAGTGACACATTACACATCATAGGCCAGACGCCACTCAAAGACCAAATACAAACTTTCGAAAACATAAAAGCAGAACAAACAATCAGTGGTTCTATCATTAGAAATAGGAGGATAAATATTAATTAAGGCTTTGATTATGAATTTAATTAGGCTATTACAGGTATATAGTTCCATATATTTATTTATTTCAAGTTGCCACACAATACGTAACACTTGAGTTTAACGCTAGGTCACATTTAAAATTCATTGCCTTTATAAAAGATTCAGACGCTAAGAACGCATGGTTGATTTAGAGAGCATGTACCAGTGATATGTCTTGGTTATATGGGTAATGACGATAATCGCTGCTTGTGTCGGATGCTTCTCATGTGTCTTTTAACTACATCATGTTTGTTGGGTAATAGATCTTGTATAACTATGTCTGTGTGTTTCATTTCTTTCCAAGACTTTTCACCTTAGACAAAGTTCTCAGAACCCGGCAGCTTGTTTTTGACTTTGACGGGGAGCGGCCCATTCCACGACTAAGGGACCCTTTGGACCTGTTCACAATCCCATCTACCTCCTGTCCATTCCAGGGCGTCCGCTGGCCCGTAGAATGTGAAGTGATCCGTGACAAAATCCAGCATATAGGTAAAAATTCAATTCATCCATACAATGAACTCTTTGATGATAGACTTTTTGGTGTAAGACCGCTGAAATCGCTCCAATGGCGGCAGCGAAGAGCGGGTGAAGGTATCTGCGCGTCCGGTGTTCTCAGCTGGGCAAAATGGATCTAATTCCAATTTCTCTTATCTGACTCCATTTTATTATAATTTAGATTAGAATGCCAATTTGGTTATTTGGTCATTCATATTTAATAGTTAGACACACATTTAATTATTCCGCTTAACCCTTTGTGAAAGTACCATTCATGATCTCATAGAGATCGTTAATAATTCCAGAGTAAGTCAGAATAAATCAAAATGTAACAATTTATTAAACAGTCAGGTATAATTCCAATTACATACTCAATTCAAAGATCCTCAACACATCGAATACTCTTAAGTAAAGAGATGCCTGACTTTCCATAGGCTACGTAACGCTGGCTGGACACAACGTTACGGGCGAATCTGATTACAATATTGCCCTTGACTCTTCTGCTACGCTGCCTTTAGTATTCAGACCTGACAATAACTTCTTTCAAATGGTAACATATGTTAACAAAGGGAATTTACATTTAATCACTCTCTCAGACCTGTATTGACAAGACCAAATGGTTGAAAGCCACACCTCCAATACTATATATGCAACATCTCTTTAAACTCTTAAAACCATTGTTATCATCTTGAATATTTCTGTGGGGATGAGATATTTGTACCAGTCGCACTAAGACATTTCCAATGATATCAAACACATATATATTGTTTAGTATTTGTTCATTTTTAGATCATATAGATTTTTGGGTATATTTTCAATGGTCACAGCCATTAGGAAGTAGGATGGGGAGAGATAAATACATGTAAATTAGAGCCATTCTAAGTTGATTCACTCAGTGTGACGTCCTGCAAAAGTTTTGTCCTCAACCAGACAAGCCGGCATAACTTTTTAAAGCCTTTCAGTCCGCCTCTTGGTCCATTGGGTCAACTCAAGTGGATCCCATGGGATCATAATTAGACGTTGGTTGATATCTTTTGAGATGTAAGTTGTCTTTGCAATGTAAGCAGCTGTAGGGACCTTCTTAGGGCTCTGTGTTCACCGGCTGGACACCCAGTCTCATTAGGTGTATGTAGTTTGAGTTCAGCAGGTGGATTAGTGTCTTTCAGGTGTTCTACCTGTGGTAGAAGTTCAGCACATCATGTGGGCATCGATTCATAGAGTCAGTCTCGACCTTGTGACCTGTTCAGTTAACGTGTCACTCCTTCATGGAGAACTTTCTGCTTCTGTAGCACCTTTCCGATGATAATCTGAACCTCCTTGTCCAATCCTCTCACCTCCAACGGTGCGGTTATCTGGCTCCTTTGTAGTTACACGCCATTTGGTGCATGACACCTGAAAAGCATCTTAATGACCTCTTAATGACTGAACACTGGTGAACTTGAAGTCATAAGGAACACATAATGCAGCAAAAAACGAAACATAAAAGTAGGTTCATGTCAGATAGTGCGATTGGTACATCTTCTCTCAAGTGTTTTTTCAAGGTCATAAATGGTAGGGTGGTCTCATTTTATCATCTAATTCTTCACTATCACTGTGGTGGTAGTGCAATCTAAGTATTCTTGGTCTGAATCACTCAAGGAAAAGCAGCAAAAGTCAGTTCAATTAATATATTTAAATATATGATATGCATCAATAAACCATATAAGAATAACAACAATTCAATCACAATTATGAAGGTGTATATCGGTATATAATAACCACTGTGTTTGTTCAGGAATCTCCCAATGTTATTAATGCAGATCTAAACATGATTAGTCATACAATAATGGGGATTGTGTATCCTGGTAACAGAGTGTGTGTGAGTGTGTGTGTGTGTGTGTGTGTGTGTGTGTGTGTGTGTGTGTGTGTGTGTGTGTGTGTGTGTGTGTGTGTGTGTGTGTGTGTGTGTGTGTGTGTGTGTGTGAGAGTGTGTGTGTGTGAGAGTAGCCATGCATATGTGCAATGCATTGTTTTCCCATGAGTTAGTGGATGGTTGTAAATAAAGTCATCATGGGATCTCTATGTTCTGTGTGTGTAAAGCTATCTGGATCTGTTAGTGTGAAAAAATGGGCAATAGATCTTTAGTGAAGTTACACTTTTAGACTCTATGCCATCTTTATCGCCTATGATGTGTAATGTTCAGCCTGAATAGATTTGGTCTATTCCAGGTGATGTTGTCGTGAGTGTAGGGTGTGTTCTATGTTCATGTTTGGGAGATGGGTGGAATCTAATCAATATCAATCTGTGTTGCATAATTTAGTACCAGTGCTACACTGGGAGGTAGTCATATTGTGAGATGTGAATGACCCCATCATATTTATATTCGCACCTATCTCTCACATCTCAAGTTCTGACAATTTTCCTGCCCTGGCTCTGATGCAGGGGGAGGGGGACTTTTGGTCGTCCATCCTCCAAGGAATTGCAATTGTCAACCTGAGATAGAAACAAATTTAGAGAGAAACAAATTTGGACAGAAAACAATTTAGAGAGAAACACAGTTAATTTCTGCTGTTGTTTCAGTTTTTTAACACTTAAAGCTGCTCTTGCAGTCAAGCCTTCACAATCTGCTGTGTTTGAGCATTATAAACTCCAGTTCTGCTGGATAATTTTTCTGTGTTTTAGCATTATAAACTCCAGTTCTGCTGGAGAATTTTTCAGGATTAATCAGAAACTTCTAGTTGCTCTCATTACAGTTAGTTTGAGTGAAGGATGAATTGGTTTTCTATTATCCGTGCCACACTTCTAGTTTTTCTAGTTCTGTAGGCATAAGATAATATCACAACTCCTCCATTTTGGCACTGGGAATTGAACCAATGAAAAGTATTAGAACTTGCTCAAATTAGAAATTGCAAAGGTCAGAGTTATTGAGTCCTGTTGTGATGGAAACATTTTCATGGTTAGTGCAATTGTAATTCACACTGTAGCCAGACGGCAATTCTATGCTCCTGTACATGGTTTTACTGCAGCTATATGGGAAATAGCAGAGTTTCCACTCAGAAGACAAACAAATTCAACATAGACAGACACACATGCAACTTGAAATTGCTATACAATTCCAGTATTGCGATTATTCCAATTTACACAAGATACGTGGCCTAGAATGCATAGCATCTCTACAACCTTTACCTAAGTGTTTAATGCAACACTTACAGTAAAGCAATCATGTGTTTTAAAGAATAAACTTAACTAGCCTATGTGCATCTAGTTAGCACAAACAACTATAATGTGTGTTCTATGCGCACGTGTTTAGTACAATTACAAATTTGAAAATACAGACAGGATCATTGCAATTTGGATGTTTTAATTATTAAACTCACTGCTATTGACCACTTTAAAGAGATCAATAGCTGAAGATCTTGCATGAACACTGCAGTTGAGGATATTCATGTCAAATCTTTTACATTGTGTTATACTCAGCAATCAAGATTCCGATAACATTGAGCCTCGTGACCGCCGGGTTTACGATCTCTTGCCACAACTCAGTCTTGGTCATTAAGGCAGAGGTGACACACTGATATTCTGGACGTCCGCTACCACTGTGATCATTCCAGAATATTTTTATTCAGTTCTCTTGGATCTGACTTCGCTTAATTAATGCAAAATTGTTTCCAATCAGAGGCCATGACCATTATCAATGAATTAAGCGACCAACTTGTTATAACTCTAATGATAACTTTCTATAATCATGCCGTGGTTTTCCACGCTTTACGTAATTAGAACAACGTTACAATAATTAGGAATTGAGGTTGCCCTATTTAGATTGGTCTAACAATTTATTATTGTTCTAAACGGAATAGACTCGCTTTGATCTATCAACCCCTTACAGTTCAAGTATACGTACCTTACGCCAATTTGCTAGTCGGAGCTCTAAAACATCAGTCTGGTGTGTTTCACCAATAACCGCATCTTAGTCCGTAACTAACCTGAGCGTAGTTTGTGGTGTCATGGACACAACATGATCTACTGAGTTATTAACACAACATACATCATAGTAAGTTTAAATGTATAAAACAAATCATTCGAAATCAAGGATTTTGAATTATTTTTCTGGTAGCAAAACATTACAAACAGCACAAGTGTGGGAGTTCTGTTTACAGATTTCCCCAGTTTTGTGTCACCTTCTCCACATAATGTCCTGCTTGGCAATTGTAATACAATGTATATTATATTTTTATTTATAATATAATTATATTAAAAAGAATATCAAATATTAATGTTATTTCTGGTCCATGTTACCTTGTTATTTGAGCTGGCTCAATTAATGAAAAGGTTTTTACTGATTTCTAATACTTTATAAATATGAATAAACGTTTGATTATTCTAATTAACTCTTTACATTTATTGAAATCGCTCATTAGGTTCTCAGAGTCGCACAGGGTCCTCGCACTTTCCATTATGCGGCCCACGATCACATAAATTGTCAGTCTTGGTAATTAATGCCAAATGTTAGGCGGAGCTCTGCAATCTCAGTCGGTGTGCCTCAAAGCTCCACCCAAACCGGACTGCAGTCCGTTACTAACCTGACACAGATATGGAAACAATGGGTACACATAATGCACTAAAATCAATACTTTCGAGTAAATCAGAACGTAAGTCAAACGCAACAACATATTTGTCAAAGTGTATTAAAGACCGTGATTTTGGTTTTGCCCTGCAGTCACAGCCAAGCGGCTTGTTCATTGCATGCACAACAACAGTCAGGATTAAGGCCAATGAGAGGACTCTGTTGTCGTTAACATCCAATGAACTAGCAGCACATGCTGGGTGCAGTCCAATCCCTGCTCAAATTCTGTTTTTGAGAGTGAAGTTTCGTATTGTATTTTCGTGTCAATACATTTGAATATGAAAAGGCTGTGGTTCAGGGATGATGTGGCACATTCATTGTATCTCTTTTAGATTTCAAATGCCTATTTGCTTGATTTAGTCTATTTAAAGACTAATCTGCACGATGGCACAGTTGCAATTTTAACTGATTTACAAAATGTGATAGATTTAGCTTGAGTTACTTCTTTGGCTAAACGCTCCATGCAACGTGGAGAGAAAGTGTTCTCCGAGTGGGCGTGATATGCCCCGTGGCTCAGCTGAGCCACTCAGAAACATTAAATCATGCGTTTTCTTGACAAAATAGTAACAAACATCACTATCATTCTGTTTATCAGTTTTAGATTTTAATCTTACCGCCTCTTGATTATTTTTTGTCGAGTATTTTCGATTTTGTAGCAGTAACAGCTATTGGTCAAACAAAAGTTTTCTTAGCTTTAACACATTGCATTGCATCACCCTGTTTCTCCCCATTTTGCTTTTCATAAACAAATGCATTATCAAATCGCATGTTTTTAATTGTTTCTGAACTTAGATTTTTCATTCTATTGTCTGATCGCTCTCATCGCGCGTTGCACATAGTTAATGAGACAATGGAGACTCATTTAGCTGATTTTATCACATTAGGCTCTCTTCGCCGAGTCTCAGAAAATAGATCGTTTAGTTTAGTTTCAATCTCTTGTTGCGCGAATGCCGACAAGGAGATATTTAACAATTAATAGCAAGAGTTTTCATTTCTTATCTGCGCTGTTGTTAACCATGTCTGATATGTGGTTATGTCTATTCAATAAATTCACAAACTCCGATTTACACGGTCAAACATTCGGTTTTCCCAAAACATTTCTAAACAAGACAGAATGAATTTGACTTACCACAACAGCTGAAGAAAGAGAAGCTCAAACCTCTTGATGATTTTAGAATCCAACACTTCGCTGAAAAACATGCTGCGTTGTGTCGAGTTGCAACATCACGTCGCCGGGTCACTAAGCTGTAAGACCGCTGAAATCGCTCCAATGGCGGCAGCGAAGAGCGGGTGAAGGTATCTGCGCGTCCGGTGTTCTCAGCTGGGCAAAATGGATCTAATTCCAATTCCTCTTTATCTGACTCCATTTTATTATAATTTAGAATTTAGATTAGAATGCCAATTTGGTTATTTGGTCATTCATATTTAATAGTTAGACACACATTTAATTATTCCGTTTAACCCTTTGTGGAAAGTACCCATTCATGATCTCATAGAGATCGTTAATAATTCCAGAGTAAGTCAGAATAAATCAAAATGTAACAATTTATTAAACAGTCAGGTATAATTCCAATTACATAATCAATTCAAAGATCCTCAACACATCGAATACTCTTAAGTAAAGAGATGCGTTCCTGACTTTCCATAGGTTACGTAACGTTGGCTGGACACAACGTTACGGGCGAATCTGATTACAATATTGCGCCCTGACTCTTCTGCTACGCTGCCTTTAGTATTCAGACCTGACAATAACTTCTTTCAAATGGTAACATATGTTAACAAAGGGAATTTACATTTAATCACTCTCTCAGACCTGTATTGACAAGACCAAATGGTTGAAAGCCACACCTCCAATACTATATATGCAACATCTCTTTAAACTCTTAAAACCATTGTTATCTTCTTGAATATTTCTGTGGGGATGAGATATTTGTACCAGTCGCACTAAGACATTTCCAATGATATCAAACACATATATATTGTTTAGTATTTGTTCATTTTTAGATCATATAGATTTTTGGGTATATTTTCAATGGTCACAGCCATTAGGAAGTAGGATGGGGGGAGAGATAAATACATGTAAATTAGAGCCATTCTAAGTTGATTCACTCAGTGTGACGTCGTCTGCAAAAGTTTTCTTTGTCCTCAACCAGACAAGCCGGCATAACTTTTAAAGCCTTTCATTGGTAACACTTTATTTTACAGTGTTCGTGTTACATATATTACATGTACTTACCATAGTAATAACAGTAAATGATGCATAATTACATGCAACTAACCCTCAACCAAACCCTAATCCTACCCTAACCCTATAGTACAAATACATTATTTAAAATGATTAAAATTTCACCCTTTTGAAACTAGATTTTTAAAATATTTTTGTGCATCTTAATGCACTGGGACTGTAAACCCTCCATTTCTTCTATATCTTTTTGAAAACCAGAATGGGACCCCTCAGAGCCGGAGCCGTTCTATCAGCCAACAGGTGAGGAGCAGACTCCCATGCCAGTGGGAGCGGTCAGAGGAAACACTGTCTACTGCATAGACCCAGGTGAGAAAAGATTGTTCTGAGTGTTAAAATCTCTAGCTACTTTTATATCCTCCCTTCTTGGTTCATCACACTATTTTAGCCACAAAAACCTTCTACTTCACCTATTCTCGTGTGGGTGGGAGCAGAGGACCCATTAAAAATGCCATGTCCTGTGCCAACCATCAGGAGGAGCCTATGCTAGCATTTGAGTCTCGTTTTGAAAGTGGAAACCTACAAAAAGCTGTGAAAGTGTGAGTCGTACAGTTCATAAACACTCCCATAAATCCTTATGATTTTTCAGAGTCTACATATCTAAGTCTTAATCTAATGTAAACCTGTCTGATCTGGGTGTTCCAGTGGTCAGTATGACTATGAGCTGACTTTGCGTACCGACTTGTACACCAATAAGCACACTCAGTGGTTCTACTTCCGGGTGAGGAACATGAGGGCAGGCGTCAGCTACCGCTTCACCATCATTAACCTGATGAAGTCCAGCAGTCTGTATGGTGCCGGTATGCGTCCGTTACTCTACTCTGAACACGCTGCCTGGCTGAAGAGGGAAGGATGGCACAGAGCAGGAACCAACATCAGGTGACAAATAGTGATTTGGCTCAATGTTCTCATTGTAATGTTTTAAAGTCAAAGTGAAGACACAAAGTTGTGGCTCAGTTATCATATTCTAATATGTCCAAGATAAATTAAAGGATAAATCTTTAAAAAATCTAGTTGAAAACTATGGAAGCCTATTTCTGCCACATAAGAAAAGCAATTAAATCATAATTATGACATAAAAAAGAGTTGAAATTATGAGATACTAAGTCATAATTATGAGATCAAAAGTCAAAATTATGAGATACTAAGTCATTATGAGATAAAACATTGAAATCATGAGGTTAAAATTTTAATATTGGTTGCACCACATGACTTTGATTTGGTGGACACATTTTTTTCAAATATTAATAAGCAGTAAAGCTCTTTGACTAAAATATTTTTTTCTAAAGAATTTATAAAATTATGAAAGATTATTAATGAAAGAATTAAGTAGGATTTTTCAGGACAGTGAAATTGTTGGCTTCATGCACCCCAAAATATATTAAAATGAATTTTATTTCAGAAATTATAAACCTGCTTATCAAACATGGGTGTATTCAAGTCTTTGTATGTTGAAAAGGGTGTGTCAGTGATCAAACTGCTGTCTCCATGTCTTTTAGGTACTACAGAAACAACACTGAACAGGATGGTAAAGCGCTGTACTCCCTCACCTGGACCCTGGAGTTCCTTTATGACGGGGACACCTGTTACCTGGCCCATTGCTACCCTTATACATATTCAAACCTTCAGCATTACCTGCATGAGGTCATCTCAGACCCTGTCCGTGCAGCTTACTGTAAACTGCGGGTGCTCTGCCGTAGTCTGGCGGGGAACGCGGTGTATGTGCTGACTGTAACATCACCATCCACCAGCTTAGCAGAACGGAAAGCCAAGCGGGCAGTAGTCGTGACGGCACGGGTGCACCCAGGAGAAACCAACAGCTCTTGGATGATGCAGGGCTTTCTGGAGTTCCTGCTGAGACTTGCCTGATGCTTGTTTGTTGGAAATTTTCGTCTTTAAGGTGAGGGAAGGAGTGCAGGGCACGGATGGAGAATGGGTTTCAAAAAAAAATTCTATATATGCTCATGCCAAATGCTTCATGTAAAAAGTTGGATTACCACAGTTAAGGATGTTCTGGCCACAGGTTATACCGATGCTTAACCCTGATGGTGTGGTGGTGGGAAACTACCGCTGCTCACTCACAGGCCGCGATTTGAACCGAAACTACCGCAGTCTTCTGCGACTCTTTCCCCTGTATTTGGTACACTCGCAACATGGTGAAAAGGTGAGTGAGGATTGTGTCACTCTTTTAGCATGCTAATGTGACAAGTTTTGGATGCTAAACATGAAATGAGGTGCGGTCACCTCAGTGAAATTTTGCATAGCTCACACAGAAGTCAATTTGTAAAGCAAGCTTTCTGGAGACGAATTCGCATGACCGACTTTAACATGAGCGGAATCTGCATGAAGAAATCTTTCACTTTCAGGCGAAACTCCCAATGACAGATTCCTATTGGAATGACTGGATTTCGCCCACTAAATTTCACAGAGCAATGGTAAATGTGACCGCACCTATACACCTGGCTGATCTGATCCCACAGGTTGCTTGCCGAAAGAGAAGTTGTGGTCTACTGTGACTTTCATGGTCATAGCAGGAAAAACAATGTGTTCATGTATGGATGTAATGATCGGAAAGATGCCTCGCAGTGTCTTCAAGAACGCATTTTCCCGCTGATGATGAGCAAGAATGCCAAAGACAAGGTTAGCTGCGGCCATCATAGTCGTAATCGCATGGCAATGTCCAAGTTTTGAATGAATGCTTTTGTCTTTTAGTTTTCCTTTAGGAGTTGCAAGTTCAAAATGCATAAAAGCAAAGAGGGTACCGGCCGCATCGTCATGTGGAGACTAGGCATTAGGAACAGCTACACAATGGAGTCTACTTTCGGAGGCTCAACACTGGGTACTTACTTCAAGTTTTCAAAAAAGTTGTCAAACTCTTAAGTGTGAAAGGCTCTTATGCGTTTTGGAAGAGGTGTGGAGATGGATGGGGTGGGATCTTACGCTTTTAAAGCTAGCTTGCTATTGCTAGCCTCTCGGAAATTGCCTACCCTACCTTTTGATATTTATATGTTAGCTATATTTCAATTTACACATTTTTTTTTGAATAATTTTATTTTTAGTTAACAGTATCAACACTGATGTACACAAAAATACATTGTTTTCATTTGTAGGGGACAGGAAAGGAACACACTTCAGCATGCAGGACCTGAAATCAATGGGCCATTGCTTTTGTGACACTCTGCTTGACTTTTGTGACCCTGACCCAGCCAAGGTGGCATGTCTTCAGGCTTTACTCCTTTTTAATATGGATTTAATCAGCTTTGAAACAGCAGAATTGATTAAAAAACGCATTTAAATATTTTTTTAAACAGACTACACACTGTCTGGAGGAGTTAGGAGTGTTATTGAGACAAGAGGTCAGACAAAAACTAGGAAGAGAACTGAACTCTTTAGAGGATCTGTCTGACATTGACGTCGAGTCCAGGTAAAAGTACAGTCTAAAGTACAACTATATGTTTCTTGTGAACATTTGATAACTGTATGTAAGAACAAATTTCACAATCTTGATGTTATGTGCAGCACGAGTGGATCAAACAGTACCGAGTCAGATGGACTTCCTGTTCATCTTTTAAATGCCACAAACAAGGTCCAGTATGCCGCAAACCCTCTCAGAGACATCCCTAAGATGATTTTTCTTCATTTTCCTTATTGTTCTGTGGTTTGTGTGACAAAAACAGGGCAAGAAAAAACACCTAAGAAGCCGTAAAGAAAGAAACAGACTCCGACACGAACGAGTACGAAGTGCAGGACCCAAAATTATTCACAGGAACATCAAACATTTGGTTGGTCTTACAAAAAATATTTTTTTATAGGTTATTCCTAATTTATTATGATAAATTTGTGGAAAGTCTTGTTTTTTTAAAGATTTGTTATAAGCTGTACACACATTGCGATTAATACATGAAAATTCTTATATATAGCCCCTTTAAATAAATACATGTATGCATTTACATAAATAATAAATGTATTTGATAGGTTTAAAAGTACACGGTTTCAATTAGAAAGTGTAATAATTTTTACTATATGCCTTTTTGAAGGATCCTGTGCCCTCGAATGAAGATGCAGTCAAAGTGAGAATCCAAGAGAAAACTATGGGATTCATGAAGGACACTAAGAAACAAAAGGTAATGAATCCATTCTTTGTGTGAGTATGGTCCAAAATGATGAGTGATATATGATGTAAAATAACAAAGAAATGGGATTTAAATGATAGTGAATAAAGTTTTATTCTCTGTGCTGTGTAGGTGCCAAGTTCGGTTAAGGCGAACCAGACTGTTAGGTCTTGGATCCCTCATCCCACCACTCGCATAGGTGTTGTAGATAATGTTGCAGATCTTTGGGGGAACAGAGTAGATAAGGTAACTGATCTGAATAGATATTTTGATCATTTATATAATCAGGCACTGACCATCAAATAATTCAAGATTATGGCAGAATACAATGCACAACAAACAAAAAGAAACTATTTATTTCTAGATTGCGCCTGCCACCAATTTGGAAAATGGTTATTCATCTTGTCGGCACGCTGTCTCAGGTAGATATACTTAAATATATAAAAATGAATCATACACTTTCCTTTCCATCAAGATAAGTACATCAAGTCGATGAAAATATCATGTTTTTCAGTGGATCCAACGCACAAAACGTATCAGCATGCTACCTCATCTGCTCCCCAGGGGCAATTGCAACGGCAGACCCTCTTAGTTACTGGAGGTTATAAAAGATGTCCATCTGTACCAGCCTCCAGAGAAAGAGCCCTCACTATACCAGTCCAACCTTACACAATTCCCTTCTACCCCGATTTCAGACCCCTACCAGAAATGAAAGGTATATATATAAAGGTGTATATATATTTCTAACAGGCAGCTTTTCACCACCATTTTGACCACACTGATTACCTATTTATCAATTTTTCTGTCTCACAGGAAGATCCGTATTTCAGACATTAGGCAGAGGAGGTAAGTAGGCTAACTACATCACATGACAATAAATTACACTTCACAGTGGAAGTGGTGAAATAATTCCAGAACACCTTAGAAACTACATAGTAATACCCTGGCAATAATTTTGTACTAACATATATTATTTACATAATTTATTTACTTTGCATAAACAGAAATATACAATATAAATAAAATATGTAAGCAATATAATATCTTAATTTTTCCAAGTGTTTATGCATATAAATAAATTGTAAGCATATATATGTCTTAAAGAAACCCCAAGTAAAGTGAGGAACCTTGGCGTTATTTTCAATGCTAATCTTTCATTTGACTGTATCGTTCAGAGTACTGTGAAATAGGGCTGGGCGATATCTAAAAAAAAATTATATCTCGATATTGTCAAAATTTTTACGATATTCGATAGGTATCTCGATATGTTTGCAATTGCTTTTAAATAAACAAATAAAGATGTATTTTCCCCTTATTAAAAACAACAAAAACTATTTAGATAGAACCAAATTAAATACAACATGTTTAAGTTTACTGAACAAGTCGGGATTACCAAAATCTTAAATCGTGATACGAGTAATTTTATATATTTTTTTAAATGTACTAATAACAATATAGATTTTTAATTATATATATATATATATATATATATATATATATATATATATATATATATATATATATATATATATATATATATATATATATATATATATATATATATATAAACATAAAAAACATGCAAATTACAAACAAAATGACAAAAACAGTGCTTTATTTTCAGCTACAGTGGGTCTATTTAACATTAGCAAGTCAAGAAATAGACCAAAAAAAAAACTGCTCAGTCTTCACTCTAAAAATTAACTATAGGCTACACTGATTCTTAATAAATATATCAAAGTTGTTTAGCCAAGCATGGGGTGGTTTTCTATTTTTCATTGTTGTTTGATGAACATTAAATCACACAGAATATGAGGTCCGGCCCTTTAAGATCTCCACGGACCAAATTGTACGTCTTTCACTAAAGACAAACACTACGTTTACCTGAATACTCGCCAGGACGTGCATTTTTACATTTGTTTAACCACTGAAACCCAATAATCAATGAAAGAACTGAATCGCGATCGTGTGTTGTCTGAAAGGCGTGTGCGCGCACGCTTCAGGTCAGAGTCCGGCAGCGCAAGCACGTCCCACTCCGCGCTATTATTTCTCTCATGCTCGCTTGTTTCTGTTGCTTTCTTTTTCATGCGCTTCGCGTATATATTTAACTCTTCTGCTTCCAATGTTTAATGAACGGTGGAAGCAGACTTCTGCGTTATCATCTGTTAATGTTTTTTTGGGAAAGTATGCATGTTGAATTTAAAATATTCGATATTCACGATATTTTCAAATTTCACATCGTCGTCAAAATTTGCGATAGTATCGCTAATATTCGATATATCGCCCAGCCCTACTGTGAAAGCATTTTTTCCCCATCTCAGAAACACCGCTAGATTGCGTCCTATGTTAAGTTTCCCTGTAGCAGAAAAGCTGATAAATTCCTTCTTCGTCTCTCGGATAGACTATTGTAATGCCTTTGTAGCTGGAGTTTCTAAATCTGCCATGAACAAGCTTCAGGATATGCAATCATATTACTCCAGTTTTGGAATCCTTGCATTGGCTCCCGGACAGGTTCCGAGTGGAATTTAAGATTATGATGCTCAAATACAAATCATTGCACAGCCTGGCACCACACTATTTAACAGAACTGTTACATCCTTATACTCCTAATCGCAGATTGCGCTCCTTGCAATCGAACTTGCTGGTTGTCCCTCAAACACGCTTAAGATCTATGGGTGACAGGGCTTTCTCTTCCTATGCACCTGTCCTTTGGAGTTCTCTGCCTCTTGAACTTAGGGAAACTCAGACCTATGCCATTTTTAAAGTTCAACTTAAGACATATTTTTAGACCAGCATTTGCTTGTTGATGTTTGGTGTGTGTGTGTACATTGTTTATTTTGTGTACAGCGCTTTGCGAAGCTGCTTTTAAAGGTGCTTTATAAAATAAAGTTATTATATATATATGTCAAATCATGATTAATCGGATGTAACATAAAAGTGTGTTATTATATTAATATATGTATGCAATTAATCGATTTGACAGCACTAATAGGCATAACATTATGATAGGTGAAGTGAATAACACAGATTATCTCATCACAGCACCTGTTAGTGGGTGGGATATATTAGGCAGCAAGAGAACAGTTTGTCCTCAAAGTTGATGTGTTAGAAGTAGGAAAAATGGGCAAGCGTAAGGATTTGAGCAAGTTTGACAAGGGCCAAATTGTGTTGGCTAGACGACTGGATCAGAGCATCTCCAAAACTCCAGAGCTCTCGTGGGGTGTTCCCGGTCTGCAGTGGTCAGTATCTATCAAAAGTGGTCCAAGGAAGGAACAGTCATGAACCGGCGACAGGGTCACGGGCGGCCAAGGCTCATTGATGCACAGAAGGAATCACTTTTTCTTTTACATCACGTGGATGGCCGGGTGTGCGGATGTCACTTTCCTGAGGAACACATGGCACCAGGATGCACTATGGGAAGGAGGCAAGCCGGCGGAGGCAGTGTGATGCTTTGGGCAATGTTCTGCTGGAAAGCCTTGGGTCCTGCCATCCATGTGGAAGTTACTTTGACACGTACCACCTACCTAAGCATTGTTGCAGACCATGTACACCCTTTCATGGAAACGGTATTCCCTGGTGGCTGTGTCCTCTTTTAGCAGGATAATGCGCCCTGTCACAAAGCAAAAATTGTTCAGGAATGGCTTGAGGAGCACAACAATGAGTTTGAGGTGTTGACTTGGCCTCCAAATTCCCCAGATCTCAATCTCAATGTACATAGTATATGAATTATTATGGTAGATTTAAATGCATAAAGTGTCTTGAAACATTAAGATAAATAAATAAATAAAAAAAATAAAACACTTTTTTTTCCAGTCAACAGAAACTCAGGCAGGAAAGACAGATGCAAGTGACCCATATCCCTGTCAAACACTTAATGCCACTAGACAACATGGGAACACTGAGGATCAGTCATAAAACAGATGGACGAGGTAAAGATTTAATATTTCTTTAAAAAAATTGGCATATCTGATATACTTGGACAAATTGTTGTGCATTATGTATGTGCATTGCACAATTTGAAATTTGATATCAGACTTAAATAAAGCCTCCAAATGGAATTATTATGATACTTGCAATCCGATTAATTTTCTCATGTTACACCAGATACAGAGCAGTCCAAGAGGGCCACCGACCAAATCAGGAAACAAGATGGCTCCTGTTTCCTCCCTGACCTGCACAGGTTTATTCATTATTTTTCTGGAGGCTTGTTTGACATCTGTCACATAGATTAAAGGATGCCATCAACCGTTCTCACCGCTGTTATTGTGTGTTCCTCTATAGCCATGCTCAACTGTTTGAGAACCAGGCTGCGTTTAGAAGTCTGAGGTTAGGGAGGCTGTCTAAAGGAAGCAAAACTCAGGGTTTTGGAAGAATCGCTGCTTCTACAGAGAGCCTGAGTAACGAGGAGAGGTATGTCGCAAAAAGAACATTTTCACATTTTGCTCAGTCGTAGTAAGTTAACTCATCAGCTGATTTCCTCGACAAGGTTCCAACTGCAGTTCATGCAAGTGGAGGACGAGTCCACAGATCTTCTTCCTCAAACATCTCACACGCAGAAGTCTCAGGAAAAGCAGGTCAAGCCAGACAAAAGCACATGAAGAAGATGAAGAGATGTTGAGCAGGAGGTCCTTTCTTATGAAGCAACGTGACTGAATACGGAAATTTGCAATCATATGCCATTCCCCATTGTAGTTCAGTGCAGTCAATTAATTTCTATGCATTTAATAAAAGGGACATTAATACTGGAAAACAAAGACTATTTTTGTCTTGGTTTCCCTTTTTGAGGCATTTTCTGAAAAAAGTTAGTACACAATTTACTCTAATATTGACATGTCCTTGAGATGTCCTTCCTTATTTGATGTTGCCATGTGTGATAAGCATGATTCGTTCTTTTTATTTCTAATGAAATAATGTGTGGAAGTGATTTTTAATTAAGCTGATTTATCTACTAAATTAAATTTGTAATTTTGTTAAATTCAGCATCAATAAATAATATGATTTAGTGGTTTATAACATTGGAGTGTATTCTGTCTTTGTCTTAAAGTCTGTAACTGTTTTTTTTTTGCCCACATACAAAATATAATACAAGGCAAGATTTGTTTGTATAAAATAAGGCACCAAGACATCCGCAGTAACAATCCAGTTCAGTGACTGCCATCTTTCAAGTCTTTTTTGAGTTACCACAGAGAATATTATAATCCAGTCCTCAGTGCAGGCGTCTCGTCATGTTCTTAATTCCTGAATCCCATCAAACTGTCGCAAATGGAAACGACTTTCAGTGTGTCGCACCATTGCACGCAAGGCAACAAATCCAAAAAGAGCCTGAAAAAAAAGCATTTAATGTTCAGTTTTTTTTGAACATATTTAAAGGATTATAATCTCATATAAATACACAAATATATATACAGATTCATACCTCTGCAAAAATAAATAAGGCCAGTATTATATGAACTCCTCTCTCCAGAGGTTGGATGAGAACAGCCTCATTGAAAAGCTGGAACAGAATCAGAGGAAACTGGAGTAGAAGAGTCAGGAGCCAAAATCCAGCCAATTCTGGAACCTATTCAAAAATAAAGGTTTTATTATACAATCATGTATATTATATTAACTATATTATTATATTGACCTTTTCTTGCAGATTTCCAATATTGCCCAGGTAGAGTCTGATGGCCTCAATCAGGGTCATTAAAATAAGAATTGTGATCAGGATAAACTTGTAATAATCTGCAAGGGCTGGGTACTAAATGAAAAAGCATAATTATTTGTTATGTTAATATACATGAATATGATTAAACAGCAATAGTCAGTCAATGACACCAGGCTGAATTGTTAAAACATTAGGTAGAAGAGAATCACCTTTAGGTGTAGCATCACAACCTCACTGATCCACCAGAAAGGAAAGAACCACATGTTAAAGTAAAGTGACATCTGAAGAGGGAGACTCGATACTACATCCTTATCTGCTGAATAAAAGTGCAAAAAAGTTAAATTACAACAAGCTGCCCACCAAGACAATATTTCTGTGAATTATAAGTGCATTAAACGGATAGTTCACCCAAAAATGAAAACTGAAATTGAACATGATAAACAGATTGAATGTAGACTTTTATTCACATATAAACATTGATCAACCAACATAAACAGAAGCTCAACCGAACCTGTGTGACGCACGAGAACAAACCTCATTGGTTCTTGCTGAAGCTGTGCTGCAACACGAGAATGAACCTCACTGGTTCTCGCACATCAATCGAACATGTTTGAGCTTTTGATTACCACAACTGATGGGTGAGTTGATGAATGTTTATATGTGAATAAAAGGCTAAATTCAATTTGTTCATCATATAAAGCAATCAGGTCTCTTCAGAAAATTTGACCTAAACCGCTCATTCAATTCATATGGATTAGTTTTACGCTTTCTTAGTGAATTTTTTGAAGCGACAAATTGGTAGTTGTGTAGCTGTCATCAGAGGGACAGAAAGCGCTCAGATTTCATCAAAAAGATTTAATTTGTGTTCCAAAGATGAACGAAAGTCTTACAGGTTTGGAACAACATGAGGGTGGGTAATTAATGACATAATTGTCATTTTTGTGTGAACTATCCCTTTAAGTATTTTGGGGAATCATAGACGCGATTGACTATAACGGATTATTTCACTCATTTTCGCGAACCAGTTCTTTCAAATAGTTCGTTTATCTAGAATTTTTTATTTAAACGATACTTATTAAAACGTATTAATTATTTCTTTGTATGCCTCTTCATAAACGGCCATAAATGGGATCGTAAAAATATTTCAATTGAGTCTTAATTTTTAAATGAAAGTTTTTGACTCGAGAACCGCTTGATTCATACGATTCCTGAACAAATCATTCAGATCAGTTTTGTGAGCAATAGATTCATTAACAAGATCCGTTTAAGTGGAATCGTTTAGGTAGGCAGCTCGGTGGGTTTGAGACACTTCCAATGTTACCAACACAGTTTAACCGTGCTATAAAGCATTATTATATCAGCAAATCAGGTAAGAAAAATGTCTAACGTTACAGTTACATTACGTGACACATAACTCGGCTAACCAGATGAATTAGCCCAGCAGCTAGCAGCTCAACACAGTCACCGTTTCGACAACACAAAAAAACACTTACACTGGCTTAGAAAATTAGCATGTTCTTCGGGAGAAGGTTGTGTTCGGCTTTGGTGCACAAATACGTTTCTGGAGAAGTCTCCGAGCCGTCGCCGTATGGGTCCAGGCAGGTCCATGTTGAGAGAAACAGACGCGAGTCCGTAGCAACGAAGGCGGATCTCGTGCGGTTGCGACGGTCCAGCTGTGACGGAGGGTGTTTTCACTCTCTCTCTCTTTCACACACATAAGTGCTAAATTAACCCAGAGTGTATGATGAAGAAGGAAAGTAAATAGGTGGGTTTGAGTGATACATTGAGTACTTATTTTAACTTACTATTATTTATTTATGCTACTTAAAATAAGTAGACTAAAATATGGAAGCCCATTTCCGACCGCCACATAAGAAAAAAAATGCCTTGTTAAATTGTGATTGTGACATAAAAAGAAATTAAGACATAAGTCATATTTATCAAATGAAAAGTTGAAATGATGACTTTGAAAGTCGTATATGACACAAAAGTAAAAATCATGGAATACTATGACGTCAGTTAATTATGATATACAAAGTCATAATTAGGACATAGCCTACTAAGTCATAATCATAAAATTAAAAAGCAATTATGAGATAAAAAGTTAATTTAATAAAAGTTTTGTCATTTTTCTACTTTTTATGTCGTATTTCGATTTAGTATGATTTCGACTTTCCATGTTGTAGGAGCAAAGTAAGGTGAGAGCCTTGTAAGGTGAAAGTCATGTGACCAAGGTGAGTGTCATTAATTGAGAGGGGTTAAGACACCTGTGTGTGTGTGTGTGTGTGTGTGTGTGTGTGTGTGTGTGTGTGTGTGTGTGTGTGTGTGTGTGTGTGTGGACTGGTAATCCCTACGGTATGGGGACAAAATGTCCCCACAAAGATGGCAATATATCCAAAATCCTTGTCCTTGTGGGGACATTTTTTGGTCCCCATGAGGAAAACAGGTCATAAATCACACTAAGTGATGTTTTCTGAAAATGTAAAAATGCAGCATGTCTCCTGTGATGGGTAGGTTTAGGGGCAGGGGCAGTGTAGGGGGATAGAAAATACGGTTTGTACAGTATAAAATGCATTACGCCTATGGAATGTCCCCATAAAACATGGAAACACAACATGTGTGTGTGTGTGTGTGTGTGTGTGTGTGTGTGTGTGTGTGTGTGTGTGTGTGTCAGTGTTAGCATGGAAGAATGGGAGCACATTTTTGTTGAAAATTGCGAAATTGGCGTGTCACATAGGCTTACGTTTTTTATTGTACTCAGCTCCTTAATGGTTTTGGATTGGTTTTATTGTGCTGCTACACGTCATAATTACATTTTACTAAAGCATACATTTTTTTCCGGATGTGGCATAGTAAATAAGGCTTAATAACAACTTGTCAAGACGTCATGATAAAGTTTTTTATGTGATGTACTAAATATGACATTATGAATATATTTTCAAAATGTTGCAGAAATGTATTTAGAATGTTTTTAACCCGTCAACATGTCTCATTTCGTTGTAGAAATGTACTTATCACGTAGTTGGCATATTACTTCCATGTTTTTGTTTTGTAACCTGTTTCTACCATTGATTTACGAGTATTAAACTTAGTAAATCATAAAAATAACTTTTTTTGAATACATTTAAATTGCATTATTTACAGCTATTGCTAGTTCCAAGCGATGAAAATAATTCAAATTCAGTCTCTTGTGTAATGCCCGCATTACAGGGTTTGTATGTACGATGAATTCACAAGACAGTTTCCATGGACGTCAAGGTGTCCGAGCGATCCACTGTGTCATAAAAGCGTAGACAGGCCTTGTACTGCAGGAGCTTCTCCGACAGGCGACTGTGCCCCACCCCGCTACTCAGCTCCATGGTCAAATCTGTGTACCTGCCCGAAAACAAAAGAAAGATTCAGCTGTCAATCCTGTAAACACAACATTATGTCATACTCAAAGCTTGAACCATACCTCTGTGATATTCTCCAAAACACCAGTGTATTTATAGTCATTAATATGGCTAGCGCAAAGAAAAACCTCTCCATGTTGCCACTGCCAAGGTTATTAGGATAGAAGTTTCCTGTAATTATAAAACACAATATTTTCATATAAAATGCAAGTTCATGCTCTAAGACGCCACATTGACTTTGAACCAAAATAGCAAGTTCAAAATTTTCACGAGATGTATGCTTACCTCCTGACACAAAGTAAAGGAAGTGAATGAGGAAAGCCCCTAGAAAGCAGCCACCTGCATATGAGAGGGTTAGAAAGTGCAAGGAGACGCCTCTAAGGTTGCTGGGAGTCAGACAGAAGGATATGAGAGAGCCTGAGCAAAGCAACAGGAGAGATGGGTGAGTTTTGTGAATTTCGATGTTCATTAAAAAAATATGTTTATTTTTTTTTGTAGATTAACCAAAGTCTTATGGGGTTGGAACAACATGAGGGTGAGTAAATAATAATATTTTTTTTGTATATATGTTTTTGAAAAGTGAATTGAGAATATTTACATGCTGGTGTCACGAAGGCCTCTGCCACTCCCAGTAAAATGTACTGGGGCGTAAGCTTGAAACAGGTCATAGAGGACACCTCCAGGACCTTTCCCGATAGTGTCTGCTCCACTTGTGGATAATCCTTCCTGTGGATTTCTGAGATCCCTGCCAGTAGTGCTGAGAGAGCTGCACAAGCATGACCCATAGCTGTAGGAATATGAAATATAAAGTCAGTCGTCTACTGTCTATAGTGTAGCGAGACAAAGCTCACACAGAAGTCACTTTCAAACCAAGCAGCTTTCTGTTGGTCAATGTGGCCAATTTGAGTAACCAACTTGAACACATTGCGAAATCTTTCACCCTCACCAGAACGCGTGGATTTCTATTGAAATGACTGGATTTTTTTCAGAGGAAATTTTGCATAATGCAAGTCAGCATGAAACAGAAGTTGAAACCGTATTTTCTTCCTAATTGTGACATATATCCAAGTGAATCAGCTTTTTGAATAAGAAATAATGTAGGGTGTCCTTGCGCCAGTAAACAGATCATGGTGTTTTTGGGGACATGGTGACTTAAGGTTGACTTAGCAGATCATAAATTCCAGTTAGCAGAGGCATTTCCAGCTTTTCATCAGTACTGGGGCACAGGCCCCCTTCAAAAAACTGTGCCGATATTTTGATGAATGTTTTGGATATAAATTTACCTGCAGTATAGAGTCATTCACAAGCTACACACGCAATAATTGTCATTGCTAAGAAATTTGCAATGTTTATTTTGAACAATGAATTGTGGGTAAATGTCTACCTCATCCAGCTATCCAAATATCCTGTTACCACATGGGTGTGAGAAACTACCGCAGATGATTCAGCATGTTAGTGAACAGTCTAGGGGTGTAACGATACCCTCATGTCATGATTCGATACATATCACAATAAAGAACTCACGATACAAAATTATTGCATACTCCAAGACATATGGTAAAAGGTTAACAAAAAATGTACTGTTGATTAAAATGCTAAATTTGGTATTAAATTGGGGGTGGAAATGAATAGGCTTGGACTTGGTGCTGGTAACCCAATGCACAGGACGATGGTGACACCAGAATAAAAATATTCATGATTCTGAAGCTGCAAATACAGAATTATTTTAGACAAATATGCTTGCACTCTGTTTATAATGACCATTATGACCACCTTCCTAATATTGTGTTGGTCCCCCTTTTGCAGCCAAAACAGTGATGCACTGTGTATTCTGACATCTTTCTATAAGAACCAGCATTAACGTCTTGAGCAATTTGAGCTATAGCTCGTCTGTTTGATCAGACCACATGGGCCAGCCTTCGCTCCCCACGTGCATCAATGAGCCTTGGCCGCCCATGACCCTGTCACCGGTTCACCACTGTTCCTTCCTTGGACCACTTTTGATAGACACTGACCACTGCAGACCGGGAACACCCCACAAGAGCTGCAGTTTTGGAGATGCTCTGACCCAGTCGTCTAGCCATCATAATTTGGCCCTTGTCAAACTCGCTCAAATCCTTACGCTTGTCAATTTTTCCTGCTTATAACACATCAACTTTGAGGACAAAATGTTCACTTGCTGCCTAATATATCCCACCCACTAACAGGTGCCGTGATGATGAGATAATCAGTGTTCTTCACTTCACCTATCATAATGTTCTGTGTATTATGACACAATATATTGTTACACGACTTTTTCAAACCTGTTTGGCTGATTAGATCAAAAGAGTGATTCATTCATGAACATGAGATTGCTAGTTCTGATTCTAAACAACTGATAAAAAACAAACATAACTGCTGAATTTTCAGAGAAAATGATTCTCAGGCCAGTATGCAGTTATCTTCAGTGACACATGAGGATTTATCTTTTACTGGAGCTCCTACCCCAGTAAAAGGGTGTAGCGACGCCCCTGGTAGTTAGGATGCTCACTTATAAATGTGGCTGGGGAGGGCAGTATTTTCTTTGGAGACTGGCAGCAGGAGTGCACGAGCTCCAGCAGTGGTGCTAAGATCAACACCGGCAGAATACTGATGACCTTCATCACTGCTACTGGCAGGAGAAAGCCGTTGAGTTTTAAATTGGAATGCATCGTCTGCAGATAATAGCCAGATGGAATCTGTTAAAAGAATATTAATAGAGATATTACAAACGCTAATTTCTGAAACAAATGCGTGTATATAGCAAAGCATTGATTTTGCTACACACTCACCTGTGTGATGCAAGCTCGATACAAAAGCTGAAGTCCAAAGAGAGGGAAAAGTTTGACTAGGATCTTAACGTTTTCCACACTGGTCTCACTGTAACAACCCCCGTTGTTTTCCTTGGCACGGTCTAGCCAGTTGGCAACATCTCCGCTCAAATGGCGGTAATGAAGACAGCACATTTTAAGAGAGTTCAGGAACACCCCCAGTGTAGTTAGCAAGGAACTGCCTGTAACAAAATTACAAGTTGTCAAGGAACATAAATCAGAACACGCGATCAATTGCTCTAGAAAATGATCACACAAGCAACACCAAATTAATAAATTAAATAAATAATCTTCTTTATATTAAAAAAGATTGAAATGTTTGGGGTCAAGAACATTTTGAAAGAAATGAATACTTATTAATAAAAGACACAGCAATTAAATTCAACAAAAGTGTCAGTAAAGCAATTCACAAAAGATTTCTATTTCTAAACTGTTTTCAGAATGATTTCTGAAGGATCATGTGACACTGAAGACTGGAGTAATGATGCTGAAAATTTTCATCACAGGAATAAATTACATTTTAAAATATATTCAAATAGAAAATAGTTATTTTAATTTGTATTAATACTTCACAATATTACTGTTTTTACTTTATCAAATAAATGCAGACTTGATGAGTATAACACACTTTTATTGTTTAAATATCTTGCCAACCCCTCTACTATTAAACAGTAGTGTATATGCATTATATGGATGGTGTTAATTACCTTTTTTTGGACGGAAGGTGAGCTTGTTGCGCACCATGTGTATGGCGATGAGGGCGAGGAGAACAGAGGTGAAAGGGATGAGAAAACACAGGTTTTTGGCAATTGACTGCTGAATGTAGGCAATCCCCAAAAAAACAACTGTTGAATTCAGGTTGACCAGCCAGTAAAACCTGTGGATTGTACACAGATCTGTTGTTTATGTCTTAAATGTACACTCTGTAATTTTGTCTTTCACAAAAAGAAATACATAGTCATGTTAATGTTCATGTTCAAATACATGTTCATAGTTTTTAAAGTTATTATTAACCCCTTTAGATGTACATATTAAATATTCTAGCTGACCTTCCAGCAACCATTATTTTAGAACGTACTACCTTATTATTATTATTATTATTATTATTATTATTATTATTATTATTATTATTATTATTATTATAAACCTTTGTAATGATAATATTAGCTGCTGCCATAGTTTGCACCACAATAAAGAGAATCATATCTTTCGGATTTACAACATGTAAATTAATCCACTTCTCCCGAAATACATGAAACTCAGTGGCTGGTGAAGTGGGAGAAGGATAGAGTACATTTTATAGTTACACAATCTGATTACTATAATCTGTATAATGCACTGAAAGTTAAATCACACTGGTGTGATTGTACGCGCAAAGGGTTAAACACTTCAATCATGACAGTAGACTAATACACATTTTTTATTTAATTTTACATAGAGGGGGTCGACTAATGGAGGCCGCCATTTTGAGATCACATGACCAGCTGAATGATACTCCCTTTATTTCAGTAAACCTGTTTTTAGAGTCATTTACAAAAGAGTCGCTTACAAAATGAATAAATCAAGGCCAATGTCATCAGTGGCGCCTGCAGTGTACGGCTGTATGCACTGTGCGTACCATGAGAGGGTGCTAATTAATGCTGTTTTTATGTTTTACACAATTTTTTAATAGATTATTAACCTATTTGTGTAGGTATTTGTATATTGAGAAAGCAAGAGAGAATGAGAATAAATAAAGGTGTGCAGCATTTGTGTGTTGTAAAGTCACATGTGTAGCCTATGTGCAAGGGTGGGGGCAAAGAAATCTGATTGGCTATTTTTTGATAGCCTAGTTAATGTTTAAAATCAGGCTCAAAAATGAGTATACACTCTGTAAAACAGCTAAACTTGATCGAAACATTCGCAAAAATGCTTAAAACTAGTGGAAGTGGATTGGGATGGAAAAACGAAGCCTCTTAAATCTTTTACACTTTTCTCTGATTATCTCGGGAAAGTTTATGACAGTGAAAACATTGCCATCTTGTGGCAGGTCAAGCGATCGCTCCACTCTACTCCACTCATGAACAGCAGCCTCTCTCAGCGGTAAAATGACTCTTGCTCAAATCCCGCTCCGACATGAAATTTATCCAACTTTTCTATTGTTGTAGCCATTACTTATTTAATTTAGTTATTAAATATTATAACTATTTTGTATTTCATTTGTGTTGATTATGAAAAGTGAACAGCATGAGTAAGATAGACTACATTTATAAGATGCGCAATATGTCAGAAGACATCCAAGATGGCTGCATGTATTTCTGTCTGCTCTTTGTCCGTCCACTTTTAACTTTTTTAGATGATTTTAGGGCACCTTTCACTGAAATACTCCAGACAGTGCCTTCATTTGCTATCTTATCTAAGTTTTTGGTATATTATTTGGTTTGAGGCCTATTTTTCATGCTGCAGACCAGGGATCTGCTGCAGTGTGGTTCGTCTTCAGCCTAGATTTGTGTCAGGGGTTCATGAAAAAGGATTTAAAGCAGGATAACAACATCTATCTCCAACTGCACTGTGATTTGCTTCCAGTGCACACTAAAGCCTATCTGGCTACAGCTATTCTGAGAGTATCTCGGCCTACTCCACCTGGTCTGAGGCCTACATGGACCTGCTGCAGTGTGGCTTATCTTCAGCCTAGATCTGTGGCAGGGGTTTTCGAAACAGGATTTACATCAAGATAACAATACAAAGATCCATCTCTAGCTGCATTGTAGCTTGTTTCCAGCACACATTGAAGCCTCATACCCTACTAAAGCTTCTGAATCATGCTTTTCTTTATAAAAAAATGTACTGGTTCTCTGGATTTTGTCACTTGCCTTTTTGCTGCATGTACAGTATCAGGACCATGGGCCGGCTGGTAAACACACTCTGGGGTCTGTTACAACACTTTACTATTGGTGAACATTAGACTTCATACAATCAAGAAATGTCTCACCCTTCTGGATTACTAAATGGGTTGGACTTTCTGCCATTCAGGTATTTCGAACCCTTCCATATTTTTCAATTATGCTGCTCCAGGAACAGTTTGACTCTAAATTATTGGCTTTGCCTTTTGCAAAAGACAAACAATGGCTTTGTCCTGGTGTTGTTCTTAGACGCATGTTAATTATTCTCATGTTATTTATCTCTGGTAATGTTCATCCAAATCCTGGGCTAGCTAACTCCGTTACTGCTCAGTTGTCATTTGGTGAATTTTGTGACTGTATATCATTGGGTGTTTTACATGTAAATATCTGCAGTCTGTTAAATTCTAAGCATTTTGACACTTTAAAAACATTGGTGCACACAGCTAATCCGGATGTTCTTGCTATCTCTGAATCCTGGCTTAAAAAAGGGCAGACTGATCTTGATATCTTTATACCATGATATAATGTGTTTTGTCAGGACAGAGCGACCAGGGGTGGTGGTGTAGCTATATATGTTTAGAATCATCTGAAATGTACTGTTGGTCTGTCTAAATCAGTTCCTAAACAATTTGAACTGCTGGTACTAAAGCTTAGGCTTTCAAATTATTTCTCTCTCTCTGTTGCTGTTTGCTATAGAACACCTTCTAGCTCCATACATGTCCTCTGAGTTTGTCCTTATGGGTGATCTAAACTGGGATATGATCAACCCCCCAGACACAGTTTTCCAACAATTTGATGCTCTAAACTTTACTCAAATGATATCTGAGCCCACCAGACCTAATCCTAAATCTTCCTCATCATCCACTTTTGACTAACACCCCATCTAATTATCAAGCCGGAGTTTTCTGTCAAATAAGTGATCATTGAGCTATTGCATGTATATCGCTCTGGCCTTTCAGTCAAAGTAATTGTAACCAAGCGCTCTCTCAAAAACCTTTACATGCAAACTTTTTTTCAAGATAATTCCTTCCCCTCGGAAGATGCATGGTCTTTTTTGATTATGATTAAGCATGCCCCTCTCAAAAGATTTAGAATCAAAAATCGATATAGTCCGTGGTTTTCTCATGACCTGGCTGGGATTATTCATTGTAAAAATGCCCGTAAATCATGACATGGAGGCGCCGGCGCGATCACTGTGAACTGGAGTCTCTCATAAATGAACCATAACTCAGCGTAGAACTACTTGCGTACACTGCGGAGATGGCAGCACTGACACAGAAAACACAAGTTTATTAATAAACAATTAAATTGTCTCCTTGCTATTTTGACAAATTCAGGCGCCCCTGAATGTCAGGTCAGTATAAGTACAAGATGCATTATCTACCAGCACAACAATGACTAAGACTATTGACAAGAACAGCAAATTCTGTGTCCAGATTACACAATAATAGAAATGTAGCATCTTACCAGTTGAAGAAGGACAAAAGGTGGTGTCGATCACAACCTTGAAGGTAATAGGCTGCCATTGGGCAGAGTATAGCACGGATGCCACCAATGCCGAGGGCTACAGCGACAAGCCCCGTGTAGAAAAGTATGTGTTGCTCGTGAGGCTCAAGTTGATGCACAATATTATTTGTGTTAATATAGAAATCCTCAAAAGGGAATGCGACGACGGGAAGCAAGGCGGTTCCTATAAAATGGACCAAAAACACACTTCAGGTGAAAAAGGTTCAGATTCTTGGTTCTTGACTCTATTTTAAAGAACACTTTATGCCAAAAAGGTTATATAAGGGGAAATGTCTTGCATAATACTTTAATGGGTTATTTCATTTTTTTCTAGTTATAAAGTATGTTTATAAGCTTTTCAATTCATAACATTTGTTCAAAATGAATTTAACCAAAATCAATGAATTAAAACTAAGAATGATCCAATGGACCCCTAAATGAAGCATCTGACAGAATCCTTGAAGGTTCAATATTGTAACTTTTCTTCTAAGAGTGCTGGAAGTCAGTTATCCAGTTTTCATGGACAGTTGATGACCACTTTACATCCCTTGCTAGACTAGGACCAAACTAGCTTAAACCAGTCTGAACCAGCATGGAAACGAGCTAAGTTGGTCAAGCATGGTTTGTTCTAGCAATACTATGCTCTTCTAGTGCAACTCCAAATGAATTAGTGACAGTCTGTTTCATAAGGTTAAATCCTGAACAAAACAAGTGCCTTTGAGTACAAGATGAGTTATATGCGTATCATTTATCTTAAGCATCTATCAACTAAGGTTTCACTGCGATTGCAACCACTAACCGAGGAAATGAAGGAGTGCACAAAAACAGAGTACTGTTGTCCTTCCCAAACACGTCTCAGCAAACCATCCCACAAGAACAGGTGTAAGTAGGCTGGCTCCAACAAAGCATGTGTTCAGCATGGCGGCTTGGTAACTGCTGTATCCCAGTTTGATGGTGCAGAAAAGGATCATATTGCAAACAATCCCAAAGAAGGTGAACCTCTCAAAAAGCTCCACGAAAAGTACACAAACAATCACCTGCAGCTTCTTACGTGCCTTGCGCGGCTTGCTGACCGTCCCACTGGGATATCGAGATGTGCAGATCCCATGAGGGAGGTGGCCATCGTTTCTATCAAAAGCATCTACGGGTGGCATGCTGCTTCTAGAGATCTTCCTGTGGAAGTGATGTTAAGACAATACTGGTGCCCCGTCTCCATTACTAGAGAGCAGACAGGCAATTCCTCACTAACCTGTGAAATCTTGTGGATGCCTAACAACCCTCACGTTGTGTCTTCTGACTGAGGTTTCTGGGTAATGTTCATGGACTGCTTCTCCTCACTAATGTATTAAACTTCTCAGTCGCTTGTATTTTGTGTTTGATCGGTGTCCGGTCGAATCTCATTAAGATGGCTGATGTGGCGGTAGTGTGCAGGAGCGCTGATGATGCAAGAGATTTCAGAGGTGTGAGACATACTTTTGTAATGAATGACTTCAGAGAATGTTTAACTGGTTTAAGTTTTGGATGCATTGAAATTGGCATAACATATATTTGTTTGTCTCGCAGTTTTACAAGAATTTGAAGAGTTATTTTATCAGGTGTTTGTTGCATGATAGTGTAGGACCGGCTTCCCCTGGGAGCCCTATAGAGCTGGGCCTATATTTTTTTTATATGCTTATTTATTTATTTAAATGGTGTGAAGTTGACGAACCTAACGATATGTCTCTCAAATTAATTTCACAAGCATGTATCAACGTGGTGCTAGCAAATTAAAGATAATTAAACTTCTAAGGACACGAGGTGCCGCTATATTACACCCCACTGTGAAAGGTGGCCTGGAGGCAGGGCCAAGTTAGTCACATGTCAAATACGAAATCCCTGCCCCATCCCTTCTTTTGAAGTAAGATAGGGAATATATTATTGTTGTTTTCTACAGTTTGATGTTGAATTTATTCTTTTTAATCCAAAGAGAAAATAATATCCATCCATCTATCCAGTTTGATTTTGAATTGGTTTATTTGAATCAAAAGAGAAAATATTTATTTGTTTATTTTCTCCAGTTTGATGTTGAATTTGTTCATTTGAATCAAGAGAAAATATTTACTCATTCATTTATTTATTTTCTCAAATTTAATGTTGAATTTACAAATTTAACTTTTTCATGAGTTCATTTAAATAAAACATTTACTTATCATTTACTTATGTTGAATTGGTTAATTCAAAGAAGATGAATAAAAATTGGTTAAACTGAATAAAAAAAAATATATAATAATAATAATAATATATATATATATATATATATATATATATATATATATATATATATATATATATATATATATATATATGTATATATATATATATATATATATATATATATATATATATATATATGTATGTATGTATGTATGTATGTATATATATATATGTATATATATATATATATATATATGTATATATGTATGTATATATATATGTATGTATATATATATATATATATGTATGTATATATATATATATATATATATATATATATATATATATATGTATGTATATATATATATATATATATATATATATATATATATATATATATATATATGTATATATGTATATGTGTATATATATATATATATATGTATGTATATATGTATATGTGTATATATATAATAAATAATATATATTTTCAGATTTATCTATTTTCTCCAACTGGTTAATTTGAATCCATTTTAATCATAACATTGTCATAATTTCAGCTTTTCTTTTTAATGTGGTTGTCAATACATGAATTTCTTTGGAAAGTCTCTTTGAATCTGTGGTCTTTGGCCTGTGGCCATATAGCATCACATACTCTCTGTTCTGGATGGCTACGGTGTGCTGGGCTTGAATATTTCTGCCTGAGCTCACCAATTATATGAGTGGAGAAAAGACCACACTAGTGGCGCTGACTGGGCGTGAATGAGACTCAAAGCTAGCAGAGCTATGCTGAAAAGAGAAAGGAAACCGGTAAGCAGAGAGAATACAGACTCTGTGTGGTGCATCGGTGAATGAGGCCACAGTTTGGTTGCCATGGATCCAAACCTGAGTTTTGTGATTGACCATATAGGCTACACATAAACAACAACAAAATAAAATGTTCTGTTCACATTTTTTTATGACATGAATTGGTGTGCATTCCTGTTTGTTTGGTTATAAATATGGTCATAGATATGCACAGTAGATACCATGGGGGCATTTTTGCTGTTTTTATTTATTCATTGAAATAAAGTCTTCAGTGCATCTGACCTGTATGTTGTAATAGGGGAAATGTTCCTCTAGAGGGCACTATTTAAGTTGGCAGGACAATGCAAATAGATTACTGTGAGCTTGTGTAGGATTAAAAAAACCTAAAAACATTAGAGACTCTTTGATGTGTGCATTTAATATAGCTAATGCTAGAAGCTTTAATGTTTAGATAAATATGTCTGTTACTCTTATATTAGATCATTACAGTGGCTTATTATAGAAAGTGTCTTTATGTAAATGCATTTTTCTTAGATTTAGAAAAGCTGTATTCAGAACTAAATGTTCTATTCAATAGAGAGAAAGTTTCCCAGGTTATATTCTACTAATGTTTTAGAATCTTTTATTTTATTTTAAATGGAATAAAGTTTGGCCACTCTGGGTCATAATATTATTCAGACTGAATAAGATTGAAAATACTGCTTTGCAAAACACTCCAGTGTCAAACGCTAAGACGTCGCTTGTTCTAGTCTGACCTGTAGGTTACAGGTCAAACATTTTGAATCACTTCATTCACACAACACAGCTTTAAATGACATGGGTAAGTTCCCTGCATTCTCTTTCACACACTCTCTCAAGAGCTTTTCTGCTTGTAAATACGACTCAAACTAAAGAGTGGCTTTCCTTGAAACTGCATGCATTTTTTCGTCTTTATTTCTATACATAAGGAAACAGAGATCTCTTCTCTATGGTGGAATAGCAGTAAAAGGATGGAGGGCTCTAATTAGCAAGGTGGCTTTTGATTCGTGCCACAGAATGGCCTGGTGCAAATGCACAGGGCAAGAAGATTAGGCGGTTTGCTAGGTGACGTACGCCCAGACACTTTTTTCGCCTACTGGAAGCCCGGTCATTGAGACTGAGGTGCCTTGGGGTGTTAAGCTGCTGGGGTGCCAAAGGGACTGTTGTATAGGGTGACAATAGGGCTCCCTGGGCCCAGACAGAGGATGTGATAGGGGAGCTAATGCATCCTCTTGGAGAAGGCCCTGGGTGCAAGAGGAGTAGAGAGGGAAGCCAATTCTTGTCTATTTAAAATGTGCAGCACTCAACCTCAGTGCATACTGGGATTTATTTATAGGTAGTAATTATAATAATGTGGCAAAAGTATACATTTTATGTTGTATTTATGTATGCTTGTAAGAAGTATTTGGCACTTATTTTCTTACAGACTGTTCACTTTTATGGATTTATATGCCATTCTTTATATAGGGAATAGTGAATGAATAAGCGAGTGAGCAATTTTGGACACAGCCAAACACAGACAAATGTAGTTTGATTTTAAGGCAAATGATTTTACCAGCCATGAGCAAACTTTTCCAGAAAGCTGTTTCAAACTCGAACTCGAATCGAACTCCCAATTAACTTTATTTTGGCTTGATTTAGTTTGAAATTACATCACACCAGTTCGTTCTTTGATTCAGCTTGAAGTATAGCGGGGCCTTAAATTCAGAATGAAACGGAAGTCTTCCCTAGTTGGATGTATATGTTGTAAAATTGCTTCTTGAACAATATAAATGTAGGGTGGGACTTGATTTTGTCCATCGGGAATTGATTGGATGGTTGTGGTTTGCTGTTGGTGTGATGTCATGTGAATGAAAGGTGGTCCCGTCCCAACGGCAGTAAACACGCGATCAGAGCAGAGATGTTGCTTCAAGAGGGAGGGGACATAAAAGTTTCTCATGGGAGTGCAAAAGTTTTGCGAGGGAATGCAAAGATTCTCAGGGGAGCACAATAGTTTTGCGAGGGAAAGCAAAGTTCCTAGGGGAACGCTAAAGTTTTGCGAGGGGACGCAAAGTTTCTCAGGGGAACGCAATAGATTTGTGAGGAAATGCAGAGTTTCTCAGGGGAACGCAGTAGTTTTGCGAGGGAATGCAAAGTTCCTAGGGAAACGCTAAAGTTTTGCTAGAGAACACAATCGTTTTGCGAGGGAATGCAGAGTTTTTTAGGGGAACGCAATAGTTTTGTGAGGGAACGCAAAGTTTTTCAGGGGAACGCAATAGTTTTGTGAGGGAACGCAAAGTTTTTCAGTGGAACGCAATAGTTTTTTGAGGGAACGCAAAGTTTCTCAGGGGAATGCAATAGTTTTGTGAGGGAATGCTGAGTTACTCAGTGGAATGCAATAGTTTTGTGAGGGAATCCAAAGTTCCTAGGCAAACGCTAAAGTTTTGCAAGGGAACACAATCGTTTTGCGACGGAACGCAACGTTTCTCAGGGGAACGCGAAAGTTTTGTGAGGGAACGCCGCGTTTCTTAGGGAATGCAAACGTTCTGAGTGGGAACGCAATTATTTTCTACTTGTATAGAGATTTTTACTGTTTTTTTTTTTACTTTCTATATATATTTATTGTCAACTCTGCAGTCCTCAACATATTTCAACATATTTCACTGAAATTGCATTGCTTGCTTTTGTTTCAGACCAGGGTCTCACTAACCCTAAAACTTCACCCATCCCTGAGTGAGAAAGTTTGAGTTAGTTAGTGCATATGGGGCTGATTGTGAAGAGGAATGCCATTGAATTTGAACCTTTTTTTCACGCGCAAGCCTCTTTTGTGCGCTAACTGAAGAAATCCATTGTGCAGCTGGACACCCTGAGAAAGAAGGAGCTCAGTGCCGTTGTCTGCAGATGCTTCTGCTCGGCCTCGGGGAGCTGAATGGGGTGAATAGCATCGGAAACAGCCATACCCAGGCAAAACAATACTGCTGGGCAGCTTTGAAGATTAAGAAATTAGGGATGGGGAGGCTGGGGCATAATTACAAATGCTTTTCATTGTATTGGAAATGCATATGTTTGTGTGCAACTATTTTGTTGGGAACTCTCTATTTTGCATAGTTTCTTGTAGTTTTCCCAATTTCCCTACAGTATCTAAATGGATTGAATATTCCAAAGCACTTCAGTTGGGATTGTTGAAATGCTCCAAATGTGCAACTCTTCTGATTCGCTGCTTTCTTTCCTCCAGTGTGAAATCCAAAGGAACGCAACAACTGGCCTTTACCTCACCGTTCTCCTGTTGCTAGGAAACCCTCGAGCACCGCTTGAGTTCCTTTTCTTTTTAAGGTCTACTCCACTCGCCACATTTTCCTTTAATTGAAGACAGCTTACATATGAGAGGAAAACAATTAGCGCTTTGAATACTTTGTTTGCTGTTTGTCAGGGTCGTACTGCTCACCGCCTCGCGAGCCTGGTGGCTCTGTTGTGATATAAGAACAGAGTCAACATCTCATTTGAGCCGCTAAGTGTATTTAATTGAAGGACTTAAATGCTCACGACACATAACATCTGTAAGAGATGTAGAAGAAAACGTTCTTATTGCTGTGGCTTCAAATGGCTTTGTAGGCTTTTAATGGATGTTTAGCACGTTCTTCTCTTCAGTTGGCTGCCATGTAACAAAGATTGGTCACTCAGTGACCAAACTGATTGATTTTTGCCTCTGTTACACTTTTTTATTATAAATAAGGGTTCTTCAGTGCGTGGTTCTTTATAGCAATTTAAGTTCACTATTTTATTTTCACTATATAATGTTTTGACAGTCCATAAGAAGAGAACTAATTAACAGTACAACAACTAAATTAATATATAAAATATAAACAACTGATTTTTTTCTGTCTAGCAGTGACACCAGTGGACTGGAATTAATTTATGAGGTCAATGGCCAAGAGCAGGTAAAAATTAATGTGAGAGGAACTGATTACCCTGTCATTGTGATAAAGCCCGCCTCTCAGACCTTAATAGGTCAAACTTTTGTAATTGAATGGACTGATTAAAGAGTCAAGGATCACTCACTCTGAATCAAAATTTGAAATGATTTGAAATGATGATGATGGTTTTTAACGCACTAAGCTCTAGTGCATTGCAGTGATCATGTGATCCCACCTGTGGTGTTAACTGAGGATTTATTGACTAATAATCTGAAAAGGTGGCAGGTTATAAAAAACATAACTGTTTTAATAAATATTAAATAATGATACATTAAAATATTATATAAATAAAAATATTTAAATAAATATTACGTTAACACGAACATACAAAACTATTATTGGTTTTAAAATTATTTATATATAAAATATTATTTATATGTTATGTTTATGTCTCCTGGTTTGCCATGGTGGTCTTCAGCTCTGCCTTTGGTGGTTTTCAGATCTGAATGCTCTGCCGTGATGGTCTCCTGCTCCACCGACTCTTCCCTAGTCACCTGCTTCACCGGCTCCAGCTCTGCCGTAGTGGTCTTCTGCTCCGCTTTGATGGTTTCCTGCTCTGTCGGCTCCACCGTGGTTGCCTGCTTCGCCCTGGCCACCTGCTCCTCCGACTCCGCCCTGGCTCCCTGCTTCACCTCAGGCCCTCTTCCACTCCACAGACCTGGCCCTCCATTCCTTCCCCATTCCGCCTCTGCTCCACCACCCTCCTGGACTTTTATTTGTTGTAAAGCAGGAGTGTCTAATCCTGCTCCTGGATGGCCATTGTCCTGCAAAGTTTAGCTCCAGCCCCAAACACACCTGAACCAGCTAATCAAGCTGAACCAATTGTGTGAACTTATAAAGGTTCTCATAAACCATACTGGCAACATAAAAACTGTCAGACTGTAAAACCCTTTCTTGAAGTTTTTTTTAAATGTAGGTGGATTAAATGGTTGAACAAATGTAGACATTATGTATGTATTATAGTGCTGCATTTTAAAATAATATTACATCTATTTCTATTGTAAAATGTTCTGAACACCAGTAAAAGTAAAGCAGTGAAAATAAAGAGCAAGAAATAGAAACACCAAGCGAGTGACAAAAAGAAAGCAGTGATAGAGAGAGACAGATAAAAGCGAGGTAGGCATGGAGTCAAAGTGTCTACGCCTCGAATCTGCTTTCTTTTGCCCCCATATTGCTGAGACCTTAAGTTTGTGTGTGAGTGTATGTGTTGTCTGTCCCCCATCGGGAGGCTGAGACGTGAGTCTGGGTTTGGCTGCACCACTGAAGCTCAGATAAAAGGCACTCACTGCTCCCTCTCCTCTTTTCTCTCACAGGCTCCAGGAACCTGATGTCATTTGGAAGTACTTTGATTTAAAGCCTCTGTTCGAGCCTGTGAAGGAGCGTTTTGTTCTGCTGCTGGTATGTAGAGAGCTCCACGCTGCAGTGGACACAACTCCGGACCTGGACAAAATGAGTTTGGGAAATGGGACTCACACTTGTACACACTGGCCTTGTTGCATTCTGGGTTGCACAATGACAGTTAATCTTCATAAAGTGTGAATGGTAACCATGGGTCTGCAAACTGACAATGGCTCTCCGGGATTTCCAATGCTGATGCTGCATCAAAACTCTGAAAGCCTTCTGGATTAGGACCCAAGCAATTTACAAATTATTGTGGGGTACGGCAATGACGGTTTTCGGGAAAACGTTGTCTGTGTTGGCGGAAAGCTTAACGACTGCATCCAAAACATATCAGGCATTGTGGCCTTTGAAGAGATCGGTACAACCCCCTAAACAGAGCTTCCTAATCAGCAACTTTCCCAGCATTCAACCTCACTTTGGCTCCGTGACAAAACACTCTTGCCCTTCATATCGAACTTGCCATTACGCAAGTTACTCCATTAACATTCGGACTGACTCTAGTTTTCGACAATGTAGGTGCCAGGAGAGTAAAAGAGGCAGGCCAACACGACATTTGTGGTTCTTGCAATTGGTTGATTTTCAGTGAATTTTTTTTTTTTTTTTTTAAAGAAACCCTACACCATTTTTTTGGGTGGGGTTTGGTGTGAGATTATTGTTTCATATATAAGTCTGGCATGCTTTATAGAAAAGCTGTAGATTATACATTTAGCTAATTCTTTCTAATTTATTAATTTAAATTAGGACCTAAAATTCTAATAAATCCCCCAAAAGATGTCAAATTCCTACTCAAACATTGTGATGCTACTCCACTATTTAGGACTGCAATATGGCACAGGATTAGATATATTTTGTGATATTTTATTGTTAAACAAGTAAGCCATTAAAATATAATGTTACTGCGACCATAGTTGATGTTAATGTACAATAATCTTTTATTAAAACTATCCTATTTCTGCCTCAAAAATTAAAGTAAAAAATAAAGACAGTACATTTTGAGATATTGTAAAATATGAAATAAAGTCAGAAGTTTGAGATGTTTAAAGTTTCAATTATAAGATAAAAAGTTGCAACTGTGAGTGTTACATAAATATACAGTATTTTTTTTTAAATAGTAAATGTTAGATATGAAATTGCAATTGTGTGAGATCCAAAATGTGAGTTATAAAGTCACATTATGAAATATATAGTAATGATTTGAAATTACATATTTAAAAAAAAACTGTTGCAAATGTGAGATTCTGTGAAACAGTCGAAAAAGTTGCAAATATGAGATATAGTTTCAATTGTGTTAAATGAAGTCCCAAATTTGAGATACAGTTGTGGTCAGAATTATTGGCACCCCTTGTAAATATTATAGATGGCTGTAAAAACCTGCAATGTTTATCCTTTTGATCTTTTATTTCAAAATGTGCAAAAATATAACATTTCATTGAAATAAAATAAATTAAAGTAGGGGGTAAATTACATTATGAAATAAATGCTTTTCTCCAAAACACATTGGCCATAATTATTGGCACCTTGTTATTAAATACTTTGTCAAACGTCCTTTTGCCAAGATAACAACTGAGTCTTCTCTTCTAATGCCTGATGAGTTTGGAGAACACCTGACAAGAGATCAGAGACCATTCCTCCAGAATCTCTCCAGATCCTTCAAATTCCCAGATCCATGATGATGCTTCTTTTCTTCAGATCACCCCACTCATTCTCTATAGGGTTCAGGTCAGGGGACTGAGACGACCATGGCAGAAGCTTCATTTTGTTCTCAGTGACACATTTGTGTGTTGATTTTGATGTTTGTTTTGGATCATTGCCCTGATGGAAGATCCAACCATGACCCATAATAAGATTTCTAGCAGAAGCGGCAGGTTTATTTTTTTTATCTGCTGGTATTTGAATCCATGATGCCATGATGTTTAGGACCTCCAGCAAAAAAATAAAAAATAAATAGGCCCACAACATTAAAGATCCAGCTGTATATTTAACCGTGGGCATGGGGTACTTTTTATCCCTGTTTGCGCCAAACACATCTGGTGGGTTTGCTGCAAAAAAGCTCTTCTTTTAGTTTCCTCTGACCACAGAACCAGGTCCCTTTTGAATTCCCAGTCGTGTCTGACAACTGAATATGCTGGAGTTTCTTTCTGGATGAGCAAGAAGGATTTTTCTTGAAACCCTCCCAAACAACATGTGGTGATTTATACGGGTTGTTAGATTAAAAAAAAAAAAATGCTTTCGGGTCTCAAGAACTAATCTCTGCAATTTTCCATCTGTGATCCTTGGAGAGTCTTTGGCCACTCAAATTCTCCTCTTCGCCGTGCATTAGGATGATAAAGACACACGTCATCTTCCAGGCAGATTCGTAACATCTTTAGTTGACTGGAACTTCTTTATTGCCCTAATGATGGAAATGGGGGATTTTCAATGCTTTAGCTATTCTTACACCCCATTTTCTATTTTGTGAAGCTCAACAATCTTTTTCTGCACTCCAGAACTATATGCTATGGTTTTACTCATTCTGATGGATGATTAAGGGAATATGGCCTTTGTGTTTCCTCATATTTATACTCCTGTGAAACAAGAAGTCATGGCTATACAAATTTCATGCTCATAGTCACCCTGGTGTGCTAAAAATTAAATATTAATGGGACTTTACTTAATCATATTTTACACATACAATTTTTTAGGGGTGCCAATAATTATGGCCAATGCTTGGAGAAAAAGCATTTATTTCATAATGTGATTTACCCCCTACTTTCAATTTTAATTCAACAAAAGGTTCGATTTTTGTGCATTTTTAAATAAAAGATCAAAAGGATAATCATTGCAGATTTATTTTTACAGCCATCTTTGATAATTATTTGCCAAGGGGGCCAATAATTCGGACCACCACTGTATAAAGTCGAAAATGTGAAATATAAAATAGCAAATATGAGTGTCATGTTGTAGTCCACAAAGGATGTTGATTAAGGAAGATCAAGTTCAAATTATAGTGATCTCTTTAATAAAACAAAAGCAGTATTCAAACCAGAAAGGCAACAACACAGCGTGCCATGCACAAACCACCAGCCATTGAACCTAAACAACTGAGGGCATAAATACTCACGATAACAAACTAAAAGACAAACAGGTGTGCGCTGATTAATCAATAATGAATTGTCATGACATCTAAGGAGCAAATGGGAACATAGAACAAAGGAAACGAAACATACTGAAAGACCTTGAAAACGAAACCAAAATATATCAAATTAAGAATAAATGTGACAGATATAGTTGCAATTGTGATACGTCGCAAATTTGAGATATAAAGTCGCAAATGTGATATATAAAGTTTCAACTATGAGGTATAAGGTCACACTTTTAAATATAAAGTTTTATTTTTCGAAATATTTGTAAATGTCAAGTCAAGTCCATTTTATTTATATAGCGCTTTTAACAATGCAGATTGTTTCAAAGCAGCTTCACAGTGTTAAACAGAAAAATAATGCAACAGAATATATTTTGATTATCATACAGTAACAATGTGGGCTTTATATCAGTGATTAGATCAGTAATTTGGTCTATATGGTTAATTTAGTTTAATAATTAGATTTATTTTAATTTATTTGAAAAATTGTTTTTCCCCAACTGAGCAAGCCAAGCCAGAGGCGACAGTGGCAAGGAAACCAAAACCCCATCAGGAGACCTAATGGAGAAAAATAAACCTTGGGAGAAACCAGGCTCAGTCGGGGTGCCAGTTCTCCTCTGGCCAATTAACAAACAGCGTATTATTATTATTCTGGCAATTTTAAAGGTCAGAGGTCATAATAGATCTGAATATTCGAAAGATCTTTGGCAACACACCGGAGACGGGTTTATTGAGGATGATGTATCGATTAAATAATTATTAAAAATAAATCATTTGAAATATCGGAGTCATTACGGAGACAGGTTTTTATTGAGGATGCCGTATTGATTAAACAATTACTAAAGTCTAATATTAGAAAGATTGGCGGCAACACGCTGGAGACGGGTTGTTTTGAGGATGACATATCGATTTAAAGAATTATTAACTAGGAATATTCAAACAATCGGAGTCATCACGGAGACAGGTTTATTGAGGATGCTGTGTCGATGAGGCAGCTTAAGGGGGAGTCTAAATGACACGGTCTCTGCAGACACTTCAGGGTCATGTGTTGGTCACATCTGGGTGCAGGTCCACCGTCTGATCTGGATACAGCCTGGATCCGGCTGACTGCAGTAGACCTCAGGATAAAACAGAGACACTAACATTAGCGTAGATGCCATTCTTCTGATGATGTAACGAGTACATCAGGTGTTATGGGAAGTGTTCCCGGTTCTGACTGACCTAGATAATGCAGCCTAATAATCATTTAATTGAAAAAGTGTTTTATGTGTATGTCATAGAAAAGATATGTGTTTTTAGTCTAGATTTAAACTGACAGAGTGTGTCTGCTTCCCGAACAATGCTAGGAAGACTGTTCCAGAGTTTAGGTGCTAAATAGGAAAAGGATTGACCACCTGCAGTTGATTTTGATATTCTAGGTATTATCAGCAGGTCAGAGTTTAGAGAGCGCAGTAGACGTGATGGAGTATAATTTGTTAAGAGCTCACTCAAGTACTGGGGAGCTAAACCATTTAGTGCTTTGTAAGTAATAAGCAAGATTTTAAAACGTATGCAATGTTTAATAGGAGCCAGTGCAGTGTTGACAGAACCGGGCTAAGGTGTTCATACTTCCTGGTTCTAGTAAGAACTCGAGCTGCTGCGTTTTGGACCAGCTGGAGTTTGTTTATTAAGCGAGCAGGGCAACCACCCAGTAGAGAATTACAATAATCTAGCCTTGAGCTCATGAACGCATGTATTAACTGTTCAGCATTTTGCATTGAGAGCATGTGCCGTAATTTAGATATATTTTTAAGATGGTAGAATGCAGTTTTACAGATGCTAGAAACATGGCTTTCAAACGAAAGATTGGTATCAAAGAGCACACCCAGGTTCCTAACTGACAGCGAGGACTTGACAGAGCAGCCATCGAGGGTTAGACAGTATTCTAGGTTACTACTTGTGGAGCTTTTTTGTCCAATGATTAAAAATTCTGTTTTTTCTGAATTAAGTTGCAGGAAATGACTGATCATCCAAATTTTTATATCATCTATACATTCCGCTAATCTTGTGAATTGGTTAGTTTCTTCAGGGTGTGAAGAAATATAGAGCTGAGTATCATCAGCATAACAATGAAATCTAACGCCATGATTCCTAATGATATCTCCCAGTGGTAGCATGTACAGGGTGAAGAGCAACGGTCCTAGCACTGAGCCCTGCGGTACTCCATACTGAACTTGTGATCGGTGTGACATCTTTTCATTTACTGCTACAAACTGATAACGGTCAGATAGGTATGATTTAAACCATGCCAATGCAGGTCCACTAATGCCTACATAATTTTCGAGTCTATTCAAAAGAATGGTGTGGTCGATAGTGTCGAATGCAGCGCTAAGATCGAGTAACACTAACAAAGAGATACAACCACGATCGGATGATAAGAGTAAATCATTTGTAACTCTGATGAGAGCAGTCTCAGTAATATGATATGGTCTAAATCCTGACTGATAATCCTCACAGATACCATTTCTTTCTAAAAAGGAACATAATTGTGAAGACACTGCCTTTTCAAGTATTTTTGAAAGAAAGGGTAGATTTGAGATTGGCCTGTAATTGACTAATTCAGTAGGATCAAGTTTTTTTAATAAGTGGTTTAATAATAGCCAACTTAAAAGTTTTCGGTACATATCCTAATGACAAAGACGAATTAATGATATTAAGAAGAGGATCCATGACATCTGGTAGCGACTCTTTTAATAGCCTAGTGGGTATAGGGTCGAGCATACATGTTGTTGATTTAGATGAATTAAAGAGTTTAGCCAATTCTTCCTCTCCATAGCAGTGAATTGGTGTAGTTTTTCCTCAGTGACACTACAATGCTCTGTCTGATGTGATACTGTAGTAGACAGCTGCATGATTTTAATTTTCTTCCAAATATTGTCAATCTGACACGTAAAGAAGTTCATAAAGTCATTACTGCTGTGCTGTTTACAAACATCAGAAGTTGATGTGAGATATAACGTCCCAAATGTAACGTCCCAAATGTAAATTTGCAATTATGAATTTTCACATTGTGAAATATAGAGTAACATTTTGAAATATAAGTTCACATTTTTAGAAAGTTGCAAATGCGAGATATAAAATTGCAATTCTAAAGTCATATTCTTATTGCTTTCTAATCTTTATTTTTATGCTTGTATATTTTATTAAATTTTATATTGTAATTTATATTTTATATTATATATTTTATATCTATTTTATTCTCTGAGGCAGGAATGGGCTGTTTCCTACCCTTTCAAAAATATTTTTTAAATCCATTATTAAGAGGATTTATGCTGCACTGCACAGCAGTAAAACGCTCCTGTGCATGCGCTGAACTGCAGAATTACACAAAGATCAGCAGAGACAATAATTCACCGCTTTGAGCGATATGTTAGCTTTCAGGGATGTTTGCAGTGTTATCACTATGGAGCACTAAACTCTCCGGAATGTGGAATCCTGTTTTCTTGGAAACATTAAGGCATGTTTAGACGTATTCATATTTGCCCAACAGCAATTTACTGGACAGAAAATATTTTCACTCTGAATTCACATAAGAAAATAAATAAATAAATAAGTAAACAGAACACCAGCACGTATTATTTGTGCTGTGTAATCAAAATGTTAAATTTTGTTCAGCATAATTTTATTAGCTGTGTATATGTATTATTTACAAAGAAAACAGAATTTATTAACATTGTCTTAGCTAAAAATTTAAAAAAAAATATATATATATTATTTATATTTTTACATTTGTCTTTTATGGTATCTTATCAGACATCAAAATCATTTTAAGAGTATACACTCATATTAAAAGGGCATTTTTTTATTACATGTTTACTGGATGAAATTTGAAGTTTTATAAAAAAGTATTATACAGAAATATATGCACACATACAAAACAATGGATGCTCCATGGATGTAAACGCAGTTTTATAGCGGGCCCCCTTGAAACATGCAGTTTTACAACAGAAGAACAGACTCTGCATAAATTAAAGATAATCCTTGGTAAATTATGTTAATGTATTCACATGGTCTCTGCATGCGTAACATGGGTAGTATATTATAGTTTTGGGACCCTATTTTTTGTATTGAGTTGAACCATAAACCGTACATGCCCCTTTAAATGATGCAAGTCATCGAAAGACACACAATAATGAAAATGAAAGCACTTCCGGTTCCATATGCAATCATTAAAGATGCATCTGAAAGTTTCATTATCTGATAGGCCTACTTTCTCTGCCGTGTATTTTTTGCTGTGCCAGTGGTTTGTTTGATCAGTGTCTGTTTAAACAGTCTGAGCTCAATGTGCTAATGAGTTGTGATTCTTATTATTAAAAGTTTCTTCAGCAGCCTTCAGAGATAACCTAATTCTGAGTGTTTGGCCTGTGATTTCCCAAAATCCCAGATATAGCATATTTATCACCTTCAATGTGAAATAAAAATAGCCAAATGTTTGACAAATAGTCATGTTTATGTCTGTATGCAAGGAATGAACATACGCATAAAACTGAGCCATCTGTGCTTTGGTGCATGCCGATAAATAGTAACGTTGATTAGTAAACAGTTACTGTACAACAGAAAATAATAAATAGTTACAAACATTCTGTACTTTTTACTCACCATAATTAGCTTAGTTCCAGTCAACATGACTCACTCTTTGCTTTTGAGTCAAATCTACACCTTTTTATTAAAAACAGACATGTACCAGACCTTCAGATAATCACACTTCCTATATGCTCTTTACATTGGAAAGTGTTAAAATGCAGTGCAAGGGTATTTATTTAAGGACTGTCTTCAAACCAATACAAGAATGCTTGGATCCCAGGGGGTGCATCTGCATAAAAGGATGCAAATATGCATATAACATCCTGTTTTCAGGGTCACTGATGATGCTTTGGCTAATTTTTTGCTTAACCACTCATTCCCTCAAGTCAAGAGGTTAGTGATTTTGGCAACACCTTGGTCTTTGTTTTTTTTCTCTTTTCTTTATGAATTAAAATCACCCTAAATATTTCTATTAAAAATTTAATAATTAATTGTATTAATTGATGCATGAAGTGTTCTTTCCTAAATCCTCATTTAAAACAAGTGAAACCAAACATACACACACACACACACACACACACACACACACACACACACACACACACACACACACACACTCCGCTAATTCCGCTAATCTTGTGGAGATAACCACATAAAATGTTGCAACAGTAAGCACTAAGTCTATAAAATAAAATACAATTGTATATACCTAAAACCTTATAATGCTTACCTATATATTCCTTGAAATTGTGTAATGAATTTAAACCAATGGTGCCCAGTGCTCAAATTTGATAAAAGTTCTGATATTTTTGGTATATTTTTGATAGGTGTTCATATTTCTGCTATATGGGTCCCCCTTTTGCTGAGAAAACAGCCATGACGCTTTGGGTCTGTGGTATCTGGCACCAAGATGTTAGTAGATCCTTTAAGTCTTGTAAGTTGCGAAGTGGGGCCTCCATGGATTGGACTTGTTTGTTCAGCACATCCCACAGATGCTCGATTGGATTGAGATCTGGGGAACTTGGAGGCCAAGTCAACACCTCAAACTCATTGTTGTGCTCCTCAAACCATTCCTGAACCATTTTTGCTTTGTGGCAGGGCGCATTATCCTGCTGAAAGAGGCCACAGCCACCAGGGAATACCGTTTCCATGAAAGGGTGTACATGGTCTGCAACAATGCTTAGGTAGGTGGTACGTATCAAAGTAACATCCACATGGATGGCAGGACCCAAGGTTTCCCAGCAGAACATTGCCCAAAGCATCACACTGCCTCCATTGGCTTGCCTTCTTCCCATAGTGCATCCTGGTGCCATGTGTTCCCCAGGTAAGCGACGCACATGCACCCGGCCATCCACGTGATGTAAAAGAAATCGTGATTCATCAGACCAGGCCACCTTCTTCCATTGCTCCGTGGTCCAGTTCTGATGCTCACATGCCCACTGTTGGTGCTTTCGGTGGTGGACAGGGGTCAGCATGGGCACCTTGACTGGTCTGCGGCTATGCAGCCCCATACGCAACAAACTGCGTTGCACTGTGTGTTCTGACAACTTTCTATCAGAACCAGCATTAACTTCTTAAGCAATTTGAGCTACAGTAGCTCGTCTGTTTGATCGGACCACACTGGCCAGCCTTCACTTCACAGGCCTCCCCACATGCATCAGTGAGCCTTGGCCGCCCATCACCCTGTCACCGGTTCACCACTTTTCCTTTCTATGGATCACTTTTGATAGATACTGACCACTGCAGAACAGGAACACCTTGCAAGAGCTGCAGTTTTGGAGATGATCTGACCTAGTCATGTAGCCATCACAGGCCCTTGTCTAACTCCCTCAAATCCTTATGCTTGCCCATTTTTCCTGCTTCTAACAGATCCATATATCCCACCCACATATCTAATATCCCACTAACAGGTGCCGTAATGAAGAAATAATCAGTGTTATTGATATATATATATATATATATTCACACACACAAACACACTACATTGACCATAATATAGAAAAAAACAAGAATGTAAATTATTCCCCTTTTAAAAATTCATAGATACATTTTTTAAAATAATTTCTGTTTCAGAAATCTGGTCACCTAATGCTGCGTTCCAGGCAGGTCTGTGAGCCTGTAAGTTACGACTTCAAACCACGACTCGTGTCTTTGTAGCGTTCCAGGCTAAGTCACCTGAGCGCAAGGAATTGTGGATGTAAACAAAGCATGGCGGACAGGGTTTATGCTCATTTACAATCGTTTCTATCGCCAAAGGTGCTTACTCCTTGCATATTTGACGGAAATTGAGTAGAAAAAACGGCGTATAAGGCAAGAAAAGCTGTTATACCTTTTATTTTACGTTATTTGTATTTTTGGAAATGTATTTGGTATTAATTTATTCCTGCAACTCAATGGACTGAAAACTAGCAAACGCTAGAAAAGCTACTGTCCTGCTGATAATGCATAACATTTGCGGATAAATATCGTTGGAGCAATACCTTATCATTTTAATAAACGATTTTTATTTTTATGTACGACTTTCATAAACTTCGCATTGGTGGGGACTCAGCCATTGGTGTTTCGCGGGCTATGTGGCTGTGATGTGTCAGAGCGCGTAAATGCGTGGGAAGTGCACTTTCACGGGTTGGTTGGAAAAACCCAGGTTATGGGTTGCCTTCAACGCGGCATTATTTCACATTTCTGTGCCCACTGCGTTCAGTTTAGGATGTGAAGAGTGCGGAGTGAAAGCGGAGCAGGAAGCGCTGCTTTTTTTGTTGGAGTTCGGAGCGTGTTTTCTCTCGCTCCAAAAATGGAAATGGAAAACCTGGAGTGGAGCTGGAGCAGAGTGATCACAGACCCCTTTGACCGGGTAGGGAAAACTTCTGCCTCTCCGCTCCATTTTATGGCATTCCAGATCAGCTTTCAGTTTGAACAAATGTCATTGAATGAGAAGAAATATCACTTTAACTAAAGGTGCGTTCATGTTGAAATTACCGCAAGTACGACATTTCAACTTGTAAAATGCGTTCATGTCATCGAGCTCGTAATTACAGCTTGTAAGGTGTGAGACGTGACCAGCCCCGAATGTAACGTCACGTGTTGTCATCAGGAGACCACGGTAATCACGACATGACGTGAACGCAGCATAACTGGCCAAGTTTTGTCTAAAATGTGAGTTACTAAACATTACCAGCTTATTTATCTAGTTGGTGTTCTACAATAATAGCCTGTTTTTTTTGTTTTTTTAACAACACACGAAATCACATTGCTTATTTTTTGTACAGGAGCACACTTTCTGTGATATTGCTTAAATAAACATTACATTTTATAGTAGCCTATATGTAAGGTATGGTTACGTTATGAAACTGTGGGTACAAGTATTTATGAAAAGATCTAATGCGTTACAAAGTGTATTATAAATAATTAAGTAGTAATTTCTCATGCGATTATGACGTAGTAGGCTAACTTACTGGTTGTCATTCATTATAGTCTTGTTAGAATTATTTGTGAAAAGACAATTGGTTTCAGTAGTATTTCTAGCTATATGAATGCCTTTATAAAACGTTTATATAGAGAGTCTATAAGTGTTACCAAACTTTTTGTGTGTGTGGTGGTCTGTGGGCGGCGCGCGCACATCCAGCCGAACTCGCGGTGCGCCAGGCGATGCGTTTCATCCGGACGCGCGCACATCCATGCAGCGGAGAGCGGAGTGGATCTGACCGCTGAAGGGTGCATCTCCTACCGTTACCCAACCAATGTGATACCCTCCGGCTCTTCGGGAGAGGAGTTCCTCTGTCGACGAGCTCGACTTCACCCTGATTACCCTTTCCAGCAACATTTCTTCACGTTCAGAGAATAATGGAAGCGCTCGCGACGAGATGCGCACTCTTTCTTGCGCAGATCGCACTCTTCTGTAACACAGGTATGTAAAGCATTATAATCTGTGGTTTACTTCATCTGTTTTTAGGAAATCCTTCATTACTGTGCTTATAAATGATTAAATAGAATGCTGTTCAGGTGCGTAAAGTGCTGGGTGTTATAGTTTGCACAGCAAGGACATTTCTATTGAACTTGTGGTTCAAACTTTAAACAGGATTTATTTCTAGCTAAATGTGATTTACGTCCCAAATGTACACTTTGTTGATTCACAGTAAGCAATATAATGGCAATTTACATTATTTTAAGTGTCTACTGTACTGTAGCCAGTCAGTCAATATTGAACACGAGCATGAATTACATATAGCCTACATAGAGAGTATGAGTTTACTCTGCTGTATAATCATATGCAACCTGTAAATACAAAATCTGATCCAGTGAAAACTTTAATTTCTGCTTTATATTTTTTGTGATGCCAAAGTCACATTCTGCATTGCCAAGTTCATAGTTCATTCAATGTATTTAAATGTAATTACTGATGAACAAAATGAAATTTAAACTCGAATTACATCGATTTGACAGAAAGTATTACAAAGAAGTTGGCAAAAATAATGATAAACCTTTAAAATCGATTACTGTATTTTGTAGGGGGAGGGAAGGGCTTACATTTCAGAATCGGTTTATATATATATATATATATATATATATATATATATATATATATATATATATATATATATATATATATATATATATATATATATATCGTGCTGTCAAATCGATTAATTGTGATTTTTTTAGAAAATTTAGTCAAAATTTTAGTCGAATCCAAGAATGTCGATTATAAGGATGTGGGTGGTGTGACATAATGAAAACAGATGAAACAATAAATAAATAAAAAGAAAGAAAAAATAAACGCCTTCAGTTTGAATAGTCAGCGGTTAGTTAATTTCATTCATCCAGGCCAATAGATGTCAGTGTAGTTCAAAACCACTTACACCATTGGGACCAATAAGAGCTCAAATAAAACCTTATTGAGTATTACAAACTTACTGCTTGTTGTTAAAGGTACACTATGTAGGATTTTTGCAGTCAAATATCCAAAAACCACCAGGCCAGTGTTATATATTTTGTTCAGTTGAGTTCTTACAATATCCCAAATGTTTCCAACTATTTGTAAATTGTGAGAAAATCGCTATTTTTACCAATGAACCGGGACGTGTGAGCATAGCGTCTGAGGGAGTCGCCTGTCAATTGCGTCATATCTGCGTTACCCTCGTTTCCGGTTTGATTTTGCAGAAAAGCTTTACTCTCACTGCAGTGTGAACAAGTGTCACAGCAGCCGCCGAGAGAATGCACAGAGTAACGTCATAACATCATTGTAAACACACTTAAATTTATCTAATATAATAAACAGAGCTGCGTTACCTCATACTCATGACCGGAAAATCGGAGATTGAGCCGGCAACTGTGTCCCGTCATAATAAAAGTCCCGCTACTCGCGAGCAGTGTGTTTGTTGAACAATCTCTCCAGCGGCCTTACTCAGCTCCCTCAGCACTCGCCCCTGCTCTGCTTCATATACAGTAAAGTTAATAATCGCATCCATGAACATGATTTCTGCCCGAGTCCAATCCCGATTCTTTTCCACCGGCTGTGAGGTGAAGACAACATGTCCCAAGATTCTGCGCTCAAACTTAACGTCATCAAACTACGCCTTTGTTTTGAACAGGCGCCCTCTAGCGGACGGAAAAGTCACATAGTGCACCTTTAACTTACCAAAATAATTATAGAAATTATAGAAAAAAGTGCATATATTTTTTGTGTACCCCATGGGAAGAAATGCAACTCGGCTCGAAGTTTACATATGCCAGTATTGTTCAAATCGCCCACATGCAGTTGAGTAGAAAGAGACAAATGTTTATACACACTTAGACTTCAATTCAAGGCTCACTATTTTGTTCACTTTCTGTTCCGATGTGCCAAAGAGGCGACTGATATGCCTGGATTAATCTTTTGGATGCAGTTTGAGACAAAGCCTCTAAAAGCTGGCCAAAGCCATTTTATTTAGGACTTGGAAAAAGCCCTTTTGTAAGTCAGCTAGTGAACCGGGATAGCCAACTGGTACCTGCTAAAAAAAGAAAAAAAAGTGGGGGCTCAGCTGCTTTCTTGTCCTTTACTACTTTTCTTCTTTTTGGGTTGGTGCTCTAAATGATGCTGTGATGAAATGTGTGGAACAAAGGAAGGGCTGAATCTTTAGGACGCGATCTAGTGAATGAATCTCTCTCTCTCTCACCATCTGTCTTCTCAAATGCTGTACTATAGCAAACAACTCTCTTTTCCCTTCTACACTTTTTTGGCACTGCTCTGTTTTTCCACTGAGGAAGTCCCTGTGTTGTTTGTCGGGTCTTGGGTTTGTGACAGATGGTAGTTGTGGACTGTAAAGCTGTCAGTCCGGGGTTCACATGGCCCCTCCCCTGCCACATGGCTCATGTGTGTCCACCTGTGTGGGACGTGTGGCAGTGTGTGTCACTACATGCTCCAATTAGTGTCTGAGCCGAACAACCCTTTTGGGCTTAAAGGGTGAAGTGTGTCATTTTCAGGACTAAAATACATGCTCCACTCCCAGAGTGAAATTGGATCTATTGGGGAAAAGGACTTTATTTTATACATCCGGATAATTGGATTGTGTAAAGTGGGCGTTACATAGTCATGGTGAATGCAAGTTTGCTAAAACATTAACTAAATATGTATTGATTACATTATCCAATAACCTGGATGGCTTCAGTAATGTCAGCAGAAAAGGAAAGTTGTTTTGTTAAATCTGCTTACCTATATTTGCGCTGTCTTGATTTTATTTTTATTTTTATTTTCCAGACTTCTCAACTTTTTAGCAGGTTACATCTTCACACCAGTCACTGGTCACTTAACCATTCACTCAAATGATCTGTTCAAAAACTCTGATTCATTCAGGAACATAACAAGTGACTCTCTTAATAAGTGAGTTAAAGAATCTTTAACTCAATCTATTTTTCTCATTCAGGAATGAAACAAGTGAATCTCTACATGTTTGAGTCAGAGATTAATCCACTCAGCCGATTCAACCGATAAAAGTGCTGATTCATTCAGGAAATGAAACACGTGACTGGCTCAGTTCAAAATAGTATACGGTTTATATGGTATAAAATATAGTATATTATTATGTATTCAGCCACTGTTTTTTTTTATTGAGTCATTAAATCATTCTGTCAAACAACTCGTTCAAGAACACAATTTATTTAGGAACACAACAAATGACTCTTCATGAGTGAGTCATTAAATAGTTTACAGATTTATTCAAAACACAGATTCATTTATCAAACAAAATTAATGTTGAAAATGTAAATGACTCAATAATAACAATAAAATCGATGAACTATAAAACTGATATGATGGATGATTCATTAAATAATTTACAGATTCGTTCATTGGCTTCATATGGGACTGTGTTCATTATTGGAGCAAAAACAGACAAAATAACTCAATATTAACAATAAAATCGATGAACTGTGTAAAATTTGATATGATGGATGATTTATTGGATAATGTACTGATTTGTTCCTTAACTTCATATGGGACTGTGTTTATTATTGGAGCAAAAACGGACAAAATAACTATCCATATTTTGTCTAAAATGTAAATTACTCAATATATATAATACACACAATCACGTTGTTCTGAACAAAGGCTTTAGTGATTCAGTCAGTGTGTTCGTTTGTAAAAGTGTCCAACAGTTTTTTTGTCTGTGTTTTTGTCTCCTTTTTGCTCTTTGGTGTGGGCACTTGGGTCAGCTTGGCATCCAGACCCCCTGTCCGAATCTGCTTGTGAAAACGGGAGCAGATTTCGCCCCGACGGCAGCGACGGGGGCATTTGATGAACAGATTATTCGGTATTAGGCTCAAGCACATTCACTGAGGCATGCGGAGGGGACGCACTGAACCTCCGAGTCATGTCTTTTCTCTCCTTCCAGAGACAGTGGAGGGGCTGAGGCTGAATGGACCAGGGCGGTGGATGGGATGGTGGTGAAGGGGGGGCCCTGATGGTGAGCCAAATCTCTGCACCATCCTGCCCATGGCCTTGGGCCAGTCCCTCTTAGTGAATTATGCTGTCAGCTGCTCGATTTGTTTTATGCCTGGCTGGCAAGAGGCGGCCGGTGCTCGTGGACATGCAACAACGTAGGGTTGGACTGGGAGGGGGGGTCTTATTGTTGTGGCATGTGAGTGTGACATTCAGGAGGGCCCCCGAATTTGTCCCAGTGGTGGTGCTCCCATGTCACAAAGGATGGATGAGCGAGTTGGGGTACTTTTGTGTGTCTGTGTGGGAGAGAGGGCTGAACTTGAACTGAAAGTGTCAGAAGCTTTCCTGTTTGTGCTCTTTTATTGCGAACACCTATGTAGAGCGCTGCTGGGTGTAATAAAGGGATAGTTCACCCAAAAATGAATTAATTTACTCACCCTCATGCCCTTCCAAACGTGTATGACTTTCTGTCTTCAGTGCAAAACAAAAGATATATTTATTTAGGAACACAACAAATGACTGTTGTTATGAGTGAGTCATTAAATAATTTACAGATTCTTTCAGCAAGCAAAACAAATTTTTGGCAGATTTCGTAATATAAATATAATAATGGTAGTCTGAATAGCAAAATAATAAAATTATATATTATATATATATACAGGTCCTTCTCAAAAAATGTGCATATTGTGATAAAAGTTCATTATTTTCCATAATGTAATGATAAAAATGAAAAATGAAACTTTCATATATTTTAGATTCATTGCACACCAACTGAAATATTTCAGGTCTTTTATTGTTTTAATACTGATGATTTTGGCATACAGCTCATGAAAACCCAAAATTCCTATCTAAAAAAATTTGCATATTTCATCCGACCAATAAAAGAAAAGTGTTTTTAATACAAAAAAAGTCAACCTTCAAATAATTATGTTCAGTTATGCACTCAATACTTGGTCGGGACTCCTTTTGCAGAAATGACTGCTTCAATGCGGCGTGGCATGGAGGCAATCAGCCTGTGGCACTGCTGAGGTGTTATGGAGGCCCAGGATGCTTTGATAGCGGCCTTAAGCTCATCCAGAGTGTTGGGTCTTGCGTCTCTCAACTTTCTCTTCACAATATCCCACAGATTCTCTATGGGGTTCAGGTCAGGAGAGTTGGCAGGCCAATTGAGCACAGTAATACCATGGTCAGTAAACCATTTACCAGTGGTTTGGCACTGTGAGCAGGTGCCAGGTCGTGCTGAAAAACGAAATCTTCATCTCCATAAAGCTTTTCAGCAGATGGAAGCATGAAGTGCTCCAAAATCTCCTGATAGCTAGCTGCATTGACCCTGCCCTTGATAAAACACAGTGGACCAACACCAGCAGCTGACATGGCACCCCAGACTAGAGCCCTGCGCGGGACTGTTTTCTTCATCCCGCTCCCGCCCGCGGCCGCCGAATTTCTGACCATTACCGCCCGCTCCCGCAACGTATGTGTTACACTCCCGCCCGCTCCCGCAATATGTATGTCCACTCCAGCCCGCACCCGCAAAACTCTGAGAATTTATTCCCGCACAATAATAGAGATGCATTGATTTTGTGTCTTCTCCCGTCCCGCAGGAAAAAATCAAATGTGCCATATTTAGCGGCGACATCAACATCGTATGGCCTTATGTCTAGACAGCACATTTCCACACATTTCTCTGTAGTTTCTTGTTTAATGTGTGTAGGGAGATGTTGTTTATCCTTGAAAACCAGCTTACTTTGACCGAGGAGAACAGAGCAGGTGTGTCGCCTCAACCCAGACGTGCCGGATTTGTGCCCATTGTAGATGAGTATTTTTGCACATTTGTCACAATGAACAAAGTCCAGCTCCTTTTTCCATCTTTATCACAAACAATTGAGAAACTTCTACAAATGTCAGACTTTCCTTGCTTAGCTTTTGTGCTGTAAATACCTCATTTGAGATTCTTTTCTACATCATCTATTGACATCTTCTCCATCATGTCGCTAGGCAACCTCCCTATCCCGCTGTGTTTTTTTTAGCCGCCCATTCCCGGCCGCAGCAAAATTCAAACCACCTGCTCCCGCGAGATTTGCGTTGGGTCCCGCGGGACCTGGCGGGACTCAATCCCAATGCAGCCCTCTACCCCAGACCATCACTGACTGTGGGTACTTGACACTGGACTTCAGGCATTTTGGCATTTCCTTCTCCCCAGTCTTCCTCCAGACTCTGGCACCTTGATTTCCGAATGACATGCAAAATTTGAGCGACTGTCCAGTGCTGCTTCTCTGTAGCCCAGGTCAGGCGCTTCTGCCGCTGTTTCTGGTTCAAAAGTGGCTTGACCTGGGGAATGCGGCACCTGTAGCCCATTTCCTGCACGCGCCTGTGCACGGTGGCTCTGGATGTTTCTACTCCAGACTCAGTCCACTGCTTCCGCAGGTCCCCCAAGGTCTGGAATCTGTCCTTCTCCACAATCTTCCTCAGGGTCCGGTCACCTCTTCTCGTTGTGCAGCGTTTTTTGCCACACTTTTTCCTTCCCACAGACTTCCCACTGAGGTGCCTTGATACAGCACTCTGGGAACAGCCTATTCGTTCATAAACTTCGTTCTGTGTCTTACCCTCTCGCTTGAGGGTGTCAATGATGGCCTTCTGGACAGCAGTCAGGTCGGCAGTCTTACCCATGATTGCGGTTTTGAGTAATGAACCAGGCTGGGAGTTTTTAAAAGCCTCAGGAATCTTTTGCAGGTATTTAGAGTTAATTAGTTGATTCAGATGATTAGGTTAATAGCTCGTTTAGAGAACCTTTTCATGATATGCTAATTTTTTGAGAGGAATTTTGGGTTTTCATGAGCTGTATGCCAAAATCATCAGTATTAAAACAATAAAAGACCTGAAATATTTCAGTTGGTGTGCAATGAATCTGAAAGTTTAATTTTTATCATTACATTATGGAAAATAATGAACTTTTATCACAATATGCTAGTTTTTTGAGAAGGACCTGTGTGTGTATATATATATATATATATATATATATATATATATATATATATATATATATATATATATATATATATATATATATATAGTTTGGTTATTGGGCAAAAAAATGCAGATGGAGATGGGATGAAAAATTATATTTCACTGCTTTCAAAACACTTTCTCTCAAAAGTATTGCATTTCCAGAGAATGTTTTTTTTCCCTTGCAAAAGCATTGAAATATAGTTTTCTTCCCACTTCATATGACTTTTCCATTACAATAATGTTACTTGCAAACACAGAGAAATGCAAAAAAAATTGTGAGATAACACAACAGTACTGCAAGCGAATGCAAATTATATGAGTAGATTTACGCTCCTGAGCCACATCTAATATCATTGTTTCCCTAATTAGAAATTTGTAAATGCATCAGAGTTTGAATGGTCAAATCAGCAACCCTCCAGAATACCTTAGCATCCACCTGGAACCTAGCAACTACCTAGCAGCAAGCAAACAACTATTCAGAATACCCTAGCAATGGCTAACAACTACTCAGTAACCACCTAGCAATGCTTTAAAACTTCTTTGAAAACCATAGCAACAGTATATACATTTTTAACCACCTAGAATACTCAGATCACAATGCTAGTTTAGCACTATCTAGCACTACTTAAATTTTCTTCATAAAATGTAAAAACTCAAATTTAACTTCCATTCTTTCATATGCTATCTCATCTCTTCAGATTTCCCTTAAACTCCCCGTAGATTGAAAGTCTGTCTCTTTCTCTCTGTCCCTCAGGAATCTCAGCATCTTCATCTTGGTGCGTGTAGATTGACAGGCTCCGCTGGGGCCCCTATGGCTCTTTGCCGGTTGGGTCAGTATCCCTGACTTGCCACTTAATTAATGACAGAAGACTAGGGTTTGCTGTCATGCTACTGAAAGAGCTACTCCCGTCTGCCATTGGAGAAAACAAGAGCAGGTCTGTTGAGTGCTAGCTTAAGATGCTTTGAGATCGCTTCCTGTTCTCTTCCAGGCTAGAGGTGTGTGGTCTAGATCTCTGCTCTTATTCAATAGACCTTGGAGAAGATGCTGAATACAAATAAAAGAAAAGTTTGGACACTATGATAGTCTTTTGGTCTAACACCATGTGAGTATAAAGTCTGAGGTCATTGCAAGCACCCAAAGAAAGGACAATCAAAACAGCTTGTGTTTTCTACTTAAATCACTTTTGTTCTTAAAGTAGTTTCAATTCTGTTTGTATAGAATGTGAGCAGGTTGAAGATTAATTATTTATAGAGAGTATAGGACTACACAAGGTTGTATCGTATACAGTCCTGGGGGGGGCTTTGGTTACACTGGATCTTCTGACAAGGATGGAAGCACTCTGGAGTATTAGGAGGTGTGTGTAGGGGTTACTTAGTCACATTTGTGGTGTAACCCATTATTAGCTCCTTTTTTGCCATTTTTGTCTATATTGAAACAAAGTAGGACTGAGGTGCACATGACTGGAAAGGATCATGAGCCAGGACTTGAACTTTCGTCAGCTGTCAGAGTGTCACCCATGAGGCAATCTGCTCAGACAAACTGAACTGATCACAAGACTGTCTGTTCGCGGTTGGTGACTGAATGGACATGCAGGCTAGTTTTGATCATATAAGCAGACTGTTCTGATCACAAAAACACAGAAGGTCACCTCTTTTCCAAGGCAGATGACATAGATCCACATCTGGGTAAGAAGGAGATAGGACAGCTGGTGGACGAGCTGTGGGTGGTTTTCTGATGTCCCCCAGATGGGCAAGAGCTTATCTCACAATCAAGGCTCTCATAAGATTTACAAGCGTATTTGACAGTGATGAGTTACTTTCCTCTTATGGCTTCCTCCTAGGACTGCAATTCAAGGGTGCATTTTCCGAAGGCATTATTAGCCAACTATGTTCGCAAGTTCGGTCGTTATCAGCATACTTCAACTAGTCGTGTTTTTCCTCAAAACCATCATTCAAACGACGTTCGCAAAAGTTGTGTGGTTGGAACGACAGCTCTCGACCTGTGGATAGAAGCATAATTTATTGTTTGCATGACGTGCACTTAATAAATCCTTATCTTGAGCAAAATAAGCAAGTTGACATTCAGTACAGTCTATATCTTTTATTTCAATTAATGTAATTTATGTTTTTTTAGAGGGTTTTTACATGACAATGATGTGCTGAGAGATGTTTTTTTCCAAAATGTTTGAGTGTCACTCAAGGACACTTCAGCGCTTCAAATGGTTGACAGTCCTCTGGATACTCTCAGAGTCTTCCCCCATCTGAGAATCCATGCCTTTTTCAATTAGGATACCACTCAAAATAGCTATTCGCATGGGTCCTCCAGGCCATCAAAGAAATAATAGGAGATTTTCAGAGTCTCTTAATTAGGGCTGATTCTCGGTAATCCAGTTCACCCTGCCTGCACCATATGTCCCGTGAAAAACCGCTGTGGTCTGATGCAGGTGAAAGAACAATAAGAAATTCCTCCCTCCTTTTTCATTCAACCTGTTGTAATGCTTTTGAATTTCTACTAGGTTGCGTGGGTAATCTCTGGCTTTGAATGTGAGGAGGAGACCCATCAGAGAGTCTCACACTTCTCGGAACTCCCTTTGCACCAGCCAATTAGCTAAGATTCATCATATTAAACTGCTTTATCACTTGCCATATTAGATATTCTCATACAGACTTCAAAGAGTATTTGCAGCTCTTTGAATTATATTATGAAATGTTTTATAGCAGCAGTTCTCGACTACTGGGTCATGACAAAAACAGGTCATAGGTCTGTTCTGATAGGGTTGCTGATGGCAACTTAATAGTCTGAGTTAAATACAAGTTAAACTCTAGGCTGTACCTAGTCTCTTAATGAGTCACGGGTGTGGTTTGGGCGTAACATGCAATAAACCAATCAGAGTCTCATCTCCCATTCCCTTTAAAAGCCAGTTGCGCTTGCATGGCGGATTCGCTATTTACATGGCAGAATTCGTGAGCGGAAAGACCAGAGATGAATCCTTTTATTTTTAATATTTAAAAATTTTTGTGTGCTGCTGTGCATCCCTGTGTGTGTACGCGTGTTGTGCACCTGCCTATAGACGCATATTACTAACACTCCCTTTAAATAATACAGAAAATACTGCACTATTGACTTTAGACCAGGTTTTTGTTGGTCAATGGCGCAGTTGATTTAATTTCCTTCAAAATAGCAAAAGTGCCAACAACGCGCCTGAACACACCTCGTTTTCAGACCAGCAAGTCCAAACAGATGGGCGCGAGTCCATTTGCTATTTGTACAACGGGGTGCTGGATGTGAAGATGGCATCACATTGTGCCGGGTCTATGATAGGGCCCATAAAGTCAGATATAAAGATATAAACTCACAATTCCCTGGAAAAAAAATGTGAATTGGAAGATAAAAAGTTGCAATGACCTTTATAATTGTTTTATTCTGTGGCAGAAACAAGCTTCCTTACAGATGAATGAAAAGTGAATGGAGCCAATTTTTTGAGGACTTAAAGGCAGAAATTTGAAGCTTAGTAATTTTGTGTCATTTTAGAGGGTTTAGGTGCTACGTTGTCATGGCAACAAAGAAAAATATATATAATTTTACACAGAAAAGACATTTTCGCACTAAAATCATGATAAAACATTGTTTATGTTGGGTTTTCATGTTTTATGGGGACATTCCATAGGCGTAATGCATTTTATACCGTATAAACTATATATTCTATCCCCCTACACTGCCCCTAAACCTACCCATCACAGGAGACCTGCTGCATTTTTACATTTTCAAAAAACATCACTTAGTGTGATTTATAAGATGTTTTCCTCATGGGAACCAAAAAATGTCCCCACAAGGACAAGGATTTTGGATATTGCAATCTTTGTGTCCCCATAACGTAGGGATAACGTACCAGTCCACACACACACACACACACACACACACACACACACACACACACACACACACACACACACACACACACACACATATATATTCTACAGTGAGAAGTGTGACAAAAAGCTAAAACTTTTATAAAAATCCAAACTTTTTTAATCTAAATATGATGTCTAAATATGTTTCTGTTTTTGGCTCTTACTGAATGCTGGTGGGCTCTAGATTAAGTTTATATTTTCCTTGGTTGTCTTGTGCCAAATCAGAGACTCCTTATGTTCCAAATGAATCCTCTGAGCATGTGGAAATCTGGTTGAAATGATTCATCTCAGATGTAGAACGCTCTTTCTTCATCGAGAGACTGGCTCTGTATACAAAATGCTCATCTGTGTTGATCATTTGTCAGGATGTTTTTACTGACATTTTCTTTATAGCATCTTTGAAACAAGTCTTCAAAACAACTTGAGTCAATTAGCTTCCAATAACATTCAAGACATATGATGTGTCACTGCTGGATATGGTAACACTTTAGTTTAGGGTCCAATTCTCATTATTAACTTGCTGCTTATTAGCATGCAGATTAATAGGATATAGGCTGTTTATTAGTACTTATAAAGCACATATTAATGCTTTATTCCTTTTTTAAATTATCAATCACAAATATGCCATCAAAGCCAGCTTTGATATAGATATTATACAGTATTACTAAGGTCAAGAATACTTTATCATTGTTGCAAAATGTATCAGTGGCATTCAAGGTGAAGACGTCTGAAAATCTTTTCATATGTTGTAAGATAAAAATATATATTTTTAAAAATGTTTGTCATCAGTCAAAACATAAAAAGAATATATTACTTTTTATGTAATCTTATTATTTCCCATGTAGTTGAATTGGCATACATGACTTACAGAGCATTCTCCTTTGTTTTCAATTTTAGTTTTGCTCTGCACTCGATTGGTTTCTTTTTTTCTTTAAGGTTTGTCTATACGTCTTTTATGACTGTGTGAGATTGTGTGCTCTTTCGACTCTCTCCCTATAAACACAAGGTTTTGATGGACCCTGTGTTTAAAACACAGCCAATCCAACTGTAAATGTTTACTGCTGTTTTGCTTTGGAGGCAGCTCTGCTGTGAATCGAGTGGCACGCTTTACTTCGCTCATTTTGGCTCAGGACATTCTTATAGTCGCATGAAGAGCTTAAGCTCACTCAAAGAAGACAAACATAAATAACTCCTAACTTCAGCGAGTCATAGTGAAAGAGACTGGCCTGAAACTGTGTTCATGGTGTTGGGTGAGTTGGCCCAAGGTCCATTTGTTTTCCCGGGGTAGTAACAAAACGTTTCCTGCATGCTGATTGGCTAATACAGTTCTACAGGAAAGACTCGGGAGAATAATTTAGACAAAGCGTATTTATTAGTAACTCAGCAAGCTGATAATGTACAGAGTCATTTGGCGTAGGCCCGTCCGTAGTGAATAATCCGAGGGTATCGGATCTGCCATTCCTGCCGAAGATTAGGGCAGGGCGTAGCAGACCCCGGGAGGTATGGACAGGGCCATCCTGGTGGTGGTGGGGAGGATGGGTCGTCACTTCAGTATCTGCGAACTCAAACATGTGTAAGTACCGAGCTTTTATACAGTGAGCATGCGAATATAATTGGATTGGAGTGAAGGCGATAAGTGGCGTAGTAATTGAGTCTTCCCAGCAGAACTTATGCTAAAGCTTTCATTTCTACAGGAAAGACTCGGGAGAATAATTTAGACAAAGCGTATTTATTAGTAACTCAGCAAGCTGATAATGTACAGAGTCATTTGGCGTAGGCCCGTCCGTAGTGAATAATCCGAGGTATCGGATCTGCCATTCCTGCCGAAGATTAGGGCAGGGGCGTAGCAGACCCCCAAAAATAGGTGGAATATGGATACACCGGGACGGGGCCCGCCAACCCCCAAAAGTTGGTAACTGAGTATACCCACCGGTCTAGGATCCTGGGGTTCCTGAAATGGAGAAGGAAGTTACTATATGGTAGAATTAAGATGTGAAAAGATACGGCGTGCTTATAGCTTAATAGAAAAGAAAGACAAGTCCTAGCATGATTTTTTTTTTTTTTTTTTTTTTTTATATTTAGACTATTGCCAGTTCACTCCTAGGAAAACACAGAGACGAGGCCACATTGTACCATGCAGACAGCCGCCTTGGCAAAAATAATAAAACAGGCCTCATTGGACCATGCAGACAGCCGCCTTGGCAAAAATAATAAAACAGGCCTCATTAGACCACACGGACAGAGCCGCGTGGCTATAATGAAACGGCCACATTGGACCACATATATCAGGCCGCCTAGGGCCGTACGTAACAACACAGACTCTGGCCTCATTGGACCACACGGCCTTTATAGACCACAGAGACAAGGCCTTGATGAGCCACACGGCCTATATAGACCACAGAGACAAGGCTTCTAAGCCACAACGGCTGCTAATGCCACGAAAAGACGAGGTAAGACTGGACGTGAACGATGCCACTGGCTATATATATATATATATATATTTTATTTTATTTTATTTTTTTTTTTTTTTATTTATTTTTTTTTAATATAAAAATGTTTTATAGACAAGACTAAGCCGCTAGTGCTACATATAGACAAACCACGCAAGACTACGGCATCTAAGCCACATTGAACATATGCCCCTGAGGGCCACTGGCGATCAGGCATCTTTTTAAGGACAAGGCAAACATATGCCACAAGGCGCCAAGCCCCACATGAACACGAGGCCCACATGGCCACAAGGCGCTAATGCCACACATAGACAGGCGTGCTTGAATACAGGGCCACTAGGCCACGTTAAACCATGCCATGAAGGCCACAAGACCACGAGACAAGGCCACATTAGGCTACATGGTCACAGTAGACCACACAGAACATAGATTGTTCCTAACCGTAATCCCACACTTAAACAAGGCGTGCGGACAATGGCGGCTAAGCCACACGAAACGAGGCCATGACAGCCGCGGCCTTGAAGGCCGAACATGGAACAAGCCAACATTGTACCACAAACCATGAGACCGACAGAGACGAGGCCCACGGGCCACAAGGCTGCTAAGCCACACTAAAGCGAGGCCAACGAGACAGAGCCACATGGAACATGCCATTCTTAATGGCCTTGAGACAGGGAACAGCCGCATAGGCTACGGTCACAATGGACCACATAGAACATTATGTCGCATTAAATAATTTTTTTTTTTTTTTTTTTTTTTTTAAAGATTTTATTATAACGAACATGTAACGAAGGCTACAACGGCTGCTACAGCCACATAAAGACAAGGCCACATTGACAGAGCCGCTAAGCCACACACATTAGATGACTAGAAGTCGTTGAGGAGTGCTGGCTGGATTAATAACAGGATGACGGAGTAAAATTATAACACCACCACCAGTAGTTGCATAAGAATTTACCTTATAGTTACTGTAGAGCTTGCTGGGCTTGAAGAATGGTTTTGGAATCGGGTCTTATGTAAGATTCGAAGGCCGAGGAAGACCATCTGCCCAGAATCTTGATGGCCGATATGGGGATTCCTCGTTCAGCTGCTGTAGTAGCTGCCCCAATTCTGAATGAGTGGCGGTATAGAGAGAGGGGATAGACTGCAGCTTTTAACGACAGAGTTTAACTGGGTTCTGAACCAGCCTTTTGAAAGGGGTGCACCGTTAGGTAAGATAAAGAGAGGGGCATGATTAGACGTTTTAGGGCGGATTTTAAGGAATTTAACCATAGATGTGAATGGACAGAAATTATTATTGATTTTGGGTAAGGATAAGGTGACACCGGAGCCTTGAGCGTTGTTTTTCGAATGTTTAAGAAATAGAGTGAAGCAATTATGTGAGAAACGAATATCAGAAAAGGAAATACCGCGGGTAGAATCGAATGTATTAGTATCTGACGAGAATTCGCCTGGCCGCATGAAGCCGTAAAAAGCAGCTAGAAAGACTGCTTCTAGCAGAATATTTATGTAAAAGGAGAAAAGACCGTTGCGGACGGAACTGATGAATTTATGCAACAACGGCAGAGTGATGGGCAGACGTTTATCGATTTGTTTGCTAGAGGATTTAGCTAGTCCTTTAAGGAGTAACCGAATAGAAGTTTCGGAGAAGAGACTTGGAAAATTAGGATTATGGATTTTTGCATAGAATTGGATGCCGGCGAGGAGTCGGCGGATGGAAGAGATTTTTTGGTTTCTATTTTCAAAATTAAAGACGAGAAAGGAACAGACAGTCGAAATCAAGATGGGAAACACTGGAATTTGGAAGGCGAAACAAAACATAGAAAAAGCTGACCATGCGGACGTAAGCTTTGAAGGTTGAGGAGCGACGCTTTAGAAATATATTTTCTAGCCGATGTGAGCAGATCGTTTAATTTAATATTATTGCTGCTAGGGGAGGGCAGGGTGCTGGGTCCGGGTTGGCTGAGGGGCAAAGCCGTCTGAAAGTCTGAAATCGAAATCGAGAGAGCGCCAGCAATAACATTGCAGTGGGATATGTTCAGCTTTAATGATAAAATTGGAAACAACGGATTGCCAGATTAACCGTCCTCACGAAAGGCATTATTGTAAGGCAAGATGATCTGCCTTTGTTAATGATGGCAACTGTGGCTTCGTTGTCGCAGAACATCATGATGCGCTTATTTAGACCATGTATGGCCCCAGATCACGCTAGCGACGGCTATGGGGTAAATCTCAGAGAGCGCGGAAGAAACTGAACCAGATACATTTTTGGAAAGTCGTTTGGCCATTTCTCTGCAAACCATTCTCCTTGGAAGAAGCCCCAAACCCGATAGAAGGAGCAGCGTGTGAATAATTGTAATTCGATCGACGATTCGAAAATGTCGTGGTAGAAAAAGAGATACCGTTCCATTCGTGCTCAACAAGTGCTGCCAGAATTTTATGTCAGACTGACATCCTTCATCTAGATGAATTTGGTCACTTAGTTTTTCGACAGAATGGGCCAGGGTAAGCAATCGTGAAATGAACGATCTGCCTTGAGGAATGATGCTCATGGCGAAGTTCAGGTGGCCGAGTAACGAGAGCATGTCGCGCTTAGAGGCGGTTTGTAGAGAAGAAAAAGATTCAAGGAAAGATCTAATTCTTACGAGCTTTTCGGAGGGAAGAGACGCTTGCATTAAGACTGTGTCGAGGGAAATTCCTAGGAATTCTAACGAGGTAGAGGGACCCATGGTTTTTTCCGCGGAGAGGGGAACGCCAACGTCATCGAAAATCTGTTTTAGTACATCGAGGATTGGAGATTGTTGAGACGGAAAATCGATCAGCAGAAAATCATCGAGTAGATGTAAAACGAATGGAAGCTTGCAGACGTTCAGCAGAATCCAGCACAATGCTTCAGAGAGGCTATTAAAAATATGCGGGCTACTTCTGCAACCGAAAGTGAGCCGTACTGCAAAGTAGAATTTTGAATTCCATTTGACTCCAAAAAATGGCCAGTCAGAGGGATGTATAGGCATCGTTTTAAAAGCGTCAGTGATGTCAGCTTTAGCCAACCAAGCTCCTTGACCGGCAAGCTTGATTAAATGGATAGCGTTGTCTACTGAGGCGTAATGTAGTGAAAATGGTGTTAGAGGTATACATTCGTTAACACTCGCTGTGGAGGCAGAATGAGGAGAGGACATGTCAAAAATAAGACGTTTTTTACCGGAGTATTTCCGTGTTGCAACGCCGATGGAATTAATCCGGAAGGTCGAGAAAGGAGGAGAAGCGAAAGGGCCTATTACATATCCTTTATTAACCTCTTTTCTAGCAGATTAGATACCACTTCTGGTTCGGTTATTGCTGACTGTAAATTCTTGGCTATAAAAGAAGTGGTGAGATGGGAGAGGATACCACCAAAAGCCCTGTGACAAACCTGTGATTAGGTAATCGACAAAAGTCGGGTCAGGATGAGAAGAAAGATAATTGGAAAGATTTGAAATATTAATGGGGGTTGAAGGGTGCTTTCTCAGAATTTCCTCCCTCTCCCTCTGATTTGAGGTTTGTACCGGCGAGGGCAGACCGATTTCGGGTGAGGATCCTTGCAAAAACTGCAGATGTGATCGAATTTGCATTGAGAAAAGGAACAAACAGATTCATTGAAATTAGCACAAGGAAAAACATTCCTAACTGGTGCGTAGCGTTTCCTGCTCTCTTGTGGAAACCTTACGTTTTCAGCACCTGGGACAGCACCTGGCGCTTGACTAGCGAATGCTTTCGGGCAGAGTGAAGCCGAATGTCCATGAGCGCTACAAATGGGGCATGCCAGCATTTTTTGACCACCGAAGTGGCGAACAAGCAATTCTGTGTCGGTAACGGACCAGTCTAGTCTGGAGTTGTAGAGCGAGATGAAAGAAGCAGATTTTGCTGAGAAGGATTTGTGATATTCATAGAATAAGGTTCCCCCGTACCTTTGGTTAAAGTCAGCCATTAAAGCTAGATACAGATCTAACTCTTCCCTCCGATCCGGAAAAATCTGGCACAATATGTCTCTGTAAAGGCTGAATGCGATGTGGTCGCCGAATGAAAGATTCCGGTTTAATCTGGGATCGGAAGTTTTGAGAAGGACTGCCACGTCACCACAGTCTACCATTTTCCTGTCAACGGCAGGCGAGGGAAGCAGAAGTGAAGCCAAGTTAATGTCCTTACCTTGGACAATGTTCGCTCTAATAATAGGGGACACTGTAGCTGCAGCTGGAGAGACGAAACGCCTGCCGAAAGACGGAGCTGGGACTGCTGAAGAGAGGTTAAAGGAGGAAGTTTCGGGTGTGGCAGAGGCCTCCTGAAATGTTGGCTCTATCAGCTGTAGACGAGTTGGGACGGCTGAAGTAGAAGGCACGTTCGATAAATGGCTTAATCCGATGGCTGGCGGAGGAAGCTGGGAGGTTGCGGAGACGTTAATCGCTGGGGCCGAGCTATTGGAGTTGTTAAGTGAGTGTTCAAACTTTGACATCTTAGATTCCAGGGTCTTAACGGATTGAGAGAGACTTTGGACGGCTTGGAGAATTTGGGAGTTAACTCCTGCGGCTCAGATGGATCCAGTGATGCAGAATGCTGCATAGCTCTTTTGTTGGGTGTGGTGACGAGGATTTAGCGGTTCTCTTCCTGCCGACTTGTTTCGTCTGGCAGGGTGCGGCATCGGTTGCTGGGCTGTGAGGAGCAGGTTCTGGTGGATTTCCCAGAGTATTAAAAGCCAGTAGCAGCAAATCCTCTCTGGATAAATCTCGGCTGATGGGAATGCCGGCAGCTTCCACGGCTATGGCAATGTCCTCCGAAGGCCAGCTTGCCCAAGGTGATACGCGCATTGAATGCGCGAGCTACGTCGTTGGAAGAGGAGAAGGCGGAACGAATTCGTCCGTCGGTATCCGAGTACTCGCACACGCGCGGCGTGTCAGCGGACATGGCGGTTTAGCAGGTGAGCGAGACGTAATCGCTCACTTCAGTATCTGCGAACTCAAACATGTGTAAGAGCTTTTATACAGTGAGCATGCGAATATAATTGGATTGGAGTGAAGGCGATAAGTGACGTAGTAATTGAGTCTTCCCAGCAGAACTTATGCTAAAGCTTTCATGTCTTTGGCTAATACAGTTTTCTTAAAGGGATTTTTTTTCATAATTTACTCACCCTCATACTGTTTAAAAAAATATCATTCAGACTGGTTTAATGATTCATTTTAAAGAATGATTTTTTCATCAACACGAGATCACTACGTGTCTCATAAACACACTAAGAAGAGCCAAGGCAGATGCCAAGATTTTTAATTTAAGGCCTAAATTTAAAGCAATAGTTAACCAAAAAATGAAAATGATCCCATAATTTACTCGTCCTCAAGCCTAAGGTGTGTAGCCTATATGAATTTCTTCTTTCAGCCGAATAGTTTCAGCTGAGCTCCAAAAAGCACATATGATCCATCCATCATAAAAGTAATTCCTACAACTAAAGTGTGTACGGCCGTTGCCAGAAACCAGTGATTATACTTTATAAAGTTTTATTTAAAAAATTAGATGGAGTCGCATGGATTACGGTCATGTTGGATGGATCGGATGTGCTTTTTGGAGCTACAAAAACGACAAAACACTATTCAATAGCATTACAAAACTAGGAAAAAAACAGGATTTTTTATATAACTCTGATTGTATTTGTCTGAAAGAAGAAAGTCATATACACCTAGCATGGCTTGAGGGTGAGTAAATATGGGATCTTTTTCATTTTTGGGTGAACTTTTCCTTTAAGATTTACACAGTTTTAACTTGAACAGACTAATAAATTTAATGTGGTGCATAATTTCAAAATGCATTTATTCAAATTGCTTCGATTCATCATAAGACTGTTTATGTGAAAACAATTACATTTGATTAGTTAAAGGTGCAGTGTGAAGTATTTATGAGGATCTACTGACAGAAATGCAATATAATAAACATAACGTAATGTCCTTACATAATATACTGTTATGTTTTTATTACCTTAGAATGAGCCATTTCTATCTCCATACACTGTGAGTCCCCTTACAGTGAAATCGACATTTTGTACCGCCATGTTTCTAGAGTAGCCCTAAACGGACAACATGCTCTAGAGAGCGCTAGCTACTCTCTGACGACCTTTTGGCCACTGTAGCTTCTCTATGCGCTTCAAAAGGGAGGGTGAACGGTGGGCGGTTGCAATTTACAACCTCACCACTAGATGCCGCTAACATTTATACAGTGCACCTTTAAAAAGTATGAACATGATTAAAATATGGCTAGCTGTGGAACAGATTGAGATTGAAAAAGATATTATTTACAAGGTAAGTATTTAAATCAAATAAGGCTATTAGTACTATCACAGTACTATGCATCATATTCGGTTTATTAGTTTGTTCATGATTAAAACTGTAATACAAATGGATGGAAATCTTAAATGCAATTTAAATACCAAATACAATCAAATCTTGAATTGAGGCCTAAATATAGTACTAAACAGTGGCTAGTGCAGTGATAGTGGACAACAGCAGGATAATCAAACTTACAACCAATGTCTTGTCCTTATAAAACCCAGTCACCATTAGTCTTATCGGGTAACACAATAGGGTTAGTGCTGGAATGCACTGGAGCGAGCTTACAGAGCAATTAAAAGCATATCCTCTACCCACACACACTTCAGAAGCATCATGTCACACACTCAAACACACTCTCACACACCTATAAGCTTCATCTGCTCACTCTGGCAACAACACATTCACTCAGTGTTTGCTTGCCGGCTGTGTTATTGCCATTGATTTCTGCACTGTATAATACAAAATAGATTATGTAAATTTGTAGGCCAACCTCGAAGTTAGCATCACACTGGTTCGTTTGACAAAAACCCAATAGGATGTTTCCATTAACTTTTGGATTATTGCAAAAAATAAGCTGTGATCAACAAAAGTTCATGATAATTACATGTTTTGGACATCAAGATAATTTTCACAAATTAACACAACTTTTGCCTAAATGCAGTCATTAGAAGTAAAAAGTTAAAGGTAAGCTATAAACAAACTACACCATGGTCCCACGACTTCGTCACCATCACTAAAGGCTGATTTATAGTTCTGCGTTGAATCTTGCCGTAGCCTCTGGGCCGTGGGCTATGCGTCGATTTTCATTTATACTTCTGCGCCGTTGGCCACGGCAACGCACAGTTACACATGCAGAGGTAGCATGATACCCCTGAGGGAGGGGTTCTGGCAGACCAATCAAAGCGCTTGTGGTCCGCGTCGAATCGACACGTTGTTACATTCGTAGTCTACGCGTGCTAGCTATGGCGTACACTCGACGCAGAAGAATAAACTGGGCTTAAGCTCTATCAGTGTTTATCTAAAAAGCATTTTCCCTGAAAGTTTAAGTTAGAATAGCTTGTAAGAGCAACCGCCTTTTTTCAAGACACGTAACGACTTAAAAAAAATCATAAGTGGGGCAATCCTGATGTATTTTAAGTCGTAGAATAAAAGGTGGAAATATCTTGAGCTTTTGTTTACCACAGACCTTATTTAAAGAGCACCTATCATGGAATTTTGAAATGTACCTTTCATGTAGTGTGTAACATACAGGTTCCTTCTAAAAAAAATTGCATATTGTGATAAAAGTTCATTATTTTCCATAATGTAATGATAAAATTACAATTTCATATATTTTAGATTCATTGCACACCAACTGAAATATTTCAGGTCTTTTATTGTTTTAATACTGATGATTTTGGCATACAGCTCATGAAAAGCCACAATTCCTATCTAAAAAAATTAGCATATTTCATCCGACCAATAAAAGAAAAGTGTTTTTAATACAAAAAAAGTCAACCTTCAAATAATTATGTTCAGTTATGCACTCAATACTTGGTCGGGAATCCTTTTGCAGAAATGACTGCTTCAATGCGGCGTGGCATGGAGGCAATCAGCCTGTGGCACTGCTGAGGTGTTATGGAGGCCCAGGATGCTTCGATAGCGGCCTTAAGCTCATCCAGAGTGTTGGGTCTTGCGTCTCTCAACTTTCTCTTCACAATATCCCACAGATTCTCTATGGGGTTCAGGTCAGGAGAGTTGGCAGGCCAATTGAGCACAGTAATACCATGGTCAGTAAACCATTTACCAGTGGTTTTGGCACTGTGAGCAGGTGCCAGGTCGTGCTGAAAAACGAAATCTTCATCTATATAAAGCTTTTCAGCAGATGGAAGCATGAAGTGCTCCAAAATCTCCTGATAGCTAGCTGCATTGACCCTGCCCTTGATAAAACACAGTGGACCAACACCAGCAGCTGACATGGCACCCCAGACCATCACTGACTGTGGGTACTTGACACTGGACTTCAGGCATTTTGGCATTTCCTTCCCCCCAGTCTTCCTCCAGACTCTGGCACCTTGATTTTTGAATGACATAAAAAATTTGCTTTCATCCGAAAAAAGTACTTTGGACCACTGAGCAACAGTCCAGTGCTGCTTGTCTGTAGCCCAGGTCAGGCTTGACCTGGGGAATGCGGCACCTGTAGCCCATTTCCTGCACACGCCTGTGCATGGTGGCTCTGGATGTTTCTACTCCAGACTCAGTCCACTGCTTCCGCAGGTCCCCCAAGGTCTGGAATCGGTCCTTCTCCACAATCTTCCTCAGGGTCCGGTCACCTCTTCTCGGTGTGCAGCGTTTTTTGCCACACTTTTTCCTTCCCACAGACTTCCCACTGAGGTGCCTTGATACAGCACTCTGGGAACAGCCTATTCGTTCAGAAATTTCTTTCTGTCTTACCCTCTCGCTTGAGGGTGTCAATGATGGCCTTCTGGACAGCAGTCAGGTCGGCAGTCTTACCCATGATTGCGGTTTTGAGTAATGAACCAGGCTGGGAGTTTTTAAAAGCCTCAGGAATCTTTTGCAGGTGTTTAGAGTTAATTCGTTGATTCAGATGATTAGGTTAATAGCTCGTTTAGAGAACCTTTTCAAGATATGCAAATTTTTTGAGTATGCCAAAATCATCAGTATTAAAACAATAAAAGACCTGAAATATTTCAGTTGGTGTGCAATGAATCTAAAATATATGACATTTTAATTTTATCATTACATTATGGAAAATAATGAACTTTTATCACAATATGCAATTTTTTTGAGAACGACCTGTAGATCTAAGTGAACAAAAACATCCTGCAAAGTTTGAAATATGACAGTGCACCGTATATAAAGTTATTGTCTTTCAAAAGTAAGAGTTGACTCTGTCATTTTTATGAATCGTTAGAAGACAGAAGCTTTTTCTCTGACTAGATGATGTCAACTTGTCAAGTTATTTGAATACGATACGCCCACTTATTGCGCTCCAAGATGCCAGTGAAAACTAGAAAACATCATGGCGACGAGACGTTGTGTTCTGAAGTGCGACTCAAAAGCAAACTTTTTTCATCTGCCCAAGGATGAGCATTTGAAGACTAAGTGGCTACAATTCATATATACAACTGTACCACAAAAGTATAGTCCGAGCCTTGTGCTTCGGTCACGCCATTTTGAAGACAATTGCTTTACCAACTTAAATGCAATCAAAATTGGATTTGCGAGCCGGCTGATATTGAAGGAAGGTTCAGTTCCAAGTGTATTTGCATCAGCTTCTTCCTCCGTATCACAACCTGTAAGTGTTATTAATAATTGTTGCTTTTATGTTTTATGTAGCATGCTTAATAATTGTTTGGTTTGTTGTGTAAGCACGTTTAGTCTTCAATGACAATTGTATTGAGATATGTGAATTGTTTGTGGTTGTTTTTGGAGTTTTCTTTAAGAATAGAGTCATACCTCGTAGTAACGTAATGTTACTGCATTTTTTTTTTTTGTTGTTGGTAAAATCGTTATGTTTATGCATCGAGTTAACGCTCCATTGGCCTGAAGTGACAAAAACTAAGGTAATGTTACATTGATGCTTACCAATGAGAAATATCCTGCTCCAGTCGTGGTGTTTGCGATTTGAGTTTGTTGATCATTCGCATCTCCAGACGTTTCCCCTTCATATTCAGGCTCGAATTGATAGGGTAAAATTGATGCCATGTTTGTTCATACACTTTATATGCCTTTAAACTTGTTAAACCGAAAACCATTTATGGTGATGGGTGTTCCGCTTCCGAAAATATCTGCACAGACTATACCAATCACAACTGACTGGGTCATCGGACCAATCACCGCAGATTAGCGTCACGTAAAGGCGGGGTTTTGAAAAGTGAATCACTAAACAAATCATTTGAGAATCACTGTCAAAACAGGTAAAAATAAATGCATATTATAAGAAAACTAAAGTCTTTTTTGTCATTGCATGCATGCAAAACTGTTTTTGGGGACTTCTAAAACAATATTTGGAACATTTTAAATGCCATAATAGGTGCTCTTTAAGTAATTAAACCAAAAACCCATAAAAAAAAATTAAACAATGGAACCGGAAGTGCTAAAATACTAACGCATTTTTTGAGTTTTGGCATACAAAAATGCATGATCCTTGTAGGTATACTTTTCTAAATATAGACTATTTTCTGCATTATCATTCATAATTAGCAGTCTAAATGGTTGCATGCTATTCCTAAATAAGTGTTTTGTTAAAATATCTATTAGCGGTTATCATTATTCTATTAATGCCTGATCACAAATGTAGCGTGTTAGCCTTGTTTAGCAAGCTAACAGCTTAGCATAGTATTAACTGCTTAAGTTAGTGTTATGCTAAGCTGCTAGCTTGCTAAACAAAGGCTATCTAAAAACAGGAAAGAAAGGGGAATGTTTAATTTGATGATTTTTGAGTATGAATAAGCTTTTCCCAATTCACCCAACCCTTTAGTGTTTGCTGTTGCTTAAAATATTATTTGATCAACTGTAGTGGTATGCTAACATGTAGATGAACTTAAAGATAATTGCCACTGACTATAAGCCTTGAAACCTCAGTTTTGATTTCCTAAGATATTTCATATAAAACTGCATTTTCTTTGTTTTCACTATTTAGCAGTCAACAGGTTTTTCAGTACACACACACACACACACACACACACACACACACACACACACACACACACACACACACACACACACACTCTTATTGCTGTTTCTGTCCGTGTGTTGCATATTCTGTGTGTTTGTGCATTTAGTATATATATATTTTTTATTTTTGTACAGTATTTTATTTTTATTTTCTATGTCGATTCTGACTTCCTACTTTAAAAACAGGGGTCACCTCACCCTTTTGGTCTTCGAATCCTTGTTCTCACCTCATGTTGACAGGGTTTGATCCTGAGTGCTGCTCTCTCCTGTCTCATCTTTTGAGATGACTCTCTTGGACTACTGTGTGGCTGTACACCTTTAATTTTACTAATGACAGCTGAGGTTTGAAGTGTCCTCTTCTGGCACATGTCTTCAAGGGGTGGTTGTGTTCTCTCGTTCCTAATGCATTAGAGAGGTGAGGAACAAAGGGTCACCTTCCTTACATTACCCTCTTGTTACCTCTCTGTCTCGTCTTGGTTGCTGTTCCTCATGTCAGTCCTTTCACATCCGTTTAGCAGGTTGGAAACTCTTCAGTATTGTTGGTACAAACCTATATGATCTTTCTTCTGCTGGACACAAAAGACACGTACTAACTGGACATATACTTACCTGGCAGGGGAGACACATAGACAATAAACAGCCCTCTCTTCCACCATCGTTACCCACAACTGAGGTGCCCTTGAGGAAGACACCTTACCCCCAATCACTCCCTGGGTGCCACAACAGAAATGGCTGCCCACTGCTCCGGGTGTGTGTTCATGGTGTTGTGTGTGTTTAATACACACTGCTGTGTGTGTGCACTTGGATGGGTAAAATGCAGATCACAAATTCAGAGTGTGGGACACCATACTTGACTACACGTCACATCACTTCACTTTTTAAGAAGATATTTGGAAGTACGTGGAACATACAGTTTGACTTAAAATGTATGGACAATGGGTGTTTTTTGGGTGTACTATCCCTTTAAGGGCAACAGAGAATTACCTTCAAATAACTAAATGGTTTCTGGACAACAAACTCAAGCCCCTCTTCTCTTATATCAAAATTCTCTGCCATTTCTGTTGAAAAATTCTCGTTTTAGACTCTTTATTCATGACCGGTGTTTTGTTTTGCTCTATCCTCTGTGTAAGGGTTCAAGGGTCAAGGGTTACTCTTTGCTTATCGACTTGCTTACTGCTGACTGCCGGAAATTAGTTATTTTAGTCTATAAAGTTTTAAATATGGATATTTTTCTTACATTCTGCTATTATGACGTTTGGAAATGCCAGGACTTTTTAAATAAAACTCAGATTGTATTAGTCTGAAAGAGGGGTTCATTTTTGGGTTAATTTTCACTTTTGGGTGAACTATCCCTTTAACAGTGTTATTGTCCATATTCAGATGCATCTTCTGTACCACTTCTACAGTGCAAAAAATAATTTTGTTATAGTGTCTATATAGTGTCTTATTCTAATGATATTTATTGATTAAAAAAAGTGATTTTATTATTTCTGCTGGTCTGGTCTTGCTCTTGACTCGGCCTCGCCCTGCCTTGATCTCTGTTTTGTCTTTGTCTCAACACACAATGGTCTTTGTCTTGACTTAGTGTCAGATTAGGTGGTCTTGACTACAACACTAGATCGCCTACACTGCTGCAGAGCACTGAGTCTTGCGACTGCCAATACATTCACAGACATTTCTGTAAGCATGTAAGACACACTGCTGCTGCTGCACATAACGTACATGAAATAACCCCTGTAGCAGATCTATACAGGTTGAGCTGGGGAAGTTGGAAGGTTTCTGAAAGTAAACCCTTAAACTCAACCCTACCGGTATTTGAATGTTGAGCAGAGCTCAATGGCAGCTGATGCACCAGCAACCAATCCGATCGCTACCAAATGAGTTAAGGACCTATCAGTCTGCGCCACCTAGAGTTTCATGCCAGGACTAGGTATTTATTGTCAAGAGTTATCATTCTTGGTGGGAATGGATCTTTTATTCTAATTTTATTTGTAAATATATTAAAGGCATTTCAAAGTTTATATGCAGTGGTTTATAAGAACCAGCATGTTGAGTGTTTATAACTTCATGAAAGCTTTGTTCTTCATTAGCGAAATGTCTTCAAACATTACTACGTTCAAGAGTAGTAGAGAGTAACCAAACCTCCTCATCTTGTCTAGAAACTAGCAGGTCTTTGTTACATGTCATTCACTCTCTGTTACACCATGTACCAGGAAATCAAGCCGTGTGTAAAGCTCTTGGCGCCATGAGAGCTGTTGATTTGGTGAAAGAGAATATGGGTCCTCTCAGACAAAAGCAATCACACAGGCAGTAAGGCGGTACAATGTGTGAACCTGCAGTCGGGCCGTGGCTCTCACGGTTGAGCCACTGATCTCATTATTGTGTTTGTATTGATACAGTGAATGGGGCAGACCATGAGAAAGTAGACTGATGCAGTTCAACAGGGAGGGAGCGAGTGAATGGCCGCCTCTGCTGACTTCAGTCCTTTTTCATAATTTATTTTTCCTTTGTTATTCTCACCTGTGTGCTTTCCAATGTGGCTCATGTTTCAGAATGGCTTCTGGGAGTTAGTAATATACACACTCTTGTTTCAGTGTTGTAGCTGTTTGCTATAATGTTCATTGTCATCTTGCTCTTAATAACTAATGTTTTACAATTGAACTGTATTACAAATGTTTTGTCTGTAACCTTTTCTATTTCACCTAAAAATAAAAATTGTGGTCACACTTTTAGATTAGTGTCCAATTCTCGCAATTTACTATAAATTACGAATTTTGTCTCAATAAACTCCTAATTACTGCTTAAGTTAGTAAGGTAGTTGTTAAGTTTAGGTATTGGGTAGGATTAAGGGATGTAGAATATGGTCACGCATAATAAGGCTTTATAAGTACTAATGAACAGCCAATATCCTGCATGCTAATAAGCAACTAGTTAATACACTGTAAAATCGAATTAGTTAGAATTACTTTAAAAAAGCATGCAAACCGATTGCCTTAAAAAAAACAAGTAAAATAGGAATAGTATGTAGTGCTAACAAATGCTTAGTTAGTTCACTTAAAGGGTTACTTCAGCGATTAGCATTAAGCTTTGTATCAGTAGAAACCCAGGAGTATATTCAAATTATCATACTTTCCCCCCTCATATGACCCTGAGACGAGAGAATTATGTATTTTATTTCTGGAAAAATTCCTCTGATGACGCAAATATCGTCATTTTGCATCATGGGAGGAGTTTTTGGCCAGAGGCTGAAGACTACAGCCAGCAGAGGGCGCTATTTCCACATGTTTTCAACATCACACTCACAGCACTCGGCTCGCGGAGCTGCAGAGATTCATTTAAACGGAGTGGTGGAGACCAAAGTGAGTGTTTTAACTTTTAAAATGAACTTCCAATGAAAGTTAAGCTTCCAAAGACATGAACTGAACACGCGCCAGACTGATCACGCGCTGTGAATGCAGCCGCGAATCCCCTGCACTTACCTCAGCCAATGTGATGAATGTAATCCGATCCTGCTGCGTTTGTGCCGTGACGCTCAATCGGTTCACTCGCATTATATCAAACAGACACGTTCAGTTTTTAATTGCAGTGTCTCTAACTGAACTGATTTTCTGAAAATGAATGCGGTTGGCAAGTGATCCAGTAATCCTGTAGCCGACTAGCCGTTCCTAGAGTAGGGCAGTGAAGCAGTGCGTTCTGGGAATTGTTGTCTTTCATCCCCATGAGACAAAAATACATTTTCTGTGTTTTCTCAGTCTAGAAGGCACCAAATTCAAAAATAATTTCACATTTCTACTACATTAATGACCCAGTTTAAATACAGATTCATCTACCCAGCGCTGAAGTACCCTTTTGAACACAAGTTCTAGTAACTTAAAAAGAACTGTAGAGAGTACTTGATTTTATACTTTAGATTTACTCTTGACTTATTATAGCTACCATTGTTGTGTTTTACATGCTGAATGTTACAACTATAGAGGGATTATATCAACCCCATTAAAAGTTTCACAGGTGTTTATGACGTAAGTGTTAGCACTAAAATTCTAAACAATCATTATAAGACATAAAGGAAAATATTACATAGATTAATTTTAAAAGGTGACCTTAATTTCTGACTAAATCATTAACTATAGCAAATTATTCAGTCAGAAGCTAGCTCAACTTTTAAAAGCAACCTATTTATTACTTCTCTTCATTTGAAATAAAATAACTTTAATTTCTTGTTGCATCACTGCATCAATAGGAAGAGAGTAATAATAATATGAATATTCCAAGTGCCCAACCAAAGTGAACACTGATCACCATAATGGTGAGTGTTTTTTTATTCTTTTTTTTTTCTTGACAAAATGGCACTCAAACCAATCAATTAATCTTAACTTGTGTTTTCTGAGTAAGCAAGGAATAGTATGTAAATAGTACAGATTACTAGATTTTTACAATTAAGTTAAGGCATTAAGTAAAGCTAACTAAAAACTGTTAGTTAGAATCACTTTTGGATTTTACAGTGAATTGGACCCTTAACTAAAGTTTTACCAAATGCGGTCATACTTGTCCTTATGTCATTACAAACTTTATATTTGCAGTTCTGTTTGTTGATGCTAGTCATGCAGAAATTACTTAAACTTTAATCAAATTGTTCTCCATTATAATATTATTATATCATTTATTCAATATTAATTAAATAAAAGCCAATTTAAGTGTACTTAAAGAGAATACACTTTCATGACTGTGTTTCTAAAAGGGACAGTTTACAAAAAAAAAAATTCTTGTCATCATTTACTCACTTTCTTCTGTTGATCACAAAAGAAGATATTTAAAACAATGTTGATAACCAGACAAGTCAATGGAACTGTCTGGTAACCAACATTCTTAAAGATATTCTTTTGCGGTCATCTGAAGCAATAAATTAATATAGGTTTGGATAAACTTCAGAGAGATTTTTGGGTGAACTATCCCCTTAGCACACTTAAGTACACTTTTACAAAGTGCACTTTGTAATAATGTCACATTAAAAGTTTTTATTAAAGTGCATTTTAAATAATTGTTTTAAAAATCTTAACAATCATTTGTCTTGCTTTAACCATATTTCAAAGACAATGGAAGTAGGCATAATTATGAAATTACATATAAAGATAGTTATGTCCTCCAAGCAGATAAAAAAAACACTTAAAAGTTCAGCTAATTGCATTTAATATGAGTTTAAACTATAATACATTTATCATGTACTTCCAATTAAAATACAATCAAGTGTCTGAAAACAATGCAATCAGTTCGCACTAGTACAATTACTATAATATTAACATAATAAGTGCTCTTTTTTATGCTAAAGTGTACTGTTTCAAAAGTGGAATGGTTTTACGGAGATATCAATAACTTTAGCAACTTGTATTTTGGCAAAAACATGGTTACCATGGTCATTTTTGTAAGACTAAACTAAGTAAAAAACACTTCATTGTTGTCAATATTCCCAGAGCATGTTAAATTAGCTCAGAAAAGCTAAACCCTCAGCGAGCTATAATTAGCATGTATACACTGATACACTGTAAAAGTGTGTAGACGTTTGTATGGCCTAACAGGTGCACAGACCGTCTTGAAAGGACCAAAACCAATGTGTAGACAGACAGACAAAAGCTAACAGAAAGATGAGCCAAGACTGTACTTCTGTTGCTAGTGAATAGGTGGACAGTTTCCCTTGGCAAACTTGTTCAGTGTAGGGTATCCTAGCTAAAGGTGTAAAGGTGTTTCATGTCAAAGCCATTGTTGCTTTTATTGTGCTCTTTCTCCCAAGGGATAGGGCCCTCTTTAGGGAGCTTTCTTTCATCTTTTAAAAGCATTATGGTTGGGTTTGGCAGTAGGCTGCTGGAAACTAAAAAGGGACGTTGGCTTTAAAGTAATGGAGGGATTGTGTGGTTCAACTTAGTTTAACTTGTTGACAGCTTAATAGAGCTTCTTATCAGTCCTAGAACTAAACACTGAGCATTAAAATAAAAATGTCACTGTCTTAAAGGCAAGTCAGCTCTCTCAGTGGCCATCTTGGTCAATCCCCAGGGAAGTTCTTTTTATGTGGGTACTTGGCAAGTTCAGCTCCTTTTTACTTAAATGGGGGAAGGCCGAAATCTCCAAAACTGCTGTTTACATTGTTTCAATAACATATCTAAGTAATAACATCTGACAAACAGGGTCATTCTCAAAATATCGATTTTTTTATTGTTAATGTGGGACTGCTAGAATAGGTTTTTTTGCTTGAATGCTCAAGAAAAACATTATTTTTCACATATTTTACATTGTTGCAGCACCTCTCTTTCCAGTCTGTCAGTAATGTTCTGTTTAGTTCGTAGGTGTGTTTGACGTGATCGGTGTATGACATCAAACCACGGGAGCGATTAGAGAGCAGACGGCTCTGTATGCTTTTGAATCGTTCTTGTGGTACTTTTATGCCGCTTCAAGTCGAACACACCTCTTGTCTCTATGAAGCAGCTCCTTTTGAAAAGCGCAATATGCTCTAGTTGGTTAGCTGGACCAGTGTGTTGTGATTGGTCAGTTGCTTCGAGCGCCCCTTATGCCCCTTACTCAAGACTACAGTCGTGGTGTTTGGGGGAGTTCAGAAACAGAGCTTACTGATATAGGTTTATTAGAGGACTAGATTAGGAAACCAGCTAGAGAAGAGAAGAAATGCAGAGAATAACTCCCTTTAGAGTGACTTTGTGCTTTGTAACATTGCAGACCTTTTCGTGCTCAAACAGCAACATACCACACAAAAGAATGTTGAAAATGTAAAAAAGCATAATAGTTCATTTTATTTTATTTATTTATTTATTTTGATGATAACGCCACGGACAAATTCTCATTAAAAAAATCGTTCCTAAGGTTTTACTATAATTTTCAAAACACATATCACTAGTCAGACTAAAATCAATAAATTATAGAAAATAGATAACTATAAATGTCATAGAGGTGGCATACCAGGTTTCTTAAGGGACCTGACAAATTCAAATCGCTAAAAAAGGATATAATAATATGGAGTCTACACCATTTCATATTATTTAAATATCTAGAATTATGTATTTTGTATGGAGTTTATTTGGACTGAAAACTCGCTGGAAATGTTTGGCACCATATTTTGAGAATGACCCTATAATACTATCATACATTTTGCTTGTTTAGCTCAAATCACTCAGAAAACGCTATCAGAATTTTCAAAAACTCATAAAAGGCTCTGTAATAATTGACTGCTTTTCTGCAGCCTGTCTGATTTGTTCTATTTTTGTTTGTTGAGTTGCAGTGGTTAGACTGAAATGGCACAGAGTTATGGACAGTTATGGATCAGAGGTCTGACCCACATGCAATCGACATGCAGGCTAATTATTTGCTAATTAGAGCATCGACAGAAGGCTTTTAGGGGCCGTTTACACAACACCGTTTCTACTAAAAACTGAAAAAATTGTATGCGTTTTGGCCGTTCATTTACACAACAATGCCGCTTTGGAGGGCTGAAAACGCAAACTTTTGAAAACGATTCAAACGCAAATTTCTGAAAGTGGTGAAACTTAATGAAGTATGTGGTATTTTGACAAGGATTGATTTGATGAAATTTCTCCTATATGGAATGTGATTGGAAGACTTTATGTTTACAAGTTAAAAGGCAAAAACATGATCAAAGCTTGCTGATCAGCAGGAGACCAACATTTTGTAAGAGCGGCGTGATTATGAGGGAGAACTTTGCAGATGACCTTTTACCGCATGACCTTAAAATCCCGGGTGACGAACTTCTGACAATAAAAGAGACCTTTTTTCAGGGCAAGTGAATGAAACCACCAGGCAAAAGACTGAACAAAGAGAATAACAGAGGTTGCCTTTCCCTTCAACTCCTCCTGAACTCCCATTCTCCATGATTTCCATATTGTTCTTACAATCGGACTCATAATTGGATTCTTAAAACAATTATGCAATTTCAATTTGGCACTGTCACTTGCCTAACAGGATTTATGTGGCGGATTACAACCTAACTGCAGTATTTCAAACCATTAGTAGATACAATCCCCAGAAGTCATTCACAAAACTGTCATTTGACTGTCTGTAGAGTTTTGACAGCAGGTCACAGCAGGTCATGACATGATTTAACTGCTGCTAGAGGAATTTAAAGATTGATCTCTTTAATGGCTGATTTAAGCAGTTTTTAATCAATATTTGCTAGACACATTTTGAATAAAAAGCCACATTTTAAAATCTGAAGATTAAAATGGTTTTATTGGCTTTGAAACAATGTGTTTTATGAAAAGTGCTATATAAATAAAATTGACATGATGAATCATGATCATTTTGGAACCTTTCATTCATATAGTTTTACTGATCACTATTTCTATTTCTATCCAGGTTAATGTGTTTCTTAGCAAACATTATTTGGTCATTTTGGCAGAATAAACAGACTTTTCTTTTTCTTTTTCAGTGGATGTATCAGAAGCATATGGATTCAGATCACAGAAGAAACTCTCAGAGAACATTGACTGGTCTTACGCAGGTGAGTGTTGCATTCAGGATGAATATTGTGTTTATGGATTAGACTTTAGTCTGTATAAAGGGTCAGTCAGAATTTCTAAAGATGCACATTTTAAAGTACCGGTGGCATCCTTCCCCCTTGCCAGCTCAGGTTTAGGAATCATCTGTGTCTAAGCATGCAGGGCTTAATGCTACAGATTAAACTTCATCCGTATCTCCTAACTGGGCTTTCAGGGTTAATATGGGCTAAATTACAGGTCCTGTCTGATCTAGCCCAGACAGTGCACGTCCAATTTTAGAGGGTGCGTTTGGGTTTTCATGACGTATGACTCCAAGTTGTGGCTCCTTTGTGCTATTCTAATATCCTGAAGGATGAAAGACTATTTTTCATTTGTAAAACTAAGGGTTTTCTCTTGTTATTAAATGAAACAAGATGTATTTCTATCTCCTTTGACACTGACTATTTGATGTTTAACCTCAGTATTGCCATGGAGAACATGGAACAGAAATATGACCACTTATGTCTTTTCATAATGTTTGAATAAGTGTAATCTTGGACAAATTACGACTTTTAGATGAGCCATATTGTAGACTTTTGGTAGTAGTGATTTAGTTTTATGGATGAATGGATAGTAACAAAGTATTTGAGTGATATTATGTAACTACAGTAACTACATGTGCTTACTATAGGGTTAGGTGTAGGGTTAGTTGCATGCAATTATGCAAAATGTATAGTTATTACTCTAGTAACTACATGTAACAATAACACTGTAAAATAAAGTGTTACCTCAAGGTTTTTTGTACTTTTACTTTTTTTTAATAGGGTATCTGTACTTTTACGCAAGTACTTGACATGTGTACTTCGTCCACCACTGGTTTACATAACAATTTCCTGGAATTTCTCTGATCATGTTTGGGCTTTTCTTGCTACCCTAGCTTTAAAATGTTATGTAAATAAGCCCTGTTATGATTGACTAAACTCCTTCACCTTTGAAAATGAATAAAAATGGCACCAGTAAGTCGCTGTAAATCTTGTTAAATGTAAATGTTTACAAGACAATGATGTACTAAAAAACGGAAGCGTTGTAGATGGCGTAGATGGTCACTTTGACAGATAGCGTAGATGGTCGATGTCACTTTGTAAAGAAACATTATGCGCCTTTAGACTGAACATGTACTATGCATGCACATGACGCCACCGTTTACACAAAATTGTGTTTTTATAGTCCGCAGAAACAATAATGCTATCGTTTTTTTGCACTTTGAAACCCAAAAAGGCTTTTTTCGTATATGAACGGCCAAAACGGATAAAAAGTTTTCTGTTTTTAGTTGAAAACAGTGCCGTGTAACCGGTTCCTTAGTGTTGAATACCATGTCAATACCAATGGCCATTTGTAAACAATTAGCATGTAGCATTTTAGCTTCTTAGATTTCATTTCTGCTCCGAGGGGGGAGTTTTGCTTTACACAACATTACAGTTTGTTTTGTTTTGTTTTTTCTAAAAGAGCAGGAAAATTCTAGATTTTTATTATATGGCCATTGAAGTTTGGGAAAAGAAGAAGTATCAAATCAAACAACATCAGTGACATCTCTCATCTTTTCATCTCCAGCTCTTTTCCATTTCTAGCACAATGGAGAAATCCCCTGTCTCGCTTTGTTATTGAAAGTAGGCCAGATTTGAAATTCTGCTTATTGTTGTGCACTCTTGATATAAAACGTCTGATCTTTATGATTTACCAGTCATTCCTTTGGAAAATGATTCTTGCACCTGGAGCACCTGGAGTGTTTAATCAGGGAAAGATGATCTGAAGTTTGGATAATAGTGACCAGTTTATCAGCTTTAAAACTTTTGTCTTTGACCCGTCACAACAAAACAGATTTGGGTGTCATTGGAGGTTTGCACAACAAAGGGGGCATTATAGCGTCCGGGCTACAGGCAGGCGGTTGGTCATGCAGATGGGACATTGTTCATCAGCATTACCCAGAATACCGTGGCCCCTCCTCTTCATTGACCCCTTTTTCATGTCGCTCATAACGTCTAAATGATACTGAAACATGAATAATCAATCCCTGAAAGCTAATTCTGACATACTAAAACTTGCAGAGAAGGCCTGAGCAGAGCTAGTCTGGATAAGTGTGTATAACTGAAATGTGCTTTGTTCTTTTATCTGAAACAGAACACAAATCTGGAAAGTTTTGTTACATTAGTTGTTGTACGTATTATGGCAGTTCAGAAATTAAAACTCTGATGAGTTGTACAAAAGGTTAATACTCTAGTGTGTTATAATAATGTATCACCTACACTAAACCTGACCCTAAACCTAACTGATAGTGTTAAAAATAAAACGTGAGATTAAAACGCATTTTCTGAAGCAACCATTCCATTGTTCTACAAGTCTTTAAGATTTTTATGTAGGCCAAACTCAAGGCAAGTTTTGCCCAAATGCTTCACAACGCAAATGAAATGCTATACAAGGTGAGCTTCCAAGCAAGTTTACTATGTTAGAAAAGCAATATATATATGGAGATGATTGTGATGCAAATGTTAAACTGTAAATCAGAATAAGAGTTGTTGGTGTTTTCCCCCAACTAACAGTAATTTAAGCTGTAAACTGCAGTTAATTGCATGTTTAGGTAGGTTTTGGGAGTAGTAATGGGTAAATGGTCATTCTCAGGATACAGTCCCAGTTGTGCTAGAAGCATTCAAAATCAATTCAAACCCACCATATAGGGCCATTTGTTGAGACGCTTTCACAGATGTGAGCTCCAGACCTGACAGCGCTCTTGTACCCACAGAGAATAGATTCATCTCGGCTAGTCCTTTAGGAATTTGCCGCTGGCTCTAATGTAGATAGTGGTTAAACATGAGATATAATTAATTTGGGGTATATAAAATGGGCAATATTTGGGTTAAGAAGGAAATTAAGTTTGAGTATGAAACCACCTTTTGTATTAAACTTACGAAAAAAGTGTAATGTTGGATGTAGCATAAGCATTTTGAACTGCAAGAGGCGTTACACTTTCTGCACAAGTTGAATACGGAAGCTGGTCTGGCGGAAGCTAAATATTTTACTTTATAAAGTTTTAAATATGGATATTTTTCTTACAAAACTCCATCAATTTGCTTCAGAAGGCTTTTATAAACCCCTCGGAGTGTGGAGTATGTTTATGATGGATGGATACACTTTTCTGAACTTCAAACTCAATGGAACCCGTCACTGCCATTATAAAGCATGGAAGCGTCAGGATATTTAGTATTATAACTTTGATTGTGTTCATCAGAAAGAAGAAAGTCATATACACCTAGGATGGCTTGAAGTTGGGTAAATTATGGGGCAATTTTCATTTTAAAGTGAACTACTCATTTAAATGAATTGATGAAAATATTTAGATTTACAACTAGTGATTAAAAATCCATTTATTAAAAAGAGTGGAACAATTAAGTAAGGAATAATTGATGATGCATTATTTCTCAATAATTCAACGGCCTGGAGTCAATTTTTCCACTTATATGGTTAGCATACCTCAAAACATTGTTCAAATAATTTATTTCAAGACATTTGTCAGGTTTTGTGCTTAAAAGACTCTATTCTGTAGGAATCATTTCTTATGCATCTAAACCCAAGCCTCTGTTGCTAATTCCAAAATGTAATTTTAGAACTAGTAACGGAGGCTTGAGCCATTGATAGCAGACTAATGCAGTTAATAATGCAGTGAGTTATGTGAGAGAGAGAGAGAGAGAGAGAGAGAGAGAGAGAGAGAGAGAGAGAGATGAGCGTGCGTATGTGAATTACCTCAGTCTGTGTGTCTCTCGGCAGCAGCGTCTACTAATACGAAACTGTAAGAACACTGTGTTTATTACCTCGCTAGTGAGAAATGTTATGTAGCTTTTAAGCAGCTAAACTATTTTACTGCTAAAATCGTCAGAGCCACGCTAACAACACATTTCTACGCGAGTGTCCTGTATGTGTGTACGTTTGATTGGGAGTGTAGAGAGAGTGGAAGAAAGAGAGTATATGCTTTCCATACATAATAAAACATCATTTTGTGGCAAAAACATGGAAATAATTTATTGTTTTTTTCCTATTGTTTACTATATTTATTTGGGTTTTGGCTCTTTTGCTGTTGTAGGCTGTAGGGCCTTTTGAAATAAAGGTAAATAAATAATTTGGCGAAGTGATATGGAACTGTAATACGGTCAAGACCTGCTTGGAACCACTTTATGTTTGTTTCCCTGAAAATAATTGCACACCTTAGAACATTCGCCAACCAATCAAATTCAAGCATTCAACAGCCCCGTAGTATAAAAGTGTTTATTTACGCCAAGTTAAGATTTATGTATAAAAAATGGTTTCTAAGTCAGCTTCAGTTCTTTTTCTCTATATATTTCTCTTTCCATCACGGTTACACTCTACAAACACTCTCAAAAATGCTGATGTTTCTTAGAGACAACAGAAACACACAATTAAACAAATAATGACAGTTTTGAGTGTTTGTAAACTCGCTGAGGACGGAGGGAAATGACAGTGCTAATGAAAGAGGAGTGAAAACATTTAGCTGGCATTTTCCTCCTCTGATTTACGCTTGCTGCAGCTTGTCAGGCATCCAATTATCCCTGTCAGTGTCCAATGGAGCCAGAATGTAGTGGCAGGTCACAACCCATCATCATGACGTCTATTATTACTCTATTGAATATAATGATAGTCAAAAACAGATATGACCATTTTTATGCGTTGTTAAATATGGTTAAAAGTAAATGTTAACGAGATGGTTGATACATGGTACATGGTTCTGGAAATCTGGATGTACATTTAGGCTATTATGTTACTTGCCTGACCCGTCGAGGCATGGACTCCACTTGACTCCTGAAGGTGTGCTGTGGTATCTGGCACCAAGATGTTAGCAGCAGATCCTTTAAGTCCTGTAAGTTGCGAGTTGCGGCCACCATGGATCAGGCTTGTTTGTTCAGCACATCCCACAGATGCTCGATTGGATTGAGATCTGGGGTATTTGGAGGCCAAGTCAACACCTCCAGTTCTGATGCTCATGTGCCCACTATTGATGCTTTCGGAGGTGGACAGGGGTCAGCATGGGCTCCCTGACTGGTCTGTGGATATGCAGCCCTATACGCAACAAACTGCAATTAACTGTGTATTCTGGCACCATTCTATCAGAACCAGCATTAACTTCTTGAGTAATTTGAGCAATATATATAAATTACTTGTACTTACTTAATAATAATAATAATACAATTAAAATAATAATAAAAAACATAATAATATGCTGCCTTGATCAACTACTGACCTTAAATACTTAAAAACAACCAATAAGCCACTTAAGGGTGTGCATTACAATGCTTTTACCACATTTAACAGGGTTAACTCCCCATTGTTTAAGGCCTACCAACAGCCTTTCTTTATTCATTCAAGCTGTTATGCTGTTTTTTGACTCAACTGTACTGTATCTACTGTACACCAGTGTTTATGACTCAGCTGGGGGTGTGTAATGCAGCTATTCACATGCTAATGAGAGTGACCTAGAACTGCTGGTGACCTGGTTCATGGGCTTCGTGTTTGTGCTGTAGGGACCTCCAGAGAGAGGACTTTGATTAACCCACCAGCAACTACTGAATACATCGCACCTGTGTGTCTGTGAATGGGGTCTGTTTTAAATGCAGACGATCCTCCGCTAACATTTATGAATGATTTTAAGAGGTTTATTTACCTAATTGAACTTTTCTTACAGGAACTCTAAACCAAAATAACTGGGCAAAGAAATACCCATCATGCAACAATGCCAAACAGTCACCAATAAACATTGAAGAGAGCCTGACGCAGGTGAAAATTCATTTCCAGAAGCTGAGATTAGAGGGATGGGCGGAAATGACATCAGACTCCACTACAGTAAAGAATGACGGGAAAACTGGTGAGAACAACTGTACTTTTTAAATATTGCACAAATAATTTTATTTCAAATTTATTGTTTTCATTATTATTTTTAGAATATCCATTTGTTTTATATTATTTCCTAGTAAAATATAATGAAATCTGTTATTTTGTCAGAATACACAGATATAGTACTTTTGAATGTCAACAATAGAGCAATGCTTTTTGTAGCCACATGGTCGAGTTATGACTTCTACCAGGAGTGGTTACCCTTGACCCTTTTGCTAGACATTCTAACATGAAAATTCAGACTTGGTGTGAATAGATATTAAGTGTTTATTTCTTTAATGTGTCATTTGTCTCCAGTGGCCATCGATATAGGAGGAGAGTTTTATGTGAGTGGAGGGGGGCTCAGGTCCAAGTTTAAGGTGGGACGCATCACTTTCCACTGGGGCCTGTGCAATGCCTCCTCTGATGGTTCGGAGCACAGCCTCAACGGAGACAAATTCCCCCTGGAGGTATTTAACTCTCACGTAATAAAATAATTTTTTTAAGTCGCTACATAATAAGAAGAATAATGTACAGTCAGCTGGTCATTTTCAGAACCAAGTCCTGATCACCCAGTGAGGATTCATTTAGCTGCACATTATGCCTTACTTTTAATTCCAAGAGGGAATGTATACAAATGTTGATTTAGATGTATTGTTTGTTTATGGTGCAGATGCAGATATATTGTTACGATGCAGATGTTTTCAGTGACCTCGATTTGGCTCTCAGAGAAGGAGGAAAGATAACCGCGTTGGCTGTGCTGTTTGAGGTGAGCATATACAATGTACCTTTTAAGCCCCCAGAACACGTTTTTCAGGTTTGAAACTCCACTAGACTCCTGTAAGTGCCTTTTTTTGGTTGACGTTTTTTAATGTAGAAAAGAGCAGTGCGCTTTGGTTCTTTATCAAATCAGTCTAATTAAGGTGACGGTCACCACAATGGAAGGCCTGCCTCTCCATTCATTCGATTGGACAATGGAAAAAAAACTTGATGACGTTGGGTGCTTTTCTGCTCAGAGTTGATTTTCGCTCTTTCAAAAATGCGAGGCGCAGCAGGCGGCTAAAACAAGAGGTGCCACTAGAAAGCAATTTTAAAAAGTCTCTCACTACAAAAACGCGTTCTGTCTAAACAGGGCCTTTAAATGGGGAAACATCAAATTCTCCAAAACTGTTCGCCAAGCTTACGATTAAATTTCCATATTTGAAATCACCAATGAAATGTGACAACAACTGTATCATAAATTTGGTTTCTAAAACCTCAAATCATGACAAAAAAAACTGCATTTTTCAGCCTGGACAAAGCTCATGCGCAATCCTAAACGTGCGTCTCAGAAAACTGCCTGTTTCTATAGCAACTGGAGCATCTAACGACAGCTGCAGTGACACCATGAATCAACAATTGGCTCTTTTATTTATAAGGCAGGGCTTATTTACCATATTGGGTATTGCACATTCTCCCATTCATAAGTAAGCGGAGTGTCTTCCTATATATAAAGTCTTTGGTATATATCATATATGTAGGGAATAATGGACGACGGGACGTTGAATTATTAGAAAATAATTCACATTCGAGATGGAGGCGAAGCGGAGTCCCAATCCCAAACCTCTAATCCCATATATATATATATATATATATATATATATATATATATATATATATATATATATTCTAGCTGAATAGCTGCACTGTATGTTTTGGTCTTGTTGCTGGTTCACCTTTACATACTTGCTTTCTTTATGTATTGAACATCCTCACTCCATCAAATTAATAATCTTAGACAGGCTTAGACGCTCTTCAAAACCTCACCACACCCCCGGCCAGCATTTAGCCTGAGGTACAGAGCAGTTTCAGAAATCCTGATCTCCACAGTTGTTCTGATGGGAAAGACTGACAGAACATTACACAATGTTTTGCTAAACCTTCATAATATGTTGGCTTTTCCCTGAGGATATTCTGGTATGATTCATGTGAATTAACATGAAGTTGTGCGCTTGTATATTGTGTTGTTTTGGTACGGCATCTTTTGAAAGTGAAGCTTGTATGAACGTGTCTTATTTTGAATGCAAATAGTTGTGGTTAGGATGTAAGGTAGCAAAATATGTTTTTTTTTATGAAATCTCAAATCCGTTTAGTCTGAAGAGCTGAAAATATCACTGAAATACTCAACAAGCAAATACATTTGTAGTGTTCAGGTGCCCACTTTCATTTGGCCATATATCATATATTTAGTTTATTATGTAATTGTTATGTAATTAATGCTTCTCTCCACAGACAAGTACTGATGATAATGTAAATTACATGGCTATCATTGACGCAGTCGACAGTGTCAGCCGTTATGGTAAGTTCAGTCTTCATATCTACATTTAAAGGGGTCCTATTCCTCATTTTTGCAGTATTTATCAGTGAAATCCTGTTTTCCGTGAGGCCCATTTTTCCATGTCTAAAGGCATGTTTCTGGCATGACAGTTCAGACAAAAAAAAAGATAATTCTGTCATAATTTTACTCACCCTCAAACCTGTATGACTTTCTTCTGTGGAACTTGAAAGCAGAAATTCTGACTTAAAATAAATCTGAACCAAAGCCTTCAAGTGTCAAAAAGCGTGGTCCATACGGTTTATCCTAAACAGGTTCCTTCTCAAAAATTAGCATATTGTGATAAAAGTTCATTATTTTCCATAATGTAATGATAAAATTTAAATTTCATATATTTTAGATTCATTGCACGCCAACTGAAATATTTCAGGTCTTTTATTGTTTTAATACTGATGATTTTGGCATACAGCTCATGAAAACTCAAAATTCCTATCTCAAAAAATTAGCATATCATGAAAAGGTTCTCTAAACGAGCTATTAACCTAATCATCTGAATCAACTAATTAACTCTAAACACCTGCAAAAGATTCCTGAGGCTTTTAAAAACTCCCAGCCTGGTTCATTACTCAAAACCGCAATCATGGGTAAGACTGCCGACCTGACTGCTGTCCAGAAGGCCATCATTGACACCCTCAAGCGAGAGGGTAAGACACAGAAAGACATTTCTGAACGAATAGGCTGTTCCCAGAGTGCTGTATCAAGGCACCTCAGTGGGAAGTCTGTGGGAAGGAAAAAGTGTGGCAAAAACGCTGCACACCGAGGAGAGGTGACCGGACCCTGAGGAAGATTGTGGAGAAGGACCGATTCCAGACCTTGGGGGATCTGCAGAAGCAGTGGACTGAGTCTGGAGTGGAAACATCCAGAGCCAACCGTCCACAGGCGTGTGCAGGAAATGGGCTACAGGTGCCGCATTTCCCAGGTCAAGCCACTTTTGAACCAGAAACAGCGACAGAAGCAACTGACCTGGGCTACAGAGAAGCAGCACTGGACTGTCGCTCAAATTTTGCATGTCATTCGGAAATCAAGGTGCCAGAGTCTGGAGGAAGACTGGGGAGAAGGAAATGCCAAAATGCCTGAAGTCCAGTGTCAAGTACCCACAGTCAGTGATGGTCTGGGGTGCCATGTCAGCTGCTGGTGTTGGTCCACTGTGTTTTATCAAGGGCAGGGTCAATGCAGCTAGCTATCAGGAGATTTTGGAGCACTTCATGCTTCCATCTGCTGAAAAGCTTAATGGAGATGAAGATTTCGTTTTTCAGCACGACCTGGCATCTGCTCACAGTGCCAAAACCACTGGTAAATGGTTAACTGACCATGGTATTACTGTGCTCAATTGGCCTGCCAACTCTCCTGACCTGAACCCCATAGAGAATATGTGGGATATTGTGAAGAGAAAGTTGAGAGACGCAAGACCCAACACTCTGGATGAGCTTAAGGCCGCTATCGAAGCATCCTGGGCCTCCATTACACCTCAGCAGTGCCACAGGCTGATTGCCTCCATGCCACGCCACATTGAAGCAGTCATTTCTGCAAAAGGAGTCCCGACCAAGTATTGAGTGCATAACTGAACATAATTATTTGAAGGTTGACTTTTTTGTATTAAAAACACTTTTCTTTTATTGGTCGGATGAAATATGCTAATTTTATGAGATAGGAATTTTGGGTTTTCATGAGCTGTATACCAAAATCATCAGTATTAAAACAACAAAAGACCTGAAATATTTCAGTTGGTGTGCAATGAATCTAAAATATATGAAATTTTTATTTTATCATTACATTATGGAAAAATAATGAACTTTTATCACAATATGCTATTTTTTTGAGAAGGACCTGTATATTCCGAAGTCATGCGAAAGCTTTGTGTGAGAAAGACTTAAGTTCCTTTCTCCATGGATGACAGAAATCATATGGGTTTGAAACGACATAAAGGTGGATACCTTGTGTGAACTCTTCCTGTTTTCTCTGGTCAGGAAAGAGTGGCCCCATCTCTCCGTTCACCATGCAAGGTCTCCTGCCTAGCTCCACGGAGAAGTACTTCATCTATAACGGCTCTCTGACCACCCCTCCCTGCTCTGAGACTGTCGAGTGGATCGTCTTCAAAAACACAGTGGCCATCTCCGATGTTCAGGTCAGCTTCATGGACAGCTTTTTTATAGCATTGACCTGCTAGCACATATAACTGCATGTGTTATTTACATATTTAAAGGGACCGTTTACCCAAAATTGAACAATATGGACTCATCATGGACTAAGGCTTTCAATCTTCAAAAAGGACACAAGTCCATCCTAAAATCATAAAAGTGGTCCACATACACCATATTCCATGTCTCTTGAAAGCCTCAGTTTCATTGCATTTGCTTGGAAAACAACCCAAGGTGTTTAACAGTGGAAGTATATATTTTTTTCTGCACAACAATAATTGAATCTTTGATAACTGAATAAGTGCAATTGACCTTTATTCCACGAGGTGGCAATGTCTGATACACAATGATAAAGTGATGTTTCACTCATAGTTACCGCAGGCACAAAACAAAAGAATAGGAAGTATCATCAGCAAATCTTAAATTGGCTCAGCGATTTACTGAGCAAGTACTGAACGCAATCAAATATTACTGTCACTGTCACTTGATGGATATGGTGAAGTAACTGTCAATGATCAAAATATATTTTATAAGATATATATTATATTTTTGAGAATATGTTTGAGATGGTGAATATGAGCCAGATGCTCTGCTAGAATCTCTGTTCTGGAGCTCTGAGGAGGACAGTGACGATGGTATAAAACATCTGCTCAAACTGAACCCTTCCAAGCTCCAAAGGTAACAATAAATGCTTTATTTTATTCTTCTGTAATTGTTACTCTTAATACCAGCAGAGTTTTATATTATCGTGACATCTGTGTTAAATATAGATCTGGGTCGATAAAGACCCGAATATGTAATAATGATTGGCAAAACATTCATGCATTTAAGAGTTAAAGGCTCTGAGTCCGACACAGTAGACGATAAACAGATTGTGGCGTGCATATAAAAGACTCCACACGCCACAATCTTTAGACCTGTTATTGTGCTGACAGATTAAAAGATAGTCCATTTGAGACAAAAAGACTGCTGACAACAATTGCCTTATACCCACAAAAACATTTCACTCATAAATAATGAAAATGGCATTGTTTTGACTAGTAAAGTTCCACTGAACTCAAAACTTTTAAAAAACTTTTTAAAAGTTAATACTGGCTGCTAATGAAACCCTGAGGCCGCCATCACAACCTGGAATGATATTGTGACTGTGGCGCCTATTTGTCATTTGGCATCTGTTGCGCAACACTAACTCTGTGACACACACACACTCACAAACTGAAAGCATTTAGCAAGAAATGGCACACACACCCAAACATGACAGCACAAACATCAAAATTACCATTCCAAATGTTATTTTACTTTGACGTGTATATCCGTTTCATTTCCTGTGTATCTTCTGTATGTACATTTACATTTGATTTGACATTTGCTTTCTTAGAAATCCATTCAGTCATGTCCAATAATAATAACAACGTTAGCTGAGCTTTTGACTTTAAATACTAAAGTTTGCACAAAAAGGTTGCCAACTCCCTCCAGAAGAGGAAGACAACAACATGTTTGGATTATTGTGATATTGGATAACACATTTAAAAGCAAACTCATTAAATGGAATTAGAGGGAGCGAGCATAGAGTTACACGTCACAAAAGACTGTAAATGCTTAAATACAGCCTTTGTAGTGTGTGCCATTCAGTCTGGGGCTGTTGCCCTCGAGTGACAAGCAAGTCGATACAAGCTGCAATTGAAAGCAGGAGCTTTACCGCAAAATAACAAACCCACACCTGATGACATCACGATGGGAATGACATTGACTCACACACATTAAAGAGCAGCTTTGATGTCCACACAATGGAGGACGTCTCGTCTCTGGGCTACATTGTGTTTGTTTAATGTTGAATAAAAACTGTTGTTGCTTTTTAATGTATTTGCTTCATAATTAATGTTGCTTCATAATACTGTAAAGTTGTAAACAGGATCATACCAATTTATCCCCTTTGCCAACTTATGTATTTAATTCAATATATATAATTATTTATATTACTGTCAGTTTTGGTATTTTAAAGCGACCCTGCTGGTTATTTTATGCCAGTAGGTGGTGCAAAGTAACTGTCTTTTTGAGTAAGTCATTAAATCATTCACTCGTTCACAAACACTCCCTGTGTAGGATTATGCCTACTTCCATACTATATAGTAGACTGATTAATTAAGGAACAAATAAGACTTGTTTCAGTAGTAATGAATCATTCACTCAAATGATTCGTTACAAAACACAGATTCATTAAGGAACAAACAAGTCTTGTTTCAGTTGTAAGTGAATCATTCACTTAAACGATTCATTCCAAAACACAGAATTATTAAGGAACAAATAAGACTTGTTTCAGTAGTAATGAATCATTCACTCAAATGATTCGTTACAAAACACAGATTCATTAAGGAACAAACAAGTCTTGTTTCAGTTGTAAGTGAATCATTCACTTAAACGATTCATTCCAAAACACAGAATTATTAAGGACCAAGCAAGACTTGTTTCATGAGTGTGTAAGTGAATCATTCACTCAACTGATTCACTCATAAACACTGATTGATTAAGGAACAAACAAGACTTGTTACGTTAGTAAGTGAATCATTCACTCAACCGATTTGTTCCAAAACACAGATTCATTAAGGAACAAACAAGACTTGTTTCAGTAGTAAGTGAATCATTCACTCAAACGATTTGTTCCAAAACACAGATTCGTTAAGGAACAAACAAGACTTGTTTCAGAAGTAAGTGAATCATTCACTCAAACGATTTGTTCCAAAACACAGATTCATTAAGGAACAAACAAGACTTGTTTCATGAGTGTGTAAGTGAATAATTCACTCAACCGATTCGCTCCAAAACACAGAACAAACAAGACTTGTTTCAAGAGTGTAAGTGAATCATTCACTCAACCGATTTGTTCAAAAACACTGATTCATTCAGGAACAAGAATGTGTGTTGCTCAGAGACGTGCAAGCAGCTGTTTGTTCTTGGCTTTGTTTGGACCTACTTTCGTATCAAAAATAGACAAAGTAAGGGGCCATTCAAACAGAGCTAGTCAAAAACGCAAGATTCAAAGCAGTGGAATGGAAAAGTGAAAGGTCTAGACCACTGATCTATTTATATAGATCATTGGTCTAGACACTGCTATAAATGATCAAAATATATTTTATAAGATATATATTATATTTTTGAGAATATGTTTGAGATGGTGAATATGAGCCAGATGCTCTGCTAGAATCTCTGTTCTGGAGCTCTGAGGAGGACAGTGACGATGGTATAAAACATCTGCTCAAACTGAACCCTTCCAAGCTCCAAAGGTAACAATAAATGCTTTATTTTATTCTTCTGTAATTGTTACTCTTAATACCAGCAGAGTTTTATATTATCGTGACATCTGTGTTAAATATAGATCTGGGTCGATAAAGACCCGAATATGTAATAATGATTGGCAAAACATTCATGCATTTAAGAGTTAAAGGCTCTGAGTCCGACACAGTAGGACGATAAACAGATTGTGGCGTGCATATAAAAGACTCCACACGCCACAATCTTTAGACCTGTTATTGTGCTGACAGATTAAAAGATAGTCCATTTGAGACAAAAAGACTGCTGACAACAATTGCCTTATACCCACAAAACATTTCACTCATAAATAATGAAAATGGCATTGTTTTGACTAGTAAAGTTCCACTGAACTCAAAACTTTTTAAAAAACTTTTAAAAGTTAATACTGGCTGCTAATGAAACCCTGAGGCCGCCATCACAACCTGGAATGATATTGTGACTGTGGCGCCTATTTGTCATTTGGCATCTGTTGCGCAACACTAACTCTGTGACACACACACACTCACAAACTGAAAGCATTTAGCAAGATTCAAAGCAGTGGAATGGAAAAGTGAAAGGTCTAGACCACTGATCTATTTATATAGATCATTGGTCTAGACACCGCTGCCAAACATGTCTGTCTAGCGCAAGTTTACATAGAAACAATGGAAAAGCAGTGCAGTGAAGAGCAGAAAAGATTTCTGTGTGAACAGTCACTACCAATGTTGTGTCCAAAATGTAAGTTAATTAATATTAACTTTTTGTTTGTTGAGCTGTTGTACCATGGTGACAATCGTACTCTTGGTCTGAACATTGACATGGCGAATATTCAGACCAGCAGCACTTCTGTGCATGTGATTACCTACTTTACAGTCAGACTAATGAAGGTGTTATGAAGAGTATTTCATATGACAAAAATGCTTGCTGCTTTTCTATTTTAAACCCTTTCTGACCACAGAAACAGTTTTGTTGTCTAATCCGTATCGTATGTGTCCACAGCTGGGGATGTTCTGTGAGGTGATGACCATGCAGCAGGCTGGATATGTCATGCTTATGGATTACCTGCAGAATAACTACAGAGAGCAGCAGGAGCAATTCATGGGACAAGTCTTCTCATCCTACACTGGCGTCGAGGAGGTCCACACTCCTAGTACGTACTTCACGAACACACATACGTGCGTAAACAAACTAGGGTAGCATGTGTCTAGAATAGTTAATTCTTAAGGTCTTAAAGCAGTCAGGCAGTTTGAGGGTCATGGATCCAATTAGCCTCCGACACGATTCTAATCCCAAACAACTGCTTCTCAATTAAATAAGATTTCTATTTTTATACAATGAAGCCCTCCAGGCATTTTCCACTTTCTATTCATAAATATAGACAGACATTTGGCCCATTTTTAGCCATACGCAATGCTTTCATGGCCCTTTATGGATGATTCCCACTCATTTCATTGTTTTATATGCATCGTAATGGATTAAAATGGTTTTAACAATTTAGCAAAGGAGTGGTTAATTTTTTATTGTTTTATTTTTTATATGATTTAACTATTGTCACCCTCAGTTTTAGAGCCAAATTTTTGGTGCTTCTTTATTGTACAATAGTTATTGTTATTTTTGAAAACTAACAGTCTAAATGTGTTTTTTTTCTTTGGTCATTATGCCTCTTCATAAAGTATATGTGCATGATGTCCCTGTTCGAAATCCTCCATGATTGCAGAAAATGAGTTGTAGTTTTCATGTTTCACAAATCTATTACTCAGTCTGACCTGTTCATTCATGCTCTCAGACTTTCCGCATTAGCAGATCGTTGGTGGAACATCGATGCCCCCATTTCAGATTCCTCCGCTACAGGGCGAACTCTGTATGATTGAGAATCACTGGCACGTGGGAGTTGTTTTTCCAGAGGCCATTGGCAATGGAAAATTTTGTGTTCTTTCAATCATACATATACGGTCCAACCTGTGTTTTAGCTTAAACCAGCACCTAAAAAGTGTCATTTTGCAGCCTTAATGGCGCATTATTACTAGTAAAGACTAGTAAAGTTATGGAAATGTGGTGGTGGATTTCAGGGCCATGATTTACGCTTTTATCATTTTGGATGATTGATGTTCTTTGTTGAATATTCAGATTCCTGTAAGTTTTTCATTATATATATATATATATATATATATATATATATATATATATATATATATATATATATATATATATATATATATATATATATATATATATATATATATATATATATAATATACATATACACCGATCAGGTAACATTATGACCACCTTCCTAATATTGTGTTGGTCCCCCTTTTGCTGCCAAAACAGCCCTGACCCGTCAAGGCATCCACATGATATAAAAGAAAATGTAATTCATCAGACCAAGCCACCTTCTTCCATTGCTCTGTGGTCCAGTACTGATGCTCACATGCCCACTGTTGGTGCTTTCGGTTGTGAACAGGGGTCAGCATGGGCACCCTGACTTGTCTGTGGCTATGCAGCCCCATACGCAACAAACTGCGTTGCACTGTATTCTGAGACCTTTCTATCAGAACCAGCATTAACTTCTTGAGCAATTTGAGCTACAGTAGCTTGTCTGTTTGATCAGACCACACGGGCCAGCCTTCGCTCCCCACGTGCATCAATGAGCCTTGGCCACCCATGACCCTGTCACCGGTTCACCACTGTTCCTTCCTTGGAGCACTTTTGATAGATACTGACCACTGCAGACCGGGAACACCCCTCAAGAGCTGCAGTTTTGGAGATGCTCTGACCCAGTCGTCTAGCCATCACAATTTGGCCCTTGTCAAACTCGCTCAAATCCTTACACTTGTCAATTTTTCCTGCTTCTAACACATCAACTTTAAGGACAAAATGTTCACTTGCTGCAGGTGCCATGATGAAGAGATAATCAGTGTTGTTCACTTCCTATGAAGTGCCTGATATCATTCTGATGGCCGTCCTTCAGATACAGAGTGACTGGTGAAATCTTAGACTAGCATAACAAGGGAATGTAAAGCCGAAAGCACCCAGCCAAACCAGATTTACTTACTGTAACCTCTCCTTTACTGTCCACACAGTATTAACAATGTTTACTCACTACTATTCAGTCACATCAATCTCGGTCTCTCTGGCTTACATATCAAAACAGTTTTAAGTTGCTAGGAAACTGTCTCTTTCTGTTTGCCCCTTCACTTGCACAGGTTGAATTCAGTTCAAACCCGTAAATCCATCTGGTTGTTCAGGCCACATATGTAAGCTTTCTAATAGAATTACATCAGCATAGGGAAGCTTGGGATGGAGAAAGTTCAATAAATGACGTATGAAGAGAGCTTTTAACATGACATCAAACCAGAATAGTGAACATTTGAACTCATAATATCATTTAACAATATATTTATTATTTATTATATTTATTATATATATTAAATCACATGAATATATTGTGGTAGAAATACAGACTTTAAAAAAGTTCCACATATATTCTGCCACAAATTCAACTTGCACAGATTACACACATTATTGTACATTTTCTTTCTTTAGAAAGAGAGGGAGAAAAAGAGATGAATCAAAATGAGTTTTGTAAAAAATAATATTGTTTTATAGGGTTAACAAAAAAGAGATTTGCAAGTACTTCCTGAAAGTCTTAAGTACTCCGTATGGTTGGGAATCGCTGGTTTAGTAGACAGACTGTTTAAACTGCGGGCACTTTCTGCCCTCTTGTGTTAGAAACTGATGGAAAGAAATATTACGCATCAGTACCATTTTTATACAGTCTATGATCAGTACACTTGTTATTGTTATTGAGAACTCACTTTGTTATTGAGAGTGATAAATATCAAGTGGACTTAAGTAAACCAGTGTTAAACATGGTAATAACTTGACCCAATAAGTGAAGCCTGAGACATGTAAGATTTTTTGGTTTTGAAATAAATAAATTAGTAACAGTAAAGACATGTATAATGATACAAAAGATTTCTAAATCAAATGAATTACATTTTAAAATATCATATTAAATTACAGAACATACACTTTTGGATGTTCAAATGGGTTTCAATATAGAGCCCTAGGGTTCTTGACTATAAAATAAAACATTTTATATCAGACAGGTTTTATATAAGGTTCTTATGTTTAATGGGCCATTTTCATTTTTTTTTGTAATATGTTCACAAAACTGCTTAATTCATTAAATTTAATTACAATTAAAAATTAATTAAAACAACGAATTAATTAATTAAAACTAAATCCATAAAATTGATCCCATTATGGGATCCTAAAACTTCTATATGTAAAGTGCCAAACAGAACCCTTTTCCTTTTATATAGAACCTTTTCTTTTAAGAGTGTATGGATATTTATTATGGATATTGCGTATTTACAGCCACCTTTTCATCTGGTGCCATTGTTTAGTATGTGTGTGTTTGCTGTCATAGTTTGCAGTTCAGAGCCGGAGAACGTACAAGCCAACCCTCATAATTACACCAGTATGCTTGTAATCTGGGAGAGACCACGTGCCGTTTACGACTCGAGCATAGAGAGATACTCCGTCACCTACCGGCCGGCCCAGGGCGATGATGAATCTGCATTAGAGTACTTGACAGATGGAGACCAGGATGTGGTAATTCATTAACTTTTTGCCGTAAACGTCAGATATCAATGAATGAATGTTGAAAATCAGGCATACATCGTGAAGGTGACCTTTCCATATTTCACCTTCTATATAGGATAACACAAGTTCTGAATATCAATTGATGATTTTTGTTTCGCCACCAGGGGGCGATCATTCAGGACCTGCTGGCCAACACCAGTTACATGGTGCAGGTTGTTGCCGTGTGCACCAATGGTCTGTATGGCAGAGTGAGTGACCAGCTGACAGTGGACATGCCCCTGGATGATCCTGGTAAGACCAATCGCGCCCGCCGCCCTCGCATCCGTGGAGAATAAGTTTAAAACACTCATGTCCCATTACAAATGTTAGACAAAAGCCAAATGGTTCAGACTGTAGACTGATCCTTTGCAAACCAGTTACATTGTCAAGAAAATGATGTGGTGCCAATTAAGACTTATGAAGAAATGAAATGAATCTATGAGTGGTTTACAGCTTTTAGCCAGAAACATACCTTACACAAGTACACGTTTATGTAAACAGAGATCTGAATGCTTGACCTATGCATTGTAATATTGAGTATACAGTTTGTGCAAGTGTACAGTTTTCTCCGGGTATTAAAGACTTCCTTTCAGATTACAGCAACACACACATTTTTTGTACAGGTACTTGCGTAGTGTTTTGAAATGAAATCCAGTACTGTAATGAATAATGTTATATCAGGCTAACCCAACTTGATTTCACATTTAGATGGCAATTTCAGTAGAATATTTTAACTTATTTTAAAATTATTTATATTTATTTAAATATTTGAATTAACTTTAACTTTATATATATTAGGTACACTTTTTGTCTTTGTCAGTGTTCTTTGGGTGTCATTTTCTTTTCTTTTTTTCTCTGTCTGTCTGTCTTAAACTTTGTCATCACTATCTACATTTTGAATTTCCTTATTTATATATTTTTTTCTGTCTATTTGCATGTTTTCAATGGATCATTTGTGCTTTTTGTGTTCTTTTATAATTAATTGAAATGTTGGGGCGTCTGTATTGAGCTTACTGATTTATAATAAACTTATCTGTCTAGCTGAAAGTCCCTGTCATTATATTTCAGTGTCCATGAATATGTGTTGTCACAAGACATTTTGTCATGATTATTTAAAAATGTTTGAGTGGCTTGGGTTTACATACATCAGTGAAATGGGGCCAGTCTATCTGATAAAATCATACATGTTCTACCTTTTAATGTTTCCATGCTTCACAAACCGATCTTGTCCACATATCACAAAATCTCTGGGGTCTTTTCCACCATTTTGTGTCAATGAGCTTGATCCCATGACAGGTAAGAGCCTGCAAGAGATTGTAAGCTCTCTCCATCTTTGTGTCCTGGGAGCTTTTTTTAATGCATGAAGGTGTCTAAACTCTCCTGTTGTGTGATACAATGTGTGTGATCAAAAACCGACCCCCTGACCCAGAGATTGTTCCTTTTTGCTCTCTTTGTATCAAAGAATGACCTAGAATATTTGGTGACCTGGTTGACCTTTCCTTCCTTCTCAACCTCTGTACTCAACATAGAATACCAAATGCCAAATATGTCCCTTTCAGGCATGTGTTTTGTGATTGAATACACATTGAAAATCAATTTGTGTGTTCAACTTTTGTTCCTCAAGCATGCAAGTATATTTGCCTATTAAAGATAAAATTATAAATACAGACTGATTTTCAAGTGTGAGGTGTGTGTTTGTGTACATGTCTTATGGGAAACAGTTTTAAAAAAAAATCTTTTATTAATGCAAATATTGAAATTGTCACTAACAGACAGTGAGTTGATCCAATAATCACATTTTGTTGTTATAAAGACTAAAGGGCATACGGAAACATACTTATGAAAATAAAGAGCTGACATGTGAAATTTTCACTTTATTCATACAGTATATCATGTCAGAATAGTTTAGGTTTATATTCAGTGTCATAGACACTGTTATAAAAAATAAGAGCATACAGAACATACTTATTTGTAGCTGACTCAAATCTTTCACTCATACTATGTTTTAACTCGTGTTATTGTTTGGTTTATTTTCAGAAACAGACAATGACTCTGTCTCATTTGACTATAGTGAAGAGGTAACTATGTCAATGCTTATTCAGTGTATAGTTATTTTTTGGTTTTCTACGACAGTACTAAACACATTGCTTCTCTCTCTGTCCATCTTTTCTATTTTAGGAAGACGATCACATCAACACCTTTTTGATCAGACCCAACACAAAGCAGCTTCCATATCCTTTCCAAACCACCACAACCAGCTCCAGAGTTACTTCAACAGAGCATCCAGTCCATCCAATTGTTAAGACAACACCAAGGACTCATGAAAGAAGATTCCCATTGGAAGACTCTCAGAAGAGTCAAGATTATTATATTCCAGTGATATACACCGATAAACCTACAGTGAAATACACAGACCAACCTACCACCCCTGCAACCATAACCACCACATTTGTTGTAGATGTACACACCACTAGACCAGACAGTTATAGTATTGTAGCAGGTGTATCTTTAGAGCCTGATGGCCGAAGCAGTACCTTCACAGATTTTCCAGCAAGTATCACCCCTGAAACAGGTGTCACTTCTGAAACAGGTGTTACCTTTGGAAGAGGTGTCACCGCTGAAACAGGTGTCACCGCTGAAACAGGTTTCACTTCTGAAACAGGTGTCAACTCTGAAACAGGTGTCCCCCCTGAAACAAGTGCCACCTCTGAAACAAGTCTCCCCTGAAACAAGTGCCACCTCTGAAACAAGTGGAACCCTTGAAACATTTGTAACACCAGTTCCGATAGACATTTTGGGGGTTGAGGATGTGACTCGACCTGTAACCGACTCAGACAGCTATGTTGGGGATAGTTCAGTGACTGTAGTCCTGTTGCCTGAAATCCCAATGGAATCAACTTCCTCTACCTTCCCCCCTGAGGTCCCTCCGTGGCCTACAACTACTAGCTTGCCTTTTCCAACCAATGCAGCTTTCAGCACTGTTCTGTCGCAGACCACCCAGCCGGTGTTTAATGGTGAGAGTGCCTCGTATGCCCCCTCTGTATCTGACACTTTGTCCTACGTGCATGCAAGTCCTGTGTCCCCCTACTCCTTAAGCAGTATGTTGTCTGAACCCATCCCTGACTGGGACATCCCGTACACTGTTTCCATGCTGGTGTCTGGTGGTGCACAGTCTATCACCCCTTCCCCTTCCTACCCTTCCCTATTCCTCACCGGCTCTGTGTCTTATTTAGACATGGAACCTGTCTCTAGTGGTGGTTGTAATGATGATGATGGTGATGATGATGTTTTGTCTGGGTCCTTCTCGGCTGACCCCCAGTGTAGAAGTACTCTTCCCCCTCAAACGTTACCTGAAGCGACTGCTTCCGTTATCTCCATGCAGCCAAACTATGAACACGACGTTTTACACCCCTCTGAGCTCCCCAGTACTGTCTCAGCGCTGAGCTCTCTTGCATATCTCCAGCCTTCGATTCCTGTCTCTAGGGACTACTCTCTGATGATGACAACCCTTGACTCTGATGCTTCGCTCTCAGGTAGCATTGTGGACTCCATGGAGTGGGTAGATTCTTCTCTAGTAGCTCCTTCTTTTAGTCAAGACAGTGGTGCATCTAGTGAAATCTCTTTGCATGCCTCTCTAAACTTCCTGCTGCCCTCTTCTACTTCGGGATTGCCCCCTTTTAGTGATATCTCGGGTGACCTAGCTAGCTATCTAGATTTATTTCTGTCCACCTCCAGCACCGGTACTCCTTTGTGCAGCAATGCAGACTTGGACTTCCGTGCCGAGGCTCTTTTGTCTTCTCTTCCCTTTTCCACCAAGCCTTCTAGTGACCTCAGAATTTTTGTTTCAGCCACTGTCAGCAGCATTGCACAAAGTGCAATTGGACAGTCACAGGGAGCACCTACTCCCATAAGATCTTCAACCATTGCGCCAACCTCTACTCCAGTATTCAGATCCATACCTACTCCTGTGGTGACCCCAACCCTTGCCCCAACCTCTGCCCCAGAATCCATCTCTGTTGTAATTCCTGTTGTGCCCCCAACCGTTGCAATCTCCTCTGCTCCAGAGTCTAATTCCATTCCTTCAAACTCTGCCGATGGGCAGCTGGAGAACAGTGCCTCGGGCTGGACGCTCGATTTAGATTGGGGCCAGAGCTCAGCATCTGGAGATGAGAGTGTCATCCCATATATCACCACTGCCTCTCCTACAGAGGTACCTCTTGATGAGAAGGATGATGGGAATGAGGAGCACTCTTCCTCCTTCTACTTTGAGGGTGAGAACGGAACAGAGAGTGAAGCTACCGAGTTCAGGGTCACCCTGCGGCCCAGTCCTTCCTGGACTCTACGAGGTAGTGGGGAAGATGAGAGTGGATCAGGTGAAAACCTCACAGATAATGAGACGTCTTCAGACTTCAGCATTCCAGAGCGCACTGAGAGGGATTCAGAGGAGGAACCAGTGGAAGGTAAAGCTCTCGGTTACTGACGTCCATGCCTGAAGGTGCTTCTTGATTTAGCCATGCTCTGTGAAGTTTGATCAGGGAATCATCAGTGAAGAGTGTCTGAAAATTCTTGGTTTGAGGACAACTAACCCATCCTAAATTTTGAATGCCATAACCCACCACAATTACCTAAACCTAAACAACTAAAACCTCATCCAGAAAGTGCTCTGTAGAAGTTAGTTCGCTTGGAAGGTAAGATTTGAAGAGCTCACTAAAGCGAACTTAATTAACGAATACATTAAAACTTTTGACAAATTAGGCTAAATGCCATAAAACGTGCTACTAAAGAACCATCATCTTAATTAGAAAATCCCATCATCAATATGTGTCTTATTCCTAGTCCCATGTGATTCCTATGTGTTCTGTGTTGTCTTGCATGTTGTTCATGTGATTATTTGCTAAAAATGTGTATTATTTAGCATGCTCACACCTATCATCAGAAACATACCAACAGCATGTTTTCCATCTCAAGTTGAATCCAAGATACTGAAGCCACTTGTTTTTGGGATCAATTTGTAGATTTAGCATGTGTTAAATGATAGAAAGTCTAAAAAGCAAATTAAACCACATGGAGGCTTAGCATCTGAGCTAAGATTTGGTTTAGCTCTTGGAAACATCATCAACAAGCCCTGGCTCAGTACCCTTTTGATGATATGATTCCTCCATGGGTTAAAAGTTATTTTACTGTTTGTCCAGCAGAGGGCAGCAAAACTCATATATATAGTCACTAGTAAGTGACAGCTGGCAGTGGCAGCATTGTGTTTTGGCTGGGATGCCGAGGTCATCTCAGACAGTCCTAGGCCAGATCTTAATCTCTCAAACGTGTCTGTCTGCAATGAATCATGACCTGCGAACTCTTTAGCTTCTTAGTGTCAGAACAACTCAAAACACATTTCTGATGGAATAGATTAAGTGGTGCTATGCCAATCCTTATGGATGACATACTGATTATAGGGTATTTAAGAATCAAAGAGAAACTGAGTCAATATTCTTTGGTGATAGCTTGACCTCAGTATCATGTCAAAGAACAAAAGGTGGTTTGTTTTGATGTCAATTTGTCATTTAATGCCGATTTTAATGCAAAATAGCACCTTCATGTTTTTTCGTTGTCATTATCGACAACATTGACTGTACCATTGATTTAACATAGATATTCATTCATTGTTTGATCATGTGTATACAATTTTAAAATCAAAGCCATTTTTCTTTTATTTATTGACATTATTACTTCATGTCTTAAGGCGTACTGGTTTGCAAATGATGTCACTTTAGTGCAGATTAACCTGAATTTGTGTTACAATTTACATGAAGTGTGATAGTTTCACTTGACTTCTGTTTTACAAGGTGAGTTTGTTTTCAGTGTATATCATAAATCTTTCTTGCTAATTAGCTTCATATACCAAATATGTTTAAGTCTGATAGGAATATAATCTAAATTATGATTACTGATAATGCTCTGACCTGAGGAGGGTGTTTTCTGACCCATAGATGCCAGTAACAGCAGTCATGAGTTGCGGGTGGGCCTGGTGAGCAGCATTGAGCGGCAGAAGAAGGCTGTGGTTCCTCTGGCTGTGGTTTCCACCCTCACCTTACTGGGTCTCATTGTTTTGATTGGCATTTTTATCTACTGGAGGTAAGCATTTTCACGAAACAATTGCAGCATAGTAGATGTTGCAAGAAAAAGTATGTGAACCACTTGCAGAATCTGTGAGCATGAATCATTTTAAATAAATAAGAGAGATCACACAAAAGGCATGTTATTTTTTTATTTAGTACTGTCCTGAATAAGATATTTTGAGGGTGCCCTAGAATGGAAAACTGTATTTACCTTGGCATAGTTGAATAATAAGAGTTCTATGGAACTAACATACCATGAGCCTCAAACACCATTGCTTCCTCCTTCATAGGTAAACCTTGTGCTTGAAAAAAAACGAATCCCAAACGAATCCCAACATAACACAGACTGTGACGTAACCGTCATGATCATTAATATTTATGCCTCCCCAAATTTACATATAACCAGCCCATGTTCAAGGCCAGGCAGTATTAACGTGGACCGAATGAACAGAAGTTTTGCAGGTATTGTGAAGATGAGGACAATATAAGCGTTTCGTGCTTGCGGTTGCCAGATTTCAGTAATTTAAATCCCCCAATCATAGCTTTTCTTTCAACAGAACACATATACTATCTGGTGTTTTACTGAAACGTGCAGTTTGGCAACCACGTGCACACAAGCTCTCCCTCGCGCGTGCGGATGATCTGAAAACACAGACAGACAAGTAAACTGCATTTCAGTGATCTCCATTTGAGATTTTCTGCTTAAATTGTCATTCAGTCGGTCTATGTTCTGTCAGGAGTCACGAGCCGCTTGTGCTGTTGGTGATTGTGTTAGCTGAACAACTGCACTTGTGTGAGCTGCTGGAATAAGCCAATCAGAGCAGAGCTCAACATTAATATTCATGACCCTTCCAAATAAGGCAAAAACAGACCATTTCATTCTAGGGACAATTTCTGGGGTTGAAAATGGACCTGTAAAACCGTATCTGGGCAATGTTTTCCCTTAAATAAGCCACATACCCTATATGTAGATATCAGAGAACAATTAAAAATATTGTTTCAACTCATTCTAGAGCATCTTTAAATAAAAAAATTACATATTGTCCTCAAAAAATTGGTGAATTGAATTAAAAGGCCCCGTTCTAAAGTTTATGAACCATTGATTCTTAATACTGTGTGTCGTTCCCTGGATTATCCACAGATTTTTTTTTGTGTAATTGTTATTCTTGAGTCCCTTGTTTGTCCGGAGCAGTTAAACTGCCATGAATAAAGATTAATAAATGCCATAAATATGACATGAATAAAGGCAGTTAGTTTATATGCTACCACAAGAAGCACAATTTTAGTCAACCCAAGCAAGCTATTTTTTTCTTTTTCTTTTGTAAACTGTGTTTTGGCATTGGCCATGCAGAGCTGACTCGGACAAGAAAGGAAAACAAAAATACACTTCCTCTGAGACAGCTGCTCATGATTTCCATCATATTGTTACTAATCCATAATCATAACAATCGTCAATAAGGAGGAGAAGGGGGAGCAGTGTGGCCCCTTGAGAAGTGTGTTGTCTGTCTGTGATGGGGGTCTAATCTTGGGCACAGACCCAATCTCACACCCACCGGGTGAGGGACCACCTCAAAGGGAAGCTAGATAAACAATCCATGATGTGGCGGTGGTCTCTCTCTGTGTGTATGTGTGTGTGTGTGTATGAAACCGGCCAGAATTCACACCAAAGCGATAAAAATGCTCCATCCACACCAGGATGGAAGTCTGGAATCCTGTTTTCCTTCAGATATTCCCAACCGTGAAATAAGCAACTTTGGCAATCCCATCAAGAACATGTCTCAGATGTGTAAACAGTTTAGTGGCACAAGATTGTACATTTCTCATTCCGACGTGCCTCTTGACCCTTCAACATATTGCTCATGTTTGACTTTTTGTTGTTACACCGTGAAGATTGCGAGGAGATTAAATCGGTAATCTTGGAGCCGGTGATTAAATCTCCGATATGCTGATCTGTTGTTTGTGGGCCTACAGGGAACACATGCTGCCAGGCTGGAGAAAGAACCTCCACGTGATTATGTTCAACACGACCAAGTCATGTTCATGTCTTGTTAGTGCAGCCGTGGGTGGTTCAATCTCAGCAGAACATGGGCATGTACGACTGCTTGTCCATCTGTAGCTACATGGTGCTCATTTGGAGAGCAGACAGATGCGCACTTAATGGGACGTCTTGAAACGTTAGCGTTAAATCCGTGTCGCCCAGTAGTCCGTAGTCACTAATCCCTTCCAAGAAGTTATGTTTTAGACAAAACAGCTTCCGGTTAAGGAAGTCCTCTGAGTGATCCTGTAAAAAAAACGTGTTGTGTGGATTAGATTGAATATGGTATTTGTGTTTATTTTTTAAGCTTGGAGTTCAGTCTCAAGCACATATGTGGATAAGACACGCAAATAATCAAAGCCTGTGTGTGAGAACCATGTGTTTTTATTAACTTTGTGTGAAAGTAATTTGCGTAGTACATCCACATTACAAGCCATTCAGTCAACAGAACTTCTGTTACATAAAGTGCTGGTGTAGAAATAGTGTTTAATGCCGTTACAGGAAATGTTTTCAGACTGCTCATTTCTACATTGAAGACAGCACATCACCCAGGGTGATTTCCTCTTCGCCAATGCTGAGTCCTACAGGTGACACACATTTTTCCATAATCATAACTGGGTGCTAAATATATTTGGGTCAAGAACGTGATGCTAGTTTTTTTGTCTAATCTGTTAAAAAACAATTGCAATTCATATGCTTAAAGGGATAGTTCACCCAAAAATTTAAATTCTATCATCATTTACTCAAACCAGCCATTGACTACCATAGTATTTTTTTCCTACTATGGTAGCCAATGGCTGCCAGAGATTCTTCCAAATATCTTCCTTTGTGTTCAGCAGAAGAAATAAATGTATACAGCTTGAAATAAATGTATACAACTTGAGGGTGAATAAAAGATGACAATTTTAATTTTTGGGTGAACTATCCCTTTAAAGACTTAAATACACCTATTTTATGATGAGGATGATCTACATTTATGAAGTAATTTTAATATTTGTTGGGGGAAATGTCATTGTTGTGCATAATATCTTCAAGAAAAAAAAGTTGTAAAAGTTTTTTGCCCTAATCTTTTATTATAGTTATTTACAATATAACAACTAAATCTATAAAAAAATGCTTGTAATATTGGCAGATTTGTAAATTTGTCATGTGGCGTGACCAACACGCTAAAAATAACAATCATATCATCATTGATCAAGTCTCTTAAAAAGTCCCTTTAATAATTCCCATAAAATTGTGATCAATGTCATGTGGTGAAACTCCCTTTATAAACCAATATTTATTATATAAATAACTACATTGAAAAATATATGTGAAAATATTTTTAGTATCAATTGATTTATGTATTGAAAATATTGATTAAAATGTATGCACTCAATGTATTTAAAGTGTTCAAAGTGCATGCATGTACCTTTTACTTGTTGGTTAAACCATATGACATTTTTGGTTCCCACAATGTAGTCAAAAACTGACCAACATGCAAATTCACTCGACTATAAACAGGTTTTTTCACATTATTGTTAGCCAATAATATATTTTTTCTGACCAGTACCCCATAATTGTGTTCAAATAATAGTCATAAATGCTTTTCAATGCTATTGTCATCAGCAATTGTATTTTGCCCTTCCAGGTGAACATGAACCCCAGTCAGCAAAGCAATTTGTAAAGCATGTGACTGAGCTTCACAACACCAACTCCTTTTCCCGAGAGTTTGAGGTTCGTATCCCATCATCCCCCTCTCTTTTGACACTTTTCAAGGGACAGCTGTGTCGTACAAGCCTTGATGTAGCAGATCAACATGTCATTAAGGCTTGTCTTATAAATGAATTGTTTGGTTCATTCAGGCACGATTATGCTGTGTCTATCCATTCATGCATGAACGCAGGTTGTTGATAATGCATTTGAGTTATAATTAGGTCAGTAACGTGCTCAGCTCTAGATTCCAGTCAGGTGCACAAAAAGACCCAGTTACAGCTTAATTAACATCAGTCAGTGTCAGATAGTACATTCTCACCATAACATTCATTTATTAACACTTGATTAGATCATTCAAAAATCAAGCAAGCTTTAATTGGACAAACAAGGCAGTAAACATAATTATTATTTCTTGTCATAAGCGCTACCTATGAAAAAGTGATGTTTTTCATAAGTTTGCTTTTGAGAACTATTACTTTTTGTGTTCTGTTTAGGCTAAATTAAAGTTTATTCTCCACACACCCGCTAGAGATATTTGTTTTGTGGCAGGCTAAAACATGCACAGTGCAAACTGTAGTGTTTAAATGCATGTTCTGCTCAACAGCAAGGCTTTGGATTCTGTCCAATTTAATTGATCATAATTTATATTTGTGGCTATACGTTCATTCATACAGCAGTAAAAAAGATTCACAAAAATTTAGTGGTATTCCTTTATTATTTTGCAAAGCAAAAAGTGAATCATTCCCTGGATCAAACCAAGACCAGTTCAGCACACAGATCTCAAAGAGAAACAATTTCCTAAGAAAAGTATTTAAAAAAAATACATAATTTGGGCATATTTTCACATTTCTGGATTTATAAATATAAAGGAAAACGATTTGAAAGATTTTTAAAGGGGTCGCGAACTCCACGTTTCCACTCATGATGTTAGTATGATTTTTACATCAAAAATGGTCATAATTTAGAAATAAAAATTATTTTTCCTATCCAGATTTTAGCCCCTGATTTGAATGCTCTGTTTGAAGGGGCGTGTCTGCTGTGAGACTGCTGTGATTGGCTGACATCTTTGCATAATGAAATAAGTATTACATGTGCAACTTTCTCAAACTCTAAGCACATTTTTTACTATTACAGCTCTCAATGTTAACTAATGGGGAAATGTGTTGATTATAGTATTATATTTAGATTGTAGCATGAAAGGTTGCAGTGATGAGCATTGTAGTCAACCACAGACATGTTGAGTGCATGAATTCAGCGATCTTGTCATTGCAACTCGATTTCTGCTCACTTATGAATGCTTTCATAATATCTAACAAACAGTGCAAACACAATGTAAATAAGAGATTTGTTGATTGTTACAGGAGTTTTGGTGAGAATCCAGAACTCAGTCACTGATAAACTCACGCTTTTTGATTGACTGCTCCAGCGATTGTAAAGGGAGCGCTCTTTGATCGCTTTCTATGTATAATTGAATCACAGTTTAACTATTTATCCTACTAAGAGAAACAATCACTGATTTGATTTACTGACACATTGACAAAGGACATCTGACTGTACATGAATCATTACATAACAGAAATCACTGGTCACTGATCAGGCATTAGAATTAACACGGTTACTTACATGTTGTGGCATTACTGTCGAGTCCATATCGTAAAGGTTTGTTTGCAAAGCCTGCGCCGACCCAGAGTCCACAGTGAAATGTATCGAATACAAATAAATAATGCTCAACTGTAATGTTGTTATTAGTCCAGTGATCGCTTTTCTCTCCTCGCCATCTCACTAACACGCCAGTGGGCGGGGCCAAAGTTGCAATGATGTAGTCGATGTTGATCTTCTTCTGCAGAGGCGATCTAGCACCTATGCAGATAGGCACATTCCACAATGACTCATTATCTGGGCTTGGCAACAATAAAAGCTGCTTTTGGACTAACAAGGAACTTTTCAGTTCTGAAACTTACAGGATATTCTTACAGTATGATGACCTCTTATATGTTAAAAGCTCAAGGAAATTGTTATTTAATGACCCCTTTAAGAAACGAAAGACTCTTTCTGGTTCACAGAAAAAGCTACTTGTAACATCTTGTAATAGCAGCTTTATATCTCACAATTGCGTCTTTATTTCACAATTGCTATTATTTCGACATTGTCTCCCAATTATGACTTTTTTTCTCACAATTGTGTCTTTATTTCAGAATTGCTATTATTTCGACATTGTCTCCCAATTATGACTTTTTTTTCTTCATTTCTTGTAATTACACATTTCGATATCAATATCGCAGCTTTATATCATAATTGCGACTTTATTTCTTACTTAAAGTTGTATCGCTCTATTGACCAATCAGCATCCAGAACTGGAACTTAAAATGAACAGAATCCAACCCAGGCTGTCATTGCTTTTGCTTTATGCTGTGTTTTGTTTTATTTATTAATGGTGCTTGGTTTGTTATTGTATTTCATTGCTTTTCGCATTCTCATCCCCTCATTAGATATTGAAAGAGTATTTTGAGGTAAGCTACATCTCCCTTTTAATTTGTTAGCTTTTGATAGCTTTAGCATGTATTTGTGATGCTCACTTGTTGTCAAAAGGCAGTGTCTTTGGTGTTTGGTTGCGACAGACTGTTGGAATAGAGGATTGTTATGTTTTTTAGGAAGTTCAGACATGCACCGTGGACCTTGGAACAACTACAGACTGTTCCAACCATCCGGACAATAAGACCAAGAACCGATACATCAACATTTTAGCCTGTGAGAACCAACAGTCACAATATATAAGCATTAGATGCATGCTTCTGTATTGAATAATATAAAATGGCATATGTTGGATTACATCCTTTAGATGACCACAGCAGAGTGCGACTCGCACCCCTGACCGACAAAGATGGAAGAAGCGGAGGGGATTATATAAACGCCAACTACGTGGATGTAAGAGATTTTACTTTAGCTCAGAAGTGTTGCCATGCAGGCAAAGCGTGATCATTTTATCATTATTTAATCAGTGAAGCATGCTTACTTCCAAGTGTGACTGTAAGTGTAGGTATGATTAAAACAGCAGATATAAATCACTTCAAACGCACTGCTGATTTGCTATTGATTTAATCTTAGAAAGTCAGGCATGGTGGCTTGAGTGTGAGAAAATATTTGTAGCCCCTATTTGTAAGATTGTGTCACCGGAGATGTTTTTTCAAAATTTAAACAACTTGCTAAAAAGGCTAGCTTCATTTGTCTCTTCTTTCTGTTTCACACAAGGGTTTTAACAAACAGAGAGCCTACATTGCAGCACAAGGGCCCTTGAAGTCCAGCACACCGGATTTCTGGCGGATGGTGTGGGAGCAGAATGTTGGAGTGATTGTTATGATCACAAACCTAGTGGAGAAAGGAAGGGTGAGCTATTTCATAAAAGTCTTCCTAAAAGCATAGGTAAAGCATTAACATTGTTGTATGGCTTCAGAAGATGTGGAATATCACATGGACCTGTTTAATGGTACAGCTTGAAAACCCCAGAAAATACAATAGTGCCCAGAAGTGATGTTGGGAAATTGACATCTTTAGCCTTTAATGAAATATTATTAGAAATTTGTTAAAGATTTTTTAAGCATATTGAGTAGGTGTGATTGGAGTCAATTGTTTTATTTGTGATAATGCAATGAAAGATGTTAAATTGTGCGGACATAATTTTGGGCCAAGCTGTCATACCAAGAAATTATGAACACATGCAACAAGAAGAGAGAACCAACTAAATATTAATAACTGATTAGTCAATCGTATGCTTTTTTTTGTTCTTGCATAACCTGTAGTAAAATAAAACCTGCAGCTGTAGTTTGCATTTTTTTGCCAAACCATTTAGTCTGATAAATAAATCAGTCACTGTTCAGTGTTTTGTTCTTTTGTTATTGAATTTTCCTCATATTTTGATGGTTTAACTGTACCTGCTGTTTTTCTTTTGGAAACGAAAACTTGTATGTGTCTGGAAGAAGATGAGAATCAGTGACAGAATTTATATTCACTGTAAAAAAAAATATGTTCGTGCTGCCTTGATTTGAAGTTTAGTCAACTTGAAATGTGAAAACTTGGATATTTGAGTTGACAAAACCTAAAATTAAGGCAGCATGAACACATAAAAAAAAAAACAACTTTGTTACAGTGTTGATGTAAATAGGTGTTCATAATGACCAATTGTTTGTCCATTTCTCAGAGGAAGTGTGACCAGTACTGGCCTCTGGAGAACCAGGAAGAGTATGGCTGTTTTTTGGTTACTGTAAAGAGCACAAAAGTCCTCGCGTACTACACCCAGAGAACCTTTGCCATCAGAAATACCAGCATAAAGAAGGTATCAAGCAGGGATACACAATATCTCGGCACCAGATTTTTTTTTGTTGTATCAGTCGATATTTAATATTAATTATTTATGCTCATTTACACTATTTTTACAGTTAGATTGCCTGTATCATCATTTAAAATTAATCTTTAAAATGCTAATAATACTGTTAACACTGTTCACTGTAATTGTTAGCAAATATCAAAATATCCATTTTTATACTGTACATCAAATTGTTAAAATGAATACAATCCCTTGTAGCATTTAAAATGGCTGATATCATTTTTTTGTATTTTGTATTTTATTTAAAATTGATTTAGACCAGTGTTATTTTAGTGTCATATAATATACTATTATAGTTTTCATTCATATTTTGAAATAGATTTTATGTTCATATTTTCAGTTTTCATTTTAATTTCAGTTAAAACTTTTAGTCATTTTGTTTTAAACTAATGAAAATGGGAAATGTTGTCTTAGCAAGTAGCTAAAATAAAATAGGTTTTTGTGTATTTTATTTGATTTCCGTTAACATTTATTTATACATTTTTTTATGGTTTTAGTTTCAGTTATAATAACAACCCCAGAGTTTTAATATAATTAATATAAAATTGTTTAATGTTATTAAATAATAAGTTGTTAAATTGTTACCCATTTAACCAATAAAATGTTAATATTTTAACACTTAGCAAAAAGTTTTTGTTTAACCGTTCAGTTTTGATTTTAAACATTACATGTATATATGCTGTTTTGATTTCTTCAGGGTTCTCAGAAAGGTCGTAGTAATGAGAGGACGGTAACACACTTCCACTACACACAGTGGCCAGACATGGGCGTACCTGAGTATGTCCTGCCTGTGCTTTCATTCGTCTACAAGTCCTCTAGAGCCAAAACAGATGACATGGGTCCAATGATTGTACACTGCAGGTGGGCTACAGGACATTCTTTAAATGTAGCAAGTGTCATATGGTATATTTCACATTTCTTAAATGTGTGTGTGTGTGTGTGTGCTTAGTGCTGGTGTGGGCCGAACAGGGACCTACGTAGTGTTGGACAGCATGTTAAAACAGATTAAAGAGCAGGGGACAGTCAACATTATGGGCTTCCTCAAACACATTCGTACACAACGGAACCATCTAGTTCAAACGGAGGTGAGTGAACAGAAATTAGTCTCATTCTGGTAAACATAACTTCATAGTGCTCAATAATTATATCATTAAAAAAAATTGCATTATTTACTGTTTAATCAATTCTTAGTGTTACTGTGTTTCTTAATATTTGGACTCAAAGTAAAATTTTAATGATCAAGTGTCCTTCTCAAGATCATTTGTTCTGTTACCCTTACAGGAGCAGTACATCTTTACCCATGATGCTCTAGTTGAGGCCATTTTGAGTCAAGAGACAGAGGTTCCGTCAAGCCATATTCATCAGTATGTTAACAACCTCCTGACCCCAGGGGCCTCATGCAAGACATGCCTGGAAAAGCAGTTTAAAGTATGTGTACTCTTAGTTTTTAAGTGATTTCTGAAGAGCACAGCTGGAAGAATTTGTATCACCACAGATGAATTGTAGTGGAATAATATAACCTCTACATGACAATGACTTTGTGATTGCAGCTGGTGTGCCAGTCGAATGCCAAACAGAACGATTACACCAGCGCCCTGAATGACTGCAACAGAACCAAGAACAGAAGCTGCTCTCTGATTCCTGGTGTGTTCACTACACTACTGTATTTATTGCTATTCAATATTTTATGATTGACAGGATAGACAGAAAGACATAGATATAGACAGACAGACAGACCATGAATGCGTGGATGGACAGATATTTAGTTCCATACAGTGACTGTTCTGTGTGTTTTGCAGTGGAGAAATCCAGAGTGTGTTTGTCCACTTCAACAGGAGAGACGTCAGACTACATCAATGCCTCGTATGTCATGGTGAGACATTAAGTGTTTCTTTAGTCAGTTCTCTCTAGCAGGTTATTCAGATTCATAATAAGACCCATTCATGCATATATCAGGGCTATCGGCAAAGCAAAGAGTTCATCATTACCCAGAATCCTTTACCCAGCACAGTGAAGGACTTGTGGAGGATGGTGTGGGATCACAACGCCCAGGTTATTGTGTCATTGCCGGATACGAGAAGCACGGTCAGTATTACGGTAAACATCATTACAGTATGTGTGGCTAACTGCATTATAGTGTCACGCAGGCTGCACGATTCATCAAAATGAACCTGCTTGATGGTTTAATGTTTGAAAAGGAAGAGATTAAGAAAGCACTAAATATTAGTATTGTAATTTTACAGTTGTGTTGTAAAATAAAATGATATAATTTTGATTATTTTTATATAGTAATTTAGTTTTTATCATGTATAATAATAATTTGTATTTTTAGAATTATTATTTTACAGCAAACCTGAATTGTAATTTTCTTTTTTTTTCAGAAAAATTGCAATTATTTTTTTTCCAAAGTTGTGCAGCCCTAGTGTCACACCTGGATTTCCTGTTGATCTTCCAGTGCTGAATGAAACAGATTGTCCTTTCATTCATCTCTCATATTCATCATTCGTTCACTCTCTCTCTCTCTCCCTCCCTCTGTCATTTTCTTTATTTCATTCCCAGACAGAAGACAGCGAGCCAATCATATTCTGGCCCACAAGAGATCAGCCAATCAGCTACGAGACCTTCTCTGTATCGTTAAGAGGGGAGGGTCACGTGTGCCTGTCCAATGAAGACATGTTGATAGTGCAGGATTACATCTTAGAGGCGACACAGGTAACACAAGCCAATCAGATTTACCAGCTGACATTAGCAACCTGATCAGAAATTTTACCCATCGTACAAAAGCTGCGCTAATCGATTCTGAGACATGTAAATGAGCGATTTCTGTGCGTCATTTCTCCAAAACCATTCAAAAACACAAACGCAGGCATCTGTTTTAAAGATCGCAGCTGGCGCCTGCCGTACGATTGTGGAAAATATTAGGAGGAGCAAATGGCTGCTGACGAAAGTGCGAACAGAGTCTGTTAAACAACACATCTGCTGCTTTTCACACACTTAGCATTGAACCATCTGTATCTGCTGAATCACACGAAGACCCGATCATAAACACGCACACACGTTTAATTGATCCGTTTTCTCTCTCTTTTCAGGATGATTTTGTTCTGGAAGTGAAGCATTACCAGACACCACGCTGGCCCAACCCAGACAGTCCTATCAGTAACGTCTTTGAGCTGATCAACATCATCCAAAAAGAGTCCGGCTCCAAAGATGGACCCATGGTCGTGCACGATGAGTGAGTTACATCTTGGCCCTGAAGGAGATGCACACTGTGTCTTGGAAAAGACACGTTATGTCTGTTCCAGAAACTAGTGGGCCGCCTCACTGTCTGCTGTCTGGAAAGTTCAGCGTAGACCTGCATGAATTTCCAGGCTGGTTTAGCTGTTAAAGAGTAATAATAGTAAGCATTTAGTAAATATAATAATAATTAGCTTTTTATTTCGTAATTGTGCTAAAGCCAAAAGAATTGAATCTTATGTTAGGGGCGATTTACAAAACATTTGATGCGTTTTGGTTCATTTAGACAATGGCAAAGTGAAAAAGTGCAAAGTGAAAACTATACCGTTATCATTTCTGTGTTAACTACAAAAACGTGAATATGTGACATCATGCACACGCATATTACATGTTCAGTCTAGAGGGCATGCACGTGACATCACCGTCGGTTGGAGTCGCTGCGGTTACGCCCACTGAGTGGCAATTATACTGAGTGGCAGCATTGGTTTTCAGCATGAATGCCTCGAAAAACACAAAACACATCTAAAATGGGAAAGAGCTTTGAGATTGAAGATACAAATAGATTTGATAAGTAATCAAAAGCTACAGAAAAGAAGAAGCAAATGGATCGTGGCAATTAACAGAAACAACTGAACTCCAAACAGCGTAACCTGGCTTTGCATGTATCATTTTGTGCTAATATGTTGAATTTTGGGGGCAAATTCATACACTATATTGTATTTCTATACAGTATATTGGCTTGACAACTTATATTCTGCATAATTGGATGACAAACACCGACAAAACGAAATGACGATATAACACTGATTTAAGTGATCACCCGGATTTAAACCTACCTTTATTGTATTTATATAAAGTGTTCACAGGCAAATCATGCATCATGTAGTTAACCGCCGTCAAAATCAGGCACATAAATGACACTTATGTCAGGAAATTACAAATCCTGGCTGCATGTCAATATCCATGAATTACTGGATCTTTAGTAAGTTGTAAGGAACACTGTATCGAGTCTAACCCGTTTCCCCTATTAAATCCAGTCAGTTGTGTAGGCCTATATTAAAAAATAGCACACTTCATTATAAATATTGTTCCAAAGACATATTACAGTTAATATATTAAGTGAATAATGCAACAAAAGTGCATTCATTCATTTTTATGTTGCAAGAAAATAAATGAAAGACATGAAATATTTTTCCAGAAACTGTTAAAACTAAATGTCAAATGCAGTTTTGTTTTAATTACTATTATTAAAAGACTATAGATTCATGCAGTGCTTGTTAAAACTAGGAGGCAGCGTAAGTAGGGAGCATGTCTATGATGCCTGAAAATGCTATGTAGGTTGGCGGCTCGCTAGGAAAAAGAACTGATCATGCGTTCTCATCAGTTTTTTTTAATAATGTCTACGACTTGATTTGTGCTGTATGTTGCCTGTGTATCTGCAGACATGGTGGTGTGACTGCGGGAACATTCTGTGCACTGTCCACTCTCCTGCAGCAGCTTGAGGCCGAGAGCGCGGTGGACGTCTACATGGTGGCCAAGATGATTAACCTCATGAGGCCTGGAGTCTTCACTGACATTGTGAGGGTTCCTCAGGCTGCTTTCATTCAAGAGCTCATACCACAACCCAGCACACAAAACACATCGAGCACAAATGATAATACTGACAGTATATGGAAGTGTACACAAATTATAATATACATAAGTTATATAATATTTTTTGAAAAAAATATTCTTTTAAATATATATATACAGTGGGTACGGAAAATATTCAGACCCCCTTAAATTTATATTGCAGCTAATTGCTAAAATCATTTACATTTTTAAATCAACAATGTACACACCTCACCCCATACTGACAGAAAGACACAGAATTGTTGACATTTTTGCAGATTTATTAAAAAAGAAAAACTGAAATATCCCATGGTCCTAAGTATTCAGACCCTTTGCTGTGACACTCATAAACTCAGGTGCTGTCCATGTCTTCTGGTCATCCTTGAGATGGTTCTACACCTTAATTTGAGTCCAGCTGTGTTTGATTATACGGATTGGACTTGATTAGGAAAGCCACACACCTGTCTATATAAGACCACACAGCTCACAGTGCATGTCAGAGCAAATGAGAATCATGAGGTCAAAGACTGCCTGAAGAGCTCAGAGACAGAGTTGTGGCAAGGCAAAGATCTAGCCAAGACTACAAAAATGTCTGCTGCACATAAGGTTCCTAAGAGCACAGTGGTCTCCATAATCCTTAAATGGAAGACGTTTGGGACGAAAACCCTTACTAGAACTGGCCGTCCGGACAAACTGAGCTATCGGGGGAGAAGAGCCTTGGTGAGAGAGGTAAAGAAGAACCCAAAGATCACTGTGGCTGAGCTCCAGAGATGCAGTCGGGAGAAAGTTGTAGAACGTCAACCATCACTGCAGCCCTCCACCAGTCGGGGCTTTAATATGGCAGAGTTGCCCGACGGAAGCCTCTCCTCAGTGCAAGTCACATGAGAGCCTGCATGGAGTTTGCCAAGATGGTGAGAAATAAGATTCTATGGTCTGATGAAACCAAGATAGAACTTTTTGGCCTTAATTCTAAGCGTTATGTGTGGAGAAAACCAGACACTGCTCATCACCTGTCCAATACAGTCCCAACAGTGAAGCATGGTGGTGGCAGCATCATGCTGTGGAGGTGTTTTTCAGCTGCAGGTACAGGACGACTGGTTGCAATTGAGGGAAAGATGAATGCGGCCAAGTACAGGAAAATCTTCTCCAGAGTGCTCAAGACCTCAGACTGGGCCTGCGGTTAACCTGTGACCCTAAGCACACAGCTAAAATAATGAAGAAGTGGCTTCACAACAATTCTGTGACTGTTCTTGAATGGCCCAGCCAGAGCCCTGACTTAAACCCAATTGAGCATCTCTGGAGAGACCTGAAAATGGCTGTCCACCAACGTTTACCATCCAACCTGACAGAACTGCAGAGGATCACCAAATCCAGGTGTGAAAAACTTGTTGCATCTTTCCCAAAAAGACTCATGGCTGTATTAGATCAAAAGAGTGCTTCTACTAAATACTGAGCAAAGGGTCTGAATACTTAGGACCATGTGATATTTCAGTTTTTCTTTTTTATTAAATCTGCAAAAATGTCAACAATTCTGTGTTTTTCTGTCAATATGGGGTGCTGTGTGTACATTAATGAGAAAAAAAATGATTTTAGCAAATGGCTGCAATATAACAGGGAGTCTGAATACTTTCCATACCCACTGTATATAAAAAATAAAAAGTAAATACTATTATATACACCTATCAGGAATAACATTATGACCACTGACAGGTGAAGTAAATAACACAGATTCTCATCATCACAGCACCTGTTAGTGGGTGGGATATATTAGGCAGCAAGTGAACATTTTGTCCTCAAATTTGATGTGTTAGAAGCAGGAAAAATGGGCAAGTGTAAGGATTTGAGCGAGTTTGATAAGGGCCAAATTGTGTTGGCTAGACGACTGGATCAGAGCATCTCCAAAACTGCAGCTCTTGTGGGGTGTTCCCGGTCTGCAGTGGTCAGTATCTATCAAAAGTGCTCCAAGGAAGGAACAGTCATGAACCGGCGACAGGGTCATGGGCGGCCAAGGCTCACTGATGCATGTGGGGAGTGAAGGCTGGCCCGATCAAACAGACGAGCTACTGTAGCTCAAATTGCTCAAGAAGTTAATGCTGGTTCTGATAGAAAGGTGTCAGAATACACAGTGCATCGCAGTTGTTGCATATGGGGCTGCACAGCCACAGACCAGTCAGGGTGCCCATGCTGACCCCTGTCCACCACCGAAAGTGCCAACAGTGGGCACATGAGCATCAGAACTGGACCACGGAGCAATGGAAGAAGGTGGCCTGGTCTGATGAATCACGTTTTCTTTTACATCACGTGGATGTCCGGGTGCGTGTGAAATGCTTACCTGGGGAACACATGGCACCAGGATGCACTATGGGAAGAAGGCAAGCCGGCGGAGGCAGTGTGATGCTTTGGGCAATGTTCGGCTGAGAAGCCTTGGGTTCTGCCATCCATGTGGATGTTACTTTGACACGTACCACCTACCTAAGCATTGTTGCAGACCATGTACACCCTTTCATGGAAACGGTATTCCCTGGGGTACCAACAAATATTAGGTCATAATGTTATGCCTGATCAGTGTGTTGGTGTGTATATAATTTAAATAATCAATAAATAAATTGTATCAGGTTATAGTACATGTATTAATACAATCAAACACAAAAACAACAAAAAATTATGATATTTACACTACATATATCTTCAAATATAAAAGAGCTCATACATGTAAAGAGGGGAAAAAATTATTAAATATAATTAAGTAAATGTATTAAATATAAATAGGTATATTTATTTTAGGTATTTTATTTTATTGGATTATTTTATACTATAGTATATGTCCAAATGTACTTATGGAACTTTCATAGTATGTATGAGCTCTTTTATATTTGAAGATATTTATATTTGTAAATGTAGGGCTTTCCATGTGTCTGTAGACTTTTGGCATTTAGACATTTTAAAGGAAATATAGCAACTTTTTTTTTTGTTGCATATCTGTAGTTGGCAGCAATGAAGACCAGGAAAATGCCCTGCCCTGAGGTGGAATTAACTCAAATCCACAAGGGAAAATTGAATATTTTAAGTGGTATGTTGTGGTCAAACTACCAACATGTTCTTGTTTTTTTTTGGGACGGATAGGATCAGTATCAGTTCCTCTACAAAGCCATCCTGAGTTTGGTCAGCACCCAAGAAGACGAGCGAGCGCTTCAGTCCTCTGACAACAACGGCACGGTCCCAGGAGGCGTCTCGAGTGCGGCCGAGAGTCTGGAATCCTTGGTGTAACCATAGTGATGAGCCGGCACAGGAAAAAGACTTGTTTTTTTTCTATCAGAGAATGCTCTTGTTTTTCCCCGGTCCATCTCTGAACTGATAGCGCTCTGCTGGATGCAGTGCTGTCATTAAATGTGTGCCTTTGTACACTCCACGTTTTTATTAATTGTTTTCCTCTTAAACCGCCACCGTGTGCTAATGTCTTACGTACTAATGTCTTCTCATAGAGTCTCGTATTTATTCGTTTAAAAGCTTGTTTAAAGAGAAAACAACTTTTTCTATTTTAATAAGACTGTTTTTTATTAGTCTATCTTTTGTAGTAGAATTTCAGCCACTGTTTTTCATACAAATATACAAAGAAAGTGGCAAAATCAGTCATGGATAAGGGCAGGAAATAATATTCTAATGTGTAAATAATATTACAGCAACCACGTCGATGGACCAAATTTCTATTTATGTCTAGAATTTTATATTTGAGGCACTAGTGCTTTACAAGGCATGGCCGTGTTTTAATAATTTAGTCACATTTGAAATGGTGTTTTAATATTTCTGGTATCTCGCTGTTTTGTTACTGACGTAAGATGAAGCATTGCATACTGACACGGTTTAGCTGTACGAGATGTTTTGTCTGTTTGTAGGATTAAATGGAACAAGAACGTAGAACTTTATACTTCTTGTTTTTTGACAATATTTTTAAAGGAACAGTTCATGTCTAATAGTGTTTATTTACCGCACAAATAAGTTTTAATGACCCTAGTCCTTTCTTAAACCAAACAAAACTGGGTTACAGTGAGACACTTACAATGAAGGTGAATGGAGCCAATTTGTAAACCTTGAAATACTCAGTTTCAATAGTACAGCCACAACAACATGAGTGCTAACTTTTCTTTGTAAAGTTATATTCAATATAAAACCCCAAATATATAAAATGTTTATAGTTCAAAAAGTGCCTCACTGTATTTTTTTTCTTTTAAAAACAAGGGGAGTCCATTTTTACTGAAGCCAAAATAACGCTTTCGCATAATATTGTGCATTTTTTGGTACCGGTTGAGCAAGATTTTTAAAGTCCCCACAATATTCTTCATGATTCTGATTTTCATCTGCCCTCGGGACAGACTCGTGTTGATTACTGTCTCCAGACAGCAGCCGTTTGGCTCGTGTGAGCTGTTAATTCTCAACTTGCTTTTCTTGTTACCTCGGCATCCTGATTGGCAAACTAACCAAGAAGGTCTGAACAACAGTCCTTCGGTCTTCTCCATCTGGCTCAGGAGGTCAGAACAAGAGAACAAAGGCAGGTTTTCTTAAAGACGTTCGCCAAATAGGGTTGTTTTTCAATTAACTTCTGCTCTCCTCAAATTCATCTTGGCCTAATTCAACGAGACCATGTTTCTGGTAGCGATCGGGTCGCTTCTTAAGCCACTGCATCTTCAGGAACCGATTATTATAAGTCTGTGGCTTAGGGGTTTGGTGACAAAGATGACAGCTACATGGAGTTATGGAATAATCCCTTTGAAGAATTGCTTGTAATTATTCCCAAATTCTAATCCAGTCTTAAGAGCAAAAGGTTACTCATTTACACAAGACCATGTCTGGCCATTTGACCCATATTTTTGAGCGGCTACTGGTATCTTCATTTGCATTTTTAACTTCCAATAATTACAGACCCAATTATCCTGCGCTTGGTGGCCTACTTTATAGTGGCCAACAATGCAGATTGCGTTTATGGCCGCCACTGGGGAGTCAACACATGGGGGTGAGGGGGGTGAAGGGTAACTTCCTCTCAGTTCTGTCTAATGAAGATGACAAACAATATTTAAGATGTTCTTTTGATGAAAAACCAGGAAAATAAAACAAATGCAGGAAAACGCAAACGCTTTTATTGGACAAATGCTACTTTTAAAACAACTCTTTGGACATGTTATGGTTAAAATAGTATAGAAATTATTTGTACGTAACAGTACCCAATCAAATGAAGAAGAAAAGAAAAAAAAAACAGATTAAGGAAAAATTTAAAATAATTCACTACAGTGCCAAATCTCACATACAAGAAATATTATTTTGTCAACATGGAAACAAAGCTAAACAGAAAGCGGGTAATTGAATCAGTAGTATTCAACATGACATCATGTTTTGCATAAATATGACGATACTGCTTGTTTTGAACTCGATTGAGGCAGATGTTCATGTTTAAACCCTTTGAGTACAAGGGTAGGAAATACTGACAGCGTATAAAGTTCATTTTCAACAGCAGAAAGCGGGAACGGTGCGGCTCCGTGTCAAAGTGCATTGTGGGAGTTTATTTACACCGCCGCAGGTCAGTCTAACGATCATGATTTATGATGACACTGATAAAAATTAACACTCATTTTTAACTAATACAAATCTCACAGATTCTCTAAATCGACTTTCAGATTCAAGTTTGAAAGCAAAAGTACTAGCAGTTGGATCATCCGCAGATCAAGGTAATGATCTGCAACCGTTCGTTGTGGAATATGTGCGGTTTCTTTACAGGCTTTAATGGGGTTTTTTCATTACAGGCGCGTGGCACAGAAATGAGTGAGAAATTGATGATGTCAGTGTGTGTGTGGTTACTCTGATACGGTGCTCTTGGTGATGCACCGGAGCCCCTCCTCCTGCAGTCTCTTCAGCACCGGACTGTAGATGTTCTTTGTCATCGGCACCACGAGTCCTTTAGTCGTCAGCTCTCCTGCAGTCAGACAGCACACATTCACAGTAAATCAAAGCAGTGCTGGAAAATATTTCAGTAATTGTTCAACGTAGCCAAAAAGATACTTAAAAGGATGGTTCACTCAAAAATGATCCCATGATTTACTCACCCTCAAGCCATCCTAGGTGTATATGATTTTCTTCTTTCATACACATACAATCGGACATATATTAAAAAAATATGTCCTGGCTCTTCCAAGCTTTATATTTTTTATGTGAATGGCAGCCCAAAAAAGTGCATCCATCCATTATAAAAGTACTCCACATGGCTCCGGGCGGTTTATAAAGTTTCAGGTGGACCACCTTCCGTTTTAAACTTAAGAAGAAACTGGCGCGACGATGACGTTGGCCGTAGCGTAAGAGTTTTGAAGAGCAAGAGGCGTTACACTTTCTTCATAAGTTGAATACGGAAAGGGGTCCGGCAGAGGCTAAATGTTGCATAGTTTATAAAGTTGTAAATATGGAAAGTTTTCTTACACAAACCCATTGATTCCCTTCAGAAGGCCTTTATTAACCGCTCAGAGCCATGTGGAGTACTTTTATAATGGATGGATGAACTTTTTGGACTTTAGATTTTAGGCTGCCATTCACTGCCATTATAATGCTTGGATTAGCCAGGACATTTTTTAAATAATTCTTGATTGTATTCATTTGTAAGAAGAATGTCATTTAGATTTGAGGGTGAGTAAATGGGCGAGTACCATGTTTTACCATGCCTAATACTGATCTAGTTTACTGCAGTGTGCAACAAGTGTCTCATAGTAGCCGCCGAGCAAACACACAGAGTAGCGTTATAACATAACTTTCAACACACTCAAATAATGTATCTAATATGATAAAACAGCGCTGCGTTAACTCACACACACATGAGCAGAAGCAGAAGTGGTCGCCTGAGGCATAATAAAAGCTCATCGTCATCAAGCTACGCCTTTGTTTTGAATAAGCGACCTCTATATTGTGGCTTTAACTGTGTCTGTGGATGTTTAAGAGGCTGTTGTGTTGACTTATTGTAGTTTTATTTTGATTTTAGAAAATAATCACGATTTCTCTCCTCAAAAATCAACAGTTTCTTATTTTCACTGGCATGAGCCAGGACACCTGATTCATCTGCTTCAGAGTTTACACCTCTGAATCAAAATGACTTTACAAGAACGTCCACCGGCCATTGTGTGCAACTACTGGAAATATTTTCAAAAATGGTCAACGATTTAATGTTACTGGTATCATTCCAATAAGAAAAATGGGTATATTTAAGATATATTTATACATTTAAGCCAATGAATTTACCCCATTGGACCCCACATTATTGCAAGCTGGCAAATAATTATTTGCTAATTAAATTAAAATATAAGAAACATTTTATTAGATTTGTGAATGTGATATTTTCCACTTAATGTTTATAAATAAAGGTTGACCACTGGACACTGGAGTTAATAATGTTTTTGTTTGTTTGAGTAAAACAAAAAATAATATTTTCTGTAGTTTCAACTAATTTTTTTTAACCTAAAATAACAAACTAAAAAAAATATTACAATTTTTTTAAAATGAATTATTTTATTTGAAGCATGCAAAGATCTGGACAATCAATTAATTGCATCTAACATAAATGTGTGTGTATATATATATATATATATATATATATATATATATATATATATATATATACACACACACACATTTATGTTAGATGCAATTAATTGATTGTTATATAATATTGGGCAATGTATCGGTTATCAGATTCTAAAAATAAAATATTCAGTATGGGCTCATCTTTCTATATTGGTGCATCCATAACAGTTAAATGAGTGTTTTGAAGTTGTTTAGTAACTTGAACACACTGACCGTTGAGCACCATATGGGCTGCGATGGCTGCAGGGTAGCCCACAGTTTTGGCCATGGCAGAGTATCCATTGGGATCCCCGTAAACCACCAGACTGATGTGTTTGGTCTCCAGCTCGCCCGTTGGGTGTCTGATTCCAACATCGTTCCTCATGATGATCATATCGCGCTCGCCTTTAGCTGAGACAGAATGATCCAAAAACAATGCTCATTTATGTGCAACTGAAGACATTTATCCTCATCCCGGAGCACGGCGAATGACCTCCATAAACATTAGAAATCTTCAAAACTCTCTGAAACTCATGACATCATGTGACACTGGCAAAATATGGAAAAGAAAAAGCAGCTGGGACTTTACCAAAGGAGAGTTTGGCCTCCAGGTGCTTAGCAAGCGCTGCTAAGATGGTGTCGGCGTGAGGAACCGGCTCTTCACTGAGCATCCCGAGGCTGATGGGATTCAAACTGTCAGTCATCTCTATGCTGTATGACTACTTTATCATTTACATTTACAAATATACTTTAAAAGGTATGTAGGATTTTGCAGTAAAATATCCAAAAACCACTAGGCCAGTGTTATACATTTTGTTCAGTTGAGTTCTTACAATATCCCAAATGTTTCCAACTATTTGTAAATAGTCAGAAAATCGTTTTTTTTTACCAATTAACCGGGACGTGTGAGCATCATGGTGAGCATAGCGTGTGAGGGAGTCGCCTGTCAACTGCATCATATCTGCATAACCCTCGTTTCCGACAACAAGTGTCACAGCAGAAGCCGAGCGAACGCACAGAGTAACGTCATCATTTTAAACAAACTCAAATGTATCTAATATTGGGAAGACCACATATCCCAAGATTCTGCGCTCAAACTTGACATCATCAAGCTACGCCTTTGTTTTGAATAGGCGACCTCTAGCGGACGGACACGTTGCATAGTGCACCTTTAATATAAATCTTAGACATTATAAAGACATCATTTAGAATTTAAACATTATAGTGGCAAAAAATATGTATGTAATATTTTGATGTGTTGATGCAAGTGTGGTGTTAGCATTACATTGTTATGAGGTTGCTAGGTGGTTGCTGTGTTTTAATTGGCTTTTACTACATTCTGTGTGGTTGTAAGGTGGTTGCTATGACATTGCTACGCAGTTGCTGGGGTGTTCTAAGAGGTGTTTATTGTGTTATGGGGTTTCAATGGCATTGTTAGGCAGTTACTGAGGTGTTCTAAGAGGTATTCATTGTTATGAGGTTGTATGTATTTTCGATAGTGTTGCTGGGGTATTTTAAGAGGTTATTATTACATTGTTACAAGATTGCTAGGTAGTTGCTATGGCATTGCTATGTAGTTGCTGAGGTGTTCTAAGAGGTGTTTATTATGAGGTTGAAAGATGGTTGCTGGGGTTTTCTGAATTTTTTTATTGCATTATTATGAGGTTGCTAGGTCGTTGATATGGTGTTGCTGGGGTATTTTAAGAGGGTTTTATCGCATTGTTATAAGATTGCTAGGTGGTTGCCATGGCATTGCTATGCGGTTACTGGGGTGTTTTAAGTGGCTTTTACTACATTCTGTGTTAGGAGGTTGCCATGGCATTGCTATGCAGTTACTGGGGTGTTTTAAGTGGCGTTTACTACATTCTGTGTTAGGTGGTTGCCATGGCATTGCTATGCGGTTACTGGGGTGTTTTAAGTGGCGTTTACTACATTCTGTGTTAGGTGGTTGCCATGGCATTGCTATGCGGTTACTGGGGTGTTTTAAGTGGCGTTTACTACATTCTGCGTTAGGAGGTTGCTAGATGGTTGGTGGATTATGATGGATTAATACTTGGGGATTACTTAAATACCCTCATCATTTCATAGGATTCGAGCCCATAAATCTGGCGTAAAGAGTGCTATGTTCCACTGTCTGAACGCTTTATTTAAATTAAGCATTATTTGTTACTAAAATTGGTTGGTGGATTATGATGGATTAATACTTGGGGATTACTTAAATACCCTCATCATTTCATAGGATTCGAGCCCATAAATCTGGCGTAAAGAGTGCTATGTTCCACTGTCTGAACGCTTTATTTAAATTAAGCATTATTTGTTACTAAAATTACTTATTAAAAAAGATTAATGAATGAATAAAATATATGATTGTTTATTAATGCTTGATTTTATTAAGCTTTAAAGCATACAGTAGAAGTATGTATGCTAAAGTAACAGAAGGCTGAATTCTTCTACTCACCATCTGAGGCTCTGCATCCTGAAGTCATCCCTGCCGATCCGCTCATAAACAGCGTCCTCAAAGGCACTGCAGCTCAAAGTTGTGGACAAGCCAATCATCTTACAGAGAAGCTCTTTCTGTATACAAGACACAATGATATTAAAAAGAAAGCTGTGTGCAGGACTACTAATCACCTGAGAGTGGTTTAAGTGTTCAGTGCCCTTGTTATAACTCTCAAGTCTTGTATGCTCTTTCCATCATGCATTAATATATATATTTATTAAAGAAAATACATTTTATGAATATAATGAAAAAAAGGTCAATAAATCCATACCCATGAGAGAGGAGAAGCTGTGTGGTCTAACAGTGGACACGGCTCAGTGTTGATGAGTCCCAGTTTTACAAAGCCACTCATTGCAGAGGAGAAGCCCTGCAGACACACATGCATAACATGTTGGCACTGGAAAACAGAGGCTACAATGATCTGTACAACTGATCAGCATGAATACCTTGAAGCGCAGAGTTCCTCTGACCAGCGTGTGTGCCGACTCAATCCCATACGGCTGGGCGTACTTGGTGCTGTCTCGGTTGGGAAACCCTTCCAGGTTGAATCCGGGCATGAAATCCATGGGCTTTGTGACATCCAGGAGAGCACCGCCAGGAGGAACACTGACAACCTGAGCAGTGAAGGACGGACAGTTTTGTGAACTAGATGCTAAGTGGATGCTACAGGATTACAGAGGGGATTTTAAAAGTGAGCCTGTATCACCTGGTTGTCTTTCAGATAGATGGCCGGACTGATGGTGTTGAGCAGGACACCGTAAGGACTCCAGCTAAACTTATAACGCAGTGGGTTGTCTGAGCATTCTGGAGCAGGAAGACCACCGCAAAAAGAACTGTAAGACTCCACCTGTCAAGAAACAGTGATTTAAATTTGGAGTAACTCAAGAGCACCATGTGACTTGACTCGACCGTTAAGTGAAAATGAACATTCACGAAGCTGTGAATGATTGCTGAGGTCTGTCAATATGTCTTCCAGACGTGGTGATGAGCGCACCAATGGTGCGACAGTATGTCACTCTATTGCAAATACCCATCAACACATCCAACTGGTAAACAAACATGAGTGCATGCATGCAATACCTACAGTGCAACCGTCTGCCTTGGCCTGGTCGATGCACTCCATGGCCAACATGTGATCAATGCCAGGGTCCAGACCCATCTCATTGACGATGGTGATGCCAGCATCTTCGGCACTTGGGAAACAACAGCCAATCATGGTGAAGCCTCATGCATATATTAATGAACTCAACCAGTGGCAGTTTACAAGCCAACAAAGGGACTGATTTTTACTTAAAGGGACATAAACATTATAAACAAGAGACATAACATTATTTCTGATATTTAAAATTTTTGATTATTTCACCTTTTCAATGACTCAATTGATCCAGTTGACAAAAAATCTGAATAGTCACTCTCAAATCTGGTTCTTGGGTTAATTTACTGACCCTTGCAGTGATTGTCAATTAATATTTGAGATATCTAAATGATTTAAAATAACTGTAGAGCATGCTTTTTTTTTTACTTTTAATTCATTTTGAGATTTTTTGGGGGGAGCATAAAGTTTTTTTTGGATGATACTGTCCTGATGTCATAAGAAAGATCCTCACCTTCAAGCAGTTTAACCATGTTTTTTATCATTATGAAATATATATTAATATTTGACAAAAACGAAACTAAACAAAAAATATGAAAAATGTATCTGAGTATCATGCGTTCATTCATTTTTTTAATTTAATATTGAAAGTAGAAAAATTGGAAACGGTTCCTTTATCGTTTTGACATAAAAAACAATGATATAATGGGTAATGTACGGGAGCAGATGCAAGGTACATTCATATTTCTGAAATAAACACCTGTAATAGCTGATTTCTCTGGCATGTGTAATTAGCCATGAACCTATGTCACAATACGCTTTGTGTCAAGACATTCATTAGTCTGGTTATTTGATGAGAAAGAGATGAAATGTAGCTGCAATAAATGCTTTAAGAATCCATACAACTGTAGCAGCGGATGACTATTATCATGTTGCGCAGAACTGAAGAACAACTGATGACGACAGGTCTGATCCTCGGTTGACCAGTGGAAAGAGGCGTTTCATTCTCACCCACATGTTAAGATTGAATATTCAAGCGGTTTAATTTTCAACCCCTGAACGCTGTTATTTTCTTAGATTTAGGAATCAAATTCTAATTTTTCTACTTTCAATTTTAAATCAAAAAGGACCAAATATATATTTTTTTAATTCATTCAATTTCTAAGAAACATTAAGTTCCTCACCTCCTCTGAAGCTCCTTCATGGCGGGGCTCAAGTAACTGGCGGTCACCATGTTCACCCTCATTTTAATGCACTGCTTGGCTACTTGTGGATGAAATGTGTACGGCAGCATGCTGGACGGCAAAAACAATAAATAAATGTGAAATGTTGGCCTTTTAAAGTGTACATGAAAGTAGAATTGCTAATGTCAAAGCATAATCAAGTGAATGAAGTTTTTGTTTGTGCCTGATGACGATGTCGTGGTCTTTGATCAGAGACTCGAGGTGGCCTTCCTGGCTGGTGATGTCCAGCATCACGGCGATGGTGTTGGGGTATTTTGCTGCCATGTCCTCAGCCTGATGCAGCAGATTTGAAGCTGCAATGCAAAGATCACAGGAGATTTAGGGACTGTGACTATAATTTCTACACTGCAGTAAAACAGCAATCCAGATGGATTTTGCGACGGGAACATACCCACTGTGACCTGAGTGCCAGCGTCCCTAGTGAGATACTCGATAACTGGCCCAGACACATAGCCTGAGCCCAGCAACAGCACCCGCTTCATTCCTCCTTTCTTTAGGATCTGCTCCGATTCCCTGTTTGCCAGATGGTACAGCCATTACTACTCACACACACACACACACACACACATTTACACACACACACACACACACACACACACTCCTTTTCACTGGCCAAGCAATCTGTGAAATCACAAAACATATCCTGCTGGATAGTGATCTTAAACCGATTGAAAGGGATTCAAAACCCACAAAAGGACACAGAAAGATCTTGTAGGATTGTCCAGGAGATGAAATCAAGAAAAAAAGAAAAAACACCTAAAGGTCATTTTTCATTTTATGACAAGAATATCTCACCACAAACACATACAAATAATCAATGGTACTTCCGGAGCAGGTAGGGTGTATAAAAGAAAACACACAGATCTTCTTCTAGATCAGCCAGTTCTCCATTCAGAATATAATCAAAGCAGTTTAAAATCAACGATTTGCTCTGCGAGTCCCCAGGGACACACGAGATCCAAGCACCCCGTCGCTACGCCTAATTGGATCTGATGCGCACATGCAAAAAATTTAACACTTAACCCCCAACCACCTGCATGCCTTTCTCAAAATACCATTAAACTAGACATTCATAACCACTAAATGTGTTTTAGATCAGGGTTTATTTAGTGCTGCTTTTACAAAGATCATATAATGAGGTGCATTAGTTCATAATAGAACACACTTTCATTTCAAATAGGAAGGTTTGTCATGGCCTAACAGTGATTTGTACCATAGTTAAAGGGTAAGGCGCATTAACCATAAAAAAACACGATAAACACTATCTGTTTGGATTTTGGACAATCATTTGCCAGTTGAATAGGAATTAGTAAATTTATATGGGGACAAAACACTTCCACATAAAGATTACACAACGGGATCAACAGAAATCTTTTTGGTTTGAAAGTGACTTCTATGTGAGCTGTGCTTAATACTTTATTGACAGTACAACATTGACAAATTACAATTAACCTTTTTTGTCTGCAAAATGTTGAAAAATGAACGCACTGCCTGCAGCCTTTATAAATCAGTGGCAACATCAATTTGCTTAATGACTATTTATTATAGGAGTGTGCAAAACTACATACAGTATTTTCAAAATCTGTGGGTTGCTTAAATGACTCGAGAACTAATTAGTCTGCATACTGTAATTAGTCGAAATACAGACTTGCCAAATGACTGGGTTTAGATGAACAGACCACAGGGATTGAGAGATGTTTTTTTATCTGACATGCTGTCTTAAAATTGCAATGACAGTGGCATAAAATGTAAACAATAAAACAAATTTAAAATAAAATTAGCGAGAGTTGTGATGCAATGGGAAAAATGTTTGTTTATGGCTGCAATGTAATTTTTTTTATTTATAATAATACTAAAATGTAATAACATTTATAAAGAAAAATAAATTAAATAATTATTTATAATTATAATAAATAATTTTATAACACTTAAATATAATTAACATTATAACATTAATAATAAATTAAATCTAAATGTTATTTTAATAATGTAAATGCAGTTTAAAAATAATACATACAAATATTAAATGTAACAAATCTAATAACATGAAAAAATATATACTCCATTTAAAACAAATTAAACGATAATAAAAATATTTTTATAATGCTAAAAATGTAATACAATTTAAAAATAAATGAATAATGAATAAAAATTATTAATTCTAAATATGTATAATGATAAAATGTAGTTACAATTATGTTAAAAATATTAATATTTTTACATCACAAATCTAATAACCTTTAAAAATTAAATTTAAATATTTAAAAAAATCTATTTTTTAACACTAAATGTAATATTTAAAAAATACTCTAATTAAACAATAATCCACAATCATTTGGTCTATATTGCACCAAGAATCTATATTCAGCACAGTACAATCAGATATTCTTTAATAAGAAGCAATGGCTCTCTTAGACAGCTTTCATTCAAGACAAGAACAAATAAATCAAAACAAGTCAAATGTTAGGTCTTTAAAGCTTCAATTGATTAAATGGAGGTCAATTTTGGTGTGTGGGTGGCTTCATTAAGTATTGACCACAATGGATACAGACTTGCAAATTCAGTCAAACGTTTTATCATCCTGGTTCTTCACCCTTGAATGAGACAGTGGTGGCATAAAAGAGCTCTATTAGAGTGTGTTGAGAAAGATGTGCTGACTGCGGGAGGCACAGGAAGCTTTGATTACGGCTTGAATGAGATTTTTGTTGTTGTTGAAAGGATCGTGTTATTCCATTAAATGAAAATGATTCAAAAACTAGATATAATCAATTAATGAGCATGAAAAGATATTTGGCTTGTGAATAGTGAAGCTTACCTTGGAGAATAATTGAACTTAAGAAACTTAAAAAGAACTGAAGCATTGATTTCTTTTTCTGGCATGCAAAAAATTCCAAGAACAAGAGTGAGTGGGAGAGACTGTGGCTGCGATGAGAAAGTAAGATTATCTACCCATGAGAGAACATGACGTGTACTCTAGCCAAGCAAGGTGTTATGGCAGTGCAGAACGAGGCACAGGAGCCGAACCCTGAGTCTGAACAAAACAAACACGGTCAGCAACTCGTTTCACTTATATTAAGGTTTAATGTTTCAAACTCAGCCTGGGAAAATTCATTAGCCTGAAAAAAAATTTGCTAAACAGGTCTGGTGAAACTCCTGTTTCAGTTAGACTATACAAATTAGCCTCAGATATTATAGAAACATTTACATGATCATTCAAAAAGCAGTTTAGGATCACTTTATTTTAAGGTGACGTGGTTACACGTTACTACATGAACTTAATAAAAGTAATAACAGTATATTATGCATAATTACAAGTAACAAACACTAACCCTAACAAGTACATGTAGTTTATTAAAATGACTCAGTACTTAATTGAGTAAGTACAATGTAATACAATGTAACTACATCACCATAAAATAAAGTGTAATCAAATGTTTTTTCTAAACCATAATAGTGTACAATATATATATATATATATATATATATATATATATATATATATATATATATATATATATATATATATATATATATATATATATATATATACACTAATCAGGTAACATTATGACCTAATGTCCTAATATTGTGTTGGTCCCCCTTTTACTGCCAAAACAGCCCTGACCCATCAAAGCATGGACTCCACTAGAACCCTGAAGGTGTGCTGTGGTATCTGGCACCAAGATGTTAGCAGCAGATCCTTTTATCCCTGTAAGTTGAGAGAGGTGGGGCCTCCATGGATCAGACTTGTTTGTTCAGCACATCCCACAGATGCTCGATTGGATTGAGATCTGGGGAATTTGTAGGCCAAGTCAACACCTCAAACTCATTGTTCTGCTCCTCAAACCATTCCTGAACCATTTTTGCTTTGTGGCAGGGCGCATTATCCTCCTGGCCACAGCCACCAGAGAATACCGTTTCAATGAAAGGGTGTACATGGTCAGCAACAATGCTTAGGTAGGTGGTACGTGTCAAAGTAACATCCACATGGATGGCAGGACCCAAGGCTTCCAAGCAGAACAGTTCCTAAAGCATCACACTGCCTCCGCCGGCTTGCCTTCTTCCCATAGTGCATCCTGGTGCCATGTGTTCCCCAGGTAAGCATTTCACACGCACCCGAACATCCACGTGATGTAAAAGAAAACGTGATTCATCAGACCCCCTTATTCCATTGCTCCGTGGTCCAGTTCTGATGCTCACGTGCCCACTGTTTGCACTTTTGGTGGTGGACAGGGGTCAGCATGGGCACCCTGACTGGTCTGCGGCTGTGCAGCCCCATAAGCAACAAACTGCGATGCACTGTGTATTCTGACACCTTTCTATCAGAACCAGCATTAACTTCTTGAGCAATTTGAGCTACAGTAGCTCGTCTGTTTGGTCCGACCACACGGGCCAGCCTTTTCCTGCTTCTAACACATCAACTTTGAGGACAAAAATGTTCACTTGCTGCCTAATATATCCCACCCACTAACTGGTGCCGTGATGAAGAGATAATTGGTGTTATTCACTTCACCTGTTAGTGGTCATAATGTTATGCCTGATTGGTTTATATGTATATTAAATTGCCCTGAAATGTCTGCAAATGTACACTGGTGGTCAAAAGTTTGGCAAAATTAAGATTTTTTTTAGGTTTAAGAAAGAAGTAGATTATGCTTATAAAGGCTGAATTTATTTAATCAAAAATAAAGCAAAAACAATAATAATGCAAAATATTATTACATTTTAAAATAACTGTTTGCTATTGTAATATATTTTAAAATGTAATTATTTCTGCGATGGCAAAACTGAATTTTCAGCATCATTACTAAATCAGTGTCACACGATCCTTCAGGAAACATCATTCAAAATTATTACAAAATCTTAATTGACCACCAGTGTAATTGCGATGAACTTTGTGTCATCTTTCCAACTCAACACTAATATGTCTACAGTGCGTCGTTTTTCTAGAGGAACAGAGTTGTACATCAGCGTTAAAGTGCGTTAATCTTTTGCATAAAAAAAGTCTACATTGAGGCGAAGCTGAAAGCATTTTCCTCTATAGTGATAAAAGAGCATTTCAAGGCCACAGGCTGTTGAGAGCTGGGTTACGGCAATGTTTTTACCTGTCTTTCAACCTTTGAAGAAATCTTCAGAATAAGACTGCCATCCTCGGCGTGTAAGCACATTATCCAAAGCAATGTTACAAGTACTTCTGTATTGTCCAATCGGACAAATCAGACTAAAAACTTTTGGATCTACTGTAATACCACAAGGCACATTGAATTCACTTAAAGGAAAGAAAAAACATTCCTTACTTCCTTTCTCGAAGTTTCTGAATGTATTCAAACTTAGGCGTCAACTTCCCGTTGGACGTAATTACAGCCTAGAATGAGAAAAGCAATGCATACATTACAAATATTACTACTGCAATTCTGCAACAGTTATTTCAAATTGTCATAATATTTCACAATATTATAGTTTTTACTGTGTTTCTGATCAAATAAATGCAGCCTTGGTGAGCAAAAGAGACTTCTTTTCAAGAACATTAAAAAAATCGTACACACAATGTTTCCACACAGCATTTTGTAGCAGAAGTGAACGACTGCGCACAAACACAACTCAGACGAAGCTTTGCTTCATGGGGCAAGAGCAATTTAGAGGGGAAAAAATTAAAAGCTGTAAAAACACCTTCTTAATACACTTACATCTCTGACTTGTGGAGAGTAATCCTCTTCCTCTACCGGTCTGGTGGCGTCTGATGGGAGCTGAGGGTCAAAGGTTACCATCACAAATCTGCTCAAATATTCACATCTTCAACAAGGTAAGAAACAAAAATGCTAAAGTCTCTCAATCAGAACCAGACCGGCACATGTTCGAAGCAATCTTCTCCAGAGCAAAGCTGTTGGGTAATTACTCACCACCGTGTCATATCTTACCATCTCCCAGATGTAAGGGAACAGCCGGTCACCAAAATACTCAGTCGCCTCAATAGGCAGCTGGGCGGGCAGATTATCGATGGAGCACATGAGAATGCCGTTACCTTCCACGCTGCACAAAGATACACGCAAATCAGCAGAGGTTAAACATTTTTATTTGTTTGCATTCAAATATGATATTGCCATATCAACTTCACAGGCTTTTACAAGGGCAGATGTAACATTCCATCAACAATCCACAATATTATATAAGGCATATGCTATTCACGCTAAGTTTAAACCGTATGTTCTTGGTAATAACTGTTAGATGCTATTTATACTTGGTGATAATAGTGGCAGGTGCTATTTGTACCCCAGTGCATTGTAGTTTATTATAAAACAGGTCGGTTGTGTAAAAAGCTAACACCTTACTCTCCACGCCACTCCTCCAGTTAATAAACTGGTTTCTTTTGTGGCTCAACCAGACATTGGTGGGCGGAGTTAGTGTAAATAGCCTCTCCGATATAATTAATACTATGCAGTGAATACAACATTTTTATAAAATTCAACTTAGAAAAAAAATTCCTTAAATGCACTTGTGATTTCTAGGTCCATCTTACTTTTCCTCAAGTTTGCCCTGATAAAAATAGTTGTCGCATGACAAAATCGGTCACTCAAATCTCTATGATATTCTAGTTTCTGGATATGACTGGTCTGTCCTTTATTGAAAGTCTATGGGAGTTTTTGCTTGATGTTCATTGTTAGGGGTTAGTTCAGTGGGAGGTTGAAGCACCACACCTGTCATGGTCAATATGCTGGTTGGCATCATACATGCAGAAGGGTTTCTCAATAGTGGTACACTCTGTCATGAACTCAATGGAGCCGCCTGTGTCCGCAGAGATGTCACAAATGGCCAAGAACCTGAAATGCACAGATGATCAGATGCGGCAGTTTCTTGAAACAGACGGCTTTTATGTTACTTTATGGTGCTTTTTTGTCATTTTGGAGTACAACAATAATAGTAGATGCTCACTTGTGAGGAAGTGCAGGGCACCCGTGATCGGGTGATGAAGACGCAGGTATGACGGGTCTGATCAGTCGCTGGGCATCCAGTCGCCGCAGCAGTCTGGGCGTGTGAGGATCCCAGTATATGCCGTTTATCAGACAGGTTGTGTAAGGGGCCACCTGTGCAAACACAGTAGACTTTTCTAATGCGCTTTAGTCACATTTACTTTTCAAACAATGCAGCCAATAAAGGTGTGGTCACATTGGCGAAATTAAGAGGGCAAAAAGGTCAATTTCTATTGGTTTTATTGTTTTATGAAGTACAGCACAGGCAGAAGTTACTTTCAAACAAGCAGCTCTCTGTCTTGAACTAATTGCAAAATATGCATAGAAAAATGTTTTACCCTTGCACGAAATTACCATGTGTGTATTCCTGTTGAAAATTATTGGATTTCGTCAACGAAAATTCGCCGAACAATGGTAAATGTGACCGCACCTTAAGACTCCAATCAGCTGCCTGGTACATTTCTTGTGTGCACTCACGGTCTTCCTGAAGTGCGATGTGTAAAGCTCAGGATGGTATTCATACTCCAGGGGATCGTAGAGTCCATCGCTCTTTCTCATCAGGTGGTGATGTCTGCTGATGACTGTGGCGTACACTTTGGACATGTCTGCATAGAGGATTAGCAACACAGTAAAACACCTCACATGAAAATACACTTCCTCTTATGTGTAACCGTAAAAATACTAGGAAACAGTAGATATACCTCCACTCTCAGAGACTTCTTTCAATTCATGAGGTTCCACGTACTCACAGGGGAGCTCGTTGAAGATTTCTTGGGCGCCCTGAAAAGGAAGCATTTTTTTTTTTATATAAGAGTAAAACTAAAGTGATTGACTTAATTTCGTTTTTGGGATTACTAGAATAGGTGTTCAAGCTTGAACGTCCAAAAAACAGCACCTCTCATCCCAGTCTGTCAGTAACGCTCTGTTAAGTTTGTGTCTCTATGAAGGCCCCTCCTTCTGAAAAGCACAATGTGCTCTTATTGGTTGGCTGGGCCAGTGTGTTGTGATTGGTTAATTGCTTTGAGAGTGTTTTGGAAATGTCACACCCCTTATCATAACTGCGAGTTTCAACACAAGACTAATAGAATTCAACCAGGCTTGTGCGTGTTATTTTTTTATTTAAAGTTATTTTAGATACAATGTTATTACATATAGTCCACAAGACAAAAAATAGCATTGTGTTTCCTTCTGAAACTTCAGGGAATGTTTGAAACTTTTTAATAGTTGTGTTTGTGTCCCTCAATCGTCCTCAGTGTGAAAATATGGATCTCAAAATCATTCAGTCACTGATGGAGAGGGTTCAGATATGCAAAAGATGCTGGAAAACTGAAGAGTTTGCAGGACCTGAAGGATTTTTATGAAGAACATTGGGCAGTTTAACTGTTCAGGACAAACAAGGGACTCAAGAACAACCATCGCAACACACAAAAACAAGCATGGATCATCCAGGTAACGACACACAGTACTGAGAATCAATGATTCATAAACTTTTTAATAAATTCAGCTATTTTTTTTGTCTTGTGGACTATATGTAAACATCTTTTATGTAAAATATCTTATTCAGGACAGTACTAAATGAAAAGAAAACACATTTTGTATGATTGCTTACATTTTGCTAAAATGATTCACATTTTCACTGATTCTGCAAGCAGTTCACATACTTTTTCTTGCCACCGTAAGTGTTTATATTGGGACTGTTTCAGACAGGTCTGGTAGGAACCGCTGCGGAGGAGCACAGTCCCTGCGTGACTCGCCAAAGACATGAACAGAGAGAAGTAGCTCCGGCTGCAATGTTCTTCTTCAAGACGCATGCAGTTCTGTTTATTAACCGCTAGAGTGGTTATGTAGTTATGTAGAAGTTATGGACTGCATCTTTAAATGAGGAATATTGTGACTACAGTCATGGCGATTCAGGGAGTTCAGAAACAGAAACATTTAGAGAATATCTCCCTTTGGAGTGACTGTTTTGTAACTTTGCAGACCTTTTTCATGCTCAAACAGCAATATCACACACTAAAGCCTCGGTTATACTCTAATCCGGACAAGTACACAGACAGCACGGATGCAGAGTACTTGTATTTATACTACTTTGCTGGGGTTCGTTCAGCGGACGACACGTGCAGTAGATAGGCGTGTACACATCCACACTTCCAATTTCACTCCATGAATTAGTGCACATCTGGCTGTCTTTATATTGTTTTAACAACGGATTGTAGAGGTGCGGGTAGCGACGGACTTCTTCACACAGCCTCTTTTCAAATTCAAAGTACATGTTGTTTTTCCAGTGCATGCACAGTTGGTGCTTTTGTAGCCTAGAAAATAAAAAAAATAGGAGGTATGCGGATGTTTGCAAAGAGCCTTCACGTACACCATCCAATGATGATTTTTACATCATGCGGATCCACACGCACTCGGAAAATATAACACAAGCTTAAATAAAATAAAATAAATAAAAGCATAATAGGTCCTCAAATTATAAACACATCCTTACCTTAGACACATTGCCGGTGCCAGTGAACACAAATGTGAGAGGACCGATGGACCTGGGCATCAAACCCAAGGATATTTCATACCCACAATCCCTCACTGCCTGGATGGCCTGGCTGACGTTTCTGTAGTTGTGCGCCATACCAATGTGCTGTCAAAGTGATTAAATATTAAAAGATATCATATACTCAAAAATTGTAGTTTTAAATTATTAAACTGAACTAAGTAAGCTACTAAATAATCAAGACCTAATAATCAAGTACCACATATAACATTGTATGTGCCAAGCAAAAAGTAGACATTAAAACTGCAACTCAAAAATGAATACCATAAATGGGGTGTGGTGTCCAAGGGCAAGAAAACGCAGACCCAGACCGTGTAAAATATTAATCATTCCTGTAAAAAACACAGACATCATGTTAAACATGCAGCAGGGAAAGCCTTTAATGATTTACACTACTATTACAATGTTGTTTTTTTAAAAGAAGTTTCTTCTGCTCACCAAGGCTGCTTTAGTTTAATCAGAAATACAGTAAAAACATTAATATTGTGAATTATTAATAGAAATTTAAATAACTTTTCTATATGAATATATTTTAAAAGGTCATTTTTTTCTGTGATGCAAAGCTGAATTTTCAGCATAACTACTCTTCATTGTCACATGATCCTTCAGAAATCATTCAAATATTCTGATTTGCTGCTCAAGCGATATATCTTATTTTTGTGGAAACCATGATACTTTTTAAAGAGTTTTGATGAATAAAAAGTTCAAAAGAACAGCATTTGCTAAAATGAAAAATATATTGTGTAACTGTCTTTACTGTCACTTTTGAACAATTAAAAACATTCTTGCTGAATATAAGTATTAATTTATTTTAAAAAGACCCCACACTTTTGAACGGTAGTGTAGTTCACCCAAAAATAAAGTGTATAGCTGTCCTTGGTCTCCATCCACTTTCATTGGAAAATAGCAGCTTGGACATTCGGCTAAATATCTCATTTAGTGTTTCTTACGTGAAGGTCAGAGAGGTTTGGAACAACATGAGGGTGAGTAAATGATCTCAGAATTTAACTCAGGTGACTTTATACATAATGTTGTGACAGTCAAAAAGTCCCATACCGGCAACACCAGCCCACTGTCCAAATGCTACAATTCTGAAGCCATTGGCGTCCACCATCTTTTCATAATCAATGAGTCGAACTTCCTAAAAAGGGAGGATTATGATGACACATGAGTATCTTGTGAAAGCTGCTTTTCCTGAATAAACATTTCCAAATACGTATGACGCCAGAAAGAGCACTGCAGTTGGCTTTCAGTGTAAACACTGTCCTTGACCATTTTTATTCTATAAAGAGACTTTCACCTTTTTAAGAAGGTCATCTAGGAGCCCCATGTTTGCCTCTTGTGCTTTAATTGTGTGAGAGAAGAAGGCATAAGTCTTGCGGGGGTACACCTTTTCCTCCGCGGGTCTTTTCACACCGACGATGAGAGACGCCTCTGAGATGTCCTCCTGGATAACAGCTCCGGCTTTTTCATAGTACTGAGAACAGAAACAGTCTTGATTCTACTCAATCAGATAAGATTTTCATTCATGTAAATATCATAAGTATCAAGTGGGATAGGAAACGTTAAGGGCCCTAAAAAGTGAGGGGCACAAACATAGAAATTTATCAGAGGATTTATTTATTATTATTTATCATTTCAATTTACTATTTTTTAGTTACATGGTTCAGTTAATTAAAGTTGCACACTGATCAATGCATTCATTTGATAAATTGTGCAACTGACAATTTTTTTATTTTCACAAACAAATTAAAAATATTTTAGAGCAGATAATCACATAGTACTCTGGTCCCAGGACATCGTGCAGTCCTTATTGTCGAGCCCTGGCTCAAGAAACATTAATTATTATTATCAATGTTGAAAACAGTTGTGCTGCTTAATATTTTTGTAAAAAAAGAAAAAGAGAGATACATTTTTTTCAGGATTCTTTGATGAATAGAAAGTTCAAAAGAACAGCATTTATTTGAAATAGACATCTTTTGTAACAGTCTTTACTATCACTTCTGAACAATTTAATGCATCCTTGCTGCATAGAAGTATTAATGTTTCCCACTCTGTAATGTATATATATCATTCAAAACACTAATAAATAATAATTTGCTCTACAAAAATGACATGTGAAAGAAATGCCAATCAGTGACTCACTCTGTCATGGATGGCCCGTCTGTTGGAGGGTTGCACGAGCACCTTGTGTCCAGCCGCTGTAATCTCCCTGACGTGTCGTGGTGCCAGGGGCGCACGTCTCTCCCACACGTTGACATCCTCGCGCCGGATGGCTATGGTGCTCTTATGATTCCGCTGGTGAGGATGCTGATGCTGAGACCTCCGCTGACAGTACATACAGACCCTAAACCCTCTGTCCTGGCTCCTTATGAGACGCAGCATGACTGGACCGGTTTCCAAAACACACAGGTTACAACTACTACAAACATCTGAAAAATCACACTTGCGACATGTTGAGTGACAGAAGTACAAACATAAAAGTGAGCCCAGAAAGCCAGTCTATGGTTTGCAAAGGAGAGGATTGCATTTGAAGCTTGTTAGTATTTTTATAATCGCTTTTCACATTGTTTAAAAGACATTCAAACTGAAAATAAATGTACATATATTTGAGTTTTTCAATGAAAGTGTTTGTTTGTTTGTTTTATTGTTTTATCTTTTAAGATGCATCCAAGACTTACTAATTGTAGATATTGAGCAAGTTTCATGAATTAATTTGCGTTTATTAATACATACATAAGATAACTGATACCAATCTCAGACAAGTTTATTAAATATTTTGCCAGGTCTACTTTATCTGCCTTCACCTGACTGAGTTCCCTAGTGCTGTAAATTATTCAAATATCTTATGATAGTTCTACAATCTCCATTCAATATTCACACAATATTAGTCGTTTTTGTGCCTTTTGCATAACATTGCACCATTTCATGCTTTTCATCTTTAGAAAGATCTTTCTTCCTCCCCATATTGCATAAGAACTGTGACTTGCTTAATAATGTGGAAGAACCACTTAAAGTAGGGTTTCCATTTACCTAAGAAGACCTTAACAAACATGTCTGAGAATGACAGCAGTTATCTGAAAATAAAACAAATACACACTTTCTTTGAAAAAATGTAAAATATGTGACACTGACAGCGGTTTTATTATTCATGAGTTATTAAAACTTATTAAACTTTATATAGATAGATACAGAGAGAGAGAGAATGTCAAATCACACATGTGCATGTATATATTTAAGTAAAATTATATTTAAATATCAAATATTAATATATATAAATATATATATATATATATATATATATATAAAAATATATATATATATAAAATATATATATATATAAAAATATATATATATATATATATATATATATATATATATATATATATATATATATATATATATATAAAAATATATATATATATATATATATATATATATATATATATAAAAATATATATAAAAATATATATAAAAATATATATATATATATATATATATATATATATATATATATATATATATATATATATATATATACACACACACACATGCAAATATTCCTTAAAAATATACATGTATGTGTGTGTATTCAAATATACATCATTATATATACACACAAACATTTTTTGTAATTATCAAAAAATCCAGCACAACTAATGCACAATTTTCACAATGTACATGCTGGAAATGTGCTGTCATTCCTTCAGAATTTGAGTTTAAATAGTAACATATGTCATGTGATCACATGAAACCAGTAAATTGACCTGAAATCTAGGTTTGCATTGCCCATAGGCCATTTTGTCACAGTATACAAGCTGTTTAAATTGGAATCTTTTAGAAGAATACTACTACAACATATATTAAACATAAATGTCTTATCACAAAACAAATAATTACTCAAATAAATTAGTAGGCTATTTAAAGCAACATGTGACAATTTACCCCAACCTGGCTGACATTTAAGAAAATACCCTAAACCTTTTAGCTAAAATGGTTAGTTTGGAACCAACATAGATTAAACACTGTTAGAAAAACAACAAGCATTTGGGCAAGTTGAGAAACAGCTGCGTATGGTTGATTTCCTGCTGCTTTGAAGCAACAAGTGTTTAACTGCAGTTTGAGTTGACACACGTCACCACCTACCTGTACTCTTAGATTTAAGCAGTTCCTACGACCTACAGCGTGGCATCGGCTCAATAATCACATTAACGTGGAGTGAAATGCACAGGAGGTTTATATATAAACTGTCGCTTCGGCTTTTGTGAGTGACTGTGTCGCGTAAACGTGAATGTCGGAAGAATAACGCCACGGGATTGACCTGTTTGCTGTCTCAAGACTTCAGGCAAATAATGTGGCGCTAACTCGACCTATCCATGCGGTATAGATTACCGCACAAATATTTGCTTCTGTCTGGAATGCAGTGAAGTAATCTGAGCCCTGGATTAGTTCCCACCAATCCCGGCTCAGAACGAGGATCGGCCTCCTCGCGTGCCCTTGACGTCGCGTCGCAGCTTTATGACCGAGCAGAGTGAGCCCACATACCCCGCCTCTTCCGCGCGCTACAACAAATATATGGCAGCAAAGAGCGATGACGAGGTAAAAACGGGTTCTTTCGGTTTTATTTGTAAAAAATATATATATATATATTACGATGTTATTATTTAAACAATAACAAGATATTAATGTTAACTAGATTTTCCTGAAGAAAATGAAACTTTCTCTTTTTTTCTTTCTGAAAAGCACCGTTCACACTTGTTTTAACTGGTCTCCCTGTGGAGGAAATATTTAGATCAGAACAGAGCAATCACAATTTAGTATGTAAAAAATGCAAGAAAAAAACTAATAGCAATTCAAATCGCATTAAAAAAATAAATTTAAAAAACCCTGACGTCACCGACATTTCAGTTCCTATGAAACAACTAATAATAGGCTTAATAATAATTATAAAAACAAAACTTAAGTTATGTAGCCCACAAAACCTGGAATTGAAATTAAAAGTGCGCCATTTATGTCAACGTCCATCTGAAACTTGAATAAGAACAGTCGCGCGCATCAGAAATAATAGGAATATTTTTAGCATTCAGAGAATATAGGGAGCTGTTCAGTCTTGTGGTGCTGAAGTAATTTAGGGCCCCACCCCATTCCTACAGAGCCTCAAGATCTACTTATTAAAAGATTTGAATCAAATCATGGCATTTATTATCCCATGCTACAATCTTCACTAATTAAAGCTATTATTAGGTACATATTAGTAAAACATTAGGTAAATATTTACAAGCAACCTTTTTGAATATGAGCAATTTCCTCTGAGCTCTGGCAACATTTTGGCAGAGGAATGTGTGAAAATATGAGTCTCAGCGCGTTTAGTACCATCATTATTGCAATGGCCTTTTTATAGGCTAGCTATAGTGAGTTTATATATTTTTAGGAATATTTTCATTTTAGTTTCGTCCACCAGAGGGAGAATTTTCTCCTCGCACAGCACCGTGAAAGAGAATGGTTGCTGCAATTCTACAGCTCCTTCTCAAAAAATTAGCATATTGTGATAAAAGTTCATTATTTTCCATAATGTAATGATACAAATTAAACTTTCATATGTTTTAGATTCATTGCACACCAACTGAAATATTTCAGGTCTTTTATTGTTTTAATACTGATGATTTTGGCATACAGCTCATGAAAAGCCAAAATCTCAAAAAATTAGCATATTTCATCCAACCAATAAAAGAAAAGTGTTTTTAATACAAAAAAAGTCAACCTTCAAATAATTATGTTCAGTTATGCACTCAATACTTGGTCGGGAATCCTTTTGCAGAAATGACTGCTTCAATGTGGCGTGGCATGGAGGCAATCAGCCTGTGGCACTGCTGAGGTGTTATGGAGGCCCAGGATGCTTCGATAGCGGCCTTAAGCTCATCCAGAGTGTTGGGTCTTGCGTCTCTCAACTTTCTCTTCACAATATCCCACAGATTCTCTATGGGGTTCAGGTCAGGAGAGTTGGCAGGCCAATTGAGCACAGTAATACCATGGTCAGTAAACCATTTACCAGTGGTTTTGGCACTGTGAGCAGGTGCCAGGTCGTGCTGAAAACGAAATCTTCATCTCCATAAAGCTTTTCAGCAGATGGAAGCATGAAGTGCTCCAAAATCTCCTGATTGCTAGCTGCATTGACCCTGCCCTTGATAAAACACAGTGGACCAACACCAGCAGCTGACATGGCACCCCAGACCATCACTGACTGTGGGTACTTGACACTGGACTTCAGGCATTTTGGCATTTCCTTCTCCCCAGTCTTCCTCCAGACTCTGGCACCTTGATTTCCGAATGACATGCAAAATTTGAGTGACAGTCCAGTGCTGCTTCTCTGTAGCCCAGGTCAGGCGTTTCTGCCGCTGTTTCTGGTTCAAAAGTGGCTTGACCTGGGAATGCGGCACCTGTAGCTCATTTCCTGCACACGCCTGCACAGTGGCTCTGGATGTTTCTACTCCAGACTCAGTCCACTGCTTCCAAGCAGGTCCCCAAGGTCTGGAATCTGTCCTTCTCCACAATCTTCCTGAGGGTCCGGTCACCTCTTCTCGTTGTGCAGTGTTTTTTGCCACACTTTTTCCTTCCCACAGACTTCCCACTGAGGTGCCTTGATACAGCACTCTGGGAACATTCGCCTATTCATTCATAAACTTCGTTCTGTGTCTTACCCTCTCGCTTGAGGGTGTCAATGATGGCCTTCTGGACAGCAGTCAGGTCGGCAGTCTTACCCATGATTGCGGTTTTGAGTAATGAACCAGGCTGGGAGTTTTTAAAAGCCTTTTGCAGGTGTTTAGAGTTAATTGATTCAGATGATTAGGTTAATAGCTCGTTTAGAGAACCTTTTCATGATATGCTAATTTTTTGAGATAGGAATTTTGGGTTTTCATGAGCTGTATGCCAAAATCATCAGTATTAAAACAATAAAAGACCTGAAATATTTCAGTTGGTGTGCAATGAATCTAAAATATATGAAAGTTTAATTTTGATCATTACATTATGGAAAATAATGAACTTTTATCACAATATGCAATTTTTTTTAGAAAGACCTGTATTAGTGCCAATAAAGTGTACCAGAATTATGATACTAATTATGGCATTTCGATTTTATTTAGCTAACGTGTGGTATCTGTCAACGCATAGACCTCACTGCAAAAATCTCATGGTCGGTCTTTTAATGTGCATGTTATAAAACGCAAAGAGCTTGTATTCACACAGAAAGAAAGAAAGAAAAAAAAAAAAATATATATAGCATAAGATATGTTTTATTTATTTGGATTCCCTACCCCCTTTATCATATGTTTTATAATCTTTTTGACAGATCAGATGTCATTGGAAATATACAACAAGCCTTGCATATATATTCACATTGATTTAACAAAACGTTTACAGTCGGCAAACAGTATAGTTAATACAAAGAACTGTATAAATAATAAACATATAAAATGGAGTTTAAAATACACAGCGGTCACGAGAATCAATGTTCCATATACGGGTTTCAGTTACTCTCTTCAGAAAATGACAACAGTAGCCTACAGTTTCAAATAAATAAGACTGTCGTTACCCTGAGAGTAAAAAGAATCATAATCTACCATTCACAGACGAGCTTCAACAATGATGACGGTCGCTCGAAATTATACAAATAATAATGATAAAAAACACATTTAGAAAAAATAAAATAAAACGTTGCATGCGCCATTGTTTTTTTTTTATTTTATTTTTTTTATTCGTTTTACCCTGGACTCGGAGGGATTTTACTGACCCTCCATGTTCCCGGTGGGTGTCGATGGCGAGCGGGATCCTGATGGGGAAATGTCGTGCAGTTTCCTAATGTGTTTTTTAAGATCAAAGTTCCTGCAGAAGCCCTTCCCGCATGTCGGACAGGTGAAAGGCTTCTTGTCGTTGTGCGTGTGCATGTGGAACGTGAGGTTGTACACCTGGTGAAAGGCTTTGTTGCAGATATTGCACTTGAACTGTTTTTCTCCGCTGTGAGTCAGTTTGTGGTTCTTGTAGTTTCCTTAAAAATATAAAACACGCACGTGAGAAACCAAACTCAATAAACATGGCAAGAAAAAAAATATATCTATCTAATTATTGTATAGATTAATCTGAGATATTACACCAGCAGCAGTAATGTGATTATCTATCTATCTATCTATCTATCTATCTATCTATCTATCTATCTATCTATCTATCTATCTATCTATCTATCTATCTATCTATCTATCTTTCTATCTATCTATCTATACAAATATATATAAATGATAAAATCCCTTTGAGGACAAATACCTTTCTGATGAAATCCCTTCCCGCAGAATTCACAGATGAAGGGTTTGTATCCCGCGTGAATTCGTGTGTGAGTGTTGAGAGTTGAACTTCGGTTGAAAGCTTTGCCACATTGGTTGCATTTATGCGGTTTTTCCTGCAAACAAACGGAGGGAAAATTATTATTATTAAATATTTCAAATATTTGACTTGACATATCATGTAGGCCTAAATTTGACTGATACATAATTATTACAATAGGCTACTAATAAACAGAGTCTGGGTATTTTTTAAACGTTAACATTATTATTATATATTTGTAGGCCTAACATAGGCCTTTTTTTCATTATTCTTTAAGCTATATCATTATTTTAACTCTTAGGTCTATAGTAAAGAAAAAATATCTCTCCATGAAACAAAAATCCAAAAACGTCTTTAGTAGGTTATTTATTAAATATTAAAATTGTAATATCTAAATCTTCTGAGAGAAATTTGTAGCATGCCTCCTTTTATTCCATTTTTCAAAACAGTGAAATTGCATGATACGGACTGAATTTATAAATTCAGTTATATATATATATATATATATATATATATATATATATATATATATATATACGCCGTCGGTGTGTGAATGAGAGAGTGAATGGGTGAATGTGAGGCAATATGTAAAGCGCTTTGGATGGCCATGGGTCTGTTAAAAGCGCTATATAAATGCAGTCCATTTACCATATGTGTGTGTGTGTGTGTGTGTGTGTGTGTGTGTGTGTGTGTGTGTGTGTGTGTGTGTGTGTGTGTTAATACCGAAACATTTATTACATAGCCTAGGACTAGCCTTTACCAAGAACATATCACATAAATTGCAATTGAGTATGGTTAATAAATTAATCTCAGATACACCAGCAGCAGTAGCTAATGTGATTATTTGTAAAAAATAAAATAAAAAGGTAATAATGAATTACCTGAGTGTGTATGATTTTATGGCGACACAGAGTGCTCGCTTGTCTGAATCCTTTCCCGCACACTTTGCACACGAACGGTCTCGCGCCCGTGTGAACCGGCATGTGACGCGTTAAATTATAGTGCGCGTTGAACACCTGAAAATTGCAAACTGTGTTAAAAAAGAAAGAAGTGGGGACATGTTCTGTGCTAAAACAGAATATCGATTTTTGCTCGTCTCACCTTGCCACAAACTTCACAGGTGAACACCTTTGGTTTGGTTTGAGGAGAGCCGCTGTTTAATTTGGCCACTGAGTTCTTGAACAACTTCTCCGACAGAATGTGCGCGCTCTCCTTCATGTAATGGTGCAGGTGGGAGTGAGAAAGCTCTTTAAAAGACACGCCAGGAGGACACCTGTCCGCGGCGGCACCCGCTTTGCTTTTCTCCGAGGAGAACAGGCTCTTCTGGCGCGCGTGCAGTGGCGTGTTGAGGAGGTACGACGCCATGGGGTGCAGGTTCACCAGACCCGCGTGAGGCGGACACGCGCTTTCCCCGCAGTTCAGGTAACAGACGGCGGCGCCCATCGCGTGGAACGACGACTGATTGACCACGCGCGGCCGGAAGAGTTTGTACTGTCCGATGGCCGGGCTCGCATCTTGCTGCTCGTTCTTATAGTTCAAACCGATGCTCAGCAGCTCGTTGGCGTTGTGCGAAAAAGCGTCAGGGTGGTCTAATCCATTAATGTGAAGTTTATGAGGCGGCTCGCAGGCGAGCGGCATGAGGGGGATCATGCAGTGCAGCGGGGCGGGAGACTGCTTGGGCTCCGCTTTCCCCACGGGAGCGTGGAACAAGTTCGGGAACGGTATCGACTTTGGTTCGGGCGTCCGGGCCATAATCCTTTCGATCGAAAAAGCGAGAGGTTTGGAGCTCGCGATCATGCTTCCTCCAGTCGGAGCCGAAGGGGCGCCGAATATTCCCGCTGAGTGGTACAGCGCGCTGTCCATGACTTTGAGCGCGGCACCTGTACCTGTGTCCTCCTTTTGTAGATAAGTTTGATTCCTCTCAGTGACCCGCAAGAAAAGACATCATCAAGCGCTAAGGCCCCCTGGCTGCTCCGCTGCTTGTCAATTGCGGACAATCAGCACTTATGTCCGCCCCGGATTGCTCAATAAAGAGTGTTTTGTCAATAGCGCAACTCAGGGCTCACCACGCGCGCACGTCAAAGACACGTAAAGCAGCCCAGATGCTCGATTTAGTTATATCAATCACTAGAGCGGCTTTTTCTCTCTCTCTCTCTCTCCCTGCACTTGTCCTACACACTGCTGTGGGTGACTAACTCAAGAAGGTGCTCTTTATTAGCACTGTAAAGCGCTGGGCGAATCTCCGGTCTCCTCGCGCCTCGCCGTGACATCATTGCACCTCGCGCACAATGACAGGCGCGCGCATGCATCATGTTTGTCAACATTTGACATATGAAAACTTTGAAACCGAATTTTTTGGGTTGGACTGGAGGGGGATTATGATAACAGCACACTTTATTTTGGATTGTACTGCTTTTTGAGTGAGCGTGAAGTAGGCTAAAAGCGAACACAAATTAAGACAATATTTGGATTTAGGGATTTTGCGTAAACGTCTAGCTGTAACTTAGTTTTTTTCTTTCGTTGTAATAATCTCATATTTATCTTTTACACATTGTTTTAGAAATCTTTACTGTGTAAACTGTTACAAACCACACTATCATACTGGGGTTTGTATCACTATAGGGGAAAAACATGAACATTTTGTGCATGGATGTGTACGAATTCACTTGGTAAAACATTTTAATTCAAAATGGAATAAAAATAGAAAAAAATATCTACAGGCTAATAACCCCCATGTGTTTGAAATGTAGGCAAATGTAGCATACCGTGTTCATTTCTATTTTTATGCAAAGTCTTATAATGTCACCTCAGGGGGCTGTTGGTCATGTATGATCATAATTTTACCCCCTGTAGTTAATTTTTAATTGGTTAAACATGCTGGTGTTACAGCTCGCACAGTTTAAGCGGTCGATTGACAGATTTAGCTTATATGAATTCACTAATTTCCCCCTATTATGTGAACATATAGGCTAATTTAATGTGAAATATAATAAAATAATTATAATACATATTTGTAATGCTTTCGCATGCCTTTAGATCATTTTCACGCGCTGGTTTTGCCATCACGCGCCACCTCACGCACGCACACATACAGAAAAAGATTATGGAAAAGCCATATTTCGCATCAGACGAACTTCGTTTCCCAACGCAAACTCGTGAGGACATTCATCTGGGGAATTGTGTGCCAAACGAGAGGTATTAACAGTAAAAACGCCTCCAAGGAGCTGAGATCATGCCATGAGAGAGGGAGAGAGTCGCGCGCGTTACAGTCAGTCCGCGAGCAATCGCACAAATGAAAAGTGGCAGCTCGGTGTGAAATACATGATGCGAAGATATTTTTTCGTCAAGGATTATTCTGTTTAAAAAGGTAACATGGGAAACGAGTGCGTCGATGTTGTGCTTTTAAAATAGTTTTGTTTATTGTTTATTATGAAATAGCCTACCAACATATCGTTTTTCTCATTTTTTACGATGGCTATTGGTGCTCGGCAGTAAGATAAATACGCTAAAATGATAATGTTTGTGTTTTCAGGGCGACTTTTGAACATTGCTAAGTTTGACTGCTGTTCAATAGGAAGCAGATGGGTGTCAAATAACCTGCAATTTCGAGCTTTATCACATAATAAGCAGTCGCCTCACTGTTGTCATATGCTGCTCCTCAGATTTCCTCAGCTGGGCGAAGGCAAAACGAGAGAGAGAGAAATCCTCTGTAATGATACCACTGCACAAATGCATCTTAACAAGACTTGGCTATTTGTTTCTTTTTGCATTTTAATATTAGTGTTAAAAGCTTGTCATGTTTTTATTTTTATTCAATATAAATGTATACGCTAAATCAGGCATTATTCTGAATACGATAAATAGTTAGCTCATTTTGAGAGTTTTAGTATTTAATATTTTATAATATGACGCGATAAATAAGAACCGTGCATTTAATTTCCCACGACTATTTTCGCTGCAATTTCGTTAAAAGCATATTTCAGTAAGATACAGAATTTATATGAACGGATGACAGCGGTTCTCTACAATTTTTCTTCTTTTTCTGACACTAAAGCTTTTTTTTTAAGGTCTCTGGTAGAATGGATGGCTGTATCAAAATGATCACAGTTTGTTATCAAACTGGATATAAAAAGTATTTTTTAAACATGAACAGGTTTATTTTTATTTTTTAACAGTTACCTATACATGTAAATGTCTCCTGTTATAGGCCTACCTTTAACAGAATTTTTATATTTTATTTGTCGTTTTATTTAGTTAATTTAAAAGTATTTGAACCTTTTCCTAATATGTTATTATTTAGTGTAAAACGTCTAGAAATAATGAACATGTCGCTATTGTAGATAGTTCCAGCCATGCGTTTCTATGAATAGAATTCAATTTCTTGTAGATGTGTTTGTTTAATACGAAGCACAATAAAGATAAAGGCCATTTAAAGTGATAATGAAAAGAACATGCAGAAAAATGCACACTGAGTGGGTTTCATATCGACTGCCCTCATTTTCATTAGTGAACTGAACGAAATCTAAAATATAATAAAAAGTGCTCAACACTTGGGGAGAACACATGCTAGATATTAATATTTTTTTAAACAGTACTGCTTATTCTTTGGCTAATAAACACTTCAAACTGTATTTAAAGTTTTTGAGAATGATAAACATAAAATGTGTATAAAAAGTATATGAATGGTTTTTTAAAATGCCATTTAAAAATGCAAAAAAATATGTTTCTTAATCAGGTTTTAATCATCCCTCAGTAAAAGCTTTCATTTATAGGCTACTCAGCCTTCATGTGCGTCACATAAAAAATAAAAAAAAGACCAGAAAAGTGACATTAAAAACACTTTAATTGTAACACATAAGACACCTGGGCAATCTCAGGTGCACAAAGACAATAGAAATATACAGCTTTTGTTAAAATCCAGTGCCATTTTCTTTCATCTGAAACATAGCTGGACATTCACAGCATACTATACAATGCACACTCAACGGTTTACTTCTACAAACAGATCTGAATGTGAACTCATAGCTATCGAGTGGAACAGTGTCACAACTTCATCGAAATAAACAGTGAACAACTAGCATTTCATCCGCCATATATTTGGAGCTTTGGCCTGAGGATCCCAAGCTGATGCGAAGAGAAGAAAAAGCACATAAGCAGACACTACTTCCCTCACGCTCTGTATTTCTAGCTTTCACTTCGGTACACCGTGTCTATGATACACTTACAAATCATCGGCTGGTCCTTTGTGCTATTGGAGCTTGCCGTGCATGAGCCGCTGCATCACTGCACATCAAATACAGAACGACAGAGACACTTTAGCTGTCTGTAAGTGGCCAATGAGAGTTTTACACAAGCATGGTGACATCGGCTTAGACAAGAGGGCAGTGTAGCACTGGCTAGGGAGCATGAAGCGTGAGCTCCAATCAGGAGAGCTGGAATCCGACCTCTTCGTATAGAGTTTATGACCATCCGCATAGGTGGGACGTTAACCCTCCTCTTCATCGCTGTCCCTCATGGTGATGCCCTGCAGGCCGTCCGCAGCCGACACGGCTGCCGTGGCTTCCTCGATAGTGAGCCGGTTGTAAACGGTCTCGTAGCTCTTGTTGTTGAGCGTGCCGTCCAGCACGCCCTGCAGCCTGAAGTCACGGTACGACTTCTGATAAAAACGAAGAGACAAAGCAAGGAGAACAGTGAAACATTTTAAGGACACGTACATTAGGATTCGCCTGGAACGGCACTCGTGTCATGGTCAATTAGCATCAACTGACTTTCCAACAAAAACTTCTTTTACCTTGACAATCTTGATGAGAGTTTTGAGTTGGTAAACATGCAGTTGCTGGTCCAGTCTGTCCGTCAGCCACACGCACACCGCCTTCATGAAAGAGTTGTACCATTGCTGTGCATGTGAGAAAGAGAGATAAACCTTGAAGGGGGACATAAATGCGACGCAAAAAAAACCCTCAGCACTTTAAGCAAATAAAAAGAAAGGTGTAATAGAAAAGCTGCTTTTGGTTAAGTGTCAAAAGTTCCCTTTATGTGTGTTTTTCTTGTTTGATTGAGCCTTGAAAATTTCACATCTATAGACCAAAGTTTGCAGTCCTCAAAACTGATCATCACACCTCAAGCTTCTGATAAAATCATACAGCCTTTTAAGCAAAGGAAACCTACCTATTCAGTGCATAAAAGTATTTAAAATTCATTAAGAGTCATTACTTTATGGCTCATTACTGAACTTCCAGCAAGTATCTTCTCGTGCCCCAAGTATCATGAGGTCACGTTCGCACTTAAAAACAACCTAAAGATACCAAACCAACTAATTACAGGGCTAACACTTGAATCCGTGTGTGGAGGGTTCACCTTGCATTTAAAACACCTTTAGTTCACATTTTACTTTATGTGAGGACACCTTATATAATTAGCGGTTCAGGAGGCCAGACTTTTCTACGAGAGAAGCAAGTTCTTTAATCAACGGCGATCTGACAGTGAATCGGTTTTATGCGAGGACCCTCTGACTCCGGCTCGTGTTGCTATTCAGCCCACTAATTTCATTTGAGAAATGATTAGCTCGCATCGACGAAAAGTTAAAAAGACTGATTTGCTTGCCTAGGAGCTCGGAATAAGATTTTACGCTTTCTTTTGAATACACGCACAAGCAAGAGCTTGCCATCATGTTTGTGAAACATATCACTAAGGCCCGTTTTCATTTAGCTTCCCATGTATCCCCATGTAATTTACAGTCAAGCTTTACTTTAACACGTTCAAATTTGTGACCGGCGCATAAATGAATCCAAACAGCGCAAAAGTAATCAGCAAAGTCCGCTCCTGCCGTTAACGGAAAACGGCAAAATGGAAAGATGAGAAGCCACTTAATTGAAGCACTTAGGCTAGTTGGGAAACAGATGACTGTGCCCTAATTGCTGGAGGTGATAGAATGGCGATGCATTTCTTCATATCAGACGAATCTCTGTCCCGTGTGTCAGTAATCACATGTTTAAGTGTCCACTTGTCTGGTTCATTAGGGAGGCACCTCCGCACCTGTGACCAGGCTGAGGCTGCGGCCCCTCGCCGTGCAAACCTCATCGCTCCGCTAATCACAGTGATTTAACGCCCCGGACAAACAGACCGCAGACTGCAAGGGCATGCAGCGACTGATTTTCCCATTTCCTCCAGCGTCTCCACAACACAACAATTGGCGGCCTGATGTACAGCGGCTCGTCCTTAAGAAGCAGCGTTAAAATATATTCACGGCTGAACTTTTAGCCGTCCTGAGATTCGAATTAGATGAAATGTTTTGAAACAGACTGACGGATTCGTAAGTCTTGATGTTTGGAGATGCAGCACACACACAGCCTGCCTGATGAGGAAGTTTCTGTGGTGACACACGCCGACCCTTCTCTCGGCTCACTCTTGGTGCATGACTGTGCGCGTGTGACACGCATTAGTGGGTGCTGGTGTGCAGGGCACCTCCATCCCTCCCGCCTGTCTCCATCGGCGGCCTCGGCTAAGGTCTAATAAATCAAGAGAAGACACTTGCAAACACTGCATCTCTCCAATCTGGTTCGGAATAGCAAGTTTTTGAAGGCAATCTGCTCGGCATTTATCGGGGTGGGAGTGCTGTGTCTACGTTCTCTCGAGTGTTTGTGTCTTTCTATAGATCTGCCGCTTCTGAAAGCGGCTCGGAAGGATGAGCAGTGTGTTCTAAACAAAATTAAGGAGCGAGAGGTACACATTTGCGCCTTCTATCTCTCTCTCGACGTTGTTTGAGAGTAAACGGGTCAACAGGAGCCCTGGGTGAGTGCTCAGGCACTGGAAGTGGTCACAGTGGGCTGATGAGTGCTCTTGGTGAGGCCTCATTGCCTCTTGCAACAAAAACTTTCCCCACCCCTTCTCACCTCCCTGTGCCTCGGCTTTACAATACCCACAGCTGAGGAGAGGCGGCAGGAACGCGGTTGGAAAAGAACTGAGATAGATTGAAAAAGGAATAGATGTTGCAACATTCATTCACATACAGCGTCACACCTAAAAAAGAATGAGGTTGAAGCATTTCTGCTAGATTTGCGTTGATCTTTAAACTGTCTTTCTGTAGCTAGTGCGTCTAATGCAGAGGGTGAAACTGAATCTCGTTTGTAATGTGTTCTTAGGAACTTACGTCAAAGATTTTCTCTGTGTACACCTCGTCATTCACGCGGTCACGCAGGATGTCTTGGTTCTGCCGTACGAAGGTGATGTAGGTATCTGCTAGATCCATACCAGGTTTCTGTTGAGAGCGACAGATCCAAAGTCAATATGCTCAGATGCATTATATCAGATGCATTAATTCTGGCTCTTCAATTGAGTTTTGTTGATGCAAAGCAAATTTGACCAGGAAACATGCTGATGATTACATTTTGAGTCATTCAAACTTTCATAAAGGTGCACTAAGTCGAATTTACACCTAAAGAAATGTATAATATTTTTGATAAATGTTTAAAACATCAGTCAGATCAGCGGCCAAGTAAAAGCGGTTTTATCCCCCCTCATTTGTGATCAAATGACCAGGTTATTCTTTCCTCGTTGACAAATACCGTATTTCTTATTGCACCCTGTTTGAGTATGTGTATTGTGTTTATTTGTGTCATCTCCTTTATTACTTTAAGTTTTATGATTTAAAGGGATAGTCAACCCAAAAATGTATATGTCTGTCTTTCTTTCAAAAAAAATTATCATTGCTCTTCCAAGCTTTATAATGGGAGGGAATAGAGGTCCTGATTTTGAAGCCTAAAAAAGTGCATCCATCCATCATAAAATGGATTTAGGAGTAGTGTAAGCTTTGACGCTCTCACGGTTCAAATAGGGTTGGGGCAATAAACTCAAGCCCCTCTGAGCTTATACTGAAAATTTTCAATTTAGACTTTTAATTTGTGACCGGTGTTTTGTTTTGCTCTATCCTCTGCACTTCCGCGTTCGTCAAAACGTCATGCGTCAGGTCAAGGGTTACTCTTAAGCTGAAAATCATTGCGAACGGCAGATTCTCAGAAGTTAGTTATTATAATTTATAAAGTTTTAAATGTGGATATTTTTCTTACACAAATGCATCGATTTGCTTCAGAAGGCCTTTATTAAACCCCCTGGAGTCGTGTGGATTACTGTTATAATGGATGGATGCACTTTTTTGGGCTGCCATTCACTGTCATAATAAAGCTTGGAAGAGCCAGGACATTTTTCACTATAACTCCAATTGTATTCATCTGAAAGAAGAATGTCATATACACCTAGGATGGCTTGAGGGCGAGTAAATCATGGGGTAATTTTCATTATTGGGTGAACTATCCCTTTAAGGCTTATTCACACAAAGAACAACAACTATAACTAGTTATAAAGTTATAATAATCATTATAATTCTGAGAATAGTGACGTCCACACCGCAACTGTAACGATAAATGACACCGGAACAATATTATTGGAATCACTTCCAGAGCATTTTTCTCCAGCTGATGAATGTTTAAAACAGCCAATCAGAATCCATCTGATTATAAAGAGCTCAAGCTTTTAAAGGGGCAGATGACAGAACTATGCGCACTTCTGAATCAATAAACAGATCGTCATTGTCAGTTGATGAGGACGCTAATATAGTTATTCTTATAGTTATCTTTCTTGGTGTGAACTGGCAATTACTGTTTATTCTTTTCTTGTAAATTGACTAATGAAGAATATTAATGATGATTACTATTATTAATAATGAGTACAAGTGTTTTTTTCTGCAGTGGCATTGATAACTAAATTCTTTGCTTTTATAATGCTGCATTCATAGCAGTTGTGTTAGTAGGAAGTCGTAGGACAGTCGTACAGCGAAATGAACAAAAATGACTTAATACACCTTTAATTCAGCCATTATTTTCTTTGTATGATAGGATGAGCAACACCAAGCTCAAACACGAATACCAACACATTGAAAGCCACCACCATCTTTGCCTCCTGAAAGATATTTATGAGAAAATGCTTTGAGAAAATAAAACACTTTTACAAAAAAAGTAGCAAAAAGCGCCCATGACACTTTTACCCTGTTAAAAGCAATCCTTTTACCTGTGGAAAAGCGTTCTATTCATATGGAGGCTGTTAAAACAGGACAAAAATGTCCTAATAGTGCTACGGTATAATTGCTGTGACACATTTCCCTCCCATGACTCAAGGGTTGATGTAGCTCGAGGGCTTGAACGCTGGAAAACCCCTTTATATTAGAGCGCAAAGAGACACCTGAACATTAACCTCCTGTTCTGGTCAGGCCTCTCTTCCTGTGAGATTGTGTGTTGGTCATATGACAGCATGAAGGTCCAATGATGTCACAGTACCAGTGTGCTGAAACTACTTTAAAAGTGTGGCGTCCCAATCTACAAGCTACTCACATTTGTATAGGTTAGTACCTATTTGGAAAAATAGTTTTTTCAAAGAATCCTGAAAAAAAAATATTACGGTCTCCGCAACAATATAAAGCAAGTTTTCAACATCAATAATCATAAATGTTTCTTGAGCAGCAGATCAGCATTAGAATGATTTCTGAAGGATCATGTGACACTGAAGACTGGCGTAATGATGCTGTAAATTCAGCTTTGCAGCACAGCAATAAATTGCGTTTTCAAATATATTACAATAGAAAACGGTTATTTTAAATTGTAATAACACTTCACAATTTTACTGCTTTTCAACAAAATTGAGAAGATAAATGTACCCATTTAAGAACATTTTTGAAATGCACAATAATTTGAACATTACGGCAAATGCAGTGAATGGACCTTTGTGCTGGGACTCAAATGAAGGATTCAATCTCTTTTGAATCGATTCACAAAAATGAATCATCATTCGGCTGTGAAGTTGCATGTTACTAGTCGTAAAAACAAGCTTGTTCCCGGAAAAGCTGCCTTATTTTGAAACCAGCAAACGGTCACACTAAGTTATGTAATAGCGTCACAAATTATAGTTAGCTACTCCCAACACTCACTGGACAGTATGACCTCCTGACCGGATCCAGTCGGCTGATATCCAGCGATATGAATTGGATCAAATACGACTGGGGTCTCAAGAGGGCTTCATATCATGTTGAGTAAGAGGGCTTCAGAGGTCTTCACAGACATTTATATTATATTATAGTGGAGGGACAAAAACTGCCTTCCTGTGTAGAATCAAGCGTATAATCGCTGACATATCATGGTAGTCACCTGTGGCCCCACAAAAGGCACTTGGGTGGAAGCAAAACAGGGTCTTATTAACCTGATGCTCTTCCTTCCATCTTTCTGACAGGACGACAAAGCCCGTGATGGGCCGATAAGCGCACAAACACGATCTTCTCGCACGAAATACAACCAGAGGACCGAGGGACAGGCCCGATCCGTCAGGCCAGACAATGCCACAACGGTTGGGTGTGGGCCGTGTGTGAAAGAATAAATGGAGAGGTGTGGGATGGTGCGATTAAGGCCAGGTTAATGACTGGTTAAGCTGAGCGGATAAATGGCGTGGATGGGAAACAGAGGAGAAAGGGAAGGAGAGACGAAATGCGCAGTAATTACACACAACTGCTAGCCTGGCTTCCTGCCACTGCCTCATTCACTGTCCAGGTGCAGGTGTGAGAGCGCGTGTGTGTGTGTGCGATAGAGAGCGTGTGAAGTGCGTTTGTGCAAGTTTTGAGTAAATACTTTGTTGTGGTAGCGCTAATGCGGACGCAGATTCGAGCCGTGCGTGTTAGCGTGGGTGTGAATGTGCGAACGAGTGTGTTAACAGAGCGCTATCGGGAGGGCGTCTCGCCAGAAAGCCCCGGCGCTTGAATGACAGCCTTCACAAAGGAGCAGAGGAGCTTAACCTTTCGTGACAAGAGCCCAGAAATGTTCAGTGCCAAAGGCCAGACCACAGCCAGGTTCTTCCCTCCCTCTCCGGCTTCAGCGGGAGCTGTGAAAAGGGCTTTACATGGAGAAGCGTTCCTTCTGCACAAAAGCGCAAGGTGGAGGTTATGTTATAATTTGAGGGGGAGATGGGGTGTTCGCCCGCTGCACACCTCGGGGAGCCAAAACCAAGAGCTCAGATGGAGCGATGGGGTTTGAATCACTGTTCTCCTCTTAGTCTCATCAGTTTGCTTTGTACAGTGGTCCTAAAAAGTATTTGGACACTTAAGTCACGCCTAAAAATTGATGAATGTCAATAAATACAAAATATCACACCAAGTATCATTTATCTGAAAGTTAGCAAAAGCATACTTTATGCAAGCCGTTTTTGTTTTAAATGAAAAAACAATAGGTAAACTGTTGGTAAAACTTTACTTAAAGCCTTTAAATTTAAGACTAGTCCCAGACTTAAATACATGTTTGAGCTGTTTTAACTGAAAGCAACTCACACTGAGATATCTTAAAATATGTCAGTGCCATTGTTTTGTCTCAAGATGCACACTAGTAATATTTATAAAAGCTTGTTTATAAAAGCTACTTAAATGTCTTAATTGAACTAAGACTTAATCCTGGCTTAATCTAAGCCTTGTCTGTGAAACCAAGCCATAATGTATTTGTAATGCATTAATTATGCCTTTTGTAATACACATTATAATGCATCGTATGTCTCATAAATAATTATAACCACAGTTACAATAATAATAAAAATATAGAAAAATATAATATTACACCTATAGAAAGAAAGTAATGCATTACATGACAAACAACCAATTTTAGATGTAACAAGGAATCTGCAAATATTATAATCCATTTTAACTTGGTTATGAAAAGATATAAAGCATTATAATGTCCGTTATGAATACCTTTATAATGCATTATATATAAAGGCTTTAAGTAAGGTGTTATAAGTGTTATCAAATTGTTTTTCGAAAAGTATTTAGACATTATATATGTGTAGATAATAATATAACACACAGACACAGAGACAGAGACAGAGACAGAGACACAGACACAGACACAGACACAAAAATGAAATTCCAGGACTTTTCAAGCATATATATATATATATATATATATATATATATATATATATATATATATATATATATATATATATATATATATATATAGAGAGAGAGAGAGAGAGAGAGAGAGAGCAAAATTTGAAATAAAATATTAAAGTTTTTAAAGTTTAGTTTAAAGTTGCAAATAATTAAAAAAGTTAAAAAACTTCACAATCAAGACTTAATGTATTTAGACACTTAAGTCACGCTTAATCTATGAATGTTATTGCATTAATTAAATATCAGATCAAATGTAGGTTTTAAAAAAAAAGAAAATACAACTAAGTTTTTGAAGTTTTTAAAAGTTGTTTTTTTGGCAGCATTCTAGAGTGGGGAACATTCACTATTAACTACGACTTTTGCCTCAAAAAACTCCTAAATTACTGCTTATTAATAGTTAGTAAGGTAGATGTTAAGTTTAGGTGTTGGGTAGGATTAAGGGATATAGAATATGGTCGAGCATAATATGTGCTTTATTAGTACTAATAAACAGACAATATCCTAGTAATATGCATGCTAATAAGCAACTAGTTATAGTGAGAATTTAACCCTAAAATAAAGTGTTACCGTTTTTTTTAAATGATAAAGAAAGATGACCTGTTCAAAATCAAAATGTATTGAGACACATATGTCACTTATATATGAATGTTATTGCATTAGATGAAAAACATTTTTTCAGAAATATATCACAAGCATACTTCTGAAGTAAAATATAAAAAAGAAAAAAAGTTTTGTTTCAACTGATAAATACATAAACTGTTCAAAATGAAGTCAAAACGTACCGGTATTTGGACACCAAATCCATCAAATGTGGATCATGTGATTTTCTACACCTGCGGTTACTCTTCTAGGACACCTGTGTGGATTTGAGGGGATCTGACTTCATTTTTGATTAAACGTAAGCCCATATGGAATCGCCATTCACAGAATTCTGCAGAAAATCTGTTAATGATGGGTGTTCCAATTCTGTGGAAATCCAAACATTCCCGGCCCTTGTGTGTTTGCATATTAAATATTTTGGCTACTTTTATAAATCTTTCATCTACCAATAAAAGTGAGTGCTCTCGGCACAGCCGAACACTTTACAATGTTTAATTTTCAACAGATTTCCCCTTTAAAATCAGAACAGAAAAAGTGGGGCAAAATGTCTGCATGTATACAGTCACACCAAAAATTATTCAGATATATTTTTTTACTCGTGGGCACAGGACATTATAGTTAATTTATGTAAGTGAGGATAGCACAATAAAGTAAACTGTGACATATCATACCCAAATATTCTTCATACAGTCAAATTGATAAACATTTGGGACCAAAATTATTCAGACACTTTGACCTGATCATGTTATGCTTGTGTTTTTTTCTTTCATTGCCAATGCGACCTTTTACACCACAGACTGAACAAAATGAAGCATTTCTTAGTCATTGGTGGACCTAAATTGGTATTATCTAATTGTGTACTTAAATTTAACAGCAAAATTACATGGTTAAATTACATACCTTTCAATCAAAGTTATCTGAAAATGTTAAAGATTGACTGACTGTGTAGAATGACAAAAATAAACACCAAAAAAGTAATTTTATCATCAAATTAAATGACATTTATACATTTTTAAGTGCGACTTAAGTGTCCACATACTTTTAGGGCCACTTTATATCATCATCTACTGTAGTTTGGGTCAGTAAATGTTTTTTTTTTTTTAGAAAGAAATTGATTCTTTTATTTAGCAAGGATGCATTAAATGGATCAAAAGTGACAGTAAGGGCCTAAATATAGTTATAAAAGGCATGCTGTTTTTTTCTATTCATCAAAACAATTGGTTTTCTCAAAAATATTGAGCAGCACAACTGTTTTCTACACTGATAATAATAAGAGATGTTTTATCTACACTGAAGACTGGAGTAACGATGCTGAAAATGCAGCTTTGCCGTCACAGGAAACTAACTGGAATGAGAAGTTGTTCATGTTTTTATTCAGAAAGCCCTTCTGTAATACTGTCGTCTCGGTTCAGGGGGTCATGTGATTACTCAGTCTTTCCCTCAACCCGTGTTAGTTTCTTTCTGCTTGCTCACGGTCTGCGCTCTGAACGGTCTTGGTTCCTGGTGATTCATTAGCATCTTTCTCTGCTTGTGACGGCCCATTGTCAACACTGTGGCAGATCGTGAGACTGATTTTAAGCCAATGGGGTTGCTAATTAGTCTTGCTCAGCCAGCTCTGAAACACACTCCAAATCCCGCTTTCATTTGGCCATGAGTTGCACATGATAAAAAAAAAATATGTAATTGTGTTAAGTAATGATGAAATAATACGCATTAAGCCTTTTTTAAATATTAAAAACAAGGCAAGATGGAAATGCTTGGCAAAGCTGAATAGAGAATCTGTTTCCCTAAGTAAATAATAAAACACACATACACAAATGCAGAGCAGCATGCACGAAAATATTCACACAGGGCGCACAGTTACCATTCATACGTCCAAAATGACACTTACTGGGACGTCCACATATTTGGCAGCGGCTTTTACCTTAAGAAAAAGAAAAAAAAGTACCTGCTTAATATATTTGGCTTCAGTGCGAAATGAGATCCCGGAAAGGGGTGTGATAAACATGAAAATACTCACCGTGAAAGACAGGATGGAGGAGAAGAATGTTCCCTCGTCATATCGTGAGAGTTTGGACAACACCCCATCCAAAACAGCTGCAAACTGTGAAAGCAAGTCAATGTTTGCGTGACAGGCACAAACAACCTTTAGCACGAGCAACAATTAACAATTTAGGGCAAAGTAACATTTGCTGAAAAGGTACAACAGGGTGGAAAACAGAAAGGGCCATATAACGTTTCATTCACTGGAAAGCTATGTGTTGAGTCACAGTGAAGGCCGGCTGAAGAGAATGGGCAAAAGCCAAATCTCAATGTTATGAAATGTGGCGGCTCAAAAGAGGCTGAGACAATGCCTGATGGGAGTACCTTTGAGACCAAGGAGGAGATCATTTCCTTAAAGGCCTCATCGATCAGGACATCGATTTTCGAGTGGTACTGCTGCTGTAGGACACAAGAGGGGACGGGGAGGAGAAACATCAACAAATACGACGCTAAACGGATCGCGAGGCATCCTAAAAGAACAACACGCTCACAAAGACATATTTCGGGCGAGAGAAAAATCCTCTCTGTGCAATAGGGCTGAGTTAAGCAGCTATTAGGCCCATTATGCCAATGAATGGCATTCCTGCTCTCGTTTAGGGCAAAGGAATTTGAAGGATACTTTTTGTGTGGGCCACAATTAGGGCAGCCTTGTGTTTTTCTAAAGAACCCGTCCAGCTACGGCGACCAAAGGCTCACACTACATTCAATTAATCCGCCATTTCATTTCTGATAAGTCTTATTCACCTATTTTGTGGAAAAAAAAGAGAGGAGGAAGGAGAAAGCGAGGGCTCAGTGTGTGTGAGAGAGAGAGAGAGAGAGAGAGAGCGCATCCATTTGGGTGTTGAATAGATGCCTTTGCTGCATGCACGGCAAGCAGGAGTTCATCTCCGCCAACAATGGCCATTCACGGTGAATCTAAAGGACACCCAAATTAAAAATTTCAATCAACAATGCGCGCAGATCGGTGACAAATTGAGGGTGCTAAGAGGTCACTGTCAGCAGCTCTAATTTTCTTTTCACCTTTTTTTCCTGCACGCAAAATGGCAGTTTTTTTCCCCCATAAATGGCATTATAGGAGAATCTTGAGGACTTTTTACCTCAATTAACACTTCCATGTTTGCTTTTTATACGGCTAAACGGCGAGGGCTCTTTTTTGCATTATCGACGATTAAATGGGGAGGTCTTTGCCGTGTGTGTGAAAACCAAAAGAACAATAATTTCTTTTGAAAACATTTATCTGGTAGCCATCCACTTCAGAGTCACTTCAGCGAGATGGCGGCTTATAAAGCATAACCTTGTATTTCGAAATAAAGCGGCAGGCAAACTCGGGTAAAATAATCTTTTCTTTGTTTTTAAATAAAGTCTTTCACAAACACGCCGACACGCACTGTTGGCCATTAAATTCAATTCCGTGTGAAGGAAAATCAGTTGAGAAATACCTTTTAACCCAATACCAAGAAGTGTAAATAAAAGTGGCAGTTTCTCGACTATCTCGCCGCACAAGGCCACATACTTTAGGTGTCGGTGTAGGAGAAAATTCATATTTTCCATAAAGTTAGCAACTGTTTTATTTATTTATTTTTTGTTAGGATTGGAAAGAGTAGTATCAGCTACGACGGCAATTCACGAGAGCAGGATCTCAACTACAAACAGTTTACTTCTATTTCAGAAACTTTCATACATCTAAATGCGCGCTAATATAAAGGACAGAAAGAAATATGGCAGTGATCATAATTATTTGAAGCAGCAACTGATTTGGTTAAATGAAAACAAGAGATTCCACTAATTTGAGATATTTTGAAAATGCCTCAGTGTTCTCTGTCCATACAATTGAAGTCAATGTTATTTGATTCCCTTCGTTCTTCAAAAATAGCTTCTTTTGTGTTCCAGAGAAGAAAAAGTCATACAGGTTTGGAATGACATGAAGGTGAGTAAATGATCACAGGATTTTTATTTTTTAGGTGAAATATTAAATGTTAACTGCACACATTGAGGAGGGTGGAGTGTACACTTACCCACTGTTGGTCAACCTTGGGTTCATGCAATAACGTGCAGGACATGCGGAGATGAGTCAAAAAAAGACAATGAACAAAAAGATTGAATGAAAACTAATCTCAGAGCAGGTTAACAGACAGCAATCAGATAAATAAAACTCATCTTAAGTGTGATTGATTAGGTCAAATTAAACTAGGTATTAAACAAATACAACACTAAATCTAACTAACTTGCTTATTTCAGAAGGAAGACTATGAAATGAGATTTACAGTCATTACAGTCATCAAACTGCTGCTTAAAAAGCACAATATGTAAGATTTTTGGATTAAAAACTCCAAAAACCACTATAACAATGTTATATTTTGTTGACTTGTGGAGTTACATTATCCCAAATGTTTCCAGCAATGTTTAAATCCAGAGAAATAAGCAATTTTAACCAGGACGCGGATCTAGGTTGCCATGACATCACTCGTTCTGCTCCAAAAGCTTTCAGTCCCATCCTGCTTCACACTACAGCAATGTTAATAAATTCCCATAGGATTCTTTTCCACCGGCTGTAGAGGTGAAGTCAACAACTCCCATGATTCCGCCAGATCAAGGCATCATCAAGCTATGCCTATGTTTTGAATAAGCGACCTCTAGCTGCAAAATTGACATATTGTGCCTTTAATGTTTATGAATCACTAATTCTGGAAGCTAAAAAAAGTTTAAACCTATTACTTGACTTGAATGTAAAAACACAAACAAAGTTTATTTACAGCAAATTTTAATCTGAGTCAACTCAGTTTCGTTATTAGTAGGCTGATTCGTTATTAGTAACAGCACATACAACAAACACAATATAAACCACATTCTCAAATTAAATATGCAGTTTGAAATCGCAGTCACAGTGAGAATGCCAAATCAGATTTCAAATTTGATTCCTTCATCATTCAGTATGTGGTGCATGAAACGTCACATAAAATGTGAAATATCATATATAATTGTCTCTGAGTACACTCATTTTTACTCATAGTGAACATTCAATTCGGATTTAAAAACCAATTTGGATTCATCTCTAGTGTGAACACAGCAAAAGTGATTCCAAAGTCTACTCTGAATCAAAATTATCCAGCTGAGAGCTTTCAAAGACAATCTGAACTTTTGCTCTCCAGTCAGAAGTTGAGAGAACAATGTTTTGACAGATGCACATGTTTACTGGAGTCAATTCACTGTAGGTGGTATCTGAACAGCCTACTTATTGTTTCTGCACATTACGCTGGGATAAAGTATTTGAAGAATACTAAATCTTTAAAGAATAGCTATGTAAAATGTTCACGAAGAGAAAAGGAAATTAAATATCTAGACAAAGTATAACCGCAATTGTCATGCAAATGAGGAGCCAGTATAATGAACTGTCTTGTATGAAATCAAAATGGCAGTTCTGGGTGCCCAAGGGTCTGTGGGAGTTTGGTTGTGATTTGTTCAAGGCCTCCAGAGCATAAGGACTAGTGGTTGAGACTTATCTCTAGGCAGAAGAAGAGGAGGATAATATCACCCACAGAAAGGAAGGACAAAACACTTCACACCAACCAATAACACCTGTGCTTGTTCAAAATCAAGTTTGAGGTATAAAAAGAGAAACTGATGGATCTTTGCCAGTTTGACAGCTATTCAAACGGCTGATTAGTGTAACGTAATTTAATTTTCTTAATCTTGTTTTGACCTTCTTGCTGTCGGAACGGAGACCAGATGTTTTTACGAGACTTATGGTGTTCATAAAACCTCTACAGTACTAAGATAAACATAGATGTGTCTGCTCAAAGAGCCCTGGCAAGTTTGGGACGTACCTCTTGACCTTGGTCGAGAACACAGAGCTTGGAGCACTGCTTCTTGGCGTCCATGAGAACATTAAACATTGTGCACACAGACAAGGGAACGCGGAAATCGGTGGACTTGCTAGACTTCTGCATTTTGGAGTCAAAGGCAGCTTTGGTCCTAGATATCAAAGATGGCAAAGAAATCAGTTAAGTAACGCTCCTAGCTGTAAAAGGACAGCCATTTATTCGTTCTTAGATGGCTGACCTTTTGACACAGGCCTCCATCATATCACTAGCCATCAGTTTGAGCCTCTGCTCCAGATGTTTGGCGAACTCCGGCTCTGGCCAGTGCAGGTCCATCACAAACATCTGAAGAGCATCCAGCTTCCAGAATAGATCTTCCGATGTGGCTGAGCCATTACTGAGGAAGACAGAAACCGTGACATGTCAGCGCATGCTTGATCCTAAAGGCAGACATTTCGACTTTACATAAGTTTCTCACTGCAAATATATAACAAATCTAAAAAGGAGAAATGAAAAACTGTAACACGTACAGCTAAAGCATGAATGCCAAGGCCAAAGTACACAAAAGACACTTTATAATAATAAAATGAATTTGTTAACATACATGGTCATGTGAAACAGATTTGTACTTGATGTCCGTGTAACTATATGATAATATCACAGTTTTGTGGCATTTCTAACTATTTGAATGTCCACAATATTATAATTGACTGCATTATTTAACATAATGTTTGTAAATGTTATTAAAGTTATTATAAAGTGCTACCCAAAAGATCACATAATGGCATACAGAAAAAGTATATAGCTGGTCATATTTGCTTCGTTTCAGGGGTCTGAGAATTTAGATTTATTTGATTGTTCTTTATTAGGATACTATATGAAAGAAATTAATATATATATGACCGGTGAAGTGAATAACACTGATTATCTCTTCATCACAGCACCTGTTAGTGGGTGGGATATATTAGGCAGCAAGTGAACATTTTGTCCTCAAAGTTGATGTGTTAGAAGCAGGAAAAATGGGCAAGCGTAAGGATTTGAGCGAGTTTGACAAGGGCCAAATTGTGATGGTTAGACGACTGGGTCAGAGCAACTCCAAAACTGCAGCTCTTGTGGGGTGTTCCCGGTCTGCAGTGGTCAGTGTCTATCAAAAGTGCTCCAAGGAAGGAACAGTGGTGAACCAGCGACAGGATCATGGGCGGCCAAGGCTCACTGATGCATGTGGGGAGTGAAGGCTGGCCCGTGAGGTCCGATCAAACAAACAAGCTACTGTAGCTCAAATTGCTCAAGAAGTTAATGCTGGTTCTGATAGAAAGGTGTCAGAATACACAGTGCAACGCAGTTTGTTGCGTATGGGGCTGCATAGCCGCAGACCAGTCAGGGTGCCCATGCTGACCCCTGTTCACCACCGAAAGCGCCAACAGTGGGCACGTGAGCATCAGAACTGGACCACGGAGCAATGGAAGAAGGTGGCCTGGTCTGATGAATCACATTTTCTTTTACATCACATGGATGGCCGGGTGCGTGTGAAATGCTTACCTGGGGAACACATGGCACCAGGATGCACTATGGGAAGAAGGCAAGCCAATGGAGGCAGTGTGATGCTTTGGGCAATGTTCTGCTGGGAAGCCTTGGGTCCTGCCATCCATGTGGATGTTACTTTGACACGTACCACCTACCTAAGCATTGTTGCAGACCATGTACACCCTTTCATGGAAACGGTATTCCCTGGTGGCTGTGGCCTCTTTCAGCAGGATAATGCGCCCTGCCACAAAGCAAAAATGGTTCAGGAATGGTTTGAGGAGCACAACAACGAGTTTGAGGTGTTGACTTGGTCTGAACAAACAAGTCTAATGGTGTCCATGCCTCAATGGATCAGGGCTGTTTTGGCAGCAAAGGGGACAAACAGAATATTAGGAATAGGTCATAATGTTATTTCATTTTCATGGCCAAAGACAATATGAAAGCAAAGAAAAGTTTTGGCCTCAATGGTGAAATGATCTCACACCTTGTTATAGAACTTCTCATGTTAATGTAACCCCTACGATGAATCCCATTTCTCATTTGCAAATGTTTGGTAAATTAATGTTAATGAATTAAAGGGTTCAGAGACTGAGGACCCAATGTAAAAACATCTTACATTGTCAATGAATAGTTAAGTCGTCCCCAAATTTCAAAAAGCACAGTCAGACAACTAATCGTATGAGAGAGACTGAGTAAAATCAAGTAGTCTTTCACCCAGCTGACTGAAGTGCAGCAGATAGGACAGTTGGTCTAAGAGTGGCTCTTCCACAAGCTGCAGGGAGTCGAGAGCAATTTCCACTGATGCTGTATGCCGACTCCGCTGGGTTTGAAGGGGCTCAAGAGATCTCCAGCAAGCGAGACAGATGGAGCGACATCGCCGTGTCAACCTCAGTCAACATGGCAACACGCAATCTGGGCTCACGTAAGCAGCGCTTGAGTGCGTGACGCGACAAAAAAAGGCCACTCATTCCGCTCGCTGTTAAAAGACTGTTACCTTCACAAGTGGCGATCCGGGAAAATAAATCGTTTGGCAAAGTCCACTGTGCAATTAAAAGGGGCGAGCACAAGCTCCCACTCGATTAATTAGCGACGGTACGGTCCGTAAGGGCCCCCTCGGGGGTCCGCGCCTCCGCCTCGAGCAGAGGAAAGAGGCAGGGTGAACAAATGGACGAGTTTCTCGCCTGTTGAAGAAACTCCCTGAGGGAGAACACAAAGTTCTCGCCGAATCTAACAACCAGCTAACCACAGAGTCCCCTCTGACAGACACCCACAGGACTACACCCACTACAGACACTGTTTCAGGCCTGAAAGCTGGTGTGCTTTTGCAGTTCACACTCTTTAGGCTAATTGAGATGGATGCGATTTAACTTTCCAACGTTATTTAACTCTTGTAGCTGTCAGAAGTTCTTTTGTAAAGAGACACTGATTACATCTTGTTTTGAGAGCTGCCAATTGTTCTGGGATAAATCTGGTTTTGGTGTTTGAAACGGTGTATGAGGTCACTAAACTCTAGTGTTACCCAGATAACCCCCGACGGCAAAGAGAAAATAGAGCTGCTGTTTATCATCACATGCTCACAGCGGGATTAAATGCTCTCGCGAATGAACCGATGATACCTGGGCACTTCACTATGAGAAGAGAATGAATGTTTATGTGTATCATCTTTTGAACAGGTTTCTGAGAATTTGTTGACTTTCATACAAAAAAAAAAACTGGATATAGGCACAACACACACCAAACACAGATATCTCGGGTACTCACAAAATATCTGGCAAATTAATTCCTTGTCCGCTGTAAACCAAATGCATAACTGTGTTAAATTTACCCGATGAATAACACAAAAAATGATAAGCCACTATGGCACAAAACGCACTATAATGAACAACACCACACCAACATTTTCAAGCAATCACATCGCAAACAGGATCATCACACTCTGATGGCAACAGGGATGGGAATCGGAAGCAATTTTATCCTTTGGTTCTGATTCCATTTAATGACTCTGGTTCCTTAATTCCATTAACGATTCATTTGTACTTTTGAAGAAGCCCAACCGCATATAATTGTCCATTAACTATATACTAAACGAAATCCATACTATTTCTCATAACAAATTAGTTATTTTTCGTTTTATTAAAGGGATAGTTCCCCCCAAAATGAAAATTCTGTCATCATTTGTTATGCTGAACACAAAAGATATTTTGAAGAATGTTTTATAACCAAGCAGATAGAGCAACCATTGACTACCATAGTAGGGGAAAAAATAATATGGTAGTCAATGGTTGCTCTATCTTCTTGGTTACAAAACATTCTTCAAAATATCTTTTGTGTTCAGCAGAACAAAGAAACTCATACAGGTTTGGAAAATCATGAGGGTGAGTAAATGATGACAGAATTTTCATTTTTGGGTGAACTGTCCCTTTAAGGACTTAATACAAAGAAAAGGTCATTTCAGGAGTAATTAAGCAGAAAAATTAGTAATTCTATCACCAACTGCAAGTGATACAGTAAGCAAATAATGTGTTTATAGCAGATTCATTAAAAAGAACTGAACCATAAGCAATGTTACATAACAAATTAGTAATTTTTTTCATTAAAGTAAAACTTTTAAGGACTTAATACAATAAAAAAAGGTAGTAATTTCAGTATTTAAGGGATAGTTCACCCAAAAACGAAAGTTACCCCATGATTTACTCACCTTCAAGCCATCCTAGGTGTGTATTACATTCTTCTTTCAGACTAATACAATTGGAGTTATAAAAAAAAATGTCCAGGCTAATTCTAAGCTTTATTATGGCAGTGAATGGCAGCCCAAAATTTAAAGCCCAAAAAAGTGCATCCATTCATTATAAAAGTAATCCACACAGCTCCAGGGGGGTTAATAAAGGCCTCTGAAATGAAGCGTGAAATCAACTTTTCATTTTTGGGTGAACTATCCTTTAAGCAAAAGGTTTCAAATTTAAGTGATTCAATAAGTCAAGATTCAAGTGAGTCAGCAGACTGATTCAAACAAATAACTCACATTTTTTAGCCAATTCACTAGAAAGCACAATCACAAATTACACAAGTTGTGTTAGGTTGTTTTTTTTATCGTCGCAACTCAGCTAAAACGATTTATTTTGCTGTGGTGCTGTATTCAGCGGTTTCTGGAGAATGGCACCAAAAAACGCAAATGCATTATTTAAAATAACGGTACCTGTTCTGAATAAAAACAGCTTCTTGATTCCCAACCCAAGCTCACAGACAAGAAACAAAGCAAATCTACAAAAACTATCATAACACTCACATAGTCATGCAATCGAGAATGCACTATATGAGTACTTAAAAATAGTAATTCATTATGCTAAAATGCATTCATTTTTGTTATAACTTATGTTTAACACAAATGCTTATTATAGCATTAACTGAGCTTCATCAAACCGACAACTGGAAGCATCCACTAGGCTGCGTTTAAAATGTACTGTATATGCCACAATAAATATATTTCATTGTTTTTAAGGGCTGTAGCCTCCTTCTAACCAGTCATGTGACCTCTTTGCAGCTATAATAAGCATATGTCAAGAACAGTAAGCAGTGATGGCGCCCAGCTGGCCCATACACACGTGCTGTCACACAGCGGCCCCATCCAGGAAGGGGCTGAGAAGCTGGGCATCTGAGGGAGGTTAAGAGGCAGGTTGGGAACCCTGGGCAGAGGAACGCTTGGCAGATTGTTGGTGATGGTCCTGCCAGAGATCAGAGAGTAAAAGAGCAGAAAGCACTGAGAGGCGGCGAACAATAAGACAGTTCATCAGATGAAGAGCAGAATAAACAGCTGACGACCGATCGTCCTGTTGCACCCGAATGGAGGGAAGCAGCTTATTGATGGGGAAGAATATTTAGGGGGCATATTTCATTTGATGTAAATGAAAACGTGGTTGTAAAAAACAGACATACAATCTGTTCAATGCTGTACTGTCTTAAGAGTCATGTTCAGCCTATATAGCTATATTAATTAACATACTAAAAGACAATTTATTTTTTATTTGAAATGTTTGAGGGAAAAATACAAGTTTATTTATTAGGTCAAAGGGACTTTGCCAATGATCAATAATAATAATTACATTCATTTTAATTTCTTACAAATTATCATCATAAATAATAATAATAGTTACTAATATGATTTATAAATAATAACAATAAAAACCCCTAGAGCATTTTGATCAGGTCAGAGGATCTGATTAAGGGCAAATTATTATTTGAATTATTATATATTTGTATATGTTTTATTCCAAACATAAACGAGAAACAAAACATGAGTTAAGTCCTATGTAAGGTCTAATTTTCATAACCAGTGTTTTCTGCAGTTCTGCATTCACTGGAAATTGTTTCGTCAACTGAATGATCACGACCCAACATACAGAGTTGACTTCACCTCTAGAGCCTTGTTTTCATTCACATCAAATTAAATGTGGCGAGAATAACCAGGAAACCGAAGTAAATCAGAAAAGTAAAAAGCATTCATGGAAAAGGAGGAGGATAATCATGGAGGCTCCATTCTTTCCCCTCTCTCCAATCATCTTTTCATTCTCTGAAACGTGAACAAGTTAATTGCTTTGCTAAAAATAGCCAAACACGGCACTGTATTCTCTATTCTATTCATTGATCAAATTCATGTTTATTAGCCTGGGGTTAAACAGCTTCTTACTTCACAGACTGCCACGTCTCCTGTTCAAAGCCGCGGTGAATGGACTGAGCTATAGACGACTCCATCAGGTCAATGTAGCGCACCACTAGAGGGATGTACAGGTCCTGGAGGTGCTTGTGGAACGTTCCATTGTACAGGTGAGCTGGAGAAAATGAAGGAAGAATCAAGGCTTTACAATGTATATAAGATGATATGCAACTTATGCCCTTAATGCTATACTGCAGTGGAAATATATCTAGAACACCACTTCCAGAAATCATTGGCAACTGTTTTTAAGTAAAAAAAACAGTTTTGTTGTGCTTGGGTCATTTTGACCCGGAGAGGATTTTCTTTTCTCCGGAAATATTAGCTGACCACTGACAGGTGATTTTTGGGTTAGTTCACCCAAAAATGAAAATACTGGCATTAATTACTTACCCTCATGTTGTTCGACACCCGTAAGACCTTTGTTCATCTTTGTTAAGATGTGTCACACTTAATCTAGCAAACTATAGGTGAGGTTATGTTTGTCACATTAATTTTTTTTTAAAGGACCCAATATATATTCTACATTCAAATATTCAGAATGACCTGTAACTGTCACCCTTCTTTGTTTGAACATAGATCTGATTGTAAATGGATTGTCATGAATGCTTTTGGATACAAACCAGTCTCTTTTTAAAGAAGACAATCAGCAGATTATTGCAGAAACATAAAAAACGAAAGTGTAAAAAAATGACAAGTTTAATCTGACTGTAAAGCAAATGTTCGGAACTAAACTTTTTATTTTATTTTATGCAAAATTTATATTTAACAAAATAATTAGGAAAATATCGAACCAAATTGAGTTCCAAATTTGAAGTTGATCCTTCTAAAATATTCTCAGTTTACAATGTCCACTTTGAAAATGGTTTTCACACGATGAATTTTGAGTGTTTACATTTTAAATTATACCTAATTTATGATGATTACTAAAATATCCGATAACGAAAAAGGCAAAAAAAAGTGTATCAAGTGTCCCGCTCAGAGTGGATCTGAGCAGAACCATCCACTTTTTGCATTTGGGTGGTTGAGGTCCAAAATCAGTCCTAAAATTTTAAAAGCTTTATGGAAATGTAAAATAAAACAAGATTGATCAGAAAAGAGAAAGATGTGGAATTTGCCATCACTCCCTAAGCTTTTGTATTAGAAAAACTTGAGCAAAAGCATTAAGCAGTTTTCTGTAATTTAATGCCAAGGTAATATTACACAAAGTATAGCGTTATAAATTACCTTTTTTATTTTAGAAATAAATAAACAAATAAAAGCTCTTAGCTTTACAATGTTAATAACTGTAGAAAACATCACAGTCTGTGAAAAAGTTCTATAAAAAAATATTAAAAATGTATTCAATTTATGTTCTCATTTATGTTCACGATTTTCCCAAAGTTTTACCTCTTATATCTCCTTCATTTCACCTAGTAGACAACTTATTGTATGTAAAAGTGGCACAGCTTACCCCAAACTCCCGTACATGTAAATGCACTCAATGTAATTAAACCACTTAGAAGGAAATGGAGGTCCGAGAGTGAGAGAGCGAGAGAGAGCGAGAGAGAAAGAGAAAGAGAGAGAGGCATGTCTCCTCAGGCATCATTAAGTGTAATTCCCATCTCTCTGTTCCTCATCATTAACACTAGCCTTTTTACTCTCATGGGTGTGAGAGTTCATTTCCCAACCATTTAACAATGATGAAACTCATTTGAGCATTTAGTGTCAATGTCACCACAATTTTTTCTGTCATGTGCACACACTAAAAACTGTAAAAAGCACTCACAACTGAAACTAATCCCTGTCCAAAATCAGGAATATCCTTCATTCGTTTGTAATATCCTACATTTAATTGGATGAATTCAGTGCCTACTTAAGTACACATATACACTCTAAATGAGGAACTGTTGAGAAAAGTTCAAGGTAAAACAGAGATTTCTGAAGCAGTCTCGACTAAAATATCATTCTAATTTGAAATAACAGATTAATTTAACATGTTTAAATACGTTTATTCCTGTGAAGCAAAGCTGGATTTTCAGCATCATTGCTCCAGTCTTCAGAGTCACATGACCCTTCAGAAATCATTCTAAAATGATGATTTGATGCTCAAGAAACATTTATTATAATCATCAGTTGAAAACAGTATTTTGTGGAAACTGTGATCTTTTTTTAGGATTCTTTGATGAATAGAAAGTTAAAAAAAGCATTTATTTGACATATTAGTTTTTTGTAATATCTTCCACTGTCACTTTTGATCAATTGAATGCATCGTTGCTCAATAAAAGTGTTATATTTAGTGCTGAGCAAACTAATCGCATCCAAAAATTTTTATGTATAATATATATATATATATAATATATGTATGTATGTATATATATATATATATATATATATATATATATATATATATACACACACACACATGCATGTATATATTTAAGAAAAAAATTAAATGTAAAATATTGATATTTATAAATAATATAAATATACAGTATATACAGTATATACATGCAAATATTTTTTAAATATATGCATGTGTGTATATTCAAATATACAAAATAATTATACAGAGTACACACACACACATATTTAAATACAAACTTTTATTTTGGATGCGATTAATCGCGATTAATCGTTTGCCCATTACTAATTAAATTACTTTAAAGAGCCTAAACCTTTGAAAGGTATTATTATCCTATTTTTATCATTTGGACTTTTCTCGATCTTCATATCGAAAAAATTAAAACGAGAATTCTGCCAAACTTCTCATTTGGAGTTTCACAAAAGAAAGTCAGTCATGAGTTTGAAACAGCATAAGGATGAGTACATGATGACATTTTTAATTTCTGTCTGATATATTCCATTAACACTACCAATTAAATTCCAAATTTTTCCTAAATGTTTAACATGTTTCCAGCAGGCTCCCCTCATGAGATTAAAAGGGATTGATTTCTGTGAGATTAATTTAGTGAGAACAGGGCAGAGGAAAGCAATATGAGGGGATCTTCTTCGAGAAAGTTCATATATGAAAGAGCGTGGGAGTTCCATATATCTTTCTGCCAATTGTCTGTGTTATTACAGGCTGCCATTTCCATTGTCATGCTCCCTAGATAACCAAACATATCTATTCCAAATAAACTGCTGTTTGAACGACACACTAATCGCTGCAAAAATGTCACAGTCACGCGAAACAATCGTCTAACTTTAACTGGCTGTAGCTGTTGTTCTATCAATAGACCAAAAGCTCCTCATGCAAATAATTTCATCTTGTGAAGTATTCAAAACCATATTCTGGGATCGTTTCTGGTTGGTAACGAGTATGCTCAGAATATGTCGGACACTCAGGGTTTCACAAAAACTGCCCTCCACGTTAGGGTTTGGATATTTGACCTGTCAAATTTCAAAACCGGTTGAGATAATTTACCCTCCAGTGCCACTAACCGATCACACTGTATATCTAATTAGAGTGTTGACAATAACAGAGTACAGCATGTTAACCTTCACTCCTAACAAGTATTGTTGTCCAAAGCAACACTGGTGTTAATTAGCACGCCTAGCAGTGAGAACATGCAATCAGAACTTTGGACAAACGGGAGTGGAAGGGGGAGAAACAATGCAAGAGCGAGGAGAAAGACAGGAAAACTTATTGCGTATAGCTGAATTGAACTAATTTCATAACTGATAAACTTTACATGGGGCCGTAACCACCGTAGACATTGAGGGGGACAAGTCCCCCTGAATAATCAGAAATGGCCAAACTGTCCCCCCCAATATTTGATATTCTTGACGCTGCTCTTCTGTACTCCATTACACACCGCTCTGTTTGTGGCTAGGATGACAGAAGTAAAACGTTACATTTTTAGGTTGGTCTGGCTCAGCGGTCTAACAGCGCTCATCACTGTCAGAATGAGTGAGATGGCCAATCAAAGAAGGCGGGGCTTACTGTTACGATTACAACGTGACACTTTAGTTAAACATTTAATATTTGATGACGGTTTTACGATAAAAATGTTCAGAGACCAACAGTAATATCAAGTGACGCAAACTACTTGATACTTTGAATTGAAAATATTACATTATTTATGTAAATCATAACAGAATTTGACGTGAAGAAATGTTTTGCATTTTTACATATTAGGCAGATGAAAATAAGAGTGAATGTGTGCATATTTAAATAATATATTATTTGCAAATAGTTTACTTCATAACTACAATAGAACTGTAACGTTTACCGTTATTATCCCTTAAAACCTTTTAAAAATTGAATTCCTTTAAATAAAGCAATAAGACCAATCCCCACACACACACACACAAAAACTTTGGTCCCCCCCAATGTCTATAAGGTTACGGCCTTGCTTTACACAGTTATTATACTGAACTGAATCTCCACTCAACTGACTTAAGCTGGATAATGAAACTTTTGTCTTTTTTTGTGGTGCTGCTTTACAGCAGAATTGAATTTTGTTTGCATCACTGATCATTATTTTCCCATTTTTTTAAACAATCTGTATATTGTATAAAGCACTATGCAAATAAAGGTGACAAACAGTACACACGATCAGTTCGGAGGAAGTTGTTGAGCAGCTGAAAGAGGGGGAAACTGTCCCAGGAGTCCTGTGGCTGGACAGCCAGTGCTGCGTCCATGTCCACCGTGTAGAGGGACAGGAAGGTTTCGGCGTGCTCACCCATCGCCTCTGGCCACCACGAGAAGGCCTGCAAAATACAAACATGCATAAATGATTCTCCAGTTAGGGACACTTTTGACTTTTTTCTATGTTAAACATTTATAAGGTTCTGGACCATACTATATTATAGTTATTATTTTGAATTAGATTTTATATTTTCGGTTTTCACTTTTATTTTGATGTTTTTGTCATTCTTTTTTAAAATGTGTTTATTTTATTTATTAGTTTTAGTTGAATTTTTTTTTGTACTTCAAGTTAAACTAAATGAAAACGAGAAAAGCTGCCTTGGCAAGCTGCTGAAAAAATCATTTTACATTATTGTACAATATTTTATTTGAGTTAAAGCCACAATATAAAATATTTCGCCAGAAAATCAAGGGTATGATGTAATTTATAGGTGACGCATGGCCACGATCCGTGTCCTGGTTAAAATGGCTTATTTCTCTGGATTTAAACATTCTTGGAAACATTTGGGATCTAAGTACACAACTCAACAAAATATATAACATTGTTCTAGTGGTTTTTGGATATTTTAATCCAAAAACTTTACATATTGTGCCTTTAATGTTTATAATTATTTTTTTTAAATTAGTTTTAATGGTTTTATTTTTAACCTAACAATAATAATCCTGAAATAAAGATCTGATTGTTCCCTTGATCAAACATCAAGTGTTAAGTGTAACCTTTTTTTCGTTTTTTAGCAAAAAAGTTGGTTAAGATATATATTGAGGAAAATAAGTATTTGAACACCCTGCTATTTTGCAAGTTCTCCCACTTAGAAATCATGGAGGGGTCTGAAATTGTCATCGTAGGTGCATGTCCACTGTGATAGACATAATCTAAAAAAAAAATCCATAATTATTTAAAGAATGTATAATACGTTATAATATATAAAAATATATATATATATATATATAATTTATAATTTAAATAGTCCCAATGGACATAAAAGTTCCCCTAATTAGTCATTAATGTGTAAAATTCTGGAAATATGCTACATATTCTACACCTGTGCAAACATACGATCACAAACAATAATGCCAAAAGGCATAGTGCAACAATATAGAGAAACCGGATACAATACTGAGGGCTAAGCATTGTCTACTTGGACACTCACAACAAAAACATGAAATTAAAGCAAAAATAAAAAACGCACAAAGATCGCTTCCGCGCATACATGCTACAATACATATCTGAACAAACCCCAAACCTTAAGCATTAAACTTCCATGTCTAAGTCATCAAGCATTGTTTGTGCTACAGACATACAAAAACTCAAATCACGCCGCTTCTGGAGGTACTTCAAGCAATTTGATATCTTATGATTTCCACGTCATTTTTCAGTTCCATTTACACTGAAAAAAAAAAATGGTGTAGGATTTACCATGAAACTATTTTTACCTATAGAAATCACTTTCAAACCAAACAGCTTTTGGTTGGTCAACGGTGCCAATTCACGTGACCATATTTAATCTTGTGTGAATTTCTTTTGAAATTGCTGAATTTTGCAAGCAAAATTTTGCCAGAATAGTAGATTTTTGTGATTGGGCTCCTTTCATGTAGATCAATGCTCTAGCAACCACTCAGAACATTTTACCAATGCCATGGAAACCATTCATTACATTCCTTATGATCATGAAATGTTCTTTATACTATGGGGAAAAATGGGAAATAACATTTGAATATCAACGTTAATCGCTTTTAAATACATCATCCCTGATTTAAATGTTAAAGGTAACAATTAAATGCACAAAAATATAGCATCAATTTATTGGATTTTTTAAAAAACGTTTCACTTTTGGAAAAGGGAATTGCACAAAGTAGGAGAATACTGCTATCAAAAAGGGTAAAGATCAAAAAAGGACAATTGGCCATCCACGTGTCTTTTGTGGTCGACTGCAGTGGACCAGAGCCCATGCATCCCTACTAAATTCCCCCGAGAAAAGGGAAAAATTCAGTGCCGTCTTCCTACATTGTGCCGAGCTCCCTATTGTCTGCCAGTATGTGCATTGAAGGCCCTTCTGAAAAGATCCAAGTCCATCAATGCATTTCTCTCTTTGCATTCTTCCACACGGCGCTTCTTGGGGACGTCTGCAGCCAACTTAATTGAGAGTATCAAAGAAAGCCAGTTCATGTTGTCTTGTATTCTTTGCGGCAGTGTGCGAGCCAAGAACTTTCCATCCAAAGCGGTCGGCGTGGAGCGATAGGGATAAAAGTGCAATCAGTCATGGTGAAGAATATGTAGTGGAGAGGAGAATGCTGACTTATTGAAGGGTGCTATTGTGTACGGATACCTGAGCGTGTGTGTGGGGAGGGGGTGAACGTCACTTTTGTCTGACTAGATGTTTTACAGTCGCTGGCCTTGAGGGAGCTTGTCTTCAGGGCTTTCAGAGGCAGGCTGTGAATGGCATATAGAGCTGACAAACATCAAAATGAGTCATTCACTGCTATATCCATTTCAGTCTGAAACCATAGGCGGAGTTTGACCAAACCAGATGCAATTTTTTCTGAGCGTGCGATATTGAAAAAAATTATATCTTAATATTTTCTGGGATTTTATCGATTACGATAATTAGACAATATTTAGCTGATTGTGTTTATTGTGTTGGTACCTTAGCAGGTTTAAGACTCCCAAAGCTTTTGATATTCTTCATATTCTGTGGGGTGGTTGATTTGTACCCTGTGGTGCAGGTATAACATCACTTTGTAGGCCAAAACGCGGAAGCGAGTTAGCATTTTCAGAACTTTCGGTTCCACTGTCCCAAAGTCAATGTGCCCTATCATACACCTGGCGCAATGCAGTTCCAGGCACGACGCAAGAGCTAGTTTTAGCCTGACGCAGTTAAATTCTTTGTTTAAATAGCAAATCAATTTGAGCCCATTTGTGCGCCCATGGGCTGAAAACGAGGGGTGTTCAGGCGCATTGTTGGCGTGTTGCTATTTTGAGGCAACTGAAATCGACTGCACCATTGACCAACAAAAAACAGTTCTAAAGTCAATAGCACAGTATTTTTTGTGTTATTTAAAGGGTGTATTAGTAATATGCGCCTATAGGCGGGTGCACAATATGCGTACACTCTGCTTATTACACACACAGGGACACGCAGCAGCACACAAACATACTTAAATATGAAAAATTAAAGGATTAAAATGTAAAAGATTATTATTGTGTACCTTTTATAGTGTTTCCGCACTATAAGGCGGACCGGATTATAAGGCACACCTTCAATGAATGGCCTATTTTAGAACGCATAGAATAGAAGATACTGCAGTCAAATGTTTAACTGGGTTTGCGTTATGGATCCACTAGATGGAGCTCTGTGCTAAAGGGAATGTCAACAAAACAGTCAGATAAAGTCAAACTTTATTAAGCATTCTGACAACTCCGTTCACTCCCATGGTAATGTTGTTCAAACGTTGATGTGCATATAAACAATATCTCCCAGCCTTGCTAACTTTTCTCCCAAACGTGTAGGGGAACTTTTCCTTAATTCAGTAAAAACGCAGTAAAAGAAACAGTCGGATACCACTAAATCAAACGTTAAAGCATAACTCCACATTGTTCAGTTATGTATAACACGTAAAGCTCAGTTTTTCAGTTTATTCCCCATCCATGAATCCCTCGAATTCTTCTTCTACAGTGTCCGAATTGAACAGTTGGGCGACTACGGCATCCAACCTGCCCGGCTCCCTCTCGTCATTATCCGAAAGCACAGTACCGGTTGTTTACTGACTACGGTAACCGTAATGCTGCAAGCGGTGCGGCTTTGTAGTTTACCAGTCGTACTGAAACATTTTATTATTATTAAATTGTTTTTATTGGTTTTTCATTCTGAAACATTTTGGCAGAGCGCCTTGATCCATATATAAGGCGCTCCGGATTATAAGGCGCACTGTCGTTTTTTAAAAAAATGAAAGGCTTTTAAGTGTGCCTTATAGTGTGGAAAATACGATACGTAAATATATAAAAATGCCTACATTTCATATGCTCAGGGAGCTTTGGTGGTATCCGGCTTGTCCCATAGATGGTCTGCATGCGCACTTTAACCTCGCGCACACGCAGATCTGTTTCCTCACTAGAGAAGCAATCAGTTATTCCGCCTGCAAATTCCGCCATGGTGTGAGCGTAACTGGCTTTTAAAGACTTTTAAAGAGTTGTCAGAAGCTTAGTGATGGTGACGTTGAAGTCGAGCGACCGTGCTGCAGTCCGTTTATATCTTACCTTTAGCTTTTTACTTCTGGCGACTGCATTTAGTCTTTACTGTCACATGTGAACAATTTAATCCTTTCTTGCTGAAGTATTAATTAAAGTATTAATTTCTCTCAAAAAAAGAAAGAAATCGTACTGATCCCAAACAAGTTTGAGCTATATTTTATATACATATCACACTTGGGTAGTTCAAAGAGTTAGAAAAAAAAAGAAGGCAAGTTATTATTTTCATTGTCTGTGTGAACATGCTTCAGCACACAAATACGTTGTGATAAACGACACCCAATATGTTTTGTTTGTAAAAGCATAAAAAAATAAATGAGGTCATCCAGTCTACAACACAAAGAGGTGGCATGTATTTCTTGCTAATGCTAAATAACATAACACAACACAACACAACGCGAGAGTGAAATATAAGATGAACCTTACCTCTCTTCCCTAATGAATTACAAACGTAGGAGTGGTAAAGAAAGAGAGAGAGAAATATCACATAGACATACACATTCTTATGCATAGTGAACATTGATACACTTTCCATGTAAAACACATTTGATTAGACAATGTTTTACTTCTTGCTTCAAACTGTGAGTGTGACCATCATTTCACTAATGTAGATCTGAGCATATCACGCACACACACCTTGATGTTTCCTTAGTGACAGCATGTGGGACATTTGTCTTGTTAGGCACAGCCTGCGTTCTGGCATCATTGTCTCTGTCATCTGTGACAGCTGTTGAAAGTTTAAAGCCTAAAAATAGCCGGTACCTTGCCAGCAGATGTCTAAATCCATATTTGTAGTTAGGAAAATGATCGCTTTTACTGTCTACGAAACCTGAACACCTAGTATTGACGAATTTACTTTGATCTTTTTTTTTTATGTTGATGTGAGAGCGATAGCGGGCGCTGGCCTTGTACAGATGGGCCGTGGGCGTTGTTTTCCTGTGCCGCTACTATGAGCTGGCATTGGACGGGTAAGCTGTCACTCGCTAACAGCTGTTATGGCAACGTGGCGATGTAAATGGACAGCGAGACGGTAAATGATCACGAGTCCGCTCTGAAATGATCATGCAATACCTTCTGGAGCGACATGCAAAGCCAAAAGGCCCGATGATAAACAAAGATTGATTCTCTGTCTTACGTGACTGGGTTTTTCTAAACTTATGTTGTAAAGGATTAGAAAAGATGTGACAGGATCAATGGCGAATTCACTGTGAACAAAAAGGTGGTGCTGGTGTGGAATATTGTGTTTATTACAGGACCATAGACATTAAGGGGGATAAGTCCCCCCAATAATCGGAAATGTGGGGGATACATTGAGAGGGATAAGTCCTCCCCAATAATAAGGTCTTACCTCAGAGTGATGCTCGTCGTTCTGCTGTAACACCTCCATACACAGCTCTCCTAGTCTGATCATGTCTTCCAGTCTTTTCTCTGGAGGCGCCTGGCTGCTATCTGCCGACACACAGAACAGTCACACCACATGTCTAACACCCCAAACACTTTTAAAAGCAATTGATCTAAAGGGCTCAATAATAAGGATTTGGCCAGCTACACTGTAAAAACGGTTAATACTGCTGACGGTTAATACAACTTCACATTTTAAGTTGACTTAACTTCTATATTTTAAGGCATGTACACTTAAAGGGGTACTTCAGCGCTGGGAAGATGAATCTGTATTTAAACTCGGTAATTAATGTAGTAGAAATATGAAATTATTTTTGAATTTGGTGCCTTCTAGACTGAGAAAACACAGAAAATGTATTTTTGTCTCATGGGGATGAAAGACAACAATTCCCAGAATGCACTTCGCTGTCCGAGGCTGCTCTAGGCACGGCTTACTGGTTTACTTGCCCACCGCGTTCATTTTCATAAAATCAGTTCAGTTAGAGATGCTACAATTAAAAACTGAACCTGTCTGTTCAATATGAGTGAGCCGCTTGAATTTCACGGCCGTCACGGCACAAACGCAGCAGGATCGGATTACATTCATCACATGAGCTGAGGTAAGCGCGGGATTCGCGGCTGCGGCTGTATTCATGGATGTTGCTTTGTGCACTGATGTGCAGTCATGTTGGAACAGGGAGGGGCCATCCCCAAACTCTTCCTACAAATTTGGGAGCATGAAATTGTCCAAAATGTCTTGATATGCTGAAGCATTAAGAGTTCCTTTCACTGGAACTAAGGGGCCAAGCCCAACCCCTGAACAACACCTGTCCTGGTCATGGAAGTGATTGGAACACCTGAATTTGATGATTTGGAGGGGTGTTCCAATACTTTTGCATTATAGTGTATATACACTCACCTAAAGGATTATTAGGAACACCACTGTGTTTGACCCTCTTTCGCCTTCAGAACTGCCTTAATTCTATGTGGCATTGATTCAACAAGGTGCTTAAAGCATTCTTTAGAAATGTTGGCCCATATTGATAGGATAGCATCTTGCAGTTGATGGAAATTTGTGGGATGCACATCCAGGGCACGAAGCTCCCGTTCCCCCACATCCCAAAGATGCTCTATTGGTTTGAGATCTGGTGACTGTGGGGGCCATTTTAGTACAGTGAACTCATTGTCATGTTCAAGAAACCAATTTGAAATGATTCAAGCTTTGTGACATGGTGCATTATCCTGCTGGAAGTAGCCATCAGAGGATGGGTACATGGTGGCCATAAAGGGATGGACATGGTCAGAAACAATGCTCAGGTAGGCCGTGGCATTTAAACGATTGGCCAATTGGCACTAAGGGGCCTAAAGTGTGCCAAGAAAACATCCCCCACACCATTACACAACCACCACAAGCCTGCACAGTGGTAACAAGGCATGATGGATCCATGTTCTCATTCTGTTTACACCAAATTCTGACTCTACCATCTGAATGTCTCAACAGAAATCGAGACTCATCAGACCAGGCAATCTTCAACTGTCCAATTTTGGTGAGCTTGTGTAAATTGTAGCCTCTTTTTCCTATTTGTAGTGGAGATGAGTGGTACCCGGTGGGGTCTTCTGCTGTTGTAGCCCATCTGCCTCAAGGTTGTGCGTGTTGTGGCTTCACAAATGCTTTGCTGCTTTCCTCGGTTGTAACGAGTGGTTATTTCAGTCAAAGTTGCTCTTCTATCAGCTTGAATCAGTCGGCCCATTCTCCTCTGACCTCTAGCATCAACAAGGCATTTTCGCCCACAGGACTGCCACATACTGGATGTTTTTCCCTTTTCACACCATTCTTTGTAAACCCTAGAAATGGTTGTGCGTGAAAATCCCAGTAACTGAGCAGATTGTGAAATACTCAGAACGGCCCGTCTGGCACCAACAACCATGCCACGCTCAAAATTGCTCAAAATCACCTTTCTTTCCCATTCTGACATTCAGTTTGGAGTTCAGGAGATTGTCTTGACCAGGACCACACCCCTAAATGCATTGAAGCAACGGCCATGTGATTGGTTGATTAGATAATTGCACTAAGCTGCAGAAAGAAGCGAGAGTTGCATGACGGTTCAGAAAACAGAGCGATATGTAAGTAGCTAAACTAAACATTTCATATTTGACAATTTTAGGATGGATATTTTAAATAACTGACATAAAATCTTGTCTAATTTCGCCATTTTTAATTAAAAAAGGCTTATATTTTACATGATTCGTGTCATGTAATAGTCAGTAGCCTACTGTCAATATGAGGAGACAAGAAACATTACCAAAGCTGATTTCATCAGATTAGGAATAGGACAATGAATGTGTACATTGTGAATGAATTTAACTTATTTACCTAGTGTTCGTAGCCTTCAGTGAGTTAATTTGTCTAAGAAAATTCTTAATAAAATATAGGCTAAATATCAGTTGACCCTATGTTTAATTTCTTCACTGACACAGACGAAAATGAGTCTATCAAGCTCAGCTTTATGAGGGGAAGAGACAGGGCAAGGGAAAGAGGCTAAGAGAAAAGAAAGAGTGAAAGAGTGATGGAAATGAGGAGCGAGTGATGGAAATAAGAGCAGCTATAAAAAAAAGGAAATAAATCGAAAAATATTTATTTGAAATATAAATCCTTTGTTGTATTATAAATGTATTTACTGTGACTTTTGGATCATATGAATGCATTCTTGCTGAATAAAACTATTAATTTATTTTGAATGGTAGTGTAATTTTTTAAAAACGTTGACTGGTGTTCTGCTAGATTTCCTCTTCTCATATCCAAACTACTGGCTGACAAGGGCCAGCAAAAGAAACAAATCCTTACTGTTGAGCCCTGAAAAGTATACTGTGAGAACCTTCGATCTGGGCATAGTCGGTCAGTTGGGAGTAATTGATGAGCGCTGCTTTTTCCAGGCACTTCTGAACTATCTTGAGCATCTCCTCAGTTGGGACTGGTGTGGTGATGTCTTTCATCAGAGCCTGAAGAATGACACACTTTTTCTCTCATTTATTACACTTTAAACACATGACCGTACACACAATACATGCATATAAGGTGCAAAGCATGCACAGTTAATTGGCGGACACTCACCCTTTCTAGAAGAGAGAGTGTGGCTTTAAGAGCCCCCTCCGGTCGCCCGAAGGGGAAACAGTACCTACGGGCAAGAAGACACGAGTAAAACTCGAGTGGTAATTAACTGGAGGCATAGAAGAAAGAAGACGGCGCACAAGCTGAAGGAGTCAGTCACAAACCGCTGTTTCTCAGCTATCATGGGACAATAATTACGTCTTTTAAATAGAGATGTTTTCCAAAGCCTGTTGAGGAGGGACAGGTGTCAGCGTACGTACGGACAATGCTAAATGGGATGAATGAAGACGAAAGAGAAGTGGTTCTCATAAAGGCCTCACACCACAGGTGTGAAAACCCCCAGAACGGCCCTCGACGCGGTTTTCGTGCATGTGGGGCAAGAGGCACACTTACCAAGTGACTCAACGAGGTCTAATCAGCTTGGGCTGGGAACCGCACTTAATCCCCGGCACGCCCCGCACCGGCCTTGCCTCTGTCTGCTGGCCATTTGCATAATCTGAGATGATGTTTGTAGCTTTGGTTTGAGTGGTTATTAAAGTTCTGGAGCAACCGCAAACCTCAAACCCCCTTTACTAGTATTTCCAGCTCTCTACAGAGGGGGGCCAGCAGGAGGTCAGTTTGAAACTAGGACCAATCGGGAGGGGTTGTGGTAAATGAGTAAACCGTAAGATGAGATGCTATACAGTGTTTATCAACTGGTTTTGCTTCATTGACCAGATATTACATTGTTAATACCCTGTTATTACTATTCAATTACATAGTTATATAGTTATTTATGTATTATTTGGATTTTTTCCCCTGACGTTTGCAAACTTATCAAAATAGATCTGCAATCCATTTTTTGACAACCATTTTTGTATTTTGTTACTAACTAGTTATCTTAAAGGGATAGTTCATCCAAAAATGAAAATTACCCCATGAATTACTCACCCTCAAGCCATCCTAGATGTCTTCTTTCAGCCGAATACAATCAGAGTTATATTAAAAATGTCCTGGCTCTTCCAAGCTTTATAATGGCAATGAATGGCTGTTTCTGTTTTAAAGTTAATAAAATTAATAAAGGCCTTTGTGTGAGAAAAAATCTCCATATTTAAAACTTTACAAACTGTAATCTCTAACTTCCGCTAACTGTCGTATGTGTGTTCACGAGAGACTGGCGTTCCAGTGTAGGACGTACGACGCAGGTGTAGCGTAAGTTCTGGTGACAAACACGGAAGTGCAGAGGATAGAGCAAAACAAAATGTGGTTCTCGCGAGAACTAGCATATTCTCACCGGAGCGCCCTTCACCAGTCTCTCGTGAACGCAAGTATGACAGAGGCTTGGAAGAGCCAGGACATTTTTTAATATAATTCCGATTGTATTCGTCTGAAAGAAAAAAGTCATATACATCTAGGATAGCTTTAGTGTGAATAAACCATGGGGTTATTTTCATTTTTGGGTGAACTATCCCTTTAATAAATCGATGTACATTATTAAGATTATAGGACAGAATTGGATGTGGGAGCTTGTCGTACCTGAAATGTGTGATCTGCTTCTCCAATAAAGTCAACAGTCTGCTCCTGATCTCCTCAAACTCCTCCTTCTCCTGTTCTGTAACTGTGCCCATGCCATCCGGTCTGCCAAAACAAGGAGGAAGAGTTCAATTTTCGGTTTTATTCTTTACAACACCTGCTCTTTCATTCCAAATGCCCTTGGATCCTGTGCATCAACTTCACAATCAAAAGATTTTTCAAATATAGCTGTAAGTTTCACAATTGTTCCAGCTGACCTGAACAATGCTTCAGCTCTCATACAAGGGTTCTGCAATCCAAAACTCTTAAATAAAAGAATATCAAAATAAATGTATCCTTGGTGAATCATATTAAGGTAATGCAAGAACGGAAGCAACTGGAGATATATTTAAAAGATCCCATTCTTCAAATTAGTTTATTTAGAGTCAAATAAATTGTGCATGTTTTTATGTATGTTTCTTCATACACAAAACTAATATGTGCTAAAAAAAATGTGGAAAAATATTTAATAAAAAAATAAATAATGGTGTGTGTGTGTACGTGTGTATATTTCATTTTTTAAATATTTGATAAAATTATACTATATTATTACTATTATTATACTGGAAATACAATATAATATAATGCATATTCTTTGTAAAATAAACTACCATTTGATAAAACATTAGATTTTTTTCTATTATTATTTTAACAATCAATAAACAAGCCAGGATGAGAATGTAACACTAATCAAAACAATAAAATATTTGAAATTTGACAATCATTTATGTATACAAATAAATCATAAAAAGAATACAATCTAATTAAAATATAATATTTAAATGAATTTAAAAAAATAATAATATTTTTTATAAATTTAAATATTTATAATTGACTAGATGTCTAATCAAAAAATATTCTTTGAATAATTTGCAGTCTCATTTTTAATGCTATATTTATTAGTTTATTTTTAGTTTGAATAATGTTCACAATAATAGAAGATATGAGACTAATAAATGAGATGTTTATTTAAAATAAAAAAAATAAAAAAACAAGACTACAAATTATTCAAAAACTAATTAAATAAAAAAGATATCAAATATTTCATAGATTAGACATTCTTTTATTTTGAATGAAATTCTTATTTGAATTATTTCCTAAACATTATTTTACATTTATTTTATTTAGGATAACATTATTGTTTTAATCATTTACTATTTATTTGAACACAGTCACGGATTTAAACTAAAATTGCTTTTTTACAATACCTTGTAACTGCAATAATCAAATGTAGCCAGCATATGTTCAACCACTAAGCATAGCACAAAAGTAATCATTCCAAACTTCAGTTTTTAACTGTCGACAATGGGCAGTTTAGTTAGAAGCCATTGTGCCTTGCTATCCAAACCCTCCACACTTTCTGAATGGCACAGCTTAGCGCTGTAGAGAAAGCGCTTTCCTTACACGAAGAGGTAAAGGCAACTTGTAAACCTGTCTGTTCTGCAAATCCCTCTCTCCATTAAATGAAATCCGCCTTTTCTTTTTGACAAGAGCCAGCTAATCCCGAGAGAACACAAAGAGGGAGGCTGAAGAGCAGCAGAAAGATGTGTATGCATGATCATGGGGAAGCTTGGGGGTCAGCGCCTACACATGAAAAGAAAAAAATCTTCTTTTTGCATTATGGTAAAGGCTAAGGAGTGTATAAACTCAACATCGACCCTTTAATCTCAATGTCTTTGTCTGTCGTACTGTGTAGGCTCATTAGTTCTTAAGGAAGGCCTCTTAGTTTAACTGCTTCTAACAAGAGGCCTGGGAATTGAACTGTTAGCACGAGGGAGAATCACTAGAGTCTATCCATGTTTGTAGCTCCCAGTACATCACCAAACCTACGACTTCCAAAGCCTTACGACTTCAGTCAGTAATTAAGTCTCTCACAATTCACACATCCTCCCATTGACTTGACTAATGCTAAACGAATCCTTCAAACCTTGAAACAAATCCAATTCTACCTTACATAACACAACATTATGGTGTTTGCTAAGGAAGGCATCACTTTTGCTATCATTATTCAGTGCTCTATAATAAGGACGTCCCACTGGCCGGGGGCCAATGTGAGAGAATTTGGGGCCAGTTGATGGAACCGTCACTGTATGTCGTGTTGATCACGCGCATGTAGTTTTATACCTCGTTAACATTTCATTTTCTGTGACGTTTGGGTAAATTCTGCTTGCCAACGGCAGCTTGTCAGATCATCGGCTAACATGACGTTTTGTTGAAACTCCATGAATGACATAAGAATGAGCTGATAATGACAAACTAATCAGCAGGTTTTGCTATTTATGCCAATATTTTCCAGTAAAAGTATTTATGAATTTACATATGTTTGGAGTCTTCTGTATGGTTATAATACCTTTATAATTTCCATCTAATATTGCAAAACTTTGTAAACTTGCATTTGTACATAAAACCAAAATTTTCTGAAAAAAAAAAAAAAAATGTAATGCGAAAAAAGAATACAAAAATATAATATAATATTGGTGTGTTTGTGTGCATGCGTGCACATTTTGATTTTTTAAAAAAGATATTTGATATTATAAATGATACACTATCATTTATATTATAATAAACTAGTTAAAATAAACTACCATTTGATAAAAGTAAATAAACGTGTGTATAAAATATATAAAATAATACATTAAACTAAATTATTAATGTACAAATTAAAATGTAATATTTAAATGTATTGACATATACATTTTTTAATAAATGTAAATATTTCGAATTTAATTTATATATATATATATATATATATATATATATATATATATATATATATATATATATATATATATATATATAGACACAATTATACAATATTATTACTATTATTATATTGGAAACACAATAGAATATAATGCATATTATTTGTAAAATAAACTACCATTTGATAAAAGTAAATATATGTGCGTTTACAAGTGTGTGTGTGTGTGTGTGTGTGTATAAAAAGACAAAATTATACAATTAAAATAAACAAAATACAAAAATAAAACCTTGACCTTGGCCAGGGAGCAACCACCTACAGCAAAGGAACAAAGGAAACCAGGTCTGTAGAACAAAACTAGCCCAATGGCCAATCAAAAATAGCCCAAAAGTAGCCCAATGACCACAACCCAAATATCACTCAAAATATGCCATTCACATAAAATACACATATTACACTACTTTGATGCAAAATGAAAACCACTATATCGTAGTGATCATAAAACGTCTAGCACCGTTTTATCTTTAGTAGAATATTTAATATTCCAATACAAACATTTCAGTCAAATATATTTATGCTATATGACAAACCTTTAACAAAAGGGGGGTGGGGGGTTGTTGGTCATCAACAGTTTAAAAGTAGCCCAATTTCATGAGAAAACCGCAGATGTGGCTACCCTGACAGGCAGTGGATTTTAAATGGACAAGCACCATTAACATTTTCTTCAGAAAATTAAAAAATGTAACTGTACTTATTATTCAAAATTGCTTGGTATGAATGTGTCGGCAAAGCCATAAATGTAACCGTAAGATGTATACAGTACACAATCACAAGCTCTTTATTTCAAAGTGAAGGAACTCAAGTGTGCAGAAAAACCCTGTGAAAGTGCTGTTACCCTCCACCTCACGCAGCGCTGCCTCATGCTTGGCAGCCCTAGTGGGAGCGGGTGCAGTGTGCCGGCCTGTTGGGGGCCGACTTATTGTTTGTGCCTGATGAAGCGAGTGTGTTTGAGATGAGTGAAACGTTGACCTGTCCGGGGCCAGTCAACAAGGGTTAAACAGCGCCGGGAGTCTTGGGAAAATCTGTCCGTGCCAACATGTCCAGTAAGTTGATTGTGAGGTTTGCAAGGTTTGTGCCTTGGCTACTAGGGCTGCACAATATATATTGAAATAAGATTGATATCACGATATGACTTAGTATAGAGTGTACAAATGTAAACTATGCACTCCATCCTCTATGACAGATGGGTTGGTGTATATCCGATCATATCAAGACCCCTGAGAAAACACAGAAGTGACAATCCAAAGGGTGACGTTCTGGATGTATGTCATGTTTACAGTGAGTAACTGAGTGTGCCGACTGGTAAATACTCTTGTCACATGGGGCAGCCAAGCATGATGGACAGGAGAAAGAGGGGAGAAAGACTGGCAGGTGAGAAAGAGGTTAGCTTGTGATTACTGTCACTCTCGTCGCTGTCAGTACGCCCTCGCGAGTTCATCTCACACAAAGCAGCACCTGTCTGTTTCCTCTCGCGTACTTGCTTCTAAGTCTCAAGCCTCGTCGAGCCCAGGGTGCATCTGTCAGTCAAACGCAGGCGACACTGACTGAAATGTGCCACAAGGATGTCTGCACTGACAAACATGTCTGAAAGGAGTCTCGGTTAACACACCCTTCATAAGCCGTACCACTGTCACCTACAATCTAAGAATTTACAGGATCAATGGTTTAGTTTCATATCACAATTGAGCACAGCTGTTTTTTTTTTTTTTTTTTTTTTTTAAAGTAAAAGTCTCAATTCAATTTGAATTCATCTCAATTCAACATTATAAATAATATATGATGAAACTGATATGTGACAACATAAGGGTCATAAGGGTCCATTTTTTAAAATTGAGATTTATACATCATCTGAAAGCTGAATAAATAAGCTTTGCATTGATGTTTGTTAGGACAATATTTGGCTGAGAGATACAACTATTTGAAAACTGGAATCTCTGAGGTCCTTAGCAATGCATATTACTAATAATAAAACATTTTTGATATATTTACATTAGGAAATTAAATATCTTCATGGAACATGATCTTTACTTAATATCCTAATGATATTTGGCATAAAAGACAAATCGATAATTTTGACCCATTCAATGTATTGTTGGTTATTGCCACAAATATACTGTACCTGTGCGACTTATGACTGGTTTTGTGGTCTAGGGTCACATATGCTTCAGTAGATAGCACCAGTCAATTTGATTTTAATGTTCATAATGACATTTATTAGCCAAACTTCACTACCCTAGCCTGGATGCCAGCCGAATTTAGCCCCGCCCACAAAATGTTTTGCTCGGGCAATTCGGTCTGGACTCGATTCATAGAGAAACTGTTCGGACCAATGAAATTGTCAGTGCGGGCTTTAGACGATGATGGACAGATGATAAACAGTAACGTAATCATCCACGTCATCAAAGGCACTTGGGTTACTTGGGCACTAAACAGGGAACATGTTCGTATTATGCATTCACCTTCACTATTTCTCTCAGAAATGATGATCGTGTTGGTAAGTACTCTGTGTATCCTTAAAATCAGTTTTTACAACACTGGCAAAGATCGTTTACACTCATCTTTTTCTTCTAACGTTACTTAATCCAGCACGCGTGCAGACAGGGTTGGCAAGTTTTTTTGCAATGGTGCGCAACATTTTGCTACTCAAAACTATAGCCCAAAACAATCCCAATAGCTTTCCGGGGGGTTCTCCGAAAAAAAAAAAGGCGTTTGGTTGGCAAAATACGTTATTTTGGCAAGGTTGCCAGCTAAAATTCACATTCCTGGGGCTCCATATCACATAATTGGGGTCGCTCCAACCCGCGGACATGGAGAACAACCCACGGGAAAAACACGGACTTGACAACACAGTGGAGTTGAGTTCTGTTGACATTTGACAACTGACGTTACGCGTCGCTCTGTTGCTCTGATTGGTTGTTGGTCTATCTAATTGAGGTCTTTCCTGGTTCGGGTGAAACACGCCCCATAATCAAAGCTCAATGGAGCAGTTTCAGACTCATATTCTGACTAGAATTGAGTATGACCACGTCAGGCTATCACTACCCATAATTCTGAAGAGACGTCCACCAATCAGAGAAGTGGCTGTTACTATAGATATAGAAATTACGGCAAAAGCAGTGTTTGGAATAGCCTGTATATTTACAATATATATTTGCAAAACATATCTACAAGCTATTGAAGTAAATTTTATTTGTAATGAAAATAACATTAAATTTTGTTGTTGAAAAATGTAGACTAATAAATAATATATAAATAAAGAAATGAATGAATTACAGGTGCTGGTCATATAATTAGAATATCATCAAAAAGTTTATTTTATTTCTCTAATTCCATTCAAAAAGTGGAATTTGTGTATTATATTCATTCATTACAAACAGACTGAAATAATTCAAATGTTTATTTCTTTTCATTTTGATGATTATAACTAAGGAAAATCCCAAATTCAGTATCTTTATAATAATTAGAATATTACTTAAAATACAAAGAAAGGATTTTTAGAAATCTTGGCCAACTGAAAAGTATGAGCATGTACAGCATTCAATACTTAGTTGGGGCTCCTTTTGCCTGAATTACTGCAGCAATGTGGCGTGGCATGGAGTCGATCAGTCTGTGGCACTGCTCAGGTGTTATGAGAGCCCAGGTTGCTCTGATAGTGGCCTTCAGCTCTTCTGCATTGTTGGGTCTGGCATATCGCATCTTCCTCTTCACAACACCCCATAGATTTTCAATGGGGTTAAGGTCAGGCGAGTTTGCTGGCCAATTAAGAACAGGGATACCATGGTCCTTAAACCAGGTACTGGTTGCTTTGGCACTGTTTGCAGGTGCCAAGTCCTGTTGGAAAATGAAATCTGCATCTCCATAAAGTTGGTCAGCAGCAGGAAGCATGAAGTGCTCTAAAACTTCCTGGTATACGGCTGCGTTGACTTTGGACCTCAGTAAACACACTGGACCAACGCCAGCAGATGACATGGCACCCAAACCATCACTGACTGTGGGAACTTTACACTGGACCTCAAGCAACGTGGATTGTGTGCTTCTCCCCTCTCTTCCTCCAGACTCTGGGACCCTGATTTCGAATGGAAATGCAAAATTTACTTTCATCAGAAGAACATAACTTTGGACCACTCAGCAGCAGTCCAGTCCTTTTTGTCTTAGCCCAGGCGAGACGCTTCTGACGCTGTCTGTTGTTCAAGAGTGGCTTGACACAAGGAATGCGACAGCTAAAACTCATTTCTTGCATACGTCTGTGCGTAGTGGTTCTTGAAGCACTGACTCCAGCTGCTGTCCACTCTTTGTGAATCTCCTCCACATTTTTGAATGGGTTGTTTCACAATCCTCTCCAGGGTGGGGTTATCCCTATTGCTTGTAGACTTTTTTCTGCCACATCTCTTCCTTCCCTTCGGCTCTCTATTAATGTGCTTGGACACAGAGCTCTGTGAACAGCCAGCCTCTTTTGCAATGACCTTTTGTGTCTTCTTTTTGATGATATTCTAATTATATGACCAGCACGTGTATGTATGTATGTATATATATATATATATATATATATATATATATATATATATATATATATATATATATATATATATATATATATATATATATAGTATTTTATTTTTAATAATAATCATCATATGACAACATTTTATTTGTTAAACTAAAATTTGACAAAATATATGATGTGTAAAATGTATGATAATAAATATTAAATTAATATTAAATGAAATGTTATATTTATTTAATTTAATGTTTTTACTTAATGTTATATTTAAATGTTAAAAATATAAATACCGAAATCTATATATAGTTATATATAATATATTGTTTAATATATATCATATTTTTTATAATATATATTTTTTAAATTACATAATTTTCACTGTTAAATGTGATTAGTCCGAATACACAGTGAACACACAATAGAAATGCACAGATCAACGTCACCAGCCCGAATCTATGATTTGCTCCACACCCGATCATCACATTACAATTATTCAAATTCTCAGTATTAAGCTGATGATATGGAAACATTTTACACTGAAGTAGGCTGTTTTTAAATGAACATTAAGTAAAAGTTCTTGGGCAAAATTACATTCCCTTAATACATAGCCTGACTTTACAGGCTTTACACTGATTCCGTCACTGTAACTTTCCATCATTAATAATGTATCTCATCCACCAGCAACTCACCCTCAATTCATTGGAATGCTATTTTTTATTACCTGGCCCACCCGACCCATAGATATAACCATGATCCACGAATCACTAACACACGGCTTACAACTCTTTATTGATAAAATTTTAATAAAATCGCTACAGGGAAAATGAATTCCCAGACCCAAGTCTGCAGAAAAAGTGTGTGGTCTCTGGGTGACAAGCTCAGAAGTGAAGATAAAGAAGATGGCAACAATCTTCACAGGTTTTAAGCTGCACACTCACCGTAAGAAAGGATGCCCTGTCATAACCGTTCCTTGAGTTATTGACTGACCCATTAGATCAGTTGAGTGGATGAATTTTCACCTGAACTGAAGATGAAGGTTATCTGGCCACGGTATAAGGCTATCTAGCTGTGCACAATTTAAAAAGATTTTAGCAGTCCCTTTTTACCTGGTTTTACCTTAGCTGTGCTTTCATTCTGGGGTGCAGAGGAATCTTAAGTCATTTTTGTTAATTGGTATGACTGAATTGGATCATTGATGGTCAGCAGCAAAGACATTTGTGGGAGAACAAAGCAACTTACATTACTTAATTGAAAAAGTTACTTTTTTTGTAAGATATTTTGTTGTAAATATATGGTAATGGGTTACTTTACTAGTTACTTGAAAAAAGTAATCTGATACCATAATTTACTTTACATGTACAGTCATTGTCAGAATGATTGGCAACCTTGGTAAATATGATCAAAGAAAGCTGTGAAAATAAATCTGCATTATCTCAAAAAATACCTTTCATTAAGATTATGAAATAAATGTCATTCTCCAAAACATGCCGGCCACAATTATTGTAAAATTATCTCTGAAGTCCCATTCATATTTACTTTTTTTTTTAGCACACCAGGGTAACTAGGAACATGAAATTGTCCAGCCATGACTTCTTGTTTCACAGGAGTATAAATATGATGTAATATGATGGCCAAATTCCATTATTCATCCACCACAAGGTGAAAAACTAAGAATATAGTTCTGATGTGCAGCAAAAGATTGTTGTGCTTCACAAAATACAAAGTGGCTGTAAGAAAATAGCTTAAGCATTGAAAATCCCCATTTCTGCCATTAGGGAAATAATTAAAGGAGTCCTATTATGCTAAATTAACTTTTATAAGGTGTTTGATCACTAATGTATGTCTGCACTTTGTGAGAACTGAGTATCTTCAAATGCATTGATTCAGATTCCCCCCTACAATGACATCATTGCAGGGAGAAGCCCCGCCCACAGCCGGTGACGATCTGCCCTATTAGCATAGACACAGTCCTGAGTGAGTTCTGTATCCTCGATGTGGCAGCTAAAGTTGTACAATGTCTGCGCCAAAGAGGCATTACAAGTGTTGTGTTTTTGGGTCTCCCTAGACTCCCGCCATCGGAGTCACTGAGGACATCATGGTTAAATTTAAATGGAAATGTCCCGAATAAGATCGCTAGTCGACCTGTTTTCCTGGGGACCAAAAAATGTCCCCAATAAGCACAAGGATTTCAGATATTGCCATCTTTGTGGGGACATTTTGTCCCCATACCATAGGGATTAACAGTCCACACACACACACACACACACACACACACACACGTTTGTTTTTGTGAAATGTGGGGACATTCCATAGGCGTAATGCACTTTATACTGTACAAACAGTATTTTCTATCCCCCTACACTGCCCCTGCCCCTAAACCTACCCATCACAGGAGACTGCGCAGTTTACTTTCTGTGAAAAAAAACTCATCTTGTGTGATTTATAAGTTTAAAAAAAGTGAGGACATGGGGAACGTCCTCATATTTCACCCTCTTTTTGTAATACCTATGTCATACCCATGTCATTATACACATTTGTGTCCTGATATTTCACAAAAACATGCCCACACACACACACACACACACACACACACACACACACACACACACACACACACACACACACACACACACACACACACACACACACACACACACACACACACACACACACACACACACACTGGGGACATCAGAGACTTATTTTACATCTTGTAAAAAGGGGCATAATAGGCACCCCTTTAAGACGTTCCAATCAACTAAAGCGGTTACAAATCTGCCTGGAAGAGGACGTGTGTCTTTATTGTCCGAATGCATGGTGAGGAAGATAGTTTGAGTGGCAAAAGACTTGCAGAAATTAGCTTGGGGTCAGAAAGCCTCAAAATTAAAAAAAATATATCAAACAGCACAAACATCGCCCCAAGTTGTTTGGAAGGCTTTCAAGAAAAAAAATACTCTGCTCTCATCCAAAAACAAACTCCAGCATATTCTGTTGCCAGACACGACTGGAACTTCAAAAAGGGACCAGCTTCTATGGTCAGATGAAACTAAAAAAGAGCTTTAGTGCAGCAAACCTATCAAATACCAACAAATAAAAAAAATCGAAACTTGACAGTCTCTGCTAGAAATCTCATAATGGGTCATGGTTGGATCTTCTTTCAAGACAATGATCCAAAACAAAAATCCAAAATGGGTCACTGAGTACAAAATTAAGGTTTTGCCATCACCATCGCAGTCCCCTGACCTGAACTTTATAGAAAACTGAAGAGGAGAGTGTATCAACATGGAACTGGGAATCTGAAGGATCTGGAGAGATTCTGTATGAAAGAATGATCTCTGATCTCTTATCAGGTGTTCTCCAAACTAATCAGGCATTATAGGAGAAGACTCAGAGCTGTTATCTATGTTTATTGAATAAAATGCTGCCATTAATTATGTCTAACGTGTTTTGGAGAAAAACATTAATTTCATGAAGAGATGCCCCCCTTTTCAATGGAAGGTTAGATTTTTGTGACGTTTTTGAATAAAAGATCAAAAGGATAAAAAGCTTCTTTGTTCATATTTACTATGGGTGCCAATAATTCTGACCAGGACTGTATAAAGAAGTCATATTGAATTATGGTCAAGAGTTAAAAGTAGTATCAGCACAAAAATTTTATATATTCCCATGAACACTCTCTACACACGACTACGCGGCTGAACTGTCATTATTCAAATGACACCCCCTCCAACAAAAAGCTACTCATGCCAATTTTCCTCATTTGTAACTGATGATTATCTAGAGAGGCTAATCATTACTGTTCCTAATTGACTAAATTAACCATTAAAGAGAAGGAGCACATCCGTGTGTATTTAACATCTAATCAGTCAATTGACGGGTGATTCAAGGTAAGTGGAAAACCAACAGCTTTCAGTATACGTGAACACAAAGGACTTCGCCAACAAGTGGACAAGGGACATTGCTCATACCACGAGCTGCATTCAGTCCTCTTACTGCTAACGCAAGCGCATTTTAGTCTTTAAGTAATGTCAAACCATCAATAATTTCATAATCAATTACAGAAAACAAGCCTGTATAAAATACTAATCCTCAGAGGCATTATCAAAGAAAAATTATTAAAATGTAGAAGCAGCACAAATGGACTTTGTAATTAAGGTTTAATTGCCTTGCGTTTTGAGATAATAAGAGAACCATTAATTAATTTGCTAAGCAGACGCTCTCAGTCTCTCTTTGAGTGATGCTGAACATGGCTGCCACGCTGAGCGCCTCCCGAGTGATTAAAGTATTTCTTCTGTCTTCTCGTTCCTTTTGTATGCCCACCCATTATGTGCGGACAAAAGCCGTTCCGAGTGTGTTTTTCTCTTTTTGTGATCTATCAAACATGTGGGACTTCTCATTTGTCCAACACAAATGAAATCCTTGATTTCAAACACTTAATACGTGAGAATTCAAAATGCACAACCTCCAGGGAAACCAAATGTTCCTTGCTGTTTGAAAGGGCTATATGGCATTGTTAGTGCTTGGTTTTATATATTAATTATAACAGACCACATACATACATACATACATACATACATACACACAGACACAGACACAGACACAGACACACACACACACACACACACACACACACACACACACACATACATATATATATATATATATATATATATATATATATATATATATATATATATATATATATATATAACAGACACACACACACACACACACACACACACACACACACACACACACACACACACACATATATATATATATATATATTTTTTTACTTTCCCATAACAAAGAACAAACATAAAACATTACCATCAATGAAGTATATACATGTAAATGTATACTAAAAATGATTATACATATTATATACATTATTTAAAAATGATATACAAATAAAAAATCCACAATCCCATCTGAAATGTAATTGTCTATATATATATATATATATATATGTATATATATATATATATATATATATATATATATATATATATATATATATATATATATATATATATATGAAAGGTGATTAAATTACAATTAATTAGATACAAAATTTTAATCGCTTGTTAGCCTTAATATTACTATGCATATACATACATACATACATAAGTGAAAACCATTTTGGTCAAATTTGAGGTCTTCACCAAAATTAGGTCATCAAGCCCTCGTCTAGCGATCCCAATGCTCCAAATAGCAATTAAACATCTAAAATTATTTTTATTTGTATGTTTTCTGAAAGGAGTACCTTTCCTTTGTCCATGAAAAATGCTGTTTTTCCCTGCTGGCTTCTCAGCGACTGGCGCTTCCCTTCAGCACAAGTTCGGTATCGTTTTAAAGCGCAGCATTCCAACTTTTTGAATATATAAAAGCGAATTCTCAATGGCATGAGATTATGAAATGTGCATGCTGACGTAAACAAAAAGATCTTACTTGCGGTGACTGACAGACCCGATATACACACACACACAAAATTACAGTATTTCAACTGTTGGGGAAAAACATCTGATGTGCAACATTATATTAGATCCGTCTGGTGCAGTCTTTTTCATTAAGGTGAATCAAACAATTGAGGTATCATGGGAAAATTGTATGTATATATATATATATACATAAATGAATGAGCTACACCAGTTTGAAGTCGGTACAGTCAGCAAAGTAAATTTTGAGAAAATAATTTTCCAAAACAAAGGTTCCAAAACAAAATCACCTGTCAACCATACCTTAAAATCCCTGGTAATGACACCAAATTTGGCACACACCAAGTCAAAACCAAATCTCTATAGAAAAAAATTGTATATATATATATATATATATATATATATATATATATATATATATATATATATATATATATATATATACACTTTTTTTTTCTAACCTTTGTTTTGGAAAATTATTTTCTCAAAATTTACTTTGCTGACTGTATCGACTTCAAACAGGTGTAGCTCATTCATTTATTGTCTGATTCCAACAAATCATACATCATTATGAAGGTTTAATAGAAAGTATGAAAACAACAATAACTAATTTTTGAAAAATTTGCCAGCATTGGTTATATAAAGGGGTGCACATAACTTTTTTGGTCTGGTTCTCAAAGGAGCACCTGGACGTGCTGCTTGGTGTTCACACTTTACGCGGCACACAGGCTAAATGTAAAATAACACTATTTGTTCACTGTAGAAATTAAATAAAGGTTCATCTTTGTTAAAGCTGTATTTTTTATTCTATTAACATTAAAGACACAGACAACAGCAGGAAAAAGCTGCTGTCACTTTAAAACCGAATGCACGGACAGAATATACTGACACACATCTGGTTTCTTTCTCAACTGTTCACTTATGACATCATAACCGAGAGAATACTTCCCGAGACAGGTATTTTGACATCATTTTGTGCATGTGTCCATTCAAGCGCAAGTAAACGCGAAAGAGGAATCTCGAGGTGCTCGAGCGCTGTCTGAAATGCACCTCTCTCTCCCTGCGTGCGCGCACTTCGTGTGTGTGTGCTGTGCGCACAGATAACAGCGCACAAGTCTCGTTTTTTGCATCTTCATCTGTTTTTAAAATAGTTTGAATGTGTAAATTGGCAAGAAAAAAAACACTACCAAATGATAAACTTTCACTCTATTATGGTTAACTTAGCAGTTAATACGCAAATCGCATGCATGCCGAACCGCAAGGCCTGGTCCGTATGGATCACGGATCAACTGTCAGCCATTGCACCCCTGATAATTATTGAACACACTTATCATCATTATAGATATCTTACTAGAGATGGTAATGTGTAAGCAAACGTGTCCCTGTCCCCAAAAATGTTGGTACTCAAAAGCGATTCCCTCCACGGTTTCTGGTGTGCATCACTTATTTTTACCGCGCATGCGCACCAGTTATGTGCACCCCAGTGTGTGTCATGGTCATGGGTTTGATTCCCAGGAAATGCAAGAACTGATAACAAAAATACCTGAGTACAAAAATGTACCTCAAATGCAAGTTGGATAAAAGTATCTGCCAAATGCATTAATGTAAATGTAATGTAAACGACAATGTGCACAAAATAACAAACACATATTTTAATACCTGTTCCCATGGACATGCGAGGCACAGAACGCATAGCTGTAGTGCAGGAGGGTGGGGTCCACCAGGGCGTTGTTATCCGAGAAATCCATCAGGTCTTTCTGGTAGCAGAGGTGACGATGACAGCCCCTCACCCCATATCGAGCGCAGTACTCATCCAGAACAAACACCTGGCCGGGGCTGAACCAACCCTGCAAACACAACAATTATTATTAACACCGCGTACATGATTAGAATAAAACACGTTTACTATAAGCATGAAATTAACTGATCTCCTCCATTCCTGACCAATCTAACATAATAATAATAATGATAATCAAGCACTAAAGTATCATAGTATGATTTCTGAAGGATCAAGTTTCACTAGTTCACACTTACATATAATTTATAGAGTAAATTTAAATGCGTATTTGGTGTGCTGTCCGGGGAGGGCTTCGAGCTCTGACTTTGGCCCGAACCCAGAGTACCCCCGTATGTAAGTGGTTTAGAACTTAAAAAGAAAAAACGAGCAAAATGTGGAGAAGGGGTGATGGAGGGATGCTGAAAAAACTGTCAACAAGATGGAGGTAAGATGGCTCCGTGTATACCTCTTTTGTTGATTAGCTGAGTACTCTCCACCTGTGTCAATTATCTGACATGTTCCTCCTGAACCTCGTTTAGTAAAACAACATTTATGCATGCATGTCTGTATAATGTATGCATATTTATACATTAATACTTTATATCAAGTGCTAATCTTTCTCTGAGCTGTATATTCATGTACTCCTGAAACATCAATGTTCTTTAATAAACACATGTCTTTCACTTGGTTTGCTCATGTACATCAGCACATTCTCGCAGTAAAAAAAAGCGTATTATTAAGTGACTCGAGAAAGTCAATTTGCACTTGCATTTGGTGAGTGTTTATTTTGGACTTTGCATTCACGTCGCTTAATAAAGGCATAAAACATCCACATGTTCTGTATCCGAGGGCCAAAAGCAGTAAGTACCACAGTAAACAGCGAAGAAAAAGTTTTTAAAATGCAGCTGACCCCCGTAGGACCTCCGTGAAGTCAAGACATTCGTCAAACGTAGGCCTACACCCGTACCTACTTTCTCCTCGACAACACGGCTACGCTAATTGAACGCGAAGTGTCTAATTTCAGCACGCCTCTCATTTCACGCCAAGACACACACACACACACACACACACCAAACCGCAGTGTGCGAGACGAGCTCTTCCAAAAAAATATTGTTAAAAACACCCAGTCTATTTCCAACATTAAAACAAACGAGTGCAAGGTTAAGTGCAAACAATTAATTCATAGGCAGAAAAGTCACACATAATGCGGGCGGGTGGAGATCGCCGCGAGGCTCCTGTTGCATTCATTAGCTCATTCATCCCTCACATAATAACTAAATTAGGCATGAATCTTACAAACTTAATTAAGACGCCTTCTCTGAAGGAACGTTAGCAAATTAACACTTTGAGGGGGCCGCTCGCCCACGACGGTGCGCAGGGCCGCGAATCAGGAGAACTGCGATGCGTCTGAGACGTTCGCAGGAGACCGGCAGTCACGAGGGACCGTCGCACACGGCACTGAGCAGCAGCCGAGATACCGAGACCCTCTGACCTTCCGTCAGGAGCAAAGCTTCATTAAAGTCCGATGATGCACGATTTGAACAAAGCTGGTGTATTTTGAGATCCGTGCACTTTGATAGCTCAGTCTCTCTGTCACCTCATCTGCCACCTGTCCTTCTCAGTGTCTTCATCAAAAGGTCTGTCTGACCTACGCAAACCCGCTTTATTGCTATTTACATTACTGTAAATGGCGGTTAAGTGCTTATATTACAGCCAGGCGCCTTTCAAACCTTTCAATATTTACAGATAGGCCTACTATATGAATATGCGCATGATGTGATACACAAAGAGCATCCAAACTAGTTTCCCATGTTTCTCATATGGATAAACTCTCAAATTCGAGTAAAAATTGGCTTCGGTGAGTAAATAAACCAGCTGGCCGGTAACTTTATAGACATATATGTATATAGGCCTACAAACCATCTACTAAAGACAACTTCTACCTCTGTGAATTTTTTTTATCAAAGAGGTCTTTTTTCTTCCAGAACTCCATGTGGTGACATTTGTGGAGTATTTTAAAAAAATATTGGTGTAGAAACAATTGTCACTCAGTATATTTCACAAATAGTTACAAAGAACTCGCACTTAACGCGTTAAATTAAATGTGAAAGACTGAAATAGTATTTGTTAGTTAAATGTACTCCAGACTTAGAAAAATATTATTTACGCTGTGATATTAATCATCTAAAATAAAAAAATATGAGAAGCAAAAATCACAAAACCTAATTTCATATACTGATGATTTACATGACACAATGACCCGTGCAATGTCACTTTACATACATACAGCGCTAAATTTAAGTCTTTATTGTTGCCATGGAAGAACATAAATGTATAACTCCCAGCTATTATGGTTTAAAAACCTTATATGCTGTTGTTGTAGTAAAAATAGGCCTATATATTAAAAAAAATATTTCTTTCTGAAAATACATGTAAACCAAAAATTATTCAGACACCAGATATAATTTTTTACTAGTGGGCGCAGGACACAATAGTTCATTTATGTAGGGGAGGAAATAAAGTAAACTGTGACATATCATACCCAAATATTCTTCATACAGTCAAATTGATAAACATTTGGGACCAAAATTATTCAGACACTTTGACCTGATCATGTTTTGCTTACGTGTTTTTTCTTTCATTGCTAATGCAACCTTTTACACCACAGACTGAACAAAATGAAGCATTGGTTGACCTAAATTGGTATTATCTAACAGCTGACAGCTGATTGGCTGATTGTACCTTTCTATCAAAGTTATCTGACATTAATAAGATGAATTTGAGTTCTTGTCATAATTTATTTTCTAAACTATAGTGAATAAACTGTGATAATGAGAAATGTTTGAAGGTGTCTGAATACATTTGTATGTTGACTATATGTTGCTAAAATAATGTATTAGTTATAATCATTTTAAAATGCTTAAAAAAAGAAAGAAAAAAAAGAAAAACGATTGCGCCAGTGGAAATATTCTCAGGGCAAGTGAAAATCCTAACTTTTCGCCAAACTGGGCCAGAAAATAAATAAATAAATAAATAAAACTTAAAAAAAAATAAAAAATAAATCTGAGGCCTGAGCAACTGCCCATCTTTCCACTTTTTCCCTTCAACTTTCTTCTTTGTCACAGTCCGTCTCTTCCCGTCTTGGTCAGATCTATTAATATTGCACCATTCAGGGCTGAGGCACGGTGGCCCAGCGCCGAGCCGAGTGCCACAAGATGTTCCACTCTGGCAAACAGATGGCCTGCTCGTGTCTTGGCTCCTACCGCTCAATTAACCGCTAACGACCGACTGAGACGGCAGCAGCATCATACTAACGAACACGGCCCAGTCTGGCTCTCCGTGTCGGAGAAAAGACACACACACACACACACACACACACACGGAGACTGATGACAAAACCTTGCTTGTGGACGACAAAAGCAATTTAGTTTTTTTAATATATATTATTCAAGAAAAGTTCACTAAGAAAAAAATAAGTATGGTATAAACTGGATTTTCTAAATCAGTAAATGATAAAAAATTAATGTATCAAATAATTTATTTATATAATTTTTTATAATATTATTTGAATATATATAGTTTATGAATGTATTGTTGCAACAGAATAAACACACACACACACAGTTTATAATATATATATTTATTTTAGTGCTGGGCAATCGATAAATTGCATCCAAAATAAAAGTTTATGTTTACATAATATATGTGTGCAGTGAATAATTGTTAATATATACACACACACACACACACACACACACACACACACACACACACACACACACACACACACACACACACACACACACACACACACACACACACACACACACACACACACACACACACACACACACACACACACACACACACACACACACACACACACACACACACACACACACACACACACACTTTTGGGTTTTCACGTTTTATGGGGACATTCCATAGGCGTAATGCATTTTATACTGTACAAAACATATTTTCTATCCCCCTACACTGCCCCTGCCCCTAAACCTACCCGTCACAGGAGACATGCTGCATTTTTATTTATTCAAAAAAACATCACTTAGTGTGATTTATGACATGTTTTCCTCATGGGGACCAAAAAATGTCCCCACAAGGACAAGGATTTTGTATATTGCCATCTTTGTGGGGACATCTTGTCCCCATACCGTAGGGATTACCAGGACACACACACACACACACTTAAGAAATATTTGCATGTATGTATGTATGTATGTATGTACGTATGTATGTATGTATGTATGTATGTATGTATAATATATATATATTTCATACATTCTAATTGAAACTAAATCCTGTCATCCAGCCATCTCCTCCCTTCCTCTTTCATCCTCATCCTTTTCACCAAAAATGTATTTTAGGTGGACAGATCAATACAGTACAAAGAACATCAAATACAATCCAGAACAAAACAAATGCCACATCATTATGTTTCTTTAATCTTTGCTATTGCTTTAATGCAAATGAACAAGCGAGACGTTATTTGTTGTGTAGTGACGTGTTTGTTCAAGTAAGCCAGATATGCGCAGATTCTAAAATGACATCACTTCAAAAAATCATTTATTTCAATATAATTAACAAACCAAGCTAATAAGTCAACAGCGCTCCTGCTGGATTCATACGCGTTTGTGTGGTCAAGGCCTGAATCACTGTATTTCCACCAGTAACTGAAAGTAATAGAAAGCTTTTTATGGACCATCTATAGGCCATTATGGCTTGTTAATAAGGGCAAGCATGGAGGAGTGTGTCACAGAGAGAGTGTGTGATTATGGGATGGAGGGTGAAGGGGATGTGAGTAATTATATTAAGGTTGGAGCATGACTTGTCATCACTGTCCCTAATTTGAGGACACATTCACAGCCTGAACTTTTGGATTGCAAATATACACTTTTTAGTCTGAGGATGTACACGCAGTCCAATGACTCTAGTGTTAACATTCCCTGTAGTTAAGTGGGGGGAAAAAATCAAAATATTGGTCTTTGAATCACCGTCAGCTCACTGAACCTAATCCCTGTATCAAACGACAGCTGACGCAAAAAAAAGTTGAACCTTACAACAGCATCACTTATTGATTTTCCTTGAGGCTATATGTATTGATTGTGAGTTTTTCAAAAAATCTGAGACTTGAAGGCTGATATATATATATATATATATATTGTATACACACACAATTATTTTTTGTTGTTGTTGATGTATCTTGACACAAATCAGTCTGGTTTTGAAAGCAAAAAACAAATTTGATCCAGTGTGATCACAAATGTGGTGTGAAATCAGATTTGTTTGTACTGAATGTTCAAGATTGGATTCCAAGTAGTTTTTTGACAAACAAATAACGGCATACAAATGTACATGTGCTTACATTACTACAGCAACTGATGCAGGTAAACAGATCTTTCACAGATCTGCCGAAACGGTCTCAACAAATAAATTGTCCTAAAGATTGCAAAAAAATTAATAAAAATCTGAATCCAAAGACAGAGATGACTGAAGTATGTTTTGAATGATATATAGTCTAAGACACATTTTGTAGTCAATCATATAGTATGCATGTGGTCTACTGAAAAATCCGTTCCCCCTCTGTTCGTTTCCCTGAAAACATGCCCACTCCCCCACAGATGTCACATCCCAGAAGGCATGGGAAAAGCAGCACATTCAGGTGGCTTTTGTGGCTCCCTTTTAGCTGAACACAGAAGTTTGAACAAAGGCTGGGGAGCCTTTACAAAGAGCCAAACGCAGACAGAGTCATTCAGAAGCTGAATGGATAACAGAAGGTGCTCACTTGGAGCAGGTAGAGAACGACAATGGGGAAGAAGGGAGATGGAAAAAAGCAAGTGGTTAACAGCAAATGTTGAACATTTATATTTATTTATATATTATTTAATTTATATTAGCATTTTAAGAATACTTTGCACTCAATTGTTTAAAATGCACAACACTTTGCTATGGTGTTCATCTCAGCACTAAATAAGATTCTTTAAGGCACTATATGTAAGTTTCGCCGCTAGAGGTCGCTTATTCAAAGCAAAGGCGTATAGCTTGATGAAACATTGATTTTGCGAAATCATGGGAGTTGTTGTCTTTACATCTAAAGCAGGTGCAAAAGAATCCGACGAGACTCGGGCAGAAATCATATTCATGGATGAACTAATGTATTCAAGATTTATTAATGCTGAACTCCGTTAGAGTGGAATGAGGCCGCTGGAGCAACTGCTAATGAGAGACGAGTGTGACACACGGCTCGAAAGCTTTTATTATGCCACAGACAAACACTTCCGCTTCTTCCGGTCATGCGAATGTGGGGTAATGTATAATGCTCTTTTGTCATATTAGATAAATTTGTGTGTTGAAATTTTAGTTATAATGCAACTCTGTGCGTTCGTTCGGCGGCTACTATGAGACACTTGTTGCACACTGCAGTAAACTAGATCAGTATTAGGCATGGCAAAACATGGTACTCGCGGTAAATCAAGAAAAAGAGATTTAAACAGTAAGACTAAACAAGTTGAGCTATTTAACAATGATTCGTTTTCTGTTGATGAGTGTATCCAAACAGTTGCTTCTGTCTAATAAAACACGATATATTAAAGCGTCTTTGGCGTTTCAATAGTTTCTACAAAATAAAACCGGAAATCGCGGGTATGATGTCACTGATAGGCAACAATTCGTTAAAATTGCTTAATTCTCCGGATTTAAAATTTTTAGAAACATTTGGGATAATCTAAGTACACAAGTCAACAAATTATATAACATTGTTCTAGTGTTTTTTTGGACATTTTAATTAAAACAAATCTTACATATTGTGCCTTTATTTTCAAACTGAAACATTTTTACCTTTTAATCTGGGCTTCAACATGCCCTAGATATTGATTGAAAAATGTTCTTCTTATTATTATATATTAATACACATTATTATACTGTTTATTATTGTTTCAGAACACAAGGCTCCATTAGGTAACATTAATTAATGAGAGCATTTATTAATACTAATACATTAATAATACATTATTTACATCAAAAGTTGTAACTGTAGTATTTAATGGACTTGAGCTAACATGAACTAACAATAATCAGTTGTATTTTAAGTAACGCTAAAAAAGTATTTGGTGCATTGCTTTATTACATTTAAATGTTCAGTTATTTTTGGTATAAGAAAGAAAATGATTAAACCGGTTATAGTATGACAACACCTTTTTGCATCATATCTCAATATCGTTATAATACTGTACACTGTGATAAAAGCTTTAGCAATTATTGCAACATGAAAATTTGGTACCGTCTCATGCCCAATATATATACACATTTATTTGGTACCTCCACCTATCTTGTAGTCCATTGTGGACTATTTACCCACATATGTTCCTATAACGACCGTTCCAATTTCATCACACGCACACAGACATAAACATACTAACTCAGTCCCAGCAGGGATCTTTTATTCAAGGCAGTAAATGGAGGAGACGGGATGCAAGTGAATGGTTTTCCTATTTGGGCTGTATTGATTGGAATTGTTTATCCCTGTCTTAACCGTGAGCCCTCACTCAGCCGGAGGGCTACATCCCTCCCTTCCAGTCATACAGTATAAACCCCTTCTCTATTATACTTTCACCAACACATCTCACACACACACTCACGAGCAGGCGCAAATGGAATCAACAGACTTTATGCTAATTTGGAGGGGGGGATTTTGTGAATGGATTTAAAGCATCCTAATTTTAAAACAGACATGGCCCGATCTATTCCCAAGTATGAATCAGCTCTTTTTTAGTAAATCAAAGCCATACATCACAACAAGTCCGACTTCTGAACAAATTACTCTTACGAGCCCATTCTTATTACTGAATTGTAAGGATGGTGTTCCTACAGGGGTTCAAACTGCAGGATTGCCGAATTACTAAGGAAACATTATATGCAAGATGTTAGAAAACTGTACATTTCTTGTCTATTACCACCCACTGCTACCAATACCAACAACAAAAATAAGTGCAGTTATAATAGCAAAATATGTGTGGAGAGCGTTGCAAAAGGTAGCACATTAATGTTAAAACCAAATTTAGAAATAGTTAGCACATCATTTGAAATTGGAAAGGGTTTAATGACAATATCTGGTTGTGGTTACACTTAAAATAGTTATAAAATATGTATGAGATGATAAAAACTTATATCAATAATCATACCCATATGAAAAATGTTACCTGAGAGATAGGAAGAGAGAGAAGCCAATTTCACACAGAGCGTTGACCCTAGAAAATGTCCATAAAATTACTAGAGTGCCTTTTTGTGAACGCAAACACGTCACGAGATTGATCGCGGGAACGAACCCGGGATGGAGACATTGCCGGGATCAGTCCCGGAACGTACCCTGTGTGAACAAAAGGCAGGACCAATGCCGTAAGTGGAACGGTACGCGATGCACTATGTTATGATCCAATCAGCAAAAAAAAAATGCATAAGCCTGTTTATGAGAAAGAAATCACAGATCATAAGCAAACTTAAGATTCCGCAAAGACATTAGACGTCATACCTGATGTACGTGTCTTTATGGGATGCGTGTGAACGCACCCACATATTTCAGAAAAATCATAGGCAGTGTGAATGAACCAAAAATCTTAACGATCCCGGGACACATTATCAGCGTATTTTCCAGAATCTCTGTGTGAAAAAGGCTAGAGAGAGAAAGACTGGCTTTAGAAAAAGAGAAGAGCCAGAGCAACAGTTACAAGTTATTTTATCACTTTCTTGACCATGTCACTAAAACCCAGTTGTGAGATATTCAAACTGACCAATCAGATGATAACTTCCCCCACCGTAATAAAGGTGTGACATTTACCCAATGTACACACATCGTGATCACTATTAGCACCTCTATGCCTTTAAGAATTCAAAATGGCCCTTCGGGGGTTGAAACAATGCAAAAGTTTTTGTTGAATTTCATCCTTACAAAATCAAAACTATTCATCACCACCGGTGAAGTCCAAGTAATTCCTGAACGGATGATTCATATAAGATGACTTGTTTCAATGAATCAAAACCATTCGGCACAACCAGTGTAGTCCAACTCCCGAACACATGTCTCTTTATGAGAAGATTCTTTTTAGTGAATCAAAAACATACAGCGCTACCCAACCGAATCACGGACGAATGATTCTCACCAATAAGTTATTTTCAGTATTTGAAACCACACAACACTACTAATATATTCCAACCAGAGCCTGAACTAATTATTATTATTAAGTTGATTCATTTTAGAGAATCAAAACAGTAGTCCAACTGATTGCTAAATGAATGATTCTTGAGTCAGTTCTCTTATTAGTGATCTTATTAGAATCAAAAACATACAACACAACCAAACAAATTACTTGTATGAGCTGGTTCTTCTCAATAAAATCAAAAACATACAGTGTAACCACTTTAGCCCAATTGATTCCCGAACAAATGATTCCTTCTTCTTAGAAAATAAAAATCATACAGTGCAACCAATGTAGTCCAAACAATTCCTTGTTTTAGTGAATACAAAAACATCAGTGCAAAAAGTTTAGTAAAACCGATTCCCAAATGTAGGATTCTTAAAGAGTCAGTTCATATTAATGAATCAAAACCAAGCAGCGCAACCGATGTAGTACAGTTGATTCAATCGGGCCGAGTCAAACACACACAGCTTCCATTTGTACATTTATGCTCAAAATTATATCATCACTTGCAAATTTTTTCTCTTTCTCAAGCAGTAAAAAACATTAGGAACCATAAAGTAACCAATATTGTTCAGAGGACTCGTTAGCTACCTGAATAAAAACACGTCATATATTATGTGTGATTGTTCAAATAACAAACACCTCCTCACAACACACAGATTTGTGCTCTTTCTCGGCTCACCAGGCAGGAAAAGGAGTCACTCATGCGATGTGCGAGCGTGTGTTTCTGCAGGACGATGAACAGGCTGGCGTGGTCGAAGTTGCAGGGCATGGCAGAGATGAGCTCCTCCACTCCCTGTCTCTGAGTCTTCTCCAGACCTGTGCCAGAAACACACACAGTCAGAAGTCTGGCACGTGCTGGCATACGGAGCCGTTTTGTGCTGTGAATCTCATCCCCACCATGAGAGATGGCCAGTTAATGCCCATTTGTACTGTAAATACATGAAAATTCTTTAGAGCAAAAAGAAAAAATAAAACATTCGATTACGATCAAATTTGTCGTTGACAGCATGCCCGGCTTCAGATAAAAGGGTAAATGTATATCTCAAACAATTTTATATGTACTACTATGGCACAGAAGTGTGGTTCACACCTTGAAACGCTGTGTAAAAGACCGAAATCTGTGTTTGGTTACACAGTCTTCATCTTCGTACACATCCCGAGTGTTTGTATTTCACCTCTTTTGGCCAAAGCTATGCTGTGAAATTCAGTTTTCCACATTTCAGCTGCAAAAACTGGCAGGCGCTCCGAAACGTTAGGGAAGCGTGGCTGTAAACTGCTGTAAAATATTAGCACTTTGCCCACATGCCCACATAAATATCGGCACCAGAGTGCTCTAATTTATCAATCGAACACCTCTCGCATTCAAACCAGCTTTCAGCCTTTTAAAATAAAGGGCAGATCTAGCTAAAAAACACTCGGTGTCCTTCGCTAAGCTACAATGGGCTGAATGTCATGATCTTTAGCGCATTAAACGTGTGTGGAAACAGCATATAAACAATAATGTGTGACTCCCGAGCACTTAAAGCGGTTTCTTCGGTGCCTGGTGAAGACAGGTGAGTTGTATAAAAGTGATGTCACTCGTTCAGACCGCGCTGATTGAGTCTCGACCTTGAGTAAAAGGAGCGCACCTTTGTGAGAGCGCTGTAATTAGGACGAAAGCGGCCGCGCGTCCACTGACGGTCTCTAACGTACGCATTCAGACTTCCTGACACGAGGAAATTGAATGCGGGAGAGAAAAAAAGCCGACACGTAGGGCATGATGCAAAGAGGCCGAGGGGTCAGGGCAAGTCAGAGAAAGAGGGATAGGAAAGAAAGACGTGAGGCAGAAAAAGCAGGAGAAAGCACTAAAAGTGTGCCCAAGTTCATTTCCAGTCCTTTCACAAACGTCCTCAAAATGGGCTAATGGGAGGTCTGTGAAAAGCCTAACACTCGCTGGCGGCGTGTTGAGAGCCCACATGTGCAGAGCGAGGGCCTTCGCTTCTCAAGGACCACAAAAGACCAAGGCTTTTGAGACACATCTCCTGACGCCTCCATGGCCAGCGGCACCTTCTTGAGACGAGCATTAGTGATTGCTTTTATTAACGCTGCCATTTCTGGCATGCCAACGACTTCATATTGATGGGGAAAAGCCCTGTGTGTGCCTGGAAGCAGTGTGGGCATTTGTTGGTTCCCCCCAAAACATCACTTGTTGGGTGAGCAGAAGTACGATCTCCAATCGACAATCGAGTCGGCCCATTGTCTGTCCTTTTAATTCGATGTAGGTCATTTTAAGTTCATTACATCGAGAAAGGGAGAGAAAAGAGACAAAAGGAGATAAAGAGGAGCGAGGCGTGGTATTGATCCATGTTGCGAGTGTGACGGATAGGGTTTGACAGGAGCAGCACATTGATCCGTGTCAACTTTAAGTCCATGGACAAGTGGACGGACTCAGAGTGGAGGGGGTGCGTCGTCTTTAATCCCAGCTGAAGGGGCCGGGAACGTGCCTTGTGTGCTTCCCGATCCAGGAGAGGCAGGCGGTCACGTCAGCAGTCACATCCATCTGACATCTCCCGACAAGGCGGACAGGAGCTTTATGACAGGTATTAACACAGCGGCGGGAGGGTGGGGCGATATCGCAGGTACATCCTGGCGGGTCGCTTCAAGTGAAACCAGCCAGAGTTGGAAAGACTAATGAAGCAGGACAGGACATCAGTGTTCACGCGCTTGGATATGAAACCAGAGCCTTTGACGAAAAACACAGATCTGTCTATGAGATGACGGCGGTCACCGTTGAGTATAAGGCAGTGAGACAGCTCAGAGCTGAGATCTGAGCGAATCAATCAATGAAGGGAAGTCCAATGTCAGGGCGAGTTAATAACTTCATCGACTCATGAAGCCAAACATCAAATGGGTCTGGATTTTTGCGTTTTAGGTGAATTCGTTGGATTCATTTAGTGGCATTTTGAAATTCGTTTTCAATACACAATACATTTTAAGTATTTCTGAAAGAATGCATGACCTTTTAATTGACCGAATACCACGGTTATCAATGGCTTCGATGGTATTCGCACAGTAAGAACGGGCAATCTTGCGGTTTCAGTGATCCGACATGCACTGTGGAACTTCTCCATGCTCTTTCCATGTTCTTTGTCATACAGTTCACCATCATTCGAGGTGCCTTTTGCATAAAAAGATGCATCAAAAAATGACTGTGTATGAGGTAGAGTAAGACAAGAGAAACGAGACCTTGAAAAATGGTTTATGAAAGTCAATGGCGGCGCTTGCAAGGATAGAGCCACTTTGTGAAGTCGAGTGCTGATGCAGGCTTCAGGAAGACACATTATTCATAACTCAAAGCCATTTTTCATGTTTTTAATCACCACCAGTGCTCATAAAAAAGATGCTTTATTGTGATTTCATACATATGACCAGATGAAATTGTATTTCTCAATCGAAATGCTAGTTTTAAAGCATGTTCCTTAGTCCTTAGATAAGGTTCTGCGCTAAATGAATGCCCTGTAGCTCTCAGAGCGGTTCTTCAGGAGCGATAATGATATAAACCTCATTCGGCTCACTCTCTGTTTGTTGAAAGTGAGCAAACTGTGGCATTTCAGTTGTGTAAGGGTCTCTCCTTTCACTCAGCAGCAGTGTTTGGGTTATTCAAGCCCCCCGCTGACATTTGTTTAGACTTGTGTCTGTGCTGCGGCCCAATGGATCGATGGCTGGCCACCACAACCTCCAATTTCAAAGTCCATTCAGCTGAAGGTGGCAGAAAAAGAGCCCACTAGATCTTCATTTTTACACATTTGTTAAGCGACCTTTGAAGGTTTAAAAAAAAAACATTAATAAAACGTCTGAAATCAAGCAGAACACAATGCATTGCAATGTCATTCAAAGATGCTTAGTTATTAAGATCATATTAGTATCGAAGAGATGAATAAAAGGTAACGTACTGAGTAAGGACACAGGGGCATCTTTTTGGGCGTTTCCTCCTCTGCAGTTCTGCTGGTTCTGGGCAGGCGCTACTGGTTTATAGGACTGGCCTGTGGCGCGGTACATGGCCTGGACCCAAAGAGCGCGGTCCTGATCGTCATTGCTGGCGAATACCACCAGATCACCTTCTCGGACAGCGCTGAAGAACGCTCTGCCTCCCTGAAGACCTGCAGGGACGTTGTTGTTGCAAATTGATCTGTATCAGTCAACTCGAGAGCACTTCATTAAAAAAACCCTGATATACGTGTGTTTTTGTGGCTCAGTTTATGCATCTACTACACATAATGTCTCACTATAATGTGTTTCATTCAGTTGATGATGATCTCAAAGTAAAAAGGTTTTTTACTATGTATAAAAAAAAACTGTCCTTGTTACATGTTCTTACCATAGTAATAACACAAAATGATATGCAACTAACCTTAAACCAAACCCTAACCCTATAGTAAGTACATGTAGTTACTTAATGTTACTCAGTACTTAAATATATGTAACAAAGACACCTTAAAATAAAGGTGTAACCCTTTATTTCACAGTACATGTACTTACAGGGTAACTACATGGGTTAAGGTAAGGTTTATGGGTAGGTTCAGGGTTAGTACATAGTTATTGTAATTGCTATAATAAGTACATAGTATGCACATGTGGAACAGGACTGTAAAATAAAGGGCTACCAAAACATCTAAATTACTGGTAACATTTTATTTTAAAGTGTCCTTGTTACATATGTTACATGTACTTACTGTACTAATAACAGTGAATTATGCATAATTACAAGTAAATAACCCTATAGTAATTACATGGTGCTAATTAATATTACGCAGTACTTAAATATATAATTACACCTTAAAATAAAGAGTAAGCTAATTATTTGGTCAGAATTGTCTCACAAAGAATAAACTGCTGATGAGATTTTTTTGCTATTGATCTTTTATAATTAGATTATAAATATAAGATATTTTATTTAAATATGAAAAAATATGCACATAAAATGTTATAAATATATTTATGAAGATTATAAATGTAAAATCTAAAGGAAATGTATTTAGAATTTACAACATTACACTGTAAATATTTATAAAACATTTTATATTTTTACATGTAACTACAATTACATATATAATTACCATACTCCCTTAAGGCATGTTGAATTAATTTGTACATTATTATAATTAATAATACAGAATATATTCAGAATCTATAAATGCTGTTTCCCCTTTTATTTCATTCTCTGTAATTAAATAGATTCTCGCTTTCTTTAATAATTTGTACTCAGGTCATTTATTTATTTTAAATGCACAATTCAAGACAGAGGTCACTGTATGTATTGTAACTATGATTATTCATCCAGTTGTGAAATAAGATCTAAATGCCCACAGAAGCATTTGATCCGAGTTACTAAATAACTGGTTAGTGTTGAAGCGTGAGTGTACCTGGCTGCGGATCGGAGTAATCTACCGTATACCCGTCCAACTGCATCAGCTCATGCGGCTCTGACTTCTTCTCCCGGTAACTGCACATGGCAAATGTGTACTGACTCACCTGAAAGAGAAAGAAAGAAAGAAAGAAAGAAAGAAGAGAGAGAGAGAGAGAGAGAGAGAGAGAGAGAGAGAGAGAGAGAGAGAGAGAGAGAGAGAGAGAGAGAGAGAGAGAGAGAGAGAGAGAGAGAGAGAGAGAGAGAGAGAGAGAGAGAGATGAATTGTGGTATTTTAATCAAATTTACTCAATTAAAAAATAATTATTATGTAAATAATAAATACGGGTCAGCCATATTTCTCTCTTTGTGTGTGTGAGAGAGTATTATACATCAAATTAAACAAGAGAATTACACTAAATGACACTAAAATCACATTATAAATCATATATTAAAATCTCTTGTAAAATTTCTGCCATAACCTCAGGAAAATTATGCTTATGTATGATAGTGATTTAGCTTATTTTTTTGGAAAATTCTTTTGGAAAACTAAATATCCACAAGTAAATACAAAACGCATGGAAACCATTAGAAATCAGTGTTTTTATTTCTGCAAAAATAAAAAATGCAGAAGTTTTCCGCACATTGAGAAATCCCAAAATATGTATTTAATTTAACATTTGCCAAGTGAAAAAAGTGAAAAGTGTCTAAAAACAGACCAAAGAGCAGGCGTTTCAGCCCATGCTGAATTTCTTCAATGCTTCGCAACATATTTTTAAAACAAACTAATGAATTACATTTAAATATAAAGCTATAATTAGGAAGTCTGCCCACCTGAACAAGCACAAAATATCTCCTCTTCCATCGCTTCCAGACTCTTTGGCCTAAGGCGTAAAGATACCTACAGAAAAAGAATAAAAAAAAACACATTATGATGAGTGTCATGGATTAATCGAATTGACAGCAGAAACAGAAAAAAAATAATTATCTTAAATAGACCATGATTAAGATTAAAACCCATATAGATGGAGTTTAGCCACCATCCATTAATTCCCAAAAGCCTGAATTCTATCACGTTCACTCAATGACGGAGAATCGCAGGCTATTGATTAACACACATTCTTGGAAAATATAACAAAAAAGAAGGATGTGTGCAGAAATATGGGTGAGGTGAAATCAATTCTTCATAAATGGACACATAGGGCCTGTGTGTGTGTGTGTGTGTGTGTGTGTGTGTGTGAGGAAGCTCCAGTCAAGGTTGAGTGCATGGAAGCGGGCCAATCCGGGTTAACATGTGGCAGAGGTAATCATCCACTTGTGAAAGTGATTTTCAGCTCACTCTCCGACACCTTTCTGATACACATGATCCCATTTAGACGGCAACAATGGCCGGCAAACAGCGGGCAGGACGACCTCAGGGTGAACGGGCGCGTCGCAGGCACTTTCCAGCCGACTTCGCTCACTCTGCGTCGGATAAATGATCATCATTTTCCAAAAATACACAACACTTATTAGATTAGAATGAAAGAGTTGATGTTTTCCTATCAGCAGTGTAGATAAGAACCAGTCAGTGGGTGGAAAAGAGCTGTAATAATAAAACTTTAAAATGCTTGATATGATTAACTAAGTCTATTTCATTTCACACATCAAGGAATTAACGTGACATGGTTGGTTTATAAATTATAATAGCATAAAAGCATACAACACTGGCTAAATAAAATCACTAGGTTGAATCCCCCTGATTTCTTCACTGTGCTCAACCTGTTCGTTTAAAAACTGGCTTTAAATCGCCACGTCCTGTTCTCGGAGTCCGCCAACATCTGGGAAAAGTCAATAGGTTCACCACTAATAAAATGCACAATGTACGTTAAGATACTGTATTGAGCTTTTAAACAAGATACAACTGTTAAGCTCACAGTTTGTGCCAATGACTGCAAAAAGTTAGATTGATGTTAGATGTTATTACAACGGTAGCAGTGCCCCCATGTGGTTGAACGCAAGTATTGCAAATAAAACTATTTTCATTGGGCCACGTGTAAAACACAAGAAGAATGGATTTCGCTGCGGTGTAAAACCATTAATAAATAAATTGGCATTTATACATAACAAAAATGCACGATAAATTTGCATATAAATTATTTCGTCTAGAAAATCAAATAATTGTATTTTTGATCTTAAAGGGGTAGTTCACCCAAAAATTTGGATTTTTAGAAGAGCCAGGACATTTTTTTTTTAATATACCTCTGATTGTATTTGTCTGAAAGAAGAACGTCATATACACCTAGGATGGCTTGAGGGCATTTTTGGGTGAACTATCCCTTTAAACCAGTGTTACTGTGAACTAAAACATTTTTTGGCTGTTTGAAATAAAGCGAAAATAAAATAAAACACAAATATTAGATGAAAAACTCAACTCAAATGGCTTAAAAAGTTGAAAACTATTTGAAATAAATATGATTGAGTGCTAAAATAACTTCAACTAAAACTGAAAACTTAAAATATAAAAATAAGCGTCAATTCAAAATGTGAATAAATATTCTTAATAGCATGCAAATGAAATTAAAATAACATTGTCCTACTAAACTCTGACTTAGCAATATGTAGTATAAAATACTGCATGCAATAACACAAATCAACGAGTCACGAATGCAACCGAGAGGTGAGGTTAAAGGAGATTTTATGAGAGAAAAATGTGAATGTGTAAAAGGGGCTTTAATGTGTGCCCTGGCCCTCAAACGAATGAGGGCAAAGATGGTTTCAAAAGGGGTACAAAAAGAAGTAAGAAAAGGAGCATGGGGGAGAAAGCGCGCGCCAGTGAGCGCAAGTGAGACAGAGACAGACTGATCAGACTAGAGCTGGCAGCTCTCTCTCTCTCTCAGGGCCACGCTGGGTCACTCCACAGAACTGAATGCCTCCCAATTCTTCCGTCGCTCTGCTGATAAACAGATGGCTTCTTTTAATGGGGTGCACTCAACCTGAAAATCCCGCTCCCTCTCTTCCCATGCACCGGGACAGTCATCAGGTGTTTGTTTTGGTGGATGTATGTGGGTATATGGGTAATTGGACAAAACCGAAGACTGAAATGCTATGAATTTGGTCTTGAAAATCTCTAAAGAGGAGCATAAGACCTGTTGAAGAAATCAGATAATTCTGAGTAAAATGAAATCAAATGACCAACATTTACAAATTATGTGATTCAAAACTTTGCTGTTTAAGTAGGTTAAAAAAAGATTTATAAAACACTTAAATTATTAAATTAAATTGTTGTTGTTGCTGTTTACTAGTGTTTAATGCGGTCACATTTTTATTTAATGTTATTTATTGTAGCTATTTAATTTATTTATTATTTACTTTGTAATTTGTAATCTGTACACTGTAAAAAAATTATTTTAAAAGTAAGTTACCTGGTTTTTCATCACCCTTTATTCAAATATTATTAAAAGATTTTGTAAACATATTGTGTTATTGTGTGTTTTATTTGCAGTGAAACATGCCAAATTGTGCTATTTTCATGATTTATCACAAAAAAATTTATTCATGTGATTCAGATACAATAATATTTTGAGTTTCTATTTAATAAACCAATTTCCTTCATTGTATTAACTCAAATTTTTAATTTAAATTAACTCAAAATTAAGGCAACCAGGTTACTTGCTTTTTTAAGTTAAACCGACAATATTTTTTTACAGTGTAATACTTTTTGTTTAGTAAAAACAAATTTAAATTCTTGACAAGAAAAACAACAATAAATCCATTTTATAATGGTTTCTTTATTGATATTTTTTTTTAACTTGAGTTTAATGTTCCCAATTTTGTATTGATATTTTTTTTAAATGTGGCTATTTATTTGAATGTTCATTATTAAAGTTTCCATTAATGCTGCTGCTTTTATAAATACCAAATCATAATTTTTGACAAGAAAAATAAGAATAAATTCATTTTATATATATATTGTTTATATACCTGTTTATTTATTTTTATTGTTGCCAAATGTTTATTTAAATGTCATTTAATGATGCTATTATTTGAATTTTCATTATATATATTTTGATAAATGCCAACTTTAAATTCTTGACCAGAAAAACAAAATAATTTAATAATGGATTCTTTCTTTCTTTTTTGTTTGTTTAACGTTTAATATTTTTTAAAAGTGTCTATTTATTTAAATGTTCATTATTTAAGGTTTCATTTGAAATCTGTTGTTTTCCTCCCTTGTAATGCTGCTGCTTTTATAATATAAATTAATGAATTAAAATGTATAAATAATATAAATTAAAATTTAAAAAAATTCTCTAATGTTTACTGTTGCCAAATGTTTATTTAAATGCTATTTAATGGTGCTATTGATTTGAATATTTTTTTATTTTATTTCTAATTCACAATCGTTTTTTCCACCCTTGTAATTTCCTTGCTTTTACAAATACCAACTTTAGTTTATTTATAATTTGTTGGTCAATAATTCAATTTGGTATGTTTAATGAGCATCATAAGGCCAGAAAGCATCACAAAAAATGTATCTGACTTGTGTGGCATATTCCAAGTCTTCCGAAGCCACATTTGTGTGGAACAGGCTGAAATTTAAGCCATTAAAAATATTGTCTGATGTGTCCCATGGAAAAAGAAAACTTAAGTAAGCAATTGAATATTGTATAAAATGTCACAATTCATTATATAAATTTGATGACCGATATGTCTCTATGTGTGAATGGTCTCTGTCTGAGCATGTAAGTGGTCCTCCTCTGCAATGTCTTGTGAGGTCTGTTAAAGAGGTAATTCCAGGTTGAAGTGGCTTCTGCCAATTAGGACAGGCCTCTCAGGGAGTCGCTCTATAGAGGAATCACGCAGGGCCTCTGTGTAATTAGCAGGCTGATGGCACTGATCTGACCCCTGGCCTCGCCCCGCTCAGAGAAGGACCCCAAGCAGCTGGTCCCGCACATCTTCTCTGGTGCTACTCACTTTTGGAAACTATGGCATTCACTGACAGGGCTCATACTGGACGAGTGAAAAGCAACAGACAGAACGAGCAGATTTTTCTCATAAAATGAACTAAATATTTATTAAATTAATTTGATTAAAAACATTGCTGTTTAGGTAGGTAAAAAGAGGGTGGAGAGTATTTTTCAAAACACTTATAAATAATATATATATATATATATATATATATATATATATATATATATATATATATATATATATATATATATATATATATATATATATATATATATATATATATATATATATATATATATATATATATATAAATGTTGTTACTTTCTTTATTTGCAATCAGTTTTTTCTTAGTATTTTCATTGCTTTTAAAAGTACCAAATCTGAATTGTTGGCCAGCAAATTATAAATACTTTTGTTTACTTATGTTTAATGTCGCATGTTTTTTTTATTTTTAATGTTGCTACTTATTTGAATGTTAATTATTTAATCTTTAATTTGCAATCTGTTTTCCTTTTTACCCCTGTTGCTTTTAAAAATACCAAATCTGAATTAGCAAGTTAAAAAGATATCTTTTTTTGTGTGTGTGTTTACTTGTGTCTAAATGTTGCATTTTTAATATATTTTTATACTCATTTAAATGTTCATTATTTAATTTTTAATTTGCAACATGTTTTTACTTCTTTATATTTTCGCTGTTTTTAAAAATAGCAAATCTGAATTCTTGGCCAGCAAATAAAAAAACAACATGATTTTTTGTTTACTTGTGTTTAATGTTGCCACGTTTTATTTTGTTATTTAATGTTGCTATTTATTTTAATGTTAATTATTTAATTTGTCATGTTTTTTCTCCCTTGTACTTTTGTTGCTTTTAAAAACACCAAATCTGAATTCTTGACCAGAACATTTAAATTAGATTAATTTTATCGTTTCTTCTTTTGCATTTAATTATGTTTAATGCTGCCATTTTATTAAGTAAATATTATTTAGTGATGCTATTTATATGAATGTTGATTATTTAATTTGTTAATTTGTAATCAGTTTTTCCTCTGTGTTTAAAAAACAAATCTGGATTCTTGACCAGTTAAAAAAAAAAAAAAGTAATAATGAATAATAGATGTAGTAGACAGAGATAGTTTTGAGGATTTTATGAATAATTTTGGGGGTGTCAGTGTGACAGACAAGATACCATTTCCTGAGAGACTCCGGCTAGTCCAAGTTAACTTAATGTGTGACATCAGGGGACTATATATGAAATATACAATCACCACTCACAAGATGGCACTATAATCAAACTTTTTTCAATGTACCACGTTCATGTGAACTTGCGTTCAGCTGAATGGGTTTTGGGTTTTTTCCTACTTAGAGAAAAGAAAAATCCATTCAAACAAATGCTAAACAAACTATATACAGTATATAGGACTTATATATTAATTCTATATTCATATAATAATACAGATTATTCCCCACATGTGAGAAAAGACCCTTATATTATTAAATAAATGTCATTTATTTATCCATGTAATTTCACTTTTTGTACTTCATAATATAAACACGCATTCAGATCGTGGAGGTCATGATATGAGCATCATTATAGACGTACCCGCTATGCTTCATGTTGGGGGGCTTGTCCATGCGAACCGCCAGTTTGATTTTCAGATCCACGTCTTGGCTGTTCTTAGGCACTACCATCTTGTGAAACTCTGCCGTTTTGGGCCCGTTTGTGGTGGGGTGAAGGATCACCTAGACAGAACAACAGACAGTGAAAGAGAGAGAGAGAGAGAGAGAGAGAGAGAGAGAGAGAGAGAGAGAGAGAGATGGGCAGCTGGAGAAATAGGTGTGAAGGGGATGACGGGAGACGAGAGAAAAAGCGGGTTAATATAGGAGAGAGACGGAGTTTGGTGCGAGTCTCTAATGGGGAGTCTCCATCTGTTACTGTGGGAACGTGAGCCCTAATGACTAGAGATTTCCTCGCCTGTAGCTCACTTTCCTCTCGGCACTCATACGGACACATGTGCACGCACATCACGGTTCACACACAGTGTGCGGAACATCTGTTCCCGCAATATCAGCTAATAACTGAGCACATTGTGGAGATCGAACGCAGAGGCAGCTTGCAGTAAACCTCAGCGATGGACGGACGGACGGACGGACTCACCCTGCCCAGCTCTTTGTCCTCCAGAGCCAGGACTCCAGTGCTTTCGGTGAAGAGTTTGACTTTGACCGCAGGCAGGGGGTGTGTGGTGGTGAAATCTCCTTGAGTGCCCCACCTGAAGCAGAAGAAAACAAATCAGCCGTCACAATAGGAGACTTCATTTTGCATTCATCACTCCAGACAATGGAGGGCCTGCTGAATATTTCCTGTGTTTGTTTGATTAAATTAGTATGTGGGATGCTAAAGTATCTATTTGTTTTTGTCAGGCAGTGCTTTTGTTATGTAATTGTCCCTCAGTGTTTACACTGTTTATTTAGTGTTGAACAATTATGACACTAATAAAAAGTTTCAAATTAATTGGTCAAATAAAATGTTTGTTAAACTGAAATAATCTGTTTTCAAACATATACAACTCCGGAAAAAATGATCAGTTTCTCTGGATTTATTATTTATACAGTATATTCCCATCTCAAAATTAAAACTAATTTGGGTGTGGGGCGAGGTTTGAAGCTTCACTCTTAAAGCAAGACTTTAAATAAGATTGACTCCCAAAAGCTACGCTTAAAAACACGGCTCTAAATGAAAGGCTTGACTTAAAGACTCCAAACATACCTTGACTCCATAAGCAAGACTAAAAACACACATTTTAACTCCAAAAAAACAAGACTTGAATGGCTTGACTCTAAAAACATGACTCCAAAAGCAAGATTTAAAGGTGCACTATGTAAAAAATGTTCTGTAAAATATCAAAAAACCACTAGGCCAGTGTTATATATTTTATTCAGTTGAGTACTTACAATATCCCAAATGTTTCCAACTATTTGTAAATTGTGAGAAAATTGCTATTTTAACCAGTGAACTGGGACGTCTGAGGGAGTCGCCAGTCAAATGCATCATATCTGCGTTACCCTCGTTTCTGGCATTTGGCAGAAACGCTTTACTCTCACTACAGTGTGCAACAACACTCAAATGTATCTAATATGATAAACAGAGCTGCAAACCTCATACTCATGAGAAAAGCGGAAATGGCGCCGGCGACTGTGGCATAATAAAAGTCCTGCTGCTCGCGAGGCATGTGTTGCGTTCCTAACAATCGCTCCAGTGGCCTTGCTCAGCTCCCACAACACTCGGGCCTGCTCTGTTGCTCAAAAATAAAAAAAATTGACTCTAAAAGCAAGACTGTCAGAGAAGTTGGCAGAACATGACTGAGGGTCGTCTTAAAGTATGGCATGCTTGCATATCAGCTTGTGAGTGTTTGTCTATTATGTGAGTTTCTGAGATAGGATCACTATAAAATGCAGACATATTGTATATCTATGGCTGAGTAAACACACAACAATGCAATCCAACTGACTCCAACAGCTGCTTGTGGCAAACCGACTGTAGGAGTCGGCTCTCACATCTAATTCAGTTCTTCTGCTTTCTAAAGCAATCAAGCCCACAGACAGCATCTGAATGTCATATGGCAAGCCAAGCATGTTTTCTCTATAGTATAAGCACTAAAACCATGCCTGTAATGCAGATAAACTGTACTGTACACTTGGTTGAGCTTATAGCATATGAGATCTGGACATACTGATGTATTAAGTATACGCCAGCAGAACAAATGCATTAAGCATTAAACTCCTTAATCGTGATTCAGCACACTCACACACTTTTCACAGCTAGTCTAGACTGTGTGTCTACAGCAAACACTGAATCATAAAGCTGAATCACTGTCTTTGGTGTCTGAGCCTCAGTGTGAATCGCGGCTGGGTGTCCATCGGCCTTATAATGTAACCAAGGATGTGTGTAATATCGCTATCTACTAGGCATCCCATTCATCTCAATGAGATTCACTCAGAAAACATGGCCGCCAATGAAGACAAATGCTTTTTACAGCCATAATTATGCCATTTACACTATTTTTTCAGTGTACCGGCAGGTGCTAATGCTAACCAGCTAAACCTTAATTCAATGTTATTCGTTTACTAGACTATAGCTTTTGCTAATAACAACGACAGACAAGATCCTTTTGTCTTCACTCTTATTGACATTATCTAGAGCCCATAACTGCCTTGGGGAGCTCCATCAGTGAAAGGATATTTTGGGAGGTCTGTTTGTGGTGCTGGTCTAAAAATTACCTCACTACCTAGAGGCTGTCTGAACCCCCCAATCAAAAAAGGAGGACCATTTAATAAGCAAACTGTTGTCAAGGCAACAAAACAACAGTTCTTCGCAGCTTATAAAAATCAGTACAATGATGTAATGCATAATTCACATTAAAAGGACTTTCTAAATTTAGTTGCATGTGTGTGCAACATGCTAATGTCTTCAAAACCAGCCACTGACGTGAATTAAGATGAATAATCGTCTTTAAAACTCGATAGAGATCTGCAGTCGGGAGTTTCGTCTTTGAGTTCTGCAAAGAAAAACGATTTAAAAAGAAAAGCAGCATTCAAACTTAAAAACAAAAAACAAAAGTCAAAACACCTTTAAAAAAATGGGTTTCATTATGTTTCCATTTGTAGGTTATGTGCAAAAAGCCAATAAAAGACCTACAATAAACATCCAATGCCTTACAATAATGCTTCTCTGTAAGCACATTTCCAGGAAATGACATCATTGACCAGTAATTGTAATTCTAATATAATTCCAACATAATACAATCTAATCTGTCTGACAGGAAGAACTTTCACTTGTAATAGTCATTACATTAAAGGAGTCATATCATATAAAAAAAATACATAATACTTAATCATTTATTTTGTCCTTGAGACACACTGATAAAGTCAACTTTTTACGATTTTGAGTTTTTCAGTATATTTTTCATGATATTACTCCTTTTAACAGAGAAACTGGCCACATGCATGAATCTTGGGATGAGCAAGATCTGATTCCTCTGTGCTGATTAACATCATACTGTAAGGTCAAATCATCCACTCATTCACCTTCATGAGATTTGAAAGTGAAAGTGTCCGCTGGAGGAAAATAGCTGCCAAAAGTATTGGGACACCCCTCCAAATCATTGAATTCAGGTGTTCCAATCACTTCCAAGGCCAAATGTATATAAAATCAAGCACCTAAGCATGCAGACACTTCTACAAACATTTGTGAAAGAATGAATTGCTCTCAGGAGCTCAGTGAATTCAGTCATGCTACAGTGATAGGTTGCCCCCTGTGCAATAAGTCCATTCGTCAAATTTCCACATTAATAAATATTCCTGTCAATATAATAACTGTTAAGCCGTGGATATACTCCAATTTCTACATTCGGACATGTCTCGTGTGGCCTTCAGATTAGCTCAAGAACAGTGCGTAGAGAGCTTCATGGAATGGGTTTCCATGGCCGAGCGGCTGCATCCAAGCCTGACATCACCAAGTGCAATGCAAAGTGTCGGATGCAGTGGTGTAAAGCACACCGTCACAGGACTCTAGAGAATTAGAGTCTCTGTCTGACAAGTCGATGGACGAGTCTGGGTTTGGCGGTTTCCAGGAGAACAGTACTTGCCTGACTGCAAAGTGTAAGACTGCAAAAGTTTGGTGGAGGGGGGATTATGGTGTGGGGTTGTTTTTCAGGGGTTGAGCTTGGCCCTTTAGTTCCAGTGAAAGGAACTCTTAATGCTTCAACATACCAAGACATTTTGGACAATTTCATGCTCCTAACTTTGTGGGAACAGTTTGAGGATGGCCCCTTCTTGTTCCAACATGACTACACATCAGTGCACAAAGCAATCCATAAAGGATGAGCGAGTTTGGTGTGGAGGAACTTGACTGGCCAGCAAAGAGTTCTGACCTCAACCCGATAGAACACCTTTGGGATGAATTAAAACGGAGACTGCAAGCCAGGCCTTCTCGTCCAACATCAGTGCCAGAATGGAATATACTTCAGAGATATTTTACTCAGAAAAAAATTCTAGGGGTGCCAATAATTGTGTCCAACCTGTTTTGGAGAACATTTATTATTTCATAATGTGATGCCCACCCCACTTTCAATTATTTTACTTCAATGAAAGGTTCGATTTTTGCCATTTTTTTGAATGAACGATCAAAAGGATAAACTATGCACATTTATTTTTACAGCCATCTTGATTATATTTACCAGGGGTGCCAATAATTCTGACCACAACTGTATATCTACACATTTTTAGTCGTAATAGCAAAACCAACATAAAAAAAAGACCCACGTTTCTTCTAACACAAAGTTAGGAGCAACATTGAATCTCAAGCGGTTCATCAATGGGCCATTTCTTCCAGAGTTTGCGTTCCTTGCCTGCATTTTAGAATATATTGCTGAATAACTGGCCAAATGAGTGTGATCTGAGTCATCTTTCCACTTAACGCTACATTATAAAGGCCACCAGCCTTTAACAGAGAGTGAAAAAACTCATCTAGGCTTGATGAATTCCTCCTCCTTGTCATGTCGTGCCTATAGTGGAACTCCTGGAGGTAAGACTGATTCAAGAGCTCTCTGAGAAAAAGACTCCTGCATTTACCTGGTCAAAGTAGCAATCAGTTCAAGTCCGCAATCAAAGTGCACTTAAAATACCGAGAACACGATTTACTTACTCTAGATACACAATAACTCCACAACTACTGAACAAAGAGCAAATATGGAATCTAATAAACTAAAAACAATAAGATGAGATCCAAAAATGAGGGGGAGAAGTATTGACTGACTCTGTATTGATTGAAATAACAGGCCACGTTTCTAAATAAACTGTTATTGAAATCACATAAAATCCAATTTCTGCTAGAGTGTCTCTCATTCAGCTCCTAGTTAGTTAGTACACTGGCCAGGGAGCCAATGTAGACTGGCCACTCTCTAGGGATGTCCCAATGGCGAAAATAAGTGTTCAAAATGCACATTAAATTGGTCAGTCTCGTCATTGAGAGCGCAAGTGTATAAAGACAAAAATAAGTTATTAAAACAGATTTTGTCTCTAGTTTTCTCTTTAATGTGTATGAATTTTAAATTAATTTTAAACACTTTATTTGATCCGTTTTGCTGAATAAAATACAGAAAGAGTGTCTGTGTTCAGAAATGTGACAAAGCCGCATTTGCACTTTACAGTGTGGCTCTTTTCAATGTTTTATGCAGCATATTTTCAATGTGTTTGCAGTCAAAACAAGTCACTACACTAACGGGGAGCAGAAGAGATAAGAGGGATTTCATGCTCAAGGTTTGAAGACAAAAAGCAAGTGTGAGATGTTGCCAGCAGATTTGCAAGTCAGCGCACTACAGAAATAAAATAGAGCAGTGACCTTAAAAAGGTTAGAGAATGACACATTGTGTCCATCTGAATAATGAATGCCTGTGTAGGAGCATAACTGAACATGCTGTTAACATAAAGAGCCATTTAAAACATTTAGGAACATTTTATATTAAATTATTTGTAACTGACACCTGGACTTGCATCTGTTTCTGATAAAGCAACTCCCAGCCACCAGAGGGAGCCCTTACCAGAAAACACTAGCTTGACTCTCCTGTTTGGTTTCACCATTTCCAAAATAAAATAATGAAGCAGTTGAGGGCGAGATGAAGTTAATAAATAAAATAAGAAATTCAGAAATACATCTCACATTGTGATATACGCTATAGTCACATTTACAAGATTTAAAGTTCAATTATGATAAATAAAGCCGCAACTGTGAGATATAAAGCTGTCTATCTTCATGAAGCCTTATTTTTGACCTTTATTTTTCATTTATGGTATAATACTGGATATGATATTGGATTTTGACTGTTTCTTGACCTTGCATGACCCTGTTTGAGGATTGACCTTTGGATTTGCTAACCTTACTTTACAGTTTACCTTATTTATTATTATTATTTTTTTAAGTTTGAGTTTGGTAAGTTTTTAAAAATGTCTATGAAAGTCTTTTAGGCTCACTAGACTGCATTATTATTTGATCAACAGTACAGTAAAAACTAATACTGTGAAATATTATTCAGTATACATTTCACAATATAATATAAAATAGCTGTTTTCTACAGTATTTGAATATGTAGTTAAAATCTCATTTTTTCCTGTGATGCAAAGCTGAATTTTCAGCATCATTACTCCAGTCTTTAGTGTCACATGATCCTTCAGAAATCATTCTAATATGATGATTTGCCCCTCAAGAGACATTATCATCATTGTTGAAAACAGTTGTGCTGCTTAATAATTTTGTGGAAACTGTGACACATTTATTTCAGGATTCTTTCATTGATAGAAACACAAGTATATATATCATGTAAAGGGCTCTTATTTTTTTACCGTTGTGAACACCATACTCACTGCGGTCTGGAGGCTTCGGCTTGATCCGTCTGGAGCTTCTCTCCTCCCTCCACCTCCATGGTGCAGTATACAATTCGGTTAGGAGCAACGGATTTCAGCCCCTGCACCTCTATGATCACAATCTGAGCAAAAGTCACAAGATCACATGATCAGACTGAGCGACAATTCAACTTAATTTAGATTTCTGACTACTTTTTATGGGCATGCTTTTTGGCAACTAGCTGTTCAACAAACCCACTGATTGATCCATAATGAAATTATGTAGTTTTGAAAAATCCCTAGTGGAATTCATGTTTTTTTTTAATTCATCCATTCCAATGTTTTGTAGCAGTGTAATGCAATACATTTAAGATTTCATGCAAAATGAAAATCATCCCAACCACCATGGCAATATGTAAAGCAATCTTTATTAGTCTCTACCTCCAGACTAAACGACAGCACTACGTCGGATTTGGAGAGGGGCAAGTCGTTCTCATCGCCAATGTCCAGGAAGCTGTTCATGGGTGTGAGTTTGGGCTTGATTTTGGGCTTGAAGTCTTTGGCCACAGGCTGGCTCTCCAGATTAGCCATCAGCAGGTTAACGGATGACCTGAGCTCCTCCACGTACATCATCTCCATGTCTTTGGAAATAAACTTTGGGAACTTCCTCTCCTATCGGAGGCAGCATAAAACACAACGAATATTGTGACTGTCAGGTACAATTTGCCATCCATGCATCCATCCATCCATGAATCCATACATCCATGAATCCATCCATCCATGAATCCATCCATCTTATCAGTCACAATGTGATTGATTTGTCCAAAAAAATAAAGAATGGCCTAACCAAAAGAATTTTTTTGTTGTTGAAAAAAAACTAAAACTAAAATGTTTAATGTTTAATATGTTAATAACATCTATTCTTATTTTTTATGAAATGTTTATTTTTTTAATTATGGCACTGTATGACTCACTGATTCTACAATATACAAAAAATAGGCCAAGTAATAGTATTTTTTAAATAACATTTATTCTTACTTATTTATTTATTTGTATGTTTTTTATATTATTTATCATTTAATCCTGACTTACTTGCAAAAAAATGCCATAAAAAATAATATTTTTTGCAAAAAATGTAATGTTTTTTTAACAACATTACTTAGTCCATAAAAATAGCATACCCAATAATATTTATTCTCAAAATTATATTTTTACTAACATTTTTTTTCTCCTATTTATTTATTTATTTATTTATTCCTATTTATTGCTATTTATTTATTTCTATTTATTTATTTATTCCTTTTCGTTCGTTCGTTCATTCATTCCATAATTACTCTGAATGATTTAACAGAGTCTGACTCAAAATGGCTAGTTTGAGAGTTGTGAATCTTTCAGATGGACTTATCAAGAAGAACCGGGTCTTAATTATTTGTCCACAAATCAGACATGATGGCTTTTCCTGTGTAAAGGAAACACTGATGTGCACTCTTTAATGAACAAATGCCACCTCTCAAGATGATATATACAGTAATTAAAAACGCATATTAATGCACACAAACAAAAAAGACACTAAATCTGAAAGAATTTTTTTTTTTTCAGGAGTAATTCCATTTTTTCACAGTAAAGATAGAAGCAGGTGAAGGTTTCTTACTCTGGCTATTTTCTCGGCCAGCTGCAGTCGCCCGTCCAGCTCTCTGCGGATCTGTGCCGCCTGCTCGTCCACATTGTCCAGCTGCCCGGGGAACAGAAGACAAAGCTTATCTATTTGACACGGTTTACTAAACCCATTACCCACAGGTAGATCTGGATAGATCAAAGCTGACCGTGGTGAAAAGACAGGAAAGATGAGCTTAATAACTACCATGATTAGTCATGTAATCTCTTTTGAGCCTCATGAAGCAGCGGTGGTACTTGGACAGGCCATACCGAGGAGATATGAGATCATAAAAACGTTTAATGTCTTTATCTGTTCACTGAGCGACTCTGGCATGCCCTGAAATGAAGCATTTTTGGAGTGGCACACAAATACACCCACACAGCACTGCTGGCATGTTGTCAAGGCAGGGTTTCCTCTCCATGACTGGGAAATCTCTCTGTATCATGCACGCACGCACACACACGCACCACCCCCACCGTAGCACTGTTTCCACTTGATAAGCTCTTCTCCCTGCGGCAGCAGTAGGGTGGACTCCGCTCCCATTTCACGCTGCACTATTACTGCACCATACTAGTTCGCTCAAAGTTTTTTTTAATTAAGTAGCACTTGCTAAGGTTCATACTTGATGAATTGAACAAAATATTAGGTAACTTGACCAGTGCCATTTGCACTGCAGATTCAGTATGTATAAATCACACTATGAAGTACCTGCAACACGTTAGCAACCAACCCAGAACACTCTAACCACCCACACACTATAAACCACCCACAACACTCTAGTAACCAGAACACTCTGTAAACAAACCACAACACCCTAGTAACCAGAACACTCTATAAACAACCCACAACACATTAGTAACCAGAACACTCTATAAACCACCCACAACACATTAGTAACCAGAACACTCTGTAAACAAACCACAACACCCTAGTAACCAGAACACTCTATAAACAACCCACAACACATTAGTAACCAGAACACTCTGTAAACAACCCACAACACATTAGTAACCAGAACACTCTATAAACAACCCACAACACATTAGTAACCAGAACACTCTGTAAACAAACCACAACACCCTAGTAACCAGAACACTCTGTAAACAACCCACAACACATTAGTAACCAGAACACTCTGTAAACAAACCACAACACCCTAGTAACCAGAACACTCTATAAACAACCCACAACACATTAGTAACCAGAACACTCTATAAACAACCCACAACACATTAGTAACCAGAACACTCTGTAAACAAACCACAACACCCTAGTAACCAGAACACTCTATAAACAAACCACAACACTCTAGTAACCAGACCACTCTATAAACAACCCACAACACCCTAGTAACCAGACCACTCTATAAACAACCCAGAGCAGGTTAGCTGTGTAGTGTAAGTTACCATGGTGATTAACACTGCTAAAAACCAATCCACCTTCTTGAGCCCGAAAAACCAGAGTTTGCTCAAATTAATCTCAAACTTACCTGGGTAGCAACTGAAACCAGCTTTGTGCAACAGGCCACAGAACACTCTATGAACAAACCACAACACATTAGTAACCAGAACACTCTATAAACAACCCACAACACATTAGTAACCAGAACACTCTATAAACAACCCACAACACCCTAGTAACCAGAACACTCTATAAACAACCCACACTCTAGTAACCAGAACACTCTATGAACAAACCACACTCTAGTAACCAGAACACTCTATAAACCACCCACACTCTAGTAACCAGAACACTCTATAAACCACCCACACTCTAGTAACCAGAACACTCTATAAACCACCCACACTCTAGTAACCAGAACACTCTATAAACCACCCACACTCTAGTAACCAGAACACTCTATAAACCACCCACACTCTAGTAACCAGAACACTCTATAAACCACCCACACTCTAGTAACCAGAACACTCTATAAACCACCCACACTCTAGTAACCAGAACACTCTATAAACCACCCACACTCTAGTAACCAGAACACTACCAGAACCACCAACACCACCCTAGTAACCAGAACACTCTATAAACCACCCACACTCTAGTAACCAGAACACTCTATAAACCACCCACACTCTAGTAACCAGAACACTCTATAAACCACCCACACTCTAGTAACCAGAACACTACCAGAACCACCAACACCACCCTAGTAACCAGAACACTCTATAAACCACCCACACTCTAGTAACCAGAACACTCTATAAACCACCCACACTCTAGTAACCAGAACACTCTATAAACCACCCACACTCTAGTAACCAGAACACTCTATAAACCACCCACACTCTAGTAACCAGAACACTACCAGAACCACCAACACCACCCTAGTAACCAGAACACTCTATAAACCACCCACACCACCCTAGTAACCAGAACACTCTATAAACCATCCACAACACTCTAATTTACCAGAACACTCTATAAACCACCCACAACACCCTAGTAACCAGAACACTCTATAAACCACCCACACCACCATAGTAACCAGAACACTCTGTAAACAACACACAACACTCTAGTAACCAGAACACTCTATAAACCACCCGCACACCACTCTAGTAACCAGAACACTCTATAAACCACCCACACCACCCTAGTAACCAGAACACTCTATAAACCACCTGCACCACCCTAGTAACCAGAACACTCTATAAACCACACACAACACCCTAGTAACCAGAACACTCTATAAACCACCTGCACCACCCTAGTAACCAGAACACTCTATAAACCACCCACACCACCCTAGTAACCAGAACACTCTGTAAACACCACACACCACCCTAGTAACCAGAACACTCTATAAACCACCCGCACACCACTATAGTAACCAGAACACTCTATAAACCACCCACACCACCCTAGTAACCAGAACACTCTATTAACCACCTGCACCACCCTAGTAACCAGAACACTCTATAAACCACCCACACCACCATAGTAACCAGAACACTCTGTAAACAACACACACCACCCTAGTAACCAGAACACTCTATAAACCACCCGCACACCACTATAGTAACCAGAACACTCTATAAACCACCCACACCACCCTAGTAACCAAAACACTCTGTAAACAACACACAACACTCTAGTAACCAGAACACTCTATAAACAACCCACAACACCATAGTAACCAGAACACTCTGTAAACAACACACAACACTCTAGTAACCAGAACACTCTATAAACCACACACAACACCCTAGTAACCAGAACACTCTATAAACCACCTGCACCACCCTAGTAACCAGAACACTCTATAAACCACCCACACCACCCTAGTAACCAGAACACTCTGTAAACAACACACACCACCCTAGTAACCAGAACACTCTATAAACCACCCGCACACCACTATAGTAACCAGAACACTCTATAAACCACCCACACCACCCTAGTAACCAGAACACTCTATTAACCACCTGCACCACCCTAGTAACCAGAACACTCTATAAACCACCCACACCAAAATAGTAACCAGAACACTCTGTAAACAACACACACCACCCTAGTAACCAGAACACTCTATAAACCACCCGCACACCACTATAGTAGCCAGAACACTCTATAAACCACCCACACCACCCTAGTAACCAAAACACTCTGTAAACAACACACAACACTCTAGTAACCAGAACACTCTATAAACCACCCACACCACCATAGTAACCAGAACACTCTGTAAACAACACACACCACCCTAGTAACCAGAACACTCTATAAACCACCCGCACACCACTATAGTAACCAGAACACTCTATAAACCACCCACACCACCCTAGTAACCAGAACACTATTAACCACCTGCACCACCCTAGTAACCAGAACACTCTATAAACCACCCACACCACCATAGTAACCAGAACACTCTGTAAACAACACACACCACCCTAGTAACCAGAACACTCTATAAACCACCCGCACACCACTATAGTAGCCAGAACACTCTATAAACCACCCACACCACCCTAGTAACCAAAACACTCTGTAAACAACACACAACACTCTAGTAACCAGAACACTCTATAAACCACCCACACCACCCTAGTAACCAAAACACTCTGTAAACAACACACAACACTCTAGTAACCAGAACACTCTATAAACAACACACAACACTCTAGTAACCAAAACACTCTGTAAACAACACACAACACTCTAGTAACCAGAACACTCTATAAACAAGCCAGAACATCCTAGTAACTACTTAGTAACCCCACCAGAACCCTATCTGCTTATGTTCAATTACGGTTTTTCGCTGTGTAACAACATTCTATTTGAACATTTTTGAAAAAAAAAAAAAACACTGATCTAAACAGAAGAACAGGCAAAGATCTGGTTTTATGAGAACATTGTTTGAGTGAAGCAGTGTGACGGTCTCTGTAATGAGGCCGGGTGATGTCTGCCATGCTTTGCTGAGCCGATCTACAGCTCCCATCACATCAACGTTCATTATCGACTCATTCTATTAACATATGCAAATCCACAAACGCCTCAAAATCTCACAGAAGGAGATGTGTGGGAGAAAGCAGACCAGACGAAAGCCTCTTGTCAGCCCGGCGCTGGTCTGGTCACATGTGGGAGGCCTTAATGATGTTGTTAGTTATCTACACAGATGGAAAGAGGCCAACTGGAGTTAAAAAAAAGTCCACCTCTGAAACACACAGGAAGCAATGAGAGCATCACAGGGATAAAGACCACTGTTAAAAATCCACTAATATTATAGCTAATGACCCCACCAACAACAGGAGCTCAAGGTCAGGGTGGGACAATTAGTCATGTGATAATGGCTGCAGATTTCTGGGAATTGTAAAATAACATTTGCACCTAGATTGCTACATCGGGAATAAAGTAAATACACATGCAAACATCCCCATGTGTTTGACTTTACCGTAGAGGTCTTCATATCTGTCAGGTTTGAAGAATATTTTTCATTTAGATGGAAATGTGGAAATGCATAATTAAAAGAACACTCTAAGGGAATCGAATAAAACATGCATTAGGATACCGGCCACTAATTAAGAAATAATGGTGCCATCTATTTCAGACAGGTAATTAAGGCCTGCGCAAAAGCACATAATCAACAACATTCATAGCTTATTTATAACTAATTAGTGACTAATAACTTGTGCTATTTAGATGGTGAGCTACTGTATATGTCTGAATGCACACAGCAAAAAATGTGACATTTAATTAAGGCAAGGTTGGACCTGTAAGGTTCAGGGTCTAATCAGATTTCGCTTTAGCTTCACTTGTTGCACTTGGAGAATTATAAAAAGTTCCAATGAAATGACCCATCTGTTACTCCCACAGAATACTCCCAGATATGCATTTAATATCATAATAATATCCAAGATCTGCCAAAGTAATTACATTTCCTAATGATTTGCTCTTAACGGAAATTGAGCTGCTATAAAATCAAAAATATTTTCTTTAAATATACAAATTTACAAAATGTAAAACATTTTAAAATGAAAAAATGTAAAATGATACATTAAATAATAATATAATTTAATAGTAAAAATAATAATTATTCTTTTTACTGTTGTTGTTGTTGTTGTTGTTGTTATTAACAACAACAAACAATATTTGTAATTTTATTTTTTATTTATGCAATTTAATTTTTAATTTACATAATTGTAATCCTTTATTTTATTTTTTAATCCCTTAATGATTTTATTTCCATTTTTGTAATTAATATAATATAATAAATATAATTAATATGATATAATATAATATAAATATTGAATAGAGTTCCAGCATTTCTGTGACTCTACAAAGTACAAAGCAGATGGATAGATGGATGGATGGATGGATGGGAATATAAAGGAATATTTATACCTTTGTCATTTTTTTAAATAATTTAAACGGATTTAAAACAGATGCTAAAATAAGATTATTCATCTCATTTATAAGTGTCATGTCCAAGTGCTGACCATTTTAAATTGTTCTTGTCTTTATACAGCAAGCTTTGGAAATCTTTTATGATTGGCAGTTTGACAGTTTGAAATGTCCCCAGCAGACCAGATAATTCTGTCATGAATTGCTGGTTTTGACAGCCGGAATGACCACGTCAGCCATTTCCCAGCACAACGACGCAAACAGTGGCCGAATAAAGAATAATAAAACTGCCAAAACACGGACAGCGGCATGGACATCCCACTGAAATATACCATGGGCACAGCACAGCAGGTTAGTGTTCATAATGCATTAAAATGGCTTGATTGTGGCTTTCTTTGTGGAGAACGTACTCAAACACCTCCCCAGAGCCACACACATATGCACACCAGATTCTTTTCTGTTGCCGTGCTACCAACTTGTTCGCTTTTCTTTAGCTGTTCTATTTTGGTTAGTTTGGCAACAATTTCTATGACAACAAGCCTTAGGAGTGCCCTATGATGAAAGACGTCACCAGCCTGGAGAGAAACATGCCGCTGTCACGCTCTAATCTTCCTCCAGCTTTCTTTACCCCCCTCGTCTAAATTAGCAAACCAATTAAGCGGCAGTCGTCTCCAGTAACCCAGCTTTATTCTCGCAAGAAAGGGCTGTCTTTGAATATACATTTCTAATGATTCCGCTGGCCATATTAGATCAAGAACTGTGCTTTTTTTGGTTGATAATAGCTTTCATTTTTATTTTAATAGCATCTAACATTTAAGCTTCAGTAGCAAAAAGGACTGATCGAAAACAATCAAGTTCTGTGGATCAGTATATTTCAATGAATCGATTCTTCAACTTTAACTTCAATGATTAAAAATTAAATACTGATATCATGTCAATACTACACATATGATAATATTGTATATACATAAATACATAAAGTTAAAAATATCGCTAACAATCACAACAATTGTGTAGTCAAAATGATATGATATCTCTACTCTGATTCAATGATTCATTTCAATCATCAGTCATATTGATGTCTATGAACGTGAACAGTTTAATAGTCATTTATTTTCATTAATGTGCCTTTGTTAAAAGGTGAGTCCAGAAAAAATGATAAAAAAGTAAATAGTATTATCGCATAGCTCTCTATAAAAAGTTTGATATATTAGCTTTATCAGCATACATACAGTACGCTCCCATAACGGAATATATACATAGCAAGTTTCCACTGCCTGATGTTTTTTTTTTTCATGAAATGTATCTACTGTATATTATGGCCCAGCTCTTTTTATAAAGTTGGATATACACATATATGTACGACTTAATCTGCATGTATACTTGTGTAAGGCAATATACACTATTACTGTAACCTATATTAATCGCCCATGCGACTATAAGGAATGAAGACATTGAGATATCGTAAACTTTAGCATCATGATTTTCTGTTAAGCTGCTTAGAAAAGTTTATTGTGTAAAATGCTATACAAATCGAGATTATTTTGCATCATCTCTTAATTTTTTTTTTTTAATGCTTCAGCATGTGGCACTTTGCATATTGAAATGTTTCAGTCAAAATCTTTACTCATTTGTTTTTACAGTACATATTGAATAATTAATGAAATGTATTTAAAGCTGCAGTCCGTAAGTTCAGCCTCTTTGTCGCCATCTCTGTTTTAAACCTGCAATTGCAGTTATTTGTGGCATTATCGTCTTTATGTGGGTTGTGAATCGGCACGGCTCCTCAGAGTGGATGAATCTAATGTTTTGTTTTTGAGGAGTTTGAGTAGCTGTCATTCATTCACCGCACCGGTGTGGATGCGGTTCTTCGGAATCATAGGTCCGACGTTTTGGAAGTGTGACCAAAATAAGAATTTTTCCTGCACAATGTCACCTGAACAAGTAATATATCTGTCACCTTAGTTCTGACCAACTGAATAAAATTAAGCTAATTACGGTGATTAAATTAACAGTTGCTTAGCTCACATCACATTAAATTATTGTCACATGTGCAAATTATTATTATTATTATACTTTGTTCTCAAATTGTTCATGTTAACAGCTTTATCATTGCGTGACTATGTGTATTTAGTGTGTATTAGCGTAACCTGCAGATTGATATTTCTGTACAGTCTAATCTTTTGCTTTTGACTACGAGTGAATCTCCAGTTGTCGTTTGATTGACGTTTGGACCTTTCTAGATGACAATCTGCCATTAAAATGATAAGTTTAATAATAACAGCTGCTGTGAGAAAAGGCTATAAATGATCCGCCGCCTGCAGCATCCTCACATGCGATACTACTACTAGCCAGACCAGATGTATACAGATGTGACAATGACGCAAAGACACACTCAAATTTCCTGCAGAAATCCACCAGTCCAACTCAAATTAGAACACATTATTACAAGTTTACAGTTCTGAATTGGGCTAAGGAGATCATTTTTAACACTGGCTGGTTATGCATGTATGACTTTGTATCATTTTTAACCAGAAAAAGTTACAGACAGCTTCAAATATCAACAATGTGTTTTAGCCTTAAGCCAGAAATTGTCTGAGACGCACCGCCTCTGTTTTTGATGGTCCTCTCCCTGACCCTGTCAGACAGATATGAGTATCGCCGTGCCGTCAGAGGCGGTAATTCATTACCGCTTCCTGGTGGCTCACCTGCCGGCGCGTCCTCCGGCCCCGGCGCGGCGAGCTAACGAGAGATGACAGGGTGGCAAGAGCGCAAGGCCAGGCTGTATGTGTTCATTAGAAAGAGGATGACAGGTGCTGAGAAGAGAACAGGGAGGGCTGAACTACAGCGACGAGCCTCTCTGATCAGAAGGGCACAGCTGGATTTCTCAATGTGTCCACCTGAGGCACGGCCCGCCTGCCTGTCTGCCCAACCAGATGTTCCACACCACACAGGGTGCTTTATTTAATGATCAGCTGACTGATTTAATGTGGTCAGCTATGGTTGACCATGAGATGACATGATTTATATGATTTGTTTCCCATGATTTTCTGTCCTTTTCCGTCTTTTAATCAGATTAGTTACAGAAAATTACAGGTTGAAATTCACACCATCGATTCCAGAGAAAATAAAGTCGAAGAAATTAAACAGTACACGCAAAGTAGTGGCAGATCTTTTCTTCAGTCTTGTGACATGCGTTGCTAGGGGACTTGGTTGTTGATTTGATATGTGGGCATTGGATTCAAGAATAAATGTGAACTTGCAGTCCTAAGAAATGACTGGAGAAAATCGCCATACATCACCAGAGAGAAGTCTGTGTTTTCACTAGAAGATTTTGATTAAATATAATATAAATAACCATTTCTATAATAGGGCTGCAACAACTAATTAATCGATTATCGATAATGAAAATAATCGACAATGAATTTGATTATTGATTATTGCTCGGAAACCTGCGAGTCACGTCCCTTTAATTACAGTGAACAACCCATTTAATATGGAAAATAGCGGAGGACAAAGAGGGAGCTGCTCCAGGATTTACCTTCATGATCCAAGTTGTCTGAAACATGGCAATGCTTGAGAATGCATGTGTTTTCCTCAGTGCATAGCTTACATTTTGTGGTTATATCCTTATCTGTAAATGTTAGAACGTCCTGAGAGCATTTAAATTTAGCATATTCTGACGGCAAGCAAGTCTTGCTAAATTTCACTGACTTCAATAAATGAGTGCTGGTGGAGACAGAGCGCAGTTGAATAGGAGCGCAATAAATTTGTACATGTAAAACAAGTAATCATATTTTTGAGAGCAATAAAAATAAAGGCACTATTGCTGGAATATCCAGTTAATGTAATATAATTACTATGTTACAGGAGTGAATGCGTATTCCTAATAACTTATACATTTTAAGTTAACATTTTGTGCTTTTGCTTCTGTTATCATAATTTTTGATTTAGTTCTTGAATTAATGTATGTGTTATAAAGCCAGTTGCAATCAGTTGTTTTTAGGTTTAGAAAGTAATGTTTGTATTTGAACCTTTTTTTCATATAATGTACAGCATAGCCTACATAGACACATTAACTATATTTAATTAATAGGCTTTACATTACACATTGTTTGGAGGACAGCACTGGGCAGGATATGGAATAAAATTGTTTTAAAATGTTGTACAATAAATGTACAATTCTTCTGATTAATCGAAAAAGTAATTGATTACATTAAGATCATTAACATGCATTTAAAAATATATGTTCATTTTATTTTGTGCCAAATTGAAATGTGACGTATAAAAAGTTGGGTTGTATCTGGCTCAAGTTTGCAATTTCTGAAAATATATAATGTTTTATGTTTTAATTATAAAATAATTAATTAATAAATAATAAATAACGTAAGAGTAGGGGGAAATCTGAATCCGCACATTTGGAGAGATTGTTAATGATTTATGGGGACTAAAAAAAAAGTATTGGGTGGATTTTTAGCATTATAGGCTGGTGTTTACACACATCAGTACTGGATTTACTGGAGCAAAAATAATACAAGTTAGAAAAAATTATTGTCTTCATGACAAATCATGTCCCGCCCTACATTTTTTCCTTTTGAAAATCTTTTGCACTTCGGATGCAAGTCACAATATGGAAAATGCTATATTTTAATAAAAGCATTCCCAGTTTGCCACTTTAACCTGGTACCCTCATAGATTATTTTTGCATCCAAATAATACACATACCAAAATAAATAAAAAAATTGCCCATTGTTCCTTACTTGTCATTACCTTCCATTTGTCTGTCTGTATCTACAGTATCAGTCAATCTCACTTTATCTGTTTACTTCCTGTGTTATTGATCTTTGTAGTTTCTTGGATCTCCTCTGTCTTCATCCTCCTTTACCACTGCTCAAACACATCAGTCTTTCCCCCTAGTCTGTCACTTCTCTGCACTCATCTGCCTCTGTCTCCTAGTCCTGTTATATATCTTCCTCTTCCTTTGTATGACACCCTCCACTTACTGACATTTCAATTGTCATGCTTCCAGTCTCGTTCGGATTCCCCCTGTCTTTTCCCTTGGCATTCACTCTCCGTAAAGAATATGAGACCGGGTGGAGCAGCTATCAGAGAAAAACACTTAAGCATTTAAAGCAAGACAGATCAAGCTGGAAAATCAAAAAGAACAATGCACCACGTGTTTAAGTGTTTGGCAGTAAAAAAATGCTATATATGATTTCTACAGGAAATGTAGCTTTAAATGCAGGTAAATCATTGTGATTGACAACATAAAATGCTGTTATATGGGTAGTTGTAAACAAAATAGTTTTGAAAAGTTGACTTGTCAAAGTGTAATATCAATACTTGATATTACATGCAATACATCAAAAGAAAGAACAGACCCTCTGCTTTTAAATATATATATATTTTTTTCAAAGACTACATCCAGATCTGATTCAAACCGATGATCAAAACACAGATGGAGTAGATCGAGCCCATCAACATCCCCAAAGAATCACAGTCCTTTAGCTCTTCCTGGGTCGACATTTCATTCAGTAACTTTACGCAGTTCGGCGATCGCATTATCATATGTATATGCATATGTAAAATCTCACTTGTTTCTGCATCTTCTTCGCATGTGTTTTGATCAGGAGATTCTTTCAGAAGATGCATAATAGCGCCCCTACCGTATAACAGTGAAAGCACAGAAGGCTGGAAAATTCCCAAAGCGCTTTCTCACAAATGACGGAAATTTCTATCAATGGCAGTTAATTGAGAGACTACATCGAATATTTGTACATTCTTACAGCACAGGACCATTTGGACCATATCATCTAGTGAAGAGTGAAAAGTAAGTATGACTGAAAATATTAAACATGAACTATTTAAAATATATATATAAAAAAGATAAAGATAAATATATATGTAATATATACAGTATATTAAATATATACAGTAGCTCAATTGGACCTTGATTAGACCACACAGGCCAGCCTTTGCTCCTCATGTGCATCAATGAGCCTTGGCCGCCCATGACCCTGTCACTAGTTCACCACTGTTCCATCCTTGGCGCACTTTTGATAGATACTGACCAATGCAGACCGGGAACACCCCACAAGAGCTGCAGTTTTGGAGATTCTCTGACCTCTAACCATCATGATTTGGCCCTTGTCAAACTTGCTCAAATCCTTACGCTTGCCCATTTTTCTAACACATCAACTTTGAGGACAAAATGTTCACTTGCTGCCTAAAATATCCCACCCACTAACTGGTGCCGTGATGAAGAGATAATCAGTGTTATTCACTTCACCGGTCATAATGTTATGTCTGATACAAACACACACAATTTACCTTATAAATGTATCATTTTAAAGTCTGTTTGCTTTGCTCTACAGTGTTCCTTGTATTTTTTACAACACCACTCATAAATTTAAACCTAAAATCTTGATTTTATATATTTTTAATGGGCATATTGTGTTCAGCCTTATGAAACAAAACTTTGTCTCTCTTTAAACTGACACAAATGGACACACGTGCAAATAAGTGTGAAGGTGCAAGATAACAGCAAGCTGGTGAGTCAATGTGCAGGAGTGTAAGATAATAATCAATGAAGGAAATGGCCAAGGATGGAAAGATCCAAAAATAGCTCTCACTGACCCCCCTCCCCCGCTTTTCCCCATATCCTCACTTTTTCCTTTTTATATTTAACAGCCATCCACATCTCATTTCAAGACTCCTTAAAATTCTGATGGGTCTGGATTGTCAGCAAGTCGATTAGTGAGACAAATTTTTATTTCATTTTTTTATACAGCAGTGCTTTTAAGGCAATGCATTTCTAGGAGAGGGTCTTCCCTTTGAAGCACAACAAAACAGATTTGGTAATAAGTAGTGCAGGGATTCACCAGTGGTTCCCATGAGGTTTTCCTATGGGATTTTACACTTATGAATGAAGTGGTCTTTGGTTTTATTTTTTACAAAAATGCATTGCATTTTTAAGATGACAGTCCTTCCTTAAGATTGACTAATTAAATCTGAAAATACACTGTTCTTCATATTTTTAGATCAGCCCCAGTCATTATCTCCAAGGATGTTTGCTTTGCTCTACAGTGTTCCTTATATATTTTACAACACCACTCATAAATATACACTTCTTTGCCCTTTAAACACACGCGCATGAGTGATTTATCGAATGCTGAGCCACCAGTGAATGCCGAATCTAACATGCAAGCAAACAAACTTTTAAATGTCAGCTGACACGGATCCATAAAATGCACACAGGTGTGTAAATTCTTAATAAGCACCGAGAGAGATTAGCGCCAGCAGTTCAAGCCTGACTTGATTGGAACAATGCAGCAATTTCACCTCATTAGCCTACAACAATATAAAGTACAAAAAAAGAAGCAGAAAACGTACATGAGATCAGTGTGCAAGCTTTCAGAAAACTAAATGCTGCCTTCTGAATCGTAGATGTGCAGTTTAAAAGCAATGCTGTGCTTACGGGCAACAGATCTGGCATACGCAGATGAAATGAGCCCTGCACGAAACAAAAACTCGGAGGCACACCATTTAAACCGAAAAACCCCCCCTCACTTTTCCTTATTTTTTGGAAATGTTATGTTAGATAATTTCACTTCAAAAGGAATGTTCTGGGTCCAATGCAAGTCAAGCCAATCAAAAGCATCTGTGTGATTCTTCCCTCAGTTTTTTTGTAAAAGCAAGCAAAATTGTGTTTATGATAATGCTTTTACAATGGAAGTCTATGCAGCAAGACACTGCACTTACTGTATTCATGTTGATTCATTGTAGGCATGTTACTGTTAATGTGATTTCTGCTTGTTTTTACACATTAATTACACAAATAAACAAATACATCTAAAAAAATAATTAAAATACAAATACATTTAGATAAACAGATTTAAATAAATAATTAAATAAATGTAATTTGAAAAAGGACATGGTAAGAACAATGTGCAGTCCCCTGCTTTTACCTAGCCATAAGATCTCAGTTAGATGCCAAACGTGCCAATTAAATGTTGGGCTCAATCCGCCTAATTGCACTGATCTGCTAACTGCAATTGCGATGAAAAGAGACGTCTGTGAAGACCACCCACCACATCTCTTTTACTCCTCCTGTCCCCTGGGGAAAGGCTAGTGAAAGATAACAGGAGGGCAAGCCAGTTGGACCATTTTCTATCAACCCCTGACCTTTCTGGGATGTTTTCAAAGAGGCTGATGATGGGATAAAGCCACCTGTGCTCAGGTGATTAAGGTAAAGGGCAAAGGATTAAAGGCACGAAACTGCTTACCGTGATTAGGAAACACAATCAACACATGTCATTGTAAAAAGTTGTTAAATTCTGAGAGAAAAGCGCTTTGTCCAGGGTTGTTAGTCATTTGTAAGCCGTTAAAGGGTTAGTTCACCCAAAAATGAAAATTATCCCATAATTTACTCACCCTCAAGCGATCCTAGGTGTATATGATTATAGTTATATTAAAACATATCCAAGATATATAATGAGAGTGAATGGATTTTTTTTTTAAAACCAAAAAATGTGCATCCATCCATTCATCATAAACACCAGCAACCATATCCCTCTGTAACCCAAGACTGGTTTCCCACTGAAGCGAAACAGGTTTGAGCCAGGTCAGTACCTGGATGGGAGACCTCCTGGGAAAACCAGGTTGCTGCTGGAAGAGGTGTTAGTGAGGCCAACAGGGGGTGTTCACTCTGTGGTCTGTGTGGGTCCTAAGACCCCAGTATAGTGGACACTATACTGTCAAAGAGCACCGTCCTTCAGATGAGACGTTAAACCGAGGTCCTGACTCTCTGTGGTCATAAAAAATCCCAGGATGTCCTTCGGAAAAAGAGTAGGGTGTAACATCCTGAATTTGCCCATTGGCCTCTGTCCATCATGGCCTCCTAATAATCCCCATATACCGATTGGCTTCATCACTCTCCACCAATCAGCTGGTGTGTGGTGGGCATTCTGGCGCAATATGGCTGCCATTGCATCATCCAGGTGGATTCTGCACATTAGTGGCGGTTGAGGAGATTACCCCTTCCATGTGTGCTTTGAGTACCCAGAAAAGTGCTATATAAATGTAACAAATTATTATCAATATTATTATTATAAAAGTACTTCACACGGCTCCTGGGGGATAATGAATGCCTTCTGAAGTGAAGTGACGTGTTTTTGTACGAAAAAATATCCAGATTTATAACCGGTAACAGCTGTATGAGAGTCTCTGACCCGACGCATGATGTAATGACTAACACGGAAGCGCAGAGGATACAGCAAAACAAATCTTTAGAAGTCTAAAACAAGAATTTTTAAAGAGAAATGCCGGAGGATTTCGATATAAGAGAAGAGGAGCTTGAGTTTGTTGCCCAGCCCTATTAGTTTGAACCATAAGAGGTGTCTACTCTCACCTAAACTACGATACATAGTCTGTGTTCAGCTGATAGAAGAAAGTCCTATACACATAGGAAGGCTTGAGTAAATTATGGGATCATTTACATTTTTGGGTGAACTATCCCTTTAAGTTGCGATATAACCGAAGGGACTTTTGGCATACATAATGCAGGGACAATTAATATGTAGTTTGAGCAAAATTTTTCAAAGAACTGTATTTTCCGGAATATAAATCATGTTTTTTGTTTTGTTTTGTTTTTTTAAATCGGAGACATGCTGAGACATATTCCAAAACGACATTTGGATTTGTGCCTAATAGAGACATGCTGAGACATATTCCAAAACGACATTTGGATTTGTGCCTAATGAGATAGATACGCACGTCTAAGTTCATAAGTAGAATGCATTTCCCACATGCTGATAGTTTCAGTTTTGTTTGAAATAAATTAGTTTAAGCTTGGCGTTTGTATTAAATCTTGTTTATAATGAATGCCACTAAAATGTATATGTTGGTTTATACATATGTTTTTAATTCCTGTTCTGAATTCTGTTACATTTAAGGATTTGTTGTGCACAGAGGGGAACTAAAATATGCTTTTATACTGTTTTATTCTTTATACTGTTTTGACCAGGTGTGACAGGTGTGAAAATAAGGTACTGTACTTCTGTAGAATTCCACAGATTGTCCTCAAATCAGAATAAAAAATGTGTCCATGGAGTAAATGCTATGACTACACAATATTATATTAAATATTAAGGACATCTTGCACCTTACAACTCCATTTATAAAAAAAAAAGGGATCATACAACAAAAAAAATATGTTCCTTACACAAAAAGCACAAACAGACTTACACAGTTTGGTCCTTTGGACCTTTTCGAAGGTCTGCTGGGACCAAAACGTTTTGGGACCAAAATCTTTTGTCCAAATAATCTGCCAAAGGAATCTGGGAACCAGCAATTAATTTCTGTCCATTGTAAAAATCCGCTTTGAGGACATTTAGAGAATTTGGCCGATTGTTCTGACACCATACATGTCACAATGTCAGAGAACAATGAAAAATCTGTTACTCCGCTTGGTGCTTTGAAAACTCACAGAATGGTTTTCTGAGATGTTTATTTATAAGAAAGATTGTGAAAATCAAACACAGCTGATAATTATGACTGCTCTTTTCAAAAACGCTTTGAATTGTGAAGTCAGCCATTTGTAAAAGCCACAGAGATGAAGCTGTTATGGCCAAACCCTCAGACATTTCATATCACTGAAAAGCACTCAGAAAGAAATAAAACTCTGCCATATATGGTTTAAGAGAATGTAAAAAAATTATAATAATAATTTTATCTAGACAGTCCATGTCATTTTAATTTTCTGACCCTCTTCATTCGTATGGTCAAAAGTGACCAAAGCCTTGAAAAGTTACCTTTTCCTCCCAGGAAAACCAAAGTAATACATTTTAGTTTAATAATATTTTTTTGATTAGTATTTATAATTATTATGGGATTTTATGATACTGTGCAATATTTATAAAAATTATGAGTTATTTTTTTATTTTTCTCAATCTCAAATGGTATTTGGACATAAATACTTATATTTAATACTGGATTTAAATGTATACGTAGACATTCTCAAAAGACAACTTTTTGTCAAGGTTTAGATACATTTTTTTGAAGTGTCAGTTTTTGCATACATTTTACAACTGTCAAACTTGAACACAGAGGAGGACATTTTCTATTTAATTCATAGATGTATTTATTTTGCCCTCTTGATATTTTAGACTGTCACCCCTTCATTGCTGTGCACTTTTTTCTGCACAGTGGCTGATTTGTAGTTTGTACCACCAAAAGTGGTTTTCGTATTTACCATTCATTTCCTATGTTGGTCATTTTTGACCGCGAATGAGTCAAGTGTGACATTTCCGACCCTTTAACATATCCGAACCATGTCCATGATTGTTTGTTTTTTGTGTTCACATAGTTCATGTATCAACACGACCAAGTGTCACTCCATTCTGATTGGGGGAAAAAAGAAAGACAAAAAAAAGAAGTCAAAACTTTTCGGTCATTTCTGACCAAAGAGGCTCCGAGGGTTAAACAATCGGAACCCTTAAAAGCTTCTCTTCTGTTAAAGCACCTCTCATTACAAGTTTGGGAAGTTGGTTGGCGTATGTCTTCCCAAATGCACGTTAAAGTGACCTAAGCTCAGAGCAGATGCAGAGCCATTTGGTTCTGCTTTTATTTCGATTTATTATGCAGCCCTACACTTTCTAGAAAAAAAACAAAAAATTACAGACCCTTAAAACTCAGCTACTACTGACCTGAAGGGCGTTGTAGAGCAGCTGATGTTCAAACTTCTTGATTCCCAGGATCTGCTGAAACATCTCATAAAGCTGCTCCTTGCTGAGGATGAGCTCGGACACAGCGCTGAAGGGCATGCGTCCCTGCGGCCGCCGCTGGTCCTCTTCTCCTTTGTAGATGGCATCATATTTTGTGATCCAGGAGCTGAGGACAGTCTCTTTGCTCAAGCCATCGATCTCGGGCAGGCTGCGCACACGGCGCTCAATGTTCTTCTTGAAGACCTCGCGGAAGTCACTGGCAGAACAGCCTCCGCTCTGGACCATGCGGGTCACTCGCTCGCTCTTCAGAAAGCCCTGTCGGAAGAAACAGACAGGGTGAATCCATCGCTACATTATGTTGAATACTGCAAAGCTTCTCATATCGAGATTATCAGGTCAATGACATGACACCCTTTAATTTAAAAATACATTAGAAATAAATTCAGTTCATACCAGGGCTGTGCGATTAATCGTAATTGATTTTGGCTTCCAACGATCATGAAAAGAACATTCACGTAAAGACAGTGGGTTATGTCTTAAATAAACATTCACAGTTGAGAAAGAAAATGCATGTGTATCAGTGTATTGGATCTGTGCATTAGTTCTTAAAGTGACAGCAGCCTAATATTTCTGCTGCCGTCTTTCATTAATGACAAACAACAAATGATCATTGACTGCATGTGATCTTGACTGAATAAGCTTTAATAAGGATTAATCTATCTTTAATGTGTACAGTAAGAATTAATACTTTGCGTTCTGGCGCAATATGGCTGCCGTCGCATCATCTAAGTGGATACTGCACACCAGTGGTGGTTGAGGAGATTCCCCCTTCTATATGTAAAGCGCTTTGAGTGTCTAGAAAAGTGCTATATAAATTAAACTAATTATTATTATTAATTATGCAATGTTCTATATTTTACATTTATTTACCTTTAACCTGTATATTCTCTCTGTTGTATTTATTTGTCTATTTTGTTTGTTTCTTTGTTCTTATTCATAGTTTTCAGTCACGTGACTGTTGCAAAGCCTTGGAGGGCAAAACCGCCATAGAACTCCATAGAACTGCAGCACAAGCCTGTCAAATTTCCAACTTAAAACAAATATATGTGAACAAGATGAATGTTTTGGCCACCTATGATCCATATACAGCACCTACTGCAGTATTTCAAATCACTAAAAACAGCAGAACGTTTTTAAAACGCTTAACATGAAAAACACCATAGGGTGAGTTGTTGCACCAATAAAATTTAATGCTAATCAAGGATTTGTTGATCTGGGTTTTTTTTTTTAATCGAGTTGTTGCACCACTTAATTTTAAACAGATAAATGACGCAGTAAAAGCGTTAGAATTATAGAGCTGATCAGGCAGCAGGCGGACTGAGGACAGGCTAAAGAATCCTTATTTGTGCAACCCACCCTTAAAGTGCCATAATGTACTAAAACAGGGATATTAAAAGATCAAATTCAGTTTACACCTTTTTGATTATGCATACTATACACAGACGAGTAGATGAGACAAGAAAACACTTAACGAGAAACCTTGTGTTGCATTAATATTGTGTTCATCTGCTTTCCTGTACAAAGTATGCAGTCTTACTGCATTAATACTGACTACAAACCTGGAAAAAAATATTGGCGGGCAATGGAGGAAAGCTTCGTTTTGCCCTCCGGGTGGGCGTTCCTATAATGGTGTGATGAGGCGTCAAAACTATGAATTGTATTGCTGACTGTTTACTATTCTTATTTAATTATTTTGATGACTTTTTTTTTTTTTACATATATAACCTAGCATTAGTTTTTTCTGAAGTATCGATAATTGTGAACTTTCACTGATATTTAAAATTACTCATATCGTGAAATAAGACTTTGATCATATCGCCCACCAATAATTGTGTTAAAAAAACGTGGTTTCAAGATTGAACAAAATAATTATTATGATTTGATAATAATTATATGATTATGATTTGTCAATCGAGCAGCCCTAGTTCATACATAAAATGAATACACTTGAATACACCATTATAGAAAATTATGAAGAAAATGCTTTTAATTTCTGAATTAAAATAAATGTTTGTTATTAGTGCCGTCAAACGAGTCAACGCTATTAAATCGCATCAAAATAAAAATGTGTTTACATAATAATTATACACAGTGCACACACATTATATTATGTAAATATAAATACACACACATGGATGTATATATTTAAGAAAATATGTTATATTTATATATAATATATGTATATTCACATATAATATAAATGAATAAAAATATATATTTACACAGTACACACATTATTTTGGATGTGATTAATCGCAGATTAATCGTTTGACTGCACTATGTTGTTATACAACTGCCCTAATATCAAAATGTTAGGGAATTTTTGTATTTATTAATTTGACATTATTATTATTATTATTCCTTAGTAAAATAATCAATAAGTCTCTTAAAATTAAGAGTAAATGTAAACTTTAAATGATGGTGACATTGATGAAAATGAATAAATGTCATGTGGTATGACTCCCCCAATATGTAATATAGTTCATAAATTAATAATTCTGAAATTTTTTGCATTACACACATACACCTTGAATACGGCACATAACATGAATACAAAAAGTATGTTTCTAAGAATTTGTCTACTACACAAGTATCTTTTTAAATCCCTTTCTTTATCTCATTATAATGGCCTCAACAGCAAGGTTTTGTAAATCCCTGATTGGCCACAGCACATTTAATACAGACACATTACAGACAAAGGATACACAAGGAACGAATTGAAGTAACAAGCCAAAATTCAATTAAATTTAGAAAACACAATGATTCATAAGAGAGAGGAAAGGCCCCGCTGAGAGAGTGGCAAATCTGCACAGAAGACCATGAAAACACTTCACCACTTTTCAGTAATTTCATTCGGTGACCGTGTCTGGGGGAAACCGAAGTTGGTGAGGCGCGACAGAAGCAGCAGATGGAGACGAATCGCAGCTCCTAACCGCGAGTAATGGAGCAGAACAAAGACACTTCAGCTGCCTCGTCTCAAGGAGGCGGGGGAATATATTGTATCTCTGTCGAAACTGCCGTGATCTGGTGAGATGACAGAGATCAGTGTGCAACAGGAGGCAACCCGGCAACCTTATAGAGGGGAAATTCCACTCAAATTGCTTTTACTTGGACACCTGTAGAGATTACACTGTTTTTTATTCAGATTTGAGGAGTTTTCATTTAGGTCCATTTGATATAAGCGCCTGGAGGTACTTACATTAAGAATCAAAGGGAACACATGCAAAACACAAATATACAGCTCAACTTGGTACAATACAAGAAGGACATGAAAGATTTCCGTCCAGGAAATTTCAAACGTACCTACTTGTTCGTCCGTCTTTGGTTCCATTAAAAGTTAATTCAAACGGTGGCCAAAAAAAACAACAATAATGGATATAATGGATATCTTGCAGTGCTTTTTAGTACCTGAATGAGCCAGTGAGTGAGTGGCTTACTTTCCTGCAGAGAAAATTAATAGCTTCTTCCTGCCTCAAAAAGGACACGCAGGTGAAGTGACAGACAGACAGGCATGCTGGGACTGGACACAGGCCTGCTCATTTCCTCTGTGCCATTTAGAAACTGAATCGAAGAAAATCATTCTGATGCAACTACTAGACAATTCAGGTGACCATATCAATACCATAACTATGCCATTCAGCAGAAAGATGCCACATAAAAACGGTAGAGCCAAATCAAAAATAAAATGAAGGAAATTGGTAAATCCAAACAACAAAAGACAAAAAAAATAAATAAATCACTCACTGATCTTGACTGAATAACTTGTGTAGCTTTAATAAGGATTAATCTACTTTTCATTTATCTATCTATGCATTTGTTTACAACTTTGTTCAGTTGTATCTATATGTGCTATTGCTAATGTGTTCTTATTTTATTATGGTTTACTGTTTATTTACTGTCTTTAATAAATGTTTAAAATGTATATTAGTAAGTCTAGGTGTTTTGGCGGAGGTATTTTTGTTAAAAACAGGTCAAATTTCCTTGTGTAACGTTCTTAAGGTTTATGATTTTCATACTGATCTTTGTTCATGGTATTCAACAGAAATTTTTTGAAAAAAGAATAGCCTATGTTATATCTTTAAAATCTAAATGTTTGAAATAATTGTAGAATCAATAAGAATCAGAATTGATCAACAGAATCGGAATATCTAGATTCTCAACCATAGTTTCATGCAACAATAAATAATACAATTCATGGGTTACACTTTATTTTAAGGTGTCCGTGTAATTATACAAGTACTGAGTAATATTAATTAACAACAAGTACTTACTATAGGGTCAGGGTTAGGATTAGTTGCATGTAATTATGCATAATTTATAGTTATTACTACAGTAAGTATGTGTAACAAGGACACTGTAAAATAAAGTGTTACCAATTCATGTTTAATGTAGTGAAAAGTAAAACCAACAAAAACACAATCAAGGATTATGTACAGGTCCTTCTCAAAACATTTGCATATTGTGATAAAAGTTCATTATTTTCCATAATGTAATGATAAAAATTAAACTTTTATATATTTTAGATTCATTGCACACCAACTGAAATATTTCAGGTCTTTTATTGTTTTAATACTGATGATTTTGGCATGAAGCTCATGAAAACCCAAAATTCCTATCTCAAAAAATTAGCATATTTCATCCGACCAATAAAAGAAAAATGTTTTTAATACAAAAAAAAGTCAACCTTCAAATAATTATGTTCAGTTATGCACTCAATACTTGGTCGGGAATCCTTTTGCAGAAATGACTGCTTCAATGCGGCGTGGCATGGAGGCAATCAGCCTGTGGCACTGCTGAGGTGTTATGGAGGCCCAGGATGCTTCGATAGCGGCCTTAAGCTCATCCAGAGTGTTGGGTCTTGCGTCTCTCAACTTCCTCTTCACAATATCCCACAGATTCTCAATGGGGTTCAGGTCAGGAGAGTTGGCAGGCCAATTGAGCACAGTAATACCATGGTCAGTAAACCATTTACCAGTGGTTTTGGCACTGTGAGCAGATGCCAGGTCGTGCTGAAAAACAAAATCTTCATCTCCATAAAGCTTTTCAGCAGATGGAAGCATGAAGTGCTCCAAAATCTCCTGATAGCTAGCTGCATTGACCCTGCCCTTGATAAAACACAGTGGACCAACACCAGCAGCTGACATGGCACCCCAGACCATCACTGACTGTGGGTACTTGACACTGGACTTCAGGCATTTTGGCATTTCCTTCTCCCCAGTCTTCCTCCAGACTCTGGCACCTTGATTTCGGAATGACATGCAAAATTTGAGCGGCAGTCCAGTGCTGCTTCTCTGTAGCCCAGGTCAGGAACTTCTGTCGCTGTTTCTGGTTCAAAAGTGGCTTGACCTGGGGAATGCGGCACCTGTAGCCCATTTCCTGCACACGCCTGTGCACGGTGGCTCTGGATGTTTCTACTCCAGACTCAGTCCACTGCTTCCTCAGGTCCCCCAAGGTCTGGAATCGGTCTTTCTCCACAATCTTCCTCAGGGTCCGGTCACCTCTTCTCTTTGTGCAGCGTTTTTTGCTACACTTTTTCCTTCCCACAGACTTCCCACTGAGGTGCCTTGATACAGCACTCTGGGAACAGCCTATTTGTTTAGAAATGTCTTTCTGTGTCTTACCCTCTCGCTTGAGGGTGTCAATGATGGCCTTCTGGACAGCAGTCAGGTCAGCAGTCAAGCATGATAACCATGGTTATCATGGTTGAAAACCATGATTGCGGTTTTGAGTAATGAACCAGGCTGGGAGTTTTTAAAAGCCTCAGGAATCTTTTGCAGGTCTTTAAAGTTAATTAGTTGATTCAGATGATTAATAGCTCGTTTAGAGAACCTTTTCATGATATGCTAATTTTTTGAGATAGGACTTTTCGCTTTTCATGAGCTGTATGCCAAAATCATCACTATTAAAACAATAAAAGACCTGAAATATTTCAGTTGGTGTGCAATGAATCTAAAATATATGAAATTTTAATTTTATCATTACATTATGGAAAATAATGAACTTTTATAACAATGCTAATTTTTTGAGAGGACCTGTATGTCTTTTTTTTATTGCGTTTAAAAATATTTTCCAATTCCTTTTCTTTGAGTAAAAAAACAACAACAACGGAAAGTAATAATTGAATCAAAACTCTAAAAAATGCTGGGTTGTTTCAACCCATGTTTGGGTCAAATATGGAATTTCAACCATTGATTTAATTTTTTTTTTTTTTAACTCAGCGGTTGGGTTTGTGCATATTTGACCTAAACATGGGTTGAAACTAGCCCGGTCCTACCAGACTCTAGTACATTTCTTTTGTACAGAGAGTCTGGCCACTCTCCATTGACAAGCGTTAACTTCCTTGAAGGCGGGTACTCTGTTGAAGTTTAAAACTATTGGATCTGCCATAACCAATCGCTAAAGTTTGGTCAAGACGCATGTCATCTCAAACTAACGCACAACGTCAACGTCATCGTCCTCAGCCACTCCCTCTGTTCGATGATTGGACCGGTTAAAACTTGACCAGAGAAAACCAGAGAATATACCGCAATCCCAAACGGAGTACTGATGGAAAATGAAAATTGAGCGGAAGTTCATAGGAGGGAGGAGCCAGTCTTGGTTGAAACAACCCAGCATTTATTATTATTATTTTTTTTTTTAGAATGAATGATTTTGAAATTAAAAATCTATCAAACTTTTGATTGTCAATTTACAGAGGGATTTATTATTTATTGTTTCTTTTAACAAAATGGTAAATATGGCTATTTACCTACCTATTTTGTATCCTTGACATGATGAATTTGACAATGTTTCAATATTTTTTATGTTATGTTATTATTTTTCTATATTTTATTTGAATATTTATTTAAGATTTTTATATTAAATACTCTTATTATGTAACTTTTATTAAAGCAATTAGGAACTCAAAGCCGAACAAGTCTCCTTGCTGCATTATAACACTGAGAATGACACCCATTAAATTCCCCATTGACTGTTTTGCAGCGAAAATAAATGATAAATTCACATGATTGACAGGCGAAACCTAAAAAAGCACTTGGTGCTCCTTTAAATGCAGGAAACCTAGACAGCAAACTGTTTCGGAAAGTTTTATTTCCTTAAATTCCTCATACGCATCTGTCCAAGCTGTACCACACCACTATGTTTTGTCGATATATAAAAAGCACACCTCTGCAGACAGTTGCAATTACACAATGGTGTCCAATGCCTCCATTTTGTGGTGGTGAAAATGTCAAACATTATTACTAATGAATCGCCCACCAAGGGATTTCCTCTCTCCCTGCTGCTTGACTTAATTGGTGGTTTAAAATCTCATTCAATTATTTATAACCAACGGTGTGCAGAGCTGTGCTCTGTCTGCAGTGAAGAGATTAATAAGATACAGAGCCATTTGTGTAATTAAAGCTAATATGAGGAATTAATCCTGGCAGAAAAATGAAGGAGAAAGTCGTAAGAAAGATTGTAGATTAGCGCAGGAATTATGGCCGAACTGCCTCGCTAACAGCAGGGAGCAGGTTATGAAGGAAGACATGGAGATTATATTGGCATATTTGACTTCATAGGGGGGCGGGGTGTCGGCCATAAACTTGAGGAGGGGAGAGATTACTAGCGTGCGAGAGCAAGGAGGCTGGAGGGGGATTAATTAACAGAACAGGTTTAGCAATGCCAAACATTTTCATTTTTGAGAGGCGATTAAACAGGCATTATGTTAACATTTATTTGAAGCTACAACCTCATGAACCTCATGTTTATTCTCACACTATTACTCTGTTCCAATCCAAAACCAAGTGAGTTGTCTACCTAAAGAGCATTATGAGGGCTGTTCCTGTTCCAACCTAGTCAACAACTTTAAAGTGTTATCATTTACTCATCCTCATGTCGTTCCAAACCTGCATGGCTTTTTTTGCTTGGTGAAACATACAAGATAATTCCTGTAAATTGCGAGGGGCCTCCATGGGTCGGACTTGTTTGTTCAGCACATCCCACAGATGCTCGATTGGATTAAGATCTGGGGGATTTTTGGAGGCCAAGTCAACACCTCAAACTCATTGTTGTGCTCCTCAAACTATTCCTGAACCATGTTTGCTTTGTGGGTGCATTATCCTGCCGAAGGAGGCCACAGCCACCAGGGAATATCGTTTCCATGAAAGGGTGTACACATGGTCTGCAACAATGCTTAGGTAGGTGGTACGTGTCAAAGTAACATTCACATAGATGTCAGGACCCAAGGTTTCCCAACAGAACATTGCCCAAAGCAAAACACTGTCTTTCCCTGCTTGCCTTCTTCCTATAGTGCATCCGGGTGCCAAGTGTTCCCAGGTAAGCGACGCACCTGGCCATCCGTGTGATATAAAAGAAAACATGATTCATCAGACCAGGCCACCTTCTTTCATTGCTCTGTGGTCCAGTTCTGATGCTCACGTGCCCACTGTTGGCACTTTCAGCAGTGGACAAGGTTCAACGTGGGCACCCTGACTGGTCTGCGGCTATGCAGCCCCATTCGCAACAGACTGACCAATGCAGACTGGGAACACCCCACAAGAGCTGCAGTTTTGGAGATGCTCTGACCCAGTCGTCTAGCCATCACAATTTGGCCCTTGTAAAACTCGCTCAAATCCTTACGCTTGCCCATTTTTCTAACACATCAAATTTGAGGACAAAATGTTCACTTGCTGCCTAATATATCCCACCCACTAACCGGTGCCGTGATAAAGAGATAATCTGTTATTTACTTCACCATAATGTTATGTTGGTCATAATGTTATGCCTGTTCAGTGTTCTTCTTTTGTCACACACTGTTTTTCGCCTACTATATAGTTAGTATGCGATTTTGGATGCAGCCATTGTATGGACAAAATACAGACATTACAAAGATTTTTGGGTGAAGTATCCCTTTAAGATACTTTCCTTTAGCCAAATTGTAAAGTATAACTTGCACTCTTTGCAAAGAAGGCAAATCCCAGAATGCATCACAACAAGCTCACTAGCCCTGTCCCAAATGGCACACTCACGGTCTTCCTACGAGTCTGCACTTTCTTGACGCAACACCGCTTAGACTATCAGGAAGAAGTCTGCTGCAGCAAAAGTGCACATCAAGTGCACATACAGTATTGTTCAAAATAATAGCAGTACAATGTGACTAACCAGAATAATCAAGGATTTTAGTATATTTTTGTATTGCTACGTGGCAAACAAGTTACCAGTAGGTTCAGTAGATTCTCAGAAAACAAATGAGACCCAGCATTCATGATATGCACGCTCTTAAGGCTGTGGGCAATTAGTTGAATTAGTTGAAAGGGGTGTGTTCAAAAAAATAGCAGTGTGGCATTCAATCACTGAGGTCATCAATTTTGTGAAGAAACAGGTGTGAATCAGGTGGCCCCTATTTAAGGATGAAGCAAACACTTGTTGAACATGCATTTGAAAGCTGAGGAAAATGGTTCGTTCAAGACATTGTTCAGAAGAACAGCGTACTTTGATTAAAAGTTGATTGGAGAGGAAAACCTATAAAGAGGTGCAAAAAATGATAGGCTGTTCAGCTAAAATGATCTCCAATGCCTTAAAATGGAGAGCAAAACCAGAGAGACGTGGAAGAAAACGGAAGACAACCATCAAAATGGATAGAAGAATAAAGGTTCAATGGCTTAGCCAATGATCACCTCCAGGATGATCAAAGACAGTCTGGAGTTACCTGTAAGTACTGTGACAGTTAGAAGACGTCTGTGTGAAGCTAATCTATTTTCAAGAATCCCCCGCAAAGTCCCTCTGTTAAAAAAAAGGCATGTGCAGAAGAGGTTACAATTTGCCAAAGAACACATCAACTGGCCTAAAGAGAAATGGAGGAACATTTTGTGGACTGATGAGAGTAAAATTGTTCTTTTTGGGTCCAAGGGCCACAGGCAGTTTGTGAGACGACCCCAAACTCTGAATTCAAGCCACAGTACACAGTGAAGACAGTGAAGCATGGAGGTGCAAGCATCATGATATGGGCATGTTTCTCCTACTATGGTGTTGGACCTATTTATCGCATACCAGGGATCATGGATCATTTTGCATATGTTAAAATACTTGAAGAGGTCATGTTGCCCTATGCTGAAGAGGACATGCCCTTGAAATGGTTGTTTCAACAAGACAATGACCCAAAACACACTAGTAAACGGGCAAAGTCTTGGTTCCAAACCAACAAAATTAATTTTATGGAGTGGCCAGCCCAATCTCCAGACCTTAATCCAATTGAGAACTTGTGGGGTGATATCAAAAATGCTGTTTCTGAAGCAAAACCAAGAAATGTGAATGAATTGTGGAATGTTGTTAAAGAATCATGGAGTGGAATAATAGCTGAGAGGTGCCACAAGTTGGTTGAGTCTATGCCACACAGATGTCAAGCAGTTTTAAAAAACTGTGGTCATACAACTAAATATTAGTTTAGTGATTCACAGGATTGCTAAATCCCAGAAAAAAAAATGTTTGTACAAAATAGTTTTGAGTTTGTACAGTCAAAGGTAGACACTGCTATTTTTTTGAACACACCCCTTTCAACTAATACCCCAATTGCACAGCCTTAAGAGCGTGCATATCATGAATGCTGGGTCTTGTTTGTTTTCTGAGAATCTACTGAACCTACTGGTAACTTGTTTGCCACGTAGCAATAAAAAATATACTAAAAACCTTGATTATTCTGGTTAGTCACATTGTACTGCTATTATTTTGAACAATACTGTATCGACCACAAAGGAGACACTCAAAAGAACCCTTGTGAAACCTAAAATGAGACACCCAGCCTAAGGTCTCATGGACTTAACAGACAAGCGCACACGGCAGTAATTGTAAGTGGGACAGAGCCACTGTAAAGGTTCAAATGTTTATTTATTCCTGTGATGCAAAGTTGAATTTTCAGCATCATTACTCCAACTTAAGTAATCATTCTAATTTAACTTTCACTAACGCATCAAACTGACTTGATAAGAGTACTAAGAATGTATATCCAATTTACATCATATTTCAATTATTTAAATAACTGTGCATTGTGTTTTGAACCATCTTAAACATATTTTTGGTGGGACATTCAGATCAGACGGTTTAGTATTTGTGGTGTGATGGCTTTTCACATAATAGGGCCTATGCTAACAGTGTTTTCTTCTTTGTAAATTATTATTTGATTAGATAAAGCGATTCAAATCAATAACTTACAAGGTTCCTCCATCTGTATGCACTAGACAGCAAGGCCGCTCACTAGATTTTGGAAATGAGCTTATGTAACAGTCTTGATCTCAACCAGAGGATATGGATGACTAACGCAAGCCTCTCGTGCCAAAATACAAATGTATGAAAGACTTGTTATAAACAAAGGACACTTTTTGCAGACGACGTCACACTGAGTGAATCAACTTAGAATGGCTCTAATTTACATGTATTTATTTCTCCCCCCATCCTACTTCCCCTCAGGCTGTGACCATTGAAAATATACCCAAAATCTATATGATCTAAAAATGAACAAATACTAAACAATATATATGTGTTTGATATCATTGGAAATGTCTTAGTGCGACTGGTACAAATATCTCATCCCCACAGAAATATTCAAGAAGATAACAATGGTTTTAAGAGTTTAAAGAGATGTTGCATAGTATGGTAGGTGTGGCTTTCAACCATTTGGTTTTTTGTCAATACAGGTCTGAGACAGTGATTAAATGTAAATTCCCTTTGTTAACATATGTTACCATTTGAAAGAAGTTATTGTCAGGTCTGAATACTTAAGGTAGTGTAGCAGAAGAGTCAGGGCGCAATACTGTAATCAGATTCGCCTGTAACGTTGTGTCCAGTCAACGTTACGTAACCTATGGAAAGTCAGGAACGAATCTCTTTACTTAAGGGTATTCTATGTTTTGAGGATCTTTGAATTGATTATGTAATTGGAATTATACCTGACTGTTTAATAAATTGTTACATTTTGATTTATTCTGACTTACTCTGGAACTATTGACGATCTTTATGAGATCATGAATGGGTACTTTCCACAAAGGGTTAAACGGAATAATTAAATGTGTGTCTAACTATTAAACATAAATGACCAAATAACCAAATTGGCATTCTAATCTAAATTCTAAATTATAATAAAATGGAGTCAGATAAAGAGGAATTGGAATTAGATCTATTTTGCCCAGCTGAGAACACCGAACGCGCAGATACCTTCGCCCGCTCTTCGCTGCCGCCATTGGAGCGATTTCAGCGGCCTTACAGTATAAAGTACAATTTGCATACATATTAAGTGTGTATAAAGTATAACCCGGTATCAAATTTGAACAAATATCTTTTAAAGCAAAACTAAGCATGAGGGTTGTGATTCAATACTGATAAATAGAGCTTTCAATGATCAAACGTTAAAGATTGTTTATAAATCTCTCATAATGTCTGGAAAAGACTGTGTGGCGGACCGTATTATAAGCTTCCTCATGAATAAAACATACCTGCTATAAGAACATTAAAAACATTTAAATCTTCTCCTTGCTTTCTCACCCCTATTTTCAAAATGTAGATGGAGTGACTGGATAAACATAGGATGGCTCATTGCTCAAGAGCCTGAGAAAATGACTGCGAAACTAAAGACGCCTTTAGAGTCGCTCCTCATGAGACCGATTCAAGCCCCTTTGTTTGATTTCTAGAACAATAAGTAATTCCCTTACATGTGTATTTACATGAAAATGAATGTTGAGTCACATCTCCCACTGGCAAAAAAACCTGCTCCATTTATATCTCTTTTGTGTTTGTCCATTTTCACAAATTCGCTCAAGCGTTTCCTCTTATCGGGTTTCGTGTGAACTCGAGCCCTGCCCTCGGACTCGCTCTTGGCAGTCTCATTACTCACATCTGAATGGAAATCTGTGTTGCTTTTCCAGCCTCAATCATACCCAGAGAAGAAAAAAAAATATGATAGGGGAATCACCTCACACCTGACGAAGTGATGTTTTGTACACAATTCGAAACTGTTGATACCGATTCGAAGACGTATGATGCAAGTTTGCATTGGCAATGGAAAAGGGAGCTACTGACAAACTGCTTGGCAAGACACAATACCACTCTGGAAACTTTCTAGCAGTAAAAGCAGAGAAACAAGAGACCAAAAGAGAGACTGAAAGTAATGAGCAGTACAGGATCGTGCCTGGACACATGACCAGTCAGTCACCTCTATAATTGGCTCTTCTCCAGTAAAACCCCATAATACTAATCAGACCTAATGTACATTGAGTTTGTTTGGAGCGTTCTGTGACAATGAACACAAAGAAACACAAAGAAACTGATGATTTAATGTATGAGACTAGAGCCAACAAGAGAAAGACAGATAAATGGGAATATTTTCATAAGTTTCGAAGGAAAGTAAAGTAAAAAAGCGAAGTAGCCATATGAATGAAAGTCAGAAAGAAATGTAGAATGGGAATGAGAGAAAGAAACCATTACTTATGGCTCTGACAGCCTTCAAAGTCGGCGCCTGCAGCTATTCTGTTTGCAATGCTGTCACACAGTAATCCAATTGAGAACCTCTGGGTGGGAAACACATGGGAAACAGTGAAAAACAAATGTGAGGTAGAGAGAGAGTGTGAAGTGGGCAAAGGAACGAATACAATAGCAGATCATGACAACCTCGGGCTGAATGTGTACAGAAATGATTCTGCCCTGGCTAAAGGGCAAACAACTAGTAGCAAAACAAACACGTCGGGACTCAATTGTCTTGCGTGTTTGTGTTAGGAACATGTTTAAGGGCAAAGCCTTGTTGATTCCTCAAGATACCCTGGAAGACAATGGTGAAAAAGTCAGAAGCAGAGGGACTAGTCAAAATGGAAGGTACAGAATTCAAACACCATGATAAATCGACCAGATATCCTTTGTTTTGGTGAGTTTGCACAAAATCTTTTCCATCCTGCACACCAACATGATTTCATTAGCTGAAGGAACTTTTTAGGGAATTCTATTCACTGCTTTGCTAGAATTACAATTTCACACTCAACATGAAATGTTGTCCACAACCATGTTTCACCCATTAAGGTACATTTCTGGGGACACCTGAGGCATTATACGACCCATTTAATACAATAATACATGTTAACAAAACGAAACTTATTGTAAAGTGTAACCTACAATTAAATGTAAAATCCATATTAATATTATACAATATTATCCTCATTAAAGTGCTGTTTAATTATGATTGCATATTTGTGGTGGATTATATGTTGGAGTCCAAGGGGAACAGGATTTTTTGCACGACACAAGCATGAAAATTTACAGACCACTGTGCCACATTACACAATCAGCCATCCATAAAGTGGGGCTTATTTTATCTCAACAACTTATAACTACTGGTTATTGCCTGCAGACGACGTAGACAGCCAGTCTCTACGGCGCGAGGGCTGACTTCATCACCTAATCACTACAATACAGCAAATCCTACAGCCTCTCAACACTAATTTCCTGCCCTGTCTGCCCTCGTCGAGCACAGCTGAAATCATTTTCATAAACAGCATTGAGAAAATAAGTGATCTAACCTGCGGGGACCCGAATACAGCTCGGCATGATTGGCTATTTTTTTCCCCATAATAATAGAGGGAGGCTGAAGGTTGATCTTGTGAAGGCATTTTATTACTCTTGGCGGTGGTCTCTGAAGTGAACAGGCTAACCTGGATAACAATAAAAATAAAATGCACAGTGAACTAAAATGACCTTTATTCTTTGAAGAAATGTTCACATTTATTTGATGCAATTTCTTTTAAGGGCATGGTGATTCTAAGTGCAGTTTTTAATTGATGTGATTACCATGTCCAATTTAAATTTAAATCACAGCTTTAGGAGTGAAATTAGAGAAAACGCAATTAACCAAACTATTTAGGAATGCCAATTAAACACTGCTGGGACGCCTGAAGAATATGGGAGTCTTAACTTATGCAAAACTGCACAACTCTCTGTAAAATGAAACTAAAAGGTCATACGGTGAGTAATGCACCCCAGGATCGATTTGATTCTCACCCCTTTATCCATATCTGGCGCCAGTTTCTCCCCCAGTTTCTCCTGACCTTTTGGATATTCTTTTAATTTCACAATAGTTTCTTATAGCACACCGTTGCAGAGGATGCGCTGAAATGCTTTTTGTGTGTGTATTCTTCTTTACCTCCATCCTGTAGATGTCCACTATGTAGTCACGAGTCTAGTTCACAGTCCGTTCACTGACCTGATGAATGCAAAACCGGAAAGCACTTTTACGACCTGGCAAGCCAATGGAATTGGCTGATTACAAGGTAATAGGTTGATATATTTCTGGATATAGTTCTGAGACATTTAGAACAGTGAACCACCATTAGACAGCATGTAAGATAAAAAAAAACCATGACTGACCATTTTACATGTTGGTCAAGCGGCTTTTTCTGTTCAAGTTGACTGTTCTTGGTCAGAATAAGCTGCAATGTGGACCAGACTGTGGTCAAAGGTCTGGCTATTGTCGGAGCAGTAGCCTTGTGGACCTTGTTCTAACATATGGTGTACCTCAGGCAACCCAGAGTTCAAGTACCAGCTCGAAGGTCCTGTTCCCCTCTCTACGATGTTTCCTGAATCATCTTCACTGTCCAATCTAATAAGGCAGGGCTCCAGACTTTAACCAAATGCTCGCATTTTGCAACCTTTTTTCCTACTGGTGCAACTAAATTTTGCCCAACTGAAAAGAACCGCCATTTCTTCCAACTGCCAACTGCCATGAGAAACAGCATCAAACAGCAAACTAAATGAAAGGGGAACAAAACCACGCTATTCGTTTTTCCATCACATCAAATCTCTAAATATTATCCAATTTTAATGTTACTTTTAATGTGATGATTTGTAAAACTAAAAGTTTAAAGTTGAAGGAAACCAACACTTCATGGCAAACAAACATTTATTTTTTATTTTTTTACAAAGACCACTATATAACCAGTAGATCACGACAGAGAAGCACTTATTGACTTTGCCCTTTAATATTTGAAAAAGTAGGAAGTCACAAAGTCTCATGAAAAACAAAAACTTTTCTTCAAATTGTGACTGAATTAAACAGAAAGCAAGTAAAGATCACTCCATTCATAAAACATCACTAAATATCACTAAAGCTGTCAGTCAGTTCAGATTTTTTCATGTCCATTTTGAGCAACTTCGAAATGTGGTTTTAGATACATATGTGATATCTGGACATCTGATCTATGTCTAAACACACAAGGGAGGGCGACAAGTTTGGCCGCAAATATTTTTTTAAAAGTGTGAATCATTTTGGGTGGGTATTATAGCAAACACAAATATCGGATACCAGTCGTGTCTTAAGGGAATGTAAAAAAAAAAAAAAAAAAACTTCTATCCATTAAGACTTGCAGTGTAAACACAGCTTTCACTAGGAACCCACACATTTGGGAGTTTCACGTGAGGGCAAAAGATCCCCATACAGATTTCACTCATGTTCATGTTGGTCACACAAATTCACCATGCTGACCTACAGAAAGCTGCTTAGTTTGAACTGACTTCTGTGTGAGCAGTACTATAGTTCAATACGTAAACTGACAAAATGGACCCAAAAGTGTGCTAATGTAAACCTTTAGACTATTAGTCAGCTAAAGCGAGTGGTTCAGCCAATATATACCCAGATTAATCATGGTTTAGAGCCTCTTCTTAGAGCTGAGAGCACTGTTTGAATCTCTAAATCCATTTGGACTGAACTGTTTTTAAATTAAAGATTACTTCAACATTATTTTTCGTTAAGTGAAACTGATTCTATCAAGCCACAAGGGCTCTTATTGGCCAAATCATTTCTAAGAAGAAAATGTTATTGAAATCAGTGACCTGAATGATACAAAAACTGAACCACCTCTTTTCTGTCAGGTTTGGGGGATGAAAGGAGCGAGGACTCAATTGCAGGATCAATAATGGGTATTCATAAAAATAAAACCAAAACAAACAGAAACAACCCAGAGGGGGAATAACAAGACTTGACTTAAACTTGACACAAGGAGCAGGAAACTCGAAACACATACGACAACGACCCATCCCAGGAACGCAAACACAAGGAGAATAAACAGGAAGCAAACAAAAGAGGGTAACAAGGAAAGACAGGTGGGGCAAATTAACCAATAATCAGGAAACAAGATGGGCAGGGTTAGACAATAGACAGAAGAGCACATGGCACAAGGAAATACATGTTCACACAAAACATGACAACATGAAAGCACGCAACCAGTGAAAAAACAATAAGACCAATACAGGAATGTCAGGGCTCTATGACAAAACCATGAATAAACTAGACCCTGACACTTTTCTAACAAATTTTCTAAAATCATTGAAATCAAGTGTTCCAATCACTTCCATGGCCAAAGATGTATAAAAATCAAGCACCTAGGAATGCATAATATTTCTAAAAATATTTGTGAAAGAATGGGTTGCTCAGGAGCTCATTCAAGCGTGGTACCATGATAGGTTGCCATCTGTGCAGTCCATTTGTGAAATTTCCTCACTATTAAATATTCCACGGTCAACTGTTAGTGGTATTATTACAAAGTGGAAGCAATTAGGAACAACAGCAACTCAGCCTCATAAAAATCACAGAGTAGAGTCAGCGCATGCTGAGGAGCACAGTGTGCAGAAGTTTTGTAGCCAACTTTCTGCTACAAAAGTCAAAGTCAATAGCTACAAAACTCCAAACTTCGTGTGGCCTTCAGATTAGCTCAAAAACAGTGCGTAGAGAGCTTCATGGAATGGGTTTCCATGGCCAAGCGGCTGCATCCAAGCCTGACATCACCAAGTGCAATGCAAAGCATCGGATGCAGTGGTGTAAAACACACCGCCACTGGACTCTAGAGTAGTGGAGACGTGTTCTCTGGAGTGATGAATCACGCTTCTCTGTCTGACAAGTCGATGGACGATTCTGGGTTTGGCGGTTGCCAGGGAAACGGTACTTGCCTGACTGCATTGTGCCAAGTGTAAAGTTTGGTGGAGGGGGGGGGGGGGGTTATGGTGTGGGGTTGTTTTTCAGGGGTTGAGCTTGGCCCTTTAGTTCCAGTGAAAGGAACTCTTAATGCTTCAGCATACCAAGACATTTTGGACAATTTCATGCTCCCAACTTTGTGGGAACAGTTTGAGGATGGCCCCTTCCTGTTCCAACACAACTGCACATCAGTGCACAAAGCAATCCATAAAGGATGAGCGAGTTTGGTGTGGAGGAACTTGACTGGCCAGCACAGAGTTCTGACCTCAACCCGATAGAACAACTTTGGGATGAATTAGAGCGGAGACCAGGCCTTCTCGTCCAACATCAGTGCCTGACCTCACAAATGCGCTTCTAGAAGAATGGTCAAAAATTCCCATAAACACACTCCTAAATCTTGTGGAAAGCGTTCCCGGAAGAGTTGTAGCTGTTATAGCTGCAAAGGGTGGACCAACTCCACATTAAACCCTAAGGATTAAGAATGGGATGTCATTAAAGTTCATGTGCATGTAAAGGCAGACGTCCCAAAACTTTTGGCAATATAGTGTAACTTTGTTTCTTGGCATGTATCAGTCAAACAGTAAAACTTTAGTTTTATATATTATAAAGAAAAGTAATAACACACCTCTCCTCAAAGATGGAAAGTAATAGCACACCTTTCTTCAACAAGCCATATGATCTGATGTATTATGCCCAAAGTACCAATGAGGCAGGGAGATGCACTAAAACGCACGGTTGGCTAAAGTTTTTTTTTTTTTTTCTAAAGTTAAATCAATATCATAGAAATGCCTTCCTTAAGGTGCAACTGGACAAAATGTCTCACAAAGGACATGTAGTACATTTTTCAGCTTTCCAACTCCAGGGTCACCACTACATGAAATCTCACATATAATCTTTATATTAGCATATCTGAACTCTTAACCATCAGGCTACTACCACCCATATGGTGCCTAATCATGAATTTGACATTTTATTAGGCCGTAATGGGAAGGTTGATGTCATCACTGATTAAAATGAGTCTATGGTTACATATTGATGTTGTGCACAATGAAAAGCTGCCATGATCAATAAATGGCAATGGCTGAGGACAGAGGATAAAATGTCAGCTTTTCTGTTCACACACAATAGCTCTATTGTTATAATTGAAGATGATTTGACAGGTCCTCTGAGTGTAATGAAAGGAAGTGCGTTCTGAATCAGTGCGTTTCTGAGCTTAGTGCCTGTACAGAGAAGCTTAACTTGCAAAAAGCAAGCACTAAACAGCTCCCCATCAGTCTTTTTCAAAACAAACAGCATACAGGATCTGCAAATGCAGGTTGTAAAGGGAGATGGAAGCTTGTGGGAAAAATTATATTTTTGAACAGGCTCAAGAAAATATGTTAGGTGGCTGGAGGATAAAAAAGGATGTATAAATTAAACACAAAAACAAATGTTTCCTGTATTCTCAGAATATGGCCTAAATTCCAACAGAAAACACTGAAAAATAGGTCAACAATTGATAATTTTTTTAAATATATATAATAAATGTAAAATTATTAAAAGTAAAGTACAACATGGAGTTAAATCTTTTAATCAAATGTTTTAAAGGACACCTATTATGCAAAATTCACTTTTATAAGGTGTTTAAACATAAATGTGTGTTGGCAATGTGTGTACACAACCACCCTACAATAGTAAAAATCCACCCACTTCTTTTTTTTAATCCCCATATGATGTCACACTGCAGAGGCCCCGCCCACACGTGTGGATGGACATATACTAGCACAGACCCCTCCCTCAGAGAGCTGTAGCTGAGCTGTTCACACAGTCCACCATGTTTATCTCCTCGCCAGAGCATTAACAGCAGCATTCAAGTAAGAAATGTGTTCTTATTAAAGCAACTAAAGTTCAGTCAGTCAAGAGCAGTGAGTGAATTTCTGTTTGTCTTATGTTTGATAGAGAACTAGTCTAGTTTAATAGACTACTCATGGATGTGCTGACATCCAGCTCTGTGCGCATGCGACAGGAGCATGTGTGTGTGTTTAAGTTGAGTAGTTGCAATAAGGGTGTAAAACACATGCAGATGATAATATTTCATGATGATGAAGAACTGCAATGTCACATGAACGTGTCTGCGATAGAGATGATCATTAAAAAAACAGATATCATGGTTCAGTTTTCATTCGCGTGTTTACTGCTGTGAATGAGCTGTGAACGAGGTGTGTATAGGGACCGCCCTCTCAGGTGGGGAGCAGCAGCTCATTTGCATTAAAGGAGCCACGCACAGAAAAGCTCATTTTTCTTCAACCCCAAAATTGCCATTTTCAACATGGTATATTAAAAGATCTGTTAGGAATTTTGATCTGAAACTTCACACGCACACTCTGGGGACACCTGAGACTTATATTACATCTTGTAAAAGGGGCATAATAGGTGCCGTTTAATAATTAATTTAATTAAGTTTGAATTAGATTTGTATTTTTTATTGTTTGTTTTTCTTTCCTTTAGTGACGTATATGTGAGTGAAACAGCTTCTTAAACAAGAAGGGCGGGACATGATTTTGTTTGTTGATTTTTTCCCTTGAATTGATTGGACTGTTGTGGTTTCTTATTGGTCGATCTCATGTGATTGACAGGTTGCCCTGCCCAATGCCAGTAAATGCATCATCAGAGAAGAGACGTCGCCAACAACAGGGGCGGTAAGTTATTTTGATTAAAAATGATGAGAGCACATGAATAAAACATAAAAAAATGATGATGTGCACAGTCAGATAAAGTATTTATAAAAAATACTGCAACATTCCACAAAAAATATGATGTCAATTTTGATTTGATTTCAAGTTGTTGACCTCTTTTACAACCACTGAGCACTGGGCTCCGGGCCAAACCAAAGGCTCTGAACGTTCTCAGACCTGCAGTTCCTCTTGGTTTTGGCATCAGCATCAGTGGGATGCTCCCACGTCCTGCAAACCCACTAAAAATATCTCAGCTGAGAGGAAGACATCTGCAGGGACTAATCCGACATCTTTAATTCACAGCACATTCTGTCATAATCAATGAAAGCAGTGGCAGGCAGCTCCTGCTTGACTGACACACTAATGAGAGTTATGACTACACCGTGAAGATGAGAGCTATTTGTGTCAGAATTGCCGCTTTTAAAATCACTCTTTAAAAAAAAAAGTGTGTAAAAGTGTAGAACCTCTTTTTGAGTATTTTACTTCACTGATCGCCTAACAAGGCATTTGACCTTCATGGAATGTGACCACGAACAAAGTCTCACTTTGCACCAAAAAAAACAAAGTGTGGATGCTCCAAGACGCAACAGGTTACTTGGTAACGTGGCTTGTCCTTATAAAAAGCTTGTGTTTGTGAAGTATGAGCTCTTTAGAGTTGATTTTAGCCCAGTTTGGCTTGGGTTACACCAAGTGACTGTGATTCTGAATGCTGCATTCTGTTGCTTCAGTAAAGTCTACTAAGGGGTTACAAAGAGTTGGGTTAAAGAATAACTAAATACTTTTATTTTAGGTCAGCCCACTCACACAGAAGTACGATTAAAACACTAAAGGAAATGGGGAGAAGCAGGAAGAAATAATGAAGTGAGATGCAAAAGAGTTAGATGTGTTCTCTGACATCAAAATGACCAAATTACCAAAATCATCTTACTCTTAATTTGAAATATCATTTGATAATTATTAACATGGACAAATATTTGAACACATATATAATCATTGCATGGTCAAAAGTTCAGTTAAGGTTACAGGAATTGGATCTGCAGTTAAACATGATAAAAAATACACTTCTGATCCTAGATGCTGATTGGTCAATACAAAGAAACATCTGTGCTATATACACAAATGTATCCAACCCATTTAATTTAAAACAGCTAATTAAATAAGCGTTTTTCCATCATCATAGCTGTTCCAGACTGCCAGATACGGTTAAACTGTGAAAAATGGTTATGTGCTGCATATGATACAAGATTCTTGTATTGATTCAGTCACATGTGGCCTTGACCAATGACATCCCAGAGTCCATATAATCTTCTGTTTATGTCATGGTCTGTCTCTGTCATTCTCGAGGAGAGACCTTGTTTGAGCGTGCGCAGTTTGTTGGTCTGGCATTCGCTCCCCACTACAACAGTGTCTAGACACATTTTAAAGCTTTAAATAACTTCAAAGCTTAACTTTGAAATGGATACATAGCTGGATTTGTACAGGATCCCACAGGGGTTCAAGAACAGATTTTGTCTGACTTAAGGGCCCATGGTTATCCAGGTTGTCATGTCGGAGGGATCTCCAGTGATAATCAATAGTATAGAGCTCATTGGTTACCTCGCCATGAACCATCAGTTAGCTTTTCTTAAGAAAATCTGGATATGGTCTCATTAGCTGCTTTGGTTTCCTTGGTTGAGCCTGAACAAGGTAACCATTTCCTTTTTGGACTCGGACCTCCATGGTGCTAAGCCATTATTACATTTTCATTACGAGATCCACTGAAGCTGACACTAGAAAGGTTGAATCTGGACCCACCTTCCCCAGTTCCCTGGTTCCTTCAAACCTTCTGTGGAATTTCTTGGTCAGAGGATTTTTTGATGCCGGTTAGCCCTAGTTGCAGCCTCAGACGTCACACCCATGGACTGCTGGCTGAATGTCTGATACATATGGTACACTTATCTGGAAACACTTCAGGAGTTTCGAAGTCTTCATCTGATTGGTTGATTTCTACATTATGTCCGCGAGACATGCGTGTTGCGTTCTTTTAATGGTCCGTCTGGAAACAAATGCTGTGACGCCAAACCCCAGAAGAACGCCGTCGCGTTTACAACCGTGACAATAAGCGCTCACCAAGATCAAGTAAATATTGGATTTTCAAAAGTATGTGAAGTTTGTGGCTCCATTGTTGCAGTAAACTTGCACAATGTTCTTGAATGTATAATTTACAGATGGACAGCGGTCTGTTATTGCAGGGACATTGACTGCACATTTTCATGACGCATAACAAAACGGACTGTTATTGGTTGTGTTACATGTCAGTCGAACGTCCTCTTAGGTGGTCCTTGACCAATGGAAAGCTGCAAAAAGGTCCAGACCTTCTGCCTAGGTCGGGCTACGCGAGACTAGATTTGCACCAACTTTAAGGATGTACAGTCATGTGAAAAAAGAAAGTACACCCTCTTTGAATTCTATGGAGTCTTTTGCCATTTTTAAGAATCGACTGAAGACACATCTTTTTTTGCCAACACTTGACCCATTAATACTAACACTTACTATTCTACATATCTATTTATTTAAGATATGTGTAGTGTACTGTGCAAGACTAACTGAGACTAGTCACAACATTGCATATTGTTGCCCTCATGTTTTATCCATCACTTTGGATAAAAATGAAAGACTAAGTACACCCTTATGATTTCCATAGGAATTAATGGGGTAAGTAGCAGTCAGGTGCCCTTCAATCTGGGAAGGGTTAAAATGCCATTTCCAAATGATTTGAAGTCCATCATTTTACAGTGAGGAACATTATTCACAAGTGCAAAACATTCAAGACAGTTGCAAATCTTCCCAGGAGTAGACGTCCCAGCAAATTCACTCCTAGCTCAGACCATGCAGTGCTCAGAGAAATTGCAGAAACCTTAAAAGCCTAAATTCAATTTGTTCATCATATAAAGTGATCGTGTCTCTCCAGAAAATGTGGACTAAACCGCTCAATTCATAGAGCTCTTTATGAACTTCTTGAAGTTTCAAAGTGGTAGTTGTGTAGGCTGTCAATGGAGGGACAGAAAGCTATCAGATTTTTAAAAAAGATATTCATTTGTGTTCTGAAGATGAACGAAAGTCTTAAAGAGTTGGAATGACATGAGTAATTAATGACAGAATTTCAATTTTTGGGTGAACTATCCCTTTATTTATTCAGAGGTGGACAGTAACTACGTAAATTTACTTGAGTACTGTACTTAAGTACACTTATTTCTTCGGGAAACTTTGACTTAAACTTCACTACAATTTAAAGACAAATATCATCGATTTTACTCCACTACATTTCTATCGAGGTCCTCAAAGTTAAAAGTCATTTCTCTAGCAACTTGAAAGTCAGTGGATGATTATTTTTCTTCTTTAAAAGTAATCACTCTTGTAGGGTCATGTGAAGTTTCCACATTTTTTTGAACTGATCAGTTTATAGCAAAATGGAAGAACAGGGTTCCTCTGCACAGTGTGTGCACCCATGGTGATACTTAGAAAGTATGTTTCAGTTTTCTGAAAAGATTCAAGATTAGTTTAGCTAGCATACAATTGATGCATGTCTCATAAAATGTTCAAAAATGTTAACGTCTGGGAGAAAGAGACGAGTAAACAGTTGGGAGAATATCGGATGTGTATCACTTTATAAGGTCCGTGCATTCGGCCTTTAAGTGACAGCAGCTTTGTTACTTTTATACATGTATTGAAATGAGTTTAAGGTGGTCATATTCTAGCATGTCAGATGGAGCATCACTGACTGGCTTAAACCACCATGATGGCATAATGTTCATTTATAAAAACAATGCAACAATAGTAAAATAATGCATTGACATGAAAAAATGAAATTTACTTTTGATATATAAGTACTTTTAAAAACAAATACTTCTGTACTTTTACTCAAGTAAAAATCAGTTTTTAGAACTTTCACTTGTAACGGAGTAATATTTGACCAGTAGTACTTTTACTCAAGTAATAGAGTTGTGTACTTTGTCCACCTCTGTATATATTTGTATGTATGTGTATTTTGCAATAAACTTAAAATACACTGTTTATTAATACAATAAACAGTTTTGTATTTATCCATCCTTTTTATTTTAAGTAATGAAGCAATGCTTAAAGGGATTGCAGTTCTTTCCTTCACTAAAGCTGGTAACACAGTCTTGAAACATTGTCTTTTATTTAGATTTTTTGCTTCAAATCAAAGTTTATAATGTGACTCACCTCATAGCTGCTGGTTTGGTTCATGGATTATAACTTTTTAATGAAGACCTTATAAAATCTTCCAGAACCAAGGCCGCTGAAAAGGTGGGCATTCATTGTTGCACTCCATACAGGTTGCATGAATACCCCTTTTTTACTGTCTGCACTACAAGTGATGCAACATAACAAAACTAGTGATAAACTAACCAATAATTCACTACTCAACCCCCATCAGACATTTCTTGCAACTCTTCATTTTCTAAATAATGAAATGACAACACAATCCATAAGTCCCTAGTGTAACACGGTGGTGTATTAAACAAAAAACCCCACAGAAGCCGAAGAGATGCTTTGATTTCTGCACGATGGCCAGTGAATGACAATTTGGAACTTTGATCAGCCTACCCAGCGTCCTCCACATGTGCTTGAGCGACTATCATACCAAACTTCAAAGAGCTGCTTCCTATCCAGTGCAATTAATAGAGCGGAGAGTCAACTGATATGACATGATGATCCTATTAGGACGTGATAGGCATGTCCGGTTCTAAAAGAAAAAGAAATTAAGATAGCGAGTGATGAAAGAAGGAAAAAGGGTGATTGAAAATGAAAGATGTAAAAAGGTAAAAACAGTGATTTGAACGGCTTGTTTGATACTGTGCTCTTATGCGATCTTATTCAGCGGACCATCTGTTTCGCCTGTTTGTTATTCTCTGGAAACGCTGCTTGCCTCTTCATACCCTTAAACGAATATGAAAGACATGAATAAACATAAAAAAGTGAGTGTGGGAAAGAAAAGAAATGGAACGGAGGCAGCAAAAACAATTCGATTTAAAAGCAATTCAATGAATCCCACTCGAGCAGCAGAATTCAGCCAATCAGTTTTCAATAATTTATCGGCTGACCAAAGCACAAAGGGCCTTTCTTCTGCAGGTGCAAAAAAGAAACTCTTCTTGGATCTGGGATTTTTGTAGGTCCTTTTAAACTTTCTTCAGACATGAGACATCATTTATAATCCTTCAACCAACCAACCACCAAAGAGAAGGAATCTTAGTAGACATAATAATACAAAAATATGAGAATGGCAGTGAAGTGACGCAACTGGAACTATAAGGCCAAACTTTTTACAAGTACTCGAGTTCTAAGGCGTAAATCGCGCGGGGGGGGTGTGGGTGGTTTCAGAGGGGGTCAGGAGTCAGGACCCACCTCATCTGAGGGTTGTCCCCCCCTAAAAATATAATTAAAAAACACATTTTATATTGTGAATAATATAATATTTACTTTAAATAACTGTAAGTAGTAAAACGATACAAACCGGGCAAAAAATGCATTTTAAGTTTGAAAAATTTGTAGTCCCCCATCTCTTGCCTCACAGTGGTTTGGTCCACCGCACACCTTACCTACACACACAAATCCGGTGGGAGAGTACAAAGTTCTTCAGTAGTTGTGGAACTCCAGCAAGTAGCTGTTAAGGCTATTTTATTCACTTTAAACATCAGAAGAAGTGATTATATTCTTAATACAGATGATGCTGAGTTATTCATAAATTAGCAATGACAAAAAAATTATGATAACCAATGTATTTTTCCATGAGTCAGATTTTGACTATAAAAAAACGAACACGGCGATAAGCCTATGTTTAAACTGATATTAAGATATTGTAAAGAGGGTTTTGCTCAATTCTGTATGGAAGCAGCAAGATCATTTAAAAGCGTGGTGAACCTATGATAACTCATATTTCAAATCATAACTCTGCCAGATAAAATAATGTTTCAGCGCACCAGAACACCACACATATCCTTACAAGTACAATTTTGGCTTTATTATTGTGTCCGCTTCAAAAAAAAAAAAATAAATAAAAATCGCCCTTGAGGAATTGTGTTGTCCCCCCCAACTGTAAGATGAAATTTACACCCATGCACGAGGGTCAGTGTTCCGTGCACATAATGCGAATTTCATCATAAGAAGAGTATGTGCGTACTGCATACTGAACGCACACCGCATTAAATTTTTTTGCACTATTTACATGGGTTTGGCGAGCGATTGCTCAAAACTGCGCATATGTTGAACGCCTTTGTATGCGTATGAGTCAAAAGAAGTATACTTTGCAAGGCTGTGCATTCACATACACTCGCGTACGTGTAAAAAAAAGAAGTATACTTCCGGCTTCAGCCACATGACTATGACAACGTGGTAGATGTACTGTAGTATGTCCAGATTTCTTTCATATAACACACATTAATACTCAATAAAACAATTTACAAGTAGTAAATTTGATACAGAAAGTAATTTCATTCTTGCCTCGTAATAACTGCGCACGGCGTTGCAGAAAGCCTCATCCGCGACAATCTGTGTCTCTCCTTTCAGGAAGGCCTGGAAACGCTCCTTTACCACCTGTAACTGCTGCTTGTTTAGCTGAGAAAAGAAAAGAAAAAACAAGAGTTTATTGAAGATGGAAATTCAGTGGCATCACTTCTCATTTCTTCAGCAAAAAAAAAAAAAAAAAAAAGAGATAAATGACCATAGAAGCGAGTTTATAATAATGCGCACTTCAGCACTTCTTCTGGTAACACTCAGAATATGATGCAGTGCTGTTGAGCATGTGTCAATATAAAAATGCCATTTTCTGCTAAATTGTTATTTTGTAATTGCAATTCACTATTACTGCACATGGAAATGGCTTTCCATAAATACAAATATCCTCATTTTACTCGTTTGTATTCATAAATGTTTTTCGGCATTATTGATGTTTTGGTTATGAATAATGAGGGGAAAAACAATTATTTTCCCATCCTTTAATGTGCTTCCGGAGCTGATGCAAAATCAGCAGGAGCTGTGGAACAAATTCATCCGTAATGTTTTAGAGGAAAAACAGCTTTATTCAAAATAGTGATTTAAAAAAAATGTTTTCTGCTTGAAAAAAAAACATTAGTCATACTCTTTGATGTTGTTTGAAGGGGATTATTTTCAATCAAATTTACCAACAGTGAGCATGAGAGGAGGTTGCTTCAGAAATCAGGACTATTAATTGCTTCTCTTAGTCATAATCATAATTATAACTCATAAATTGACATCCAGGATGGCCATTTCGAAAACCAGCTTTGATAAAAATCATCATACAAAAATATTAAGTATTAATATATAAGAAATGCAAATCAGCATATTAGAATGATTTCTGAAGGATCATGTGACACTGAAGAATTATACAAATTACACATTTTATAATATTACTTGTTTTACTCAATAAAACAATACACTTTTACTTACTAATTCATTAATCAGAATTTCTTGTTAGTTAATAGAATGTTAATATTGATTCCTGTGTAGTTATTTGGAACACTAAGTTATGACGGAACACTAAGTGTTACCATGACATGTTATTTGAGTTGTCTGTTCAGAATCTTGGGAGAATCGTGTTCTCTGTTTGAAATAAAATCGTGATTCTCAAATGTATACAGAATTCTGCAGCTCTAGTTAAAACATTTCAAAATGCACCTGCATTGTTTTGCATTTTGTGACCTTCAGTCTAATGAAATACATTTTCCAGTCAAATGTTTCATCATTGAAGTTTCGTAAAGGGTACAAAACACACAGTGTCTGCCAATCTCATGTAATCTTGAGTACCTATAGAATAGTATTGCATCCTTCATATCTCCGAAGACACTTTAGTTTTATCATATTTATAAAAGACAGCTACCCTGTACCGATTCTTTCCGAAAACAGCCAAACTCGTGAAGACTTGCAGTGGGCGGCGCTAAAGAACCCCCCCCCACACACACACACACACACACACACACATACACGATAACGTCCTATTCACTATACGTTTGTGTTGTTGACATTATATGCACTTACGCGCCGATTGCCAACAAAACAGATATTTGATGCAGTTTTACTCACCACCTGCAGTTTCAACTCATGACCGGGAACAAAACACACACACTTGCAAAACTCTGTTACTGCTCCGGAAAAACAAACTGCATCCACTGTTTCCTTAACGGTGTGTTATTTAGGAAGCTAAGCAAAGTTATCTTTCCCTCACAACCAGAGGTGATATTGTTGATTTTGTGGTCTAAAAACAAAATGTCAGCGCTGCCGACTGCTTTCATAAACCCAAACTAAGCTTGTTGTTGACGCTCATGCTTTTGTTCTGGTTGATGTGCGCACGCTCATAACACGGAGAAGTGCATTCAAGTACATACACATATGTCCAACTCATGTTAAGCATGAGAATCCAACTCTTTAACAGTATAAATAAGCAAGAATGCATGAAATACCATTAGACCCCCCCTTTAAAAATATTGTCTTGTCTCATTAACCCAATATTGTGCATCGTCTCGTCTAGTGAACTAGGTGTATCGTCACACCACTTGCTGATTTATTGTACAAAGTGTAAACAATGAATAAGTGTGATTTGTTTGCAAATGTAGCTATGCCACAAATCACTCTTGAAGGACACAGGTAATTATTAGGACATAAATGGTCATTTCAGATGTAAAGCGTTATTACCATTTTTAACAAATTCAGATATAACGTGATAGATTACAAAGAGATCATTGACCCTGACCGTGATCCTGAAAAGCAGCGAAGTTCTGTAGCAAACTGCTCTGTTTATTTCCCTTCCTGTCAGATATATGGTGAGCCCTCAGGCAAATATAATAGATGAAATGTGTTACGACTGTCAAAGGTTTTAAAACCACTGTAAATTCTAATATTTGCAGCAAACTACAGGATATCCTTGATTTGATGGCATGAAACCGTTAGGCATCTAAAGTCTATGTCTCAAGAAGTCTTTGAATTAGCTTTCTTGCAGACATCCGTTTCTAAATCCAAACAGATCCCATGCTGATTCAAACACATAGCTGGTGTTGTTTACCATGTTGCGGTGCTATTAGCACGTAAACCAGAGACAGTCGTTAATAAGTGCACTTGTTTGTGACATCAGCACAACAACAGCATAGTGCTTGCATCTCCTCTATGTAGCACTCGCTGTTGTCTCGCTTTCAGCGGCTCATGCACTTTCTGTTGTGATTGATTCAACCTTGTCTCTTCGTGAGACAGACATTCAGTCTCTCTTGTTTGTAAGGCAAGCCTCACTCTAATATCCCCCCACACCGGCGGCAATGAAAAAAAGTGATAAAGTATAAGACTGTGCTAGTATCACTGATAATATTTTAAAATTAAATATTGATATGTTAACACAACACATACATTAATTCCGTAAATAATCTGGTTGACACTCCAACACAGTAGGTGGCGGTACTGCACCATAACGCTTGATGCCACCCAGCATAAAAAGGAAAAAAAAGAAGACATTGACACAATGGCTGTGTCCAAAAGCGCAAAATCTCAAATAGGTACTTTCTTTGCGAATGCTAAAAAGTATTTATGTCCATATAGCATGAATGTGTGTAGTATGAAAATAATCTGAATTTACTACATTCGCCATGTATCTACAATATTTACATAGCTTCACTGCCATTCAGAAATCCTCTCCTGTGGCCTCTAGGGATAGCAAAGTGTCCACTGTATGCACACTTCAGAATCTGGACAGAGATAAAAGGTCATCCGGGTACTTTTTGCCTATTCTTTTAGGAGTACTGCGGACATATTTCTTTTGTCACATACTGTTTTTGCTATATGGTAGGGAAGTATGCTATTTCACTACTGCCGCAAAAACTCATGTCAGAGGAGGTAGAAAAAATAAATAAAATCAGACAACGAGAAAAAAAGTGTGACGAAAGCGAGACTCTACCCATCCCTGAAAAAATCTTCAGTGTGGGAAGGTCAGCAGAAAGTGCTGAACAACAGCAAGTTCTTGTATGCTTTTGACAGTTATGATTACAAAATCTCTCCCTGCCTCCCTATACTTATATTTCGAGTGCAGTTCATTGGTCAACAAAGACAAAACAAAATGAAATTAAAGATTTGACTGAAAGCCTTATTTTGGTGATTTGTGCGTCAGGACGCAAGAATCGATCGTTTGATCTCATAGTGGACGACAATCGACGATCCGTCATTAAATCCCAACAGAAAGTTCATTTTTTTCCCGGTCCTCCATGATGGGTTCCGTCACATCTGTGACATTGACCAACAGAAGCAAGGTGAAACAAAAAATAGACAATAGTTTTGTGCTGCTAGGCGGATTTACGCAATGGGGGAAAGGTTTGTTGAGATGTGGCTCCTGCCTTTATGATGCTTCCTCGAAGGACTAACATGACAGAGTAAAAAAAAAAAAGATAAATGCTGGCCAATGATAGCAGAGGGGATTCAGCAACCCAGTGTGAGAACAGGAATTAGCATTAATAAGCTAGGGCACTAGAACTACCCGAATGAAGGAGAGGAGGAGGACAAAAATTAAATGTTTATTGGTTTGTGGCTCTAATAGTGAAAAATCAGCTCAGGGAAAATCTCCCAAATGGTTACTGTAGTGGGCGAAAACATTTTAGCCTTACAGTTCAGGTTTACTCTAGTTCACACACCCACCCAGAAAACAAAACATGAGCTTTATAAACTTCATTAATGCTCCCAAAGGGAGTCTAATGGGGTGAGACCACCTCTCTTATGTATACAGCTACTCACTTGGTATTGGGAATGTATTGTTTCTTGTTTCTATTATATCAAAAGCCAGTTGTTTAGATTGTCTCCGGTTTTTCATTCTATTTCATTTTTTCTTTTTTCTCCCATTCTTACATTGTTAGCGTTTTGTTTTGCCACTCCCTGAGCATGACAACCCCTTCACATCGTCATGGCAACATCATCCACTTCGTGGCAAGAGTCGGCCTCCAAAGACCAGCCTGGCTGCTGCAGCAAGTCACTTTCTTTTTTTCTTTTTTTATCAGCGACAAAAGGGTAAAACGCCAATCACTGAATGACTACTAGCTGCCACCAATCATCAATTGAGTGAGAAATGCAGATCAAGTTTTGAACTAGAAATATGTCTTAAGGATTTTAAGGTAAAAAGTCAAAGTGCTACAGCAGATGCAACTGAACAGAATTAAAAGCTATTAAGAATAGGGTGACCAGACATCCCGAAAAATTTGGTACTGTCCCGAAAAACTGTTGTCCCGAATCCCGAATCTGGCACTAATTGTCCCGAAAATTATACTAAAGCACAATCTTGAGTAGTTATTGTCTGATAAAAATTAAAAACGGTCTACGGAGGTTGAGTCATCCTGCAACCAGCCCCTGCCGGCTGCTCATTGGCTGCAGCTTCTTTTTTCTAAGTAGGACAGTGATGCACACGTAAAGATTGATTGTTCGAGGCACTGTGTACAAAAAAAATACTTCACTACACAATTATTTCGTTATTTTCGTTTAAGCTTATTAGCGTTAGGCTATACAGAAAGGTCTGATTTACGCACTCTTACTTATAACAGTCATTGTTTTTTTTGTTTTTTCACAATGACATTTGAGTTCATGATTTTAAATGTAGTTTTTTGTGGCAGATAAAGACTAGTGACAGATTGTTGATCTTTGAATAAAAATGTTTGGTTCAAGTTTGAAATTCACTATCTTTTATTATAGGCTACGCAGTCTTTTATCATAGAAGCCCCCCATTCCGTCACCCAAAAGACAGATACGCTGTACCAATTCTTTCAGAAAACAGCCGAACTCGTGGAGGCATGCAGTGAGCGGAGCTAAAGAGTCTCTTTCACACACGTCAATCTAAATGTAAAAATAGAAGAAAATTGAGCAATCCAATTTTCAAGAGCAACAGCAATAAATATAACAATATAACAGAAAATATAATAAAAATAGAAAAAATATTTTGTGCTTATCGAAGTGAAAATAAAGAAATTATTCACATTTAGTCATTTTACATTTAGTCATTTAGCAGACGCTTTTATCCAAAGCAACTTACAAATGAGAGTAATAGAAGCAACCAAGACCATTCAAGGGCAACAATATGCAAGCGCTGTAACAAGTGTGTGTGTGTGTAACGGGCGATCTTTGGTCTCATGGGTATATAATTTGTTCCCTGGCAAATCGTTTAGGCTGAGGGCAAAGATAACTTTTTTTTTATTTTTAGGCTTTTTAACTTTAATTTACTGTTGTAGTGTACTAGCACTGACTTTGAATGTTTGACTGAATTGTTTGCTTTTTTATAGCTTATTATACATTTTAAGATTTTACTTTTGTATTATTGATTATACATAAACTGGCATTTAACAAAAAGAGACTGCTTGTGGTTCATGTAATTTAATATTATCACAGTAATAGTCATTTGCACACTTGTCTGAACCAGATGATTATTACTATTTTCTCCTCATTGTTGTCACTACTAGAGCAAGCTCCTGATTGGTTAACGCGGCGCGAATATCCGCCAAAGTTCATATTTTTCAACTTGAGCGATTCGCGTGTTTCGCACGTTCAAAACGCTCAATTCGCGTGTTTCGCGCCGCGTGATTCCCGCGAATCGAGCTATTCGCGCCGCCTCATTCGCGCGAATCGTGCCGCAGAATGCCAATTCGCGTCTCTGCATAGACTTAACATGTAAATCACTCGCGCGAATCGCGTCAATCGCCTCCGGTGTGAACGCACCATCACGGAATCTAACACAAAACACAGGACAGTTTTTTTTTTAATAACAAACAGAAACAAAGAGAGTGATAAGTGCTATTCTTTATTGGTCAGTTGCTGCTGGAACAGAAGTGTCTTGAGATGTTTTTTGAAAATGGCTACTGACTCTCGAACTGAGACAGGCAGGTCATTCCTCCTGGTGTTGACTTTTGACCCCGTTTCACAGTTGAGCAGTCTGCTAAACTTCTCTTTTTGTCTTCCACAGAAGAATGAATGTCGTATGGGTTTGGATCGATATATGGATGAGCAAATGATGACTCATTTTTCATTTTTGGGTGTATTGCTCTTTTAACACTTTAAAGAAACTACATTGATAATTTGATTATAAAAACGAATGATTTACAGTGATCACTGATAATTAGTTTTTTTTTTTAAGTGTAATTTTTCCTTCATTCCAAAAAAGCAAGTGTCATGAGGCTCAAGCAAGTAAGTCCACAAGGCCATCATGGAGCAGGTGTCACCTGGCAAAACATACACCCCTCCTACTGAACAAACACACACTCACCTCTCCTTCAACAAACATGCAACACTGCAAGGCTTCACTGAAACACCAGTGTGTAATATTAGATAACACTTTCACAAAACAAACAGACTCCATCAAATTAAGGAGGTAATATTACAGCTAGGAGATGACATCTATTACTGTTCCTGAAAATGTTTGAAATAGAAAACGAGCGTACCATTTAGAACAGAATATTACTGAATATAAAAATGAAGTAACTTCTCCATTGTTGTTCAGTCGTTGTACAAGAAGGATGACTGGTCCCACGCCTCCTCCACTGTGATTGGGCGGCTGGGTAAAAAGTGAAAGTGTTGCCTAATACCCAAAGTTTGTAGGGAGCAGGTGTACATTTCTTTCATACCAACTAAAAATAAAAAATAAAAACATTTTCGTGAATCTGAAAATTTACATCAGTTTACATGTTCTGCTCGTGTTTCATGAATGAGGCCCAGCATCGCTGGAATCGGTCACTTGTTCACACATTTACTATTTTCTGCATGGCGAATGGCACATGGATCCATCACTGTCGCAGTGCACACACACAGTCTTCGCCGGTCCAGAGACACGAGAGATCAGAGCGGATCACGTGTGAGTGAGCGCAGACTGGATCCATCTGAATTCTGCACAGAATGCTGTATTTCAAAGCGCTATGGAAAAGATGATGATGAGAAATGGTTAGAGGTTAGGAGAAAATGGCAGCTTTACTGAGCTGAAAGACTCTAGTCAAACTGTGATACATATGAAATGCCATTGGCTGTTTTAACTAAGGGGATGAGCTGCTTGATATGTCCCACCCTGTCTTCCTGTTTCAGGGTAAATTACGTCAACACATTGAATAATGCTGCGCATTCATGGCCCTTTAAAACCCTGCCATCTGAGCAATTACCAAAGACTCACAAGAGGGTTAAATCTCACCTTGTTAGAGAAAAACGATTTAGCCCCAACAAAAGCTACCAATTCCTCCACTCTCTTAAGTCATCACATACACTCATGGCTACATGTGATTGCGTTTTTCTAAACAAACATCCACCCTTAGCAACCTATACGGATCAACAGGCAAAAAGGAAGAAAGGGACAGAAACAAAGAGAGCAATAAAAGAACATGTACGTGTAAATGACAGTGATTCCCACCGGCACCATTGGCAGCTAATGGAGAAGAAACGCTGCAGAAATTTATCACAGAACAACATGCAGAGCTAACAACCCTTATGGCTGATCCGGTCTCTGCCACAAGCCTTTGTTCGAGCCCATTAGTGGAAATGCATTGCAAAATGGCACCAAATAGCCACTCAAACGAAAGTGTGCCTTACACACAGGTTTGTAGTGTTAACCTCAATATTTGAGGGCAACAACCTAACTTTCTGAAAGATCTGCACATTTGCTCTCTAAGTGAAAGTCATCATCACCATTTTCCATAAGGGACCTAAGGTCAGGAAGGAAATTCTCTGTTTATTCAGCTATTTCCTGGCATTGTGTAATGGAGGTCTTCATTTGGGGCCTGTCCATGATTGAAGCCAACATAAAACGGCATTCTCAACCTCGTTAAACTTCTGTAATGTGACGTATTTCGGGGCAAAACGGTGAATTGGTGGAAGGAATATTTTATTGATTGGACTATAAAAACAGAAGTTTAAGACCTTCTACAGAGTTTACAGTCGATTGTGGAGAACTACTCCCCTCCTGAAACACCACTTTCTGACCAGGAAATGGAGCATGAAAGTTCAAATTCACCCTTGAGAGCATTCTCAATGCTTATACCCTTTTCAAATACAATTGTTTATTTGCTGTTATTTCCATAACTGGCTGTAAAATAGTCTTTTAAAACTTATGTATAAAGTACAGTTATCCTACTTTGAAATGTGTGTTCGTGTTGGAATGTCTCTTAAAAGTAAACAGTGTCAAATCTGATTTCATATTAAGTTTACAGAATTCATGTAGGACAGAACTCAGAAGAATAGGTGGGAGTGACTTGAAAGAGAAAGTTAAAGACATTTACAGAGAAAAAGTGACAGTAAAGAACAAAAGACAAAGATCAGACACTCAGACGAGACAAGCGATGGGCTGAATGATATTAAAGATGGAAAAGAAAGGAAAAAAGGAAAACATCTCCCCATGGCTATTCTTTCAAAGATGAGAGGGTTTCTAAGTAGTGGCACAATTAGGTTGCAGTTGATGAAGACACTACATGAAACAGAATAGCACTCCAGGCCAGCAATAAAAACCAGACTCAAATGATAGGAGCCCACACAAATGCCTGACTGAAAATAGCTCAAGCGGTAGAATGAAGTGGGTGGATAATAACGAAAGAACGCACCAAAATCCTTTCACAAGCAGAACCATGAGTAGGTATTAAACAGGTATATATATATATATATATATATATATATATATATATATATATATATATATATATATATATATATATATATATATATATATATATATATATATATATATATATATATATACACACACACACACACACACACACACACACACACACACACACACACACACACACTACCTGTCATAGCTCACGATTTGTCATGTCATATGAAATTATTCTGACTGTCTCAGTACTGTCAGTGGTCTGACACATGGATGTGGACAGGAGATTATGTGCTGACAGAATGCCACTGAAGCTTGCTTGAAAACTCCTGCGGAAATTCAAACGCTGTCAATACGTTTGCCATCAAGTCAAACCAATTTTGTCTATCTGAAACCAGAGGTTACTTTATTTTTTAGGTGAGATCTGGTCTTCTTGTGAAGTGTTTGTCCCTTCCTATTGCATTCCACCATCTGCTAAGGCGAAAACACTGATTCCTCATGTCATGTTTGGATTTCGCTGGTCCTTTCCCACGGGAAAGTGAAGGAGCTGTGGGTAGCAGCAGGGGAGAGGTACCACGGAGCAGCTCGCTGTCCTACAGGTCTGTCACGACTCCTGTTGCCCTGAAGCTCCTCTCTGCTCACCGCTGATAAAGAGCTGCATGCTGTGTGTGTGTGTGTACATTTACACACCCACACCATGTTTTTCAACTGTTCCTGCTTATTTCCGAACCCTCACACTGCTTTGAGAATGTGTCATAACTTTTTGAGGGAAGTAAACAAGGTGTTCTGAAGGTTTTGGACTGATGGAATTGAGTCATATAGACTAAAGTCTCAGATACAACACATCAGAAAGCTTGGCATACATTTCCTTTTTTGTACCTTTTACACTAGTGGGTAGAGAAAGAAAACTCGTTGATTCTGGCTGTGGTCTTTTTCCTTGATTGTTGATTCTGAAGTTGCAATTTGACATAAGGGAAAAAGGCAGCGAGAAATAGGAAGTACAGTCTGTTCAACATGAACTGTTGTGTACCTATATGCCAATGTTCAGCTGACATTTACAGTGGACAACAACTAATCACAGGTTGTGAAAATCAGATGTGGCCAAGCAGTAACAGTACAACAAACCAGATTTCTTCTTTTCAATGGCGTCAAATTAAATACTCCGCCTAAAGGCTTTTTTTTTTTTTGTATAGGTAATCCAATGGGACTTGTGTAATTATTTGTAGCTGGGCATACTTCTCATTTTCAGAGTGGAGAGCATTCAAATCTCTGCTTATTAATTTGCAGGATCTCAGCACCAGAGGATGTCCCTTGTTTGAAGTTATATATTGGTATGCTGTCTCTCAAGGGTACGTAGGTGGGTGACTGAAGCAAATTTATCTGCATTCAAATGTCCTTTATGGGCGATTGCTCGCTTTCACCTCCTCTCATTAAACAGCATCCGCTTCCTCAATCTCTCCACTCCTCCTCTCTTTCCTTTTTCAGCCCCCATTCTTGTACCATTCTGCACTGACTCACACAAAACGTGAGGCAGAAGGGAGCTTCCGGCACCCTCAAGCAAAATGCTGCCAAGTGTGAGAACCGTTACCCAGATAAGGAGCTTGCAATTATGCTTTTGACCCTTGACAAGCTCTTCTTCATCCTTGCGATCTCAAACTTCTGTCACTCTTTAAAGTGGCCAAGTCAGCCACTCAATCTCCTGATCTGCACTATTTTCTAACATATCTCAAGCCCTCTCTGAAGCCTTGAGTTTCTAGCTCTTTATTTAATCTGACTCAACAGACTCAAGGCTGCCCACTTCACATCACAACAATCACCAATAAGATCTGTAGCTGTAAAGGAACTGATATATACTGTGATGGTCTCACATAGCTAGACACAGGAGACAGAGTAATATTTCAGAGTACACAAAAAAGATGATAGACACAAATTATATTTGAAAGCTACATTGAGGGCAAGACACAAAGCTGTCATATTGACTACTTTTATGGTGAAAGAAAAATCTAATTATAACCTGGACAATAGATCATTAACATTCTACTTACATTTTTTTATGAATTTAAGGTAAATATTGGATCAAATTAGTAATTTTTACCAGTAATTGAAAATAAGAACACATTTACATATTGGCACAACCATTCATAAAAGAACAGTTTAAAAAGTACTGTAACACACACACACACACTTGCATCAGAGGATAGTGTAAGCTGACGGATAAAGCATGAAAGTCGGAATGATCGCTTATATAAAGTGTCCTTCCCAATTTCACACAAAAGGCTCTACCAAGCAGTAGTGGACACACACACACACACACACACACACACACACACACACACACACACACACACACACACACACACACACACAGATGCACGCACACACACACACACACGCCTGGGAAGCGGGTTAATGATGTTTTAAATCTGTAATCCAATATTCTCGTATTGCCATATACAGAATTACAAACTTCCAGATCAGCATTCACATTGAGTTCTGTTCCATATTATGTAGCCACCATTAAAAAAGCTTTGGTTTTGAGACAACAGGTGTTCTAGGAGCAGTTTGTCCAATTAAATTAGCATTTACTTCTTTACTGCAGCTGTTTATCCATGATTTATTCAGTACATAATCTATGAAATAACTCAGAAAGGCTTATAAAAGCAAAAACTGAGAATTTCAGCAAATAGCGATGTAATACTTGAACAGATATTCAGATCCCAACAACTGAATTCTTGCGAATCCAAATAAAACACTACCTAACACTGATACAAAGTACAAAGCTTGTCAAACACGAAGCAGTCAATGGCTGTGACTAAATAAGAAGCAACACCCTAGCACTTGGTTAGCGTGTTACAAACCCTATGGGCATCATTAGAGAGAGATTCTGACTAACGTTCAAGAAATAGACCAAGGTTTAATGGGGATGGAGTATGACGTACATATATCCGGATAGCATTGTATACCGGACAAACAAATCATTAATGTCGACCACGCAGCTCAGTAGAGATAAGACACCAATGCTGATTGATTGTCTTGCCCTGCACAACGCCATGGCATTTTCACCACACTGCAAAGTTCCTACTTGGCTTCTGGTAGAGCCTAAACCTTTTTCAGGAGGAGGCAGAGATTACGTGGGTAGGTGGGTAATGGAATTACCCAATGCAAAAGATTTCAGCAAGCACAACAAATGTCGCCGCTCCACAACGCCTCATTATGCACCTGCTGTTCCCTACAGATTCTCACAAAGCTGATTTTTCTGCAAGGTCATAACCTACCAGCAGACTCCTCACAAACAGTCGCTCACAAACTGTCAATGTTGGAATACTTCCTTTATACATTGCACTTGCCCCAAATGTGCCTTATAGAGCAGAGTGCAGAGTGAGGTAAGCACCCACTGAACCTTGCTGTGACTTCCTATCAGTGTACTGCAAGGAGATGGCCTTACATAACACTGTGTGGAGATATGCATCTCATGGAGAGCAAAACTGACAAGGGAAGGAAAATATGACAAAGAAGATGGGACTCTGCCTCCAGCGAGGCATCCGCCTGCCAATCTCCCCCACCAGAGTCAAGAACTCATCTCCTGTGGAGAAGCAGAGGCAAGTCTGCTTACATAAACTAAATCATTCAGCTATTCAGAAGAGGAAAACAGACCAAAAAACTATGCACAAAACTGTGCCAAGGGATTAGACATATGTGTAGGGAAGAATGGGACATCCATCAGTGTGATTTCCAGGCTGTTGTTCGCCATCAAGAAATGGATAAGCTATCATAATAGCAAACACATGAGTGCAAACATATGGGGCTTCTCTTCAGAAAACTGAGAGACAATGAACAGATGAGAAAATACAGACAGAAAAGAGGGATGCAGAGAGAAAAAGGTATGAAAGAAATACAAGGAGACAGCAAGAGAGAAAATCCTCAGCCCACTTGACAGTCAGAGTGTAAAGCAAAGCAAAGCAAACAATTTGTGAGGACAGAAGCAAGCTCTCATCTGCAGGGAATCTGGCTCATAAACAGAGATTAGTCTCCCGGTGGGCAGATATTCACATTTAGATTTAGTTTTTCAGCAGACACTCCTACTCATAGCAGTATGCAAACAAACTGTACGAGTAGCCATTCTTTAATTATACTTGTACCTACATATCAAATAAAAATTGGTAATGCTATAAAATGGGTCGACAGTCATCATTTTAAACCTGTTTTTGCACAGAAACACAAACCGCATTGAAATAATTTCCCTAAAATGTAGTTTGTGTGGTAATATTACAGGACGTTAACAGGCCAGAGACGGGACAAAATAAAGACGGACGCAAAGAGGAGGGGAGAGCTGCACCAGGTGCAGCAATCAATGTTCCCAATACTGCTTGAAATATTGGGAGAAAAACATAACTATTGAATTGGGGGTGGGTGAATGCATTTCTGAAGGGAACTAAATGTCTTCAGAAAAGTTTCGGTGACATTTCCTTTTCCTCTTACCTCCATATAATGCCTATTGTGTACAGCGGTAACCAAGGAAACACTATATCGCTGCTGTACCATAAGCGCCAGCTACTATCAGAGAGAATTTGTATTTTCATTCAGGCTGTCTGCTGTTGTTGTTTTGTGCAGGTATGTTTTATGTAGCATCATTTCACAAAGCTAAAGAACTTGAAATTTACAACAAATAAATGTGCTTACATAGTGAAAAAAATAGGGACATCGATTTAACGCGTTAATTAGTTATGGAAAAATAACGCAAATAAAATGATTTATCACATTTAATGCACCTGACCTGTGTAGGTCATCTTACATTTCATAAAGTTGGTGACAAACAAGAAGCAGAGCAACAACTTACTGCTTGAGTAGTCTACAGAATGCAGGAAGATGCCCTATAATTCAATGTACCAGGGCAAAAATCGTCATGTTTATATCATATTATATAGGTAAGCAATATCACACGAGTTACAGGCCCAGTATCACATGAGTGCAAATGTGATATTGATTTTATACAATATTAAAATAAGATATTGAAATTGATATCATTAAAATAATAAATATTGTCTATTTTACCAAAATATAACCAGTAAAGCCAGAGCTGTTGTGAGTCTCCAAACAACACACGGTGGTATTTTGTTTCTAAATGAATCCGCGTTTTAAGAGATTCAGTCAGGTTTACCAATGATACAAGGCCCAATCATAAAGAGAGCTATTTACATCACTCCTGAATTCCGTTTTAATGCATTGAATGAATAACTCAATGAATTCTTATTTAGATATTAACCACCAACTGTTTTAGTTTCTTGTATCATTTCATATAAAAAAGTAATATTGTTTGCCCAACAATAAAGATTTTGTTTATTTAATCACTCATGTCGTTTCAAACCTTAATGACTTTTTTTTTTTTTGCTGAACATAGAATATATTTTGAAGAATGTTTGTAAGCAAATGTTTGGCCTGTAAATACAGTATATCTCTATTCAATATATCTATGTGCCCATCTGTTCACCCATGGGCGGACTGGTCTGAAAACAAGGTGTGTTCAGGCGCATTATTGGCGCGTTGCTATTTTGAGACAAAAGAAAACGACTGCGCCATTGACAACAAAAACCTGGTCTAAAGTCAATAGCACAGTATTTTTTGTGTTATTTAAAGGGTGTATTAGTAATATATATCTATAGGTGGGTGCACACTGTGCGCACACTATGCTTATTACACACACACGGATGCGCAGCAGCACACAGACATGCCAACTATTAAAAATTGAACATTACATGTATCAGAAAATTAGTCTACCTATTTGCAGTAATGACGTTAAACTAGCAAGAGTGGATTCGGACACGCCCTAAGTGCACTTGCGCCATGCGTTTCAGACCATGCACTCAGATCGTTAAAATGGCTTTAACAATAGAACTACCAGAATTCTATAACTACTAGAATGGCCATTCTGATCGTTCGTACTAAACTGCACCAAATGTCATTTTTGTCATGTCATATTTACATTTGAAGCTTCTATTGAGGTTTTAGAATGAAGCTTTGTATGTCTGTCGTCATACTTTATGAAATTATTGGGTTATCTTTTTTCAATACATTTTAACTTTTGGACAACGCTCTGGAGTTATTGGAAATGTTTGGATCACATAAATCAGAAACAATCCTACGCAGCCAACAGCAAGGCTCAAGGCTCTGAAGCAAGGCTAAAACCTCTGAGCCAGTCAATGTCTTTCTTGCTGACATTTCAAACGTTTTAGCTTAGCAATAGCACATAAAAACAACTAGAAAATTGCTAGGCAACAGTGACACGCATCTTCTGGTGGGGAAAACTAGCAAACACTGAAACAATACGAGACATACGCCGCCTGTCAATTTGAAATACGCATAACTCTTTTGGATTTTAATAAAATAACATTATTAGAACAAAATATACACTCATTTAGGAAAAGTCAGGGTACTATGGCTATATGGTTATATTTTCAACAAAGTTATTACAACCCCAAATCAGAAAAAGTTGGGACAGTATGGAAAACGCAAAAAAAAAAAAAGTGATTTCTAAATTTACTTTGACTTGTATTTCATTGCTGACAATATGAACACAAAATATTTCATGATTTGTCTGGTCAACTTCATGTCATTTGTAAATATGCATCCTTTCCTGTCATTCAGACCTGCAACACATTTCAAAAAAAGTTGGGACAGGCGCAATTTAGGGCTAGTAATGAGGTAAAATGGTTAAATAATGATGTGATTTGAAACAGGTGATGTCAACAGGTGATTGTAATTATGATTTGGTACAAAAGCAGCATCCAAGAAAGGTCTAATCCTTTAGGAGCAAAGATGGGCCGAGGATCGCCAGTTTGCCAACAAATACATGAGAAAATTATTGAAATGTTTAAAAACAATGTTCCTCAAAGAAAGATAGGAAGAGATTTGGATATTTCACATAAAACAGTGCATAACATAATTAAAAGATTCAAGGAATCTGGAGGAATTTCAGTGCGTAAAGGACAAGGGCGCAAGCCTAAGCTGAACAACCGTGATCTCCGATCCCTCAGGCAGCACTGCATCAAGGATCGTCATTCATCTATAAGCGATATCACCACATGGGCTCAGGACTACTTTGGCAAACCTTTGTCAAGTACCACAATACGTAGTTACATCCACAAATGCCAGTTAAAACTGTGGCAAAAGGAAGCCCTATGTTAACAGTGTCCAGAAGCGCCGTCGACTTCTCTGGGTTCGGAGACATCTGGGATGGACCATCACACAGTGGAAACGTGTACTGTGGTCAGATGAATCAGTATTTCAGGTATTTTTTGGGAGAAATGGACACCATGTGCTCCGGACCAAAGAAGAAAAGGATCATCCAGACTGTTACCAGCAACAAGTCCAAAAGCCAGGGTCTGTCATGGTATGGGGTTGTGTCAGTGCCCTTGGCAAAGGTAACTTGCACTTCTGTGAAGGCACCATTAATGCTGAAAAGAACATAGATATTTTGGAGCATAATATGCTGCCTTTAAGAAGACATCTTTTCCAGGGACGTCCATGCATATTTCAACAAGACAATGCAAAACCACATTCTGCACACATTACAAAGTCCTGGCTGTGGAGGAAGAGGGTACGGGTACTTGACTGGCCTGCCTGCAGTCCCAACCTGTCTCCAATAGAGAATGTGTGGCGCGTTTTGAAGTGCAAAATGTGACAACGAAGACCCCGTACTGTTGGCCACCTTAAAGTCCCTGTAAAGTCAAAATGAAACATGTGTTCTGAGTTTCTCACACCACAGATAAATGTGTTATTAACCAACTAGCCAAATTTGAATCATAAAAAAATCCAATAAGTACATAAAATATCTTATCGAAATCTTGAAAAAATAAGCAGCATTCTCTGCTCTCAAACGCTGGGGGCATGTCCGTTGATCGGCGCCGAAACCACACCCACTCGCGGGAAAGCGGCCGTAAACACACAAGACAACAACAACACTCAAGTACAGCTCACGAGTCACGACGGCACCAGATGTCGGCGGGACGGAGGATGAAGGTCGGGGCGGCAGATAGTCGGTTCGGCCCCATTCTGCAGCGGATTATCAGTGAATCCCAGTTGTTGCCGATGAAAGTTTGTAAAACTATCCACTGCAGAGGCAGGTGTTGGTGGTGATCCTCAGCTCTCTATCAAGGTAGCTGTTCACAAAATTAATCCACCTCTTCTTGAGATCGTCTTTTTTGTTTTGTTTTGTAGGCTGTTTTGTAAGTTGTAGCTGTAGCTGTAGTAACTAACGGTACTGACAGTAACTCGCAATCTAGCGGGTTAACGGATGCGAAATTGCGAATGTACTCTAGTTATGGGGGAGGGGCCACATGCCAAGCGGCTCCAGTGCGTCATCGAGCCACCGTTTTAACCCCGCCCAAAAAATCCGGAACACAGCAATGGTGAAAAACTTCTTAACGATCTAACTTCTGAATTCAGTACTACATAGTTCACAGTCTTTGTAATGTGTTTCAACAATACATTTCTAACATTTCTACTGTGTTTAGAAACAAATCTCAGAATTGCCTTTACAGGGACTTTAAGACTTGTTTGCAGGAAGAATGGGACAAAATTACACCTGAAACACTTCATCACTTGGTGTCTTCAGTCCCTAAACGTCTTTTAAGTGTTGTGAAAAGGAATGGCAACATTACAAAGTGGTGAATGCTTTACTGTCCCAACTTTTTTTTAAATGTGTTGCTTGACAGCCCCAATTCTTACATTTAAATTATGTTTGCAATTCTGCATCTGTTTGCTACCTCAATTTAAATTCAGAAATTTAATTGGAAATTAAATTGCATTCTCATTTCAATTTTAAATGTTGCACAACCAAACAAAATGGACTCCTAATATAACCTCTCTCCTCGCTTTGTATTCATCTTGCTATAAACCAGCAAACAGATGAATGAATAAGACTCCAGAGGTGAAAAAACAGCCAAAACGAAGGTAAATGTTTTCTTCAAAATCAAAAGAAAAAAAGTCAGAATCTGGAGATCATTTAATCAAAGATTCAACCATGAATTTCACATTACTGAAGGAGAATGTGAGGTCATCTTTCAAGTTGAAGCTGAACCATACAGACTTTGCAACAATACAATGGCTCAGAACAATCAAATGCATGAAGGAATGGATGAAAGATGAAAGAAAGAAATCCCTAAATATCACATTTGGCTGAAGTTTCTAACTGTATAAGCTCCAACATATAGTGGATCTCTCATATTAGTATTCGTTGCATCAACCAAGTCACCTCAAACTGCCAACATTTATTGTCAATGAAGGACTTCTTGTTATTTTGTCACTGCAAAACTGTAAACAGAAACACAAGGATGTTTATTATTCTTCATGAAAATGTAGTATTGCAATCAAACACCGTGTAGCATTACAATTCAGACAACATAATTCAATTTATCATATGGGGAAGTATTACACAGCAGTCTTATGAGAAACATTTCCCAAGCTGGCATATAACAGAGATCCCTGAAATGTGCTAACGGGGACGTGAACAGGTGCATGAGGGGCTTTCTGGTTCTCTGACTCTCAATCGTGTGAGTAATCCATTAAGAATGAGTACACAAAAGCTGATTAGCAACAGATTACCTTCAACTCTCCATTAAACTTGAATTTTAATTACCTTTAAAACAGATATTTAATGACAGTGTATTTTTGCCATGAGACAGTAATGTGCGATAATGCCTACAGGGACGTCTGTTTTATTTACAGGTGAAGCACATCTTGGCACCTTTATTACACCTTCCACATTTCAGGCTACATAACTAGCCAGTGGCAATAACAACATATAAGGCGATGACATTCAAATAATGAGTGCAATCTGGATTACATGCAAATAAAGGGAAAAGACGGAAGCTACTTTTAGAGCGTTTCCAGTGAAACATGTCTTGTGTCAGTCATGGGCGAAAAAGGTGACAGAATTGCACACGTGCAGTGAAACGTGCATCACATATATTGAAAAGACTAGAAGCTTTATGTGTTCACTCGTGCCTCTTCAGATTTAAGCAAGAAAACCTGTGGCAGAAATGAGGCAACTATGGAAGAAATCGAGTAAATTGTTAAATATAGTTTCACATCTGCTCAAATTTAAAAAATACATGTAAAATACAGCTAACAAATTACTAAATTTGTACCAACGTGTTAGCAACAATGTCAGTAAGAAGCAAAATTTCTGTATTTAGTAAGCTGAGACATTCAATGTGGACACAATAGAGTGCTGTAGTGATTAGGCCTGTCACGATAACAAATTTTGCTGGACGATAAATTGGCCAAGAAATTATTGCGATAAACGATTATATTGTCGTTCTGAGACCATTTTCATCTAAAATAATGATAATGGCATAATAATGCAGGTACACCTTCTCAAAGATCAATAAACTTTTTTTTCTAAAGACTATTTAACACTGAAATGTAAATCATTTTAAATATCCACAATAAATGAACAAAACAACCAAAACACAAAAAAAGACTCTCAGTCTGTTAACAAAAAATGCACTTGAATAAACAGCTGGGAAAACTGCAATGGATGATTGTGTTTTAGGTATTTGATTAAAAAAAAAAATCTGTAATTAATCATGATTAATATGTTTTTAATGTTTTGATATTGTAATAATTTCAGTTACTCTCCAAATTAATGTAGAAACTATTTATTGACAGCATATTTTAAATATGTGTTGTAGTCAATATGTTGTTTTTATGAATGAAGGCCAGTATCACTGATGTCTCTATGAAACATTAATGACGTTACATTACAGTACAACTGAAAGCTACAAATTTCAACATTTATTAGGCTTAAGAAAACAACAACTTTTAATTTAAGTGAACTTAAAACAATCTTTACATAACCCCATTATAATAAATATTATTTTACCTTATAATGTTAGACATATACAGAAATATAATAGTTATCAAACACATTTCTTAACTGCATAAATAGTAAATTAAATATAGATGAATCATCATTAAATCTACAATTTTCTCTGTTCCCGTTGTTCTTTGATGACCATAAATGACAGGCATCATCAGTGCTCCTGTCACTTTAAGAACAGCCGCGGATCTCATTTCCTCACAACTCTTTTTTATTTAAGATGTTATTTAACTCATTTAAGACTCCTAATATGAGAATACTCAAAATGATCTCTGTTGTTGTTATTGTTTGTTAATAAGCAAAAGAGAACTCCATGTGAGCAGGAGACTGACGTGATTCTGTCTGTTTGTGTGTGTGTCAGAGTGTCCCTCGATAATGCTGACATGAGACGCAGCCATACAGACAGGACATTGACATACAGCGCATTCTCTTGTGTCTTGTCGCACTTACAAGCATTTACATGTATAAGAGCGTGATCATATAATGTAACGCTCGGCAAAAATGGATATAAAAATTATCGAGCTCATTTTTTTTATCGTGCGATTAATTGATTTATTGACTATTGCGACAGGCCTAGTAGTGATGACAAATTTTAAGCCAACCCAGAAGTTAGCATCACACTGGTTCCCTTGACCAAAACCAAATAAGACTTTTCCATAGGCTTTTGAATTATCAGAAAAATTAAGCTCTCAGATCAACAAAAGTTTGATACTTAATTTTCACAAGTTAACTTTGAAGCCTAAATACAATCGTCAGAAATAAAAAGCTAAACTTAGGTTATAAATGTCCCCTACAACATTAGTAGTCCCATTTGCAACATATTAGCAACCGCCTTTTACAATACCCCATCATAAGTGGGGTATTACTAGTGTTTTTTAAGTTGTAGAATAAGGCGGTTTTCACACCTATAGATTGTTTGTTGTTCCGAAAACTGGCTTAATTTGTTACAATGTTGCATTTTCTTCTTGGTTCAGTTTGCTTTCACAAGGCAACCTTTCAAAATGTACCAAAATGTGTTTATGCAAGTCACATGCGAGTACAACTGTCCTCTTATTGGTCAGAGTTTCCTATGCGTCATCCATTAAGAGGATTGACAAGTTTGCTCCATGAGCTTATTGTTGCTTTATTTGTAACTGTCGAGACACACGCAACTGTTATATTAAGGTAGCCGTCATTCCAACTGTTAAATGATATACCATGTCACCGTATTTGAATGGCGCACAAGAACAAACCTCTTGCTGAAGCTCAAATGTGCTGAGTAACCAATGAGGTTTATTCTTGTGTGTTACGTGTAACTGCAGCAAGTTTGTTCTCGCGCATCTTTCAAGTTAGGTTGAGGTTCTGTTTATGTTCGTTAATCAATGTTTATACATGAGTAAACGCCTAAACTAAATCTGTTCATTATAAAAAGCAATCAAATCTCTTCAGAACATTTGGACTAAACCACTCAATTCATATGGATTCGTTTTCCCATCTCTTTATAAACTTTTTGAAGCATCAAAGCTGCAATGGCGTGGGCTGTCTATGGAGGGGTCAGAGAGCTCTCAGGTTTCATCAAAAAGATATTCATATCTGTTCCGAAGCTGAACAAAAGTCTTATGGGTTTGAAACGACATGAGGATGAGTAATTAATAACAGACTTTTTTTTTCATTTTTGGGTGAACAAACCCCTTTAATTCTTTAATTACACATCAACATGAAGAGGTGCTCTTTTGTCTTTCAACTGTGATAACTACACTGTAAAAAGTGATCAGTTGACCGAACTTAAAAAAGTGAGTAAACAATTGAGAACTTGACAATTTTTTAAGTTGTCAATGGATCACTTTTTACAATGTATTGTGGTCACTCACAGAATTCAGATAGTACTTCTATTTATATAATACATTTCCCATTATGAATTATAATATAATTTTGGTTCGTTAACCGTGTTCACATATGCCTAAACTAACCAAACCCAGGGTGAAAACGCACCAGGTTCTAAAACATACGCTCGGGTGTGAAAGCACCCTAAAACGTAAAAAAAACAAAATATTGAGCTTGTGTTCACTACAGCCCTTATAATAGGATTTTAACCAAAATCCCGATAAAAAAAACCATTAGGATGATGGAACCGAAAGTGTTAAAACACTAACTCATTTCTGGGTTTTGGCCTACACAAATATGTTGTCCCTGCAGCACTCTCATGCCTGTACAAAATATCCAGTATTAGTTAGTACACTAGCCAATCCTGAACCAAAACATGCATTTGAAATACTTGTGGTTAATTTTAGCATGTTTTAATCCAAATGAGGCTTCACAACACATTCAAGATTCCCATATCCAAAACTATTGTTTGATTGCACTTAATTTCAGTCTAGCAGGATATGCTCCAAATAAAAGCTCAGCAATGCACTTGAATGACACCAAAGTGGGTTGACAGCATAGTGGCTTTGGGGGGAAACGCATACATTTTAGCTTCATTGAGCCCAAAGCTACTTGTTACGAAGACTGTATATAAGAAAGAAACACACTGTAAGAAAAGCCATAACAAAAGAAGGTTGAATTCAAAGAGCTTACAAACTCTGAAAGGCATTGTTACTTTGACAGTGTATGTGAGATTAAAGAAGCACGGTAAGTTTATGTATAATAATGCATTCAGCATATGCAAGACGTTGTACAAAGTCATCCAGACACTCTGGACAGCTCAAAAGACAAAAGATGTGGGTATGGATCCCTAGTGACTGTAAAGGGGTAACCGGCAGCATACTTACACTGACTTTCTTCTATCATGTGGAATGGAATATCAAAAGTGAAAAATGATCACATGCAGCACAGTAAATTAGTTCTCTCACTACCTGCATCATATCTACAAGGAAAAAAGTGCCTCAGGGAATACTTGAATAGCACCTGATCAGATCTGCAAAGCCAGGAAGGTTACCTTCTCATTTAGGCAGCAATGATATTTCAATGCACCATGACAGAAAAATCAATAATCTGCCCCTGGCTACACTCAAGATCTCCTCCAGCTGAGAATATTTAATTCAACACAGACTAAAGGTAGAGTTATTTCTTGTTGAGTTTACGTATAAAATACGGCTGATACTTGTGTTGTCTGACTTTTACGGGGAAGCCACGTTGTGCCCTTAAGCATTTTGATTGAACAATCAAATTCTAAGTTCAGTGGAGCTCATGGGGTCTTATGGAACATGCATAATTCAGCTTTCTTCTGCTCTTGTACTCTATGACCAGGAGGATCATATAGACTCATATTTGTGAACATCGTAATGCTTCTGACAATTTATGTAAAGAAATAATCAAAATAAAATGTACACTTACAAATTTCACCACCTTTCAGGATTTGGTAAATAAATCTAGAAAAACAAAACAAAAAAGAGGACCTTGTTTTGTTAATTTTGAAGCTAAAAATCTTCCACAATAACTCCTACCCTTTCAAATACCTTGGGGTCTTCTTTACAAATTCTTACAATTTCATTATTTTGTTTAAATTTCAACCGCTCGTGGATAGATTCAAGCTGGATATGTGTAGGTAGGACTCTCTGCCTTTATCTCTTGTAGGTTGCATTAACTTGGTCTAAACCATTATTCTGCCAAACTCTCTTTACCCCTTTTAACACATCCAGAGTTTCATAAAAAAAATCTTTCTTTACTCGCTTTGACAGTCTTTTGCACTCGTTTCTATGGGGAATAAACCTGTTCGCCTTAATAAATCAATCCTATAACTTCCCAAGGCTAAGGGAGGCCTCGCACTTCCAAACTTCCAGAAATATTACCGGGCCTGCAACATTAATAAACTTCTCTTTTGGAACTGGGATAGCTACTCTGAAAGCTGTCCACCATGGGTGCATACAGAAACTTCGTCGAAGAGGTTCTCAACTTCCTTTAGTCTCAAACAATCCTAGTCACTAGTTCCATTTAAAATCTGGGTTCAATTTAGGAAACATTATGTTTACATAGAGGTTCTATCTCCAACAATTACTACCCCACCCCCCATTCAGTTAAGAGCCTGAATTTCACCTACTGGCCATCTCAAGATGACCTCTTTGAAGAGGGAGTATTTGCCTATTTTTCCTTCTAATCTAAAAAGTATAACCTACCCAATCATCACTTATTTAGACATTTTATACAGAAAACACACATGGACACTTTCTTGCTTTGAATGTCAACCAGGCATCTAATCTCAAATGCTATTAAAGCGGACCATACTGACACTATTAAGGTAGGGACACACCAAACAGACGCCAAAGAACTAGCGCTGATGAAAGCTGACTAGTGGAATGAAGTTTTTTGTGAGAAAAAAAAACAGCACCTGAACACACCAAAAGGACTACAGGCGACTGTCAACTAACATGTGCCTTCTGTGCCCGCGCTTAAAAGGGGATAACTGTCTATTTAAGTGGATACATGTGTCATTCAAAAACGGAATGTGAAACTAAGACAGAAATAAACAAAGCAATGCGGAATACACCAGGCAATGCGGAACACACCAGAAAAGTTGGCTTGTTGTGTCCCTTGCTTTAAAGATACTTGGGAGTATGACCTAGGAGTTGCCATCTCAGAGGATCTATGGCGTAACATCTTTAACCCGGTACACTCCTCTTTACTACAGTATAAAATACTATTCAGAGCACACTTTACCAATGCCCAATCGGCCATTTCTTCCCCCAGACAGGAGCGCTGCCTGCAACCATTGCAAACGTTCACCTGCCAACCACCTGCATATATTTTGAACATGTCGGCAGTTGGAAACTTTTTAGCTCAGCGTATTTAACACACTTAAAGCTCTCAAAAGTAATATAGACCCTTATCCCTTGCTAGCCCTATTTAAGGTTTCCTGTAGACCCGCTTTCACAGCCCAAGATTTCAAGGTTGTTGCTTTTATACAATCCTGGCCAGACAGGCTATCCTAGGTGGAAGCATGCTTCTCCCCCTGAAACATGACAGGTGGATACAGGACAATTTGTTTTGCTGCATTAGACTTGAAAAGTTAAGATGCTCGTTCTCTGGCTCACTTAAATCCTTTTAGAAGACTTGGGATGCCTTTTTAGACTACATTAAAGGGATAACTTGCTCACTGGTAATATTTGTCAGTTTTTAGAAGGAAAAAAAATTTCTAATCATTTTTATTTTTTATTGTATTTTACCCTCTCTCTTTGTTTGCTTGATTCTTATCCATTGGGTTAGTTGAAATGGTATGAAATGGTAACAGTATGGTAACAGTATCTATTCTGTTTTGTCACACAACACACCAAAAAGATGTACACTTTTTAAAGTCATTATGTCTTCCAGAGATTCTTCCTTTACTATTTCTATCAACAGTGTGCATTTGTTTATTATGTAGACGATCCAAGATACACTAAACTGGCAAGGTGGGATTTTTCTAATGCTCATTCTAGAAATCCATATAAGTGTAGTTTATGAATTAAAGATGACAGAAAAATAATAATAATGTAGGTCACTACAGAAGGATCCAAGGCTGAATACAGTCACTAAAGGGTCAAGGTTTGGCTGTTTTTTTACTAGCATGACCCTATAGCCCCTGCTGTTAAATGCACCAACCACACTTTCCAGCTGCAAAAAAAAAAAGAAACAGAAAAAAAAGGAAGCAAATATTATATTCATTATATTGTAGAAGATGTCCCTTATATTTCTACATTTCTGCTGCCCTTGTAGTTAAGAATAGTTGCTTATGATGCCATCAGAATTGTTTTGATGGCTTTCTCAGGTACATTACTCCTCGACAAATCACCTTGAACACATAATTTTGAGGGAAGAGGTCTCTTTTCTCATGTGTCGCTTGTTTTTTTTTGTGGGTAGTTCATGCATAAAATTAAGATTCTGAAGTATTTCGCAAGCTTACACAGAAAAAAAAGGTTAAGATTGGCCCCTGGAATTGGAATGTAATTTACAGGTCCCACAAGAGAGTGTACAAACTTTAGAAGTGTACATGCATTAAACAGAATCTAAAAAACACTAGCATATACATATTTTGGTCTTGTCCCGTTAGAGGTAGTGGGTGTGTGCTGGTAAAAATAGCTTATGTGCTTGTTCTTATAAGCGATTCTACATTAGTAGAATGTACTCTACAAGAGTAGAGAAACAATTTCAAAACAAAGCTGCTATTTAATTATATACATTAAAGATCATTCTCATATTTACTTAGTGGACCTATTATGCTAAATTCACTTTGAACATAAATGTTAGGGATGCACTGATATTAAAATTTTGGCCGATACCAAGAAACGATATATTTTGCACTTTCCTTTGAAGTGATTCAAAAACTGTAAACCCGAATAAGTTGGCAAAACTAAAAAAAACTGGTGCCTCAATTTTTTAGGTTAAGAAATGTAAAGTTTAAGTAAGCAGAACTTGCAGATTTTTATTTTGTAATCATACATTTAATTGCTCTGAACTTAAAATATTTGGGTAAGCTAATTCATACATTTAACTTAAAACATTAAAAATTATTTTATACTATTTTTGTAGTGGAAACTTGACTAGCTTTAAGTAGCTAATTCAATAAATGCCACCTTGCTAATTGATTACACAATTCTTTAGCATTAGCATAGCACTTGCTGAATGAAGAACAAAAAAACTAACTAACTGAAACTCTTCTAAATTAGCATAACAAAACCTTAAACACTACTAAACCACCCACTTAATGTTAATGGCAAAGCATGCTGGGAAATAACTCCATCCCAGTTTCGGCATAGACATCATATAGATAGACAGCAGCAGTTAAGATGCCAGAGCACTGTGCAGCATTTTCCTGTTTTAATCGGCGGACCATCGCAAGTAGGCTCAGGGGATCACTTTTCACAAGTGGGATAACATTACTCGTACTATTGGTTGTATTTTGTCCTTAAATCCAGAGAATTGAGAAGGAGCAAGGATGTTTGATAGTAATTTACTGAAATCGTAGCTAGCTAATGTTAGCTAGGCTATGTATCTCCTTCCCTCAACTCAAGTGTTTTCCACATAACTTACTATTCAGATCAGAAAGAAGTTCGAAAGCTCTTGTTAGATGCATGAAACATACTTTTAGAGTTAGGTAGCGTTAAAATCCTATTACCAACACAATCCAATCTGAAGTTATTACATTGTTCGATCGGACATAACTGTTATTTGTGTTTGCGCACGTGATATCAGGAAGCAATGTATACACACATGATGGCAAAGCGCAAATCGAGTTGTGTGTGTGCGAGAGAGAAAGAGAGAGAGAGAGTGTATGTCACAAATCATTATAAATTGTTTCTTCAACTTATTAAAATATCTTATTTTACTGCCACTATCTGTTTCTGCTTCATCATATTTATAGTGTGTGCTTTATAAATTACCTTATATCCCACATCACATACAGGTCCTTCTCAAAATATTAGCATATTGTGATAAAAGTTCATTATTTTCCATAATGTAATGATAAAAATTAAACTTTCATATATTTTAGATTCATTGCACACCAACTGAAATATTTCAGGTCTTTTATTGTTTTAATACTGATGATTTTGGCATACAGCTCATGAAAACCCCAAATTCCTCAAAATCTAAAAAAATTTGCATATCATGAAAAGGTTCTCTAAACGAGCTATTAACCTAATCATCTGAATCAACTAATTAACTCTAAACACCAGCAAAAGATTCCTGAGGCTTTTAAAAACTCCCAGCCTGGTTCATTACTCAAAACCGCAATCATGGGTAAGACTGCCGATCAGGACTGCTGTCCAGAAGGCCATCATTGACACCCTCAAGCGAGAGGGTAAGACACAGAAAGACATTTCTGAACGAATAGGCTGTTCCCAGAGTGCTGTATCAAGGCACCTCAGTGGGAAGTCTGTGGAAGGAAAAGTGTAGCAAAAACGCTGCACAACGAAGAGGTGACCGGACCCTGAGGAAGATTGTGGAGAAGGACCGATTCCAGACTTTGGGGGACCTGCAGAAGCAGTGGACTGAGTCTGGAGTAGAAACATCCAGAGCCACCGTGCACAGACGTGTGCAGGAAATGGGCTAAAGGTGCCGCATTCCCAGGTCAAGCCACTTTTGAACCAGAAACAGCGCAGAAGCGCCTGACCTGGGCTACAGAGAAGCAGCACTGGACTGTCGCTCAAATTGTTGCATGTCATTCGAAATCAAGGTGCCAGAGTCTGGAAGAAGACTGGGGAGAAGGAAATGCCAAAATGCCTGAAGTCCAGTGTCAAGTACCCACAGTCAGTGATGGTCTGGGGTGCCATGTCAGCTGCTGGTGTTGGTCCACTGTGTTTTATCAAGGGCAGGGTCAATGCAGCTAGCAATCAGGAGATTTTGGAGCACTTCATGCTTCCATCTGCTGAAAAGCTTTATGGAGATGAAGATTTCGTTTTTCAGCACGACCTGGCACCTGCTCACAGTGCCAAAACCACTGGTAAATGGTTTACTGACCATGGTATTACTGTGCTCAATTGGCCTGACAACTCTCCTGACCTGAACCCCATAGAGAATCTGTGGGATATTGTGAAGAGAAAGTTGAGAGACGCAAGAACCAACACTCTGGATGAGCTTAATGCCGCTATCGAAGCATCCTGGGCCTCCATAACACCTCAGCAGTGCCACAGGCTGATTCCCTCCATGCCACGCCGCATTGAAGCAGTCATTTCTGCAAAAGGATTCCCAACCAAGTATTGAGTGCATAACAGAACATAATTATTTGAAGGTTGACTTTTTTTGTATTAAAAACACTTTTCTTTTATTGGTCGGATTAAATATGCTAATTTTTTTAGATGTATGCCAAAATCATCAGTATTAAAACAATAAAAGACCTGAAATATTTCAGTTGTTGTGCAATGAATCTAAAATATATGAAAGTTTAATTTTTATCATTACATTTTGGAAAATAATGAACTTTTATCACAATATGCACATTTTTTGAGAAGGACCTGTATTTTGATTTTGTACATCTGGTCACTTTATATCATATATCAGAATATTATATAACTGTTAAGCCTACTATGAATATTAAAATACGCTGAACCATGTGTCCTGTATCATAGCTACATGAATGAACTTTGCAGCAAAAAACCCATCAAAATCAGTTAGGTATTCAGCGAGATATGATTAATTAAATGCGCTGACAGCTCATTGCACCTGGCAAACAAGTTACACTGAGTGTAACCAACTAATCCAAGATGGCGGCTCCACGGCTCGACCGTGCCAATAGGCAGCAGGGCTCCAGACAAACGTTTTTCACTAGGAGCACAATGGCCCCCAACTGAAAATTTTAGGGGCACAACCAGAAAATTTAGGGGTGCACACCGTAAATCAACATGCTAATTTCCGCTGTATTACTAATAAATACTCCAAGAATGACAAAACCTCGAGCCAATAGTGTTTCGAGTAAGATATATGATGGAACATGTGATTTGTTGAATTCAGTGAACGAATACGCCCTTTACTGACCGAGATGCTTTTGAGTCTGAACGAGAGATCTAGTTCATGAGCGAATTGAACGAACTGGTACATGTCGTTTGTGAAGTTAACGAAATGAACTAGTTGTTGAACGATACTGATAGCGAACAGGTAGAGCTTGGCCCGTGTAGTTTGGCATATTTGCAGCAAAGAAAGAAATGTACACTTTACCATTGTAATGAAAACAGTGCAATAACGCAGGCTGATGGTTAAATGATTACTGTATAGAGTATAAGCACTGGTATGTTTGAACAGGTTTCTTCTTTAATTAAAATGACTTCATTACATTTGAGTCATGTCATGTACTTCTATAAAAACTGTAAAACAAATATAAAAATGTGACAGTATTGGTTAATAAATAGATCTTATGTGTGTCACGTCAGCAAATATAGCATTCTAGAGAGCATGTAATGGGAGTGATCTATTGAATGAACACGCCCAAATTTACTGGTCGCACGTGCGACTGGATGTAAAATTCAGTTGCACACTCTCAAATTTTGGTAGCAAAATGCAACCATTTGGTGGCAGTCTGGAGCACTGGGCAGTAGCTCGATAGGGCATTTACTTACATGATGTCTATGAGTTTCGGTTAAATTAGTCTAATTATAAGAAACAAGTTCATAAAACTCAAAACAATGAAACTATTCAGATTAAAATGTGCTTACTAAATACTCATAAAAGTTAACTTGTTTGAACTAATTTGTTTAATTTGAGTTGGCTCTACTCAAACCAAATCATTATTTTCAGCGTTAGGGTTTGCAGCGAATCATATTTCAAGCATCTTTCACAGCATCTCGCGCAGGGAATGGTGTTCCAAAATTGTATCGCTCAAGTTAAAAGTTAACTTTTTTTTAAAATGCGTCTCTACACATTTGCATTTTCAAATGCCATGTCTAGCATTTTTAGATACAAAGACTAATTGTATGTGAATTTCCTCGAATGGGAGATATAAACGCAAGGCCCGTCTAGAGTGTTTACATAGAAAATAAAGGAAAAGCAGAGCACTGTTCTGTGGAAACTGTGCCATACTGTCTCCTGTTTTGTTGTTGTCGGAGCATCCGAGGCACAAGCAGTAACGGCACAGCCCTCTTCTGGAAAAGGGAGGAGAAGAGCAGCAGCTCATTTGCATTTAAAGATAAACACACGAAAACAATGTGTTTTTGTTTCCACCCAAATGTTTTCGAGTATGGTATAATAATGATCTGTGGCCTATTTTGAGCTGAAACTTCACACACATTCTGAGGATACAAAAATCTTGTAAAAAGGGGCATAATAGGTCCCCTTTAAAGGGATATTTGACCCAAAACTGTCACCCTCATGTTGTTCCAAAGCTTGAAAATGTTGATTATCTAGACTTTCAATGGATGGTCAAAACTTTTTTAATATTCTCTCATCATTTGTGTTCTGAAAATGAATGAAGGCATTGGTTTGGATTCAATGGCAGAATTTCCATTCTCCACACAATATACTATGCCATAAAATTATATTAAAATGACAATGACGCAGTGTGACCAAGAGTAATCATTTTACTTTTTTTCCCCATTAGTCATCTTTATTATTATCCATCTCATCTGCAGGTACTTGTGAAATGAAGACAATTGGTTAATTGCCCTGAGGCAACATGGTGCAACATTCACTATAAAAATGAAAAGATACTTGGGTTCCTCAGTCTGACACACTGACAGAACCCTCCTGAGAGCCTCTAGGCACCCTTCTGAAAGTGCCTCAAATATTGTGTATGTACACATAAAACTTTGAGGCACTTAAAACAAAATATGTTTCAAGTGCCTCAAAGCATTTTCCCTCTCTTGGGGTTACTGAGGGAATTATTGACTTAATGTCTTTAGAGTTTTTGCATGAAGTTGCATGTTCCTTCGAGAACTGACCTTTTCGAAACGGTGCCTAGAGGGTATCTAAAGGAGTCTACCAGAGTGGTAGTCTGAGAACCCTAAATGGGCCCTATAATTATACAAATTATATTTTTGTTTTTACAGTGATATTGCACCCTGTTGCCTCAGGGTAACAAATCAATGTTGTACACATTTTTAAGCACATGCTACATATAATATGACAGCAAAAATAAGAAGAGATGCCGTGAAGCAATAAAACTTTTTCTTGGTCACACTACATCCTGGTGGTCATTGTTAAGATCCTTTTTATGGCACAGTGTTGCAAATTTTTGTTCTGGAGAAATGCCTTAAGAAAATCTATTTTAATAGTTTTTTCTCACATCATAAAGAAGCCACATATTTGAATCCCGTTATTTACACTTTGAGGAATATTGTGCACATTGCAGCTGTCACTAAATATTACTGCAGCATCACAATTTACTTAACTTTTAACCTTAATTCACCTCATATGTAAATTCTTAAAAAGGTAGATATTTTAATAATGAATAATACATATAAAAAATATATATATACTTCATGGAAGAAAATTGTTTAACATTAGCCTACTTAACATCAGTCTATTTCACTACACATTTTTTAAATAAATAAAAGCATGATTCATTTGTCGCATGTTATTTTAAGCTGTTAAAGTCCATCTATTGCGCACGCGCGCACACAAACATTTTCTTACTTCAAAACGCTTGCAATAGGAAGGGTTAAAGCGTGATACCAACCTTTACTTGCACTATTTTGCACCAATGCTTTATTTAGCTTGATCCTCCAAATAGTTAGGCTAATAGCTGACACAGGTATGAGCACAGTAAACAAACACCTTTTTAAACAATCAAAAGTGTGATGCTCAGGAATTTGCAGTTGTCAGTCTTACAAATCTCTTTTAAACCCAGAAAAAAAGTACTCTTCTTTTGTAAAAAACAGAAGTTTGAAACCGGCAATATCAATGGATTGAGGCAAGTGTGGCGCGCGCATTAATTTGAAGCGCGAAATATTCTAAACAGTGGTTTAACGGTCACTCACCTTCTGCTGACGGCGAGCCATATCTGTGGGTTGTTTAGCGTTAAACGGATACGCGATACATCTCAACACAAACACATAAATCTGTAGTTTAATTTTCCTCTCAGTCTCCTCTTTCTTAATTCTCTCCTGATCGGTTTTGTCCGCCTCAACGGGAGAAGGGACCGGTTCCTTGGTTTGGGTTTGCGGGGCGTCCGACGTCTTTTCGGGTTTGGGACTCTTTTTAACAGGTTTCCCAGTTTTAACGTGCGGTTCGTCCTCAGGTGGTAGTTCTCCCTCAGATTCGTCGCTGGAGGACGGGTCCAGCATAGTCGACACTCAAGAGGCGACAACTCCTCACAGCTGTGGTGGGAAAAGCTAAGAAACCCGAAAGGTTTCTGACGACCTCAACCACAAAAGCTGAGGGTTTTTTTTCTGAGAGAATGTCAAAATGTGTCAGTCGCGAGACTTTTGAAGGCGGAGTCAATCCGAGAACGATTCGGTGGAGGCTGGATTGAGCCACATTCTTTTTGTTCCCGTGTGGAGACAGAGCGAGTGTGTGGAGGTTAGTGCAGAGTTATGCGAGACAGGTAGGCAACCTGTGGCATGGACAACATGCAACACGTGGGAGGTTCCCTTCTTAAAGGTGCAGTCTATAGATAACGATACAACTTTAATGCTGTTCCTTGTTAATTTTTTTCATCCCAATAAATTGGTTAGCACGTTGACATTGTTACATTCAGCTTTGCTGCACCTATTCATTTTGATTGATTATCAAAATCAAAGCCAATCAATGCTAATAAACAATCTCTTTGTAATTCTTTGTGCATATCTCGATTAGCAGGACATTTATAGATAGAAAAGTTAACAATAGTAGAAAAACTAAAATACTATAATATATATATATATATATATATATATATATATATATATATATATATACACACACACATATTCATTAGTGTATTATTCACAAAAAATATGAAAAGTCCTGTGCAATAATCAAATTTAAAGTCGACATGAATGGAAGTTGTGATAGTCTTTTCTTCCCTATTTTGACGTATATTCAAGTGAAATGGCTTCTCAAACTAAAAAATGTATCCACCGTATTTTTCAACACGGAAGTAAGCTATTTTCTGTGAATGTGCGAGACTTGATTCATTAGCCGCTATAAGGAAATAACGAGAACAATAACAAAGTGCTGTAAACGGTTAAGATATGTGCACTACAAACCAGTGTGTTTATAATTATATGACAATACATTAAAATAATAGGGTAAGAAATACCAGTTAGCAATATCAAGCAGCATAACAAGCTTTTTTGTAAAGCTAAAAATAATTGGAAGCGGATGACACCGGAAGCCAGATACGTTCAATATACAAGTGGCCACGCCCACGCTTGCGTGAAAAATAAGGTTGATAGGGCAGGACTTGATTTTGTCCATCAGGAATTTATTAGATCATTGTCGCTTGCTTGTGAATGACGGGTTGTCCCGCCCTCGCCAGTGGACGTCATCAGAGAATAGGGGCACTATTTTAATGATCATACGTATGATCTGAAGTGATGCATGTGCGTGTCCGTGGCAGAATTAACCTTCTCTAGTTTAATGAAGGAAAAAATGGCTGTGGTCCAAAAGGTTTGTACCTAGTCTCTGTGTGTGCAACAAGCAGAGTTTGCGCGTTTTGTGCACCCGTCTATAGGTGCATATTACTAACGCGCCCTTTAAATAACAAAAAAGAAATACTGCACTTTTGACTTTTAGACCAGGTTTTTGTTGGTCAATGGCACAGTCATTTTCTATTGCCTCAAAATAGCAACATGCCAACAACACTGTAAAAAACCCAACTTGAAAAAAGTTCAAATAACTGGTTTTGTTGTGTTGGCTCAGCAAAAATCTATGAAAAAGTCAGTACAACTAAGTTTAATACACTTACTCAACACAATCCAGGTGTTTTTCTATAAACTTAAAACGATTAGTTTTGTGAACAAAGCTTTGCAAGTTCAACCAAAAACCTTCTGCTAACTTATTTATTTGAGTTAAGTCAATCTCGTTTAGGGAACTGCCCTCCCATAAGCAAATGCAAATTTTAGAATTAAATGCAACCATTTGGTTATGGGACAGTGAAGAAAAATTGGTGTTTAGTTTTTTTACTTATTTATAACTTAGTTATATCATTTAACTTAGTTAAATGAGCTTAATGTATAATTGTAAATTATTGTGTATTATTGTAAAATAATGATAATAATAATGAATATTAATAATATATTTTTTTAAATATTATATATTATATAAATTATTGTTATTATTATTATTATTATTATTATTATTATTATTATCATTTAAAGTATGGCTACTGTATAAATAATATTATTTTACAATGATAATAAAATTAGTATAATAATAATAATAATAATTATTATTATTAGCAGTAGTAGTAGTAGTACAAGTAGTAGTAGTATATTGTGCTCGACTGTGAACCCTTGAAGGAGGACTTTTACTGTGAAGTTTCGTTAACAAGTGTAGTGGGCGCCAATGCTCTCATCTCACTAGTTTGCGAACTGAGTATATGGAATGTTTTTATTGAATTGTTAGATTTATATCAGCAATTATCAGCATGTTTTCTGATAAACCTTATAATTTCCTCTCGCTCTAAACCACGCCCCAGTACGTGACCTTTGCGCAATCTTGCTGTGCGCCAACGTATACTTTTAATGCGGGAGAAACATCTAGAAGAGATTAGCAAACGGTCAAGAAGAAAGAAGAGACAGCTCGTGGGTGATAATAATCCAGAGGAATATTTATGGTGAGTGCTCTTATTTGTTTTTTGATTATTGTTGCTCTATATTCCTAAATTATTCAATTGGATAATGTTCTATATTCCTAAATTAGTCGATGGTAAAAATAGAGACACCGCTGCTTTTTCTTTGTAAGTTATCAACATTACTGCATATTTAAATCTAGTTGTATTTTTAATCCAGTTAAAAATAACTATTACGTTTTTGTCTTTAGTTGATGGATTTTTCTGCTCAGTTAAATTGCACGTGGAATTCGTGCATATGACTTGAGTTGCCTCATTAGCCAGAAAACTTCTTTATCTGTTAACCCTTGTTTATTGTTCAAATTCACTACCTTTTCGTTATGTTCGGTATGAAAACATCCACTTAATTAAACTGCTGTATAAATGTATCAACGATAAAACATTTATATATATATATATATATATATATATATATATATATATATATATATATATATATATATATATATAACCAACCTCAGTCCTGATCAAAACTACTAAGTAAATGTTTTTAAAAATCCAGGATTTTTACTCTTTAATTGCCTAGTTCATAAATTATCTCACTGATTTTGGGGAAAACACAAAATTACTTTTTAATATTAAAGTGATTGTGGACTGATATTTATTTTCCTTTTATTACAGCCTTGGATATGTGGAAGATTAGTAACAACATTAACGTTGATGCATTGTTAGTTTTTGTGTAGCATCAATTTTTAACTCTTTTTTCCCCCCTAATTTTTAAAAGCTTTTTTTTGCACAGGTTATTTAAAGGGTTAATGGTGCCACCTGGTGATTAACAGTAAAATTACAATTTTTGCCTCTTCCCAACAAGGAAAACCACCAGCAAAATCCTTTTATTTGCTGAAACACAGAGAAAGTTGTGGCCAAATTAAGACTCCACGCCACCCAACATAACATAGGCTAAATGGATAGTTCACCCAAAACAACTGTATGGAGTGCTACTGGGAATTCTGATTAATTGCCCTAACAGTAGTAGAATGACTGATGGAAAGTTTGGAGGGGATAATGATTATTGAAAATAGCAGTGCAGCAGTTGCCATAGACTAAAAATATATATAAAAAGTATAGGAATAAAATTATTTGTCAATTTCATTGTTGATTAATTAATTTGCCTTTTATGAAACTGATCATTCATGTTTGTGTTTTTTCTTAAACAGATCTACCTTGAGAGCACACTCGATGCAGTGCAGGTACTGTAAATACGCCTGCCGCAGTCAAAATCTGCTTCTGAGACACTACAGGCACGTTGATTTTCTGATCATTTATTTCCAGGCATATTTTACCAATTCCAAACCACATTAATCTTAATAACTAGTATAATTTTTATTTTATTTTATAACTTATAAGTGATATATAATTGTTTGTGAAGGCTGGAAATAAAAAATGCCTTATATTCAGGTGTGCATAATTATTTGACTTAGACTTTTTGTTTGTTTGTTTTTACAGATTAATTTTTTTTATTAAATGTCCATGTGAAGGATGCAATACTAATGCAATACTAGAAATTGCAGTTTAAGGCATGACCGTTGGACTGTGAAATGCTCTTTGGGTCAGACAGAAGCAGGCGGTGAAGAAAAGAAACGTTAACTGCAAAAGAATTAAGGTGAAGAATTAAGTGTGAAACCACCTGGAACAATTTGGACCAGAATCACCATTTTCCAGAACTGCAACCCACCTGGAGTCTCCAGAAGCGTATCAGGACCTCAGAGATTTAAGTTGGGTGAAGAATCCATATATTTTTTATGGGCTTTATAGACAGATGTTTGATTTAATTAATCTTCCAGAATCGGCAAAAATGAAAAATTCTGGAAGATGAAAACTTAAGTCTCTGAGATCCTGACACACTTACGGAGACTCCAGGTAGGTTGCAGTTCTGGTAAATGGTGGTGCTGGAGACTAAATCGTTCCTGACGGTTACACACTTAATTCTTCTCCTTAATTCTTTTGCAGTTAACATGCATTTTCTTCTCTACCTGCTTCTGTCTGACCCAATGAGCATTTCACTGTCCAATGGTTAACTGCAATGTCTAGTATTGCTTTAGTATTGGAACAATTTAATATATTTTTTTTATTTTAAGATCTGTTCAATCTCTTTTTGCTAATTGTATCAGTAATAGAAAAGGAGCCTCATAATTATGTACACTTGAATATAAGGGTGGTTCATTTCAGCCTTCATGAACAATTATATATCACTTATAAATGCTTAAATACAAAATGAATAGTATTTAAGATTTAATGTGGTTTGGAATTGGTAAAATGTTTCTGGAAAAAAGAATATGATCAGAAAATCAAGTGTGCAAAATTATTAGGCACAATCTTAATACCAATGTGACACTTTTGTGACAATTATTTACTCTTTTTGAGTATACAAAAATATTCTATATATTTTTGGGTGCTCAAAGACAAAATAATTGCCACAAAAATTTGTCACATTAATTATAAAGATTTAAAAATATAACCACTCATTTTAAAAGATTGTGAATGTATAGATTACATTTTAGGCTTTTTGTAATCAGCTTTTGTGGATTGTTGTTGTCGTTGTTGTTGCCCTAAGCCCCACTTCATTTCTGACCCTTTGCCATCCCTAATACACATTCAGTGACACTCAATGATCTTTAAAGGGTTAGTTCTCCCAGAAATGAAATTATTTACTCACCCTCAAGTCATCCTAGGTGTATATGATATTCTCCTTCCAGATTAATAAAATTTGATTTGCATTCAAAAAATATCCTTGCTCTTCCAAGCTTTATGATGGCAGTGAATGGCTGTTTCTGTTTTGAAGTCCATAAAAGTGCATCTATCCATCATAACTGCTCCTTCTGAAGTGCCTTCTGAAGTGAAGCAAAGCTGCAGTGAGAGAAATATCCACATTTAAAACTTTATTATAAAACTTTATTAACTAAAATAACTAGCTTCCGATAGATGGCCATATGCATCGATTTACAGTGATGGAGTAACCCTTGACCTGACACGTGACGTAATGAAGAACAAAGAAGATGCTCCTACATGCATCATACATCACATCAGAGGTTATTCTTTTGCCGTAAGTCGACTGAGGCCGCCTGCCGAAGCTAGTTATTATTATAGTATTTAAAAATTTTAGATATAGATATTTTTTTCACACAAACGCTTCGCTTTAGAAGGCCTTTATTAACCCCTTGGAGCTGTGATGGAAAGATGCACTTTTATGGACTTCAAAACAGAAACAGCCATTCACTGCCATTATAAAGCTTGGAAGAGCCAGGATATAATTGAATATAACTCTGATTGTGTTCGTCTGAAAGAAGAATGTCATACACACCTAGGATGACTTGAGGGTGAGTAAATCAAGGGCTAATTTTAATTTTTGTCTATCCCTTTAAGTAATCATGCAGAAATAAATCATAATTAAAATGATTTTATTTCTCTCTTACAGACAACAGATATTGTATCACACAGATACTCTACAGCTCTACGGGACTCCCCTTTTACCTCAGGAAGCGGGATGCAATATCAAAGACTTGTCTGGTAGGTTTTCAGCTTTTTGTTCATCCCATATTTTCATTGATTACTGTTATTTTATTAAATGCATTGTTATATTTAATAAAGTTCCTGATATGGTTTGCATGTGGCTTGTTTTCATAAAGTATTTATGTCAGGTTAGCACATAATGCCATGCTTTGTTTGCAATTTTTATATTTGTACTTCACCATTTTCCATGACATTTATATAATTCTAAGGACACTGACTTAGAGGAGACATACACAAGAGGAGTGAAACTTGCCATTCTTGAAGTCATGGAGGACAATCTCGCAGGCAACAAAGAGATGTCAAAACTTCGCCATCATCCTGGAGGAAACTGTGGTTTTGGAGGACCTACCTGACTTTCCCACTGCTTTCATGGTACTCTTTGGACTTCTTTATGCTAAACATTGAGTATCCAAAAGGACTCAAATACACATTTGAGGAAGTGCAGAACATCTTAGTGGGATTGGGAGAAAAGTGCACCAACAGAGTTCAGTCCCTGAAGAATAAGCTTTTAAGATGCGTTTAGTGTTTTCAGATGCTTTTATTGTTAATTAGTACCTTCGTTATAATGATGATGTTTGTTAGGATATTGTGTTGAGGTGAATTTTATATTCAGACTTTTAGTCTTGAATTCTCTAAAAAAGTCATTTTAACAACTATCATTATTGATACACTTTTTGGACTGTTAGTGTAATTATAAGACATTTGTTTCCTGTGAGAATATTTAAAGGGATGGTTAACTCAAAAATGATAATTCATTATCATTTACATTTTTCTCAAACTCATATGACTTCCTTTCTTCTTTAGAACACAATAATATAAATGTAAACCCATATATTTTATATAAATCCTAATCCATATGATTTAATCCATGCCTTCTGAAGCAATACAATCAGATGTCAAGCTTTTTTAAAGAATTAGGAGTAACATTTTTGATCTTTCTCCCAAAAGTATTGCTTCAGAAAAATATAGATTAAACAATGTTTTTGTGCCTGTTCCACAGAAGAAAGGAAGTAATATGAGTTTGAGACAGAAAAAGTTAATTATAATGAATTATCATGTTTGAGTTAACTATGCCTTTAAAAGAAATTCTTGTCACAATGACAGCTAACTGAAATTACATTTAATTGCCTTACACATGCTTGTGAAAGTAAATTGCTGTTTGGAATAAATGTTTTGTTGTGTTAACTTGCTGTTTTCAGTTTTTGTCTTGGGCAATGCTATTGTAGTTTCCAGCCATAACGTATTATTTCTTAGTACCAATTTCCAATGGCATTTTTTTGTTCACTCAACTTAAGACATTGAGTTCTTCAGACAAAAAATGTTGAGTTGGCCCAGCTTAAAAAAGTTTGTTAAAGAATAGTTGGACCTCTCCAGAAAACTAACAATCTTAAGTTAACTCAACTAAACATTTTTTGTATGACTGACAACTTAATTTCAGTCAGTTTAACTGTTATTTACTAAAGTTGAGTAAACAAGAAAAAGCTAGGGGAAATTAGTACTAAGATTTTTTTTGTTGTACTGGCTTAAAATTTTTTACAGTGAATGCACCTGAACAAACCTTGTTCTCACACCAACATGAACATGGGCGAACAAATGGGCGCAAGTGCATTTGCTATTTAAACAACGTAGGTGCTGGACATGAAAATGATAACTGCGTCAGGCTGAAACTAGCAGGTGTATTATAGGGCCCTATATGTGGCTACAAGAAGGAGGGGAGGGCAAGCTATTTTGATTTGAGATTAGTGTGTTTTGGAATATTCCATCAACTCTGAATGATCGACAGCAAAGTGAAAAACATTGCAATCGTTACAAAATGTACCCTCACAGCCTCATTTTCATTCAGATATAATTAAATATGATGTCTGCCCTGACTAAAGCAACCTTTTCTTACCAAAGACAATGAACAAGAAGTCATTAATTTCTAATGGAGAGTCACAAGGGCTTGAACAGAATTGCTACCCTCTGTGAATGCAGGATTTTAGATCGAAATTGTGCTTCAGGTGCGTTTAAATTTTTAACCTTTTCAGACAACCCAGGATGCAACCCAATTTTTGTCTTACTCTACCCAAAACACTTGCTTCTTCCAAAGAACAGACAACTGTCTTCAGTAAAAGAAGAGTAAATGTTCCTACTGTTGTTCTCCTTCATTCGAGCCATTAACAGAAAAAAGTAAGGTCTGTATGCGTGAAAAGGTGGCTTCAGAAATAAATTGAGAGTTTACTATAGGACTATCACTAGGGGGCAGAATGCGACATACCTCACAGGTCAGACAGTGAAAAGCCACCTCACAAAGTATCAATGGAAACCTAATCCAATAATAGATATTTTATGTGAAAAATATATGTGAACGATAATTGCAAACCACTGTTCAGATTCAGCTTGCTGACATATGTACCCAGAGAGAAATTATATGATGGTGATGACTCAGAGCTGGAAGAAAAGTGATTCCTAATTGTTAAACTCAATAGTCCTTGCACCATAATTAAGTAAGAAATAAGTATTAAATAATACATAATCAGATTAGACCCTTCATACTTCATATGTCATTACCTCAGATATAACTGAACAGTGACCCTGAATTACAATGGCTGCAGGATCCAAGCATGAATTTTTATAACGTGGGTGGTTTACAGAATTAGTTCTCATCACTGCCTCACTTTGAGAACAAATATTAGCCCAAGCCCATTCAGATGGCACATTAGAGCCTCCTCTTTTGTTTTACTCTAACGTCTTAAATGTTTTATTATACAGTTTTCCCCCTAATGAAAATAGGAAGGAATTATTTTACTTTCAGAGCTGTTTTTGTGTAGGAGCATTACTTATCTCTAAACAGCTTCCACTGCAGACATACATAAATAGATGACAATTTTTCTCTGTAACCTCGTTTCATCGAAGCTAATCTGCCTCTTGAATCTCTTTGATAAGGCTGCCACCCTGACTAGATTTGTCAAAACATTTAATTTTGGGATTCAGTAATTAGAGACGAGACAATCCACTTAGTGCACAGTTCAATTAACATTGATACAGATGCCACTTTAGTCTAAGCATTGTTATTTTTATTTATTATTATTATTTTTTTAATCAGTATGAATTCCCTAGAACATGATGACTGGTTCTGGTTGTATTTGTATGTTTTTTAATAGTAAAAAAAAAGTTAAACCCTTGTTCAGTCTATACTGACTTGTCTTAGTGTTGTATAGACAAATAATTCAGACAGAACACACAGACAGAAAGTAACTGTGTCACAGTTTTAGTCGTAACAAGAAACATCTCACAAGAAGCACACAAACAATATATGCTATTTCAAATCAATGCTGAGTTTCCATTCAAAGTGCAGTATTCAGTGAGGTGAATTTTAAAGTAGTACAAACAAAAACACATTGTAAATTTAATAACAAAATATGTAAAATAAAATAAAAAACCCAACAACAACTATTGAATACTCTGACGGATGTCCTTAAAACTCAACAGGAGCAACAGTTAGAAATGCCCCCTTTTTGCAAGATGCCAAACAGTAACTCACCTAAAATCAAAAGCTATTGTCTCCTGGCCACTGCAAGTTTGTGATAAGTCTTGCAAGCTCTCATGTTGTGTTATTAACTCTACTTTTGATCTCTTTTGTTCACAATGTAATTTCAACATACTACTTATACAGTTCACTTATCTGTATATATGTACATTCTATAACAAAAATATACAAACATATTAAACATAAGTGCTATGTTAAACAACGGGACTAACCCTGTCATGCAAATTCTGCTTAAAGCTTAAGAATTTTTTTTTAATATAATACATTTTGTATAAACATTGCACTGTTGTGCACGTACATTGTTCACCAAAGCATCCTGTTTTAAACAGCTTTTACTAGTCTCTTTGAAGACTAGTAAATGGCAAAATGAATCATAGACTTGAAACAATGATCACAAAGATTATTAAAACTAGTTATAATACAAAAACATATAAACAATGACATTCAAACTGAACATCTCCTGGAATCCAAAGCATTCCGTCTGTTGTATTTCTTAAGGCTTTCCTTCTTGCCCAAGTGATCCAAACAAGTAAAATATTTGTATTGGGGAAGTTGCCCTGTCAACAATTCAGCCAACTGCGAGGGATCCCATGTAATTTTAAAACTAAACTGTTCACATTTCTATAATTTTCACAGTGATGGTCATACTCCAGTGTTGTTTACCACTGGTGCCCAGGCTGGGTAGGTGTCCAGGTTAAGCAGAGGTGTTGCCCATGTTGTGAGAGCTAATAGGACTGAAAGAAGGCCTATAACGTTTAAGCCCAGTCCTGCCTTTACCTATAGTGATAAGGAAACCACACAAAGCTTAGTTACTGTATATCATTATTTACCTCTGATACATTATGAAATTTACAATGCAAAACTCTTGCAAGTAACAAAATCCTAGGGACTCACCATGTCCATGGTTGTAAGATGACCATATGTGAAGACAATGGCATTAGGAGGATTAGAAACCGGAAGCAGAAACGAGAAGGACACACACAGGGCCACGGGAACCAGCATGTACAGAGGGTTGACTCCAATTGCCTCAGCCTAACAAAGATAATTTGTGATAAGAATAGCCCCAAAAAGTGACATGAAAGTAACATTTATTACATTTTACATATATTGAAATAACACATACCAGAGGGGCCAGTATTGGCAAAAAGATGGTCGTTGTGGCAGCATTGCTGGCCACCTCTGTGATAGAGGTAACAATAAGGCAGGCGATGGTGACAGTGGCTAAAGGAGGAAGGCTTCCCAAGGGAGTCAGCAATTCAGCAACCCAAGACGATAAACCAGAAATCTGTCGGGTGACAAAATAACGGAACATTTTCAGATCATCTTTAAAAGGTGAGTGAAAGTGTCCAACCAATATATTCATAACTCAAACGGAATTGCTTTGATAAATGTACCAACATCTCTTTGTATGCTTGTCAACAGAGTCTGGAGTCGTAATTTAGCTGTTTGTCAAGATAGGGCATCCAGACAGCCCGATATTGCATATGGAGAATGCAGCACAGTAGTCACCCTTTCTGCTTTGAAGATTTTAAAGACTGGACTTGCCATGACATTTGGGTGTCTGGATCAAAACAGCGCTGGAGCCTTGATGATAAGACCCCACCCCAGCCCACCTACACCAGGAGAATATTAAGAAGTAGACGCTCTTGTTTCCAGTTTTTGCGACTGACATGAAGAAGGAGCCGTTATGCTGAAACGACGTGCTTAAGTGCCAGTCTTATAATGGAGGCATGTAATTAGCTTGAATGGAACGTCAAAGCAGACAGAGAGTGACACGGTAAAATTGTTGTTCTCCTCGCAACATTAATGGGCTGCATGCTGTTACGAGGCTTTGATGTGATCCGTCTTTTCATTTATTTCTTTTAAAAGGAAATTAATGTTAAAGATTATGTGTAAAGGGAGCAATTGAGCTGTCCGGGGCTGTCCAAAGCCACCAGTGAATTAAACTGGCCTGTTTAATTGAATCCAGGCCTGTTAAAAAGGGCTATTAATTGATTCATCTATTAATGCGGTCTTGCACTTTTTATTAATTTCTCGTTTTTCTCTTACAGATATAATTGGGTTTCCATTAAATAATGATCCTACCTTTGTGCCTTCAGCCAAAGCAAAACCGCCACCCACGAGCAGACTGATCTCCCATGGCATACAGGCCTGGAAGTCCTTCCACGTTATCAAGGCCTCTGTCAAAGGGATTGACAATATTAATCAGAAATAAAACTGCTGACAGTGAGCCCCTAACCATTTTGAAGGTTTTCACACATGCACAAAGGAAATTAGTAAGCCGTACCATAGTGATCTAGTCTTAGTTTGTGTGCAGGGATGATGAACAGCATGAAACCCAGCAACAGAGCTACAGTGGCATCCGTAGCGTAACCTGGGTGACTGTAGAAATAACATACATAAAGGATAAATAAGAAGTCTAAAGACAAGTATTGAAGACAATGATGATTTCTAAAGTGCAGTAGTTATCTCTACATCTACATCAAAAGACGCTGAAAAATCACTCACTCAGAGAACAGCGAGGACCAGCCTGGCATGAAACCTGGGTTTCTCGTAAACCACAATATTGCCATCAGAATGAAGATGATCAAGGTCATAATCTCCTGGCAGCTGAATCAGAAGAGAAACAGTGATATAGAAAAATGGTCAACAATTCAGGCATCTCATTGCCCTAAATGTTGGAATACACTACATGACTTTTGCCCTGATTTGCAGTCTGGAGGAGTAAAGTAGTTGCTGAAAGTCAGAGCATCAGCCTGCAGATTCTGGGCAGACAGAGTTTACCGATTTCCATCTAGTCAGAAGATATCTAACATGTTTTGATATTTTGAGCCAAATTGAAAACATATTTGTCATGTTTCATCTCCTAGCAATGATATGCTTGTTTCTGCATAAGTTTGTTACGTTCAGAACAACTTGAAATAATTAGTGAATAATTCCCAGTTTTTCTTCAATTGCATGATGCCTAGTTGTATGGTGCTTAGATGCCTAAAAATTGTGTAGTGTATTCCAGTTTTAAGAAGAAATAACCTATGATAATAATCAAAATATTAAGACATAATCAGTTATTGGAATCCTTCTAACATTGCTAAAATGGCACATTCTGACATGTTAACACATAATGCACATGAACATTTAAAGGTAAGAATAAGTGTCTGGGATAAGTCACCTACTGTTTGGAAAAGAACCTACCCCAAAATCATGCCATTAATTGAGCAAAACTTGGGGACAAATACATTATTTAATAAATATTTGTCTGGGGAAAAATAAGTCACTTTCACACTTTTCAACAAAAAAAAAATTGAATAAAAGAAGGGTTCTAACCTTATGGGTCCCAGTGAGTTGTACTGATCCTGAAGCAGTTTGGCAGTGTTTTTTTCCCTTTCTGATCGCTGTCTGGAGCACAGACTGGCACGGAAGCTAGGGATGGATGGAGAAGCAGATATACTTTTATTGTTTGGTTCATTCACTGCCATTTCAATGCATACATGTAGTTAATTTTGATGGGTGGATGAATTGCTGAAATCTCTGTATATGACAAAAACCCATTTTAACTACATATGCGAACAATCACATCTTTGTCATGACGCCGCGCTTCCATGTTCGGTGAGTGATTCTTCATCAGGGAAAGAAGAAAAAATCTCAACAAATGTGAGATGAAAAAGTCTGCTCAATAAAACATGATTATCCTAGAGCAATGAGATCGGGTGGCTTTGAATGAGACTCTGAGCAGGACGAAGAAGATTGAAGACACATAGAGAAAGCTGAAGTGGTGAGGTGGGAAAAATGCAAACAGCAGCGTGATTTGAAATGATGAATTTAAATGAAATCCTAAGCCGAAGAGTAAAAATGAGGGACAGAGAAGGGTCAGGGAACGACTTATTGAATAGAAGACATTACGATCACTCACTTGGATCCGAGGAACATCCAGTGCAGGAATACCCATGACAAAATCAGCATAATTATGCAGATGGGAAGACAAAGCACGAACCAGTTTCCAAAATTAATGATGGTGCATTCTGGGTAGTACCTGAGGAAATGTCAAAAATGCACAACATGCACAGTTTAGATGGATAGACTGAACAAATGAACATAATACAGTAGAAATAATGAGAACAATATATATTAATATAGTTGCACACATTAGTTTAAAGGTAAGTACTGAACTCACTGATAGATATATTCAGCAAAGATGAGGTTTGTGGATGTTCCTGATAATGTGGTCAGCCCCCCAATTGATGAAGAGTAGGCAATGCAAAGTGACAATCCTTTGCACATCATGTGATCTTCATGGGTCCTGTATTTCCCATTATACGGCTGAGTTGGTGCCTATAATATTGAGAAATACCATTTTCTATGAAGGTAAGGAGATGGCTTTGCGTGTGTGCATTTTAATGTCAGTGTGTGTGTTTTACTGACCTTAACAGTTTCTGGTTCCTCAGGAGCTGTCTGAACTAGCTCCGTAATGCCTGCTTCAATGCTATAGAGTACAAAAAAAAAAAATCTCATTCAGTCTTAAAAATCTATTTGAATTTATATATCACCATTGCATTTATATATATATATATATATATATATATATATATATATATATATATATATATATATATATATATATATATATATATATATATATGATGTATATATGTTTACCTTTTTATCTTCTCAGACTGGTCATACTGGGCCTCAATATCTGGAAACAGATGTTTAATGTTTAAATGCTGCACCTTTAACTAGAAGGTTAAAGTTTAAAGTGATAATTTATTACTCAAGTTAAATGAAAGCTGCACCAGCTTACCTTCAAGCTGAAGAGCAGGGTTGGAGATGCCGCTTAACGCCCCCTTGTGGTCTTTGCTGGCCTCTTCATTTGCATTCAAAACCTGCTGGATCACTGCCTCCACAATTGGCATTACCATTGCCACAGTTGAGGTGTTGCTCAACCACATGGAGAGGAAAGCACAGCCAACCATGAACCCCAGCATCAACCTGTGAAACAAATTTCACAGTAAACAAACAGTGTTTGCATTGGTCGATCCTACTATAATATTTATAACACATCAAGTATCTTAATAAAATAAAAGTCTTACATGCCAGGGTTGACTCCAAGCGCAGTCACCAATCTGAGGGCAATTCTCCGGTGAAGACCCCATTTCTCAATTGCTGTTGCTAGACAGATGACCCCAAGAAGCAACAAGTGGAAGTCTTTGAAATATACAGATGCAACCTAAAGAAAAATTATCCGGTCAATGACATCTTGTGTTTGCAGTAGCTATCCACATTAGTAGTCCAGAAATATCGTAGTAAGGTTTCCATGAGATTTTCCAAAAGTAAAGCAACTGGCTCAGGAAAGTGTACCTGGGAGGACTTCATGATCCCAAAAAGAGGGAAAAGCAGTGCAGGGAGAAGTGCCGTCACAGACAGAGGCAAGACCTCTGTCATCCAGTAGACAGCCATTAATATCAGGATGTACGCACATTCTGCTTCCTAGTGGACATGATATCAGTGTTTATATCCATTCAGAAGATAAAAACACAAAAATTGTCTATCAAAATGTCTTTGCAAAAAAGGGCCTTTGTTTGAAAGTGATGTAAGAGAAAAGGACAATATTGACAACACATTTCAAACACAATACGGATGTGCCCAAAGTATTTTAGAAAATGTGCAATATAATATAAGACAAGCGTTTCTTACTAACTCTTACTTCATTACATTAGTTTTACTCAAAAAAAATGAATTCTAACATTATTCTAATTTAGAGCTGACCTTATAGAAAGTCTCTGCACATGACATTGTCACATATGTGTTCAAGCAAATCTAACCTTTGTTTTGATGATCAGTGGCAGCGGTAGCAAAGCCAATGGTGTGCTGATGATGATTAGGGGTTTCACGAAGCTCCAAGAAAGTCGCCTCATCCTGTGACTGAAATGGAATCAACTCAAGGACTTTGTCTGATGGCCTTTAAATAATGTGCGCTGATTAATCTTTGCCCTTGTACCATCCGCATCCACTGTTACTGGTCCATTCCGGGCATGTCATAAAGCCTTATGGCCATGGAGATTAAGCTTTAAGATTAGACTCCTGCCAGTCACAGCTTGTAAGTTCCTCCTAACTTGATACACTTATATTTACATTTTATGACCAAAGTTAACAACAAATTTGCATATGAGGTTATAAAAGCAAACATAATATACACAAACCCACTGACACGAGACATTGCCACAGACAATGACCTGGAATTCACACCTTTTTCTCCTAACAGCAAGAGTCATCACCGTTTCCCTTATTGGGCCCTAATCTGGCGGGGCACTGGGATCTGTTAAACAACAACCTAGGAGACTTCATAAACACAAACTCTAAGAAATCACACAGCAGGCGATAATCCGTACTGGGGTTTGTTTCCAAAGAATTAGAGTCCTCCTGTGGGAAATATGAAAGGAAAAAAATACATTAAAATAGAAGAAATATGAATACTCTAATTTCAAGCTTTTACTGTAATGCTCACATTTTTGTGTGAAAGCCCATTTATGCCTTGCAGTAAAATTATTAAAAACAAATAAATACAATATTTCTCATAATTTTGAACTTTATGTCTAATATCAATTTGTTTCTCCTGATAACAATTTTATATCTTGTAATTGCGAATCTCTTGTAATTGCAACTTCACATCTCATAATTGTTTAGTTCCAAACAATTCCGACTTTATTTCTATACTGTAGTGACTTTTTATGTACGATCATGACTTTGCATTTCACAATATCTCAGAATTGCAACTTTATTTCTCGTAATTGCAACTTTACTGTACATCTCAAAATTGTGACTTTCTCTCACAACTGCTACTTTATTTTATTAGAGCTTTAATTCCTACTTAAATCTTTATCTTACAATTGCCTTTTTATTTTTAACTGAGGCAGAAAAAGGCTTCCATAACTTTGTGAATCATATAATGTAAAATTTGCTAATGGAAAACCTGAAACCCCAGTGGAAAAAGTCAAAAGGAGCTGGCCTATGACCAGCTGTAATGTCAAATCTGTCTGAAGGTGTCGAGGTTAGTTGATGACTTCATGACCTACCTTTACGATTGTCATTTCACAGTCAGGATTACCAAGGATCTGAAATGTAAAATGGTGTTTCCTTGAAAAATCACTGGATAACTTGGGCTCAGTGGTTTTACAGAACACTCTCTTTATCCCTTGTACTATTACACATTAATCGCAATCCTCAAGCTTTCTCAAGGAACAAACAGAACAGCTCTATCAGAGATTACATAAAACTCCACTAATTAGTTATCAATATGAGCAATATAAAGATCAAAAGCCTTTTCCACTGTCCAAAGATTACAAAAGATTGCACAATACTGGTGGGAAAAATCTTGACTTACCTTTGACTTACTTTATTCATACACAGACAACTTAAGCGAAAAGATCGAACAATAACCTAACAACCTCATGTTGCCTTCAAAGCCCACCCAGTTTTTCATAATACCTTCATTTCAGCAAAAGTGTTTTCTTTGTTAAACCAGGATTACAGTAAACATTACAGTTTTTAAAGACACAGGAACCTGCAAAAATGCTGATATTCTTTTTATATTCACTGACAAAAAAACTTTGATCTTTGATGTTCTTTGATCTGCATCACTATAACCAATCAACAACAAATACATGCATTATTTTCAGTCCTATTTGACAACTTGTTTTTCACATTTATCCTCCACTTTCCTATTATCTGTTTTTTTTTTTGTCAACAGTTCTGTCTAGATTTGAAGTTTGATTAAGTATCAGTATTGTTCCTTACACAGAATGACAGAGGTAGGGTTTGTGCCAAAGAACATGATAAGCCAAATGTCTAATAAAACCAATTTTATTAAGCGCATCTTAGAAACTCACATCATGGAGAGACAGAAATAAAACTCAAACCTTTCATCACTATATGAGCCGTCTACAGTCGTTCTTTTTAGCCGTGAGTCATGTGGTGCTGGTGGTCTCGTTCACATTTGTTCAAAAGGAAACGCAGGAGGAGGTTCTTGACCTTTTCCTATAATTGCAGATCTTAGATTGCTCACCTCCTGATTAAATCCAGGCTATATATCATTTGCGAAGGCCTAATTAAAACCTCTTGAACTTGAGCTTTTTAGGCTTTCAAAGTGTTCCCGGAAATAACGTTACAGTTCATTCTTGTGTGGCAATATGGAGTAATCATGGAGGGATAATCTACTTTTTTTGTCTGTCTAATCTCACTTTTATATGCAGCTTTTGTACTAAAGTTAAACACTGGAAAATATGCTAATGCTGCATTTTTCACAGGATTGTAATGTTTGCTGCTTGTTCTACCAATAAGTATTTTACAAAATACAAAAGAAGTTATGAAAATCATAAAACTCCTTCATCTACTGCCAACTGATTACTAATTAACATTAATGAATGTTTCTAATGAATGGAAAACAAAACGGAGAGAGGTCCAGCAAATGGCCCAGCAACTCCCGGTTTTAATTACCATATTAGATATTCAAATAAATGATCTTGAGGAAGAACGCTTAAACTGTCTGAAGTCAAGAAATAGTGAAGCTGCAGAAGTCCCTGAGCAGCAGGATTGTGGGTAGCCTCTTAGCGATTCTAGTTGGTCGCCTTGGTGGTGGGCTTGGAGACCAGCAGTTTGCAGAGGGCAGTAGGCTGAATCTCGGCATTGTGCAGACATTCGGCCATCGCAGGTATCTGAGAGAAGTACTTCCTGGCCAGTGCGTGTTTCTGCTTGACATTATGGATAACTACCACATCATATGCCTGCAAGTGAAAACAGCTGGCATTTGTATCGTGGAACATATAGATTTGTTTTCAAAGTGGTGGCAGAGACAAATGTGTTTTGTATATGCACTACACATAAACACCATTTCTAAAATGGAGCTTTGCCAGGCGTACAGTGAATCACGATTATAGAGTTTTGGCAGATAAAGTTTATTATATATTATAAGTATTATTATATATTACACTATTCTGCACAGGTTTTCACTCTGATGGTCACCTCAAAAAAAAAAAAAAACATTTACTTAGTTTCAATACTTAGATTATAATCTAAAGGTGATGATACAAGGGCCAACTTTCTGAGAAAAAGGAAAATTCTGTCACTAATTACTCATCCTCATGTCGTTCCAAACCAAATCTTCGGAACACAAATTAATATATGTGAAATCTGAGACCTGTCTGTCCCTTCATAGAGAGCTGCGCAACTACCACTTCACATAAGTTCACAAAAAGATTGCAAAATGCAAGATTGCAAGATTTTCTAATAATACATTGAGCAGTTTAGTCCAAATGTTCTGAAGAGACTTGATTGCTTTATATTATGAACAGATTTAATTTAGGTTTTTATTAACATATAAATATTGATCAGTCAACATCTTCCCTGGTTCCTCCTGAAGCTCAAACATGCTGCTTAACACGAGAATGAACCTCATTGGTTCTTGAAGAAGCTCAAACGTGCTGCGTAACACGAGAATGAACCTCACTGGTTCTTGCGGAAGCTCAAACGTGCTGCATAACACGATAATAAACCTCACTGGTTCTTGAAGAAGCTCAAACGTGCTGCATAAACAAGAATGAACCTCACTGGTTCTTGAAGAAGCTCAAACGTGCTGCGTAACATGAGAATAAACCTCATTGGTTCTTGCGGAAGCTCAAACGTGCTGCATAAACAAGAATGAACCTCACTTGTTCTTGAAGAAGCTCAAACGTGCTGCATAACACGAGAATGGAACTCATTGGTTCTTGAAGAAGCTCAAACGTGTTGCGTAACATGAGAATGAACCTCACTGGTTATTGAAGAAGCTCAAATGTGCTGCGTAACACGAGAATGAACCTCATTGGTTCTTGCTGAAGCTTAAATGTGCTGCATAAAACAAGAATGAACTTCATTGGTTCTTGAAGAAGCTCAAATGTGCTGCATAAAACAAGAATGAACCTCATTGGTTCTTAAAGAAACTCAAATGTGTTGCGTAACATGAGAATGAATCTCATTGGTTGTTGAAGAAGCTCAAACGTGCTGCGTAACACGAGAATGAACCTCATTGGTTCTTGAAGAAGCTCAAACGTGCTGCATAAACAAGAATGAACCTCATTGGTTCTTGCTGAAGCTCAAACGTGCTGCGTAACACGATAATAAACCTCATTGGTTCTTGAAGAAGCTCAAACGTGTTAGGCATAAAACAAGAATGAACCTCATTGGTTCTTGCTGATGCTCAAACGTGTTGCGTAACATGAGAATGAACCTCATTGTTTCTTGCGGAAGCTCAAACGTGCTGCATAAACAAGAATGAACCTCACTGGTTCTTGAAGAAGCTCAAACGTGCTGCGTAACACGAGAATGAACCTCATTGGTTCTTGAAGAAGCTCAAACGTGCTGCATAACACGAGAATTAACCTCATTGGTTCTTGCTGAAGCTCAAACGTGTTGCGTAACATGAGAATGAACCTCATTGTTTCTTGCGGAAGCTCAAACGTGCTGCATAAACAAGAATGAACCTCACTGGTTCTTGAAGAAGCTCAAACGTGCTGCATAAACAAGAATGAAACTCACTGGTTCTTGAAGAAGCTCAAACGTGCTGCATAACACGAGAATGGAACTCATTGGTTCTTGAAGAAGCTCAAATGTGTTGTGTAACATGAGAATGAACCTCACTGGTTATTGAAGAAGCTCAAACGTGCTGCGTAACACGAGAATTAACCTCATTGGTTCTTGCTGAAGCTCAAACGTGTTGCGTAACATGAGAATGAACCTCATTGGTTCTTGCGGAAGCTCAAACGTGCTGCATAAACAAGAATGAACCTCATTGGTTCTTGAAGAAGCTCAAATGTGTTGCATAAAACAAGAATGAACCTCATTGGTTCTTGAAGAAGCTCAAATGTGTTGCGTAACATGAGAATGAACCTCATTGGTTCTTGAAGAAGCTCAAACGTGCTGCGTAACACGAGAATTAACCTCATTGGTTCTTGCTGAAGCTCAAACGTGTTGCGTAACATGAGAATGAACCTCATTGGTTCTTGCGGAAGCTCAAACGTGCTGCATAAACAAGAATGAACCTCACTGGTTCTTGAAGAAGCTCAAATGTGCTGCATAAAACAAGAATGAACCTCATTGGTTCTTGAAGAAGCTCAAATGTGCTGCGTAACACGAGAATGAACCTCACTGGTTCTTGAAGAAGCTCAAACGTGCTGCATAACACGAGAATGGAACTCATTGGTTCTTGAAGAAGCTCAAATGTGTTGCGTAACATGAGAATGAACCTCATTGGTTCTTGAAGAAGCTCAAACGTGCTGCGTAACACGAGAATGAACCTCATTGGTTCTTGCTGAAGCTCAAACATGTTGCGTAACATGAGAATGAACCTCATTGGTTCTTGCGGAAGCTCAAACGTGCTGCATAAACAAGAATGAACCTCATTGGTTCTTGCTGAAGCTCAAACGTGCTGCGTAACACAAGAATGAACCTCACTGGTTCTTGCTGAAGCTCAAATGTGTTGCGTAACATGAGAATGAACCTCATTGGTTCTTGAAGAAGCTCAAATGTGCTGCATAAAACAAGAATGAACCTCATTGGTTCTTGCTGAAGCTCAAACGTGTTGCGTAACATGAGAATGAACCTCATTGGTTCTTGCGGAAGCTCAAATATGCTGCATAAACAAGAATGAACCTTATTGGTTCTTGAAGAAGCTTAAACGTGCTGCGTAACACGATAATAAACCTCATTGGTTCTTGAAGAAGCTCAAACGTGCTGCATAAAACAAGAATGAACCTCATTGGTTCTTGCTGAAGCTCAAACGTGTTGCGTAACATGAGAATGAACCTCATTGGTTCTTGCTGAAGCTCAAACGTGCTGCATAAACAAGAATGAACCTCACTTGTTCTTGAAGAAGCTCAAACGTGCTGCATAACACAAGAATGAACCTCATTGGTTCTTGAAGAAGCTCAAACGTGCTGCGTAACACGAGTATGAACCTCATTGGTTCTGGCAGAAGCTCAAACGTGCTGCATAACACGAGAATGGAACTCATTGGTTCTTAAAGAAGCTCAAATGTGTTGCGTAACATGAGAATGAACCTCACTGGTTATTGAAGAAGCTCAATCGTGCAGCGTAACACGAGAATGAACCTCATTGGTTCTTGCTGAAGGTCAAACGTGTTGCGTAACATGAGAATGAACCTTATTGGTTCTTGCGGAAGCTCAAACGTGCTGCATAAACAAGAATGAACCTCACTGGTTCTTGAAGAAGCTCAAATGTGCTGGATAAAACAAGAATGAACCTCATTGGTTCTTGAAGAAGCGTGCTGCATAAAAAGAATGAGCCTCACTGGTTCTTGAAGAAGCTCAAATGTGCTGCATAAAACAAGAATGAACCTCATTGGTTGTTGAAGAAGCTCAAACGTGCTGCGTAACACGAGAATGAACCTCATTGGTTCTTGCTGAAGCTCAAACGTGTTGCGTAACATGAGAATGAACCTCTTTGGTTCTTGCGGAAGCTCAAACGTGCTGCATAAACAAGAATGAACCTCATTGGTTCTTGCTGAAGCTCAAACGTGCTGCGTAACACAATAATAAACCTCATTGGTTCTTGAAGAAGCTCAAACGTGCTGCATAAAACAAGAATGAACCTCATTGGTTCTTGCTAAAGGTCTAACGTGTTGCGTAACATGAGAATGAACCTCATTGGTTCTTGAAGAAGCTCAAACGTGCTGCGTAACACGAGAATGGAACTCATTGGTTCTTGAAGAAGCTCAAACGTGTTGCATAACATGAGAATGAACCTCACTGGTTATTGAAGAAGCTCAAACATGCTGCGTAACACGAGAATGAACCTCATTGGTTCTTGCGGAAGCTCAAACGTGCTGCATAAACAAGAATGAACCTCACTGGTTCTTGAAGAAGCTCAAATGTGCTGCATAAAACAAGAATGAACCTCATTGGTTCTTGAAGAAGCTCAAATGTGTTGCGTAACATGAGAATGAACCTCATTGGTTCTTGAAGAAGCTCAAACGTGCTGCGTAACACGAGAATGAACCTCATTGGTTCTTGCTGAAGCTCAAACATGTTGCGTAACATGAGAATGAACCTCATTGGTTCTTGCGGAAGCTCAAACGTGCTGCATAAAACAAGAATGAACCTCATTGGTTCTTGCTGAAGCTCAAACGTGCTGCGTAACACGATAATAAACCTCATTGGTTCTTGAAGAAGCTCAAACGTGCTGCATAAAACAAGAATGAACCTCATTGGTTCTTGCTAAAGGTCTAACGTGTTGCGTAACATGAGAATGAACCTCATTGGTTCTTGAAGAAGCTCAAACGTGCTGCGTAACACGAGAATGGAACTCATTGGTTCTTGAAGAAGCTCAAACGTGTTGCATAACATGAGAATGAACCTCACTGGTTATTGAAGAAGCTCAAACATGCTGCGTAACACGAGAATGAACCTCATTGGTTCTTGCGGAAGCTCAAACGTGCTGCATAAACAAGAATGAACCTCACTGGTTCTTGAAGAAGCTCAAATGTGCTGCATAAAACAAGAATGAACCTCATTGGTTCTTGAAGAAGCTCAAATGTGTTGCGTAACATGAGAATGAACCTCATTGGTTCTTGAAGAAGCTCAAACGTGCTTGCGTAACACGAGAATGAACCTCATTGGTTCTTGCTGAAGCTCAAACATGTTGCGTAACATGAGAATGAACCTCATTGGTTCTTGCGGAAGCTCAAACGTGCTGCATAAACAAGAATGAACCTCATTGGTTCTTGCTGAAGCTCAAACGTGCTGCGTAACACGATAATAAACATCATTGGTTCTTGAAGAAGCTCAAACGTGCTGCATAAAACAAGAATGAACCTCATTGGTTCTTGCTGAAGCTCAAATGTGTTGCGTAACATGAGAATGAACCTCATTGGTTCTTGCGGAAGCTCAAACGTGCTGCATAAAACAAGAATGAACCTCATTGGTTCTTGAAGAAGCTCAAACGTGTTGCGTAACATGAGAATGAACCTCATTGGTTCTTGCGGAAGCTCAAACGTGCTGCGTAACACGAGAATGAACCTCATTGGTTCTTGAAGAAGCTCAAACGTGTTGCGTAGCATGAGAATGAACCTCATTGGTTCTTGAAGAAGATCAAACGTGCTGCATAACATAAGAATGAACCTCACTGGTTCTTGAAGAAGCTAAAACGTGCTGTGTAACACAAGAATGAACCTCACTGGTTCTTGAAGAAGCTCAAACGTGCTGCATAACACGAGAATCAACCTCACTGGTTCTTGAAGAAGCTCAAACGTGCTGCGTGACACGAGATGAACCTCATTGGTTCTTGAAGAAGCTCAAACGTGCTGCATAACACAAGAATGAACCTCACTGGTTCTTGAAGAAGCTCAAACATGCTGCGTAACACGAGAATGAACCACATTGGTTCTTGAAGAAGCTCAAACGTGCTGCGTAACATGAGAATGAACCTCATTGGTTCTTGCGGAAGCTCAAATGTGCTGCGTAACATGAGAATGAACCTCATTGGTTCTTGAAGAAGCTCAAACGTGCTGCGTAACACGAGAATGAACCTCATTGGTTCTTGAAGAAGCTCAAATGTGTTGCGTAACATGAGAATGAACCTCATTGGTTCTTTAAGAAGCTCAAATGTGCTGCGTAACATGAGAATGAACCTCATTGGTTCTTGAAGAAGCTCAAACGTGCTGCGTAACATGAGAATGAACCTCATTGGTTCCTGAAGAAGCTCAAACGTGCTGCGTAAACAAGAATGAACCTCATTGGTTCTTGCTGAAGCTCAAACGTGCTGCGTAACACAATAATAAACCTCATTGGTTCTTGAAGAAGCTCAAACGTGCTGCGTAACATGAGAATGAACCTCATTGGTTCTTGAAGAAGCTCAAACGTGCTGCGTAACACGAGAATGAACCTCACTGGTTCTTAAAGAAGCTCAAACGTGCTGCATAAAACAAGAATGAACCTCATTGGTTCTTGAAGAAGCTCAAACGTGCTGCGTAACACAAGAATGAACCTCACTGGTTCTTGAAGAAGCTCAAACGTGCTGCGTAACATGAGAATGAACCTCATTGGTTCTTGCGGAAGCTCAAATGTGCTGCATAAACAAGAATGAACCTCATTGGTTCTTGCTGAAGCTCAAACATGCTGCGTAACACAATAATAAACCTCATTGGTTCTTGAAGAAGCTCAAACGTGCTGCATAAACAAGAATGAACCTCATTGGTTCTTGAAGAAGCTTAAACGTGCTGCATAAAACAAGAATGAACCTCATTGGTTCTTGAAGAAGCTCAAACGTGCTGCGCAACACAAGAATGAACCTCACTGTTTCTTGAATAAGCTTAAATGTGCTGCGTAACACAAGAATGAACCTCACTGGTTCTTGAAGAAGCTCAAACGTGTTGCGTAAAATGAGAATGAACCTCACTGGTTCTTGAAGAAGCTCAAACGTGCTGCATAAAACAAGAATGAACCTCATTGGTTCTTGAAGAAGCTCAAACGTGCTGCGTAACACAAGAATGAACCTCACTGGTTTTTGAAGAAGCTCAAATGTGCTGCGTAACACAAGAATGAACCTCACTGTTTCTTGAAGAAGCTCAAATGTGTTGCGTAACATGAGAATGAACCTCACTGGTTCTTGAAGAAGCTCAAACGTGCTGCGTAACACAAGAATGAACCTCATTGATTCTTGAAGAAGCTCAAATGTGCTGCGTAACACAAGAATGAATCTCATTGATTCTTGAAGAAGCTCAAATGTGCTGCTTAAACAAGAATGAACCTCATTGGTTCTTGCTGAAGCTCAAATGTGTTGCGTAACACAATAATAAACCTCATTGGTTCTTGAAGAAGCTCAAACGTGCTGCATAAACAAGAATGAACCTCATTGGTTCTTGCTGAAGCTCAAACGTGTTGCGTAACATGTGAATGAACCTCATTGGTTCTTGAAGAAGCTCAAACGGGCTGCATAAAACAAGAATGAACCTCATTGGTTCTGGCTGACGCTCAAAAGTGTTGCGTAACATGAGAATGAACCTCATTGGTTCTTGCGGAAGCTCAAACGTGCTGCATAAACAAGAATGAAACTCACTGGTTCTTGAAGAAGCTCAAACGTGCTGCATAACACGATAATAAACCTCATTGGTTCTTGCTGAAGCTCAAACGTGCTGCGTAACGTGAGAATGAACCTCATTGGTTCTTGCTGAAGCTCAAACGTGTTGCGTAACATGTGAATGAACCTCATTGGTTCTTGAAGAAGCTCAAACGTGTTGCGTAACATGTGAATGAACCTCATTGGTTCTTGAAGAAGCTCAAACGGGCTGCATAAAACAAGAATGAACCTCATTGGTTCTGGCTGACGCTCAAAAGTGTTGCGTAACATGAGAATGAACCTCATTGGTTCTTGCGGAAGCTCAAACGTGCTGCATAAACAAGAATGAAACTCACTGGTTCTTGAAGAAGCTCAAACGTGCTGCGTAACACAAGAATGAACCTCATTGGTTCTTGAAGAAGCTCAAACGTGCTGTGTAACACGAGAATGAACCTCATTGGTTCTTGAAGAAGCTCAAATGTTTGCGTAACATGAGAATGAACCTCATTGGTTCTTGCTGAAGCTCAAACGTGTTGCGTAACATGAGAATGAACCTCATTGGTTCTTGCGGAAGCTCAAACGTGCTGCATAAACAAGAATGAACCTCATTGGTTCTTGCTGAAGCTCAAACGTGTTGCATAACATGTGAATGAACCTCATTGGTTCTTGAAGAAGCTCAAACGGGCTGCATAAAACAAGAATGAAACTCACTGGTTCTTGAAGAAGCTCAAACGTGCTGCATAACACAAGAATTAACCTCATTGGTTCTTGCAGAAGCTCAAACGTGCTGCGTAACATGAGAATGAACCTCATTGGTTCTTGCTGAAGCTCAAACGTGTTGCGTAACATGTGAATGAACTTCATTGGTTCTTGAAGAAGCTCAAACGGGCTGCATAAAACAAGAATGAACCTCATTGGTTCTGGCTGACGCTCAAAAGTGTTGCGTAACATGAGAATGAACCTCACTGTTTCTTGGAAGCTCAAACGTGCTGCATAAACAAGAATGAAACTCACTGGTTCTTGAAGAAGCTCAAACGTGCTGCATAACACAAGAATTAACCTCATTGGTTCTTGCAGAAGCTCAAACGTGCTGCGTAACATGAGAATGAACCTCATTGGTTCTTGCTGAAGCTCAAACGTGTTGCGTAACATGTGAATGAACTTCATTGGTTCTTGAAGAAGCTCAAACGGGCTGCATAAAACAAGAATGAACCTCATTGGTTCTGGCTGACGCTCAAAAGTGTTGCGTAACATGAGAATGAACCTCATTGGTTCTTGCGGAAGCTCAAACGTGCTGCATAAACAAGAATGAAACTCACTGGTTCTTGAAGAAGCTCAAACGTGCTGCGTAACACAAGAATGAACCTCATTGATTCTTGAAGAAGCTCAAATGTGCTGCGTAACACAAGAATGAATCTCATTGATTCTTGAAGAAGCTCAAATGTGCTGCGTAACACGAGAATGAACCTCATTGGTTCTTGCTGAAGCTCAAACGTGCTGCATAAACAAGAATGAACCTCATTGGTTTTTGCTGAAGCTCAAACGTGCTGCATAAACAAGAATGAACCTCATTGATTCTTGAAGAAGCTCAAACATGCTGCATAACACGAGAATGAACCTCATTGGTTCTTGCTGAAGCTCAAACGTGCTGCGTAACACAAGTATGAACCTCATTGATTCTTGAAGAAGCTCAAACGTGCTGCATAACACGAGAATGAACCTCATTGATTCTTGAAGAAGCTCAAACATGCTGCATAACACGAGAATGAACCTCATTGGTTCTTGCTGAAGCTCAAACGTGCTGCGTAACACAAGAATGAACCTCATTGATTCTTGAAGAAGCTCAAACATGCTGCATAACACGAGAATGAACCTCATTGGTTCTTGCTGAAGCTCAAACGCGTTGCGTAATGCGAGAATGAATCTCATTGGTTCTTGAAGAAGCTCAAACATGCTGCATAACACAAGAATGAACCTCATTGGTTCTTGCTGAAGCTCAAACGCGTTGTGTAATGCGAGAATGAATCTCATTGGTTCTTGAAGAATCTCAAACGTGGTGCATAACACGAGAATGAACCTCACTGGTTCTTGCTGAAGATTTAAGCCTAAATTGAATCTGTTTATCATATAAAGCAATTATGTCTCTTCAGAAAATTTTTCATCAAAATATATCTTCATTTGTTTTTTAAAGATGAACGAAAGTCTTACGGTTTTGGAACGACATGAGGGTGAGTATTTAATGACAGAATAAATGTTTCTGGGTGAACTATAACTTTAAATATCTGCTATTATTTGATTTACTGAGTTGCCCTTTGACGTTTAATCACTTTCAGTGTGAAAGACATTCGAAAGCAGTAGTGGCCGCAATACCTTTCCGATGTTCTCCAGTTTCAGATGTGCAGGGGCCTCGTCCTTCGTGAGGAGGATGCAGTTCCATGGGCTCCAGTCCAAATGCTTATCCCAGCGCACTAGCATTAAATCATGAAGGTCTTTCCAGCCGCTCAAAGCAGACTGAGCTCCCCAAAGCACATCCACCAGGTACCGCAGGTCCTGTTCCTAATGAGGACAATAAATGTCTTGAACTTGCACAGTTCAAGCACAGCACAAACTTGGTGTTTCATTCATCTATTAAAGGTGGACTAAGCAATTGTTTCCTGCACTTTCAACCAAAAAAGGAAATAAAAAAAATCATGCATCTACATTAGGATGGTCCCTCCTAATGTTGGCGGCCATGTTGAAATCACATGACCAACAGAGTCTTTGACAAGTTAATAAGCAAAAACATCACATTCACACTAGTAGGAGTCAAGTCATGTATTATATGTTTTTACGTAGACTAATTTCAGTGAGCAAAACATAAATGCGAAATTACTTACTGCACCCTAAAAACTACTGAGTTCACTACGGAAACCAAATGACTCTTTCCACATATTCTTAAAATGAATTACCAACAAATGCATAAACATTACCTGCAACAGGTAAGTGATTTTGGCATCTGGGCTGCATTCGGCCTCAGTGTCACGCAAGGACCTGAGAATGTTCTTGTAAAGAGAGAAGTCTTCTCTTTGACGGGCTTCATTGTCTAATTCCATACAGCGGCGACAGAGGCCGACTGAAGATGCGTTAGTCTTCAGAGGGAAGTCAGTGGATGACTGATACTCATTACAGCCACGACACAAATGGATGTTCTTTTTCAGATCAGCAGGATCCTGAGGCACCTTTGGAGAGCAGGGTAAATATTGAGTTGTTTCAAAGAGTGAGAAAACCAAACAAAACCTAAGTTGCATTTCAGTGTCTTTAGAACTGGAAGTGATGTTATAGCTAATCTCACATTAACTTTGAAATTTTGTTGTAGTCGAAACCAGCTTATTTGTGCCCAAGTTAAGACCAAGACCAGAAAATGGTTAACTGAGACTCTTGGACCAAGACCATGAAAATATGGTCTTTAGACTCAGACTCGAGGACCTAGACCAAGACCAATACCATGAAAATATGGTCTTTAGACTCAAGTACCAAGATGAGTTTATGAAAATACTGTCTTCATGTTGTCATAGACATTAGGAGCATGTGGGCATGGTCTTGACATGGACTCAACCCTCTTTTGGTCTTGACTGAGACTTGAATGCGCTAATCTTGACTACAACACTGCTTTAGCCACATACCCGTAGAAGTTTGGACACCTGAGGGTTGAACGCAGGGGTTTTGATGTACTGGAGGAAGAGGGTTGATATCCTCTTTCTCAACCCACCCAGGTTGCTCTTTTTCACACCCCTCATCAGCAGGTCCATCTCCCTGTCAATCAAGTCCACTATGTCCTGTGTTAGCTTGCATTTATGTTCCTGTTCACAAGTACATTTGAAAAATTAGATGAGCAAATGAATGTGTTAAGGAAATTGGTTATATTTTGTCCATATTTTGTACTACAGATCTGGAACTGGCCTTCACAGTGTGTTTGAGAGTGAGTAGCACATCCAGACGTTCGTCCTTTGTGAATTGAGCCTGTGTGACGCTACTGTACAGGTCTCGCATCTCCTTGGCTCTTATGGTGAACTGTGTGTCCATTTGTGTCATCTTCCCATCAAATGCACGCCATCTCTTTGGTGCTGCAGACTGAGGAGAAGTCAAAAACAAACGTCTTAATTTGTTTAAGTTTTGCATTTAGGAGGATGCTAGGACAACATTTTACTAAAGAAAATGTTAAGGACAGCTTTGTTTATTTATAACCAATGTAAATTCTGGGTCATGAAGCAAAAACTGTTGAGAACCACTGCTATAGATGAGGTAAATGAAACACTAGAGTGTCTGTTCTGACTTTTGATCTAGCTTACTATCAGTTGGTTATCATTAGCCACCCACATTTTATTACACTGATATTTCTACTGGAGCAACATTTGGTTAAGCGCCTTGCACAATGGACACAATGGGGAAAGTTATGAAGCAGCAATATTCAAAATACTAAACCAAATGAATCTTCTGCCATCCAGATTTACTAAAAGTAATAATATAACAATTACTGTATGTTCTATTTGTTTCCAAATAAAAAAAAAACATATTCAATCATTTCCTTTTTTGCACTTTTGTTCTAAAGCAATACAGCATGCTCATGATGATACAACCGATTAGCAAAGATTGACACCTTGTTGAGGAAGGCTTGTATAGCCTTATCCTGGTTCCTCGTGCTGGCATCCATTCTGTGCCGCTCTATGGAGGAGATGAACTGGGTCTCTTGCTCCAGTAGAGCGCACAGCGCTGCCTTTCTCTCCGCACCAGATAAGGTGACATTGATGCGTTCCACTTCCTCTATCCTCCATTCTGACATTCAGAGACGAAGAATAAGGACCATCACACTGACTTATATCCAAATCACTGCACACATTACAACACGTATATATCTCCATATCCATTAATATATACAGTAGTGGCAGGAAAAAATATGTGAACCCCTTGCAGAATCTGTAAAATGATTTTTAAGAGGGATCATTCAAACTGCATGTTATTTTTTATTTAGTACTGTTCTGAATAAGATATTTTACATAAAAGATGTTTACATATAGTCCACAAGACTATAAATTCTGAGGACAATTAAGGGACTCAAACACAACTATTAAAAAAAGGTTCAAACATTCACTGATGCTCCAGAAGGAAACACGATGCATTTAAGTACCAGTGAACCGGAAGTAGCAAGTGAGTTTTCTTCAGTGCTGTGACGTATTTCCAAGTAAAATGGAATATTGAATAGAGGGCAGGGTTTTACTTCAGCGCTCCTCCTCTCCATCTCGCGCTTATACAGTATCAGACTAACGGTTGGAAGGGAGTGGTTAAGAATTTTCAAACCTAAGCCGTCAAACTGACATCATCCGAGAAGGAACGCCATTTCCAGACCGTAAGTAACTTTTCAGATTTTGATTAAAGATTACAGCGTCAAACTATTTTTTTCTGTGTATTTACTTGCACAGATTAATTGTTCACCCTAAGACCTGTAATATGTGCTAACAAGATAAATAGGGTAAATTTTGATTTCATGACGACTTTAAGAGTCAGGGGGGATGAAAACTATTGAACACGATGAATATTTTATAAAATTTTATTTTTTAGAAGCAACAGAAGATACTTACATGAAAGAACTTCCCGGAAGACAAATGAAGTACAAATTTACCTTGATCTTCAAATTCAAAGATATATATCAATATATATCAATATATATATATCAATATATATATCAATATATATATATATATATATATATATATATATATATATATATATATATATATATATGTATATATATATATATATATATATATATATATATATATATATATATATATATATATATATATTCATTGATGAATTCATTTAATAAAAATTACAAATGTCTTTACTGTCACTTTTGATCAATTGAATGCATCCTTGATAATTAAAATCTTAATTTCTTTATTTCTTAAAAACAAACGGTAGAGTAAAAAACATATAAAACATATAAAAAGCATTTATTTTAACCAGTTAATTTGCATGTTACCCACCAATTGGCTACAAAATGACACACACGCAATTTAATATGACCAAAAATAAAAATTATTATGAGTCAAATAAAAGTTATTTGTAGATTGATGTTCCTAAAAAGTTTAAAAACTGAAAATTGCTCTTTTTGTTTGAGCATCCTGTCTAGTCTGACATAGCAACACTGTTTCAACCAATGGCGAGTATTTGGATGCGGGACTATCTGTGTGATTATGTTTTTTCAGAAAGACTTGAGACTACAATAAAGTCATTATTTTTGTTATTCCAGGTGGTGACTCTAGTGGTGCAGATAATACATTATTCACCTATAAGTAAGTAGCATTGCTGCTTGTAGTAAACTCACTCACTTTTTAAGGCGTTATAAAGCAGATCAAAGTCTCCCTTCGACTCTGGATTCATCCTGCGGTGATATTCATCTCTGATCTGCTGCTCTTTCTCCTCTTTCTTCCTTCTCTTTTCATTTTCCATCCACACCAGGTGCTGCTCTTTAGCCTGTCTCAAGCTGTCTGTGAAGCACTTGGCTAGCCAGCGCCTGACATGTGACTGTAGTGTAATGACCTAAGGGAAACATACACATATAAGCATTTGAACAGTGAATGCAAAGAATGAATGCAATTCTCTCTAAACCCCTCCAAACACACGTACAGCTCTCAGTCTCTTGCTGTGATACTCTTCTGCAGTGATGTAAGTCCCTGGGGTAATGAGCTTGTCCTCCATGTTGGACACATAACAGCCGATTTTGGTCATCTGAGTCGAGGCGTTCCTATAGCACTGCTGAACCTGGTCTTTCAACTCAACCGTCTGGTTAAAGGGAAAAGAAAATTAGGGGTGTACAGTCCAAACAGCAACCCAAAATTGGTCTAAGATTTGCACCGTTCATACGTTTGGGGTCTGTGAGATCTTTTAATGTTTTTGAAAGTAGTCCCTTATGCTCAACAAGGCTGCATTTATTTGATCAAAAATACTGTTAAAACCTGAAATATTATTATAATTTAAAATAACTGCGGCCATCTCTGATATCACTGCGGCCAAGTAGCAGTGCTTCGCCTGTGATGGAATACGCAGGCCACAAGAAGTAATTAGGTGGGTTTTTTTTTTTTTTTGGATCACTTTTACTCTGGACATGCTAGCTGGCAACATAGGATTCCATTCATTATGCTAAGCTAAGCTTGCGGCGACCCTGACAAACTAAAACAATGCATGCACTGAGACAAAAATGCATTTGCCCACATATCTAAATGTAGGAAAGAAGTTGAATAAGCCCTATTTCTAAAAACGGTGGAGTGTTCCTTTAAATAGAGCGCTTAGCAAGCTAAAGAGAAAATTGTAACCAGGCAACAGACAAGTGACCAATTGTCTCTGAGAATTCCAGGCCGAGAACGGTTTGTAATCGTGCCGTGCCATACCAGGCTCAAGTGGAATCACAACTGGAACCGTTCCTTACCAATCTAAGAACTATTCGGCCCGACAGTGGAAAAGCAGCTATACACTCCATTTTATCCACTCCATGTGTTTGTATGTGTGCACCTGTGTATCCCTGCTGAAGATCTCGATGCCCCTGTCAGGCCTCTTCTTAGGCATCGTCTGTACAGCAGCATGATGATACTCAGCTTTGGTCACCTTATGACGGTATCCTCCCAGAAATGCCTTCCCAAGTGGCTCTCTCTATCTCGACCACCACGTCCTGACATGCATCTGTGTCTTAAAGCCAGAAACTTTGAACAGTGAATTTATTTTTTATCTAACCTAATAATACCTTAGTCAGTGAGCCATAAGTTTGACTGTACCTGTTTGCACTCTGACAGTGATGACATCCGGCATGTTGTACTCCTGCTGTGGTTTGACTGGTTTCATGGGGTAATTCTCCGGGTCTAATGAGCTCATCTCAAATTGGACCATCCCATGTGGCTGTACGCCAATATCCATCAGCGTCTGGTCATCATCTACACTTTTTTCTAGACAAAACGTAAAACTAAATTAAAAAAAGATACTTATAATGTGTCGTTTCCATCATGGTACAGTTCTTTTATTCTCAGAAGTGTCTCAATTTTCCACGATTTCTCTTATGAAGGACAATTTTAAGAATCTTTTGTCTTACCGTCAAGAGTAATTTGAATGATGTCTGATGGGACCCTCAGCTCGAAGCTGAAGTGTTTTTTCAGATCCAGGATTGTGAGGCCAATAGTGAAGGCCACCGTCATCATGTGCCTCTCTGGCATCAGCAAGATCTTAACTGGAAGAACAAGAAATACAATTGCATTTCAATTACTGAAATAAATATTAATATAAAAATGAATTTACAAAAAAAAAAACTGAGATGGTACTATGGAACGCTAATGGTACCACTTTTTTTCTTTTTTTACCATGGTATTGAATGATTACCACATTCCTATACCATGGTATTTACTTGGCATTCCTATTCTATTTCAACTTCTATTTTGGATTAAAATATTTCCCCACCGAACTATACGTTTATTTTTAGTGTTTAAACAAACTTGTAAAACTTCAGGGACCAGTTCTCACTATTAACTAGTTGCTTATTAGGTTGCATATTGTATATGGGGTGTTTATTAAAGTATATATGTATTTTTTTCCGCCACTAGAGGTCGCTTATTTAAAACAGGCATAGCTTGATGATGCCTGGATTTTGCAGAGCTTTTATTATGCCTCAGACGATGGCTTCCGCTTTTTCCGGTCATGTGTATGTGGATCTATGATGTGGGGTAACGCAGCACTATTTTATCATATTAGATACATTATTTGAGTGTGTTAAAAGTTATGTTATAACGCTACTCTGTGTGTTTGCTCGGCGGCTACTGTGAGACTTGTTGCACACTGCAGTAAACTAGATCAGTATTAGGCATGGTAAAACATGGTACTCGCGGTAAATCAAGAAAAATGGATTTAAACAATAAGACTGACTGCGTTGAGCCATATAACAATGACTAGTTTTCTCACCTGGTAATAAAACACATAATATATTAAAGCGTCTTTGCTGTTTCCATGGTTGCTACAAAATAAAACCGGATATGGAGATAAACGTGTGTATGATGTAATTGACAGGAGACGCACGGACATGTCCTGGTTAAAATTGCTTATTTTTTCTATGGATTTAAACATTCTTGGAAACATTTGGGATAGTGTAAGTACAAACTATATAACATTGTTCAAGTGGTTTTTAGATATTTTAATCCAAAAAACTTACATATTGTGCCTTTAAGATCCTTAACCTGTATGAATTTCTTTTTTCTGCTGAACACAAAAGAAGATATTTTGAAGAATGTCGGTAACCAAACAGTTAATGGGACTTATTGACTTCCATAGTAGGAAAAAAATACTAGGTGGAAATCAATGGAGCCTATCATCTGTTTGGGTTCACTTTTATATATATATATATATATATATATATATATATATATATATATATATATATATATATATATATATATATATATATCGTTTGTGTTCAGCAGAAGGAAGACATTCAATTAGGTTTGGAATAACTTGAGGGTGAGTACATACCCCTACAACAACAACCTTAGCTATTAATAAGCAGTAAATTAGAAGTTTATTAAGGCAAATTCATAGGTAATAGTGAATATGTGTTCCCCAAACTCAAGTATGAACAACAAATGTTTTTAGTTGACATTTAGAAGTTTTTCTCTTTTTTTTCTTTATTAAGTAATTTGAACTAATCAAGAACCCTGATCCAAGCTACTTCAAAGGATACCAGGGTATTACTATGGTACACCATAACATGCCATATTTTTTTTTACAATATGTAACGTTACAGTATTACCAAGATACCATGCCCAACCAGACTATGCTTACCATAGTAATACCATAGTATTTTACCATACCATTTTAAGTGTATAATACTGGGCTAAATTCCAGAATTATGTTTCACCCGTTGCTGTTGAATTTCCAACATCATTGGAGGAAATGATCTTGCTTGTTTCGCCTCCTTGTTGGTTTATATACGAGTTTTGACGTCTCTGGTCTTCAGCACCATCATCATCATCCTCATGAAACTCAGTCTCTGACTGAATGATTCCTTGTGACATTGTTTGCTCCGCGGCGCGACAGGGTTCAGATTCACTCTCCTGCTCTGACATGGTAAACGGTCAAACCTCAATATTACCACAAATTAACGTTTAAAATAAAAGAGTCGGGCTAAGGTTTGCAATGACTTGACAGTGTTTGGCCGCTGCTATGGTAACCATAGTGTCGCTGGTGATGTCCAATTCGCAAATGAGTCAAACTCTTGAACCGATTCCTTTGAACGAGTCGGTTTGAAACGATTCGCAAAGCGAATGCAATTGAACAGATTTAATTTGTTTTGAGTAAAACGGTTAAAATGTATTAATACATCATTAACAATTTATTTAGACTTAACATTATGAACAAAGCTGGGAATAATGGTTGATTTCCCTTGCAGAGCCTTGCAATACTATCATACTTTAATATGTGTTTTTTAGTATATCCCTGGCACCATGGCATTTACTGGGTACTTAAAATAATGTGCTGCAATATACATGTTCAAAAACATAGCCTAGGCCTACCGTGTTCAAAACACCAATGTGATTGTTTTGTTAGTGTACATACAATACAATAACACTTGACACGCAGTATAACCTAATAAAACAGTGATAAAGTACCAACTTTACTACAAACATGGAAAACAAGATACTCCTGGGGGACAAAAACAATTGTAACTCGTTTTGGAAATATTGAACCGAATTACCGTCCGAATGAATCGTTTCACTGAACTGAATCAAGCTTATATCATATGACATCCTCACCATGGCGTGGCTGTGTGTGGTATGGGTCTGAAAGTTGAAAAGCAGACAATGCTTCAGTGTGCAGATTAGATTAGGATTAGGGCATGTTGGGGGAGTTAACTAAACAAACAATAGTGGAAAAAAAGTGAATCAACTCGTGTGTCACTTCCAAGAAAAGATTTTATCCAGGTGTGTGTTGCCTACGTGACTACAATAGAAACAGACTGTACCTAATGGCATGGCATTTGTTGTATGGCATTTCATTGGCAATGAAAGAAGGTCATGCTTGAATATAAAAGCTCATATCACTTGGAACAAGAAACATTACTTTGATGAGTCAAGTCACATAGGTGAGCCTGCAACTATGTTTAGGTTTATGTTTGCAAATATAATAAATTTGATAGTATTCTGCTCTGATTAGCTCCAACAGTCATTGATGCTCTTATGTTATGGCCACTGATTCATGGGACACATATTCTAGATATGTTTTTTTGGACAAGATGAATGAAGATGAATACAGGTATGTATGACTTGTATTGTATGTACAACATTCTTTGAAGGAAAGCTTAAGGATAGTTAAGGGGTTAGTTACCAAAAAATTACTCAATCTCATGCCATTCCAAACCTGTAAGACCTTTGTTCATCTTCGGAACCCAAATTAAGATATTATTGTTGAAATACGACTTTAATCAACAATTTATTGATGTAGTGTAAACAGTGCAGCGCTGGCGTACCATTGGCCGATGCCGTTCATGTCAGCGCCATGCACGATTCGTTCTGTCTCAAAACTAGGAAGCGCTGCACTGTTTACACTACGTCAACAGCGTTAGAGTCTGACACAGTCTAGAAGAAATTGTTGAATAAAGTCATGTTCTTTGTTTTTTGCGCACAAAAATATTAGTCGCTTCATAAGGTTGAACCACTGTAGTCACATGGATGATTTTAATGATGTCTTTACTACCTTTCTGGGCATTGAAAATGTTAATTTTCCGAGAGAGCTCTTACGGGTTTGGAACGACATGAGGTTGAGTAATTAATAACAGAATTAACATTTTTGGGTGAAATAACCCTTTAAAATAGCAAAAAGTATAACAAAATACTTTCTCTCAGAACATTATTATTGTTTTCTTAAAGCTCAACCAGTGAAGAGAATTTGAAACTGCTGTCAGCAATCGAAGCAGGTAATGGATTAATGCATTCAAATATTTTATTTATGTCACATCACCATAATAATGAAAAGATACTTGAGTTTCCTCAGATTGCCAAACTTATAGAACACACTTGAGGACCTCAGAACCCTTCTGAAGGTGCCACAGATATCTTAATCCGGGGGTATCAAATCCTGGTCCTGGACAGCCAATGTCCTGCAGAGTTTAGCTCCAACTTGTCCCAACATTACGGTCTAGAAAATTCTAGTAATCCTGAAAACTGTGGCTGCATGTGAAAGATTAAAAATTCTGCACTGGCAGCATATGGAGGTAGAAAGGCAAATGTAATGATTGTGTGACATCCTGTCTAGCAAGAAACCTTCATCTGATCAATTTTTGAAAGCAACGTCCTGTGCATTTGATTTTGTGATAGTTGAGCTAAAAATGTTTTTTTTTTTTTAATGCAATTGGTGGTCAGCTTGTGTGTAAATGTAGATTTTTGACCAATGTAATTTCTAGAGAAAAATTTGTATTGCAGTAAATAAATATCTGCTTAGATTTCACCAAAGCTCTTTTGTTGTAGATCATTAGACCAAGGGCATAGACAAGTCAGCTGCATAAGCTTGCGGATTCAGCCCTGGATTACCTTGGTTCTAATGTGTTTAATTAGGGCTGGAGCAAAACTCTGCAGGACAGCAGCCCTCCAGAAGCAGGAATGCTCACCCCTGTCCTAATGTGTATTCAACAAAATTCAGTATATATATTTATATAGTCTTTCCCATATGATAGTGTTATGATTCCTGAGAGTTCTTGCAGGAACTTGTGAGTTTCTCATAGAACTGCCCTTTTGGGGGCCAAGAGGTTCTCAAGAGAGTTTCACCAATCACCAATCCCTAAAATGGGGTATATTTTAATTTTTACAATGAGATTTTTCCACATTGATATACATAAATGTAGATCGATCAAGCTGATACTGTACATGTAATAAAGGAAACCTTGGTGTGGAACAAGACCAAAACGTCTATAATCTCTTTATGTATCCTGATCATAAGGTGATACTGCAGTCATCCATGACCTCTGGCGATTTCCTTCAGCCTTTAGGGAAGTGGACAGTAGTGGACTTCTTCCACTCCACAGAGCCGCCATGCATCCATCAGGAAAAGTACTAGAGGCAGTTCTGGGTGAGTCCTGGACATGGATGGACAATTCTGATAGAAATTGAACCGTTGGATAAGTTGCTGGAAAACGAGGCTTTGTCTGACATGTAGGCTACATTCACACTGTCAGTTTTTGGGACTAACAACATCATTTACTTACAAATCTGAGTCTCGAAATGTCCTGTTCACACAAAAACTTTGTGTGGCGTCTCTTATTGTCTGTATGAACTTGCAATGGGAGTCAAGCCTGTATTTTCTTACCAGTAACCATAACTAAAGTGACCCAAGTAATATCAAAGATGGTGATGTCCAGAAAATTGATACGTCTTATCACTTTTGACACAACGAGTCCAATCAAGCCACAAGTTCATCCGTCAAATCTACATTAACCGACAATAACTTTTATATCTGGGTGTGGAGTTGCGTGTAGAACACAAAACTTATGGGAACCGCTCCACTGCAGAATAGTGACAGGATCTAAAACCTTCAGATGACACACAGCTTAGATCTCTGTAGCTGTAAGTTATCAAACGCGAAAACTAACACATGAAAACCCGCAACACATGGTAGACACGCGTTTGTGCATTTCTCTTGCACTGTAAGGCCTTGTTTACACCTGGTATTAAGATGCGTTTTGGTCAATCGGATCACAAGTGGGTGACGCTAAATTCAGGTGTAAACGGGGTCTAAAACGTTGTGAGCTTGTCCACTTTGGACCACTTCCAGAGGTAGATTGCTTTTGTAGTGTAGACGCTCATGTGGTCGAATGTCGCCACAAAAGACTGACCTAATGTGTAAATATTATGGGAGGCCCGCTAGCCAGACGGGATTTAAACTTTTTTGGCTGAAGAACCAAGTTTGGTTTGAAAACAAAATACGTACCAAGCACAGAGTGTTCTCTCACTATATCTGATTCTTAACATGCACTCACACTGTGGTTTTGCGTCGATCAGTGCAGAAACGAAAGCTGATGCTCTCTGTATGTTTTTCCGTCGTCTCAGTGCACGTCTCAGAGTGATTGAAAGTGGACAAAAGAGACAGATTAAAACACCAGGTGTAAACAGGTAAGTGTCACCCTCATCTACTGGTGATCCGATTCCGATCTACCAAAGCGCATCCTAATACCAGGTGTAAACAGGGCCTAAGATGTTACAGACAACTAGTTATCCAGTTCAGTGTGAGTTTGGTTAATAAATTCGGTTGTCACTCCTGTAAATAACTGTGGGACCATAACCTTATTAAAGGAATCAAATACAGAACTGACAATTCTGCATTCTGTTGCTGTGTGAAAATGGCCATGTACTCTACATTTGGTTTTGATGATCATTCAATCCACAGGCTCCAGCCAGCTTGACATGGAGGAAAAAAGTTGGAATGGAGAGACCGCCTTGACTTTAGCTGTTCAATCTGGACTGGAGGAGAATGTCAGGATCCTTCTGGAACATGGAGCACTACCACACAACTTCAACAGCAAAAAGGAGTCTCCACTTCTTCTGGGTGAAGCTCAACTTCAGTGTTGATGGTACCTGCTTGTACTTTCCAGAATAACAATAATAGTCTTCTTTATTTTGTCCAAGCGGTAAGAGTCCGATCTTATCCAATGGTGTATGCTCTCACCACACATGGAGCTGTAGTTGATCAGGTGTGTTGGAAGAGGTGGAGGGCACTGCATGAAGCAGCACGAGTGGGCTGCATTGACATCTTACTGCTGCTGTTGAGACGAGGCGGCCAAGTGTCAGTGAGGGATGTTAATGGAGTGACTCCGTTGAGTGTAGCAGCAGAGTACAGCAATCTAGAAGTCCTTCAAGTGCTCATTGAAATAGGTAAGAAGAACATTATCTCGCAAATGAGACCAACATTGACCACAGTATGGTTTAATCAGTTTTAATCCATCTTGACAAGGAGCCGACGTGAATGCACAGTCCTTTAAGGGTGAAAGTGTGTTGATGGATGCAGCTGGTTCTGGAAACCCAGACTGTGTGAACCTTCTGCTTGAAAATGGAGCCTCACCAAATGTGGCCAGTTTTACCAGGCATCTTCCTTTACATCGCGCAGCCTTCGAGGGCCACTACCTGTAAGTCTACAATCATTTGAGTTAGTTAAACATTTAAATACATTATCATCGTGAAGGTAGTTGGGTCTTTCTTCAAATATTGACACTTTTGGTCCTGTGGAAACTCCCATTAACAGTCAAAAATAAAAAGTAAACATTACAGACATAACCTTACTTACCTGCATCATACCAATTCCATTTACAGTGTGTTAAAAATACTGCTATCAGTGACAAGCAAGAGAGCTATTATTGAGTCTGGCCAGAGTCCAATACACTCAGCTGCAGATGGAGGTCATGTGCAGTGCCTGCAGCTCCTGATTGATAGAGGTTTTGATGTCAACACTCTACTCAACCTAACCATCTCTGACAACTACAATGACATGCGTAGGAGTGCCCTTTACTTTGCTGTCTCAAATGGAGATGTGACTTGCATCGAGATGCTGTTGAATGCAGGAGCCAAACCTGACCTGGATCCCCTGCACTGCCTCCTAGTGGCAGTTAGAGCTGGGAGGTATGATATTGTCAAGATGCTCCTGGCCAAGCAGGCGAACGTGAACTGTTACTTCACAGTGATCAGTGACACTGTGTTTCCCACATCTCTACAGTACTGCCTGAAGGATGAGAAGATGATGAGATTACTTCTTAATAATGGATATAATGTAGACAAATGTTTCCATTGTCACCATGATTTCCATTTCAACATGGGGTTTCCTTGGAGGGACATACATGCACATAGACCATGCGGTGTATGTGATGGAGAAAACAAAATATCTGTGAGTTTTGGGTCTGATTATAGACTAAACATCTTACAGCATCTCACAGTAACAACATTTTAAAGAAAAGTTCTGTTCCAAAGCCTACACAGAAAACAAGCGCACTCCAAACTGATTCCAAATAGCAGCATAATTATTATACCTTGTTCTGGCAAAATCGTAAGCAAGCATCATAAGGGAAATCCCAGAATGCAATGGACCAAGTTAAAAAACGTCATCTGTGATGGCAGAATCTAAAGAAATATACTTGTTTTTATTCAATATTGCAAAATGTATAGGAAAAAACCCTCTAATTTAAATTTGACTATTTCACCTAATACTTTGTGCTACATATTTTTGTGCTTATTAGTGCTAATTAGTGTATTAGTATTGTCTTAGCAACATGATAACATCAAAAAAAGCTCCAATGTTCTTTCTCCCAATGTCTTATAGTCGCTGCTCAGTTAGCGGTCGCCGTCACTCAAGTTGCCTAAAACACCACCTCTCATTGAAAATTAGGTTGGTATCTAATCACCAGTGTTGGAAAAAGTTACTTTTTAAAAGTAATTCATTACAATACTGCGTTTTTCCCAAAAAGCCCTGAAACACTCACTGCAAAGTTCTTTTCCGTTCTTCGATAGGGGAATTTTCACGTCAAAAATGGTGGAGCCCCAAATTATTAAGCAAGCGCCAAGGACTAATGGTAGTTCCAGAGTACCAGCCACAATGAAGATTTCCAGAAAGTTTGTTATGGAAAGCCATTTCAAACTCCCAAAACGAACTTCATTTTGGCATGATTTTGTTTTTAACGATGCTTCACCAGTTCGTTCTTTAAATTTAATTTAAAGTATATCGGGGCATTAAAAAAGTAACTAATTATGTTTAGCATTACTTTTTCTCATGTAAGCTGTCTGTAGCTCGCTCTGTCTCTTTCCGACAAATATAACAATCACTGGCTGCAGACCAGAAATTACACTGTAAAAAATGTTCATGCAATTAGTTATCACAATTTAAGTAATAATGTAGAAGAAGTAGTAGTATAAGTAATAATGTGTTATTTTAAGTCCGTGTTTGTGCTTGACTTAAAATTTTAAGTTTCGTTAACATAAGTTTATTAAGTTGGATATTTAAGATCTCAACACTTTAAGTTGCAGCAACTTAAATATTCAAATAAATTAAAGTTAACAAAACTTAAAATTTTGAGTCAACACAAACACTAAGTTGAAACAACACATTATTATTCTAATGCTAAATTAATCACAGCTATATGTACAGGTTCTTCTCAAAAATTAGCATATTGTGATAAAAGTTCATTAATTTCCATAATGTAATGATAAAAATTAAACTTTCATATATTTTAGATTCATTGCACAGCAACTGAAATATTTCAGGTCTTTTATTGTTTTAATACTGATGATTTTGGCATACAGCCCAAATTCCTATCTCAAAAAATTAGCATATCATGAAAAGGTTCTCTAAACGAGCTATTAACCTAATCATCTGAATCAACTAATTAACTCTAAACACCTGCAAAAGATTCCTGAGGCTTTTAAAAACTCCCAGCCTGGTTCATTACTCAAAACCGCAATCATGGGTAAGACTGCCGATCCGGACTGCTGTCCAGAAGGCCATCATTGACACCCTCAAGCGAGAGGGTAAGACACAGAAAGACATTTCTGAACGAATAGGCTGTTCCCAGAGTGCTGTATCAAGGCACCTCAGTGGGAAGTCTGTGGGAAGGAAAAAGTGTGGCAAAAACGCTGCACAACAAGAAGGTGACCGGACCCTGAGGAAGATTGTGGAGAAGGACCGATTCCAGACCTTGGGGGGACCTGCGGAAGCAGTGGACTGAGTCTGGAGTAGAAACATCCAGAGCCACCGTGCACAGGCGTGTGCAGGAAATGGGCTACAGGTGCCGCATTCCCCAGGTCAAGACACTTTTGAACCAGAAACAGCGGCAGAAGCGCCTGACCTGGGCTTCAGAGAAGCAGCACTGGACTCTCGCTCAAATTTTGCATGTCATTCGGAAATCAAGGTGCCAGAGTCTGGAGGAAGACTGGGGAGAAGGAAATGCCAAAATGCCTGAAGTCCAGTGTCAAGTACCCAGACCAAGTATTGAGTGCATAACTGAACATTATTATTTGAAGGTTGACTTTTTTTGTATTAAAAACACTTTTCTTTTATTGGTCGGATGAAATATGCAATTTTTTTGAGAATTTGGGGTTTTCATGAGCTGTATGCCAAAATCATCAGTATTAAAACAATAAAAGTCCTGAAATATTTCAGTTGGTGTGCAATGAATCTAAAATATATGAAAGTTTAATTTTTATCATTACATTATGGAAAATAATGAACTTTTATCACGATATGCTAATGTTTTGAGAATGACCTGTGTGTGTGTATATATATATATTTATTTATTATTATTTTATTTTTAAGTGTAGGTTTTGGAACATGATTTAACTTGATTTATTTATTAAGTAACACTTAACAAAAAGGTTTAATTTGTTAGATTAGTTAGTGCATTAGATATCACAATATAACACATTGGCATTGGTTTTTATGGCATTAATCTAGACAAGGGGTGTTCAATCCTGCCCCTGGAGGGCCACTTTAATTGATTAAACACACCTGTACCAGCTAGTCAAGGTCTTATTAGGCACTCTATAAACTTCCAGACAAGTGTGTAGAGGCAAGTTGGAGCTTAACTCTGCAGGACAGTGGCCCTCTAGGATTGACTTTGGACACCCCTGATCTAGACTACTGTGAATTACTACATGTTCAAGATATTTAAAGGGATAGTTCACCAAAAATGTAAATTACCTTATGATTTATTCACCCTTAAGCCATCCTAGGTGTATAAGACATTCTTCTTTCAGACAAATACAATCAGAGTAATATAAAAACATTTCCTGGCTAATCCAAGCATTATAATGGCAGCCAAAAATTTGAAGCCTAAAAAAGTATAAAATATTGCCTAAAAAGATCACCTTCTGTATTCAACTTATGAAGAAAGTGTAACGCCTCTCGCAGTTCAAAACGCTTGTGCTACGTCCAACGTCATTTTCGTGCCAGGTACACTTTTTCCGTAAGTTGAATACAGAAGACGGTCTGGTGGAAGCGAGATATTTTACTTTATAACGTTTTAAATACGGATAATTTTTTACACAAACCCATCGAATATTTCAGAAGGCCTTTATTAACCCCCCTGGAGCCATGTGGATTACTTTTATAATGGATGGATGCACTTTTTTGGGCTTCAAATTATAATTTGGGCTTCCATTATAATGCTTGGATTAGCCAGGACATTTTTTTATATAACTCTAATTGTATTCGTCTGAAAGAAGAATGTCATATACACCTAGGATGGCTTGAGGGTCAGTAAATCATGGGCTAATTTTCATTTTTGGGTGAATTATCCCTATAAAGTTGTATATATAAAAATTAGTTCATGTATTATGAACGAACATGAATTAACAAATATAGCATATTTATAAATAAACATGAACCTAGTACATTAAATGCTGTAACATTGTTCAGTTTCAGTTTATGACACCCAATTCGTTAACTAACTGAACCTTATTGCAAAGTGTTTACCCTTTAATTTTATAATACTAAATTGTTAATATTAATATTAATTTACAGTGCTACATGGGAGACAAAACTTCACTTGTTTCTGTTGCCTTTACATCACAGTTCTGTGACTTCATAAGTTTGTGCTGCCTGGTTGATCTGTCTGGAAGAGTGGTACTGATCCTGCTGGATTATGTCAACCACGTCCCCCTCTGCTCACATCTTAGATGTATCCTGGAGAAACAAAAGGAGTGGGCAGAGATATGCACCATCTTGAGTGAGTTCACTGGGTTCGCATTTAATCATTTATTTTTTTCCGCCGGATCTTTCTTGACATGTGGAAGTCGCATTCTAGGTCAAATGAAGAAACTTAAACTTACAGCTCATAGTCCCAAAATGATCAAATGCAAGTGAGAAGATAGAACCTGTTGTATCACTTTTCTAGCAACAGATCAATGGTTGTCTAGTCTCAGGGAATGCAGACTAATAGCTTTTGAATTTGTTTCAGACAACCCACGATCCCTGAAGCACCTCTGTCGTCTGGAAATCAGAAAACACATGACCGTTAAAAGACTCCGTAATACCATTATAATGGATTCCTTTCCACCTCCAATTAGAAATTACTTGCTGTACAAGGAACATGATCTGACTGAAATATGATATGGAAATATGTTTTTCATTGAATGTTATACTGTACATGTTATCTAGCTGTCAATTTATTCAGACACCTTAAACATATTCTCACAGTTTATTTGCTCTAGTTTAGAAAATGGTAATAAAATATGACAAGAACTCGGAGATAAACTGTGCCAGAGCAAATAATTCTTGATAATGTCAGATAACTGGTAGAAAGGTATGTTATGGATTACAATCAACCAGTCAGCTGTTCAATTTAAGTACACAATTAGATAATACAAATTTAGGTCAACCAATGACCAAGCAATGCTTCATTTTGTTCAGTCTGTGGTGTAAAAGGTTGCATTGGCAATGAAAGAAAAAACACTTAAGCAAAACATGATCAGGTCAAAGTATCCAGATTTGTATCAATTTTACTGGTATGAAGAGTATTTGGGTATAATGTGTCACAGTTTGTTGTCTATCTTCCCATACATAAATGAACTATATTGTCCTGCACCCACTAGTAAAAAAATATATCTGGTGTCTGAATAATTTTTGGTTTGGCTGTATATAAATGAATACGTTTTTCCCCATATTAACCATTTGAAAATCAAGTCTCTTCATATTGAGTGATTTATTAGATTTAGTTTTAATATAAATATGTATTTTATAATGTTAGTTGTATTCGTACAACATGGTGTATCCTAAAATGATTTTGCAACTGTCTGGGATATTAAATTAAATGCATTTTCACTCATACGTCAGTGCCAGTGTATTATTATTAAGCATAGTGCTGTCATTTATTATTTGTTTCAGCTGCTAAATTCCTTCTATAGGCTTTTTCATCCACATCATTGTCCATCATCCTACGCTTTCCATTTTTTAAAGTTTCTATAGCACCCTCCATTTAATAAACCATGCCGTCATAAATCACCAAACTTGTAATTTCATGGGGCTATTGGTTTATAAACATCTATGCAGTAACACTTTTGAAGTAATGAATAACTACGCAGGAACAAATGAGTAACGCAATATTAACACTCAAGTAACAACTATTAACTAACAAGAAACGAAACAAATTAGAATGTAATAGTGCTCAGTTGAATATGGTAGTTCACTACTATTTTTTTTCATAACTCCCAGAGGACTACTAAGAACTACTACGTACAGGTTCATAATTAATGAGAACAATGCATCATTCTCAGTAGTCGTATGTGAGTTATGAAGAAAAAAAATGAGTAGTTACTGATTATCTAATAGTGAACTACCACAATCGACTAAGCACTACTTCCTAATATAATTCAGAGTTTCTTGTAAGTTAATAGTAGTTACTAGAGTGTTATTACTGCATTACTCACTTGTTCCTGCGCAGTTATTCATTAATGATGGATCAGTATTCTGAAGTGTTACCCTTTATGCTGTTAATTTGTAAACTCTGATTAATATTTATGCTCACATTCGTAGTTATTCTTTCATAACAAAGTCTCGTTTTTACTCATTCCTTTTGAGCATGCAGACTGAAAACTAACACATTGCCCAAGACCTGTAAAAGATTAAACAATAACACAATTGAAGCATTTCATTTTTTCAAGGTTTCTTCGAGCCACTGTACAAGAATTTCCAAGATTCCTTAGTTATTCATTAAACACATGGTGGTTACAATACAGTGACTCTGGGATTTCCCCAGCTGCAAAATTATGCCTGCACTGTATACTACATATCAGTCGCTGCACTCTGTACGGGTCAATTACATTTACAGAAGGCAGTATGCAGTATGCAGAAGTTGAACAGCGCTTGGTATTTGACATATTAAAAATAAAATTACAGGTTCTTATTCGCACCTGTTTTTAAAAATACTTTAATGCACATAGGAAAAAAATCAAGTGATCATATGGTCATTTGTCAACTGACTTGCAAGGCAAAGACCAGAGCAGGTGTACGCCAAATTTAGATGCATGTCTGTTGCCGTTTTGGGCCTGCAAAGGGGGGCAGTCAAGTTCAGATTGGGTGCAGCTGAAGTACTGGCACAGCAGTGCGAGACGCGTGATTTCACTGGAACTGTATTTCATAAGGTGAGATTAGAGCCTTTGTTTACTGTTCGGTGAAGCGTGAATGATTCATTGGAAGTGGCGGACGAAGTGGCGCTTTGTACATGCCTTAGTTCAGCATTTCTTTGAAGCTAAATGCAAAGTTCGTTTCTAGCCATGTATAAAAGTTGAAGTCCGCCTGCTCGGCTGGGAGAACTGTGAAAATGTAAATGTTTCTGTGAAAACAACTCTCTTGAATTGAATTCCTTTGAACTATAGAAGAAGCATCTTTCTGGAAACTTACTGGTCACTTCAAATGTTCTATTATACGGCTAAAGTGTCATGTGAAAGCTTTCTGGGAACTTTTTTTTGGGGTTAGAAGCTTTCTGGAAACTGACTGGTCACTTGACCACTGTCATATGAAAGCAATCTGAAAACATACTTGACATCAAAGATGACTTGTAACACATAACCAGAGCAATGCAAGTACGAGCAATTCTGCACGTGTTCGCATAAAAGCATTTATTTACCTCTAGGACAATGGATGACCTAGACGAGGAAGATGAGCTTCTAGACGCTGCAATCCAGCTGAGCATTCAGGAATCATGTAAAGACATCGCCTCCCTCGGAAGGTGTGATGTTCACATAAGAAGTTGCCTTTTGGAATCTTGAAATAAAGCAAATATACATTGTTATTACCAACTACCTTTTCTATTCTGCAAATAAATCCAGTGTGGAACATCAAAAGATCTTGGATGCAATATTCCGAGGTGAAATTTCCCTCTAGATTTGATGCTTGCTGTAAATCAGTTAGGTTTATTGGAAAATACACATCGAAAAGTGAATTATTTTATTTGGGTGAATTGCATTGTTAGATGAAGATAATTAGCTATGTTGCTAAGTGCAAGATCATTTCATCTGGCCCCACAGGCGATCTCTTTGCTCTGCAGGAGCTGTCGGATTATCCTGCTGCATTCACAGAGATGGATACCAAGGGGTGGTTCCCAATTCATAGGGCTGCTGTCCAGCAGTCTGTGCAGGTTCTGGAGATGGTCATTTATGGTGAGCTATATGAAAAAGTGCTGTAGTTTTTAAAAGGAAGTGTGCTTTTATACAACATTACAATAAACAAAAAAATGTATTGAGTAACTTAAATTTTAGACACAATACCACAAGTTTCTCTGACCCTTTTTGCTTTGCTAGTGAAAATATTTCCAAACAAAGCCACAGAATCAACCACTGCATGTCTCGGAGCAACAAACAGCAGGATACGTCTACATTCATTTGGATAAATTAAATATGCATTTCTTTTCACACACTTGCATTTTTAAGTTTTTTTTGTCCACGCTGAAACACGAAAAACAAAACAAAAAAACAAACACTAAAATCATCTTACTGCTTATACACAAAACATAATAAAACCTCACTGAGATGATACAGAGAGTCCAGGCATAAAACATTTCTCACATTATTCTTCTGGCACAATCCTTTTATTAGCTAAATATCCCATCACTTACTGGCGTCCAGGTTGCTCTAAAACGTCCTCATTTAAATTGTAAAATCTTCTTCCTTCCCTAGCATCCTGTAACAAATCCTTCCCTCGAGGGTTAAAATGACCCAAAGCCCTAAAATATACTTTTCTTGGGTCCAGAAAGCTAATATCATTTTCATTTTTATATATTTTTTAAATGCAAATTTGAGATTTTTTATTTATTTTACTCTTAAATAACTAGATTTCATCAAAAAATATAATTTAAGCACATTCTTCACATTCTTTCAAATTAATTTCAAAATAAATTCTCCAATACATGCATTAACCAGCTCAAAATCTCTCACATTGAGTCAATTTGGGTGTCTCTGCCGACCTCTTGTGGGAAAAAAAATAAAAATATATTCTGATACTTCATGATTCTTGCCACTAGCTGGCCTTATAGCTCTACATGGAGCAAATGAGCTGTTCCGCTGGATCCTAAACACATGTACACATTATACAATATTTTTTTTGGTCAAGTTTTAGCATTTTTACTATTAATTTTGAGTATTGTTTTTTAGGTTTCTCTATGTATACTGAAGCATTCCTCTCATTCCATTCATTCCTAAGGGGGTCAAATTGAACCACAAGGAAAGGATTTGTCACTTTTTTATTACAACAACATAAACTCCTCGAATCCAGTCATTTTTTGTGTTTGTATTCGTGGTTCAAGTGCAACAAAAGTCCTGAGGTCTTGGACTACTTCAATGAACACTGAATTTTTACATTAAAAATTTTACATTTGTGAATGACCACAAAACACGAAAACAGCTTTTTTTCAAATTGATCCACTTGGGAGAGCATTTACGGAAGTCAAAAACCTAGAGGAAAAGGAAGCGCTTTCCGTTTGGTTGAGTAAATGATTCAATGACTCGCTTGTTTCTTTCCTGAATGAATAATTTTTTTTTGAACAAATCATTTGAGTGAATGATTCAGCAACACATTGAACATGGCAGTGACGTTACTAAATTAGTTTCAAATACAAGTTTCTAGTCAGATATATTCATATACTCAGTGGTTTGGTTGAAAAGCTTCTTACAGGTTGAGTTTGGAGGAGGAGACGGCAGATGGAGAGACACCACTGATTTTAGCGACTCAAGCTGGGCTGGTGGAGATCGTTAGCACTCTGCTTGAGCACGGAGCTTCACCTAATAGGATCAACAGCAAAAACGAATCTCCTTTATTATTGGGTAGGTTCTCATTTGCAATTTTATTGTCTTTTTAGTGCCTTGGTAATAAGTTCCTGTTTTGTTTTGGAGCTGTAAGAACAGACTCATTTGAAATCGCCTTTACACTTATATCACGAGGAGCATCAGTGAATCAAGCCTGCCCTCAAAAATGGACAGCCATTCATGAGGCAGCCAAGGTGGGCTGTAGCGACATACTTGCGCTCCTGCTGCAACATGGAGGAAACGTCTTGGAGACAGACCAGCATGGAGTGACGCCGATGGGGATTGCCGCAGAGTACTCTCAAGCAGAAGCGCTGGACATCCTAATTCACTATGGTAAAAAAAAAGGATGTTAGTTGGAAGTTAAAAAGGAAGACTGCAGTTACAACATAACACATATACCCAGTAAACTATCAGAATGATGTCCTCTGCACCAACAGGTGGAGATGTAAATGCTCAGGCACCAAATGGAGATAGTGTGCTATATGACGCTGCTGGTTCTGGCAATCCTGACTGCATTGAGCTTTTACTTCAACATGGGGCCGATCCTAATGTCGCTAGTCTTTCCTTGCAGCTCCCCATCCACCATGCAGCATACAAAGGGCATTACCTGTAAGTTCAAAGATATATGCTACTCCTTTGCTAGTTGTCACCCCTGATCTCTAACTTAAGTTATAATGGACTTTGGAACTGGAAGCCGACTAGAGAAAGGACCAGCACTGAAAGATTTGTCTAGAGACAGCAAATCTAATCAGAATTGAATACATTTCACTGTACACTACTGTTCACCACAAGAGATTTTGAATAGACCCTTAACCCAGGGGTTCTCAACTCTGGCCCTCGAGATCCACTTTCCTGCACAGTTTTGCTCCAACCCTGATCAAAATGACCTGCCTGTATCTTTCTACTAGTCACGAAGACCTTGATTAGCTTGTTCAGATGTGCTTGATTAAGGTTGGGCTAAGCTCTGCAAGAAAGTGGATCTCAAAAGCCAGAATCGAGAACCCCTGCGCCAACACCCAACGAACAGTATTAAAGAGGTCCTATTATGCCCTTTTACAAAGTCTTGATTTTGTTGTTGGAGTTTATTAGAATATACTTGATTGATTGTTTAAAAAACATCATTATTGTTAATAATTTTTCACAATATTTTACACATCTGGCTTGAACGCTCAATGTAGTTCCTGTTTTGATTAAGCCCCTCCTTCCAAAATACAAAATGTACTGTGATTGCCACCGCTTAGCATGTGTTCGGAAAATGTCCCGCCCCTCCATAACCGCAAGCTCTACTCAGATGTAAATATTAAGGATGGCGACAATTTCAAACAAATTCAAACCAGATTCAGCCCTAACAATATTAACAAACAAGAGGATCCAAGCATGGATCGTGTTTAATTAATTTTCCTAAGAGGCAATGAACAGTCTTACAAAAGCTATAGTGAACACTATATCAACACTAATGTTGGCTAGCAGGCTAGTAGAGGCAAAGCTTTGCCCTTTGTTTACATCATAGCAACAACATAAAACTTATAATGGGAACTGTTAATAGAGAACACAACTACAAATAATAAGACATACTTACAAGTTGTGATCCAAAAACAACTAATTTTCCCGAAAGAAGTGGAAACTGCTCCATTTCGGGAGAAGCTTTTTGCGTAGCCTGCATTGTACTCTCTTAGGTTCTGGAAGCTGTTTATGGGATGATTTTAGACTCAAAATGATTAATGCATGCACACACAATTATCCATGAACTTTTCACTATCCACAAACAAATGCCTTTCAACTTGTATGTGCAAAACACAGAATTGCATGAATGTGCTGCAGTTTGTACAAATAGAGACATTTTTTTAATACAAATGTTTTATTTTGCATTAGTGTATCATAATTTGCACATGCAACAAATAAGATGTGCATTTGTGGATCATGTGACGCGTGTGCATTTATTGACGTCTTTTCTGCATTGATCTCATTTTATTCATTTGGATTTTGAGACTTTCATTTCGCGTTTTCAAGCATTTCACGTTTTCAAGCATTTCACAAACCACACACAAACAACTACCAGTGAATGCCTGGTGGTGATTATTAATGTATGCACAACTACCAAATGTGCATTTCTACATTAAAACTTTACAACTTGTATGTGCAAAGTCCAGATTGACATGAATGTGCAGTATTTTGTACAAACAGAGACATATTTGTGAATACAAAAATTCGATGTTGGTCAGAATTTGTGCGTGCACGTCGATGTGCATTTGTGGATCCGGTGACGCGTGTGCATTCATTGACTCGTTTGTGAGTCGATCCTATTTGATTCATTTGGATTTTGAGACTTTCATTTCGCCAGTTTGGCCTTGCACGATCCACACACACAGCTGTCTAAGAAAACCTGCTACCACTAGATGGCAGTATTCTGCGAAACAGACAATGGAATCGAAGCGTTCTTTTGCCTATAAAACACTTAATGTTTCCTCATTATAAAGACGAAAAACGCTTAACAGTATAGGCAAGCAGATTAAGTTATGAACACAACATTTATCTCAATATTTTTCTCCTATAGAAAACCAATATAAAATGCTTAATATGAAATATAGCGCATAAAGTGTAGCCTACTCAGTTTTAATATCATCGTCTTACTGCATTAAGCCACATTAAGCGCTTTCTTTTATAATAGGCTGATTAGGCTCTATGGGAGAAAACGCTTAGTCCCCACATGGAAAAATACTATAGTATATTATAGTAAAATTACAATAAATTAGTAAAGGCCTACTATAGTGTTTTTGAACCATGGTAACGATATTACAGTAAATTGTAGTATATTATATAGTATTTACTACACTTCGTTAATTTACTGTAGTACATTTACTATAGAATGATTCAAAAACACTATAGAATTTACTATAATATACTATAGTATTTTTCCATGTGGGGACTTAAGCGTTTTCTCCCATAGAGCCTAATCAGCCTATTATAAAAGAAAATGCTTAATGTGGCTTAATGCAGTTAGACGATGATATTAAAACTCAATGATATTGAGTAGGCTAAACTTTATGCGCTATATTTCATATTGCTTTTATAGGCAAAAGAACGCTCCCGATGCCATTGTCTGTTTCGGCAGAATACTGCCATCTAGTGGTAGCAGGTTTTCTTAGACAGCTGTGTGTGTGGATCGTGCAAGGCCAAACTGGCGAAATGAAAGTCTCAAAATCCAAATGAATCAAATAGGATCGACTCACAAACGAGTCAATGAATGCACACGCGTCACCGGATCCACAAATGCACATCGTACTCGGTGCACGCACAAATTCTGACCAACATCGAATTTTTGTATTCACAAATATGTCTCTGTTTGTACAAAATACTGCACATTCATGTCAATCTGGATATTGCACATACAAGTTGTAAAGTTTTAATGTAGAAATGCACATTTGGTAGTTGTGCATACATTAATATTTAGCACCAGGCGCATTCACTGGTAGTTGTTTGTGTGTGGTTTGTGAAATGCTTGAAAACGTGAAATGCTTGAAAACGCGAAATGAAAGTCTCAAAATCCAAATGAATAAAATGAGATCAATGCAGAAAAGACGTCAATAAATGCACACGCGTCACATGATCCACAAATGCACATCTTATTTGTTGCATGTGCAAATTATGATACACTAATGCAAAATAAAACATTTGTATTAAAAAAATGTCTCTATTTGTACAAACTGCAGCACATTCATGCAATTCTGTGTTTTGCACATACAAGTTGAAAGGCATTTGTTTGTGGATAGTGAAAAGTTCATGGATAATTGTGTGTGCATGCATTAATCATTTTGAGTCTAAAATCATCCCATAGCTGTTCTCCATAAAATGTGCAGTGCACAGACAAATGTTGGGGTTATAAGCCTTAACCAAGTTCGTCATCCTTAGGAAGGTCAAGTAAGGGAGATTTGAAAACGGGGAGGACAAAACAGTGTCTTTGACATAGCTACAAGACAACACTCATTAGTCTTCTCTAATGCAGCTCAACCAGGCTTTGCAGGCTTTTTTGCGTATTCCGTGGGCAGGGATTACTTAAAAGAGTAACACTGTGACTTCACAAGATCCAGAATTTTTTTTTTTTTTTTAAATCATGTTTTAGTCCAAACGAGCCGTTCACTATGTGGATTCTGTTAAATTAAATCTCCCTGTGGAGTGGATTTTGAGCTGTGTAACCTTGCAGATCCGAAAAGTGTGTACAACTCTATTTTGAATCTTTTTTCAGTGCCCTGAGAATGTTAATCAAAGTAACCACAAAGAAAGCGCTCCGTCTCTCAGGCCAGAGCCCAATTCATACAGCTGCAGATGGAGGCCATGTCCGATGTCTGGAGCTCCTGGTGGACAAAGGTTTCGATGTTAATGCTCTTCTAGACACACACATTTCTGAGAAATATGGGGACATGCGGAAGACCGCCTTGTACTTTGCGGTCTCCAATGGAGATGTGACCAGCACCCAGTTGTTGTTAAACGCCGGAGCCAAAACGGACCTAGATCCACTGCGCTGCCTCCTTGTGGCGGTAAGAGCTGGGAGGTACGAGATCGTCAGGATTCTCCTAGCCGGCCAAGCAGATGTGAACTGTTACTTCACAGAGGTCAATGACACAGTGTTTGCCACGGCCTTACAATACTGCCTGAGGGATGAGATGATGATGCGGCTGCTGTTAAATGGTGGTTATGATGCAGAAAAATGCTTCTGTTGTCCTCATGATTCAACATGGGGTCACTCCTCAGAACACACCAGCGAGAAGATCCCAGTAAGTTCACCACTAATGCCTCTGAACACTTAAAAGTATCAATAACAAGTTCAATCTAATTAAAATTGACCATTTCACTCAATATATGCAAGTTAAAGTCCCCCTGTGGTGAAAATCAAGTTTGTTTATATGTAAATGATGTGTTTTTATATGCTTTAGACAAACAATGTGCAAATTCATAAGTCAACACCATTGTTGAGTGTCTGAGTCACTACAGTTTTAAAGAAAAATAGTCTCAAAAACGTGGTTTGAAATCGCTGGTGTTTCTGACGTCACAAACTATTGACTACAGGGGGACTTTAAGATTGTGACATTAGCTTAGCAACATGCTAATAGAAAATTAAAATCAACTAGGAGTCAAATCTCCTGCCCACTTATGTCATTTTTTAATGTAGATTTCTATGTAAAGTCTTCCAAATTCTCCCAATATTTGTATTTTTATACTAAAGATTATTTGGGGCATTAACAACAAGCTGTAGAGGTTTTGGAACAGAGCTGATATATTTTAAAGGGGTTGTGAATTAAGAAATGAACTTTCTCTTGAGATTTTGATATATAAAGAGTCATTGTAATATTCTGTAAGTTTCAGAGCTGAAAACTTCCTTGTTAGCCAAAGAAAATGTTTAATTGACAGCTGGCTCAGCAAACAATCAATCTGCAAATTAGCTTCCCTGTGACATCAGAGAACAGCGAAATGCCACCTCAACAGCAGGCGAACGCCTAATTCTGTAGCTCCGTCCACCAACTCGCGCCTGACATGTTATAGATTAAAACTATCATACTTCCAAGCAATAAACATGCCGTTGAAGATTACAAAATATTCTGCAGTGCCTGTTTGTGGAAGAACACAGTTGCTGCATAAGCTTCCTTCGGTTTCCTAACTTACAGGAATGCGGTTGAACTTTATTTTGAATGAAGTTCCTCACGCGGGTAAGACATAGCGTGGTAAGTTATGTTTAGTTAGACACGTAAACAAACGCGCAGTGACATGCAGGATTATCCTTTGGTTCATTGTCCTGCGATTTGTGATCAGACTCGAACATGGGCCAGGGCTCACAAAATCGCTAGCCGACGTCCCGGGGTTAGTGTGTTTTCCAGTCGGGCTGCCAATATGTATCACCGGCCTGCCCGGTGGGCTATAATAGTGAAATAAAATTCCTTTCTTGATGTGCGTTGTTCACTCTCTTGACTTGTTATTTGAAGGAAAAATACAATCGCGGAAGTTTTGAACATGCTGATTTGTCTGCAGTGAAGTTTTGTGTGTGTGCGCGTGTGTTAGTGATGTGCGGTTCACGGTTATATTCACCAATCGGTGAGCCAAGTAATAAAAAATAACATTACAATTAATTGCGGGTGGAGGACCTTTTGCAACCCCTGTGGGCGAATCATTCCGGGTGCCGTTTTTTCCACGTTTTCTAAACAATTCCCCACGTGTACTGACGGGGGGAGGCGAAGCTCATTATAATATGCAAAACTGTTATCCGATCATAAAAACTTTCCAGGAGCTAGGCTCAAAACCAGGGTAGAAAAAAGCCTATTACTTATTTATTCTGATGCTTTTGAGTGTAAAAACCACGCGAATGTCATAAGCTGACCTCAGACAACAGTATACATAAAATAAAATAAAAGCCAGTTCACTTCACCCCTTTAAGCTATCTTACCTCTGATGGAAAATTGTTTTCATCTGTATACCTGGGCCTATGTATCTTTACTTCTGTCTCTATCTTCTGTTGCATGTAGTTATGTGAATTCATCAGCGTCTCTTGGCTAGTACAGTTCTCTGGAAGAGCTGTGCGGGTTCTCCTCGACTATGTCAATCACGTTCCCATTTGCTCCAAGCTGAAAATGGTGCTAAAGAGGCATAAAGAGTGGGCTGAAATTTCAGAAATTTTGGGTGAGTAGCATAAACAGTTCTAGCATGGACACAGGCTACACTTAAAAATATGAATGGCATAGCATTAGATTACAAATTATAAACTTACAGTAATTAAAACAACACTTTCTCAAGGATATTTGACTTTTCCAGGGAGTCCTCGTTCACTGCAACACCTATGCAGACTAGTCATCAGGAGAGAGATAACCCCACGCAGGCTGGGCGACCCAAAGTTCATAAACTCAGGCCCTTTCCCACCAGGACTGAGAAGCTACTTGATGTACAAAGAATATGATTTGTATGGAAAAATCATGTGTGAGGAGTGATGGTCTCTTCTCAAGATAAACGTTAAGGAGAAAGCACTTTGAGTTTTATTCAGAAATGAACGTGAGGTTGACATGACCAGAGGTTTCACTAGTTGTCCATCATGAGTTCAAAAACACTTAAAAGTGTGAATGTTAAGTGTTTTTAAAACTAGAATGTGAATTTCGCATCACTTCAAAAGGACTTTGCCTCCAAAGGAATGTATTGGTGCTATTTGTGCAATAAAATAATGTTCTAACTGTTGAAAAAAACATGTTTATATCAGATAAAAAAATAAAAGGGTGGATGCCTGTTCTATGAATTCAGGCTGCTTTCTACTTAGTGCCACATACAAGTGTACAATCAAGATGTTAATTTTTGTTTTCTTTTTAACTTTGACAACACACACACAAAGTGGTGATTATTGTGTCTATGGCATTGACCATGTGATTACATGTTATGTCAGCACTGCTAAACTGTGGACCTAGAATGCCCTGCATTATCACAATTGAAGTAACTAAAGCAGGTCATATCTATTTATAGCTTTATGCCCTTCTAACGTCAAGCATGTTCGGCAACCTGTCAAGGAGAAACCTTTGACTTGTGTATAATCACAATCTCACCACCTAACCTTGTGATAAACTCTTCATATTTGTAGTTTACTGTGTACTTATCTGTGCATGTTCAAGTACACATGATAATTTCATCTGATAAAAATGGATAACTTTTGAAAAATGTAAGCAAATCATGACAGTGCAATGTTTTTTTTGGTTCCGGAGGTGCTGAACTGTCTAGTTTACTTTGCCATGACTGGTTTCTAATCAAAAAGTATTTTGAATACAGCAATTGAGGTGAAAGACAAGTTAGACTGACTCGTAAAAAAAAACAAAAAAACATTTGTTTTACTTTATTTGTACATATGTAAATGCCATAGGAAAAAAAAAAAACATAATGTGATTTTTGCCAAAGCAAAAATGTCAAACATTATATGGATATATAATAAAGAAAGCAAAGTATTTGGACAGCACACCTGTTTGTGCTTATCTAGCATTTAACTTCAAAACCATTGGCATTAATGGGTACTTAACACAAATTAGATGGCTTTTAGTGGTCTCCTTAGTTCCTATGTCGTTTTTGGCCAACAGTTGCTGACAGGTGTCACCACTGCAAAATTAACTCACATTCTTCTTGTAAGCTAATCTTGGTGTCCCCATGGAGAGACCCCATCATATGCAGACACTATGTTCTGCACCCTCCTCCCCTTCAGTTCCTCCACCAGCTTCCCAGATAAGACAAAGAGTGTATCTAACACACACACACACACACGTCTGGACAGTAATCCAACATACAAGACAGAGTAAGAGTTAATGCACACAAAGGAGTCAGTGTTACAAGTATGAGCAACTTTGGGTACCGAAAAGAGCTTGGCAAGTATGAGGACATAGATGAAGATGAACTTCTGGCCTCCTTGACCAGCGAGGAGCTCCAGGAGCTGGAGAAAGTTATGGCTGAAATGGAACCTGATGAGAACGTACCCACCGGGTTAAGGCAGGAGGACCAGACGGCCAAGCAGCCAACAGGCACTTTTTGCAGAGAGGCTTTACTGAAGTACTGGGAGGACGAGACTCACAGATTGCTAGAGGTATGGTCTGAATGCAGCATTTGAGAAATGTTTACATTTTGAGGTACCATTTAAATACATTTTTAATGTAAGTGACAAGTTGCACACCCCTAAAGGTATTGAGGTATTCTGAGAGTTTATCCTTCAAAACAACATAAAAATGATGCCCATATTTCATTTTTAGGAGTCAAGATAGGCTTACTTTATGGGAACTCAAGAAGTATTGGTAGGTCTCCACAATCAGGCTTCCAGCTTGGGGACAAGAAAATCTGCAGCTTCATAAAGGGATTAAGAATGAGTTTTTTCCCCTTATGAATTAAATATAAAGTATCTGAGTTGTCCAATGAGGGCACACGTGTCCTCAATTCCGCTCCTGAAGGGCCACCTTCCTGCAGTATTTAGCTCCAACCTGCCCTAATACACCTATCCAGAAGTTACTAGTACTCCTGAAGACATTAATTACCTGATTCAGGTGTATTTAAAGGGTTAGTTCACCCAAAAATAAAATTTATTTCATTAATTACTCACCCTCATGTCGTTCCAAACCCGTAAGACCTTTGTGGTTCACCTTCGGAACACAAATTAAGATATTTTTGATGAAATCCGAGAGCTTTCTGACCCTACATAGACAGCAAAATAATCATGACTATCAAGGCCCAGAAAGGTAGTAAAGACATCGTTAGTGCAGCTCAGTCTCTGACGCTGTTCACATTGTTAACACAGTGCAGCGCTTCCGGGTTCTATGTCAGAACGGGCTCCATATTGGCCAGCTCCTGCGTTAGCATCACACGCATGCGTCAGAAATAGGGCTGGACGATATGAACTAAAAATCTAAATCTGGATTTTACCTTGATTACGATTAATGAACCATTATTACATAGTTCACTGACAAGGCTTGTACTGTAAATATGCTCAAATATAAAATATTTATTTTTTCTAATAAATAAATTTAAATACTTGAAGGAAACAACTCACTTTCAGCAGTTATTGTCTATGGGTCGTGACATTTCTTACATATTTCTGTTTGTTATATATCAGATACAGATAAATTAGCACAGTACCATTACATTCATTTGAAAGCATTGTGAGAGCCATTGTGTGTGTGTATTAGTCATACCATCTCTCTATTAATTGTGAAGCTGTGGGTTGTAGTTACTTCAAAAGCAGAAAAATATATGCTATAATTGTTGAGTTTCTATGCTACTTTAGTGATGAATCACAGGGCAGCGTTGACCATGAGTTTCTGCACCTAACCAAGCCAAGAGTTTTGCGCCTGTGTGAGCATGTAGCAGCGCATAAGAACGGAGATTAACTTACCTGTAAAATAAACTGTAAAACATGCAATTACCCTAGCAATACTGAGCATCCATGCTCCTGAATCTTTCTGCGTGCTTGCAAACTGCACTTGATGTGACTGGACGGGGCGGAGTCACGTGACTAAAAGTGAGATAACCGACATGGGAAAATTACGTTGGTTAGAGGTTCAGAATTTTGGTTTTGATTACTTTTCGATTAATCCTCCAGCCCTAGTCAGAAAGCTCTCGGATTTTATTAAAAAATATCTTAATTTGTGTTCCAAAGATGAACAAAGCTCTTATGAGTTTGGAACAACATGAGGGCAAGTAAATAATGACAATTTTCATTTTTGGGCGAACACATTTTTTAAATGGTTGGACACTCTACAGGAAGGTGCCTTCAAGGATTGGCCCTCCCTGAATTAGGGGTAAAGGTTGAGTCAGGAATGTCAAATTTAGCTTGTGAGTGTAGCTTACCCTTTGGTATAAGGGGTGATATGTGGGATAATCATGAACACTGGAACTCCATGAGCAGTTCATAATTTGATATATAGAAATAACACTGCCAAAAAAAAATTCATATTAAAATGTCAGTTTCTTTAAATGAGAGTACCACAACTGCTATTGCTTGTGCAGTTGTCTCAGCTGGTGATAGTCTTTCTTAATTAAGAGTCATTGCTTGAGGTATGCCAGTGCTCAACCTTGTTTTCCTTTCTATGGTGACACACAGGACAGCATGGATGAGTGCCAGACAGATAAGAGCGAACAGGAATGTGGTGGTGAAGAGCCTGAGGATAATGAAGACGAGGGAGAGCAACAAAATAGGGGGTTTAGAAAGGGGGGTAGTGGGGAGAAAGTAGTTAGGTCAAGCAACGGGAATTTTGTGGACTTAGATTGCAAGAGGAATGGCATTAGCGGTCGAAAACCTAATGGAATCCATAAAGGTGCCCTCCACCATCACATTTCCCCAGATAAGCCAACTGGTAACACCACCGATATTGACAAGACCTTGGAGAACATCTTGAGTAATGACACCTCCTTGAGTGAAGTCAACCTAAATAACATCGAGAACATATCCCAAGGGATTTTAGTGAGTTTTGCTAATGCCTTAATCTCAAACACTCACGTTGAGGTTTTCAGCATTGCCAACACTCATGCGGATGACCAAGTAGCTTTGGCCTTGGCCAAAATGCTGAAGAAGAACTGCAGCATCACCAACCTTAATGTTGAGTCCAACTTCATTTCAGGCAAAGGTATCCTGGCTTTGATTGGGTCACTTCAGTACAACACCACAGTGGTGGAGCTCCGATTCCACAACCAGCGGCATATCTGTGGAGGCCAAGTGGAAATGGAGATGGTAAAACTGCTGAGGGACAACACCACCCTGTTGAAGCTAGGATACCACTTTGACTTACCTGGCCCAAGGATGAGCGCAACTGGGATTTTAACCCGCAACCAGGACCGCCAGAGGCAAAAGCGGCTACAGCAAAGGAAAGAGCAAGACAATTTGGAAAGACGTGAAGAACAATCAGAAACATGGGACACTATGGACAATACACAGTCATTTCAATTCCACATTTCAACAGACAAGGACACTACACTAGTGAAGCAGAACTTAGTCTCTGCTCATTTACCACAACAACCTCACAGTCAGCCAAATGGCGTGAAGAACGTGCCAACTAGGAAAATTGCTGAAATGGTAAAGCAACAAGAAGAAACAGCAATGGATAGTGTAGGTCGAAACCAGGCTAACGCGAATAGAGGACAGAAAGTCACAGAGGACCAACATGGCAATAACATTCTTCAAGATGAAAAAATACTACCTTTGAGAAGACAAGAGGACAGAAATATTCTGGGAGGCAACCAGGGGTCAACACGTGATGATCTGTTGGCAGCCATTCGTGGCAGCAGCATTGGTACACTACGAAGGGTAAGATGTTTAGCATTTGTCCAGGACAGCCAATCCTTAAAAAACAGTACCTAAATTTGCAGAATAGGAACTTTCAAAAAAAAGACAAATCAGGTATCTTGGAAATTGGTTGCAAGACTAAGAAATAATTACCTTTTTATACCAAGAATTGAATGATTCATTCAGTGTTCGTCCTGGTTGAGATGGTATTACCATGAAATCATTATCCAGGCAGTGGAAAACACTTCGATCAGCATCCACAGAAGGAAAAAACATACAGGTTTGGGACAATATGATGATGAGTAAATGATCAGAATTTATTTTTGGAAGAACTATTCCTGTAAAATCCCAAATAAGACATTATTAGTACACTTTGTGGCCTTCGCTCAATGTATCCCCCATGGATACATGTATCCTGCAGTTATGGACTGTTTTCCATAATATATTTGGTAGTTGTAATGTTGAAACCAATATGTTCTTTTTTTTCTTGCAGGCCACCAATCATCATTGTTCCTGAGGTATGAAAAATGAATCTGTTTAACAAATAACTCAAATGAAAACCTTTGCTCTCTTTTCCTATGTTGAAATTGACCTAGGTTTTTTTATACATATATATTTAACAATTGTATATTTCAGAATTTCTTTCCGACCAACAAAATATCATACTCAATAAGAACCGGTGCAGTTTGGACAGCTGTTTTGTAACTTAAATCATACGAGAAAAATCCCAAAAGACAATATACATGCATTGAAAGCTGATTCCCATAATTGGATCTGTCATGCAACGCAAGGTTGATCCCGTTTGGTTCAATAAATTTAGCTATCGAAGCTAAAAAGATGTACAGGCATACAACAGACATTTGTAGAAGTTGGCAAAGCTAGATGGATTGCAAAAATGTAGATTTCAAAAAATAAAAGCACCATATCTCAGGTTTGTAAATATTACCATTTATTTAAGTATAGAATTTAGTGTTTTCATTCCACATTCCAACCCTTTTGTAAGATCTGATGTCAATTTTACACATTTTTCAGCACTATCCTAAACGGACAAGGACAGAAAATTCATTTCAGACAGACAATACTGTTAAACCAGCATTAATTGTGCACAAAGGTTTGTTGTTTTTCCATGACCTCAAATGTAGTTGTCAGTCAAGCATTGACCTGTAAAAGCTTGTAACAAATGGAAGTTTAAATTGTAACTTTGTGAAGTGCTTTTTTTTTTTTTTTTTCTCTTTTCATTTTTTCTTGATATGACTGGAAATTCTATATTTGTGTGACGTGATGGCTTTTCACATTCAGGAGCAAGCTGTACTCATGACTTTGCCGGTTTGAATTCACCGTATATTATTTTCTTGTTAATAAAGTGAAATCAAAAACTCCAAACAGTCTATTTGTGACGTGCTATGTAGTGTGACGCTGATCGTGATTACCACAGAAATCATATTTAGTGTTCAGCCAATGTGTTCTGTTCCTGCAGTGAATTTCCTTTTGTTATTCGTGCAAAAATATATATAGCCTCAATATATCAGCCTGGTGTACATTTACAAGGGAAACAATACAGGGGACATACATATTCTGATAGGAGAACCTCTTACCAAATCTAAGAATGCTAAACTAGGATTTGAATAAGAAAATCGAAGGTACAGAAAAGTAGGGTATGAAAATAGTGTTATCTAAATCATTAATCAACAATTAATAAGGACAGCAAGCGTCCCGTCCATCTCCCTTTCCCCACTCACAGGGAAACAAAAACATTCAGGTCAACAAATCATGAATCCTGGCGTAAAACTTCACATGGTTATTCCAGGACATTATTTTACAGAGGAGAAATGACAAAACTTTACAGATTACATGAGGTATTGCACAGATTATTATTAAAAAAACAAAAAAAAACAAAAAAAAGCAAAAAAGGCAACAAAAATATACAGCGATTTTGAAAAAAAAAAAAAAAACAGAATGAGAGTAAAATTTGGGGAAGTGAGATTTTAGTATAATTTACTCTACTGGGTGGGGTTAGTGTTGGGGGATTGATTAATCATCCCATTCGTCATCATCCTCAAAGTCTTCTTCATCGTCATCATCCTCATCTTCATCTGAGGACCCAAAAAAAGATGCAGAACCACCGTAAATAACTCATTACTTACTGACCATGAGCTCATGCTCATTTTCAAGTGAAAAAAGGAAAAAGCTACGTAGATGTTGTTTTAAGAATGAAAGAGGGAAAAGTGATAATCTGTCATGTGACCGAACGCTAGAGCGCAAGCAACACTAGAGCATCTCTAGCAGGTAATCAAACTGGGAACCAAAAAAACTAATTTGCAGCTGTTGAGTGGCTCTTTTAGGACAAACCTTTGAGAGAGTGAAACAGGCACTTACCCGAGGAGTGGATGGCTTTGCTCCTCTTCTGCATCACCTCCATCAGAGCTCCAACAATGCCCGCTGACTGAGCAGGGGTGGGTGGTCCTGAGTCATTATCTGATACCTGAACATTCAAGAATATAGGAATCAAAAAATGCATTTCACAAAATAAATCTTAATGACTCCAGGCTTTTGAATGCTAGTATATTTACACATATCATACAATAAAATAAAAAATATATAAACACATATAAGGAGGGAAATTAAATTCAAATATTCTGTGTACAACTCTGAACTTTCATCGCCACAGGAGACTAGTGGTTTAAAACCTGTTGACGATTGACAGGTGAGCAGGCGATCTTTCACTATTTTCTGGGACACATCAGGATGGGGAAGCGTTTACAACTCCTCACCGTTTTGAGCTGGATGCCCTGTCGAATCTGGTCGAGCAGCGCGTCACGTCCTGTGGACGACACTGGCCTGTTGTTTTGCTCCACTTTCTTTAGCTGAGTGCCCTCCCTGATTTGATCCAGCAAAGCTGACTTCCCGCCCATTGGTGAGGGCGTTGTTTCGCCGTGGCCGCCATCTACTTCAGGAGGTGGAGGAGGTCCAGGAGGAGGTGGTGGAGGAGGAGCTGGAGGAGGGGCGCCTCCTCCAGATGAAGGTGGCGGCGGGGGAGGTGGCATGGAGGCAGGGGCAGGTGGAGGGGGAGGAGGATGCCCTCTGCTGGGAGGTGGTGGTGGAGGAGCTCCCATACTCGGCCGGGATGGTGGAGGCGGAGGGGGAGCGCTCGTGGGTGCCCTTGAAGGTGGAGGGGTGGTGGGGCTCCTCGCCCCGCACTGGGGTGGGGAGGTGGGGGCCCAGGAGTGTGAGGAGGGGTGGGGAGGCGGGCCGCAAGGGAGGAGGCGGCGGTGCTGAAAAAGATTAGTTAGCATAAAAAATTAAAAATAATACACAGACTTTTCATGTATTAGCATAGCTTTAAGACCCCATGAAACTTTTAGCTTTGAAGCATCTGTACACTAGTGTACTTAAAATGGTGTCTTCTGGCAAAACAACAGTAACAACTGACTTACATAAATACTAATAATAGTAAAAATAATAATAGTGATAAAACTCAAATACAAAAAAAAAAAGAATTACATTATAATTATAATAATGATCAAATTTAATTGAAATATAATAAATAAAAAAATAGCAGAACATTGGTAAATGCGACTGTGCTGAAAAATACAAACAAAAAAACCCTTTAATTTTTTATTTATTTTTTATTTTTAAAGCAATTAAAAACACATTTGTTTTAGTTGTGATATAAGCCAATGGACCACTAGTGATATAAGCCAATGTGCCAATGGACCTTCCAGTTTCATCTAACATATAGAAAACAGACTACCCATTTCACGGGGTCTTTAATGCTGGAGCAAGACTTTTATTCTAGAGGAAGAACCCTTACCAAAGTGTTGCAACACAAAAAAAACAACAACACACCAATCAGCACCAAATGGCACTTCACACTAGGGCTGCACGATAAATCGCTAAACCAATTTGGCTTAATGAGATTATGAAATGGCAAAGGCTGCGATTATATTTATGCACAGCTTGTCAGTGAAGCACGGCTCTGTGTTTAGTAGTAAATGCTGGTCCAGCTGAAAGCACTACAAGTTTGAGTCGCTTATAACGCGCATTTGAAAAAGGAACACACATAATTTACTATCATGGAAATACAGAGAATGCTTGAAGAATTTAGATAAACGATATATTGTCATTATCGTGTGTTAATTAATCATGTTTAATCAAAGTGTTTCAATCTTCTGTTTAATCAGCTACAGTGATAGTATGATGCCCATAGGGATTCCCAGGAATGATGTGCATTATCGTACATCTGCGGGCGTGTATTTGGAGTTTCTACGCATGAGCGCCCCCTAGCTTTCAGATGGAGCAGCAGTTGCTGCTGATCACTGACAAGCTGCGTATAGTTAAAATCGCAGCTTTTGACAAATCGTGGTTTGATTAATCTTGCACACCTACTTCACACTTTACTTTCTCAAGACATATTACTGAAGTCATATTAGTAAGAGATCAAACAAGTTATTAAAAGATCAAGCCTCGAAGAATTATGAAACGTATCCATATATACACAAATATTCTCCCATAAAGTTGCATTAAACATAGTTCGGTTACACCTACGATGTACTTCAAAGTGTTAAAAAAATAATAAAATAATATATATATATTTGGTAACACTACAATAAAATTCCATTGACAACACTGGTTAGCGATATTAGCATGATCTAACAATGAACAACACTTGTAAGGCATGTATTAAAGGTGCCATATGTAAGATTTTTGCAGTAAAATATACAAAAACCACTAGGCCAGTGTTGTGTATTTTGTTCAGTATTTACAATATCCCAAATGTTCCCAACTATTTGTAAATCATGACAAAACTGCGATTTTAACCAATGAACCGTGAAGTGTGAGGGAGTCGCCTGTCAATGGCGTCATATCCGCGTTACCCTCAGTTTCCGCTTTTACTGCTGTAGAAACCATGGCAACAGAAGTGGCAAACTGTGTAACGCCTAGCGGCACGCTGTTGTAATTTCGTTCAAACATTATTATGGACCATGGCAAGCAGACTTTGGAACAAATTGAGAAATCAAAAGAGGACCGGTATTCAGTACTCGTTTTCAAGACGGCGAGAGCTTCGCAACAAGCTTCGACTTGACAAAGATGCCGTTCTTGCATGTGCTTTATTAGACAGGTGAGCAAATGTACATAAAACAAATCAATGTTATGTAGCTCAAGATGAAATATTACAATATCATCAGTATGATGTTCTAATGTTGACGTAGCTTACTGCTAGTCTTACACAGCAAGCAACCTAACACACAGAATAACATTATAACTTTCAACACACTCAAATGCAGTTTAGATAGTGTCAAGTGAAACAGCACTGCGTTTCCTCACAATTAAACTGACCTGTATGAGTAATTCAGCACTTGCATGTAGTTCTGTAGAATGAAATGTCCTCGTTTCTTTATATTCCCTAGGACTCTTATTAGTAATCACGCCCTGCTTCATACCACAGTCATGTTAAAAAAACCTGAATGCATTCACTCATCCCTAAAATTTATTTTCCAATGAACACTATCAGATCCATCGGTATGACGACAAGTTCCATGATTCCACGCTCATTCACTGCGTCATCAATCGAAGCCTTTGTTATTGTTTTGAAGAAGTTAGAGGCGAAAAAATACATAGTGTAGCTTTAATCTCAGTCAATGCTAATTTCAGCATTTAGTAATACATTATTTAAAAAATAAAATATATATTTATTCATATCATTTAACGGACCTGAGCTAACATAAAATAACAATGACCAGTTGTATTTTTAATAACTGACATAAATACTGTAATAAATGTATTGTTCATTTTTAGTTGAAGTTAGTTAATGCATTAACTAACATGAACTAATGGAACCTTATTGTAAAGTGTTACCGCATTTTTTTTTAAACAACCCATGCCAATCTGCAAAAAAAATTAGACCACTTATACATGCAAATCTGAGCATGAAACACGCGTTCTACCTACCGCTCCACCTGGGAGGACCTGAAGGAAAACCACATGTACTGATCAAATATAGAAATGCTAATATATGCACCCAACTTCTGTGTAAAAACCTCGGAGGAACATGTTACAGCTACATTATCTTAATATCATAAGTATTGTGATTGTGAAATGTAAGATATCTCTGAGAGAAAACCGTTTGTATGTTAGTAGTTACAATGAAAACTAATTTTGTTGATTCAGGCCAGACTTTCTGACAGCGTATGGCTGATGGACAGACATGTCAATACGAGAAGGCCACAAATCGCAGGTGTTCAGTGCGGCGAGTGTGTGACAGCGATCAGTCTCACCTTGTCTCCTCAGCTCATTCTTCACAGCCTCTACGCCGCCCTTCTTCTCAATGAAGTCGTAGATGACCTTAGACGTCTCCTTGTCTTTGAGCTGGGCCTCGGAGATGCCACACATGTCAAATAAGTTCTTCAGCTCCGGGTCCAAATTATTCAACTGCAACACAAAAAGAAAGGTCAAGCAGTGAGACAATCCTTTTAGTAACACTTTATAATAACCTTCATTAATAAATAATTAAACACTTCATAATGCTTAACAGATCATTAGCTATATTGACATGGCTAGAAATATGTGATATGCGTGTTAATTTTATTTTTTATTATTATAATTTAATGTAAATTGAAATGCTTAAAAATATTCACTGCATATGATCATAGGTTTAATCTACAAATTATTTGACAGATGGTTTACAATGACTGAAAGCTTCATTAATAAATCATTCAACAATGCTTTACAGATCATTAGTTTTATACATACATACATACATACATACATACATACATACATACATACATACATACATACATACATACATACATACATACATACATACATACATACATACATACATACATACATACATACATACATACATACATACATACATATATATATATATACATATATACATATATATATATATATATATATATATATATATATACATACATATATATATATAGTTTAAATTATGTATTATTATTAGTTGTTTTGACAAGTACATTCTATTGTAGGCCTACAATAGTAAAATATTTGTGTCATAACTTCATCTAGGTAAACCAAACGTTCGTTCCTTTCCACCTCTGAATGGCGGGGACGTCGGAAATTATTTTAATATGCGAAACTACTCCTAAATCAGAGCAGTGGGCATTACTTCCAAGTCTTGAATGAGTGTTTGGAAGACAGGGTCAAAACAGGACAGGAAATGGCTTATTACTTCTAAATTAGGATGTTTTTTTTAATGAAAAAATCTTGATAAGATTATAATTGGACCTCAACAGTAGAAGATAAACAATGCAGTTCATTAAGCCTTTAAATGAATGTTAGCATTCAAATGCACATTAACAAATAAGCTTTAAATCATTAAACACCTGTTCATTTTAGATAAACATTAACGAGCACATTCTTTGGCTATTTGAGTATTTATTAACTAACGATCTGTTAAGCATTATATAATGATTTATTACTGAACGTTATCATAAAAAGTGTTACCTTTATTTTTTTCCTTCACATACAATAGATTTTAATAGACACATACTCAACCAATACTGACCGAACTGTTTGTTTGCTAGATTTCATAAAAAAATACTAGTGCTTGCAAGGCAGTAAAAGAATAGTGATAAAGTTTTAGGTAAAACTAGAAGTTTTAGATTTTCTGAAGAAAATCTATGCAAACGTCATATCACAACACCAGGGTGTTGTGAGTGGTTGCCAGGGGGTTGCTAAGCAGTTGCTAATGTGTTCCGGCTGGATTGCTAGGCTGTCCTGCATGCTTTCCTACTGGTTTAACTACAAAATGTAAGTACAATTTCTTTTATATTTTTTTACCCCTGAATTCTGTCTGCTAGGTAAAACTGTTAGCGAATAGTTTGAGGTATGATTCATAAGTTATGTGCCAAAATTTTATATTTAGGGTTAGATGTTTGTTTAGATCACCAACCTTAAGTATGAGCAATAGTATTAGTGACGCTTGCCTTAGTAAGCACAACTAAATATAGATAGAGGGAGAAAGAGAGAGATATTAATGATAATATGCCAAAACGATGAATTAAATGGATGCAAAAGCAGAAGGCCCAATCACATTCCAGTATGCAAACAGATGGAAGGCAGCCAATCGTAACTATGCAAATATGACCATCAGCGCTGGTTAGTTTTAAATACTGTACGTTAATAGCTTTCGAACTTTAATCATCAATAAGAACATTTAAATAAGAAAAATAATTTGTTAAAAATATAATTAATAAAATACATATTTTTAAAGATAACAGTTTAAGTGTAAGTTAAAGGCATTTTCAAAAGTTAATCTTAAATATCTTTAAAAGGTATATTGTCTATAGGAAGAAAAAATATATATATTTACTTTTTTTGTTAATGAGAATGTTCAAAACTTTCATCTTGAATGAATTTAAAAATAAATATTTCTTAAAAAGACATTAACACTTTTAAGAGAATTTCTTTAATCTTTATTTCTTTAAAGGAATAATGTTTATAGAAAATAAAATAGCAAATTCAGGCTAAAATAAAATTACTTTAAGTGTAATTTCATTTGAATTTCTAAATGGTGTAACATTTACAGAAACTTAAAGGTCAAAATAAATAAATGTAAATTCATTATATATATATATATATATATATATATATATATATATATATATATATATATATATATATATATATATATATATATATATATATATATATATATATATATATATATATATATATAATTTTATTTTTTTGTAAATGCATTAAGACAAGCTTTTAAGATACAATCAAGAGGATTCAAATAAAAGTAAGGAGAAATTTCAATGCAATTCTGCCTTGCGAGCACTACAGTAACCCAGTGTTCATGCCGTTCTCAAATCCAGCACGATCCTGCCACCTTGTGGGGAAACTGCTAATGGTAAACATTTCTGCTAAACCCATCCATTATAACATGCACAACATTCCAGCTGCATGCATAATGCAAATCTTGAAATGCAAGAGCTTCTTCAGAGAATCTGCACATTTTTCCAGTGACTTCAGCGTCACCATCCCATTTTAGCGCACTAGGTGGCCTAAATTTCTAAATGCGTCATAAAAGTGCAATCTGCATTATTTCCATAGCAAACAGTTTACCATAAAACGATTTAAACTACCATATACAAAGCAAATATGTGTACAAACGCAATCTGGGTTGTGTTGTGTTGTGGGCGACAGGCTGCATATTCAAGCGTCAGATGCTTCAGCCTGCATGAACACAAGGCTATTGAGGCATTTCATCATGCCATTACTACACAGGTCAGCATTGTTTTCCTATGAGAGATTCTTCAATATGTATGTAAGAGCGTGTACGACATTGAGAGCGTGTGAGTGCGTCGGTGGGGGTGACAGAGCAAGGCATTGTTGTGTACTCACATCGAAGCCTGTGTTCGGATCCCATCCTACATGACCGATGTGCCTGGAAAACATTGCGTTGAGCACAGTCAGAACGGCACAAACATACGGATGGTGACGGAAAAAAAATATGATGGAGGAAAAAGACTTTACGCAAACTTTTGTGTCTGCTAGTAGAACTTGTGTTCTTTGCAAGCGAACGCAACATTTCTTGGGGGAATGCAAATCTTTTGCGAGAGACAAAAGCCTTGAAAATATTTTTTCCCAATCTCATATTTTTCCATCACCACCTTTAGGGGATCTGTACAAATACAACATGGAAAAGAAAAAGTAACTTAAAAGCAGAAAACATAAAGCAATCTACATGTTGCAGTGTTTAGGCCCTATTTTAACGATGTAAGCGCATGGTCTAAAGCCCATGACGCAAGTGTACTTCCACTTTTGCTAGTTTATCGACGGGAAAAATGGTCGGTGTGCCAGGCCCATGGTCTTAAATGGTTGTACCTAGTCGATAAAAAATTAGTAATGGCTGTAACATGCAATAAACCAATCAGAGTCTCATCTCCCATTCCCTTTAACTCTTTCCCGCCAGCGTAAAAAAAAAAAAAAAGCAAGCCATCGCCAGGGTTTTTGACCATTTTCACCAAAATTTAATAGCACATAAAATATTTTGTTTTATGAATAACTGAGCATGTAATAAATCAAAGGAAAGAGCTGAACCTCTTCTTTTAAACAACAAAAAACGTTTTATTCTAGCTTCATGCATTCCTTTTTTATCAACACTTGAATATGCAATAACAACCTTTTACATTTTAATCCTTTAACTTTTCATATTTAAAAATGTTTGTGTGCTGCTGCGTGTCCCTGTTTTGTGTAATAAGCAGAGTGTAGACCCACCTATAGGCGTATATTACTAACGCGCTCTTTAACACAAATCCTGCAGTATTGACTTTCGTTGGTCAGTGGCGCAGTCGTTTTCAGTTGCTTCAAAATAGCAAAGCACCAACAATGCACCTGAACACACCTCGTTTTCAGACCAACACGCCCATAAGCGAACAGATGCTATTTTAACAATGTTACACAATGAACATGATAAATGCGTCGGGCTGAAACTAGCAAAAAACACTGCATTGCACCAGGTGTATAATAGGGCCAATAGACTTTGAGCACATGGACAGAAAAAGACATCATAATAAAGATAAAGACTCATTAGAAAGTGTCACTTCCTGCCAACACAGGAAGTACTGAAACAGTTCAAAACTCACTGGAAGTTGCTTGGTGTACCAATGTCAGCCTTTGTCAACTTCTTCCTCTTGCTCTTGACCTTCTTTTCCTTCTTGTTAAGGCCACTGTGCACTATGTTATTCATGTGGGAATTGTTGTGGAAGCGCATGTTGTTTATCTCCGGATTCTTGATGTCCACCGTCGCCATCGGGAGAGTGGGTCCTGGGCACATGACAAAAGTTATCAGCTACCGTCTAAGAATCTTCAACATGTTGCACACATTCCCCTGTGAAAGCGAGCCGAGCTGACCGAGCTCTGAGAGTTTGTGTTGCCAACAACAGCTGATTCGGTCCATGCGTAAGCACAGAGGGGGCGTCTCAGAAAGTTGTGGTTCTTTGTGAGCCACGATGAATGAATCACACACATTCCTGGAAGTTTATGCAGTAAAAGTCCAGATGATTCTTTGGTTAGAACAATAATAATAAAAAAGTGTAATTATAAATAAAACTTAATAAGAAGAAAATTAATTTCAACTACATTTCATGAGATTTATTTAATTCAAATAAATATGACTGCATTACGCAAATACAGCAGTGACCAACAAGGCCACATGTTACTTTGAATCATGACACACACCATGATTCTCATCATATTATCAACATGTGGGTGATAAAAAGCAGCTTTCATAGAAAGGAACGTGCTGGAACAACAGGCTTTGTGTAAAAATTTCCCCAAAACTACATTCACTTTCAAGATAACTCTTTTTGAAGATAATTTCAAGATCACCAGAGTTCAAACTGGAACTCAGAACATAGACGACATATGATGCGCTTCAATTATAAAGATTGACATCAAGCAAATTAATAATACAATATTACTATAATGCCTTTAAAATACTGTTCAAAAAGCAAAACAATTAAGTTTACATGAACTATTCACCTTTAAACAGCCATTCAATCACAATTTTAGATCATATTTATGCATTTTTTTTAAATGACAATATAATAATGAAAATTCTGTTTATTTATCAATGCATACATAAATGTATAAATAACAATTATCAAACAATAATAAAAAAAGCTTATCAAAAATGTATTAAATACATTATTAAATAAATATAATACAAATATTATTACATTAAATATAAAGCACAATGTCACAAAAAATGATTAAATGCAGAGTTATTAAATATTAATTCTGTTGATGAATCAAAGCATAAATAAAAATGTATAAATTATTAAATAATACAAAAATAAAAAATATATATATATATATATATATATATATATATATATATATATATATATATATATATATATATATATATATATATATATATATATATATATATATATATATATATATATATATATATATATATATATATATATATATATATATATATATATATACAACAGCACAAAATTGTTATGCATCAAATGCATATATTTATTGTTGTTATCAAATACTTTAAATATTAAATAATTTGTGCCAAAATGAATTTTATTTTATGTAATTGAAAGAAATCCTGCCCAAGTTCTCAAATTGTTAAAAATAGACTAAAAGCAACTAACTCCTTTTAAGTTTAAATGGTCTAATAATTGACATTATTTTATAATATAATATAATATATTCTTTATTAGTAACTACTGCTACTACTACTAATAATAATAATAATTTTATGAAATCAATCATTCTTTTGTGCCAAAAACATTATATGATTTTAATGTAATTTAAAAAGAACCTGACCCGGTTTTCAAAGTGTAAACAAAAAACTAAACATCTTATTAAATTATAACTCATATAATTGTATCTCAAAAGCAACAAACCACACTGTCAAACACTGCAACAATAATAATAAGAAATATCATGTAGTCTAATCAAATAATATTATGTAATTAATATAACATAACATAATAATTTACAAGCAGGAATATTATATATAGATTATATTGAAATAACTGCCCCTAGTTTTATACCTGCAAAACACATTCATGATCATTAAAAAGAACTTTGTAATGTTGAGAGAAAACTAAATAAGAGCCTCACATTAAAACTCCTTAAGAAGTTACGAGAAGAAACTTCTTCAACACCAGTATTTCTGAAAATGGCCGAGAGATTTACTCGCATCAGCCTCCCAGTTTTGGAGCACACGTTCTACGCACCATATCTGCTAAACCCCTACTGAGCAAATCTTCTCCTACCTTGGGTGAGAGGCACGAGATGACCTCTACCATGACCCAGAGCACCCCCCGAGAGGACGTCCTCTGTAGAGATGGAGGGTCTGTCGCCGCTGACCTTCAGCAGCGAGTTAAGACAATGTCGAGGTAAAGGAACGTTCAGTTTGTCCCCCGACAACAGGCATTGCAGAGGCACCAGACTACCATCTGGCCTGGAAAAGCTGTCTAAAATCTCCTCAGACGGGGCAGATAGGAAGGTCGTGCAGATCATCATCTCATCTGCGGCCCAGCATTGAGGTGTGAAGCTACCGGACAGCTAGCTAATTTCACTGTAGCGAGAGGCTACCAAGCCAAGCAGACACAAACCAGCCTGCGTTGTCCCCAAAGACGCTCTTTAAACCAATTGAGACGGTCTGTGATCAGAACGCCCACTAAACTAATCCCACTCACGCTAGTCAAATCCTGAAAAATTACGAATGCAGAATATTACATAAGTAACAGCTAATCCAGATTAATCTCTGAAATTTGCTGTAAGCATTACAAGTCTTCAAATGCAGGCACACACTATTTACGATACTCAAGTGCGTTTGACAGATGTTTTCAGTGCAGAATTGCAGCGAACTGCTGATTGGCTTCTCGAGTCATCAACGCTGAACAGAAAGCACCTTTACATCACAGAGATAAAACCGCTGCACTGAGCATGCTCAGTCGGATATCGACCACCAATCTAGTTACACAATGAGGAAGCGGAGGAGAAGGAAATGTGCTGGAGAAAGATTACAATGGCTTTGATGCAGGTGGATACCTTATACGACAAACACATTTCGAGAACAGTAGGACACGTCGTATAAATCTGATTTGAACGCCTGCAATCATAGCCTTGTCAAGCAGGGCCACAATATGGTTGAAACAACAGCTATAAATTATGAAGGTGAATTTGAAATGGGAACAGATTGTGGAAAGGGGGAAAGAAATGAAACTGGCCTCCAGTGCTGCTGTAGCAAATCTAGGGCAAATATGTGGATTTAATGTCAAAGATAATAACATTTCAGACTAGAAATTATTCTAACTGGCTGGCAATGCTAAGAAACACTGCTCTGTTTGTTTGAGGCTCCTGACCTGCCTGACAACAGCAACAGTGTCTCAACCAATAGTGTGAGGTTAAGGATGGGACGATCTCATTAGTCATATTTTAGCACTTCGGTTTGGTGACGTTTATGGCGGAAAATTATAATTCACCTTTAATTACCACATGAAATCAAACTTATAAACACAATTATGTACACTATTTCTTTAAATATTATGATGGCGCAAAATGGCCGTCAAAATCAACTTTGGTTTGATATATTCCACTTGATATTTTCTCTAGCATTCTTAAAACAAAAGAACAAGAACAGACCAGTAACTTGCATCACACGTGTACAGCTACAGGCTACCGTCACGGGACACACAAGATCATTTAGTAACTTGCAACCTCAGTTCCTAAGTGATGTCAAACCAGCGCCATAACCGTGATAAACGTCCATGAGAAAATCTTTAAACTGAGTGAGGAAACGCGGTCTCTTTGATGTAACTGAATGGGAGAGGGCCGCAGTAATGCAGTGGCATGGAAGGATCCATGTGGCACACATATGGCTCCCAGCACACACACTGACCCCAGGCTTCCTGTCAGGGGTTCAACGCTACTCTCATCTAGGTCATGTACAATGCGGATGCGTGTTTGTGCAAATCCCGCTCATGCTTGACCACGCTAACGCAAGAGCATGTTTATATTTCTCTGGAAGATGCAATGTGTGCAAGTGTACATTTCTACATAATTCAATATAAAAGGGGAGTAAAAACATCAACAGCAAAAAACAAATTGATTAGCACTGTCAACATTAGGAGTAAATGGAAGTACCAGGACACATACCATTTGGTGGGTCACGCCTTTTCTCTGCAAAAACAAAATTAACATTGTTAAAATGTGGAGGCCGAATTAAATGACTAGTGATGTCAGTAAAAGGAAAAGAGCCGGTAGGTTACCAAAAGAGAGGGAAAAGTTCAATTTTGTTAGTTTTTGGAAAGGTTAGGGAAGAAGATGGTAAACAGAGGAGCCCTTGTGCCCGCTCTCAATACAGTAACATCCAGGAATTCAATTAAAAGTGAAGTACTTTAAATAAAATAAAAAAATCAATTGACAGTGCTAGTTAATGGTACATATTTCTAGCACCAATATTTGTGGTTTATTCATGTGCAAACTGATTATATTCTTATAACCTTGATCTTAAAGGTGAAGTGTTTCTCTATTCTATGGTAAAATGCTCGCATTTTCATCTGAATGGCAGTTGCTCAGCAATTTCACATTTTTAAAAGCTCACAAACAAAAATAAATATATTTAATATTATTATTTTATCATTTAAAATACAATATATAATTTAACAACAATAAAACTTAAACACATACATATAGTAATATTATTTTATAATTTAATATATAATACAATGTATAATATCACAACAATAAAATAATTTATTTATATTTGAAATTTTTTAGCTCATGAGTAACATTTCCAAACATCTGACTTCTGACACACAAAAAATTAAAAAGTATTATAAATATAATTAAAATAATTAAACAAAATATAAATACATACTACATGGTATCATTTAAATATTGTAAAATAGTTTTCTATTTGAATATATTTTAAAACGTCATTTATTCCTGTGATTTACTATAATATATTTACTATAATAAAAAAATTGAAGTATATTTTAATTAAACATTTTTAAATTCCATTTGGTGCCCCTAACATTTCTACACTTCACCTTTAACAGCCAGAAGATAACCGAACGATTCACTGTACGTGAATGAACCGCACAAGTGATCCAACATGTTTGTTCTTAATCCGACCACATTAAACATAAAGAGAGGGCAGACAAGGCAGACATAAGAGGCGTATAAAGCACCAGGGCCTCTTTAAAAATCAGTTAGTGCAAAGAGAAGCCTAAACTTCAAAGCCCAGCATGCAAAACAGAGCAGGAAGTACTGGAACCCAGCCAGGAAGTGAAGAGAGAGAGCCTGCTGCGTTTACAAGGGAGACACGAGGAGAAAAGGCCCACTGTGAAGGTTTTACGACATCCTACGGAGAGGATACCAGCACACTTGCTACGACTACAACGCTATGGAGGATTACAACAACACACTGAGAAGAACAGGAGGAAAGATGGGGAGAGAGAAACAGAGCTGCAAATGAGCAACCGGCAACAGGAAACAACAAGTTAACAGGAAATTGTGAGCCATTAATGAGCTTGTTAAAAGAAGAAAGTTCACCCAAATATGAAAATCATCCTTGTGTCATTCTGATGATGAATATAGCTCTCAAAAAGCTTCAAAAAGGACAAAAAAAATCTTTAAAGTACCATGAGAATGGTCCATATGAGTTGTGGGGTATATTTCAAGTCTTTCAACATTTTAAGTCGTCTTTCACTGCTAATCTTCCCTCTAGTGAGCTGAATCCTAAATCAGTTGAGTTGAATCAAAAAACCAAATCATTCAGGAACAGTAAAGTGAACTGGATCAACCAATTCACTGGAAAAATCTGACTCAAAAGAATAATCCAATTCACAAATGAATCATCAATATTCTCATGAGTGTGCTAGGAGGAGCTTTAATGGATGTTCACGTACTAATAATAATGCATATTTCAGTCTTTTCCTCAAACAAACCTACTGAAGCTACTGATTTCACTATATTTGCAATTATAGCGCACAATTTTCATATGAACAAGCTTATTAATTTGTTCTATTATTTGTTGCTATATCAGAATCAAAAATTTTATTCATGGTAAAACACTAGTATTTGCTTTTTTTACTTTACTAGCTTTTTTTAATTTAAGAGATTTTAATGGTTATATATATATAAAAAGCTATATGTATAGTAAAAATAAGTAAATAAAAATTATTGATTTGTTTGTTTTTTTATTTATTGCTACGTCAGAATCAAAGGCTATACTCATGGTTTAAAAAAAAGGTTTATTTATTTGTTCCTTTATTGCTAAATCAGAAACAAAAATGTTATTCTTGGTAAACATTAATAGTACTCGTTAGTTTTTTTTATTGCTACATCAGACTCAAAGGCTATATTTATGATAAAATAGTCCGTTGTTTTTTATTTATTTTTATCATAAATATAGCCTTTGATTCTAATGTAGCGATAAATACAAAAACTATTAATGTTTTAATTATAAGAATAAAGTCTTTGATTCTGATATAGCAATAAAGGAACAAACAAACAAACACTTTTTTTAACCATGAATATAGCCTTTGATTCTGACGTAGCAATAAAAACAAATAAAATGTTTTTTTATTTTATGTATTGCTATATCAGAATCAAGGCTATATTGGTTAAAAAAAAAAAGTGTTTATTCGTTTGTTTGTTCCTTTATTTCTATATCAGAATCAAAGACTTTATTTATGGTGAACATAAATATTTTTATTTTATTTATTTGCATTTATTTATTGCTATATCAGAATCAAAGTCTATATTCATCAAAAAATATAATAATACAATATTCAGTTGTCCAGTTTTGTCTTGTAATGACATGAGAATGAGTACTGTATTTTCCGCACAATAAGGCGCACCGGATTATAAGGCGCACCTTCAATGAATGGCCTATTTTAGAACTATTTTCATATATAGGGCGCACCGGATTATAATGCGCATAGAATAGAAGATACTGCAGTCAAACGTTTAACTGGGTTTGCGTTATGGATCCACTAGATGGAGCTCTGTGCTAAAGGGAATGTCAACAAAACAGTCAGATAAAGTCAAACTTTATTAAGCGTTCTGACAACTCCGTTCACTCCCATGGTAACGTTGTTCAAACGTTGATGTGCATATAAACAATATCTCCCAGCCTTGCTAACCTTTCTCCCAAACGTGTAGGGGAACTTTTCCTTAATTCAGTAAACACGTACCGGTAGTAAAAGAAACTCCACATTGTTCAGTTACGTATAACACGTAAAGCTCACTTTTTCAGTTCATTCCCCGTCCACGAATCCCTCAAATTCTTCTTCTTCAGTGTCCGAATTGAACAGTTGGGCGACTACGGCATCCAACCTGCCAGGCTCCCTCTCGTCATTATCCGAAAGCACAGTACCGGTGTTTACTGACTACGGTAACCGTAATGCTGCAAGCGGTGCGGCTTTGTAGTTTACCAATCATTACCATTTTATTATTATTAAATAGTTTTTATTGGTTTTTCATACTGAAACATTTTGACACTGTCGTTTTTTTGAAAAAATGAAAGGCTTTTAAGTGCGCCTTATAGTGCGGAAAATACGGTAAATTATTATATAACTCATTTATGAGTGAACTATTATGAAAAATGGGTAACAGTAGTATTTGTTAACATTAGTTAAGACACTGTGAACTAACATGAAGGACTGTATTTTTATGAACTACTATTGAATGTGTAATCAAATAGTTCACCCAAAAACAAGAAAATAAAGTCATATGGACTGGATTTAAAAACAGTATGAGTATGTGAATAATGGAATCATTTTCATTTTTTGGTGAACTATCATCTCTTCAAAAGAAAAGAAAAGAAAGAAATTCAAACCAGCACATTTACCGGTTTTCCTCTGTCGTCTGTTGAGCAGTTCATTGAGTGCACTCCGAAATCGTTTGGCTTCCTCTTCACTGGCAAAGTTGAGGCCCATCTGACAAGACTAAAGAGCAAAACACACCATATGACCAATAAAGACGGATCATATTCTCACTAATGCTAAATACAGTTTTACAAGAATAACAAGAAGCGACTAGCCAAACAAACATTATTCCACAGAACATCTCTGGTTAGTTCTGGTTGCTCTCTTGCTAATGGTCAACAATTAGAAAAATTAAGACAAAGGACTCACATCTCCTGCGAAGGTAATGAAGTATGACCTCGAACTACTGGTCGTGAAATTATTGTAGAGCTCCTGCTCAAACCTTGGTTTTCCATCCTGCAAAAATTAGAAACAAGATATTATAAAACCGAAGTAGTTTCAACTGTTTGCACTGGCTTTATTTCAATCCTATTTATTTGTTTGTTTTGAACAGGAATAGTTACAAAGATAGTTTTCTTTTATGGACAACAAAAGGAGATTTGTTTTTTTATTTCCCGCTCATGCTCGTCCATATAATGGCAGTGAATAGTGTCCAGCATCAAGCTTTGAAAAAATTAATCCTTTTGTGATCCATAAAAGAAAGAAAGGCATACGGCATTAAAACAACACCAGGGTGAGTACATGATGATTTCATTTTCCTTTTAGGGTGAAATATCCCTTTAACAAGAAGTTTCAAGGAAATTGTGCTCATGACTTGATTGGTTGCGCACCACAGCTCAACTGATAGGTCACGAATCTGAAATCTTTGCTGTTTATTTGATCATCTCCGAGAGCTCACCTTGATATCAAAGACACGGATAAAGTAAGACCTCTGAGGGTTGTCTTTCACCAAACAGGCCACGCCACAGCACCTCTTGGCCCAGGACGAGCCCCTGTCCGCCCCGTACACCTGGACCACCGCTGAGCACAATGTCTGCAAAAAGATGAACAATCATTAACTTTGTGGAAAAAGAAAAAGCATACAATTATGAGACACTTTAATTAAATAACTTGATCAATCAAAACAAAAACAATATGAAGCCCTATACACACATCTACTTCTTGTAAATAAATAGAAGGAATGATGGAAATTCTCAAGTTATCCTTAAAACATCCAGGGTTAACCAATCCTAAAGTTATTGAAGGAAGGCAAAGGGAACGGATGGAAATGGAAATTAAAATTAAATAATGAAAGGAAATAGAAAAGGAAAGGAAAGAGAAAATGAAATGATAAGAAATTTATTGAAAGAGGAAAGGAAAGAGGACAGGAAATTCAATAAAAAAGTGGAATGGAAAGGACATGAATGGAAAGAGGAAAGGAGAGAGGAAATGAAACAGGAAAGGAAAGATGAAAGACAAGGGGAAAGGAAAGGGGAACAGGAATGGAAAGTTGAAAGGAAAGAGGAAGGAAAAGAGGAAGGGAAAAGAAAGAAGGAAAAAGGGAAAGGAAGAGGAAAAGGAAATTAAAGGAAAGAGGAAAGAGGAAAGGGAAGAGGAAAGGAAAGAAAATGAAATTAAAATAAATTAATTGGAAGAGGAAAGGAAAGATGAAAGGAAATTAAAGGAAAGATGATAGGGAAGAGGAAAGGGAAGAGGAAAGAAAATTAAATGAAAAGAATTGAATTGAAAGAGGAAAGGAAATGAAAAAGGAAAGGAAAGAGGAAAGAATAGAGGAAGGGAAAGGAAAAGAGGAAAGAAAAGGGGAAAGGAAGAGGGAATGGAAAGAGGAAAGGAAAGATGAAGGTAAAAGAAAGAGGAAAGGGAAGGAAAATAAATTGTTAGGAAAAATTTATTATTTGCTAGTTTATTCATTCATTTATTTATCGCTATATCAAAATCAAAGCCTATATTTATGGTGAATATAAATAAATAAAAATTATTTATTTGTTCATTTTTTATTTATTGCTATATTTTATATTAAAGTCTATATTCATCGTAAAAAAGTAATAAAACAAATAAAACCAAAAATTGAGGTTTGTTTTGTAATGGCATGAGTAAATATAATTAATAAACTGCACAACTACCTTATAAGCATCCTAAAAATCAGTCAAATTAAGAAAAATAAAATAAAATTCCTTTTTTTTTAAATTTTTCTACAAAGGATTTCTTCATTAATTTGATCAATCATATCAAACAACCAAACAAATATGAAGCCCTAAAGCACACACATACTAAATAAATATAAATTTAACTCTTCTCAAACTCTCGTATCCTGCATTTTCTATGTTCAGGTTGCATTTTGAGCAGACCTGCAAATTAATTTCATGCAGAAACTGAACACAAACTGCACAGAAATCAGTGTATGAATACTGCATGATGTTCTCTGCCACACACACTGGCCACTGCAGATATCAAGCACTGCTGTAATTTAAACTGCAGTATACTTGGAGACACACTTGATGGGGCATTTTATTCTCTCTCCACAGGAGTTCCATACACATGACCCAAAGAAGCATTTCAAACACCCTTTTTCAGGACATGGGTTAACTTACCGAAGAGAAAAATAGGCCAGAATCTTGGCAATACTGCCATAGGGAGGACAGCCAAGATCTCGCAGAAGATGAAATATTTTCCATGAACAAGTAACACACACATGCACGCACACATGCACACACACACACACACACACACACACACACACACACACACACACACAGGCTTCTACTGAGCAATTATAGGACACCAAAAAAAAACCCTTGTCCTGAACTTTAAGGTAGACTTAAATGGGACCAACATTTCTGATGAAAGTGTACAACACCACCACAGATCATTGACATAACCTAAAAAACATTTAAATGAAATCTCTGATCAATATCGACCTACAAAGTAAGAAACCTGGCTGTCAGCAGCACTGCAACACATCAAATATTTAAATAATCAACATATTGATAATCAAAAGTACTCTGATCAATTAACGGAAAAAATAATAAACAAATTAATCAATGTTCAAAAGTAATATGATTGATTAGTTGAAATAAGCAGATTAACTAAATATTAAAAGTAACAGGCCTCTCATCCTTTCCTCGGGTCATTTTGTCCTGAAAATGAAAAAAATATTCATCGGAGTGGTCCAAGGACTTTTGTCGCACTTGAACCACAAATACACACAAAAATTGACTGGATTCGAGGAGTTTATGCGCTTGTAATAAAAAAGTAACAAATCCTTCCCTCGCGGGTCAATTTGACCCCTTTTGGAGTGACCCCTTTAGTTAGTTATTTGATGCAATAAAAATCATGACATCGTAATTGAAAGCTGAGATGGACGGCTTCTCTGAGTGAAGTTGTCACTGAGGGACCAACTGACTTTTTTCGGGATTTTCACGAGGAGATTGGAACTTTATCTTTAATTTATACATTTTCCATAACTGTTTATTTCACACCGACATAATGATTTGTACTGCATCTGCGAGAGTGTGGGTTGGCTTTTGATATCACGCCTCTACTTCCTGCTCTTTACTGCGCAGACTCTGTCCCAAATCTGCGCAAGATGTCAGCGACATATTCAGATGATGGCGGCTTCACTTGTCTTCAGTGGAAGTTCATTTTTTTTAACAGTCTCTGAATGTATACTGAAGAGAAACTCAAAAAATTACTTTAGGGCCCAGCGGAACAGCTTATTTGCTCCATATAGAGCTATAAGGCTACAGGGCAAGAGTCATGAAATATGTTTATATATATATATATTAGTGGTGGGCCGTTATCGGCGTTAACGTGCTGCGTTAACGTGAGACTCTTATCGGGCGATAAAAAAAATATCGCCGTTAATCTATTTTTAAAATTGGGTTGGGAGCTGGGTCTATACTACGCAAGCCATGATGACTTTCACCGTGATGTATTCCTAGCCGAATTGCACTGTAGGAAGCGAGAACGAGTCTTCGAACCTGCATGTATGCCTACTGTGAAATTACCACATCAAGCGTGAACGCTGGCATCGAACTCGGGTCCTGACAAGCGTGACTGACGTACTGTAAGCAGAGAGCTGTAAATCTCCTTTCTGCTCGTCGTCAGCGTTCTTTAGAGCATTTGCAGTACATTCGCGGCAGATAGACGCAAGTGTCATTACATACCGAAGCTTTGGTAACAAAATCAACGGTTCAAAAACAAAAATATGAAAAGTTAGGTGAACAACGCTGTTCATTTTGCCACCTTCTCGCTCGCTTTTGTTGCCAAGCAACGGGGTAAACAGCTGCTGCTGTGATGACGCAACCGCACCTCGGTTCAGACACAAATAATATAATATAATATGAACACGGTCCAGCAGGGGGGGAGCAATCGAACTTGGGTTCGGTCAGGCAATCGAACCAAGTGTGAAAGCACCAGTCATTATTTGAGTAGCACACATATTGTGAATGCTTTCGGCAGAATTCAAATGAGCCATTTTAATCTAGATTAATCTAGATTATTTCCAAAATTAATCTAGATTAAAAAAATTAATCTATGCCCACCTCTAATATATGTATAATATATATATATATTTTTTTTTCACAAGAGGTCGGCAAAGACACCCAATGTAATATATTTTGATCTGAATTAAAAGGGTTATGCATGAAATTGTTATTTTGAATTTAAATTGAAAGAATGTGCTTAAATTACTATTTATTTATTGCTAAAATCTAGTCATCTAAAGGTAAATAAAATAAAAACTCCAATTCATTCATTCTGGATAAATTGGAGTAATCCCACTGGATATAATTTAAACTTGAAAAATACTTAGATTAATAGATTATAAAGACAAAATTTATGTTAATCTGCTGATTCTAATTAATCAATTATCAAAAGAAACCTGATTAACTGATAAACATTTTTAAAAATAACTGGATTAATAAATGTTTCTCAAAGTAATACGATTAATTGATTGAAATGTTAAATTGATTATCAATTTATTAACTGATAATCAATTTATGAAATATGGTTCTCAAAAGTAATCAGATAAATCAGACAGTAAAATACTTCACAAAATAAACTACAAAAAGTCAAAATGTATACGACATTTCATAATCTTTATTGATGACCTAATTCAGACTTTTAATTGATGAATCTGATTATTTCTCCATTAATCAATTATCAAAAATAACCAGTTTAACTAAAGAAATAATAAACAATCTGTGAATAGTGAACTTGACATAACTTGACAATCACTTATTCTATTAAATCATTAATCTGAAAAAGTATACCAGTAACAACAGCTCATGCATATTTCATAAATCAACAAACACATGCAAATGTACAATTACATTTAGAGGCAGAAAAAGAGAATGCTGGGTAACTAGGGCTGCCACTAACGACTATTTTTATATCGATTAATCTATAAACTAATTTATCGCAATAGTTTTCAACAATTTTACTTAAAAACATAATTTAACTTGCAACTTTGGGATTCAGTAGTGTACTATAAAAAATATAAATGTAAACGAACCCTTGACAAAATGTAAAACTAAAAAGGTACAAATTTGTAAACCACCAAAAAAAATAAAGAAATATCAGCAAATACTTTTTATATAGATAAGTGTTGTCACGACGATACCAAAATTATGACTTCGATATGATAACGATACTGAATCGATACCATGGCAAAAAAAGCAGTAAAAGTAATTGAATAATTTTTCAGAAAGAACTTATTATTCAATGTTTTATTATATGAATATATGTATTTTTCAAAAACCCTTAAAACTCACTTGGCCAGCATGTTCCTGCCCTGCTTTTAAAATATAATAAAGTCAAGCATGGGGTGTTTTTCAAATTTTTTTTGGTGCTTGATTAACATTAAAAATCACACAGAATATTAGGTCCGGCCCTTTAAGAGCTGCACGGACCAAATTCATTGTAAAACACGATTTCTTACTCAAAGCTGTATACGTTAACTAAAGACATACCCGACTGTGTTTACCTAAATACTTGCCAGGACGTGCATTCCTACATATTTTTGATCATTCAAACCCAATAAGCGCGTGCTTCAGTTCAGAGTCCGGCAGAGCGAGCACGTCCCGGGCGCGCCGCACTGCACTTTATTTTCTAATGCAAGCGTTTCTGTTGTTTTTACTGAACGGTGAAAGCAGAGCTCACACACGTCCTCACTCCTGCTGTCACAAATCGACACAATTTTAGAAATACTGCTCTTATTAGAGTGCTGTCATTTTAAAGTACCAGCATAAAATTTCATATCCTACCCAACTTCGACTAAAAATATTGACGTCGACTAATTATCAGCTATCAATTATCCTGCCACGTCAATTACAGTAGCATCGATGAAACAAGAGTTCCCTTCATTTCTTCTGATGAAAAACTGCCTCCTCATGCTCCGAGACTGAAAATTCAGCATTTCAATTCAAGCACTCATTCTGTCTTGGTGGGCCAAATGATTCAAAGACATCACTAAACGTACAACTACTGTATCAGAGTTCATCAAGTTGAAGAAAGAGTCGAGTTTCCATATGGCATAAACAACAAACGTACTGATATGTAATCCCATACGTTTGATCGATCGGCTGGGTTTAAATCTCACTCAACAAACACTGAACGGAGGGACTGATGGATATTTGCCAGGCTTTTCCATGTTAAATGCATCCGTACGGCATTCCTGTGTGCAAAAGTCTTTGCCAAGAACATAAATACGTACTTCAGACACGTTTCCCCCACTTTCACAGGGATCACCGTCTTTATGTCAGAATTTGGTTTGGTCTGCTTGGAAACCTGATTCTGGATCAGCACTGGCTCAGCAGCCCCTATTCATTAAAGCTCTAATCTCCATGGAAAGGAGGCAGATCAGTTCACTTCCTGTCCTCAAAGATTGCTGATCACGCACAACCCACCCCCAACCCCTATCTTTTTCCTTCTCTCTCACTATTGTGCGATTTGGACTGTGTCCACCCTCTGCCCTTGGTTTTCGGTGCCGGTTCGGGACACAGTGATGAATGAACCCATGACTGCGGGATCTTGGCCCCAAACAACGTGTCTCATATTTAGTCATTCCCTGTGAAAGCCCACTTTATGGACCGGCTCTTGGCTGCCGTTCCTGGACTGACACGCTCGCTTACGGACGCTCTTCGCTTCCACCTAGACATGGACGAGCAACTTAAGTAGGTCTGATGGGAAAGAATGGCATATTTGTGAATCCGATTTCATGCGAAACACGTAAAATAACACTTCTTCGCCAAGCTTATTTCCATTTCCAGAGTGCCCCCGTCTCTAATATTAAAACCACTTTAAACCCATTTAATTGGGCCAAACCTTTTCTTTGAGCAATCCAAGTATATTACTATCAAAATGATTATCTTGTTGAGATATCCAAACTCAAATAAAGAGCTGCTTACAAGACACTTTTTTCAACTGAAAACTGAAAATGTATGCATTTTGGCCGTTCTTTTACACAACAACAGAATTTTGGGGGCCTGAAAACACAAACTTTTTTGAAAACGATACCGTTAGCTTCTGTGTAAACTACAAAAATGTGAATTTGTGCAAATGGTGAAGTCATGTGCATGTGTATTTAATATTCAGTCTATAGGCATGTAGGTGTTTCTTTACAAAGTGACATCGCCACCTTCTGGCCTAGCATGAATACAGCGGTTTTAGTCGTTTTCGCAGATCTGTGTGAACATGATCATTTTGACATCTAGTAAGCGTGCCGCACACGTTGTGAAAAGTGAAGCCAAAAATTCTCGATCGCCCCCAGGTGGTTGGTCCCAGAATAGCTCAAACCCCACCCTCTCCATGTAGTCTAATGGGACGTGAGGCAAACTAAACAATCAAATTACACTTTGGTGTAATTACAAAGTTTGGGATTTGGTATTAATTTTTAACAGATTATTTACATTTTGTCTAGTGATAAAGTATGTTTACATCCAAGGTTGGAAATCGAATATCGATTCCAATTCTGTAAACGGATAGGCCTACTTAAGATCAGGAATATGATACTTGTTATAAATAAAATTTTTTGATTCTGCTTATCGATTCCTGTGTGCGCAGACTAATGTGGTTTTAAACCATTTAAACGCAAGATGATGCGAAAGAGAACTCAATTCTGAATTTAGTTCTCTTTTGCGGCTTCTTGCGCTTAGACATATACACACAAAATTGTCAAACTATCCTTATAAACACAGTCTTAAATGAACGTAAACAGTTGAGAAAGCGTGTGTGTAACAGTATATTGGACCCGTGCATTAGGTCATAAAGTGAGAGCAGCCTAATATTCTTGCTGCCGTCTATGTTATTAATGTAAATCAAACAACTAAAGAGAAAATCACTCACTGATCTTGTCTGAATAACTGTTGTAACTTTAATAAGGATTAATCTAGATTTAATTTACAGAAAAGAAAACTATGCAGTGTTTTTTACATTTGATTACACATTTCTGTACTTTGTTCAGTTGCATTTATTTGTGCTATTGCTAATTTGCTTTTTTGTTCTTATTGTATTACTGACTGTTTCATCTTTATGTATGAAATTTATATTAGACTAGTTTATTAGTTAGTTGTTCTTACGCTGCTGATTTCTGTTCATGGTACTCAGCTGCAACAATGTTTTGCAAAAAGACAGAATAAATATGTTTAATATCAAAGTCAGTCCAAATCCGATTATTTGTGTATCCAATTGAAATCTGATCTAAAATGACTGACATTGTGTATCGCAACTGTTCAGATCCGATTTATGTGTCCCATGGCACTCTTTTGTTTTATCTGCATTGGTTATGGCAATGATGTTGCATTGGTACGTATACAATGCAAACAACAACAACAACTACTGGAACATGGAAGGGTTTGCAATACAGATGTTGTCTTATTTACAACATGGTAATGTTGTAGGAGGATAACATAGGAGGCTGGTATTCATGGATTTATTCTGTTTTGTCATCTCCATCGGTTTTTAAAACACGTCTCCGTTTTATTGTCACTTTCTGCTCGTCCGGCACTTTGTGAATTTGGACTGACAGTTTGAACCTATCTTAAATGTTTGACCTATTTTTTTGTTTTGTTTTACCACATTGGAATCGAAACAAGAATCGGAATGGCTAAATTTCAAACAATACCCAACCCTATTTATGAGATGCTTAATTCATAAAATTTTATTAAAATGAATTAAAACTAATATATATATATATATATACTCCTATGAGAGTGTGTAGTTCATCACATTAACAATGAACATGTTCTACTAACATTTGATAACCAGAAAAAATAATTGATCAGTTTAACACTCTTAAACTTCTCTTTATAAAATGTTTTAAAAATCGTGTTTGATATTTTGTTTTACAATGCAAATAAAGACACTTGTCAAGCACAAGTGTGGCATAAGTGTACAAATACTTATTGGGACCACTGTAAATACGGGTTAAGTAGGACATAGACTTGACTGACCTACTACACATCAATGAATATAATTAAACTTTAAATTAAAGAAATGGATAACCACTTGAGACTGAACACAGCAAAAAGAGTCTTGCTGTAATTGGTACTGCAACTAAAGATAGATAGACTAGATAGATAGATAGATAGATAGATAGATAGATAGATAGATAGATAGATAGATAGATAGATAGATAGATAGATAGATAGATAGATAGATAATTTGGGCATCACAGGCACGTGCATCGTTTAGCTGACTCAGAACGCACTTATGATGCTGTCTACATAGGCAGCTCACTAGGTTTTTAGACGATGTGCTGCTTTACTCAAGCAAAGGGCCTATTGCCCTCTACTCTGATATAACGTGCAATATATTACTACAAACTCTCAATCATTCTAATATCGTATACAGCATCTAATTTCAACTACACTAGTCTCGTACCCTTGACAGTCAGGAGGAGGATGTTCCCAGGATGTTCCTTATGGACATCACAAACTGCCCTTGCCAGAACTTAAAGCCTTTCGGTTACAATGACATTTAAATGCAGGATGATTTGCATTTGAACTTGCGGTTAAAAGACCACAGAACGGCCGTCAGAGTAAACACAACTTACGATGCATTTCCTGCCCAGGTAGTTGAACAGACAGTCGTTCTCCTGCGGGGTCAGAAGCAGAGAGCCCACGTTAGCCACCCTCCTCTGGGGCGGGTGGCCGCTCATGTTGACGGATGAGGCGGATGAACTCGAGCGTTTGTCTCGTATTAGATTATTTTATGTGCAATCACAGATCAACATGGCCTGCGCTCGGTTCATCCCGTAAGGAATTCCGCTTGCAATTAGACCCGATGCAGTGTTGCCCTCAATGCACGGGCGATGCAGATGCGACTCGTTTACTCCTGTGGGTTATTTATTCTTTTAATTCTTCCACTTTTGACAGACTGCATAATATAAACTTTCATCCCGAACTCCCAAAGCAAAACGATCCTTCAATCCAACATGGCAGCAGGACGGTAGAGTTCAAGGCGCACTTCGGAAAGGGGGGAATTAAATTTGGTCTTATCCGCTTCATTTGTACAGACATACCATTTTAATACTTAGTTATAAAAACAAACGTATTTGTAATCACATAAAAGTCTGTTTAGTGTATAAACATGAATGAATATGAATACAAACAGTGGTACGTACAAACAAAATCCCCTCTGTTTCTCAGAATGGTCTGTCCCTGTTTTCCCGTGCCTCTTGCAGAATGCGGACGGGATGCGCACGGGATGAGGCGGAGTGTTCGAATCAGTGTTTTTCGGAGTCGACTCTGATTCTCGACTCCCACCGTAGAAGTGCAAAAGCTTGCACGGAGGTATAATTACAATGTAAATGGCTGTTATTTAATTGCAAATAAACTACATGTAGATTAAAACTCTGTCTGAAATAGCTCACTCTTAGAAACAACGTCACAGTCACACAGCAACGGAGTCGACAACGAGAGGCGATTCCTGTGCTGGAGTCGACTCCGACACTAGGGCTATTAAGAGTCGAAGAATCGACTCTTTTGGAGTCGACTCCTCATCACGAGGCGGAGTTTGTGAGGCAGAGGGTGAAGCACAGAGCAGTCATTGAGAAGATTACAGGATTTGACGGATCTGATGCTGTTTTTAAAGATAGGATAACTACACTGCTGTTTTATTCCTATTCTGTCTTCTGAAATGTTACTATACTACAGCGTAAAATCAATTATATAATAAGATCCGAGGTAAACATCAAATCACTGCGCTGCTCCCAGCGGATTATTATTTTTGTTACAAAGCAACATCCTAACAGATACTATTCTAATGAATCATGAATTTTTTCTAGTAAAATCACTTTATAAAGAAAATGTGTGTTTTTAATATGTTGCACTTTAAGCAATATTGATGTAGGCTAGGTTAAAGGAAGAACAAAGCAATTTTATCAGCACATTAAAATTATTAGAAAAATAGATGACAAAATATATTAAAAAACATTTAAAATATATACTTTTAAATATGAATATAAAAAAAGAATATGTACAAATATAAAAATAAACTTTATAGTATGCAGATTTTATGCACAGATCTTGAGTAAGTTACTCTAAAAACTAATCAATTAGCTTACATCTTCAACAGTGTAATCAGATTACTCTCTCTAAAAAGTATTGAATTAATAATTACTTTCTAAAACCCATATCAACCTCGACCAGCTAAAGCCACAATACGTCATTTTTTGCCGCTAGATGTCGCTTATTTAAAACAGGCATAGCTTGATGACACCTTGATTTCGCAGAGTTTTTATTATCATAGACAGTAAAAGAAATGGACACAGCGACCCCTTAGACTTCAACGGGAAAAAGTGAAGTCAGTTAGAAGCATTCACTTCCTGATGGCTGAGTGTACTGCGCAGACTCAGACTGAGCTTGACGACGTAAATGTGACGTGAGCAACCTGCCTGACGGTTGTAAGTCCTCTAGTAGTTGTGGAAAGTGAAATCTGAATCACGTTGTTGAAATATTTTGTCCCGTTGCTTTTGGCTCTCTATGGGCTTCTCCCTTGACTTTATTGGACTTTATGCCTCCACATCCCCCCGACGGCCTCATAGACAGTAAAAGATTGCCTGTGAGCTTCTCCTCCTATCTATACGGTAATTTCTCTACTACGATAGTGTAAGATACAAGGCAATGAAGCCTTTTGAAACAATGGACAAATGGAGTCATTAAACACCTCAGATGTAAAGTTATTCGCTGTCAAAGTGACACCAAAATGTTTATTATGCTGCAGAAAAGCGCTTCCGGTCATGCTTATGTGGGTCTATGATGTGGGGTAACGCAGCGCTGTTTTATCATATTTGAGTGTGTTGAAAGTTATGTTATAATGCTCTGCGTTCGCTCGGCGGCAACTATGAGAGTAACTGCAGTAAACTAGATTTACTAGAAACTAGAACGATATTAGGCATGGTAAAACATGGTACATCGCGGTAAATCAATGAGATTTTAACAATAAGACTGTGTTGAGCTATTTGATTAGTTTTCTGTCGATGAATGTATCCAAACAGTTGCTCACCTGCCTAATAAAACACATGTATATTAAAGCGTCTTTGGTGTTTCCATGGTTTCTACAAAATCGAGGGGTGGGTATGATGTCATTGATAAGCGACGCACGGACACGCTCTGTGTCCTGTTTAAAATGGCTTATTTCTCTAGATTTAAACATTCTTGGAAACATTTGGGATAGTATAAGTACACAGGTCAACAAAATATAGAACATTGTTTGTGGTTTTTGGATATTTGAATACAAAAATCTTACATATTATGCCTTTAAAGGGTGAGTAAATCATGGGATAATTTTTGTTTTGGGGTGAAATATCCCTTTAAACAATACAAGGATAGACATGAAACTCTTTTAATTATTTCAAAAAAATAATATAAAATTGCATTCATTATTCTTGAACTGACTAAAGTATTTAAAAACATACATTTTAACATCAGACATTACATTTTGATGTTAAATCCACTATTTTAGAAAATATAATGCAACATATACAGTATACAGTACAGTATAATGCAAATACAGTACAGTATAGTGCAAAATATACAGTATACAGTAAAGTATAATGCAACATATACATACAGTACAGTAGAATGCACCATATACAGTATACACTACAGTATAATGCAACATATACAGTATACAGTACAGTATAATGCAACATATACATACAGTCCAGTATAATGCAAAATATACAGTATAGTATAATGCAACATATACATACAGTCCAGTATAATGCAACATATACATACAGTATAATGCAACATATACATACAGTACAGTATAATGCAACATATACATACAGTACAGTATAATGCAAAATATACAGTATAGTATAATGCAACATATACATACAGTCCAGTATAATGCAACATATACATACAGTCCAGTTAATGCAAAATATACAGTATACAGTACTGTATAATGCAACATATACATACAGTCCAGTATAATGCAAAATATACAGTATACAGTACAGTATAATGCAACATATACATACAGTCCAGTTAATGCAAAATATACAGTATACAGTACAGTATAATGCAACATATACAGTATACAGTCCAGTATAATGCAAAATATACAGTATAGTATAATGCAACATATACATACAGTCCAGTATAATGCAACATATACATACAGTATAATGCAACATATACATACAGTACAGTATAACGCAACATATACATACAGTACAGTATAATGCAACATATACATACAGTACAGTATAATGCAAAATATACAGTATAGTATAATGCAACATATACATACAGTCCAGTATAATGCAACATATACATACAGTACAGTATAATGCAACATATACATACAGTACAGTATAATGCAACATATACATACAGTACAGTATAATGCAACATATACATACAGTACAGTATAATGCAAACTATACAGTATACAGTACAGTATAATGCAACATATACATACAGTCCAGTATAATGCAAAATATACAGTATACAGTACAGTATAATGCAACATATACAGTCCAGTATAATGCAAAATATACAGTATAGTATAATGCAACATATACATACAGTCCAGTATAATGCAACATATACATACAGTCCAGTATAATGCAACATATACATACAGTACAGTATAATGCAACATATACATACAGTACAGTATAATGCAAAATATACAGTATACAGTACAGTATAATGCAACATATACATACAGTCAGTATAATGCAAAATATACAGTATAGTATAATGCAACATATACATACAGTCCAGTATAATGCAACATATACATACAGTACAGTATAATGCAAAATATACAGTATACAGTACAGTATAATGCAACATATACATACAGTCCAGTATAATGCAAAATATACAGTATAGTATAATGCAACATATACATACAGTCCAGTATAATGCAACATACAGTCCAGTATAATGCAACATATACATACAGTACAGTATAATGCAAAATATACAGTATACAGTACAGTATAATGCAACATATACATACAGTACAGTATAATGCAAAATATACAGTATACAGTACAGTATAATGCAACATATACATACAGTCCAGTATAATGCAACATATACATACAGTATAATGCAACATATACATACAGTATAATGCGACATATACATACAGTACAGTATAGTGCAAAATATACAGTATAGTATAATGCAACATATACATACAGTCAGTATAATGCAACATATACATACAGTACAGTATAATGCAACATATACATACAGTCCAGTATAATGCAACATATACATACAGTATAATGCGACATATACATACAGTACAGTATAGTGCAAAATATACAGTATAGTATAATGCAACATATACATACAGTCCAGTATAATGCAACATATACATACAGTACAGTATAATGCAACATATACATACAGTACAGTATAATGCAACATATACATACAGTATAATGCGACATATACATACAGTACAGTATAGTGCAAAATATACAGTATAGTATAATGCAACATATACATACAGTCCAGTATAATGCAACATATACATACAGTCCAGTATAATGCAACATATACATACAGTACAGTATAATGCAAAATATACAGTATAGTATAATGCAACATATACATACAGTCCAGTATAATGTGACATATACATTCAGTACAGTATAATCGACATATACATACAGTCCAGTATAATGCAACATATACATACAGTACAGTATAATGCGACATATACATACAGTACAGTATAATGCGACATATACATACAGTCCAGTATAATGCAACATATATACAGTATAATGAGACATATACATACAGTACAGTATAATGCAAAATATACAGTATAGTATAATGCAACATATACATACAGTACAGTATAATGCAACATATACATACAGTATAATGCAACATATACATACAGTACAGTATAATGCAACATATACATACAGTATAATGTGACATATACATACAGTACAGTATAATGCAAAATATACAGTATAGTATAATGCAACATATACATACAGTCCAGTATAATGCAACATATACATACAGTATAATGCAACATATACATACAGTACAGTATAATGCAACATATACATACAGTCCAGTATAATGCAACATATACATACAGTCAGTATAATGCAACATATACATACAGTCAGTATAATGCAACATATACATACAGTCCAGTATAATGCAACATATACATACAGTCCAGTATAATGCAACATATACATACAGTCCAGTATAATGCAACATATACATACAGTCAGTATAATGCAACATATACATACAGTACAGTATAATGCAACATATACATACAGTCCAGTATAATGCAAAATATACAGTATACAGTCAGTATAATGCAACATATACATACAGTACAGTATAATGCAAAATATACAGTATACAGTACAGTATAATGCAATAACATCAGAAGTAACTATAATCAAATTACAGAAAAAAAAACAAGAGTAATCCCTTTTTCACAGGAAACATCTTTCAATTACAGTAGTCAATTGTAATGAATTAAACACTGCAAATTGCTTTGAATGTATTTCTTTATTTTTATTTTAACAAAAATTTGTCTGTTAAAATAAATCAGCAATTGCGATCTATACATCGGTCAAATTTTTGAAGGAGTAACAAAATGAACTCTAATAATTTAACAACTGTTAATAGTTTCTTGGATGTTTCATATCATTAGTTGGTAACTTTTAACCGTATCCTCTTGAATTCTCGACCATTTATATAAATAAAACCCAGCATCAAATCCTGGAAGTTGAGCCAACCTGAGATGTTTTATAAGGTGAAAGTCTGGCGTTCCCCAGTCCAGACTATAAACTATAATTTTAACATTTTTGTCACTAATCAAAACCACTGGATAACACACAGTTGTGTGGCTGCTGCATGTTTAGACAGTCTTTTCTTATGAGATAATGATGACCTCAGTTTTCCACGGAGATTCAGCACATTCTGCACTGCTATTACAGAGTCAAAACTTCACTTTGCCATAGACTAGTCATTTGGGTGTAATTACTAAGAAGGCAAGATAAAGAGCTATCACTTTTAAAACCCATGTGACCTAAAACTTCTGGAGCCAGAAACTAAATCCCCACACTTATAACATCAGGCGTGATATTATTATTACTATCAAATAATCTTTTCACAGCTATACTTTTATTTATAATGTCTGGTTAATAGTCGTCCAGTCTTGTGTAACAGCCATCAGGGACAGAGTTCACCTTGTTCTTCCCTACCGATGAACAAATGGAGAAAGGAGAGGCAAAAGGAGACAGATGGAGGATCTTGTTTGAAAGCGGAGCCCTGCCAGGGGCCACCTGGCCTGCTGTTAAACTCTGTTACTGTGGTTCATGTTCAACAGAACTTTAGGAATCTAAGACAAACACAAACTAAGATTACACGACTTTTATTTTGTACACTATGCTTTTGCCTAATTCTCTCTCTCTCTATCATCCATCCATCCATCCATCAATCATCCATCCATCTATCCATCATCTGACCAAATCTATCAATCTACATCTATCTATCTATCATCTGACCAAATCTATCAATCTACATCTATCTATCTATCATCTGATCAAATCTATCAATCTACATCTATCTATCTATCATCTGACCAAATCTATCAATCTACATCTATCTATCTATCATCTGACCAAATCTATCAATCTACATCTATCTATCTATCATCTGATCAAATCTATCAATCTACATCTATCTATCTATCATCTGACCAAATCTATCAATCTACATCTATCTATCTATCATCTGACCAAATCTATCAATCTACATCTATCGATCTATCATCTGACCAAATCTATCAATCTACATCTATCTATCTATCATCTGACCAAATCTATCAATCTATCATCGTCATCATCATCCATCCATCTACAGTATCTATCTATCTATCTATCTATCTATCTATCTATCTATCTATCTATCTATCTATCTATCTATCTATCTATCCATCCATCCATCCATCCATCCATCCATCCATCCATCCATCCTCAATCATCCAGCTATCTATCCATCCATCCTTTTCTCACAATGACAGTAAATTATTCATAATTCCTGAATTATCACTCAGTGAGTCATTTAAGTCAAGTCACCTTTATTTACGATATCGCTTTATACAATACAGAATTGAATACAACAGTTTAATCATGTTTTACTCTCTTTGTAAGGCATTTGTCTTTCAAATACGTTAAAATGTACAAATTCATGTTATTTTTTTTAATTTCATTTTTACATGCAATGCAGAGATTCCGCAACTTTTTGTCAGCTGAGCCTCGAACACCAAACTGTTTTTCAGCAGGACTATCATCTCACTCAGATTCCATGTCCACTAGATGGCGATATTAACAGCTCTGTCTGCTGCTGCTCTATTTATGAGCTCCATAAACAATTATATGTTGTTTTGGATATCTATGTTTTGGAATAAACAGTGGTGCTCTAACTGTACTATTTTGTTACTCACAATGTTCTTGTTCTTTTTATTAATTAAGGTTAAGGGAACACAATTGGCTAGGCCTACATATTGAAATTGTTCACTCTTTGTTTAGATCATCAATGTTAAAATGCAATTGAACTCACATTACTTTGATATATTATAACGTCATTATATATATATATATATATATATATATATATATATATATATATATATATATATATATATATATGTATATGTATATATATATATATATAGTTGTAATTTATTGTTTAAAAAGCAATAAACATAACGGGTATTTGAATATAAGCAAATGTAGGCACGTAAAACCGTTTACATGACCGTTTTAATATGACCTTGATATATAAAAAGACATCTAATTAATACAATTTAATACAAAAAAAACAAACAAACAAAAAACCCGATGTTCGTAGCAGCAGAAAAGATGTAAGCTGTTTGAAGGTTGAGTACGTAACGGTTACCATAGAATTATTTTTTAAACTTATGAACGAATATCAACAAAAACGTTAAACACCCGTATATTTATCATATTATGTCATAAACATCACTGAAGCATTAGGTTGATTTTTCAATTATCTGGCAACATCATGAATCAGCTGATCTGCTGATGACAGTCGAGGCACATCATCGCAATCGCAGCTCTCCTGTAACAAAGAACGTCGGCGTGATCGATCTTTGTGCTTTTATCTGGCTTTTATTAATTAGCGACCATGAGCAGCACACAATTATACAAACGCTTCGGTGATGAAAACTACAAAAACTGGTTGAAAACAACCGAGAGTCTTTACATACTGAGGAACCGCATTCAGGACTTCATTGAAAAGGAAACCGAAACTTATCACAACTCTCTTCGAAACAAACCTGAGCTCAATGGACAGACCTGTGAGCAAAAATGCGATCATAAAAAGATCAACAGCAAGGTAACTGTAACGTTATTATGCAAATGAAAATAGTGTTATATATAAGTTGTAGCCTTAGGTTTGGAGAAAATAAACAGGATCTCGGATAAGCAATTCTGGTAACGTTAGGCTACCTGATTCATTATAAGTTGCTAACCCCGCCTATGACGGATATATTAAGTTATTACAATATATTAATAAGGTTCATACAAAAAGAATAATCTGGATTTGAATACAACGTGCTTTCAGTTATTGAGGTGAAACTGTCTGGAGAATGTACAAAAGACATTCTTGAAAATTAAACGAAACGTTGGCTTATATTTCACTCAAAAATGTATACTTGTCATCCTTTACTCACCCTCATGTTGTTTCAAATCTGTATGACGGACAAAAAAAGATATTTTAAAGAAAATGGGTAAATTAACCAAACAGTTGACGGCGCCTATTGACTTCCATAGTAGGAAAAAAATACTATGGCTATACCGTCAACTGTCTGGTTACCAACATTTATACAACATATACACTCATCTAAAGGATTATTAGGAACACCTGTTCAATTTCTCATTAATGCAATTATCTAATCAACCAATCACATGGCAGTTGTTTCAATGCATTTAGGGGTGTGATCCTGGTCAAGACAATCTCCTGAACTCCAAACTGAATGTCAGAATGGGAAAGAAAGGTGATTTAAGCAATTTTGAGCGTGGCATGGTTGTTGGTGCCAGACGGGCCGGTCTGAGTATTTCACAATCTGAGGATTTTCACGCACAACCATTTCTAGGGTTTACAAAGAATGGTGTGAAAAGGGAAAAACATCCAGTATGCGACAGGCCTGTGGGCGGAAATGCCTTGTTGATGCTAGAGGTCAGAGGAGAATGGGCCGACGGATTCAAGCTGATAGAAGAGCAACTTTGACAGAAATAACCACTCGTTACAACCGAGGTATGCAGCAAAGGATTTGTAAAGCCACAACACGCACAACCTTGAGACGGATGGGCTACAACAGCAGAAGACCCCACCGGGTACCATTCATCTCCACTACAAATAGGAAAAAGAGTTTTGCACAAGCTCACCAAATTTGGACAGTTGACGACTGGAAAAATGTTGCCTGGTCTGATGAGTCTCGATTTCTGTTGAGACATTCAGATGGTAGAGTCAGAACTTGGCTAAACAGAATGAGAACATGGATCCATCATGCCTTGTTACCACTGTGCAGGCTGCTGGTGGTGGTGTAATGGTGTGGGGGATGTTTTCTTGGCACACTTTAGGCCCCTTAGTGCCAATTGGGCATTGTTTAAATACCACGGCCTACCTGAGCATTGTTTCTGACCATGTCCATCCCTTTATTACCACCATGTACCCATCCTCTGATGGCTACTTCCAGCAGGATAATGCACCATGTCACAAAGCTCGAATCATTTCAAATTGGTTTCTTGAACATGACAATGAGTTCACTGTACTAAAATGGCCCCCACAGTCACCAGATCTCAACCCAATAGAGCATCTTTGGGATGTGGTGGAACGGGAGCTTCGTGCTCTGGATGTGCATCCCACAAATTTCCATCAACTGCAAGATGCTATCCTATCAATATGGGCTAACATTTCTAAAGAATGCTTTCAGCACCTTGTTGAATCAATGCCACGTAGAATTAAGGCAGTTCTGAAGGTGAACACAGTATTAGTATGGTGTTCCTAATAATCCTTTAGGTGAGTGTATATAGCACTCATACAGGTTTGAACAACAGTAAATTATGACAGAATTTTCATTTTTAGATAAACTATCCCTTTGAGTAGTTTGACATAATCGTTTGTTACTATTATTATTTTTTTTTAAAAAGGAAGAAGCTATTTTGTTTTACAATACTATTCATATTTGACAAACGTTTGGCTGCCAAAAGAAAGTCAGTGTGGTGTACCCATCATGCAGGAAGCCATTAGTCATTAATTGTTTTCTTTATCTTTTCTCTTTTTTTGTAGATAAACAGTTAGTATAAAACTATGGAAACTTGTTTCCACCACAGAATTATTATTTTTTTAATTGCATGATAGTCGCAAATTGCGAGTTATAAAGTCAGAATTTTGACTATATCTCACAATTCTGAGAAAAGTCACAATTATCTTTTAAAATGTTTTATTCTGTGGCGAAAAGTTCACCCAAAAATTAAATCTTGTTGTTCCAAACACAAGACCTTCGTTCATCTTCGGAACACAAATGAAGATATTTTTGATGAAATCAGAGAGCTCTCTGACCCCTCCATAGGCAGCAACATCATTGCAACTTTAAAGGTCCAGAAAGGTAAGAAAGACATTGTTAAAATAGTCCGTGTGACTCCAGCGGTTCAAACTTAATGTTATGAAGCGACAGGAACACTTTTTGTGTGCAAAAAACAAACAAAAATAACGTATTTATTCAACAATGTCTTCTCGTCTGTGTCATTCTCCTACACTGTTGACATAGTAAATCCAGTGCATCGCGTCCGAGTTCTATGCCAGCGTCTTCATCAGCATTACACGCATTCTCAAGTGAACAGTGTCGGCCTATGGTAAGCCGGCGTTCTGCCATAGAACTCGGAAGTGCTTCCCTTATTTACACTACGTCAGCAGTGAAGGCGAATGACACAAACAAGAAGACATTGTTGAATAAGTTGTTATTTTTGTTTTGTTTTTTGCTCACAAAACGTATTCTCGTCGCTTCATAACATTAGGGTTGAACTACTGGAGTCACATGGACTATTTTAATGATGTCTTTACCTTTCTGGGCCTTGAAAGTTGCAATGATGTTGCTGCCTTTAGGTGATTCAGAGAGCTCTCTGAGTTTTATTCAATAATGTAAAAATATCCTAATTTGTGTTCCGAAGATGAACGAAGGTCTTACGGGTTTGGAACTTAATTAAAGACAGAATTAAAATTTTTGGGTGAACTAACCCTTTAATATTGTCTTTACTGATCTCTGTACCAAATTGTGCTTTGCTGTTTCCTATAGTCTCTTTGCAGATTGTGTAGTATTTGGAAGAATGAAATCGCTGCCAATCATAGTGCAAGAAATTGTGTACATTGGGAGAACTGCCGGCCACATCTATGGCCCGCAGATAAATGGGAAGTTGCCAAGGTAAGTTAATTTAATTACCATTGCTGGTGCATCTGGGGGTTAAATTTACATATATAGCGTCAATGAACAATAATCAACATCTGCTATGCTATTTTAAACTGTTTGCATATTTCTCATGGCAGGCATATATGCCAGGTGGGCACAAACAGCATAACACGTTTGCCCAGTTTGATGTTGCTGCGATCCTTAACCTTATGCATTTCTGCAAACATTTCAACAAAATCCGAAGCAAAATTGTGACAGAGGTAAGTTTTCTAAAATTGATTTTGTTCAACCCCTTTTCAACATGACTTTGTTCTGAACCACTGTATGCATGTTAGAGTAACCTTCTCAAATGCTATAGTGTGTGAATGCTATATCAGTACGGCTATTCAAATAGAGCTTGTGCTGAATAACACATTTTACCCTTGTTTCTTTTGAACGATTAAGGTCATAACTGTACGGAACAAAGCGATGCACTCCCCTGACTTCAAAATGAGCAATGATGACATGACTAGAAATCTTAACACGGTCCTGCAGTTTGCCAGGATGCTTGAACCTCATGTCCCAGAACTGAAAGACTTGGAAAAGGAGATAAATCAGGTGGATGGCTAATTAATTGCTTAGCTATACAAACTCTAGCTAAAGTAATGTGAGCACTGTGAAGGGTATTATCATTATTCATAGTGATTAGGGTGGCAGACATTTCCAGAAACTTTTCAAAAATGTAAAAAAAAAACCTGGAAAGTTTCCAAAAATCCTGGAAAGTTTCTGGAAACTTTGCAACCCTAATAGTGATTAGGATAATGTTGATTTTTTTAAAACTGTCAATAACATTGTATTAGTAATAATTCAATTCAGTAATTTTTCAATCTTCCTTGTAGTTTAACAAGATTTTGGATAAGAACTTCAATCAAGGCCTGAGTGAAGTAGATGGACAATCGGAAGACTTAAGGACCGTAAAAGAGTTCCAGACAGTTCTGGACCGGGAGCAGCAAGCCATGAAAGACAGGATTGAAGACTTTATCTCACGCTTTGAGGGGAACCAAGATGAAAATGTAAAAGTAAGTCCATGTGGAGCTTTTAAAACTCAAGAGGACATTTCCTATATAAGAACATCACTGAACTATTAACCCTTAGATGCATGAAACTTTTGGCAATCATTATTACATATTCGGGTCTATAGTGACCTGGATCTATATCTAACACTGATGGATCTCCACCTGTCGCGATAATATAAAACTCTCCTGATTTTAGAGTAACATTTACAGAAGAATAAAATAAAGCATATTTTGTTGCCTTTTGGAGCTTGGAAGGGTTCAGTTTGAGCAGATGTTTTATAGCATCATCACTGTCCTCCTCAGAGCTCATTTCCCTGTACATTCAGCATCTGGCTCATATCCACCATCTCAAACATACTCAAAACTATCATTTATAACATCTTCAAAATCAATATTTTGATCGCTGACAGCTTCTTCACCAGATCCAAGTGACAGTGACATTAATATTTGATTGTGTTCCAATTCTTGCTCTGCTGTAAACCACTGAGTCAAGTTTTGCTGATGATACTTCCTATTCTTTTGTTTTCTGCCTGCGGTAACTGTGAGTGAAACGTCACTTCATCATTGTGTATCAGACATTGCCACCTTGTGGAATAAAGATGTGCCGAAAAAAAATACAGTACTTACACAGTTACACACCTCGGGTTGTTAGCGACCTAATACAATTTTTACAAAAAAAAAAAAACAATGTGAAAACAAGTATTCTTTTATACTTTTTTTTTCTTGTTATATTGTTTATTATGAATTGATTGAGGAATACTAAGAAGGTTGATGTCTAACTTTAAAAAATGAATGAGGATGAGGTATGCTTTTAAGGGTTAAGAAGTGAAGTGTGAATTGCATCATGTTTGTCCTAAAATCATGATTTTATTTTAAGGAAGAACCACAGGACATGAAGAGTCTCCTGGACTTCCTGGACCAAAACAAAGATCTCCTGGTGAACCTGGGCCCTGAAGTCAACAAACTTAAAGAGATGCAGGCAAAAGTAGATCAACATGAGGAGAAAATCACTAATCTGGCAGTTAGAGTGGAGGACCTGGAGAAGGTGACACATGGTGAGAAGAAGTGAGAAGAAAATTATAATGAGGAGTGGTGTGTGAGCGAGAGAAAAAGGAGATTTTAAAACTAACAATAGCATTAATATTTATGATTTTGTGTTTCTCCATCCACAGATCCAGTGCTTCCTGTCAACCCACTTAAATACAAGAATCATCTTTATGAATATTGTCGGGAAAAGAAATGGCCAGAGGACAAATGGCCTGTTTTTACAGCGAATCCAGAAGCACAAGGTAACAAATTCCTCATCAATCCATTTAATATTAAATGCAAAATAGTCTTTCAGGAACTAATGAAATGCATAATTGTTCAGAAACCCATACAAAAAAGCAGTTGACTCAAGTGTGCTATTAATATACTTCTTTTAAACTAAAAAATAAGAAAGTATATTTTCAGTCTACTTTTAATATACTTAAAATTGCACTTTTTGGACTATTGTACTTTTGATCAATTCCATGTTTTACGGTAGAGAGCGTTATTGCGCATAGTACAGAATATCCGGATCAAAACACAGGCGAAGAAGAAGCAGAAACAAGTGATGGAAGATTGCTCACGCAAATGTAAAATTAAGTGTCCATCAAACATTTAACAGTGTATGAATCAAAACTGCCTAATGAAATGTCAACCCAGGAAGGGTTAATAATTGTGAAGAGTTGGGGCTGTGTACTCCATCTATGTTTTGATCATCGTTCTGATGACAAAATTAGCTTTTTGTTTAAAATGTTGCTTTTTAAAAAAAGAGAAAAAAAAGAAAGAAACTTACCACATTCAAGTGTTGATGATAAAGGATTCATGAAGCTACAATAAAATGTTTTTAAAGAGTTAAAGTACATTATTTCAAGTATTAAAGATTACTACCTAAATAGGAACCTAGTAGAATACTTAAAGTGCAAAAATAATAGATAAATAGTAATCTGTAAGTATGCTGTTATGTTCACTTGGAGAAAACATGTAAGTATACTTGCAGTATAAAATTACTAAACTAGCACACCATAGAGATTTAGGGGGACAAGTTTCCCCCAATAATTAGAAATGGCCAAATTAGAAATGGCGAAAACCTCCTAGAATTTCGTTCACTTTTCTGTTTCCTTATGCTTTATAAAAATAAATTGGTACAAGACATGGTTACGGCCTTGAGAGTATACTTCAAAGTGTACAATTTTATAAACAAAAATGTCAACAAGTACTAAAATAGTAAACTACTAGTATACTTATAAGTTCACTTGCAGTAAAAATGAGAAACATAGTTGTGAACTAGTTGTGTACTCATAGTTTACTACTGTTAAACGTATATACTTTATATACAAAAAAGTGGGCCAATTTAGTCAGTATTGAAATAGCAGTATATTTGTAAGTGTACTAATACATTGATATTAGTATACTAACTACATAAAGTATACTTAAAAATATACTTGAACATTACTTAAGATACTTAATAAAATTAACTATACTTCTATCCTTTTTCAGAAGGGCATACAGTACAGTAATATAGTACACAGTTGAAATGCATGGATGAAAATCGTTCTCTCCTTCAGTTTAGATTCCACAGTTTATCACATCCTCTGTGCAGGTTATAGGGGGGAAGTGAAGGTGAATGGGCAAATTTTTACTGGCACAAAGGTGTTCAACGACAAAAAGGCCGCCCATCAGGAGGTGGCATACATTGCTCTCGGGAAGCTGAGATTACAGGTGGAAAACACAGATGAACCATCAACCTCGTATTCATCTTCCTCAGGTAGAATAAAACAAAGATATTGTAATATTGAATAATGGTGCACAGTCCTGCATTGAGATGAAACTAATCACTGCGTCATTTTGTCTTTTGACATTTCAGGAATGCCCTTTTTGGTAAAGTGACTGTGGATCTTGATCGAGAAGTTGCAGTTGATGGATGCTATTCAAATGAAGAGGAAGCAACTGAAGCTGCTTATAAGGCTTTATGGGAACGTTTTTGCATCAGTGCTCCAGCAGAAGGTAAAGAACAAAGCTTATGTTAGATATCAGACATTTAACGTAAAGCCAAACAATGTAAGCTTGCATCTAAACTGCATCACAAGCCGTGTGTCCACCAGTAAATCCAGTAAACACGCTAGTTGCTCTGCTGAAAACGACTAGATGTGAGCGCTTGAAAGAGTTTTGGCAACACAGTGTTTTTTTCAGGTGAGACTCTTTGCTTGCTATGATACGGAATATCTGCGGAAGTGTTACTAGTATCTAATTTCACAGTTTGTTTCTGTATTGATTCTATATAAAAATGTCGATACAATGTAAAGTATTTGCACTGGCTCTTGCTTTAAATTATTTTTGTTCTGGTATTATGCTTGTTGTTGTCTGTTGACATTGTACGAGCAGAATGTGGAGGTTGGTTGGTGCTGTATTTGTCCTTCCTAGAATATGTGTTCATGCTTGGTTGTTCAAAAAACAAATTTTGGACATATTTTATATTATTACAGCTCTCTCCCTAGCCTGGCTTGAACATGCCGTAAAGGTCCTCTTTCGATGAAGCCCCTCCTTCCAAAATATGAAATGTGCTGTGATTGGTTAGCTGGCCCAGTTTGTTGTGATTGGCACTGCTTCAGGAAATGTCGCCCTTCCATAGCAGCAAGTTCTGCTCTAGTGTAAATATTAAGAATAACGGCAATTTCAAACAAGGGGCCTATTGCACAAAACTAGGATAAGGGATTAAGCCTGGATATCTTGGTGATCCTGGCTCAATTTATCGGCTAATATACAGTTATGTTTCGTTATCGTTCTTGGTGTGAGTGTGCCTTCAGGGTAAGTTTACACGACAGCGGTGTACTAAATTTTATGAACAGATGACAAGATCATCAAGATATCCGGGCTTAATCCCTTATCCTACTTTTTTTTAATCGTCCCCAGATCAAGACCGATTCAGACCCTGAAAATGTTATCAAACAAGAGGGTCACGCAGAACACGGACTTCGCAAGCACAGATTTCACAGGACATTTTTTCGTAACTTTCTTATACACTATATGTCACGAATGGCATGCTGGAAAGGGGAGCGGACTCAAAATGCAGGATGAAAAAGGGTTTATTTAATAAAAATAATAATAAACACAAAACAAAACGGAATCAGGAACAGGATTTACACGAAACATAGACACACAGGACTGAATACATGTGACAGCATCGATACAAATAAACAATTTAGATATGTTATCCACCATTTAACTGTATTATTTGTCGGAAAACTATGGTAATGCAAACAGTAATCTGTAACAAAACCATGGCTAGTTTTCCTAAGGAACCTACACAAAAGTGAGACCTTACAAAAGCAACAGGAAACAAGCTGTTCTCCATAAAAACTTTGGGTTTTTATTGTTCAGGAACAGTGTTTAAAATACATTTTAACCACTCTTAAGTTTGTCAGCCTTAGGAAGTTCAAATAAATGAGTGATTGAACCAGGATGGTAAAAAAACAAGCAACACTCTTCATCTTCTCTAGCAGCTCAACCAGGCCTCGTCTCCTTTTTTGTGTATTCCGTGGGCGGAGATTATTTAAATGAGTAACCGGGAAAATTGTGTTGTAGTCCAAACGAGTCGTTCGTTGTAATTCTAGTGTGCTCTGTTACATAAAATATCTCCCTTTGGAGTGTACTTTGAGCTTTGTAACCTTGCAGATGTTTTTTATGCTCAAACAGCAACATTACACACTAGCTAAAGTTGAAGAAGTGAAAAAGCATAATAGGACCCCTCTAAAATAATACTTATTAAACACTTTATAAGCATACAAGATTTTTTTTTTTTTACTTTTAGTCTTATAGTGAACTTGTTTGCATGTAACATTTTTGGAAATAAAGTCATTTCAGATTTGTGTTATTTTTACAACATTTTAACACATTACCATTCATAACACGTACAAAAAAGTACCATGGTATTACCATGTTTTTTGTTCACTCCTGGTGCAACAGGTCAGACATACAGATCGGTCATCATGGAATATTTCAACACGCACGGTTTCCAAGAACCAACAGAACTGTTTGTTAAAAAGGACGACAACACAACCAACTGCAAGATCAAACTCAGCGGCCGTTTCACTTTTTATGACAAAGGTAATAGAAATTCGACTGTTAACTATGGATTAGACATCATCTATCTTCCTTTCACGGAAAGATTGTGCTGATTTACAAGCAATTGTTTGCTGACCTTTAGTTTTCATTTCTTGCATTTCTTAGATGGCGCCACCAGGAAGAAGCAGGCGGAGCATCAGGCAGCTAAAGTTGCTCTGGAGCATCTGTCAGGGATCCTCAACTGTGCTTCAATATCAGACACTGAGAACTCCAAAGTTGTTCTGAAGGAACGTCTAGATACGTTTGGTCTTAGCAGTGCTGTCTATGACGGACTCATTGAAGAGCCAGTGACCAGTGGTATCAACCGAGGCCTGACTACTTTTACAGTATCTATCAGTCAGGCAGCAGTGAAAGAGCAGTCAAAGAGCATCTCCAAACCAGCACAGCCAACCGTCAGTGCTCCTGTATCTGTTCCTGTGCTGCCGGACCCTCAAGAATCCAGTTCTCAAGCCGCACAGAGGAACTGTACAGGTACTGGACAGATTGCAAGCTGCCTGCAAAAAAAACATTGGAAAAACACTACTTAAAAATAAAATTAAAAAGAGAGATAAAAAGCAGAGAAATATCAAACATGTTAAATAAATAAATAAATACTGTAAATTCATACCGTTATCAAGCATCAAAACACAAAAGGAAGTATGATTAACCCTATGGTGCGATGTGATCAAAAATGACCTTTTTCCCCAGTGAAATTAATGTTTAAATTTTTTTATTTAATATATATTTTTAGGGATTTTAAGGTACTTATTATATTTATGAAGTAGTTATAATCCATTTATTCACTTTTTTGGGCCTAGACCTGAAAATGAAATGTCCAGCTTTCATAAATCTTGAATGCTTTGGAGCACAGACTTAAGTTTGATCTCTTTTCAAAGATGAAACATGGCAAATTATTGAGTGAAAAAAGTAAAAAAGTTTAAGACTGATTATTGATATGCTAAAAATGCTTTTTAAAATATGAATATATATATATATATATATATATATATATATATATATATATATATATATATATATATATATATATATTTCATATTTTAAAAAAGCATAACTTTTTTATATTGATGGCTTTGATTTTCTTGCAATTATATATATATATATATATATATATATATATATATATATATATATATATATATATATATATATATATATATATATATATATATATATATATATATATAATTGCAAGAAAATCAAAGCCATCAATATAAAAGTTATGTTGCAAATTTTAGCTTGATATCTCAAAAAATAAAATGATTTGGCCGCAGTACCCAACGTTTCCACTAGACCATTAGATGAAATTCGTCTCCCATTATTTTACAATACAGTCATTTTTGACCGCGAGGAGTACAAGTGTGACTCTTTTTTTCAGGACCATTTAACCTTTTCGAATCATGTCCATTAATTTTTGTTTCGTTTTTTTTGTTCAGATAGCAAGCGGTAAAACCTTTTCCAAGTTTTGTACCATTCCGATGAAGTAAAAACATAAAATCTAAGAGCACCAGAGGTTTACAATAAATATCTCTTGACATTTCAGGAATGCCTTTTTTGGTAAAGTGACTGTGGATCTCAATCGAGAAGTTGCATCTGATGGATGCCAATCAAAGGAAGAAGCAACTGAAGCTGCTTATAAGGCTTTATGGAAATGTTTTTGCATCAGTGCTCCAGCAGAAGGTAAAGAACAAAGCTTATGTTAGATATCAGACATTTAATGTAAAGCGGCCCAAACAATGGGTGTGACATGTAAAGTGTTTCACAGATACTTGAGGCTTAAAATACTTCATATTTAACACATATACTTTAAGGCCTGGTTTCACAGACAAGGCTTAGATTAAGCCAGAAGGCCTTTATTAAATTATGACATTTAAGTAGTTTTTATAAACAAGCCTTGGAAAGAAACATTACTGGTGTGCATATTGAGACAAAACAATGACACTGACATATTTTAAAAGTTGCTTTTATTCAAAACATGCATTTAAGGTATAGACTAGGCTTAAAGGGCAGTGGAATGGCAGCCAAAATTTGAAGCCCAAAAAAGTGCATCCATCCATTATAAAAAAGTAATCCACACGGCTATACATATTTAAAACGTTATAAAGTAAAATATCTAGCTTCTTCCAGACCGCCTTCTGTATTCAACTTGCAAAGAAAGTGTAACGCCTCTCGCAGTTTAAAACGCTTACGCTACGTCAGGGTCCGACGTCATCGTCACACCAGTTACGCTTTTTTCGTAAGTTGAATACGGAAGGTAGTCTATGTATGTTACATGTTAAATATGTATATTTTTCTTAAAAACCCCATTGCTTTACATCAGAAGGCCTTTATTAACCCCTGGAGTCGTGTGGATTACTGTTATAATGGATGGATGCACTTTTTTAGGCTGCCATTCACTGTCATAATAAAGCTTGGAAGAGCCAAGACATTTTTTTATATAACTCTGATTGTATTCTCTGAAAGAAGAATGTCTTATACACCTAAGATGGCTTGAGGGCGAGTAAATCATGGGGTAATTTTCATTTTTGGGTGAACTATCTCTTTAAGCCGGGCAGATGAGTACTCATAAGCGCTACTGTAGTTGTTTTGTTGTTATTGTGAGTCAAATATGTAAGTATATTTTAAAAGCGTTTTCAGAACAGAATAACCTGGTTTAAACTCTTGTTACAACAGGCCACACCTACAAGTCAGTGATTCTGGAATACTTCAAAACACATGCTTTTCAAAACCCGACAGAACAGTTTGTTCAAAATGATGACAACACAACCATCTGCAATCTCAAGCTCAGCGGGCCTTTCACTTTTTATGACAAAGGTAATTTAGTTTCTACCTTTATTCATTGATTAAACGCTATTTGGGTGAATGTATAGGTCATATTTCACCACCAAAAATACATCAAGTAAATGCAGTCAATTTTAATTGTATTAATCTTAAAATGTTTGAAATGACAATTAAAAATGAATTTGAACATAAGAAGTTGAAAAATTATATATATATATATGTGTATATATATATATGTGTATATATATATATGTGTATATATATATATATATATATATATATATATATATATATATATATATATATATATATATATATATATATATATATATATATACACACACACACACACACACACACACACACACAAACAGGATGATTTTTCCCTAGTGTATTGCTATTACAGTAATTTAAGAAAAATTATTTTTGTATTACAATAATGGGACTTTTGGGGTAAATGTGCTTAATGTCTAAAAATAATAATGTTTTTGAAAGAAGTCTCTTATACTCACCAAGTCTCCATTTATTTAAAAGAAAATACAGTGAAAACAGTAAATATTACACATTATATCTTCAAAAAGTCTTCAGTGTCACATGATCCTTCAGAAATCATTCTAATATGATGATTTGCTGCTCAAGAAACATTTATGATTATTGTCAATGTTGAAAACAGTTGAGCTGCTTGACATTTTTGTGGAAATCGTGATACTTTTTTCAAGATTCTTTGATGTATAGAAAGTTCTATAAACTTTAGTTTATTTGCATTTATTGATCACACTAATTAAATAGAAATATTTTGTAACATTATAAACATATTCAGTCTTAAGTTTCACCAATTTAATGCAGCATTGATGAAGTATTAATTTCTCTCTTTTTTAATTTGACAACAAATGTTTGAATGGTATCGTTTTCCACAAAAATCCGCAAAAACTGCTTTCATCATTGATAAAAGAAGAAATGTTTCTCGAGCATCAAATCATCATATCAGAATGATTTCTGAAGGATCATGTGACACTAAAGACTGGAGTTATGATGCTGAAAATTCAGCTTTGCATCACATCAATAAATTACAAGATTTAAAAAAGATTTACAAGTTCCTGCTTGCTTATCCTAAGGTTTTCATTTCTTGCATTTCTTAGATGGCGCCACCAGGAGGAAGCAGGCGGAGCAACAGGCAGCTAAAGTTGCTCTGGAGCATCTGTCAGGGATCCTCAACTGTGCTTCAATATCAGACACTGAGAAGAACTTCAAAGGTGTTCTGAAGGAGCGTCTTGAGACATTTGGTCTTAGCAGTGCTGTCTATGAAATGAATGATGGACACAGTGAAGAGTCAGTGACCAGCGGTACGGGCCCAAACCTTTTAAACCGTGAGTTTGACTTAAAAGTAATAAAAAAAATGACATTGAATTATGGAAAATATGTGTTTTTGTCTGTTTCTGCAGTATCTATCGGTCAGGCAGCACTGAAAGAGCGTTCAGAGCTGACGTCTGAAAGTACCTTCAAACCAGCACAGCTGACAGTCAGTGTTCCTGATCCGGTGCTGCCGGACCCTCCAGAATCCAGTTCTCCAGCTGCACAGCGGAAAAAGCCCAGGATCGAATGTCCAGGTACTGTAGCATATGAACAAAAAGATGATATTGGTGCTATATTGCAGCAGTCTGTTTGCAAGTCTGCTTTTATCTTCTTGTGCATCTTTGTGTATTTTTACAGAAATCAATGATCTGTTTAATATATATAACCTCAAGCCACCACATGTGAAGATCGAGAACATGAAGTGTAATACGAATTTCAAATGCACTGTGCAAATCAACCTGGAAAATTGTACTTGTGCTAACAAACAAGGCTACAACTCCAGGAAAGAAGCCATTCGAAAAACGTACCTGTGGTTCGGCCTAGCATTGGAAATTTTGGATCCTAGCATAGGTTGTTGCATTTATTCATATATACAGTATATATAAAAATACATTTAGTTTCCTTAACTAAAGCATATTTTATCCTCTAATTCAAGATGAAAAGATGTCTAGTGCGCTGGTGAAGCAACACTTTTCTCAGAAAGTTCTACCTCTTCCTCTGGAAGATGTTGAAGACTCTTCACTAAAGTACTGTTCACTAAAGAACATAACTTACAATGTTGAGTATGAGGAACAAGGTTAGTATGAGTGTGTTATTTGACATTATACCATGGTCATTCTGATTGGCTGGAAGGTGTGCATTAAAAGCGCTTAAATTAATGCACAGGCAGTTCAAAGTCAGGTTCTATATGAATGCATTGTTTTCATTGAGGTGCACAAACACATGCATCAATCGCACACAGAGATCGGAAATCATGCTGTGCACACTTTTTTTGTTTTTTAGGATCCTCAAAAGATGAAGCCAGATTACATGCTCTCCAGAAAGCCCTAAGTTCGCTATCACCTCTCTTTGGTTATGCCTCAATAACTGGAGCTGATAGTGCTGAAGTGGTGCAGAATCAGCTGAGCTCCATGCTGAAGGGGGCCGGTCAGAAAGACCCTGTCATTTCCCTGAAGCCTTTGGAACAGGCCTATATCCAGCTGTCGTTCTGTGACTATACGGTGAAGTGCACATGCCAGACCTCTAAGAAAGCAGCTCGGAATCATCTCAGTGCGCGTATGCTGGGCCTGCTGGGGGTAAAGACAGGTCAGAGCAACTGAGTATCAACCAGCTTGCCTAAAGTACACAATTACATAATAATAAAATGATAATTTAATGATTTTCATTCCGTATGAACTTCTTACAGAAGCAAACGATGTATCTTTGAGAAACCGTTTAAATGAGTGGTTCGTACAGCAGCATCTGCCACAGCCAGAGTTTGAGGACACAGAAGAAGTGCTCGGAGCCAAGGCTACTTTCTCTGTCCAGTTAACCTGCTACAGTCCAGGTGAGCTCTCACTGTTATACCCTCACAGTAAATGTACGATAAATATTATGTATTATTTAATGTTGTTTATATTATTTATTTAATTATAATAAATGTTCAATAAATATTTCAGAATATGAAATAAGTATACAATATGTAATATATTTATAAATATATGATAAATGTTCAATTAATATTTAATGTTACTCATAATTATTTAAATGTATTAATCAAAACTATTCTTCTGCCAAGTAATGTGGTAGACTGTGTACGGTTACTTAATTATATCATTAAATATATTTATCATTTAAATATAATTTAAAGGGATAGTTCACCCAAAAATGAAAATTAGCCCATGATTTACTCACCCTCAAGCCATCCTAGGTGTATATGACATTCTTCTTTTAGACGAATACAATTAGAGTTATAATAAAAAATGTCCTGGCTAATCCAAGCTTTATTATGACAGTGAATGGGGGTTGATATTTTGAAGCCCAAAAAAGTGCATCCATCCATTGTAAAAGTGCTCCCCCACAGCCCCGGTGGGTTAATAAAGGCCTTCTGAAGTGAAGTGATGCGTTTGTGTAAGGAAAATATCCATATTTAAAACTTTATAAAGTAAAGTAACTAGCCGTACGCATACATTTACGGAGTTTTGTAGTTTTTGTAGTATTTACAAGAGTAACCCCTGACCTGATGCATGACATATTAACGAACGCAGAGAAGCACAGAGGATAGAGTAAAACAAAACACTGGTCACAAATAAGAAGTCTAAAACGAGAATTTTTAAAGAGAAATGTCAGAGGATTTCGATACAAGAGAAGAGGAGCTTGAGTTTGTTGCCCAGCCCTATTAGTTTGAACCGCGAGAGGCGTCAAAGCTTACGCTACTCCTACATCACGTCAGGGGTTTCTCTTTTGGCGTAAATCGACTTGCGTAGGCCGTCTGTCGGAAGCTAGTTGTTTTAGTCTTTTAAGTTTTAAATATGGATATTTTTCTTACAAAAACTCATCGCTTTGCTTTAGATTTAGAAGGCCTTTATTAACCCCCTGGAGTCATATGGAGTACTTTTATAATGGATGAAGGCACTTTTTTGGACTTAAAAATCGGGACTGCTATTCACTGCCATTATAAAGCTTGGAAAAGCCAGGACATTTTTAATATGACTCAGATTGTATTCCTCTGAAAGTATAATGTCATTTACACCTAGGATGGCTCGAGGGTGAGTAAATCATGAGCAAATTTTCATTTTTGGGCAAACTATCCCTTTAAGTTTAAAAATATTTATGTGTAATGTTAAAGGACAATTTCGGTGAAAAATGAACCTAGGGGTAATTAACACATGGTTACCGAGCAGATGGTTCTCTGGGAAGCGTTTTCATGAAAATCGAATGTAAAGAGTTTTATCTCTTTAAACAGATTAGCTTATAACGCTAGTTTATGGGGCACAGAATACGTACAATTAAATCGCTAGTTAATACCTCGGCCCCACTTTATATTAGGTGGCCTTAACTACTATGTACTTACATGAAAAATTAAGTACAATGTACTTACTATGTTCATATTGTATTGCAAAACACCTATGCTGATATTGAGGTGGGATACAGGTAAAGTTAGGGACAGGTGTAGTGGGATGGGTAAGTTTAAGGGTAGGGTTAGGTGTAAGAGAAGTGTCAACTGTGTAATTACAAATGTAACTACAGAAATTAATTACAGATTTAATTACATTAAGGTATTTTTAAAAATGTAAGTACAATGTAAAACATGTATGTACACAATAATTGCAATGTATCAAATTATTAATTAAAATGTTAGTACATAGTAGTTAAGGCCACCTAATATAAAGTGGGTCCTCTAACAAGGCTCAAAATAGCCTCACTAACACGGTAGCATAATGAGGGTCCCTACATGCAAACTGAAGCATTGAGAACTTTGTAAGTGTACAAACAGTTTAATAAGAAGATACTTTATAAAGACAGTACATTACGCGTATACAGATAGGAGCCATCTTGGAAAACAGTCTCGACGAGTCGAGCCACGAACGCTTTGCTAAGTGAGCTGGTCGATGGGAATTAAGTTTGTGATTTTATTTTTTTTGTGAGTTTTAATTATTTTTATTTATTCATTTTTCTCCGTTGCGTTCAGTGCTTTCTTCCGGAAACAACAGACCATATACTTGTATGAGATTCCAAGTCACAGTTCAACACTTAGCAAAGCGTTCGTGGCTCGACTCGTCGAGACTGTTTTCCAAGATGGCTCCTATCTGTATACGCGTAATGTACTGTCTTTATAAAGTATCTTCTTATTAAACTGTTTGTACACTTACAACGTTCTCAATGCTTCGGTTTGCATGTAGGGACCCTCATTATGCTACCGTGTTAGTGTGAGTCTATTTTGAGCCTTGTTAGAGGACCCACTTTATATTAGGTGGCCTTAACTACTATGTACTAACATTTTAATTAATAATTTGATACATTGCAATTATTGTGTACATACATGTTTTACATTGTACTTACATTTTTAAAAATACCTTAATGTAATTAAATCTGTAATTAATTTCTGTAGTTACATTTGTAATTACACAGTTGACACTTCCCTTACACCAAACCCTACCCTTAAACTTACCCATCCCACCACACCTGTCCCTAACTTTACCTGTATCCCACCTCAATATCAGCATAGGTGTTTTGCAATACAATTTGAACATAGTAAGTACATTGTACTTAATTTTTCATGTAAGTACATAGTAGTTAAGGCCACCTAATATAAAGTGGGGCCGAGGTATTAACTAGCGATTTAATTGTACGTATTCTGTGCCCCATAAACTAGCGTTATAAGCTAATCTGTTTTAAGAGATAAAACTCTTTACATTCGATTTTCATGAAAACGCTTCCCAGAGAACGATCTGCTCGGTAACCATGTGTTAATTACCCCTAGGTTTATTTTTCACTGGAGTTGTCCTTTAAAAATATTTATGTGTAATGTTAAAAATGAAAGCAATCTTAGTGAACACAATGCAATTTTTTTAAGAATGGAAAGACAGCTGGGAAGCCGCAAAGATGGAGCTGCTTGAAGAACTCAAGTGCAGATTTCAGTTTCTGAATGACAAAAGCCATTAAAAATCTACTCTAGATTTAAAAAAAAGTAAATCCAAAATGTATTATGTCCTAGCTGCTCACTAAAGGGGTGCGTTTCCTGAAAACGTCTATGGTTGCAAGTTCATTCGCAAACAGCATTGCAAAGTTTTGAGGTTTGGAACAACAGCTCTCGACCTGCAGTTAGAAGCATAGTTTCTTGTTTGCGTGACACATTAAAGGGATAGTTTACCTAAAAATGAAAATTCTGTCATTTGCTCACCCTCATGTTGTTCCAAACCCGTATGAATTTCTTTGTTCTGTTGAAGATGTTTTGAAGAATGTTTGTAACCAAACAGTTGTGGGGAACCACGGACTTAAATAGTATTTTTATCCATACTATGGAAGTCAATGGGAATGTAGCTTTAATTCAATCTCAAAACGGATTCAGTAAAATAAGTTATTACTCCAACACCTGTGTAACATCATTAACCAATGTGGTTGAACCACATTTTTGCGACAATACGGTTTTGGTATTGGAAATCGAACCGATGCATCGTACTACGGTATTTAAGCAGCGAGTTGTGTCGTTTGGGAAACGCACCGCTGGTGGAGGTTTGCAGTTTTGTTAATTTTAAGGTGGTGAATTTTTTTCCGTTCAATACAATTATAAATGTATTCGTATTTTCATATTCTTGGGAATAAAAGAAAGGCACTACATTAAACTAATTTTAAATACATGTAAACCAAAGGTATACAAACATGCACTACACTCTTAAAATTAGCAGAAAATATTAAGTACATTTTCAATTATTTTACAAAATGCACTGATATTCTTTCCAAATGTCCTTGAGGGAGATTTAGATTAATGGGTTGTCTTTGCTGCACAGCTAAAGCTTTTTTACTAGAAATAATTATGAGACAGACATACATGAAGTTTTAAAAGTTTGGTGGACCAAGTGAATTTATTCAGTCCAGTCCTTACCGCAGAGATTTCATCAAGCATATCTTCATATGCCTACAAGAGAAACTGAATCATGCGATGTGAATTTTGAACAGCATCTGTCTTTTGTATTAATTTGTTTTTATTAATACTGGATTGTGCATTTTGAAAACAGTTTACGAGGTACAACATTTTTTACAAAAAGTGATACTTTGTGATCAAATACAGATAGAATAGAAGATGCATTATTGATGTAATAATCATGTGATGCATTGTTAATTTATTACAATGCTCTCTGGGAATTATTGATTGCAACTGGTCCCTTCACAATATTCATTTAAGTATTTCTGAATAATGACTATTGTCCAGTCTGACTCTATAATTGACATGTTTCCTACATGTGCTCTTCTTGTCTCTCTGCGATCTTTTCAAGTTAAATAATAAAATTATTTCTCAAATCAATATTTGGTGTCCACATATTTATATGATAAGCAGTCATGTAATAAACAGGATAATGTACAGTCAAGCCAGCCACTATTGCAAAATGCGTTGTTAATTATTGTTAATATGTGAAGTATGGTGCTGAAGAACATTTTTATAAAAGGTGGTACAAAGAAGACAATTTACAAAATACCAAACAAAGTGTGCTGTTGAATTATGGCCGTTGTGATAGTCTCTGGCCAGACAGTTTTAAAGTGATAGTTCGACCAAAAATGAAAATTGTCATTTACTCACCCTCATGTTGTTCCAAACCCTTGAGGGTGAGTAAGGATGACAATTTAGATTTTTCGGGTGAACTATCCCTTTAAGCGTAATAACTTGTTTATTACTACAACCGTTGATGCAATAGTGAAGTGTTGTTCTGTGAACTGACCACTAGATGTCAATGAAGCGCCACAGTCTAAATGTTGTCTCAGTCTGAATGGGTCTCATTCAAGCTCTGTCCCAAATGGCACACTTCATGTGCACTTGCAGTTTTGTAGACTTAGATTTAAATTTACCCCATGATTTACTCACTAGGTGTATATGACAGTTTTCTTTCAGATGAATACAATTGGAGTAATATGAAATAATTTCCTGGCTAATCCAAGCATTATAATGGCGGCCCAAAAAAAGTGCATCCATCCATTATAAAAGTACTCCCCACGACTCACATGGTTGTATTCGTCTGAAAGAAGAAAGTCATACACCTAGGATGGCCTGAGGGTGAGTAAATGTTCAGCTTTGGGTGAACTATCCCTTTAAATGGCTTAAAGTGCCCCTATTATGCTATTTATTTTAAAAGCTCCTAAAATTGTATTGAAAGTCTCCTACTACAGTTTTGCATGCATCAAAGGTACATATATAAAATATGTAATTTTCTCATAATATACACTGCACATCACCACATTTTTCAATGATTCTCAAACAACTCGATGGATGATTCACTCTCTCTAAATCCCTTTTTTCCACGAGCTACTCTGCTCTGATTGGCCAGATGGCCATACTGTTGTGATTGGTCTACCACTTACAGTGCACGTTGGAAGCTGAATGGCCATTATCATAACTGAACTTCAGCTCTGGAGGCTTCAGCGATTGTACACACTGCTTATCACACAAACTTATGTTCAAGTGTTTGTTTTATCAATAAGTTTGGTTTCACTTAGTTTGATGGCTGGTCACTACTGTGTAGACTCCAAACAACATAATCAGCAATGACCATTTCTTGGATATTTTGGCTTCATTTTCATACAGCGGAAGGAAGCGGAGACGCTGTCCATCTTTTTTACAGTGTGATTTCACTGACGCACTGTGATCAAGATTTTATCTCTGGGTCAGGATGTTCTTTCTGGATGTTCTTAACACCCAGACCTCACCAACTTTAGGCACCACACATCCACACAGTGCAACACTGTCTACTGCTCATATTTCTCTACAAAGTTACCTTTGTAAACTGCTTGCCTTTTGCTAGTTTGGCTGACATCATTATTTCATTAGATTTATTAATTTAGCAGACAAACGAATCCAAAGACATATTGTCAGTGTTTTAAAATGTAGAATTACTTACATAAAACTATCATATGACTTCAGAAGACTTGGAATATAGTGCATATGATAGGGTGACCAAACGTCCTGTTTTCCCAGGACATGTCCTGTCCTGGCCGTCCTAGCTGTTTTTTATAAAGTGATGAAAATGTCCTGGTTTTCATTATTTTCCATTGGGCCATTAAATTGACCGGCATTTTAGTATTATTTGCAGCGCTGCTTTTCCCACCACACGCATCACACGCCGAGGGGGCACCAAAAGAAGACACCCGCCACAGAAGAATAGACCGTGCCCCACCCCCCCGACAGAAAGCGTCTCCTATGTTGCTATCGATTATAAGGAACTGAGCAGCTTGGACATTCTGCTAAATATCTCATTTTGTGTTCCACACAAGAAAGTCTGAGAATTTTTCGATCAACATGAGGATGATTACAGAACTTAAATTTTTGGGTGAACAGTCCTTTTAAAGTCCTTTTTCCATCTCTGATGTTCTGCCACCACAAGTTTTGCACCTGCCAGGACATGAAGCTGTGAAACAGACCTCCAAACTGGTTCATCTTTTATTTAATGTGGATACCAGACCCGTGGGCCATAGGACTTTCAGGGTGGGCTGGACACTTTGAGGTTGGCCAGGCTCATGATTGGAGCCAAATCTGTTGCATACTGTCTTGGCATACCATATGTATATTTCTTTCACAGCTCACAAATGCACTGTAACACTGATATACTTTGGTAAGCGTCCACCTCCGCCAAACTGTGTTTGTACTTTACTGACTGAGACCAACTCTCCCACCCCCCACCCCCTACGGTTACATAAGAATATGCAACTTAACCATAGTCCTTGATCTGTCTGTGCTGCCAAATACTGTTGAGGTATGCAATTTTCATGTTTTGCAAGCAGAGAAGGGGGACTTCCTATGGACTTCATTCCCTCCCTGTGGTAACAAAATCAGATTAATACCAACAGGAATGCACCATCAGGCTTTCAGAATTGCACGTTATTTTCAAAGAAAAAAAGTAACTCACATTTGAAAGGAAACCGTAAAGCTGTAGGAATGTGTTTAAATGTGTGAAAACGTGCATAAGAAGGAAAAAAAAAACTGGCAGGTGGTCCCGTGTAAGTGCCAGAGATACTCGCCCCCACCCTGTCATGTAGTCTAAACGTTTGTGTCTGAAAAGTTAATCCACCTGACATTACAGAAACTGTCTACTTCAGGGGATTTACTCTCCATAACAACAATCATATTGCATTACGGTAAGAAGGACCACTGTGTTTTCACAACTGTTTAAATACAAGAACGAATATCATGTGTGTTTCTTGGTGCTGTGCTCAGCATATTCTCACTACATGATTCTTTTATGGGCTAGACGCTCTCGTTTTTATATGGACCAATGACATGGTTTTTTGTGTCAGCATTTATTTTACAAAGGCCTAAATAAATGAAACCAATGCAATTCATCTATGATAAATACACCTATGATGAGTGTATAATTTCTGAATTAAAACTAATTTAGATATTTTAATATATTTTTTAAAAGTAATTTAAGTGATTAAATTCTGTTTGTTATTTAAAAAAAAAAAAAAAAAACTCCTGTTTTTGTGTTTCGTGAGACTTGTTACAGCGCTTGCATATTGTTGCCCTTGACTGGTGTTGGTTGCTTCTATTACTCTCATTTGTAAGTCGCTTTGGATAAAAGCGTCTGCTAAATGACTAAATGTAAATGTATGTAAATAAGGGAATCACCACTTATTTATAAGTGCGTATCTGTATACAGTGCTGCCGCTCCCACCACCTGTGTGTATATATAAAGCAAGTTACCTGGTTACCTTAATTTTGAGTTCATAGAATATAATTAAACATTTGAGTTAATACAAAAAAGCTGATTTGACAAAAGATAAAAAGTTGTGATAAATCATGAAAATAATTTACAGTACACACACAATAATTACAGTACACAAACACACACATTTATCGTTACATGCGACATTGGTATGTTTCTAACTTTAATTGCATTTGAAGAGAATGACTTACAGTCATTAAACCAACTGTAAACTGTTCATCTAGGTGTCAGGTATGATGCACCTTTTAGATTTTGATATTTAATAAAATAAACTGTCAAGTCACATGAAAATTTGGACAGCCTATGTATTTCACTAGGCTACTGTATGGGTTCATACACAAAATGCTAGATTTAAATGTCATAGCTGTTAGAACACTGATGCTTCAGAATTATTGCTTAAGAATAAATTATATTTACACCAAAAAAATCAGATTTTTTGTCAGCCAAGCAACTATTGGACCCACTTTATATTAGGTGTCCTTAACTACTATGTACTAACATTTTTATTAATCATTTGATACATTGCACTTATTGTGTACATACATGTTTTTACATTGTACTTACATTTGAAAAAATACCGGCATGTAATTACATCTGTAATTAATTTCTTTAGTTACATTTGTAATTACACAGTTGACACTTCTCTTACACCTAACCCTACCCTTAAACTTACCCATCCCACCACACCTGTCCCTAACCCTACCCGTATCCCACCTCAATATCAGCAAAGGTGTTTTGCAACACAATATGAACACAGTAAGTACATTGTACTTATTTTTTATGTAAGTACATAGTAGTTAAGGCCACCTAATATAAAGTGGGGCCCAACTATTAGTTTCTTTGTCTAGATTAAGGATTTTACACAACCTTACCAGAGCTAAACAGGCCTATTTAATGCCCTGTCATGTTATACATTTCATTACATTTAGCCAACAACAAATTTCCCAACAACATTTTGGCCAGTGAAAATGCTGAGTGGCTAGTAACTTTGGAAAACCACAAGCCACCGTGGCTGGTGAGCAAAAAAGTTCATGTCAAGCCCTACATACAGTGAGGAAAATAAGTATTTGAACACCCTGCTATTTTGCAAGTTCCCCCCCAATCATGGAGGGGTCTGAAATTTTCATCGTTATGTCCACTGTGAGAGACATAATGTAAAAAAAAAAAAATCTAGAAATCACAATATATGATTTTTTAACTATTTATTTGTATGATATATAATAATAATAATAATATAATAATAATATACACACATATTATGTAAACAAAAACTTTTAAGAAAGATGTGATTATTCGATTTGACAGCACTACTACTTTTACTACTTTTATGAATATTAATATTAAGTCATGTTGTGCAACCAACATGAAGAAACAAGCAAAAAACAGTATGTTTTAGGGAAAATAAGTCATATAAGAATATCAGATAGTTTGATCTTTTTCCATGTCAAGATTATTTGAGGTTGTAAAATGTTATATGTTGTAATTTCCTAAAAACTTGATATTTATGAAGAAATGATTCATTGTTAAAAATTGCTTTTAACCCTAAAAATATATTTATAAAAACTTAAAAAACAATGATTAAGTGCTCAAGGTTCAAGGGAAATATTTTTACTTGATGGTTACACTACATTTTTAGAGTCATTTAATTGAAAAACATTTCTCAAAATTACATGAAAGCAATATTTATACAAAGATTACGTTTTACAGCTCGACACCTTTCAAAAATAAACTCCTCTTCTTTCACTGACACTGACCCATATTATGAGGCCTTTAGAGCCAAAGCAACAAAAGGAAAGGCATTTCATTGTAATCAGGCCACAAATCCCCTCAGAATTATTGTAGTCCTGGAGCGACGTGGACTGTTTTGGCATGTTGGCGGTCACTAATTGCAGTTGATTTCCTTTGGGGACGTTTGATGAGGAGGAGCCACATCAATTAACAAAGCAAGAGAGCGTCAATGCTGGTGCCTTTCACCGACACAACAAACCGCACAGCAAATCCAGATAACCTGTGATATCTCTGAGCACATTTAGAACAACAAAACAAAACGCCTCAGCTGGATATTCAGTACAAAGACAAGATAATTACACCGGATGTGCTGAGCGGTGCTGGAACTGAGGGGCTTGCTGAGGAAGTCTCATCTTTAAAAACAGGCTCGAGAGGTTAGTGCAAAGTATTTATCCAAATCAAAAACTAGAATCTGTCTTCATCTTGTCTTTCAAAGCTTGGGATAGAGATTTACTTGCCTGTTGCCTTCAAGTTCTTCCAAACCTGAATTTCTTTCTTCTGTTGAACACAAAAGATGATATTTTGAAGAATGTTGATAACCAGACAGTTGACGGCTCCATTGATTTTTTTCTTTTCATTTTCCAAACTATGGAAGTCAATGGAGCCCATCAACTGTTTAGTTACCCATATTCTACAAAATATCTTCTTTTGTGTTCAACAGAAGAAAGAAATACAGATTTGGAACAACTTGAGGTTGAGTGAAAGAATGTTAATTTTTGGGAGAACTATCCCTTTAATGAATAAAATATAGTATTCAAAGCCTCGTAACAGAAAAAGAGGCGGGTATCGATACAAGTTTTATACAGTTGAAACTTTCTGACCCTTTGCACCAAAATCATGGTGATATCAGATGATTGTTTCCAACTGACATTGACTTTGGATATGCATTGATATTAAAAATATATTTTTTGATATTAAATATAAAACACTAAAATCACTCAAAAAATCATTTTAAATGAATTTAGGCTTCACTATTAACAGTGTTATTAAATTGTGTTTTTAAAGATTACATTTATGAGAGCGTTAGATGATGGAAAAACTATAGAAATGAACATGCAATTAAATAAAATCTCTAATTTTGATATCTTCAGTGTCACATGATCCTTCAGAAATCATTCTAATATGCTGATTTGCTGCTCAAGATACATTTATGATTATCAATGTTGAAAACAGTTTAAAATCAGTCAAAACTTTTTTCACAAAAAAAACAGCATTTATTTGAAATATAACTCTTTTATAAATGTCTTTATAAAACATAAAAAAAAAAAATCTTCCTGACCCAAAATGTTTAAACGGTAGTGCAATGTTGCAAAAGCTTTCTATTTCAGATAAATACTGTTTGTTTAAACTTTATATTCATCTTTATAAATTTATAACTTTATATACTTGGGTCAGTTCAAGACAATTTATGCAATTTTATATTGTTTATTTTAGAGAATTAAAAGAGCAGTTTCATGTCTATCATTGTATTGTTCAATTGGTTGAGGTTGATATGGATTTAGAAAGTAATTAGTAATAAGTAATGCAATACTTTTTAGAGACAGTAATCTAATTACACTTTTGAAGATGTAATTAGGAGTAGCTTACAAAAATCACTGTCACAATTCCATTTCCACAAAGGAATTGGCATACACTCACCTAAAGGATTATTAGGAACACCTGTTCAATTTCTCATTAATGCAATTATCTATTATACCAATCACATGGCGGTTGCATCAATGCATTTGGGGGTGTGGTCCTGGTCAAGACAATCTCCTGAACTCCAAACTGAATGTCAGAATGGGAAAGAAAGGTGATTTAAGCAATTTTGAGCGTGGCATGGTTGTTGGTGCCAGACGGGCCGGTCGGTGTATTTCATAATCTGCTCAGTTACTGGGATTTTCACCCACAACCATTTCTAGGGTTTACAAAGAATGGTGTGAAAAGGGAAAAACATCCAGTATGCGGCAGTCCTGTGGGTGAAAATGCCTTGTTGATGCTAGAGGTCAGAGGAGAATGGGCCGACTGATTCAAGCTGATAGAAGAACAACTTTGACTGAAATAACCACTCGTTACAACCGAGGTATGCAGCAAAGCATTTGTGAAGCCACAACACGCACAACCTTGAGGCGGATGGGCTACAACAGCAGAAGACCCCACCGGGTACCACTCATCTCCACTACAATTAGGAAAAAGAGGCTACAATTTGCACGAGCTCACCAAAACTGGACAGTTTTCCTTTTTTTTTGCCACAGCCTACCTGAGCATTGTTTCTGACCATGTCCATCCCTTTATGACCACCATGTACCCATCCTCTGATGGCTACTTCCAGCAGGATAATGCACCATGTCACAAAGCTCAAATCATTTCAAATTGGTTTCTTGAACATGACAATGAGTTCACTGTACTAAAATGGCCCCCACAGTCACCAGATCTCAAACCAATAGAGCATCTTTGGGATGTGGTGGAACGGGAGCTTCGTGCCCTAGATGTGCATCCCACAAATCTACATCAACTGCAAGATGCTATCCTATCAATATGGGCCAACATTTCTAAAGAATGCTTTCAGCACCTTGTTGAATCAATGCCACGTAGAATTAAGGCAGTTCTGAAGCCAAACACAGTATTAGTATGGTGTTCCTAATAATCCTTTAGGTGAGTGTATGTTACTAATGAAATCAAAGTTGTGGATTAAATATCTATTAAAAACTGTTACATGGAAAGCAGAAATACAACATGTTCAAGGCAAGTGAAAAGAGCTTTATAAAGTGTGTGTGTAGAGCAAGTTCCTCCTAATTAGGACTGGACTCGGGAGGCTTTCAATAGCTGCTTCCCTCAGCAACACCAGTGTATTCATTATTATGAGGACAACCTGCTTCATGGGAACCATCCGACTGTACAGCGACAGCACATAAGCAAACACCCACTGGCATGTCCGGATGAGTACATCAAGTGCTGTAAATATCTTTGGGACACTGGGGGTCATTCAGACATGACCCATGGGAACATATGGACAGCACAAAGACACAACACATAACAGAAAGAGTACAAAATGAGCTTTTTGCAATACCTTGTGGAGAAAACATATTTTTTTCTCCTTAAAACTGTATTTAGGGATTAGGCTAGGGATGTTGCTTCCTTTTAAAATGTGACCTGTTGTTTACTATACTCTGCTTTACTCGCTAATGTTCTTTTTGGTGCTTGTGGGTGTTAATGTTCGTCCAACCTACAAGCCCTGATCCTTAAGGTATATGGGACAACAGCAGTTATGAACACATATTTCCACATATACAGACTCCAGCAGGCAAAAGACTCACTGACTCATTTCTTCTGTTGCTTCCTGAGGCAAAGCGAGGCAGCTGTACATTCTTACCCCAATGTAACGTATCCCACATCAGCCATGCGCCATATGCAAATTGTATTTATTAGCACATTACCTCAAGTCCACTACTGCTAAAACAGGCTGCAAAATCATAGGCCACACAGGCCATTGTGAAATGTTTTGAGCATTATCATTGAATTTCAAACAAAAGCTTGTGTTAAGAGGAATGCCAAGGTTTGTTACTGTCAAGACTATTCGGTGTCAAACTTTACGAGAATAAAAATCTCTTGGGAAATCTCTATGAAAATTACAATCTTTTCCCAATTATCAGATGCAGTATGATGTTTCTGTGCTTATTGGCTTTGCACAGGCCTGGTTTTACATTTATTTTCTGCTGTCTCCATTTTTCCAGATTACTTTTCAAGTCAGGAAACACAAGATTCTGAGGTATGCAACACGAGCCCTTTCTGATTACAGCTGACCACTGTATTTTTCCCAGCTGCATGCTGGTTACAATATGAAGTAAATGTTCTGGTTTGATCATAGAGTATAAGAGAGAAGAGTTTTTGCAAGCCATGTTCATATTGAAGAGGGTTACAGAGGAAGCCTGTGTCTAACTCAAGAGAAAAAAAGTAAAATGGGCTGTTGTGAGAAGAAATACACATTGTGCCACATATAAAGCCACGAGAGATATAAAATCGTAATTATGAGAAATATAGTAGTGATTTTGAGATGTAGTCACATTGAGTGAGATATTTTGAGACATAAAGCTATAATATAAAGATAAAAAGTCATAGTTTGGAAGTATAAGATTGCAATTCAAAGTCAAATTGAGTGTTAAGGGCCCTATTTAAACAATCTGAAGCGCATGGCGCAGGTGCACGTGAGGCGTGTCCGAATCCACTTTTGCTAGTTTAACGACGGAAAAAATGCTTGGCGTGCCAGGCGCATGATCCATAAGGGTTGTACCTAATGAGTCATAGATGTGTTTTGGGCATAACATGCGACAAAACCAATCAGAGAGTGTCCCTTTAAAAGCCAGGTGCGCTCGCGCCATGGCGGATTGCTATTTACATAGCATTATGAAATTTTTATCTTCATGTACACAATAATAATATTTTACATTGTAATTATTGGCATGTTTGTGTCCGTGTGTGTAATAAGCAGAGTGTATGCGTGTTATGGACCCACCTATAGGCGCATATTACTAACGCACCCTTTAAATAACAAAAAAAAAATACTGCGTGTGGCGAGGTGGACGAACGAGCGACATGGGAGGAGCGAGTGGAGACCGGTGAGTGAGTGTTAATGAACGTCACCTGTAGCGAGGCACACCGGTCTCGAAGTCCTCTCATGAGGGAGCTCGGAGACATAAAAGGACCGGCGAGTTCAGGAGAGGACGAGAGAGGACCAGGCCTGGATTTTATGTTGAGTTTTGGTATGTGTGTGCGGGCAGTCGTCCGTGAGGGGCTGCCCGCGATTTACTTTTGTTTGGTTTATTCAGTTATTAAAAGTATTTTTTGAATGTTCGCCGGTTCCCGCCTCCTTCCTTCCACGAGCTTTACTACACTGCGTTTAAAAAAAAAAAAATGTATTCTAGGTTTTTGTTGGTCAATGGCACAGTCTTTTAGAGTTGCCTCAAAAATTGCAACACGCCAACAATGCGCCTGAACACACCTCGTTTTCAGACCAGCTCACCCACGGGCGAACAGATGGGCATGAGCGCATTTGCTATTTAAACAACGTGGGCACTGGACGTGAAATGATAACTGCGTCGGGCTGAAACTAGCAAAAAACACTTGCGTTGTGCCTGGCGTCACATTGCAGCAGGTGAATGAAAGGGCCCAATAAGTCACAATTATGAAAAACACATTCAGAATTGTGATACACCGATCAGGCATTACATTATAACAGGACTAATGAAGTGAATAACACTGATTATCTCTTCATCACGGCACCTGTTAGTGGGTGGGATATATTAGGCAGCAAGTGAACATTTTGTCCTTAAAGTTGATGTGTTAGAAGCAGGAAAAATGGGCAAGCGTAAGGATTTGAGTGAGTTTGTGCAAGGGCCAAATTGTGATGGGTCAGAGCATCTCCAAAACTGCAGCTCTTGTGGGGTGTTCCAGGTCTGCATTGGTCAGTATCTATCAAAAGTGGTCCAAGGAAGGAACAGTGGTGAACCGGCGACAGGGTCATGGGCGGCCAAGGCTCATTGATGCATGTGGGGAGCGAAGGCTGGCCCGTGTGGTCCGATCAAACAGACGAGCTACTGTAGCTCAAACTGCTCAAGAAGTTAATGCTGGTTCTGATAGACAGGTATCAGAATACACAGTGTATCACAGTTTGTTGCGTATAGGGCTGCATAGCAGCAGACCAGTCAGGGTGCCCATGCTGACCCCTATCTACCACCGAAAGCGCCAATGCATGTGAGCATCAGAACTGGACCACGGAGCAATGGAAGAAGGTGGCCTGGTCTGATGAATCACGTTTTTCTTTTACATCATGTGGATGGCCGTGTCCATGTCTCGACGGGTCAGGGCTGTTTCAGCAGCAAAAGGGGACAGACACATAATCAGGAAGGTTGTCATAATGTTAAGCCTGATCGGTGTATAAAGCTACATTGTTAGTCAAAGTCATAGATGATAAAACTGCAATTGGAAGAAATAAAGAAGCAATTGAGAGATGTAGTCATTATGTCACATTTTGAGATATAAAGAAAAATTCTAATAAAATTAAATTTAAAGTCATAGTAGGTTTTAGAACAAGAGCATAATGGATAAAAAAAGTATTAAGCTGAAATCTTAAATATTGTTGTTTTACATTTTTTCAGAACCCTATAAACTTTATTTCCATATTTAAATGAATAAAATAAAAGTTCAGAAAGTTCTGTGTATAACAAGATGTGCAGCTCTTTAGTCATCTGGATTCAATCAGTCCATTTTGTAAAGAGAGAAATAAAAAAGCCGTTGGTTCTCATGTCCCTCGAGCACTGTCTGTCTGAGGAAAAAGCCAGTGCCAGTATGTCTCAGACTGGTTTTTTGGGGGTCTTTTTTGTGGTTGGGCCCTGTAGATGGTTGTGGTTTATGAAAAGACTTGGTGACTTCACCACGTTGTTGCTCTTGGTTAGGTCGACAAGTTTCACTGCCATTGCACTGGAAGAGGAAATGCAGATCTTCCCCATGTCCCGTAAGCTACATCATCCCTTTTATTTTTTTATCTGACAGACTCCCACAAAACCACGAGAAGGAGATGCTATCCATTAAAAATATCTGAGGAGAAAAGCCCTTCAGATGGTGAATTGACAATATTGTTTTCTTTGTCCTTATTTTCTCTTTGAACAAAACCTTAATTCAAGAGAATTATTTGAAAAATAAAATAGGCAGAACGGTGCACGTTCAGGGCTGATTTCATTTACGAGGCTCCCTGTGGGTACACAATCACACTTGTAACCGTGAGAGGAATTTGACAGAGATTAGCGAGGAATTTTAATGTAATACACATGTCATTTTCAAACCGAGAGAGGAGGAAAACCAAGATAAAAACGAAGCATTCCAAAAATCGTCAAAATATTGCTACAAAAAAATGTATGACATGTAATTTGACATGTCTCATGCTATCCAACCCAAAACAGCAAAATACAAATATTCAAGGGTGTATAGAAGCCCTGTAAATCTCGGTATTGTCAACTAAGTTGTTTTGTGGTTGGGTAAAACTGCTCCTCTGGGCAAAATCTTTACAGCAATTTTCATGCACAAATGTTAACATACCACTAGCAATAATCATAAAACTCTTAAAAGTACAGAAATATACAAAAAAATATACTAGTTTAAAGGATTAGTTGACTTAAAAATGAAAATTTCCTGATAATGTACTCAACCCCATCTCATCCAAGACGTTCATGTCTTTCTTTCTTCAGTCGAAAAGAAACTACGTTTCCTTTTTTTAGGAGAACATTCCAGGATTTTTCTCCACATAATGGACTTCAATGGTAACCAGGGGGTTGTAGGTCCAAATCACTGCGGGATCAAAGGAAGGGCGTCAGAGGCTCTGCATGATCCCAGCAGAGAAATAGGGTCTTATCTAGCGAAAGGATCGGTCATTTTCTAAAAAATAAACATTTATATACTTTTTAACCTCAAATGCGTGACTCCTGTGTTCTGCTTCTTTACAGCGTATTCCGCCATCACGTCGGAAAGGTCATGGCCGTGAAGTCTGTGGAAGTTCAGACCCAGTGTTAAAACGAACGTGCAAAGACTAAATCAAATGCCCTTTACAAAAATAAAAGGTAAAACAACGATGTTGGACGATTTGGAAGTTGGAGGAGAACATTAGATGGAGTTTTTCAACACTGGGTTGGTACTTCCACCTATATCACGCGTGACCTTTCCGACGTGATGACGTCACACGCCGTGAAGTAGCAGATGACCAAAGTCAAACGTTCGTGGTTAAAAAGTATATAAATGTTTATTTTTTTTAAAGAACATGACAGATGGTTTTGCTAGATAAAACCCTATTCCTCACTGGGATCGTTCACCACTAAAGCCCTTTGAAGCCCTTTTGAAACCGCATTGATTTGGACCTGCAACCTGTTGGTTGCAATACACCATTTCATGTTGCATTTTTATTGGCTAGTCAGTAGATGTAGGTCATGGCAGCATGTTAACACACTGTGAGATGATCAGGCTAGATTTCTGACACTGTCAGAAAATAATCGAGGCTATCTTTGGTGGCAAGACCGTGACAATGGCCATCTCACTGTACGACGTAGGACCAATATTTAGGAGCTACAGCCACAGAAATCAACATGATTGGGCATACTTTGTCTGGGACAGCCCAAAATCGTGATTATGGGGAAGTACAGGCGAAGCACTGCTACTTGGGCGCAGAGATATCACGCAACACATGCACAACATTCGCCGGTATGTTGATGGAAGTTAGGGGATTTCATGTGTTGCGTGATATCTTTGCGCCCAAGTAGCAGTGCTTCGCCTTTGCACCCCATAATATAGTCCCAAGTCAATATCTGCTAGGAAATCGCCTAGTCTTAATCTGCATCGCTATTTGTACTCGTTGTGAATACGCAGGCCACGAGAAGTAATTAGGTGGGTTGTTTGTTTTTTTTTGGATCACTTTTACTTGGGACATGCTAGCTGGCAACATAGGATTCCATTCATTATGCTAAGCTAAGCTTGCGGTGATCCTGCCAAACTAAAACAATGCATGCACTGTGACAAAAATGCATTTTCCCACATATCTAAATGTAGGAATGATGCTGAAAAAGCCCTATTTCTAAAAACGGTGGAGTGTTCCTTTAAGCCAAGAGCTAAAATTACTATAAACTGAATAAAAACTAAACAAATATAAATGACAATATAAAAAGTGGAAAAAATAAAAAAATAAAAGCCAATTCTTATTATATTAATAAATACTTTAATAATATACATCATAAATGATACTAAAATAAACACTGCTGCTAGATTACGGTTAGCTAATCAAGTCCTGTATGCATGAATTACTTGAATTAATTGGGTGCAGTACAGAGAATCATTGTGCTGTGGAATCTAGAGCGCTGACCCTTGCTTGTCTGTCACTCAACCATGTCTTTGATTATCCTTGCCAAATTACCCTCATGATGTAAACATTTTTCATATTTTGTGTCTCTTCAGGTTGTGGCATGTGTGGTTATTGATGTATGAGGGTATTTGGGGATGGCGCTGATTGGCTTTCTGGCAGTGGCAGTGTGTGGATCGCTGGTTGCTTGGGCCGATCAGCTGAAGCAGGCCCGAATGCCTTTGTTACACCAATCGACCATTTGTGGTGGTGTGGAATGCACCTACTGAGTCCTGCCGTCTTCGATTCAAGGTTTAACGTGTCAATGATCTAGCAAATGTTCTGTGTGGTCCAAATGAGGAGAATAACATCTTGTCCATTTCTTTTTCAAGGTGGATTTAGACCTTAGTTTCTTCGACATTGTTGCTAACCATAACGAGACTTTGAGCGGCCCCAACGTGACCATTTTTTATCCACAGTCGCCTGGGCTACTACCCTTACTACAGCAGCTCTGAGATTCCCATCAATGGAGGCCTACCTCAGAACCAAAGCCTGAGCAAACACCTCATTAAAGCTCGAGCTGACATCGACAAGCTCATACCCTTCAAGGACTTTCATGGGCTTGGTGTCATCGACTGGGAAGACTGGCGACCGCAGTGGGTGCGCAACTGGGGCTCAAAGACATCTACCGGAACAAATCCAAGGAGCTTATAAGGAAGCTGCATCCTGGTTGGCCACAAAGTAAGGTGGAAAATGAAGCAAAGGAGCTATTTGAGAGGGCCGGACAGGTATTGATGAACTCAACGCTGCAGCTGGCCAAGATTCGACGACCGCATGGTCTTTGGGGGTTTTACCTGTTCCCTGACTGTTACAACTATGGTTACAAGCAGCATCCATTACGTTACAGGGGAGAGTGTCCTAATATAGAGCATGTACGTAACGACCACCTGATGTGGCTGTGGAAGGAGAGTACGGCCCTCTATCCTTCCATCTACCTCGACTATGAGCTTAAGTCTTCATCCAACACAGTCAAATTTGTGCACTACCGTGTCAAGGAGGCCATGCGGATCGCCTCGATTGCCAGGAATGACTATACACTGCCTGTTTTTGTCTACTCCAGACCTTTCTACGCCTACACATTTGTTGTCCTATCAGAGGTCAGAAGAATATTGGAATATTAGGTCAAAAGTTAATAATCAAGTTCGAATCATGGCTTAGCAGTTAGAAAATGTGCTCTGATATGCTGAAATGCGACGCTTATGATGGAAAAACCAATTTGAGGCTGGCCTTGTGGCCACTCCAATCTAGGGGGAATCTAAGAGTACCTCACAATACGATATATACCTCACGATACGATAATATCACAATACAACAATTCTGCGATAATCATTATATTGTAAGACAATCCTATAATGATACCTGATATCTGTCTAAGAAAACATGAAAATAAGAAACTTATGTTCACGTTTCCCTTATTCATGTGTTAAGCGCCACCTCGAGGAGCCAGGAAGTAGACGCTGGGAGCAGGGAAATCTACTGTGGTGAATTCAGGGTGATTGGGACACTTTTCATCACAAGTCACACCCAAGTCATCTCAATGGCAAAAAGTGTCCCAATCACCCTGAAATCACCCTAATAAGATAATCGCAGCATTAAGATAATCGAATACTTCCCTACATAGTATGCGAAAAACAGTATGCCAACAGAGTAGTATGTCTGAATTCATATTATTTGAAAAACAGTAGGCGAAAAGTCCCCGGATGACCTGCTACTTCCAGCGAGATTCTGAAGTGCGCATTCGATGGACACTTTACTATCCCATGAGGCCACGGGAGGGGATTTATGAATAGAGGTGACGTTGGTAGGTCATGTGATAATGACAATCTGGAGAATGTAGTATGTCCGAATTACATTCATACTACACACATTCATACTATATAAAAAAATGTTTTACGGTCGCGAAGTAAGTTCAAATTCAAATGTAGTGCCTACTCAGTACATGATTTCAGACGGTTTTCAAACAAGATTATCCAAACACTCCCTTTGTTTACCATTGGTCGGTTAAACAGATAGACCCACCTCCAATACTCGCCATTGGTCGAGCGAGTGTTGCTATGCTGGTCAGAATTCTCAAACAAACAAACAGCAATGTTCTGAAAACACCACAAAACCAGAGTGTTTATAGTTTTCAGGTCAATCAACTTATGTATGACTAAAGGCCAATTCAAACCAAGGACGATAACTATAACGATATCCATTAAGTTTTAATAATCATTCTAAAGGCCCGTTCACACCAAGGATGATAACTATAAAGATAACGATAAAGATATAGCCTTGTTCTAAAAATCATTCTCAATATTAATGAATAGCACACCACCGCTATAACAATAACGGCACAGAGAAACAATATCATTGGAATCACTTTCAGAATTATTAACAGCCAATTAGAATCCTTCCTGCTGTTATGAGTTAGAGCATCTAAAGCTGCAGATAAGCACGATCTTAGAATAAGTGTGGACGCTAATATAATTGTCTTTATAGTTATCGTTCTTGGTGTGAACGGGTCTTAACTCTACAAAGTTGTTTCCTTAAACATTAAGTTGATTGTAGCTACTTAAATATTGAAGTAATTTCAACTTAAATTACATTAAACTGACTTAAATGAGTTGACTCTTGTATAACTTATAAAAACTGTTGAAAATTGATTTGGAATTGAAATCGAATTGAACTTATTTTGATGAGTTAAAGCAATGTAAAAACATATGTTGTCATAACTTATTCATCTTATTTTTTTTACAGATTAAGAGAATAGTGAAGTCCACAACACAACACAACCATACCGATAACATAAAATCCTTGCCAGTCAATCAGAATCCACCCAACTCAAGCTTGAACATTTAAACTGGCAAATTACATAAATGCAGATCGCACTTATCCATTGATGTGAATATACTAATGTAGTTATCGTTATAGTTCTTGGTGTGAGCAAGCCTTTACACTCTGGAATCTCTGTCTATTTAGTTTTTCTAGTGTATATTTTTAAAGATTAGTTTGAAATGAAGTTAATGAGAAGGTATTACATCACTGAATTGTGTTTGCGCACTGAATACTGAAAACTTTGCGCACTTTCCAGCCGTCTAAAGGGACCTATCAAACACACATTGTTTTAATCACTCGTCAAATACTTGAGTGACAGACCCACTCCCTAAATCACCCTCCTCCCTGGCATCCTAAATGCCAGAGATACGCTTAAACACTCATCTGTCACCTCATTATGAGAGGAATGTTCCAAATCAAACTCTGCAGTAGGTCTGCAGGCGTGTTTTCAGTTTCATGGGACCACCCGCCTTTCTAGACAGTGAGGTACATCAAGGTAATGTACTTATTATGACTAGTTTAGGTTACAACCGATAGCTTCCATATGTTCACTGTGATAGAACAGGCTCCAGACCATACATTATACATGTAGGTCTACTGTATTGTTTTATTTCCCGCCAAATCAAATGTGCGATTACACACCTCTCTTCGGGAAGCCACTTGATTTAAAGTATCATTCATGTCTGAGTTACAAACCCTAATAGGGATGTTTGTGTTATTCAATAGTAACAATTTTCTCCTCTAGGCCTGCTACTAAAACAGCTATAACATGATTTGTTGCTTTCCTGCTTTGAATTGCATTAACATAAAGAAATATTCATCTTGAACAGAGTGACCTGGTCCACACCATAGGAGAGAGTGCAGCACTGGGGGCCGCTGGGGTGGTCCTGTGGGGGTCATCTGAATATTCAAGATCTCAGGTATGCATTATACACACTATCGTTCGAAAGTTTGACTGAACGGTAGTGTATGCCAGGCACAGAGCACGTTAACAAAATGAATCCAACATTTAATCTTCTTGACTGGATTGGCTGCATTTTTAGGTAAAACAGCTAATATTAGAATCCATAACCAACAGAATTTAGAACCTCATAGGGATCAGACTGAGCTGACGGCATTAGCATATTTAATGTGTTTAAAGCTTAGGAAGCAATCTATCCTCAATTTATCCCCGAACTCAAAGATTATTTCTGGCAAAACCTAAATCAAAGTAATATCATCATGACTAATGACATGGCTTTTCTGTATCTGGTGATTTATACAGTATCACACATTGTGTCCCATATCCTGTTCACAAAAAGCATAAGGAAGAGAATACATTGAAGCTGGTGGAAAGAATTAACAAATCGTTAATGTGTTTTTCTGTTGTGTAACAATGATGATTGTGTTAATTTGTGTTGCAAATGAACGAGCTTGTACATATTTATCTTACTTGGGGGACATTTTTGACTAGTTGTATCATGTACAGTAGCGGTTACACAAAACATATATTTTTTTAAATTCATAAAATCTATAGACCTGTATAAAAGGAACACATTTGCAAAATATATTTGACTTAAATACAACCCCAAATCAGAAAAAGTTGGGACAGAATGGAAAACGCAAAAAAAAAAAAAGAAGTAATTTCTAAATTTACTTTGACTTGTATTTCATTGCAGACAATATGAACAAAAAATATTTCATGTTATGTCTGGTCAACTTCATGTCATTTGTAAATATGTATCCTTTCCTGTCATTCAGACCTGCAACACATTTAAAAAAAAGTTGGGACAGTAAAGCTTTTACCACTTTGTAATGTTGCCATTCCTTTTCACAACACTTAAAAGACGTTTAGGGACTGAAGACACCAAGTGATGAAGTGTTTCAGGTGTAATTTTGTCCCATTCTTCCTGCAAACAAGTCTTAAGGTGGCCAACAGTACAGGGTCTTCGTTGTCGCATTTTGCGCTTCAAAACGCGCCACACATTCTCTATTTGAGACAGGTCGGGACTGCAGGCAGGCCAGTCAAGTACCCGTACCCTCTTCCTCTGCAGCCAGGACTTTGTAATGTGTGCAGAATGTGGTTTTGCATTGTCTTGTTGAAATACGCATGGACTTCCCTGGAACAGATGTCTTCTTGAAGGCAGCATATTATGCTCCAAAATCTCTATGTACTTTTCAGCATTAATGGTGCCTTCACAGAAGTGCAAGTTACCTTTGCCAAGGGCACTGACACAACCCCATACCATGACAGACCTCTGGCTTTTGGACTTGTTGCTGGTAACAGTCTGGATGATCCTTGCCTTCTTTGGTCCGGAGCACACGGCGTCCAAAAGCAGCATCCAAGAAAGGTCTAATCCTTTAGGAGCAAAGATGGGCAGAGGATCGCCAGTTTGCCAACAAAAACATGAGAAAATTATTAAAATGTTTAAAAACAATGTTCCTAAAAGAAAGATAGGAAGAGATTTGGATATTTCACATTCAACAGTGCATAACATAATTAAAAGATTCAAGGAATCTGGAGGAATTTCAGTGCGTAAAGGACAAGGGCACAAGCCTAAGCTGAACAACCGTGATCTCCGATCCCTCAGGCAGCACTGCATCAAGAATCGTCATTCATCTATAAGCGATATCACCACATTGGCTCAGGACTACTTTGGCAAACCTTTGTTAAGTACCACAATACATAGTTACATCCACAAATGCCAGTTAAAACTGTACTGTGGCAAAAGGAAGCCCTATGTTAACAGTGTCCAGAAACGGATTCAACTTCTCTGGGCTCGGAGGCATCTGGGATGGACCATCACACAATAACTCAATTGAAATAAAAAAAAATATCCTCAAAAAGTCCCTTTAAGGTGATTTTCCAATAGTGTTTTCTTGGGAGGAGGTAAAACACGAGATTTACACATTAAAGAGCACCTATTATGGCATTTAAAATGTTCCAAATATTGTTTTAGAAGTCCCCAACAACAGTTTTGCATGCATGCAATGACAAAAAAGACTTTAGTTTTCTTATAATATGCATTTATTTTTACCTGTTTTGACAGTGATTCTCAAATTATTCGTTTAGTGATTCACTTTTCAAAACCCCGCCTTTACGTGACGCTAATCTGCGGTGATTGGTCCGATGACCCAGTCAGTTGTGATTGGTATAGTCTGTGCAGATATTTTCGGAAACGGAACACCCATCACCATAAATGGTTTTCGGTTTAACAAGTTTAAACGCGTATAAAGTGTATGAACAAACATGGCATCAATTTTATTTCATTTTATTTCAGCTTTATTTTAAATCATGAAAATTATTTTTAATAGTTTAAGTTAAAAATAACAACACTGATATTGATCAATATTAATAATCTAAAAAAAACCCTAATATCTTTAATATGTGTTTGTCTCTGCCAGAGAAACTGCATGATAGTCAAGAAATACATTGATGGTCCACTGGGTCACTATGTGATCAACGTGACCTCAGCCGCTAAACTGTGCAGCAAAGCCTTGTGCAAGAAGAATGGCAAATGTGTCCGTAAGAGCCTGGACTCTGGGGCTTACCTGCACCTCAACCCTCGCTTCTTCAACATCCGCCTCAACCAAGGCATTCATGGGCCGCGTTTCCACGTCAGCGGCCACCTCAACAACCACGATATCCTGGACATGAAGCAAAAGTTCACCTGTCAGTGTTACCAGGGCTGGACGGGCATCTACTGTGAGATGCCCCAGATAGCAGAGCCTCTCCCGCCACAACCGAGAGACAGCATCCTGGGAGAACTACTGCTGGTCCTGTCCCTTCATTTCTCCTGTCTGTCTGTCATCATGTTCTTGGGTCTGTGTCTCATTATTAAGTGTCTGATACTGTAAAGCACAGTGTAGATGGCACTTTGGATTGTATCTGTAAAAAAAAGAAATTAATTAAATCTAGGGTAGTCAAAAGTTTGCGTTTTCTCTAGAAGTCATTTTGTATGTAGAGTTGATGTCCCCACAATAACACACCAGCATGCAATTCATTGAGGAACATCAAGTAAGTTTACTGCAAGAATAGCGTGCAGCGAAATTCACATACCATTGAAAATCCAGCGTTAATTTGATCCCGATAAGCGCTCAGTCACAGTTGTAAACACTATGACTTTTGTCTTCCATGAGGGGGTTTGTTTCCAGGCGAACCATTAAAGAATATGACACACATCTCCTGGAAATCCAGACTTCGAAACTCCTGAAGTGTTTCCCATTTTGTGTGCCTTATGCATCAGACGTTCAGCAAACTGTCCGTGGGCATGACGTCTGAAGCTGAGACTAGGCACAAACTGATTTGGTCTGATTAGACTGGTAAGAATCATCAGGTACAACCAATATAGTCCAATTCACGAACAAAGGACTTTTGTGAATCAAAAGCATAGAATAACCAGAGTAGTTTCATTGAACAAGTGACTCTTTTGAACTGGTTCGTTTTAGTGAATTTAAAAGCATGTGCTGCATCCCAATTCGCAGACTATCCATCCCAAATTGTTTTTGAAATTAGAATTAGTGTATCCCCAATTGTATGTTGAAATGAGTATTTCAAAGTTACCTGGATGATCTACTTTTTCCGGTTATAATTCAAAGTGCAGATCCGCACACACTTTAACGGCTTATATTGCCCGCAACCAATTGCATGTTGGATGAGGATTCGATTAGAACTACAAACACATATAAAAAGTGTCTAAAAACTACAAACATGGTGAATGTGCGAGACCAACAGTTAAGTAAAGAGGTTTAGATAAAGGGGTTTGAGTGATTAGAGAGCAACTTCTCCGCATGGAGAAGCCAGATCGGAAAAAAACGTAACTGGAGTGCAATGTCATCAGATGTATTTTGAACTGCAAGAGGCACTACACTTTTTCAGTAAGTTGAATACGGAAGGCGATCTGGGGGAAGCTAGATATCTTACTTTTAAAAAGTTTTAAATATTTTTTGTACACAAATGCATTGCTTTGCTTCAGAAGGCCTTTATTAACCCCCGGAGCCGTGTGGAGCAGTTATATGATGGATATATGCACTTTTATGGGCTTCAAAAACGGAGCAACAGTTCACTGCTATTATAAAGCTTGGAAGAGCCAGGACATTTTTTTATATAACTCTGATTTTACTTGTCTGAAAGAAGAATGTCATTTACACCTAGGATGCCTTGGCGGTTAGTAAATTTTTCATTTTTGGGCGAACTAACCCTTTAATTGTGAAAAGATGACTGACAGCAGTTTAAAAGGTGATAGGATGCATGTAACTAAACAAGAGAGCGGTCCTCATTTACTCGCCCTCAAGTTGTTTCAAACCTGTATGTGTTCCTTTGCTCTGCTGAACACAAAAGAAGATATTTTGAAGAATGTTTGTAACCAAGCAGAGAGAGCAACCATTGACTACCATAGTAGGGATAAAAATACTATGGTAGTCAATGGTTGCTCTAAACAACTTGAGGGCGAGTAAATTATGACAATTTTCATTTTTGGGTGAACTATTCCTTTTAGTGTGTTGACATAATTTGCACTGAAACAGGACTAACAGCTTTTAAAAAAATAGCCAATAGCGTTTAGTTTATATCACAAGTTGGCCAAAGCCATTAAACTGGGTAAAGTTGCAGTTTCCTCCTCCTCCATATCGCTTTAAAATACAGCCTCCTGTGCATAATTTAAATGGGTCTGATGCGTTTTCTGGTATGCGCAGACGAATGCGCATGTGTTATCGTGTCTATGGACCAGAGCAGACTATGTGCGCTGTGGCGGTTCGTGTGACACTAACATAATAACCAGACTTCATTCACTCCAATGGAAAGCATATTTATCATCATTCCCTATCGCCTGTATACTTAGTGCACTATGTGCCATTCACCATGTAAACACATAGAAAATATGTGAACAAGTGACCGATTTTACCGCAGCTTCAGCATCTCTAGTATAAGAGATTATTAAAACACACCCATACAGTATGGCACAATGACTATAGTTTAATTCATTTTCATAGTTTGAATCTTTTAAACCATTTATTTTTAGTTGATCAAAAACAAAGGACAACCAGTCAGTGTAGATCAATTCATGAACAAATGACTCTTTTGAGTCAAATCTTTTAATGAATCATTTAATTATCAATAAATACGCTCAACTGAACAGGAATCTAATTGCAGTCAGAATCTGAATTAAATTGAATACATATATACTTTTAGATAAGAGCATTTTTTTGTAAATGTTCAATAACTTTCAAAAATAAACCACCTTGAGGATTTTTACTGGATTGATAGTCCCAGTAGCCCCAAACTCCTCTACAAGTGTATAGGTACAGAAGTGCACAAGTTTTACTCTATATTTTAAACATCCATCCATCCTAAGTAATGACTATGTCCTGCACTCATCTTTTCATTTGAGAATCTTATTTTAAATCTTCAGTGTTATAAGCATGAAAACATCATAATTCATTTAAAAGGACGCCAAATGCTCCTTTCCACCCAAACCGAGGTGAATATTCTCAACTATTTCCCCAGAAATTAGACATAACAGCATGGTGTAATAAGACAAAGTTGGTTGACCAACATGTCTCAGTGTAGACTGAGGCTCTGTAGATTGTGATTCAGCTTGGCAGCCAAAAACTGTCAATAAATTACCAAGCCTGGGAAAACAGCAACTCCTGCTTATTTTAAACTAAATGACATATTTTTTTTGTAGCATCATATGTTAAGGGATTTGAGGTTCTGTTGTTGGAGATAAAAAACGTTTTGACCATTTTTTGGCCATAAAAACTAGGTTTTGCAAACAATATGTGGTGCATTGTTGATTTGGTCTAGGGTAAAATGAGTCACAAAAAAAGTGGAAGAGAGGTTTGTGCTTTGCACACAAGCTAAACATTCAGTAAACGTATTTATGTTTTCCATTTTGCCCAATCTTGTCTGTTAATGATTGGAACTTGGCGTGTTAATGTAATCTCTAATTCAGAATTAACCGAAAACAAACATGCTCCCACTCCAAGACTAGAAACGACTCTCTGCTTCTTACATAAAACATACGGTTGGATTTGAATATTTATATGCATTAATGTTTTTTGTTGAACCTGGATCGCTGTGCATGTTAGAAGCAGGAATGTGAGGAAAGGTTTTTCGGCTACCAAGATCGTGGATAACGGAGACACACCTCACAGCTGTTGGTCCGAGCCCAGGATACACTCGCAAACACAGACCTGGAACCTGATCTAGAGATTGAGATATTTCTGGAGTTTTGGGTGGGACAGACAAATCCAACACAAGCACCTCCAGACCCCTTGCCGGGAAGTTAAGAGGAAAAAAAGTCCAGTATGTATGGGAGAGTGGGGTCATTCGGTGCCTTTCCATAGATTTTTGCTCTATTTGGACCACATCAAAGCACACAGTATGTGTGTTTAGGTGAGTGGTTGGGTATTTGTGTCCTTTGCAATAAAGAGCAGTACAGTATGAAGTACAGAAGTACATTTCTAACTACAAAAACAACAAAAATGTATGTGGTTAAACTAATGGACCAATAAATCATATGTTTGTACCTTAGATTCTACAAGTTCCTACTATGATTTATGTACGCAGAACCATTTGTTAAGAAATTATGAAAGTTAAGTGTTCATCCAACAATGACAATTTTGTCAACATTTACTCGCCCTCAAGTTGTTCCAAACCTCTATGAGTTCCTTTCTTCTGTGGAACACAAAGGACGATATTTTGAAGAGTGTTGGTAACCAGTATTTTTTTCCCTACTATGGACGTCAATGGCTGCCGACCGTCAACTGACTGATTACAAACATTCTTCAAAAGTACTTCTTTTGTTTTCAACAGAAACTCATATGGGTTTGGAACAACTTGAAGGTGAGTAAATGATGACAAAATTTTTTCTTTAGGCTCAGCATTCCTTAAGCATTCAAACATTTCTAGACTTTTTTAAATCAGTCACGCATTTTTACAACACGTTCTCACACCCAACTCGTCACATATTTACGCTTGGTCAGGACCCCTCAGTGCCACTTTTTAACGTATAGGGTACCTCTTTAGCACCATTTTTCGACGGACGGGGTACTCAACTGCTTTCGGTTGATTGCCTTATGCGTCAGATCAAGACGCATAATTCTTTGCAACTAACCCCACTTCTACCCTAAACCTACCCACTTCTCAACAATATAAAAAACGTAACAGGCAAACAAAAAGGTACAGTCACAGGTATTTATTGCAAAAACTGACCAAAAACAGTATATAAGTATTAACATGTTGCAGTCCAATTCTTTTGACGTCATACGATATCTTTATGCTCTGTGAAACGCACAGAGCCATTTCTCATTAAAAAGATGGCAAAGATGGCAAATTATATGATATTATTATTAGATGGCAAAATTATAACCCAATATAATTTCAGCACGACGATAACATTACCATGAAATTACGCTAAAGAGGTACCCTGCACGGTAAAAAGTGATGCCGAAGGGTCCTGACCAAGAGTAAATATGTGACGAGTTAGGAGTGAGAACGTGTTGATATTTGCAGTGCAGAATTTGATGTGAAAAAATGAATAAAATTTTAACAATATCATGTCATCTGTAGTATATAAGTTCTGTTCCCACCCATTACTATATTTGCAGACACTGACGCCGGCGTTCACCCCCAACCTCCCCACCACCACCAGGTCAGTCCCTGTCCATACACCAGGGGCTAGGCTCCCCCTTCATCTTCAGGCAGGAACTGCAAGCATCTGCTACCCTCCGGATTCGGACTATGGACGGGGCCTACGCCAAAGAACGTTATCATTAGGGATGCACCGAATCCAGATTTTTGGGGTTTGGCTGAATACCGAATCCACTGGTTAAGATTCGGCCGAATCTGAAACCGAATACCGAATCCTTTTCCCATCCTCAGTCCATCATCACAGTAAACACATTAACGAAGTAAACAACATCCAGAGGAGTGTAACGTTAGGGATGCTATTGACCATTTAACCGTTAACCGAAAGTAAGAACTTTGACAGATTAATACTACCAGTTAAACAGTTTAAATGTTTTTAACGCTTTTTTTTGTTCATGGTTAAGAAAAATATGCTGTATAGCGTTATTTGTTCACTCACGGAGCGCGTTGACATGTGCAACCACAAACCAGATATATCTCGCAAAATGAAGCAATGGAAAAGCTTACTGTGTGGGACCATTTCGACAGAAAAATACAGCCGTAGTACAAGCTCCTGACTGCTGGAAAGCAAATGAAAGGCGCTTCCCGAGGCTGCACAACTCGTACTCTCTCGGATGTTTCATACGCAAATAATTTAACAGCGGCTAATTGTTTAGGGTCCTTGTTATCATGAGACAAATTGTCATTGCAAATTGAACATGTAGCTAGACTTGAATCGCCCTTTTTTAACTTAAAGTAGCCTACTGCCACATTTTCTGTTCATGAGTTCCATTTTCACTTTCAACGGCGCCATCATTACGTTCGACCAGTGGGGCGCACATAGAACAAGCCTAGGGTTCGGTGGAAAAAAATTCTGAGATTCGGCAGAAACCGAACCCCGTCAAAAAGCCCAATATCTGGCCGAATCCGAACCTGAATCCTGGATTTGGTGCATCCCTAGTTATCATTTCATTCATTCAACACTACTTGTATACAAACTGTTTTCTTGCCTCCTGAGTCGTTTGGGTAGAACTGAAAAGAAAGGAAAAGGTCTCATTGGTAATGTCGTCTTTCCCTTCCATAATTTCTCCACAAACTACCAGTTTACATTACCCCACTCTCTCACCACTAATAACAGGTTATGGTTTGCTAAAATGTCCCACACGTCCATTTATCTTACCCACTGACAGGTATTACATTAAATATGGGTTGCCACTGTATATGACTTAGTTTAAAGTAAAAATGGGTCAATGTTAATTTAATGACTTTAAATGTATTTTTTTCTGTAATATTTTGAAGCCATCCTGTTCTCTATAATACAATATGTCAGTAGTAAAATTCTTTCAAGCAGGTTAAGTGTAATGCTTTTCTGCACAGTCCGTATATACCAGAAGTGGTGAACGTCCTGCAAAGTTTTGCTTCAACCCTAATCAAACATGTGAACAAGCTAATCGCGTTCTGAAGGGTTACTATAGGAAGCTACAGGCATGAGTTTTATCAGGGTTGGAGCTGAACTCTGCAGGCCTGAGGCTCTCCAGGATCGGAGTTCGCCACCCTGCTACGATGATAATAATGATAATAACAACAATTTAACATGTATATGGCGTTTATGCATATATGTACGCTTTCTTGTTGATATTATTGTTATTATAAAAGAATACAGATACTTATAAATTATTATTATTCTTTTTTCAATTATATATGTTTAAAGTTATTGTATTGGTAAATAAAAGAAATGTAAAAATTAAATATCAAGACTGGGATTTTATATATATATATATATATATATATATATATATATATATATATATATATATATATATATATATATATATATATATATATATATAAGTGCATGGAAAATATATAATTGCCAATAAAATTATAATTATAAAACTTTGTAAACTTCAACAACATAATTGCATTTCATATGGTTGCATTTAAAGGATTAGATATCTAAAAAAATATCTAGCTTCCGCCAGATCGCCTTCCGTATTCAACTTATGAAGAAATTGTAATGCCTCTCGCAGGTTCAAATTGCTTATGCTACATCTATCTTCATACTACAGTTATGCTTTTTTCGAAAATTGAATACGGAAGGCGGTCTGGAGGAAGCTAGATATTTTACATTATAAAATAAATACCATTGATTAATTTCAGAACGCCTTATTAACCCCCCAGAGCTGTGTGGAGTACATTTATAATAAATGGATGCATTTCTTTTGTCTTTCTTTTCGTCTGAAAGAAGAAAGCCATCTACACCTGTATACAGCACAGTCTGGCAGAGGCGTGATATGTACATTGTTGATGTTTTCAATGTGTCAATCCACGACTCACCAATGCCACAGACAAGTAGAAAAGTGCAGCATCTGTTAAAATACTACTTTGCTACAAGTCAAAGGTTAATTTGTTATGACCTATGGTTAAAAATACGAGCTCACAGTCATTGTCTGGACATGTTCCTCAGAAGGGAGTGTGAATGGCTTTGACATTGTTCTTCTAGGGCTAACTATAGGAGGCCATTAAAATGCTCCATTAATGGGCCACAGTGGAGCTGTAGAAATTAGAATGACCTATGCCAAACTTTCCTCTCCTACAAGATCACATTCTCTTATGCACCGACCAACACTATCACCTTGCCTCATTCACTTGCCATGACCCCTTTTCTTTAATCCCATCTTAAAATGCTGAGTCAACCATAAGTAAGCCCTTTCAAAACATTATTCTATTTGTTTATGCAGCCCAACATGGCAACACTGGCTCAACCAATAGTGTGAGTTTGGGGCGGGGCTATCTGTTTGTTCAACCAATGGCAGATAAGGAGTGCTTGGGAAACCTGTTTGCAAACAGTTTTTGTTTGGTTGCACTAGTGGTGGAGAAATTACACACTTCAGCTTTAGCTATTCTGAAAAAATGTAATCAAAATCACTCAAGCTGACATACGGAAAGTTGTTTAAAAAGCCAAATGTTGCTGAGGCTGTATTTTCAGATGACTCATAACCAAAATGAAAAGTCACTGCAATAAACCTATTTTTGTATTCTGTTTTTAAAGATTCATTTTAAGTGCGTTACAATAAATGCCGGCAAAGTTAATCTAATTGAGCATGCACAACTGAATATCCAGTATCGACGCATACTGATTTCCAATTTTTTACCTATTAATTTTCCTTATTGATGGCTTTACATGATAGAGTACGTCTGGTAAAAAAAAATCATGTTAAAATTCATCTCTTTGTTAAAGAGATTACATTTAAAATTGTCTTATGTAAAGGCCCCATTTGCAGCACCTGCAAAGCATTTTGCAGAACACAAATATTTAATATCTACTGAATATAAAAAGGTTATATAATTTGTAAAACATTTCCAGTAATCGTCAAGTGCATTTGAAGGACAACTCCATAAATGATTCATAACTTGTACTAGAGACCTGGTTTACATTAATGCTGTTTTTGAAGTACAAGCGAATATTTCCATACAATTATGCTATAACTCCTTGTGCCAAAATCTACTCGAGTGAGGAACATTGAGAGCATTGGAAGAATCTTTATTTTCGTTGCAGAGGTTCAGATCACATGCCAGCCTGCTTGCCCTTAAAACGGGCAGCTCAAACAGCACTTCATACTCAGCCAGTTCATACCATAAAGACATGCCCCATCTGAACAAGCAAACCAAACACTAGATTCATGATACAACAAACTTTAAAGTGCTGCTAAATCAACAGTAGGGTCACATTTCCTAAGCTGAGGTTTAATAAAACAGACCTCCCAGTTTGTATGATGAAATGCGGTTTTGTACCAAAGGACATGTGGTGTTCAATGTCCACAAAAATCACACTCCAATCATAATATAAATTCAATCATAACACAAATATATGACAACTGGAGGTTATTGGCGCCAAATTAAAGCTTTTTCTGCCTTATTTTTTGGGCTTTTTGCCTTTATATAACTGGACAGTTTGGACAGAGGAACTTGAATGGGATTAAGACATGATGCAGTTCAGATTCGAACCTACACTCTCTTGAGCATGTGCACTAATCCACTATGTCGCATTTCCAACTAAAACCATTGCCTTTTTTTCACATAGCCCATACACTCTTCCTCTGCTAGCATTAGCGTGACTCTTGAAGAGCGTGGGGTGTGTCATACAAACACACACACACACACACACACACACACACACACACACACACACACACACACACACACACACACACACACACACACACACACACACACACACACACACACACACACACACACACACACACACACACACACACACACACACACACACACACATCATTGCTAATTGTTGCTATAGTTGACCAGGAGACAGGAAGTCTGTAATTTACTAACTGTCTGAATAAACCTCTTTGAAAGGCTTGGGAAAAAAAACAAAAACCTCATCTTCATTACACAGTCCATTTGTTAGCACATTTCACAGCCCAATCTTGGATGCTATTTAACCAAAATGACTAAAACACCACTTGTTGTCATTGGGTCACCCCTTCTGCAATGTAGCAAGTCAATGTCAGTTTCACTGCCCTGATATTATGTTCTCTCACTATAATCTTCTAAGGATTATACTCTGAAATTTAAACCATTCAGCTATTCCCAGAGGAACATTTTACTGCTTAAAGTTTGCACTTTCAGAGCTCAGGTCATGAACTCAGCAAGTATGCTTACATGCACTTTAAAGTTTGCATGAATTGAAAATTATGTTTTAGTGTAAAACTATCAACCTAAACTTCTGGTGAAACCACAATCGTCCCCAGACTTCTTTAAGCCTTTCGTCCACTTAAAACCCGCCCCTTTCTTACAATCGACTCAAGCTCGCATTCAGATCACCCGCCAACCAACCAATCAACAACCACAGGATAGAACCAAGACCCCATTTACACTGTTTTTTTGTTCCACTCGGATGTACATCTAAATTAGGATCCCTGTTCACAAAATGCTGTATTATGCATGCCAGGCCTAGCCTGGATGCCAGCCGAATTTAGCCCCGCCCACACATTTTTTTGCTCGGGCAATTCTGTCTGGCCTCGCTCCATAGAGGAGTTATTATGCCCGAACAGAAACTGTTCGGACCAATGAAATTGTCAGGGCGGGCTTTAGATGATGATGGACAGATGATCAACAGTAACGTAATCATCCACGTCATCAAAGGCGCTTTGGTTGAATTTGCTCTTATCCTAAATGAAGAACATGTTCGTATATGCATTCACCTTCACTATTTCTCTCAGAAACGATGATCGTGTTGGTAAGTACTCTGTGTATCCTTAAATTATTTTATTACAATACTGGCAAAGATTGTTTACGCTCATCTTTTTCTTGTAACATTACTTAATCCAGCGTGCATGCAGACAGGGTTGCCACGTTTTTTTTGCAATGTCCCGCAAAATTGCTACTCAACTATAGCCCAAAACAATAACTTTCCGGGGGGTTCTCCGGAAAAAAATGCTGTTTGGCAAAATATGTTATTTTGGCAAGGTTGCCTGCTAAAATTTGCATTCCTAGGTTTATATAATCACATAATTGGGGTTGCTTCAACCCGCGGACATGGAGAAAAACACGGACTTGACAACACAGTGCAGTTGAGTTCTGTTGACATTTGACAACTAACGTTACGCGTCGCTCTGTTGCTCTGATTGGTTATAGGTCTATCCAATTGAGGTCTTTCGTGGCTAGGTTGAAACAGGCCCCATAATCAAAGCTCAATGAAGCGGTACCAGACTCATATTCTGACTAGAATTGAGTATGGCCACGCCAGGCTATGCCAGGCCAGTAGTAGATGTCGCTTTGTCAAGAAACACCCTGTGAACATGTAACACGCATGATCTCACCGTTTTCACAGATTCGTGTTTTTTGTTTTACATGGAAACGGTAAAGGTAGCCTATCGTTTTTCAAAACCTTGCACTTTTGAAACCTGTTTTCAAAAGCTTGCATTTTCAGGCCCTCAAAACAGCATTGTTGTATAAATGAATGGCGAAATGCATAAAAAGTTGTCGTGTCGTGTAAACATACCCCTAGATAACTCGATTGTAGCTAGGCTTTGTTCCTTAAAGAATACATGGCTTCAGTGTTGCGCAAACTAATTTAAAATACATGCAATGTGTATTTAAACCTTCCAATATTGGACTATCCGTGTATACATATAATAATAATTTGTTACATTTATATAGCGCTTTTCAAGGCACTCAAAGCGCTTTCCATATAGAAGGGGGGAATCTCCTCAGCCACCACCAAAGTGCAGCATACACCTGGATGATGCGACGGCAGCCATATTGCGCCAGAACGCCCACCACACACCAGCTGATTGGTGGAGAGGAGACAGAGTGATGAAGCCAATTGTATATATATATGGGGATGAGTAGGAGGCCATGATGGACAGGGGCCAATGGGCAAATTTGGCCAGGATGGGTTACACCCCTACTCTTAATCGAAGGACATCCTGGGATTTTTAATGACCACAGAGAGTCAGGACCTCGGTTTAACGTCTCATCCGAAGGACGGTGCTCTTTGACAGTATAGTGTCCCCATCACTATACTGGGGCGTTAGGACCCACACAGACCACAGGGTGAGCACCCCCTGCTGGCCTCACTAACACTTCTACCAGCAGCTACCTAGTTTTCCCAGTTGGTCTCCCATCCAGGTACTAACCAGGCTCAGCCCTGCTTAGCTTCAGTGGGAAACCAGTCTTGGGCTACAGGGTGATATGGCTGCTGGCACATATAGCTCAACTACACAAACTCTCACTGTAGCTTGATTACACTGTACTTCAAACATACACAATATTGACTTTCTCCCAAATGCTTCTCATAAAACTCCTTACAACATGACATAACTGAAAAACAATAAAGTATACGCTATAAAATAAATGTGGCTATTTTAGATAATCTGCTTTCAGAATAATTTGACAAGAAATGTTTGAGTTCAAACACAATTTGAGATTCTTAAGATATCTTCTGAAACTCTCGAGCAGATTTACTGAAATCTCAGCAAATAACTGAGAATTATTTTTCCAAGATCAAATGAAGACTGCTTCTCTTATTGCTTTCTACCATTTTTCTCTCAGACAAAAATGGTACATATGTTTAATTGGGACAGTACCCTTTTAAAAAGTTTCTAATATGCACCCTTTAGGGGTAAATAAGGTACAAAGTTGTACCTTAAGAATAGGTACTGCCGTGTAGCAGAAACACTTGATATATTAAGACCTAATTTTTTTTCTTATTTGGATAGAGAAAGTGTGTGAGGGAGAGTCTTGAAGCGTATGTTCCTGAATGGTACAATGCCAGAAAAACGGCTCCCTGACCACTTGGCCTGGCATGTCGCCCGGAGATCTGGAATCTGATGACTGCGCTCAACTAGACCTCATTGGTTTCTCTACAGCTCTGCAGATCCAACTCATTTAGCAGCGATATTAATGCTGCTATTCAGTTCTAATTAACACTCTAGAGAATCATAATTTCATCTTTTTATTTTTTTATTTTTATTTGACATCTAGTTCCAAATCAGGCCCATCAGGCTAATTCAATAGCCACATGTGGTGACTCAACGTTAACACATCTCGCGGGGTTAACCGTACAAAGAGGCTAACAAACTAAAACCAGACCAGAGAAAGAACAAGGGAGTGCAGAAAGTTTCACCTTAGAGTTTCAGTTAGATCGGATAGTTGTGAAGAAAACTGCAGCATGGACTTGCAGTTATAATGGAGCTTAAGGGTGTTGTTGTTGTTTTTTTTGCTTGACTTTTCGCCTGAATCAATATGTCAATGTACAGTATACACAACAAAATGGGTAATTGAATCTGTGATTGGTTCCTGAAAAAGTGTAACAGAAGCAGTAGAAATGAATGCCGGCAGATCAGTCTGGGTTTACCCAGTCTAACAGGCAGCTAAACCAGACAACCTAAACCAGCCTTTCAGTTGTACACTAGGAATTAGGGGTGTGACGGTATAGGTATAGAAAAATGACGCTTCGGTACGTACCTCGGTTTTAAAGTATGTTATTTAAACATACATTAAACATACACATTATATAATCAAGACAGGTTAAAGGGATAGTTAACCCAAAAATGAAAATTAGCCCTCAAGCCATCCTGGGTGTATATGACATTTTTCTTTCAGACGAATAAAAGTTGAGTTATATTTAAAAAGTCCTGGCCCTTCCAAGCTTTATAATGGCATTGACTGTTGCTCTGTTTTTAAATTCCATAAAAAATGCAACTGTCCGTCAAATAACGTGCTCCACATGACCCTAGGGGGTCAATAAAGCCCTTCTGGAGCGTATTGATGCGTTTGTGTAAAAAAATATCCATATTTAAAACTTTATGAAGTAAAGATCCAGCCTTCCGTGGAAAAGTGTTGAAAGTGCCTCTCGCAGTTCAAGATGTGTACGCGACGTCTGACGAGCGTACCTGGTTGCGTACGGTAAGTCAAACCGTAGAGGCACTTTCAATACTTTTTCCATAAATTGAATACGGAAGCCGATCGGCTGGAACTTTACTTTATAAAGTTTTAAATATGGATATTTTTCTTAAAATGCATCGAAACACTTCAGAAGGCCTTCATTAATCCCCCAGAGCCATGTGGATCGTTATTTTATGGACAGATTAATTTATTTATGGACTTCAAAAACAGAGCAACAATTACACCTATTATACAGCTTGAATTAGCCAGGCATTTTTTTTAATATAACTCTGATTTTATTTGTCTGAAAGAGGAATGTCACACAACTAGGATGACTTGAGGGTGAGTAAATCAAGGGCTAATTTTCATCTTAAGTATAATATAATGAATAATATAGTGCATATATTTATTGAAGGAGTTCATTTCTCTGGCAAACTAACAAGCTGTGGACACTGAATGACTTGCTGTAATGCTATGTGACATTGTTTACAAGCTGTTATTGACGTATTTCCACCATTTGAAACACTGATTGAGCGATTACACAAAATATGATACCTTTCGGTAAGTTTCTGTATCTTTCAGCATACCTCCTGGGGTTCATTCATATTTATTCTGTAACTAGTATTAAAGAAGAGATGATCATGTTCACTCACGCTCCGCGCTTATGCTTGAGCTGGGACATGTACCGAAAGACACATACTGAAAATTCTCGGTACGAATACGTATACCATCATACCCCTACTAGGAATAGATCTGCTCTTTCTATCTGAATGCGCAATAGGTCAGGGAAGTTTCAACCAATGATCCACAGTGCTGGCCCAACACAACCTTCTCATTCCCTCATCTGTGGGAATGTGGTTTTCTATTGAAGCACGCCAACCTTTTCAGCCATTCACCACCTCACCTCCCGCCGCTGAATAAACTCCTCTTGAATAAATTCATTCCTCTTTAACTGCACTATGAGGAGGCTGGACAGCGGCAAGAAGTCTAAGCCAGAACACAGCATCCGGCACCCACTGGATCTACAGTAGCTTTTCTTGGTGTGTTGGTGGTCCTGATTAGTCATGATGACATTTTATTTTCCTGAATAAGTAGGTTTTCCTTAGTAGGTCTTTATATTACAAGGTAAGTTGACTACATTTAACAAAAAGTCACATGATGTGACTCAAAAATTATTGGCTCATGTGTTTATAGATTTTTCCATTTCTTTATCAACATCAATGACCCAACTGTTTAATGATTGTTGTGGCTTTTGCTTGGTATATTTTTTATGAACTCATATACAACAAAAGGACCATGGACAAGCGGAACGACAGCACAGGGCCTTTAGTTTAAAAATTGTGTAAGACAACATGCCTCCATTACCCCTACGCACTGACCTAGACCCTATCATTATACTGAACGCCTTACACAGAAGATGACTTGGTGACTGTTGGCTGTCAACAAGCCGCTCCATTCAGCTAGCTTCCTCATGCTTAGATAACAACATGACATTTCTACAAGATCTAGCAAGTTTCTATAATGTTTCCAGATAACAACTGAATAGTCACACTTATTTAACAAGGACAAGTACTATCGCATCCAGACCTGTTGCAATGGTTTCAGTGAGAATTGAGACTTTGTTTGAGAAAGATAAGCATCCCTTGTGTTTATCTCCGTTTCAAACCAGGCATCTTAAGGAACCCTATAAAATGTACAGACAGCTGCACCACAGGACTCATGCACTGTCTTTAAATTAGAGTTGGAGGGAGTGTTTAGAAAAAATGTGCTAAAAAAGTTTGGGGACTATTACTTTCACATGGTAATTTAGCACGGTTTGCCAAAGGAATGCGACTAATGCTTCCAGAGATCCCACCATGGACATTTGCAATTAGATTATTGCAAATTTGCAATATTTGCGAAAAAGATTATTCTAACCATAACTGGGGTCCCGTATATTTAGGCATAGAAAAATGAAAATGTGCAAACATTAGGGTTGGGTACCATTTTAACCGGTACCTGAAATTCATAAATATATATATTAATCTATGAAAAGATTTCCCACAAATTCTGTGTTGTGTATTTTCTGGTAATCAAATTAAGACATAACATATTCATTTAATTTATTTTAATTTCATTTCACTGAATATTTTTTTATTTTTATCAGTGATAAATTCTGCTTTCCTTTTGATATTGTGGTATCAATGTTGACATTTTACTAAATAACTCTTGGTGTAAGAACTTTTAGATTAAAATATTTTCTCAGAGAGAGCACACATGCTGTTCAGTGCTTCAGATCTTATCAGTGAGGCAGTGACATCATTTCCTGTCTTACATATAGTTGTGGGAGATAATTCCAACAATTTTAAAGTATGGCAAAGTACGGTACAGTAACAGAATTGACACAAGATTTTATAGGATAAAAGTTATTTTTAAAGAATGTTATGTTGTAGAATTAGGAGAATGACTACTTAGAACTTATAATATCATAAAATATTATATTGTTAAGGCCTGTAACATCTTATAACAGCGAGTAACAAATTATTAAAATAATTAATAATTTAACCATTTGAAAAAAAGCGGGAAAAAAAATGACTTTGGACACCAAATGTACCTGCAATTATAGAATCACCCATATACACACACAAACACTCTGTTTAGCAAGTGTATCTGCCTAAGATGCACTACTATTAAAATTCAGGCAGATAATGTTTTTCTCATGAAAAAATACATTCAAATTCCAATATTATTTTGTCTAATTAAACTAGATTGAAGACACTTAAGCCAGTCATTTTAAATGCTAAAATGTGAATTTAGTCGTCACAATTTTGCACATTTAATAGTGCTATTACATTACTAGTGTTTTTTTACTAACTTAAATTGAGCAGTAGATGACAGGGAATTGAGCATACACATTTATAAATTTAAGTAGTTTTTTTCCAACACGATCTCACGACAATGCGTATAAATAATACGAGTGTGCAATTTCGTAGAATGTATACGCCAAAATGAGTTTTGGCGTGCATATGGTACGCCGTTTTTGGCGTGCATATGATACGCACTTTATGGCGTGTATATGACACGCTTTTGGGTAGGGTGAGGGTGGGGTTTTGGGGTTCGTACATATGTCGCCATAAAGTCGTATCATATGTATGCACGCCAAAATGAGTTTTGGCGTATACATTCTACGAGATTGCACACTCGTACTATTTATATGCATTTTCGTGAGATCGGGCTCTTTTTTTCTTACTTTTTTCCTCTTTTGTTTGTTTTAGGTCTCATTTAAGGTTTCCTCACCTCTTGTTTTTTTAATTTACAGCCATATATCTTGGTAAATGTCTACTCTATAGCCACAAAAGACAGTGACTAAGAGCAAGACAAGACAATCAAAACAAGACAATCACACAGGCCACATGGGACAGCAAGTCCCGGAGCTTTGACAAGGCCTGCTTGTGTCTGTAGTGTATTAAAACCTCTTGTGAACTCACAGCCAGGTGATTGGAGGATGCTAAACCCGGCTAATGCCGAATGATGTGGAGGAGCGTAAGACGCTGTCTTAAGGATCAAATGTGCACACACGTGCACACTCAGTCAATGGGATTTAGACTGGAGTCCTCCCTCCCTCCTTCTCTACTCTAATCGCAGTGTTGTGGTTTTCTCGCTGTGGCTCTGTGGTTGTTTTCTCCTCCCTCTCAGGAAACTCTCTGTCTCTCTCTCTTCGCTGTGTATATAAGTAAGCTGTTGGTAGGCTTTTCAGCAGACAGAGAAAAACTATGCTAGTGTACTGTAGATGTAGAGAGGTGTGTGTAGCGAATCGTCAGCCGTATGTGACTGAGGCAGCGGCGTGGGATCTACAGGTGAGTGACCTCTAATTACTGTGACTCAATTTATTATATATACACACTTCACATGAACCTGTTGACATCAGCATGCTCTAAAAACAAAGCGCATGACGAAATTAGGCACATTCCATCTTCTTATAGCATTTCTAAAATTGTTGTCTGTTGTTCTGAGTCAACTATACTCTATAATTCACCGTTTTCTTTTCTGAACATACTTTGTATCCAGACTTCAGTAAATGTTTTTGAATGACTGTAGCCACATGCTTTGTGTAATCCTGTGAAGCGATATGAATTGTGTCTTGGCAATATACCAAAGCTGTCAAAAAGCAATGTTTCGATGGTCAACTAGAGGCAAAGATGTTTACACATGGTTTCGAAGAACTTTATATAGGGATGCACAATGAAAGAGTACCATCAGCTGATATTAGAGATTTTTTTTAATTGATCTGTATTGGATATTTTCTTTATTTTGACATTTAGATTACATTTGCCACCATCTAATGCACACTTTAAATGTAAATATTTAAAAACAAATCTTTTTTTTAATATTATTAAACGTAATCGTAAGCAAATTTCAAAAGTATCATACTTTGTACATTAATTAAAATGATACACATTTTAATAAAGCATAAATACATTTATTATAAAATTTCAATTTTTTTATGCAAAATTTTCAACATCCATGTGAAAATAAATAATTACCAGCCAGCATTTTATTAACGATGCATCCTAAATTGTGAATATATCAATGTAAATATATGCTGTGACTTTTTTTGAATGTTAGTTGCAGGGCAAGATCTCTCCACAAAGGAAATCAAATGAACGGAAACCTAATTAGCCCATTCCAAATATATGCGTTTCTCAAAGGGTTTAATTTTAAGTTTACTGTCAGGAAATGTGCCGTGGCACCACTGAGGTCTTTGAACAGCGCCTCTCAAAATATTTTGAAGTGAGTTAATCAGAGGGAAGGGTTTACAGATGAGATTACGTACTTCCGGGTAAAGAGTTTCTCTTGGTCGACGGCTAGTGATGCTGGAGAAACTGACAGCCTCTAACGTCAAAGTTTCCCAGGAGACCGAGATCATTGTGAAGACAGCGGTTGGCATATGGTGAAACTGAAAACATAGTGTCATTATACCATTTCACAGTCAGCATTACTTAAAAGTAGCTTTAGTTTCAGAAGTAGCTTATTGTGTCAGCAGTGCCCAAAATAGGAATCTTTGATCTTCAAGAGATCACTCATTATCCTCACTACCTAAGAGAACACAATCCACCTCACAGCAAAACACGTCCTCAGATTAACCTTACGTTTAACTCTGTTTGGGTTCCACCATGATTAAGATTCCTTTTTAAGGTTTTGTTTACCATTCGAACATCAAATGCAGCAATAAATTACCAAATTAAACCTCTTATCTGTGATCTTTGGATTCCAATGACTTCCAATGAGGAAAGATCAAATGGAAAATCTCTGCAATGACACAAAGCTATGGATGTCACAGAAGAACATAATCTCATTTCATTTGAGGCAAACAAACGATTAAATCAAGTCATCCTCAGAGCCACAGATATTAAACTGCATATCTTCTGAGGAGCCCAGAGGTTTCTTTATGGCGATTCAAGAAACCTCTCTGTCTCCTGTTGTAAATCTGGCTTGGCCATATTTATGTTTCCAATTTGGATCAAATTTACATTTGGATATGACTGAATGAAGTCGCATCGAAATCCTAGCATCAGGTCGACTCCATGCCTTTTGTGGTTTCTCTGAAGCCGTCGCCTGAAAGGTTTCTGTAAAAACCACTCTCACTAAGCCACATGTATCTTAATTATTGCCAGAGAGGGCTGAGGGTTTGAGGAAGCTCAAAGATAAATAAAATACATGCACAATCACTTCAATTCTCCATACCCCAATGTTTTCAATGATGGCTAACCGTAAAGCTTCATGGAAAGTTTTATTCATTCCCCCCACTTTAATTTTCTTGCATCCTTAGGCATAATCAAATGTGAGATCCTTCATCCTCTCCATTTTTAAAAACCTTTGTCACACAAGCCCATTCTGGATTACAGTATCTTAAGCCTTTAATAAGTTATCATTGTGTGAAGGTATTTCATGTACAAATACCATGAAGATCATCTGTGAAGCTCACTGCAAAGCAGAGGTCTTATTATGCAGGAAGTGGTTTAATTCTTCCCCCTCATGGCACGGGCCCGCCGCCAGTCCTAGGGGAAAAAGGAGCAACAGCGCTCTCAGCCAGGCTCTTTCCATTCAATAACAACCACCACGGGGCTGCACAATTTGCCTTTATCCGCAACATTCCATGCCATACCTCATTTTTCAACCTCTGATTTAGCACATGACTGGCATTAATAACCTTTCAATGCATAGTTACTAGTGATTTGTTCCATGAGAAATCAGAGACTCCTGATTATCGGGTACCAAAGAACATCCTGTAATATCTTTAAACAAACTTGGAGGCTATTATTAAAACTATAATTTTTAAATGTTATAACATCCACACTGTAATAACTAAAGCCAGATGAGAGGTTTCGGATTCTGTACTTTACATACAGTGGTCCTTACATTTTTGGACACTTGAAGTACTCTTAGAAATAAACGAATGCCATTGTATAATATGCCAAAATATCAAATTATGTTTTATTTATTGTAAAGACAACAATACCATTGTACAATGGTTTTTATGTTTTAAATGATATTGCAATTGATATACTGTTAAAAATTATCACACATAAGCATCTGGGCACATTGTGCCTCTTAAACATTAGTGGAACATGTTCATAATTAATGTGATGAACTAAACCTGATTACTCTAAGTAGGATCTGAACCATAAGACCAGGATCCAGCAAAGGATGAAACCCCCCTATTTTAGCTCAAGTCTACCTCACAATCTTTTTGAAAAATGCAACTTAAATGGGCATGGATGGCTGTGAGAAGGGATGGGAGTGGGTGTGCCAGGGCAAGGCAGACGAGGAAGAGGTAACTGAATGCCCTGTTACATATATTTGATTAACCCTTTGACACACACGATCACACCGGATTGATTAGAACGTTCAGAGCATCACATGATCAACTGGTAAATTCTAATTTGCTTTCGCGATTTGGCTGGAGCTGAGCCAGATGCACTCAGCGCTGGTCATATAATCACAACTATTCAGTGTTTTCAAACACATAATATTTATTTGAGGTTTTAGACATTGAAATGCATAGTTTGTAAAATACACACTATCTATGGAAGTGGTGATAACAATCCTTTTAATTATACACATTGTGTAAGTAACTATAAAGTTTACTCTTTTCTTCTCCGACTTCACCGAACACTTTATGTATTTTAAGAAATTGATAAATTGACGTGTTGTAAATCCGGCAGATCCAATTCTTTGAATTGCGGAACAGTTTTGATGTCCTGCCAGCATCACGGTGAAAGCCATGCAACCTTTACACTATGGAAACAAACACTTGAGTCCCATGACCGCCTCTACTCTCTAGACTATGCAATCTCAGTTTCACATGTCTGTCATTGGAAAGCACCACGTGGTGTCATGAATAATTAAGAGACAGTGTCTTCTCATAGAATAAGAAAACTCAGTCTCATGAATAAAGAGACACTGACATGTAATCAAAGTATTATAGTGCACTGCGACATGGACACAATGTAGATTTTAAAGAAAAAAAAAAAGCTAAAAATTAACCATTTCCCTCCTACAATTAAATCTAACAGATGCTAACATTGTCTTCATTGATGCTCACACATACCTCTGATAAATCTCAGAAAATTTTGTTTAGGGTTTTATGACACTCACCGGATACCTGCATTTCCAGGTGTTACATAATTTCTTGTGGTGTTCCTCAAGGCTCAATTTTGGGTCCTCTATTATTTAACCTAAACATGCTTCCTTTAACTGGTGCAATTAATCAGTACAATATTTTCTTCACCAGTAAGCAGATGACAACTCTATAATTCACTTGCATCAGATGCCTGCAATTCAATTTCCACCCTACTGGACTGCATTGTCAGCATAATACTGTGGATGTCACAGAACATTCTGCGAATAAATAAAGATAAGACAGAAGTCCTTGTTATTGGTTATGATGCACAGAGAACATCTATTGGTCCATATCTTGACTCTCTATCCCGAAAATTCAGTAATCAGGTCAATAACTTATGAATCAACTTTGACAGTGACCTCAGTTAAAAAAAAAAAAACATATCAGCAATGTTACTAAACCAGCATATTATCACCTTGGAAACATCTCCAAAGTACGTGATATTCACTCTCCTTCTGACAATGAGAAACTTGTTCTTGCATTTGTTACATCTAGACTTGACTTCTGCAATTCGTGTTTTTGCTGGGTTAGCAAAGAGATTTTTTAAACACTTACAAAGAGTTCAAAATGTACTCGCTCTAAAATGAAAAATGACATTACTCCAACAATCCTTTCACTGGTTGCTAGCATGATTCAGAATAGAATTCAATGTCATTGTTACTTCCCTAATATACCTTTCTAAGTTTCTGAATAATTATACTCCAGCAAGATTGCTCCAAAAATCCAATAGTACCTTGTTAATTATAACAAAACTAAAATTTGACGACTCAGCCTTTAATCATTTCAGTCCCAAGCTATGAAACTCTCTTCCTCACAACCTTCTATAGCAACTGACTCACTTCTCAAAACTATTTGTTCACTAGGGCTTTGATTTATTTTATAGTTGTAAAGCACTTTTTAAACACTGTTTTTAAAAGGTGCTAAATAAATAAAGCTGTACTTACATACTATATACTGGTATAAACTTGAGGGAATCTGACTTCATATATCTATTAAAATCCACCTTGACACAAGCTGGTTAAAAGTCATTGTATGGCACAAAAAAGCTAAAGTTAGTTGTTAAAAACATATTTTTTGGCAGATGTCACTAGGTTTGACATTTGGTTACATCTATTGCCATGAAATTCATACCCTTTACCTTTTTCTTTGTCTTTTAATGCTCTAGCATGCAGATAGGGCATTTGGCGAGGGCAGCTATGATTATGGCTATGTGAGCGCCACACTGGTGAGAGTATGTGGCTGGATTTGGCCATTACCCTTGTGGTTAACTGCTGGTTTGACTGATGACTGCAACCCCCAAAGTAACATTTGACTCATAATCAAACCAAGCTGAAGCACAAAATGTTATGTTTACGCTTGACCTCTCCCTACTTTGCACATTTGTCTTGGCTCAAGACTTAGGGCTTCACGTCCATCTTTAAAATAAACACCTTTGCCATTATCTACTGTGTATGTAGCAAAATGCTTTAATTCATGACTGTCTTATTCAGTTACAAAATCTTCACAATTTTAGCTACTGAAGTTACTGAATTTTAGCCACATTTTATTTTACATTCAGTCATGATTGCTTTTTCCTTGCTGTGACAAGCAGGGCGGGGCCGAGAGCCGTGGGAATGAAGAAAGGCCGGTGGGGCGAGTGCTAATGAGCGCCACCTGTGCACCACAGCAGTCTCGAGTCTTGCACTGTCGTCACTCCTCCTCATTAGCACTCGCGCCACCGGTTATGCATGTTATTCTTAAAAGGTTAACTCACCCAAAAATGAAAATACTGTCATTAATTACTTTCCCTCATGTCGTTCGACACCCGTAAGACCTCCGTTCATCTTCGGAACACATGAAGATATTTTTGTTGAAATCCGATGGCTCAGAAAGGCCTCCATTGACACTAATGTAATTTCCTCTCTCAAGACCCATGAAAGGTACTAAAGACGTCGTTACAAAGTCCATCTCACTACAGTGGCTCTACAATCATTTTATGACGCGATGAGAATAGTTTTTGTGTGCAAAAAGAAAACTAAATAACGACTTATATAGTGATGGGCCGATTTCAAAACACTGCTTCCCTGAAGCTTCAAAGCGCTATGAAACAGCGTTTTGAATCAGCGGTTCAGATCACGTGTCAGACTGCCAAACTGCTGAAATCACGTGACCAAACTGCTGATTCGATACACTGATTCATAACGCTGTTTTGAAATCGGCCCATCTCTGTATAAGTCGTTATTTAGTTGTTGTTTTTTCACACAAAAACTGTTCTCGTTGCTTCATAAAATGATTGTAGAACCCCTGTAGAGAGATGGACTTTGTAACAACGTCTTTAGTGCCTTTTATGGGTCTTGAGAGAGGAAATTACATTAGTGTCAATGGAAGCCTTTCTGAGCCTTCGGATTTCAACAAAAATATCTTAATTTGTGTTTCGAAGATGAAGGTCTTACGTGTGTCGAACGGCATGAGGGTAAGTAATTAATGACAGAATTTACATTTTTGGGTGAAGGAACCCTTTAAGAAAAACAATTGTCTCTGTAATCTTAACTCAAAATGCAATAACTTGCTCTACCTCTAAAATGACCCTCTAAAAAATCGTTCCAGATACAATGTCTAATGCTAACCAAAAAGCAATTTAGGCAGTTTTAGTTATCTCACATTCAGGTTTGGCTCAGTTCTGGTATGCAACACCCAATTTTTATGATGTAAATGATTTACAATAGATCAAATCTGGTTGCAAATGCTATTTCATATTGAGTTTAAGCTACTGTTTAACATACGAGTTATCAGTAGCTAATAGTAGGACAGCAACGACAAGTTTATGGTTTCAATTCCTGCATGACCTGATAAAATATCTAGCTTGAATTAAACGCAAGTAGCCTTGAATAAAAGTATCTGCTAAATGTACATTTATAAATAACGGTGTAAAAGTGCCAACTCTGTGAGGTTACCTCAGACCGTCTTGTCACTTTTTTTTTTTGTCCCTCACAGGATGATTGACAGTTGCTTGTGCTGAGTCACGTAGCAGAATGCCCGGTGTGCCCTGCGGGGCCTTGCAACACCACACTGTGCCTGTAGCCTGTGCCATCATCTGTTCCTGGCTGTTGATCCTGGTCCATTCTGCCCTTTGCCAGAAACCTGCAAAGCTGCCTCTGGTGGGCCGCAAGCCTTTCCTGGCAGCCTGGAATGCTCCGCTGGACATGTGTACGTTGAAGTACAATATCAACGTCAGCCTTGATATTTTCCACATCAGCGGCAGTCCACGAGCCGTCCACACAGGCCAGAATGTCACCATCTTTTATGCCAACCGGCTGGGTTACTACCCTTTCTATAATGAGCAAGGGGTTCCCATCAACGGAGGTCTACCTCAGAACACCAGTCTTGAAGCACATCTTCACAAAGCCAGAAAAGACATTGCGCACTTCATCCCTTCGGAAGACTTCCGTGGCCTGGCCGTGATCGACTGGGAGTTCTGGAGGCCACAGTGGGATCGTAACTGGCACAAGAAAGATATTTACCGACAGCGTTCACGTGAGCTGATTGCACAGGCCTACCTTAATGTGACCAACGAACAGGTGGAGGAGCTGGCACGCTTGCGCTTCGAGAAGAGCGCCATGGAGTTCATGCAGGGCACGTTGCAGCTCGGTACACAAACCCGTCCGCATGGCCTCTGGGGGTTTTATCTCTACCCTGATTGTCACAATTACAATGTACATGTAGACAACTACAGCGGCACATGTCCCCTACAGGAGGGCCGCCGTAATGACGAGCTGTTTTGGCTGTGGAACAGCAGCACTGCCCTTTTCCCAGCCCTTGCTATACGCAAGGACCACACAGACAGCATTCGCAACCTGCACTTCTCGCAGAACAGGGTACTGGAGTCACTGCGACTGGCCTCCCTTACCTCATTGCCCTATGAACTGCCTACATACGTATACACACGCCTGGGGTACAGAGACGAGGCCATGGCTTTTCTGACTCAGGTAAGAGCATACATTGGGAATCATACACATGTCCTCACTACAGCTTTACCTTGCAGTAAACATTGCCAAAGAAGAATCTCTGTGACAGATTCTATAGCAGAATTCAAATTCAATTATTAAACAAATGGCTATAATAACATTGTTTCTATCCCATTTTGCTTGTCTCTACACACAAACTGTTAGGGAGTCTGAAATCAAGAGCTCCCTCTTGTGTCCAACAGAATAAATAGAGAATATTATAAAGTATGTATGAATGCTGGGTTTGACTATTAACTTTATTAACTTGTTATAATAATTTCAGTAAAACTATTTCATGTTTTAATAAACTGTGGCAGTGAACTTACATTTTAATTATGTTCTATACACATTTATTTTCATTTTACAGAAGGACTTGATACATACGATTGGAGAAAGCGCTGCTTTGGGAGCTGCAGGATTTGTCATTTGGGGGGATCTTAACCTCACTTCCTCAAGGGTACGTTTTTAACACTGTTTCATATACGTATGGCAAATTTGGGGGTTCCATGGCATTAAAAAGTTTGAAAATGTCTGCAACACTTTGTGAGTGCGACACCATGTGGTATTCACATTGATTTCTGGTTCATTAGAGAATGCATTAATAAACATGTATTCCAGGCTAACTTTACACCAAGTTCCCTGCAGTTTAATGCCACAGTTCCTGAATATTCCTTTGTCCCCTCAGCACAACTGTTCCAAAGTGAAGGCATTTCTGAACCATAGACTGGGTCAGTACATTACTAACGTTACCCGAGCAGCAGAAGTCTGTAGCGACTTCCTGTGCCAGTCCAACGGGCGCTGTGTCCGTCGAGACCCACAGGCACCACACTACCTGCACCTGAGCCGCGGCAGCTATCGGATCCTAACCAACCGGAACGGCAACTTCACAGTGACCGGATGGCACTCTCAGCACGAGCTCCAGTTGCTGTCCGACAGGTTCCGCTGTCACTGTTACCAGGGGTACGAGGGAGACCGCTGCGATAGCATAGAGCCAGAGGAGACCGAAGAGGACAACATGATAAAAGAGGACGTGGATGAGGAGAATATGAACAAATCGGAGGACCACAAAGACATAAGGGATACTGCTGTGCCTTTACAAAATGCCTTTATCCTCACTGCTCTACTCCTACTGTTGAACTTCAGTTGTATTTAGAGGTGAAGTGTGTGATTTGTACACCACTAGCACCATCAGGTGGAACAATAATCAATTTTAAATAGGTTTCCTAAACACTCCCCCTGTCTGTGATTGGTTAATTAAACAGATAGCCCCACCCCAAACTCACACCAATGGTTAAGCCACTGTTACTGTGTTAAGATAGACGGATTCAAAAATAAATAGAAAAGGTTTTGAAAAAAACTATAGAGCCAATGTTTACACTAGTGGTCAACCAATATGGATTTTTGATGGGCAATAACAATATCTTAGAGAGCAGATTGGCTATTAAATTACAACCTCTTGATTGGACCAGTCTGTACCAATCACAATTTCCCCCCAACCTACGCAACGATGACCGGGTATGTTTAGGCGGCATTGTGAAACGTAGTATTTGTGTCTGAGATAACTATTATTAATTTGAGATGGTAATTTTATTTAACCTTTAATAATAATACCAGCTGACAGAGCTCCCTGTATGTTTATGGCATTAGTTGAGCGATATTTTTCTTTAACATGAATCCAAATGAATCGATATTGAACCAAGTTAAATCATATCTTAAGTTTATTTGTCAAGCACTAATAAAAACAGTAGGCTACCAGTTATTGTACCATGTAAACATTGTAATATGTTAATGAAATTTCATAATTTAATGAAACTTTACATGAATGTTTTGACAATCATAATACACTTACTATAGTGGGGGGTTTAAACTAATGGCGATCGAGATCGTCAGCTGGTTCTCCTGGCGGGAGTTTTGTTTTACCGGAAGAAAAAATTAAGGAGAAACAAAGAATATGGGTGATCTTCTTTCTCAATACTCATGGCATGTTTGTGGCTAGTTAAAAAATACTAAATATAGGCCTTGGCGATTTAATGGTTGACCACTAGTTTACCCTTTTTTTAAGGGAATCAATCTAGGGCTTGTTGATAGTTGTATTTTCTCCTATCCCAGATTAAAATATTTTAATATAAAAATATAAAAAAACATTTCACCTCTAAGAAAAAGGGTTGAGAGGCTGCTTGATGGCACATCATAACTTAGGTTTTAATATGTGTGATTTTGGATTGATTTTGAATGATAATTGTTACAATGGTGCTGTATGATAATGTAGATGTGATGCAAGCCTTGTTTGCACAAACTTCAGGCTGAATAGATTCTAATAACTGTTCTGGATGAATGCTCGATAATTATGTTAATTTGTAATGTTTTCTGACAGGAAAGGTTTTTACAAAGCACTGACACCAAGATGCTTCCCATGACATATATTAGCAAGCTTATCTCTAACAACAATGCTTGATGTCAGAGTACTTCAAAGTCAGTGAGCGCTGGCTATTCAAAACGTACTTAAAATTAGGCAAGATCCACATGATATACATGTGGCTTTATAATCTAAGCTGGCCAAATAGTATATCTGTCAAAATAGCTACATACCAAATCGCTAAACATAATATAATTATAGACTATATTACTCATTATTATTTGAAGTGACTTGTGCTAATGGAGCAAAGTAATCCTTAGCCTATTGGATATAGTCATAAAATATTATGTGCCTAATTTATAATAGTGACATTTTCAACAACAAAAAATTAGATGGAATACACAAAATCATGTTCAGATGTTACTGTTCTCATCAAATACGGTACAAATGCCATCATCTGACAAATGTTATTATACCATTATATGAAACAATGAATTATATCATTCATTATATTTTAGCTTTTATCAATATTGCACAATAGAATAAATCATTGTACTCATCAGATTAATGATGAGAAAACTCAGTGGACACAACCAGAATTGAAGCTAGTTAAATTTAATTACAAAAAAAATCTCATTTTATTATTTTAATTTGTTGCCCCTCAAATTCCTGAAATGTGTGTTAAACCAAAGATTATGAAGACGCATGCATTTACACATGCACTTTGCATTTGTTCAAATACAGAATGCTGTGGTGGGTGAAAACTCATTATGATTGTATTTAAAAACTGTGCTTCTGTCTTTTTTGTTCTTGTCTGAATGAGGCCTGAATGATTGATAATGAAAACAAAGAAAGGTATATACCTCAAAATCTTTAAGTACATTGAATACTTTCTGTTAGCAGAATCTGCCATTTAAAGACGTTTTAGACGTCTATAGATTGTATTATATGTCCAATTTCAGGTTGAAGGATAATTGGACCATGTTTTATTACTATTGTCTGACCCGTTTTCACTCAGTATATACATTTTTCTAATGTACATGTAGTAGACAGTAGTTTGTATGGGACACCATTATCAGAGCCTTCAATATTGTGTCTTTTTTACCTCAGTGCTAAACTTTGCCAATGTCCAAATATATTTCCAGAGAGCTCTTTTTTCATCTCAAAGTCTTATATGCAATGTGTAATTGATTACTTGATTTTTTTTTAATTACATTAAGCAATACAATTAACCAAATACTCAAAGACAAATGTTGCTTGACTCTTGATGCACTGCAAATAAAGGATTGTAATCTGGTCTTGATTTTCATTGTCACAGTTTTCTTTGAATGCACAGAAATTGCAACTAATTTAACTGAACTGCAATTTACAAACAAAATCTGCTTACATTTGTATGCCTTCATCAAACACAATGTGTAAACATTCACAGTGCAGAGTGGAAAATGTATGTGACTTAAATAGTAGAGCATTCCTCTTTGGGTCATTGTCCAGTTGTATTACCAACTTCAGTTAAGCTTCAACTGGCAAACAGACGGCATTACATTTTCCTGCAAAAAAAAAAAATTTTTCTATTTTTTGTAGCCCAAGAACATATTGAACATATAATTATTTTTCTAGTTACATACATGCATAGTCTTGTGTTTTTTAAACATTGACCCCTGTTAATATTTAACAGGAACCTGAGCAAGCTACATTTAGCTGCAAGAGAGACCCATTTCACTCGGTAAGACATTCATTATTTCTAAATCTCAATCTAAACCACCATTTAAATACATGCATTTTAATAATAAAGGCATTTCAAAGCATTTTAAAAATGCACCCGTTTTGCCATGTTGTTCTAGCAAAGATAGTTTGGTCAAATTAATTTGGTAGCACTTTATTTTCCAGTCCTGTTTCATAGTTCATACTATGTACTTATTGTAGCAACTGGGTAATAACTAGCCTTAACCCATGTTGTTACTTTAACATTACTCAGTATTTTCGGCAGAAAAGCATTGCAAGTGCTCACCAACAGACTGTAAAAAAAAGTGCAGCCATTAATTTCTGCATTTCAAATATTGTGCCAAAACAATCTTATAAGCCAACATGACATCATGACTTTGCGTAAACATACACGGCACTTTCTAAAGCCAAATAGCGTATGTTCACGCCGTGTGATTCCGCGTGTATGGGTACGGCGAAACGAACCATAATCTCTGCGTGTATGTCTACGGCGTGTGATTCCGTGTACGTATGTATACGGCGAAACGAACCATAATCTCCGCGTGTATGTCTACACCGTGTGATTCCGCGTGTATGTCTATGTCGTGTGATTCTGCGTGTATGTCTACGCCGTGTGATTACGCATGTATGTCTAAGTCGTGTGATTCTGCGTGTATGTCTACGCCGTGTGATTCCATGTATGTATGTCTACACAGTGTGATTCTGTGTGAATGTCTACAAAATGAACCATTATGTGTGTGTGTGTGTGTGTGTCCACAATGTAAATGGATTTATAAACATACTAAATTATGTTTTTTTATGTAAAAATGCAGAATGTTTCTTGTTATGGCAGTGTGTGTGTGTGTGTAGGTTTAGGGGTAGGGGCAGCGTAAAGGGATAGAATGAAACGGCGTTGATAAACACGCTAAAAAGCGATTATGCGTCTTGATTGCACGCTAAAATGGCATACGAATTGGCGTGTCATTGGCGCCATTTCATGAGATCAGTCTGTACAAGCTATAAGCACAATATATCTATAGCACAAACGTTTCACTCATTTAAAAAAAACAAACATCAAAACTGACATTTTTTATCTCAATCAATGTATGCAGATGGAAGTCCACAGGAAACAACGGTTACCATTTTACACCATTGTCTTCATGACATTCGGGCATCTTAACACATCATCGTCTCCTCTACCAACAGCAGCACCTCTCTTCCATAGGCCTTTTGTGCTGTTATGGAATGCTCCTATTTCCAAATGCCAACAAATGAAGATCCCTCTAGATTTATCGATGTTCCAGGTGGTCACCACACCTTCCAAGGTGCGCAATCAATCCCTGACCCTGTTCTAAAAAACGACTTGGGCTTTACCCCTATGTAGACCTCCACTCCTTGAAGGAGTATAACGGTGGCATCCCGCAAAGGGGCAACCTGTCTGCTAGTTTGGAGAAAGCTAAGGAAGAGTTTACCCAATACATTCTGGACTCAACCGCTGGTCTGGCTGTCATGGATTGGGAAGAGTGGCTTCCAATATTTGACCGGAATTTGGACGTCAAGGAGATGTATAAAGAACTGTCCATCAACTACACCCTCGAGCAGAATGTTTCTCTCAACTTGCAACAAGCAAGCAGTGAAGCCAAAAAACAATTCCAGAAAGAAGCCAGATGTTTTATGGAGGAAACTCTGAAGATGGGAATCTATCATCGACCATTGTACCAATGGGGCTACTACTTGTTCCCAGACTGCTATAACTATGACTTTGAGAAGGCAAATTATACAGGTACTTGTTCAGAGAACACAAAACAGTTGAACAACGAGCTGCTGTGGCTGTGGGAGGTTAGCACTGCCCTTTACCCCTCAGCATACCTGCCGGTATCCTCGAGTGGAAGCAAGAGAGCTGCACTGTTTGTACGTCACCAGGTGCAAGAGGCAATGAGAGTGGCAGCCCTGCCAAAACGCCGCCACACTGCACCGGTCTATATCTACCTACGGCCTCTCTTAAGAGACCAAAAGGAGCTTTACATGAACGAGGTACAGTATGTAGACTACTGGTTGTTATAGACCATTGTATTGGCAACTATTGTACTATTGGAATATTCTAGGACAAGGATGGACAACTTCAGTCCTGGAAGGCAACGGTCCTGCAGAGTTTAGCTCCAACCCTAATAAAACACACCTGAACAAGCTAATCAGTGTCTTCAAGATTAATAGAAAGCTACAGTCAGGAAGGTGATTTTTGTATCATGTTTAGAACTAGCTCTGCAGGACAGAGACCCTGCAGGTCCAAAGTTGCCCATCCCTGGTCTAGAACAAGGGTGTCAAAACCTATTCCAGGATGGCCAATGTCTTGCAGAATTTAGCTCCAAATTGCTCAAACATACCTGCCTGGAAGTTTCTAGTAAACCTGAAAAGCGTCGCTGGTTCAGGTGTGTATAATTGGGGTTGCAGCAAAACTCTGCAGGATATTGACTCTCCAGGAGCAGGATTGGACACCCCTTGTCTAGGCCACATAGGTTTCTTGCAGTAATATGCTGTCTGTTTCTCTCTAGATTGACTTGGTCAGCAGTATAGGTGAGAGTGCAGCTCTGGGGGCTTCTGGGGCTGTGCTGTGGGGGGCTAGCGCTGATTACAATGACAAGGTCATTTTTCTAATTTAAATTTAGTTTAAATGGACCCAAAAATGGTTGTTCTATGTCAGGGGGTGTCCAAGCTCAGTCCTGGAGGGCCACTTTAGAACTCTGCAGGACCGTGAGCAATCCCTCATTGAGCAGGATTGGACACCCCTGTTCTATGTTGTCCCAAAGCCATATTATTTTCATTCTTCTATAAAACACAAAATATTATGCTCTGTGCATTATTCTTGATGCTATTACTGAGGCCGGTGCTAGAGCTAAAAAATGCTCTCACATCGCAATCACGTTTGCATCTGTTTGAATATGGCAAATCAAAATGCTACATGGCCAGGCATGGTGTGACACCATTGACAATTTGAAGGGATATATACGGGTATATTGGACAACATACGATCTCGCTCTGAATAATCCACTATTGTATATTGATATGGTATTGTCCCATCCTATTACATTGTTGATATTAGTGTTGTCAAAAGTACAGACTTCGGTACCAAGTTGGTACTGAAATTTAAAAAATGTGACGCTTTGAACGCTTTTGAGAGGAATCGTTAACACCTCTGATTGTCCATTGTGCTCACACACTCATTAAATATGTCTGTAATTGGCTGCAATGATCAGCGCTTCAAAAACATGTTGTAAATATACTGTACATCAATGACGCTCTTCACCAAGCGCTTACACAGATACCCACAGGAGCATATGAAAGTAGGCGCCTATCAGCGGATCGGTCCTTGTGCTTTAAAACACTTTCAAATGCTTCTGTGTGCTTTGAAACACGCCTGTGCGTTGATCGTTGTCACAGACATATCCAATGAGCGCGTAAACACAATGGCCAGTCAGAGGTGTTTAAGAGTCTACTCAACAGCGCTCAAAGTGTCACATTTTTAAAATTTCAGTACTGACTTGGTACCGAAGTCGGTACTTTTGACAACACTAGTTGATATACTTCCCAGCCATAATGATCCATAACAGTTTTTTGACGAAACGTGGCATGCCGTGAATAACCTTATTTATTTTGCACAAACACATTTGAGATTTAAGAGCCCAGAAAAAGATTTTCAGTAGATAATTTCAGTTATGGTCTGCACATAAATCTGTCATATGGAATCAAAAGACTTATATAATATGTTAGTTATATTGACCTCTTTTTGATCCTTTAAATGGTACTAAGTTATCATTTCTAGAGCTTAATAGTACTTTATCCATATAAAGAAAATGTTATGTTTTTGGACAACATGAGCATGCCTACATTTTAATTTTGTGTGAAATTTAATATTTGTAATTGCTTCTCATTCCTTTCAGACCTCTTGTGAAGCCTTGTCTACATACCTATCTGACACTTTAAACCCCTATATCGCCAATGTCACCTCTGCGGCCCATTTATGCAGCAAAAGTCTCTGTCAAGGCAATGGACGTTGTGTCCGAAAAAACTACAACTCGGACGATTACCTACACATCAGTTCAGAAAGCCATCAAATCAGTAGGAAAGATGGGAAATATGTGGTAACAGGTAGCCCTTCCCCAAGTGACTTCACCTACTGGGAAAATACATTTACCTGTCAGTGCTATGCAGACAGGAAGTGCACAGCTACAATAAAGTAAGCAGACACATTTAGCGTATTTGGAAAGAGTAATTCATTTACACACTACTTTATAATTTACACGACATTAGCATCCAAAGGAAAACAATATCTGTGTTACCTGACAGATAAGACATGTGCGTACATGTGAGCAGCTGCACAGTATGTGTAGCCTGATAAGTCTTCACTAAAAAGTGAAGACTAAAAGACTGAATATAACATGCAGTATACATTTGCTCTGGCAAACGCAAGCATTTCAGTTGCAGCTATTAACATTTTTAATCATTTGCTTACTTTTATACGAAACTCAAGAAGATCTGACTTCAACATGACCACTATAATGTAATGTGTGACCAAATTACGCAGCAATTTTACATGATATATCAATACAGGATAGAAAAGAACAGTTGCAGACTTCACAGTGGCCAAAAACATGTCTGGATAAGCACAACCTATTCATTTTCACACTAATAATATTACCAGAGCACATACATTTGTCTTTCTACAGGCTATTAAAATTGTCTAATGATATAAAAAAAAAATGTGTAACCCATCACGATTTTAAACAACTTTGATAACATACAAGCATGTGTTGGTGTCATGTCATTACAATGCAATAAAAAAATTACATCTAAAAAAATAAAATACTAATTATACGTTTAAGCACATCTGAAATGACAAACCTGCAACTTTCTCGAACTGCCCTTTGTTTCTGCACATCACTTGTGGGGAAAAGTCTGCCTGAGGTATGACATGACAAGCTCCTTTCTGAACGTTAACATGTAGACCTCACATCAACATGTTCCCCACACATGTAAGCTGTGTATTCCTCACAGCATGGAGAGACAAGTGAAATTCTCCTGAAGTAATCTACTCCATCCCTTCAAGAAAAGTTTTTTATCCAAGAGGTTGCAGATTTCAGTACCAACCACTAGGCGTCGCTGTCTACATGGACTACACACTTGTTTTAAACTAGGCCTATATCTGAAGAATACACCATCTACGTACCCCATCAGTGCAAATATTTAATCTTAAAGTGCAAAGGTGGCTTTAAACAGTTGGAGTTGGTAAAACTATTCATTTGAAAGAGGCTATTGGACTACGTTAGAAATTGAATAATCACTGAATCCTAGGCCTACTACAACGTAAAAAAACACTCTGTTCCAGAACATTTATCTATGCATCCTTGTGGTCATGTCTTTTTTTTCTCAATTTAATTCAAAATATAACATATAGGCCTACTCCTCGAACTAAATTCGCATTATAGCCTTTCAGATCACCCAACGCGTCAATATAGTATCAATATCAACGAAAAATTCTCAGCGTATATGACTGAACTATAAACATTGTAAATAGAATGGAGAGCCCCATTCCATCTAACATTTACTTACCAACCGTGTCGATAAACTTACTCCTTCGCACCTTATCGAGGTAAATGTATAAATTATGTCGTTTAGTCTTGTTTTGAAATCCTCATTTCATGGATATTTTAAGTATTTTGAGTTTAATAAGTATTCCCGCGTTTACTAGCAGCAGTCTTGATGGCTTAATTGTGATACTGAAAGCTGATTGGCTTAAAATGTCATCTTTGACAATGATTGGTTATTGATACCAGAGGAAAATGTATTTTTAAATTTCAATTTACCTGAATTCACCCTTATACTTTATATTATATAAATATGAATAGCATAAGATGTATTAGGCTACCTACTATTATTATTATTAATATTTGTTACTTATATCTGACTGTAGATGGCAGTGGGGTTACGTCACAGCACTACAGCTAGTCCATTCCTATTATTCTCTCTATGTATTTTGGTGAATCAGAATTTTTGTATATTTTGAATTTGAGGTTCCCAAAAGTTACTAAATTGTAGGCTTATTTCACAGAAGGTCTGTAAACCACCAGAAGCTATGTTTCACTCCTCAAATCTCTGAGCTACAATAGTAGAAATCCCCCCAAAAACGCATCTGTAAGAATACAGTAAGTCAGACGTATGTTTTCAAATTCAACCGAAACTACAACATCAACATCAACATGATCAACAAAAGAGCCTGCAGTGACCGCCTGTGACAGGCATAGTGTTCTGTCCCTGAAGGGGGGGGCTGGTCCGCGCTTCTACAGGGTGACATGACGCAAATGTCCCAGGACAGACAAAAGACAGCTTTTACTATTGAGTTACCAAACAGAGACGGCAACAGTGACTCTATAAAATAAAGGAAAACATGCAGCAAAAAGGCACGGGTGAGAAAATGCAAGTCAGCTGTTGAGGAACGTGTGGGCAGTGGCACACATTAACATGAAAATGATAAATGCGTGCAATAACACAATTACAAAATAGCACATATCAGTAAAATTCCCTATGATACTTATGGAAGCTTGCTTCTGCCACAGAATATAATAAAATAAAAATGTATTTTTTCCCCTCAGAATTGCTAGCCAGGAGGACTCACAATTCGGAGTTTATGTCTGTTTTTTGTTTGTTTTTCTTTTTGTTTTTTTGTCTTCTCTTTTTTTCTTTTTCCGCAATTAGCCTTTCGCCGGCCCCTCCCCCAAAACGGCCATTGTCCAATCACACATCATAGATCACTCGCAAGATTTTTTTGTTTGTTGTTGTTGCAATTTTGATTATTTCTCGCAATTCCGAGTTTTATAATTTGCAATTTCGATGTTTTTTTTTTTTTCAGAATTGCGAGATATAAAAATGTCAGTAGGGCTTTGGATTTCAGAGAAGGTTACACTGGACTGTAGTAGATCTCCTCTGATGCCTGCAAATATGTCGATGCCTCAGGTCAAAATGCAGGCTGTCATTGCTCTAACAAGGATTTGCTGTGTTTATGGCTCCCCTTTACGTCGACCTACTGACATAGATTCTGAAACCCTTTGAGGCCATCTGTCAGACTCACTCTGGCTATAAACCTCCCCAAAACACATGCGAATTTCCACAAGACTATGTATATCTTGAAACATTAAAGGGATATTGCACTCAAAAATGAAAATTCTGTCATAATTTACTCATTCCTCATTTAGGTTCATTCAAAACCTGTATGAATTTCTTCCGTAAAACACAAAAAAATATATTTGATAGAAAATACTGGTAATTTCTTCAATGCATTAGGCAACAGTATCATAAAAGTAGTTCACTAGTAGTAGTCTTCCGATGTCATGTTATATAGTTTAGTGTAAAACTCATTAATCAAACTATTCTTGGCACGCTCATGAGAACAATATTTTAAATTAATAAATCAATCTTTTAAATAAAATCTTTTCAGTGAATCGGTTTATCCGGTTCACAAATATACATGGCTGCGTCCAAAACCTGTAAAATGCTGCCTTCGGAGGACACATTTCAAGGCAGGAGGGCATCAAGGCACGTCTGAATCTAATGTTAGATTCACTTCCTGTCTCCTGAGAGACCTTCATCTGATCGAGTTTTGAAGGCAGCATATATGTATCATTCGCTGCCTTTGATTTCCCACAATCCTGTGCTTTCCATTCTCCAACAGTTCAGCTAGGAAAAAAAGATGGCGTCCGAAAGTTGTGTTTGCTGGTCAGTTTGTGTGTAAATGTATGTTTTTGACCAACATTTTCCACTTTTGATGTCATTTCCAGCGAGAAATTACTAATGTAGTTATTAAATATGTGTTTAGTTCTCACCAAAGCTCTCTCTATTTTGCTGTAGATCATTAAACTGTTACACTGTGAGGTGTTTTGTGAGGTGCCTTCATGCACAAACGCTGTCTTACAAGCCATTGTCTGATAAGGCAGTGAGGCAACGAGTCAGCTGCCTAGGTTTCGGACGCAGCCCATGTGTCCAAAACAAGTGTGCCACACGAGTCCTGAAAAGTGAAGCCAACATGTCTCGATCGCCCCCAGGTGACTGGATGAAATATAAATAATAAACTCCACCCTCTCCATGAAATGTAAAGGGATACAGAAAAACTAAACAATCAAATTACACTTCAAATACTTTATTTTTCCAAAGATGGTTTCTGTCATTTTAGGCTTTTTTATCACGCTGATGTAAGTTCAAGTGTTCGTTCTTTAAGTATGTTTGGTTTTAGTTATTTGATGCTATAAAAACTAGGGGGTGATGTTATGATTGACAGCTGAGATTGGCAGCCGACAGACATTTTTTTCAGGAACTTAGGGAGGAGATTGCTAACTTTAAAGCACAAACTTTAATCTCCATATTTCCATAACTGTTTATTTCACAAAAAGTTGTTGATCAGGCAGGAGTGTAGGCGGGACCTTGATATCGTGGATCCACTTCGCGCTCACTGCTGTGCAGGTTCAAGACCCAAGATGTCAGCGCCATATTTGAACACTGGAGGCTTCACTTACGTCAAAGGAAGATCGTGAAGACGGGTCGTCCATCTTTTTTTTACAGCCTATGGTACAAAATCTTTTAATTCTTTCATATGCTTTACATCCGTTGCAACTGAATCAGGTTCTCGAGTTCACTGTGTGATGCGGTGGGGAAGGGATAGTTCACCAATTCCACAAATTCTGGCATCAATTACTCACACTCAAGTCGTTTCAAGTCTGAGAGATTTCTCTTCCTCCACTGAAAGCCTTTTCACCCAAAACTCAGACAGTTCAAAACGTTGAGAGAGTAACGTAAATTAAATTCATATGAATCACCAAGTCTTCTGAAGAGACACAATCACTTTATATGATGAACAGATTTAATCTAGCCTTTTATTCACAAATAAACATTGAACAGCGAATGTACATAGAGCACATAGAGAAACTGATAAACAGAAGATCAACCGTACTTGCTTGATGCGCAAGCACAAACCTCATTGGCTCTCACATGTCAAGCAAGCATGCTTGAGCTTCCGTTTGCCAAATTTGATTGCTGATCAATGTTTATATGTGAATACAATTCTGGGATGAGTAATTGATGAATTTTCAGTTTTGGGTGAACTAACCCTTCAACGTCGAGGGAAAGGTTAATAACTTAAATGTTATGTTCCTCGCACAAATCTATTGAATGACTTAACACTCCAGTTGTATGGACTTTTATGAGTATTTTGCATCCTTTTTGAAGCTTGAAAGCTCCAGTACCTGTTGAAAAAAACAACCAGAAAAGACTATAAGATATATTTATGGTAATTAATGGTAATTGTATAAATTGCTTTTGCACGCATCTTGAATATTTGCATGTAAATTATTTCTACACCAATTAGAAGTACACTGAGTAGAAATAATATTTTAAATATACTACATAAAAGGTGACTTACCCCCAAGCACCCTCAAGGGTGTCCTTGACCTATGTGGACTAAAACATGGTAGCATATGAAGAGACATGAAAATTCATTTGCAGAAGAAACATTTATCTCTTTCCAATTTATGGATGGGATCAGTGTTATGAGGTATGGAGGTATTTAATGGAATAAAGTACTGGTCTGTGATAGCCTGATATAATTTTTGTTAAATTAATTTGACTTTATGCTCACAAATGAATGATGACACATGGTCAGTGTTTTGCCCTTGAGTTATGTGATTCATAATGCCTGTTAAACAAATGTCTGAGGGCTTCAGTGGACTAAAACACCTCTGACTAATCACACATAAGGCGAACGTTGACCTACTTTTAGGACGTTCCAGTTTGACATTCTCAGTTCCATTTGAAAAGTACACATTTGATTTTCTTTCTCAGATGTCTTTTTATATGTTGTCGTTAGTTGTTTCTTCTCTTTAAGGGGTCATGAACTGAGAAATCAAATTAAACAGATAAAACGTAATATTAATAATGATTTTACTGTAACTAAGTCCAGAGAATGGAATGTGGAATGTGCCTATAGAAAGGTAAAAGACCGCCTCTGAAGAAGGAAACCAACGCTTACTTTGGCCCCGCCCACTGGCGTGTTAGTGAGATGACGAGGAGAGAAGAGCAATGCAGGATTACTAGACAAAAAGCAACATTGCCCTCCAAATGATCCTAATGCTAGGAATGTGGTTATTTATTTTCAACAATGTGAGCATTATTTATTTGTATTCAGTACATTTCACTGTGGATTCTATGGTAAAACACAATTTCGCAAACAGACTTTAACGATATAGACTCGACAGTAATGCCACAACATGTAAGTTACTGTAATATTTAAAATGCCTGATCTGTGACCAGTGATTTCTGATATGTAATGATACATGTACAGTCAGATGTTTTTTGTCTATGTGTTAGTAAATCAAACCAGTGACTAAACAATTCAATGAATCTCTTATTTACATTGTGTTTGCACTGTTAGTTATGATGAAAGCATTCGAGTTCAGTGCAGAAATCGAGTTGCAATGATGAGATCACTGCATTCATGCGCTCAACATGACTGTGATCGGCTACAATGCTCAACACTGCAACCTTTCATGCCACAATCTAAATATAATGCCATATATCTAAATATAATACTATAATCAACACATTTCCCGATTAGTTAACCTTGAGAGCTGTAAAAATAAACACTTGCTAAAAGTTTTTGAGAGAGTTCCGAATAGCCTATACTTATTTCATATGCAAAGATGTCAGCCAATCACAGCAGTCTCACAGCAGACACGCCCCTCCAAACAGAGTGTTCAAATCAGAGGCAAAAATCAGGGTATTTTTTATTTTATTTCTAAATTATGATGTAAGAATCATACTAACATGATAAGTGCACCCTCCGAAATATTATAAAACAAAGCATTTCATGACCCCTTTAAAGGTTCACACACACATTTAAAATATCAATTGACTGCTCAGAAGTGATTTTTAATGTAATTTTTACTTTAAGGAGCACCGCACATGACATGCAGGAAAATACTGTGCGCACAATATAATAATTTGTTCCCCTGTTTTATTATATTGTGTGCTCGATTTTGTAAAACGATGGAGCAAATTATTATTATATGCACAATTTAGGCTTAATAATGGGAACTAATTATTTTATATATAATTTATTAAAATGTGGGAACCGATTATTATATTGTGCCCACGATTTAGTAGCGCAAAACAAAGGAACAAATTGTTATATTGTGTGCACAAGTTATTATGTATTTTTTCATGCATGACGTGGGCAGCTCCGTTTACTTTATTTTACCAGGACACTCTGGTCAAGCAGTATTGAAGACAATTTTTTTTTTTTTTTTTTTAGGATGACAGTGATATAATTAGGCTACACTTTTGATTTATAGCATAGGTCAGCCACATGGAGCATCTGAGGACTAATAGCCTGTCAGTTCCCATAGATCAACTCATTAAAGGGCTCTGATCATGGGCTGACCCAAAGGCTTGCCTGCACCAGTCAGTGACTATTTGATTGAACCCTGACGCCACCTATGTGTCATTACACCACAGAAATCACCCCAATCTGTGACCTAACAAACATAAGGCACAATGGTAACACTTTAGACACTCTACTAACTATAAGTACCTTGACAACAACATGCCAACTAACTCTCATTAGAGTATTATATACTGTCTGTAACTTTGCAACCTCATGTCAATTTATTCTGTAATTTAATAGTCTACTAATACTTGAATTAGTTAGTTGGCATGTAGTTGTAAATTAATGAGTAGTTGTAAAGTTACTTATAGTTAGTCTAAAGTGGACTATGGGAATAAAGTGTGAATTAATAAATTCAAATTAAAGTTCATTTAGGACAACATTAATGCCTAAATCCTACTAAACATCGTCTATACATGCATACACACATATAATTAAACTCCCATCATGCATGAAATAAATTTGCTCGAGGATCGAGAACGAAATCTCATTAACACAGGCCCGGCACGATCAGCAATTACTCAATTCACTTGTCAGCTACGGGGCCAGAAGTAATGCATCGCCGTTCCTGTGCACAGATGGACAATATCCAACATCACCCTCTCTCCACTTTCCTCTCTTCTTTCCCTCTTTTTCAGCCTCCTGTGACTTTCTGCTGATGGAGTGAGAAGCAGCTGTCCTTCCTCCATCCAGTTCCAGAGAAAGTGGAATCACAGTTTGAATGAATTAAAGAGCACGAGGTGATAAAATGACAGGTGATTTCTGTGTAAACTAAAAAAAACTAAACTATTTGTGAAAATGGTGATGTCAAGCCCATGTTCAGTCTAAAGGCGTGTAGTGTGTTTCTTTACAAAGTGACATTGCCACCTACTGGCCTGACATGAAAATACAGCGTTTTTAGTAGCTTTTGTGGATCCTTGTGAACAGGGAACGTTTTGACAACGTTTCCGTCTGTACAGGAAAAACACACACAAAAAAAGAATATACTTTTCCATTTTTAGTACATTTTTGTCATGTAAACATACCCTTAAGGCTGATTTATACTTCTGCGTCGGGCCTGTGCCGTAGCCTCTACGCCTTGGGCTACGCGCCAATTTCCCTTTATACTTTTGCGCCCTTGTCCGTGTTGACGTGCAATTAAGACTGATTTATACTTCTGTGTCAGACCTGCGCCATAGCCTCTGGGCCGTGGGCTATGCGTCGATTTTCATTTATACTTCTGCGCCGTTGTCCGTGGCAACGCGCAGTTACACATGCAGAGGTATAATGATACCCCTGAGGGAGGGGTTCTGGCAGACCAATCACAGTGCTTGCGGTCCGCGTCGAATCCGCGAGTTGTTACATTTTTGGAGAGGTGCACGTCAGGGTGCGTCATAAGCCCAATTTATACTTCTGCGTAGAGTGTACGCCGTAGCTATGTCGTAGGCTGTGTGTAGCACGCGTAGCCTACGATATACCCTGACGCGCACCTTTCCAAAAATGTAACAATGCGCCGATTCGACGCGGACTGCAAGCGCTGTGATTATTGCGCGTTGCAGCGGACAACGACGCAGAAGTATAAATGAAAATCGACGTGTAGCCCACGGCGTAGAGGCTACATGCTGATTTATACTTCTGCGTCCGACCTACGCCGTTTCCTCTATGGCGCAAGTTACGCGTTGGTTTTCATTTATACTTCTGCATTGTTGTCCGCGTCAATGTGCAATACCACATGCAGACCGCTAGTTGGCAGTGTTCACGGGCATGTTGATAGTAACCCACAGTTTCAAAGAAGAAGCGGCTTGTTTACATTGTCTGAGTATCAGCAGCCGTCATGGCGTCAGATAGCGGCTTTTTTTGCAGCTTGAGTTGTTGTATGTAATACAAATTAAGCATCTCTAGTTGATTAGTAGAGTTACATTGTGGCGATCTGGCGCTGAAATGCGTTTGTGAAATCATGCAGAGCTCGTGGCGCTGTTTTCAGTATCGGTAGCTTGTGCACAGGCTATAGCGCTTCAATCAATTGCTGTTTCGGAGACTATTCATTCTTTTGAAATCACAAAATGAAATGCACCCTAATGCGTCCCTGTTCTTGATATACAATCACTGATTAACATCTTTGGTTTTAATGAGAAAATAAATAAACTATACACAGCAGATCTACGTATATATTCACTAACATAAAGAATCTCTGCATTACAAAATATTGTGTTGCATAGCAGATGTAAGAATGAAACTATCATCCCATTTCTGGTCTCACACACACTCCTATCGCAATTTTATTATTTATTTATTTTTTGACCCGAGGGAGGGGTTCTGGCAGACCAATCACAGCGCTTGCGGTCCGGGTAGAATTGACGCGTTGATAGATTTCTGGAGAGGTGCGCGTCAGGGTATGACACTCCCTACGGCGTACACTCGACGCAGAAGTATAAATTGGGCTCATGGCGCAGGTCCGATGCAGAAGTATAAATCAGCCTGTAGTCTACGCGTGCTACACACAGCCTACGACGTAGCTGCGGCGTACACTCGACGCAGAAGTATAAATTGGGCTTTACACATGCAGAGGGAGTATGTGTACCCCTGAGGGAGGGGTTCTGGCAGACCAATCACAGCGCTTGCATTCCACATAGAATTGATGCGTTGTTACATTTTTGGAGAGGTGCACGTGTCGTAGGGTACGCGCGCATCACACAGCCTACGGCGTACACTCGACGCAGAAGTATAAATTGGGGTTTACTTTGTACCTGATTTTGACAACATTTATTGTTAATAATAATGTAATACAGTTTGTAGATATGGGAAGAAGGTTTATTCAACATTTACCGTAAATTTCACAAAATTAAATGTAAGTGAATTATTACATTTTAAAAGTTATAATTATTTAATTTACTAAAAAAGATATTTATCATACAAAAGGTGAATTTGCTTTATTTGAAAAATAGACATATCATTTTGAGTTACACAAAATTCTCAGGAGAAATCCAGAAATGTATGGTGACCTTTCCTACCTTACATTCTGGGAAAGAATTGACAAGTGACAGTAACATCAAAGTGACAAGACTATTATATGCAGACAGTATTGCCTTTGATTTCTTTCCATGACAGCTCTCTATGGAAACCCCTCAGCACAAGCTGCCCTGTCAGTCGTGCAAAGCATGTGAAAGCATGTGAGGTCTGCTATGGAAAAAGGTGACCTTCTGACATTCTCAAGCTTTTCACCGAATGAATTGTGGAGACACTGATTGTATCACTTTGATGGATTTTGACAGCATAGGAGCCATGATGTTTTTAAAGGAGAGGGTTTTGCATCATAAAAGTCGAAAAGGAACAATAAAAGAATACCTAAAGCAAGCAAAACTGACAAGGATATTTGCAAAATGTGGATGGATTCACCTCAGAATGGTAGGTGATTTTATATATCAATGCATGTCAAAGCAAACACTTAGTATAGTTCATTGGCCCCTCTTAAAATGAATTATAACACCTCTGTGTCTCTTGCGGCCCTTTTGTTTGTGACCACTGAGTCGCAGGCCAGTAATGCCCATTTGGCTTTCTCCCACATGCCATAAAACGTCCACACAGGGCATTGATTGTTTCCTTTCGACCCCGAATGCCACAGTGACGCAAACAGTTTCCTTTGTCCAAATGAAAACTACAAATTTAATTTTTTTCTATTAAGCTAATATGTCAGATGTGTTTTGATATGCTGAGACAAAGCATACGAGTTGTATCTTCTCGAGAATGAGGGTTTACAGAGACAGAGGAAATGGAAACTGAACCAAAACAAAGAATCACTTCCGGAAAAAGACCTTCTGTATTTGCAAATGTTTAAGAAAACAGAACTAATGCCTTTACCAACTATACATGCGAATCCTAAAGAACAAAGGTGGTTGGAATAAGGATGTTTTCTCTATTTCAGAGAGAGAAGGACGGAGGGAGACAATGCAGAGATTGTTTATAGGAAAGCATTATTATGCCAGTGGATGTTGATCCACATTAAACTCTCCTCCACTCTCAGGTTCTCCAACAAATACAACTTGGTCCAAACATCTACAACTAGAGGAATGTGTTGGATTTTCCCCATTTTTAACCTTAATGTCTTTTCCCTTTGAAAGCACTGATAGTATTTTTTTCTGGTTAATTAAATGCTTGTTTATGCACACGCAGAGCATTAGCATACACAGTACATGACTAAACGCCCCAAAAACAATATTTCTTATGACTCAGACTGCTGATTAACATCTACTCAGGGTGCTTGTTCAGTCCTGTGGGCCACTGTGCTTCAGCACATTTTCTATTTAATCTGACATTTGAAGTGAATTCTGGATTTTTCAGATAAGACCATAATACTTGTTTTGTTAAATTCAGGTCTGAAAGCCTTGATTTTTGTGGACCTGAGGTTAAACCGTAACGTTGCATTCACACGGGGCGTCAGCGACGACGGTTGAAGGGCGTGTCTGAAGCTTAGACTTTATACTGACAAGCCAATAACATTACTTTTCCGGTGTTGCATGAACGCAATTGGCTGGCTTCTGCTAGGGTATTCGCATAGGCGATCTGATTGGTTTTGCAGCAAGCAATGGCAGTGACGCGACAACGGAACCCACAATTCAATTCGGCAATGCATGACGTAAATGAGAAGTGTTAACGCCGACACCTGTGTAAATGCAGCATAAGCGTAAAGAATCTTTATTTTTAAGCACTGGGGCAGAATAAAATATGAAATTACTTTTCAAATGTACTGTATAAATGACCTATTTTCACTTTATTTCACTAGAAATAGAGAAAAATAGAAGCATTTTCGCTACACTGTAAACAAAAATTTATGTTGACACAAAACAGCATGGCAAAACATTAAACACTGCTAAATCTCCCACTTAAAATTAATCTTGTGCAAAAAAACAAAACAAAAATTTACTTTTAAAATTTGCATTTACTCTCGCTTTTGAGTGTCATGGCAAAGCATGCTGGGAAATAGAAATATCAGCCCAGTTTCAGTATAAATTTTATTTAGTCTAAATAAAAAAAAACAAGTTCATAAAACTCAAAACAATGAAACAATTCAGATTACTTAAATGTCTGTTTTGTGAACTTGAAAGAAAAAGGAAAGTTCTAAATACTCCTAAAAGTTCATTTGATTTAAGTAATTTGTTTAATTTGATTTTGCTCAACTCATACCAATGCATTATTTTGAGAGTTAGGGTTTACAGAATAGAGCACACTCTTAACACTCCTATTACATTTGGGTCCGTTTTGACCCAGAAGAGGTGCATAATTAGTTTTTTTTTAAATCATAGTTTTTAGTACAAATATCAAATTTAAAATGTGAAGACACCATACCATACACCATTATTATTATTTTCAGATTTTTAAAAACAAAACAAATTTAAGCAACATAACCATTTAAACTAAATTGTTACACCTTTTGCGCTCTGTATTTTACTTCTGTAAAATACATTTAACCTCTCACACACATATTTTTTCCTTCCCACTGGGACTGCATTTTGTTCATAAACATGCTCACCAATAATTCTGAATTTAAAATAAAATGAATGTCTTAATGTGTTGGAAGAGCAAAAGTTCATGGACAGCATAGTCTACATTTGAAAAGGGTTTGGAAAAGAAAAAGTTCACATTTCCCTTTGCTGCCACCAATGCAGCATGAAAAGAAGATTCAAGCTGTTTATCATAATTATTTCAAATGAAAGTTTATACAAGTAAAATGATTTTGTTTGAAAACATTTCAGAGTTATATTGATGTCGCTTTGTTAGAAAAGAATATGTAGGTTTCAGAAAGTTCTCTCTGTGATGCCATAGAACCAACGTTGGGTCCCCCAAAGAACCTTTCAATGGACAGTTCTTAATAAAAAAAAATGTTTGTTCTAGTGTGCAAAAGAACATTTAAAAAAATCTAGAGGATCTTTTTCCACTATAAAGAACACCTTTTGTGTAATAGAAGGTTCCCATGGATGTTAAAGGATTTTCATGGAAGCATCAATGCCAATAAAGAACCTTTATTTTTAACAGAGCAGTGGTCTCAGGCTTTTGTCCCGCTCTGTATATATTCTTAATTCTATATGCAAATAGCAATTACAGAGTAATAGCTGATAAATCCCTATAAATATTAATAGTACTTTAATTAAAGCATTTGTTACTGGGAAAATTACTTTGCCAAGTCCAGATAAAAGGAGTTTAATAATTAATGAGTCACTCATTATGTAATGAGCAGAGGTCGTTTCCCGTACATTGTCATGTGGTGCACAATTCCACAATCCCACAGGTTTGAGAACCCATTTTTTGTCGAGGATAATCTTTTGAGCAGGGAATAGAGAAATCTGTTCACTTTAATTTGCTCATTCTCAAAATGGCATTAAAATGGCTGAGCCTATTAAAGTAATGTAGAGTGTCAAACTGTCATAGGACACAAATGATTTCCCTAAGGACCAAATCAAAGGTTTAGGATAATGCTGACAACTTGGCAACAGGAGGGGATGTGGGCAGTTCCGTTGTGTGAACATTAGAACAGCTCAATTAGGCTTTTCAAAAGGGACCTTTAAACAAACTTGAAGGTTCGCCTACAACAAACAGCATTTTGACAGTGCCAACAATCCCATAATTCCCCTTCATAGGGACGCAGAGGAGGGGGACTGCAAATAGTACATACAGTGTGTGTGTGACAAAGACGAGAGCTGCTCACACACAGGGAAGAGTTCACAGGGAACTCATTAACGCATTCAAGCGTCCATCACAGGCGGTGACCTAGAAATAAGGGAAAATTCCACAAAAAGAAAAACAAGACAATAAAGCCCTTCTTTTCCATGGATGGCATCCACTCAATCAGATGGATCCAATTAGAAAAGACGCTAAAAAGCGGACAGTCTTTATAAGTATGGGTACCATTGCGGCCCATACACCTAAAATTGTTCCCATCAGCGTAAACAATGAACATTGTCTGGGAAGATAGTACTCGCAATAGGACATACAAGGCAAAATGAACAAATGTCATAGTAAATCCTGATTATGGTATAAAAATGATGTTTTTAGTAATGAGGTGCCCTAATAAGAAGTGATAAAAGTCAGAAAGAACAAACAAAAATGAGACAAAGAAATACATTTAGTCCTTGCAGGACCCAACAACGTCTGAACAACGACGCAATGGCACGAAGCACTCATCATTCATGAAATATTAATATGACACGTGCTGTTCAAATGAATGACTGTTTGTTGGTGCCTATGAATAATTTATTATCCCAAAGTGTGGGTCTGAATGATGCAATCTACTTAAATATGCATGAGAATGTCATCACTGAACACTCTGAGTGCCTTAAAGTAAAATACAAGCTAATGTTCTTTATGACAGAAACAGATTTTGATTAGGTCAAGCTTTGGAAGTTTAACTATACAGAGAAGATGCGACAATTACGATTTTATCACTCTTGCATTGTTCCAACCCACATTGTTTTTTCTTCTGTACAATACAAAAGATATTTAGAAAAATGTAGTTTTGGTCTATGCAGTCACTAGGGTTGAAAACATTGGCCTGGATATCCACAGTAGGTTAGGAATGACATGAGGGTGAATGCCAAAATGATGAATTTTCATGTTTTGAGTGAACTACTACACTACCGTTCAAAAGTTTGGGGTTGGTACAATTTTTTTAATGTTTTTGAAGGAGGTGTCAAGCTCACATTTCTTTGATCAAAATACAATAAAAACAGTTCTATTGCGACGCATAACCATTTAAAACAACTTTTATTTTAAGATATTTTAAAATGTGATTTATTACTGTGACACTGTCACTTCTAAAAAAAAAAAAAGGTTCAACTTAAATCCTTGTGCACACCGGGGTGATTATCGCGCTCGCTTATCGACAGCGTTTTTCGACACGTTTTTGTGTTCATACCAAACGATTTTCACTGGCGATCCGCCGAGTTAAAGTGCAAATTCACTCCCTGACAGTAGATGGCGCTTATTGAAAATGGCGCTTACAGAAATACTCCGGAATCCTATTTGATCTGGAATTCTTCTCCATCTTATCGAGATTGAACACAAAGAACGCCACAAACAGAGTCAGACACCAAAGAGACCAGCAGCTCTACAATGATCTTGCCTCGTTACTTCCTCTTTGTCGTCGTCTTCTTCTTCTTAGGTATCAATGCATGCTTGGCAAGATCGTTTTGTGCTTGAGTGCCACCAAGTCGTGTTTTACAGTAACTTCAGTCGCACCAGGCACTCGAACAGAAGCGCCAATCATATTGGTCGGCTAGTTTTTAACGCAGTGCTTCAAACCCAAAAATTTAAGATGAGGTTTTGTGCTTCGGTGTGCACACTCACATTGGCACCCTTTATTTAGTCACGAGGCGTTAAACGACGTCGATAAGCACGTGTGATAATTGTCCCGGTGTGCACAAGCGTTAAAAAAGTAAGTGTTCGTGCTGCCTTAAAATTTTACGTTTATTCAACTTAAACAAAAAGAAAAGTCCCGCACACTTTTCTTTTTGCTTTGGTTGATAATTGGACTTTTTTGTCCTGCTCTCCTACGCACCTATCACACACAGGTGTGCGATTTTTATGTGATTACGTTTATTCAACTTGAAATGTGAAGTTGTACTTAGTGATAACTTGGTCATTTGAGTTGACTAAACTTACATTTTTAAGGCAGCACAAACACTTTTATAAGATGGAACATATGTTTACAATGTTCAGAAATCATTCCAATATGATCATGTGCGGTTTAAAAAAGATTGGTTGAAAACAGTTGTGCTGCCTAATATTTTTGTGGGAACTGATTAATTTCAGGATTCAAAAAAACGCATTTATTTGAAATAGAAATAGTCTTTAATGCATCCCTGCTGAACAAAATATGAATTTATATCTTGAATTCTTTCGGACCCCAAGTGTTTTTGAACTGTAGTGTATCCTTTTAAGATATCAAATCATCAGTCTCTTGATGTGAATGCGGTCCCAACCAGTAGAAAACGTGTAGGCCCTGAAATCCATCCCAGAATTCATTGTAACAAGCATTCAAGATGGCAGATTTGTTCAAATGTTGATTATAGCAACATACTAACATCCAGCTATGCTTCAACAAACGGTTTAATCTCTTTGAGTGAACGCATTCTGTAGATCATTTCAATTAAGAGTTAATAATTAACTATGAGATTCTGTTTCTGTTAAGATGCTGCCTAGGAAGGAAGCTTTCTGTGTAGGAAGTAGACAGCAAGGCAGCTCACTAGGTTTTGGAGTTGAGCTTAAATATATAGTAAAATAAATGAGATTGTTCCTCAAGCAGTGCAAAAGTACTGTTTTCTTTTGATGCTAAATGGCCAATAAACAACCAGACCACAATAACGAAACTCCAGCTGTCTTGTTAAGCCAAACAGGCATCCTACATCTTTCCCTACACTCTCAATCCAGTCCGCACTTCTGTCCGTGAAGTCATGGAATCCGCTGTAGCATGAATCCCTAATGCTGAACTGGCCATTGCCTTAAACAATAGCCTCAGTGTACTAGAGAACTGTATGGCATTGATGACCCAGAGGCCTGTGAACCAACACCATCAAGAATGAACCGGCCATTGGAGAAGAATTGATTGGTAAAGGATATACTGATTGGTTAGATCACATGAATAAGTAGAAAAATACCTTGAAATAATAATTTACAATCCAGTTTCAGTTCATAACTAAAGTTTTATCTGTAAGAAAATTCTTTTAAGACTTTTAAATTGGTTTGTTTTTTATTATCATTAAAAAGTGACATGTCTTGGCTAAAACAACAGCTTCTTCAGTGCTTTTCAGTGGATGAAGACCATCACAAGTTCTTCTGCTATCAAATACAGAGTGAATTTAATACTTACATAGCAAGGGAGCTAGGCATAACATTAAATCGATTCACAAGAATCGCCAATTTCCACAACACCAAAACATACTACCAACAGCCATTTTCTATATATTACCTTCTGTAAGTCTCAGAGACACTTTGAACAAAAATACACCAAATTAAAATGGAGAAAAAAAGACACTGGGATAAGAAATTTGTGCAAATATAACAAATGCATGTGAGTTAATTCATACTCCTTCTAGACTTCCTATAAACTTCCAAGAAACTACTCGTCTTCTTCTGTAAACATCAATAGGCAGTTGCGTCTCTAAAATAATGTGTTCTGTAATAAACGTGTGGTTCGTCGTCCTTATTTTCACAAGTTATATATCCAGTTGTAGGCAGGAGTGAATTCAGAAACTGCCCAAAACTGTGCAGCTTGTGAAAACAACATCTCTGGACTGGTTTATTCCCGTATGTCTATGTGTACCCCTTAGGTAAGATACAACCTTAGCAGTGTGTTCCCGCTATTGGGAAGGTAGATGGATCCCTGCGGACAACAGTGCTGTAGGGTGAAAGCTCCAGCTCAGTGGTGCCGTCCTGATCGTTGTCATCGCTGTTGGGCTCGGAGGACTTTGGTGGGCCGCACTCTTCAAAGCAGCAGCAGCAGCAGTCCAGAAAGGCTTTGCGGAAGGGCCGACAGAGAGCCAGAAGCAGCACAGGTGAAACCGCGGACTTGCAGAACAGCATCATCTGACTCACCAGATGCAGGATATCCAGCGTGCGACGTGGCACACCTGTAGCCATGTACACCGATACGATGTTGCTGATGTTTTCCGGAATGACACAAAATCCGTATAGGATAGCCAGAGCAACAACAATGCAGTTCATTTGGCTCTCCAATTGTATCTGCTTGCGGTTGCCTCGGACGCTGGTGCGCTCGGCCTTGCGGATCTTGCGCGCGGTCACCACTGAGCTGATGATGGTGAAGAGAGTGGGAAGGCAGAAGTAACAGCCAAAGTACCACCAGAGACGAGCGCTGTTGTAGGTGAGTCCGAGGACGTAAAGTGTGTCCGGGAGAGCCGTGGAGATTCGGACCACGCAATGTTCGCAAGGGGTAACCTCCGGAGGCTCACGCTCCTCTCTCACCAGCTGCCGGATCAGAAGCTCGGGCAGGGCGAGGAGCAGAGCACCGATCCAAATCACCGTTAGCTTGGCTGCAGTGGAGGTGCAGTTCTCGATCATCTCGTAGTACATCTGGATGTTGCTCGCCGCACGGAAACGGTCAATGCACAAAGCACAAAGAGTGAAGGTAGTTACTCCTAAAGACGCCACCTGCAAGATAAAGGGGATGTGTGGTCATTGCTAATAACTTTTAGAAAATCCTTCCACCGGCAAACCTGGAAATAGCGTTGAGATCTTAAAGGAAAAATGACCCCATGATTTACTCACCCTCAAGCCATTCTAGGTGTATATGACATTCTTCTTTCAGACTAATAAAATCAGAGTAATATAAAAAAATGTCCTGGCTAATCCAAGCATTATAATGGCAGTGAATGGCAGCCCAAAAAAGTGCATCCATCCATTATAAAATTGCTCCACACGGCTCCAGGGGGTTAATAAAGGCCTTCAGAAGTGAAGTGATTTGTTTGTGTAAATGCTCGCTGTTCAAAACGCTTACTCTTATGTCCGACGTCATCGTTGCGCCAGTTATACTTTTTCCATAAAAATTGAATATGGAAGGCGATCCGCTGGAAGCTGGATATTTTACATTATAACTCGGGCCGAGACTCGATTAAAAAAATTAATCTAATTAATTAGAGGCTTTGTAATTAATTAATCGAAATTAAACACATTTTAATTGCATATAAATATTTGACCTGAGAACAGTGAGAAGTAATTTTTTTCACATAGATTTTTAGTATAACATTGAATAATGACTGAATACATAAGCTTAATTTTGTTTATTTATTTATGTCCAGCGTTTTGCGTTGAGGTGATATTTGAGGCTTGATACACAAATTCCTTGTTGCATAGCTTCCACACAAACATGCTCTTGTCGACGCTTCCATCCTTTCGTTTTTTAAAACAAAATTTCCCATCCACGGGGCCAAGCAAAGCAGTCTCACAGCTTCTTCGTTCATGTTCACTGTGGTTTGTTGTGTTCAGAAGTCAAGAACGCTAGTTGGTGTTCCAGTATAATCGGTCCGTCGAAACTCATTCATTAAAAAACGTTCCGCGGTGCAAAAATAGGTTAAAATTGTTATCTATTTTTTGCGTAATTAATCTTAATTAACGCGTTAAAGTCACGCAATTAATTAATCTTAATAAACGCGTTAAAGTCCCAGCCCTAATTATAACGTGTCAAATCTGGATGTTTTTATTACAAAACCCCATCGATTCACTTCAGAAGGCCTTTATTAATCCCCCAGAGCCGTGTGGAGCACTTTTATAATGGATGGATGCACTTTTTGGGCTTCAAATTTTAGGCTGCCATTCACTGCCATTACAATGCTTGGATTAGGCTGGACATTTTTAATATAACTCAGATTGTATTTGTCTTAAAGAAGAAAGTCATATACACCTAGGATGACTTGAGGGTGAGTAAATCATGGGGTAACTTTCATTTTTAGGTGAACTATCCCTTTAAAGGAACATTGCGGGTTCAATTAGCCTAATTGACAGCACTTGTAGCACAAAGTTGATTACCTAAAAAAGAAAAAATCTTGGTTACAGGGAAAAAACTTACAATGGAAGTGAATGGGGCCAATTTGTAACCGTTCCAATAGTAAAGCCACAAGACGTAAACAATATGAGTCAATCTAACACCTTAAACAACTGTAAAAAGGATGAGAACAACGTCACAGTTCATTTAATACAGAAGACATAGGTGCTTTTCAAAGCTTCACATTTCTGCTATTAAAACCTACAAAAATTGTCACCATTTGCTTAAATTGTAAGTGCTTTATACCGTAACCTTGATTTCTGAATTTTTCTTCAGGAAAAAAGGAGGAATGAGTCTGAAAGCATTTGTGGCATAATGTTAAACCATAAAATGAAATTGATTGAGCGAAACTTGTATTGAACTCCTGAGTAGGTGGAACAATAAGGAAATTCAATCCCACTAGATAAACACCACAGCCTTTCCATTTAGGGCCATAGACTTCATTGTTAGTTTGAAACATTGTGATCAAGTTAGCGGGTTGTTCTAAATCAAGGGTGTAGGCATTGGTGCTCTGTAGTGTGTCTGGAGATTAAAGCCACAACTATGACACCAATCAGGTCAATTCCTCACAAACACATGATACAATCTGAACGCTGCCCCGGGGCAATACCACTATCTCTTTGTGTCTGCAGAGGAGACACTCCCCCTTACTCAAGAAGACAAAACACAACAAAGATGTCTGTCCTGACCTACACACAAAACATTTGCATTGAATTTCTGTCTAGAGACACTTTCTCACAGCCTTCACGTTAACTTAACAGCATTTTTCATTTATATATTTCTTTTGTTATGCATATTCCAAATGAAAATGCCAAAAAATCAGCTCTAGAAATGTGTTGGCTTAGGAGTGTTGCAAGAACACATCAGTGTATATTTGTTTTTAAATGTCCAAGGCCCTTTGATGTAAGAAGTCTTTCAAAAATTGGAATCACAAAGTTAATTGCCATGGATCACAAGATGTTACAGGCCATAACAATACTTTTTTTTTTGTAGTAATATTTCATTAATTTTATTTATAAAAGCTCAGTCATTCTCCTAATTCTACAACATTAAATTGTTTAAAAATAACTTTCATCTTATAAAAATGTGTCCATAAATCTTGCGTCAATTCTGTTACCGTACCGTACTTTGCCTTTAAATTGGTGGAATTATATCCCACAAGACAGGAAATGATGTCACTATGCCTCACTGATAAGATCTGAAGCACTGAACAGCATGTGTGCTCTCTCTGAGAAAATATTTTAATCTTTTTTAAGTTTTAATATTTTAAAAGTTCTTACACCAAGAGTTATTTAGTAAAACGTCAACATTGATACCACAATATCAAAAGGATCACTGATCAGTGTTGTTTAGAAGTCTTTTCATCATTGTTTCATTAGTGCCATGTGCTCTCAACATTTATGCTAACTAGTGGAGATTTCGGTTAAAAAGTTTAAAATTGTCAATCCTGTTACCGTCAAACTCTGTTACCTAATTCGTCTGTAACAGAGTTGACGAACAATACTATAAATAAATCTGTTTTTCCAATAAAAGTAAAAAAGGAAGTAACTTGTGTTGGGCAAGCACTGAATTATTAAAATTTAATATGTTTTCGATAAGATAATGAAAAGTATTTATCTCAGTGAAAAAAAGTTTTCCTCCTTAACTTTTTGAAATTCATAAATTCTCCAATTATAGAATCACTCTTGTGCATTTACCAGAAAGGATAAACCAGCAATTTAACCAGTTTCAGGTGCAAAAATGTGCTTACTGTACATCTCGAGAACCTGCTAGACTAAAGTTAAACTCAATCATGAATCCAGACCTGGCTCTACAGATGGACCTGGCCCACTTAAAATGAGTATGTTCGCCCCTAAAGCTCACCTTATCATAGAGGACCTAGGACGCACTAATCCTTTAAATAATATGTTAAACAGATGCAATGGAAAGATATATAGAATATGTAATGTGATTATGTGTAGCCCTCATAAACTTATCCAAACAGACTTTCTTATATTAAAGGCACAATATGTAATTTTTCGCCGCTAGATGTTGCTTATTCAAAACAAAGGCGTAGCTTGATGTCGCCTTGATTTCGCAGAGCTTTTATTATGATATCCTCAAAGACAACACCACGTTATTTTTTCAATATCCAAAGTATTTCCATACTGGCCAGCAGCTCACGATGGCGTTTTGCTTTCAGCTGGGTCTGCGTCACTGAAGTCTGTCTTGTTTGTCTCCATCTGATATTTGCGCACTTGTTCTCTTCGCGTACGCGCCGTCTATTCAATATAGTCGTTTCGGATGCGTTTTTCCTCCTTTGCATTAATGATTTATTTTTACTCAGTAACGGATGTGGTTTAAAATGTAAGTACAATACTTCAATCAAAATGTACTTAAGTAAAAGTAAAATTACAGTACTTAAAAAGTAGAAGTACACAGAAAAACTACTCAATTGTCTGGTTATAATGCTACTCTGTGTGTTTTTGCTGAGACACTTGTTGCACACTGCAATAAAATAGATCAGTATTAGGCATGGTAAAACATGGTACTCGCGGTAAATCAAGAAAATGAGATTTAAACAATAAGAGCATAACAATGATTCGTTTTCTGTCAATGAATGTAACCAAACAGTTGCTCACCTGTCTAATAAAACACAATATATTAAAGTGTTTCCATGGTTTCAACAAAATAAAAATAAAAAAGACGAGGGTAACGCAGGTTTGATGGCATTGACAGGTAATGCATGGGCACGGTCCGTGTCCTGGTTAAAATGGCTTATTTCTCTGGATTTAAACATTCTTGGAAACATTTAGGATAGTTTAAGCACTCAAGTCAACAATAACATTTCTCTAGTGGTTTTTGGATATTTCAATCCAAAAATCTTACATATTGTGCCTTTAATGAGTCTTTTTAGTATCAACTCATCTTGGCCGCATGTAGCTACCATAAACATTAGTTTTCAAATTTGACATACCAGTAACAGAAAGAACTGCATTTCAATCACCCATTGAAAGTGACCAACAACAGTTCTCTTAATCCAATATGGCGTTTACCTCAATGTATGGAATGATTTTACAGGAGAATTCCCCAAGGAGCCAATCCTTAGTGAGTTCATGGAATATAACAAGTGGCAAGCAGAAAAAGAGGATGACAAAATCCCACAGGGCGAGGTTGGCCAGCAAGGAGTTTGAAATGCTTCTCATGTAGTAATTGTGGCAGACTATGCACATGATTGCTATATTCCCAACAATCCCCACAGTGAAAATGATGATGGAGAAGCACATGACAGCATATGCACCATACGATTCACCTGTCACGGGGTAAAATGGATTCTTCACCCCTGGGGTTTTTGATCGTGTGTTAAAGGGAATGAAAGGAGTGAAGACTTCCTCATATTCCTCCACAGGTGAGGTGCCCCATTCAGGAACAGACGTGACATCAGTAGGAAAGTCTGTAGGCTGGATCTGTGCTACAGGCTTCGGCAGAGACTCCACGCGCTCAAGTTCATTCTCGGGAGATTCGATGATGGTTTGATTCCTCTCGGGTTCATTTTCCATTTCCGTTGCTCTTTCTCGTCGACGATAACGGCGTATTACGCCAATTCCGCTGTTTACTCCCCTCAGAAATGAGTTTTTGCTGCTATATTGGTCCATTAAATAAGTTTTTTCGTACTTCTGTCTGGAAGATGCGCTCACCATTAAATCTATTGTAGTAACGTTACTGTCCGATGAAAACACATCTGTAGTTTCCTTGCTTGCTTCATAACGGATTTTATTTAACTTTACACGGCGTTCATGACTGTATCTGTTGGCTTTACGCACGTTATAGGATGAAACTATTTTTGACGTTAAACCAGTCGTTGTATTGCCACTAGCGAGGATTACTGAGAGTTCACAACAAATGAGCAAACAAAATAACGTTACAGTTAAAAATTGCATTTCCATTGCGTATTCCAGTAAGTAGTATCCAAACCTGATAAATCCAGTATTTTAAGGCGTAGTTGTAGAAAAAACATCAAGCTTCGTCTCACTCAATGGTCTCTCGTTTAGATGAACATCGCTAGTTTCCATGTTTCAATAACAGGAGTAATTTAGTAACGTTATATTTTAACAGCAAAATTGTGAGAAATACTTGGTCAAACAGGTGTTTAACCAAACAAAACAAAACTGGTTGAAGCCTTTGAACCTCAGAGATATTCCCAAGCGTTTCGTACAAGAGGAAAAACACACGTCAAGGAAAGAGCATCCAGCATCTCGATAAAGTGAAAGTCCGTTTATGATCTCCTGATGCTTCTCTGATATGAAGCTCTGTCTGTCTCAGGGAGGCGCCGCGTTCGCAGATGCAACACAGCGAACGCGCCACCTAGTGGACTGAAACAGAACGACATTCTGTTTCTAGCAACAACCACCTGCTGTCAATGCTCATCAGTTTCACTCCAGATGGCTTGTTAGCAATGCCACACACAGGTCCAAAGCACACAGAACAAGTAGTTATGTATTCTAAATAGAAATATACTTTATTGTATAGATTCATTAATTGATTGTGTTTGACCATAAAACATATTTACATTTTTTAAAGGGATAGTCGTTCCAAACCTGTATGAGTGTCTTTGTTCTGTTGAACACAAAAGAAGATATTTTAAAGAATGCTGGTAACCAGACAGTTGACAGAACCCATTGACTTCCATAGTATTTTTTTACTACAGTGGAAGTCGATGGGTGCTGTCAAAAAATCTTCTTTTGTATTCAACAGAACAAAACTAATAGAGGTTTCATTTTTGGGTGAACCTTCCCTTTAACACAAATCATTTCTGTCAACTCCCTTTTTCTTATTCTTTGCAGGTGCCCATCTATAATTTATTACTTTGAATCAAACTGTCTGTAAGTTAACTTCTCTATTCTTCTCTAATTTCTGTGTTAAAGATCTGGTAGCAAACTTTATTTATATTGTTGTCCTTTACAGTGTAGACAGAGAGGCAAAGATCCAGCCATGGACGTTTTTCTGCAAAAAAAACAAGACATTCTCTTACTTTACTGAAGAAGGAATGTACAAAAAAATCTTAGGAAATGAAATCTTTACCCAAACTGCTGTCTGTTGGTTGAATTGTGTCCATGATGGTCTGAATCTTGTCCTGCAAATCCTGACTGCCTGAAGCATCTAAAGCAGAAACATGGAAGAACTTCTCCTACAAAGAATAAAACGGAGACAGTCACTAAAGCCAATTTCAAGAGGAAATAGCGCCATCTGCTGATCAGGTAATGTACGGCATGTTTACCCTTTAGAGAGGAAGATTTAAGACATGAAGAGCCCTATTTTACCGTTCTAATCGCATGGTCTAAAGCGCACGGCACTTAGGGCGTGTTTAAATCCACTTTTGCTAATTTATCTGCGGGAAAAATGTTTGGCGCGTCAGGCGCATGGTCTAAAATGGTTGTCTCTAGTCTCTTAATAAGCCATGGGTGTGTTTTAGGCGTAATGTGCAATAAACCAATCAGAGTCTCCCATTCCCTTTAAAAGCCAGTTGCGCTCGCACAATGGTGGATTGCTATTTACATGGTGGAATATAAACACCCTCAACCTGACGAGTCGGTTTACATGAACATGTGTGTTTTTACATGATTGGTTAAATAAGTAGCCAATTTCATTCGTCATTACTGCAAATAGGAAATTCTGATAGATGCAATGACTATCCATTATGACATGTAGGCATTTTTATCTTTACAAATGTCTTTTACATTGTAATCCTTTTATTTTTAATATTTGGCATGTCTGTGTGCTGCTACGCGTCCCTGTGTGTGTAATAAGCAGCGTAATAAGCAGGTATAGCCGCATATTACTAACGCGCTCTTTAAATAACACAAAAAATACTGCGCTATTGACTTTAGACCAGGTTTTTGTTGGTCAATGGCACAGTTGTTTTCAGTTGCCTCAAAAATAGCAACGCGGCAATAATGCGCCTGAACACACCTCGTTTTCAGACCAGCTCGTCCATGGGCGAACAGATGGGTGTGAGTACATTTGCTGTGGCGCTGGACGTGAAAAAGATAACTGCGTCAGGCTGAAACTAGCAAAATACACTTGAGTCACGCCTGGCGCCGTATTGCGCCGGATGTATGATAGGGCCCTTAGTGACCTTCTGTTCACTTAAAATGTTTTCCAAGTAGTTTTTTTTGTTTTCCTACTTTTAATGAAAAAAGGAGATTTTACACTAAAGGCAAACATGTGCACTTGATATACTCACAGCGTTCTCCCAAAGCAGAGCCTCTAATGTGTCCGTCCCGTCGTCCAGTTCAAACTGGATTAACAATCCGTACTGCATCAGCTGAACTCCCAGAGCTGTGTGACAGAAACACAGATCTGCCTAAATATATGCGGCTGAAGTGTCCAAATTCTTCATAGGACAACAGTGTGACAAGAGACGTTCATCAGACAGACATCTGCTGCTGGCGACTAACAACCAACTATTATTGACCAAACAACTCTTGCTTGTGTACTGCATGTTCATTTTTTGTTCTTCCTTGTCGTTCATCATCTTCACTTTATTTTTCATATTTATTATACTTTGGAAACTAACTCTAACCAATCATTTACAACTGGGGATTCTTGCCTCATCCTATTTTTGTTATTGCTTTAAGCGCTGTAATTCCCAATATTAGAAATAAATAGATCTCATAACACAGGTCCTATACCCAAGATAATATTTTGCATCTTTACTATATTACTATGGTTTGTTAAAAAATCATTCTATTATCTAATTACTTATGTCCAATATTGTCCTATTATTTTACAAATGTAATAAATGTGCTTTAAATACACCACAGCCTCTCCAGCATGCTAAATGATTACATTTAGATGACGTTTTCCCTCTTTTCATGCGCCAGTCAGAACTAAAAATGTTGTTTCAATTCATGAATTGAAAATGAGGAAGCAAACACGATGCAAAATTGAAATTTTATTATGATGAAGAATCAAAAAATGATGAAAAATATACATAAATTAATGCATTATAGAGTGCATTTAAAAATTTGATTTAATAATACATTAGGTTTTCCTGCATCAATGAATCATAAACCTATAGACATTTGTTCTTAGTTTATATTCTATATAAACTATGTACATTTCTCATACTTCTTTATACATTTCCTTTCACTGACTAAATTAGTAATTTATTATATTATATAACCGCTATATAAACATAATAAGCATAATTAGTCCAAAATGATTTTTTGAGAAAGTACCTTTAGCAACCGCCTGTTCATCCCAGGTCTCCACTCCAGCAAACACAGGGTTTTCAAACGTGTTCAGAGAGCACTGCTTACACCTGAGACACGCACACAAATATCCATTTAACGAAATACAGACATGATCGGATCCTTCTCTGGGGTTTGTCACATGATAAGAAATGTATACAGTGAATATCAGGGAAGTTTACAATGAAGTATGCAGGCCTATCCTCTTACCCGTAATATCTTTTGTCTCCAGAGAACAAGAAAGGAGCTGTGAGATCCATCAGGGTCATCCTGCCGTTCTCTGATCTCACAGGAACCAGGTTTTTGTAATCGCATGACAACGCACAAATCTCATCCAGCGTCGTTCCTGCAGAGACAAAGCTATATTTTTAAACTACTGTCAAATATATATATATATATATATATATATATATTACAAAAGCTTTTCTTTTGTTGTTGGACGCACCCTCAATGAATATCAGCTGCATGTGAGTGCTTTGCCCCACCATGTCTCTGGATATGTGCATTGAGATGGTTCTGCCGGGTTCTCTAGTGCTCGCTGATGAAGTGGCGGCCCACTGCTCATCGCAAGGTTGGTTCTCTCTCGCAGACTCCCGAAAGACTTTAGCAACAGCGCTGTCATCGGGAACGTCTATCCTGTCGCATACAAAAAACATTTTTATTTTCCTATCTTTCGTTTTGATCATGCTTTAAAAAAAAATGAGTGCAATGAGTATTATACAAATTAAACAGTACAATTATGCATCAAAGTGCCCCTATTATGCCATTTTAAAGGCTCCTAATTTTGTTTTGTAGGTCCCCAACAATTGGTTTACATGTATCCAAGATCAAAAAACACTGTTTTCATATACATTGGAGTATCACATCTTTTCTTACAGTATCTGAAACGGTTCGATAAAAGATCACATCTCACTAAACCCCTCCTCCGAAAGCCTACTCTGCTCTGGGCGGTCAGATGACCCAGGCTGCGTTCAGCCCTGTCAAAACGTTGAAAAACATATTTTAAACGGAAATGGTGGTGTGCTGAAGACCCTGTTCTGATAAAGCAACAGTTGCAGCTGAGAAGGCCATTCTTTGTAGCCTGACGTGGTTATACTCAGTTCTAGTCAGAATATGAGTCTGATACTGCTCCATTGGGCTGTGATTATTGGGGCGTGTTTCAACCGAACCAGGAAAGACCTCAATAAAAGGATAGATGTGCAACCAATCAGAGCAACGAAGTAAATTACATATGTTGAGTGACGCATAGTAGTGGGAAGTTCGGATCATTTTACGGACTCAGATCTATGAATCTCGTTCAGCAAAATAAACAAATCTTTTTACAAAGTAATTTAGTTAACTTCAGCAGATTTCAAATGTCACATGTTAAATTCCCTAACACATCTAGTACTTATGCAAACATTGGCTTATAATTAATTTTTTGTTCCAAATGTGATCAGTGCAGCCAAGGCCAAGCTTTAAGAAATGATTCATCAATTGCTTAGCTGGGTCTTCAGGCTATGCAGTCTGTTAGTTAACCTCACCTCCGAATCCCAGTCGTTCTTTCTCTTGTCACTTCACATTTAATCATGTCTGTTCCCTGGAAAGATTAGTAATGTTACACCTCTCCTGTCTTCGGCTTTGAGTCGTTAGTTCCGTCATCAGTGTCTGATCTGAGCCGTGACAGCCCAATAAGCAATGCATGCAGTCCCGAAAAAGAACGAATCGTTCATGAACGAACTGCACGCACGCTGGAAGAAGTAGAAGAAGATGAGTGTAAACGATCTTTGCCGATGTCGTAAAAAATTTTTTTTAAGGATACACAGAGTATTACTAACACAATCATCATTTTTGAGAGAAATAGTAAAGGGGAATGCATATACGAACAAGTTCTCCGTTTAGGGTTAGAACAAACTCAACCCAAAGCGCTCTTTGGTGACGTGGATAATTACATTTCGTTATCTGTCCATCATCGTATAAAGCCCGCCCTGACAATTTGACTGGTCCGAACAGTTTCCGAACAGTTTGCCCGACCTCAAATGTTGTGGGAGGGGCTAAATTCGGCTGCATCCAGGCTAAATTCTTTGGGTTCTTTTTGAAGAATTTTTGGAGGCTGTTGAAATCAGTATAAATACGTGTTTAATACTGCAAAATACGCACAATGTTACAGTCACTGCCCTTGCCATTCCGAATAAAAGAAAACATCCCAATCAAGTGAAGGGATTTGTGAAAACTGTGGTTCCTAATTATTGTGATCCAACATCTGCCTCACATTTCAAGATGAAGAGACAAACATTTCAGTCGAAGGACAATCAACTTCTTACCTCCGAGACTGTGTTATGATCTATATGACCTTATTATTTTTATTGTGAGTATTAGGCTTTTCATTATTGCTGATCACTGTTGTTGTGCTATGATATTTTAATATTTACCATTATATAATCAGAGGAGTTAAGTTTATGAAAGTGTCACTGCACAATACAATAGCAAAATATATAAATATGTATAGTATTTTTATGTCTAGCTGGTCAGATGGCCCAGTCTGTTGTGATTGGTCTAATCTGCTCGGATTGGTCAAATGGCCTAGTCTGTGGTGATTGTTCTTCTCTGCTCTGATTGGTCAGATGGCCCAGTCTGTTGTGATTGGCCTTTCTTGCAGTGTGCAATATTCAAAAAAGCATAAATAGGGACACTTTAAACGAACAATTAAGTATAAATTAAACCTTCTCAGTATTCTTTTCAAGAATGCGAGTCAAGAGCAGGTTGCAATAAGCATCAGACTCACATTGTTTTACACTTGGAGCAGAAGAGCTTCAGGCACTGGTATAACTGCTGAGGATGGTACTTCTTCACCCGGGCTCGGACGTGACATGACAGCGGTGGTGTGGAGCGCTTCACCCGGGCCAGTGTGAGCTGCTGCGTGTTGTGCTCACATGTCCGCACTGAACAATCACATGTTAAAACGATTTAAAAAACATTATGTGCACGGATAAATAATTTATAATAAATACAGCAATATTCTATTAAAAAATTGTAATTATCAATTTAGATTTCATGTTGATTGACACATTGAGTTGAATGTAGAAACATTGTGGCACAAAATGGCGACTTCACTGTAAGGGGAGCTGCAGTTTATGTAGATCGAAATGGCTCATTCTAAGGTAATTAAAACATAATAGTTCATTATGTAAGGTCTTTATACACCATTGAAAACATGTATTTTATATCGCACTTCTGTCAATAGATGCACATAAATTCTACACACTGCACCTTTAACATTTCTCAGTGCCATTTATTAATCCAATGTTGTGGAGTTTTTTACCTGTATAAGAAGGTCCTTCTCCATCTGAAACAAAAACAATAACATATTTAATCATTAAAGCTAATTTTTATTATTATTACTGTTTTTATTGTTAATACTATTTATAAGTATTACCTAGGGGTGTGCCATGAGATCTCACGAGAGAATGTGACGACATTTCTCGTAGAGTGAAAAGCTGTCTCGCGATATCATCATGACAGAGAATGAGGGTGAAATTAGCATGGAATATGCACCACTACTTTTACGTTTTGCTTTTGTTTTTTTATAGAAATAAAAACATTTAATTCAGTTGGATAACAATTGTTTCAACTGTAAACTATTGTAAACGTCTGCTCTGCGCATCCAGCACAAGCTGCAGCAGGGTTGCGCACAGTGCAGCAGGAATCTGTTCAGCAGGAGCACAGTTCACTGGTCACGTGACGACAGTAAGGTGAGATGACTGACAAGAAAGACCATGTCGGAGGATTCGTTGCGCAACAGAGGCTAAAACCGAAAAGTACATTTCGATTTTTTACGAGTACGCGAACGGATGTGCACAGTCGATTGCACAGACTTGCAATACTTCTTTTGACTCATACGCATGCACAGGTGTTCAACGCATGCACAGTTTTGAGCAATCTCTCTGCACGAGTTACAACCCATGTAAATACTGAAAAACTAATTTAATGCGCCTGTGCAACCTGCGCATACAAAGTATCTGGCAGTGTGTGTACTCTCCTAATGATGAAATTCACGCAACGCACACTGTACACTGACCCTCGCATACGTATAAAAACTGAAGTATTCATTGGTCTATAGCGTCTGATAAATGTCTTATTTTGTAGAATGTGCACTTGGCACTGCCGCTCCCTATACACAAAGTACATGTGATCGCGAATCGAAAGGGAAAGTAAACGTGAGCTCCCTGATGCACGCAAATTAGGCAACATACAAATATCAAAGCTATCTTAGGCTGGGCTGTGTAGTTGTAACCACCTCTTAGCTGTTGTCTGTTTGCACTTTGAATATTGAGAGAGTACTTTGATTATGGTTGCTTATTGTTTGCACTTAAGACTAAGACATTTTTTGTTGTTGTTGTTATTTATACTGTTTTTATTTCTATGTTCTATACATGGACAGGAGTTGAATTAAGAGGTCACAGCCTCAGTCAGAAGTTCTGGAAGATCATAAATCATGTACAGTAGGAAATCGTTTGAAATCATCAAAGAAGCCAGTCAGTTGAGTTTGGTTGCAATGCTTGAGTATTGTTGTCTTTCAATAATTCACTCAGAAAGTAGAACTGAAATGACATTAATTACAAGATGATTAGTTAAAACAAAAAAAAGGACACCTATTATGCCCCTTTCAAAAGCCCTTTTTATCCTTGTTTTCGTATCGGCCCAGTTGCAGTCTTTTTTTTCTGTAGTCACTCCGAAGTCCGAAGTCTTTTGCATTTTACAACGGGTGAATCTCCAGTTGTCACTGGTGATTGTCGTTTGAACCTTTCTGGATCTGCCATCAAATTGAGAAGTTTAATTATATCAAGTTCCGTGAAAAAAGACTATAAATCTCAAACTACAGTATCCTCACACGCAATATAGCCTACTAGCCAGGACACCTTTATGTGTATAGATGTGACGTAATGATGCAAAGATATGCTCGAATTTCCCACGGAAATCCACCAGGTACCACTCAAATTAAAAACATTATTACAAGCTTACTGTTGTAAATCACGCTAACGTGAGCAGATCCTTTTGAACACTGGCTTGTTATGTACATGCTCAAAAATAAAGTTTGGATTATTTTTAACCCAAAACAATTACAGACTGCAGCTTTAATAAACATTTTGAAAATGCCAATGTTTAGGTTTGAGAAAAATTAGCTGTTTTCTGTGCATCAACTTTAAATGCAAATTAGCTGCTGCTCCCCACCCCAGAGGGTGAAGCTTTCACAGCCTGTGAACACGCGAATGAAAACTGAAACATGATAGATCTGTTTTTTTTGATGATCATCTCAATCGCGGACACGCTCACGTGACGTTGCAGTTCTTTATCAAACTGCATTTTTAAAGCCTTATCACTCTCAACTTGAGTGCGCACACACGATGCATGCGTACAGAGATCTGGATGTCGGCGCGTCCGTGAGTAGGCTATTTAACTAGACTAGTTCTCTTTCATGTGTTATTACAATTAAACTGTCAAATCACATGAAAACAGTTGGTTATGTATGTGCACATATGCAGCAAGCACAGAAATCCTGTGTGTACATTAGATCTGTGTAACGTTACTAAAGTGAAAGCAGTGTAATATACAGTACCTACTGCTATTTCTGCAGTTAATATGAATCAAACAATAAAGATAAACAGAAAATCACTCACTGCTCTTGACTGAATGAACTTTAGTAGCTTTAATCAGAACACATTTCTTACTTGAATGCTGCTGTTAATCGCTGTGGCGAGGAGATAAACATTGCCGACTGTGTACTGCTTTCTGAGGGCGGGCTCTACGCTAATACGGCAGTGTCCATCAACACTCGTGGGCGGGGCCTGTGAAATGTAACTTCACATTCCCAGGAATCTGCAAACGGCTTGTTCTGAGACACTGTTTATGATTTATGGAGATTAAAAAAAAGGAGTGGGTGGATTTTTACCATTATAGGGTGATTGTGCACACACACTGCCAACCCACATTTATGTTCAAAAACCTTATAAAAGTGTAATTTGCATAATAGGTGCCCTTAAAAAAAAATGCTGCGAAAAAAATCTCATCTTGTGAGCAAAGTGTCTCATCACACCCCTAGTATTACCGTTTAATACTGTGATAGAGAAAAAGCTTTGAGAAGTCATTAAAACCTAGTAATATATAATATATTTGTACCTGGTTCTTCATCAATTGGCAAGACTAGAAGAAAAATAAGCATATACAGATGAAGGCCAGCTGAGCATGACACAAAACCGGATATAAATTGGAAAGCAAAAGAGGCAGCACCAACCTACAGCCTCCGGCGGTGTGTACCAAATGTCCAGTAACGTGCCATCATTTACTTCATCATACTCATCCAGATGGACATGATTCTCTAGCACACTGAATGTTGATCAGTAGAGAGAGAGATAGAGAGAAAGAAGAAAAGAAAGCGACATGAAGGGAGAATGTCAGGTAGACAGCTAAGGGACCACAGAAGTTATTTTATAATGAAAATGAATTTGACTTATAGCGTCTCATTTAATTTGCCATCAACATTCTCATGACTTCAGCAAATTCTTATATATCCAGACTGTACACCACCACCATTCAAAAGTATGACTTCTGAAGTAACACTGAGACTAAATAAAGCCAAATAGCACCATTTTACATCACTAATCAAATTTGTCACACAGATAATATATTTTTTTTTAATAGAAAAAAAAGGCATTTTCAGTGGTCTTCAGACTCGCCTCTTGAGGGACTGTAGATCAGGGCTCTCTGCAGGAAGGCTGCGTAAACCTCGTCCATATGTCGTCCCCCCATGAAGGTGGAAACAGAGATGTTCAGGTTGATCTGGCTGCTGGTCCGGATCTCTCTGAAGAAGCGAACGGAGATTGTAGAACCGCAGGAACGTGCCGGGCTGAACGCAAACACAAACATGTTTTTAGTACGACATCAGTTCCTTCACTCTTAAAGACTGATGAACCTGGAAATTCTACAAGTACGAGCTGTTCTTTTCACGTCCTGCCAGATTTTCTCTACAGGATTCAAGTCGCGACTTTGATTATACCACTTTAATACGGCTAAATATTTGCAACGCTTTCCAAACTGCTATATCTGAACTTTCCCCTCAGCTGTTTTGGAAAATTTCTTTGATGCAACATCCTGTACCTGTAGAAGTTTAAAAGTGGCCACTTAACTCTATATATAAAGCCTGTCTGTGTTCAGTCTCCTAAAACGAATTACCAACTAAAATGTAGCCGTTTCCAGCCTACAGGGGCAATTACTTTCACAGGGGCTTCTCCTATTAAATAATGACTTAGTTTGTCAGGTTAAAATTTAATTTGAAGATTTGAAACCATTCAGAGAGAAATACGCAGCTAAAGAGAGAATCAGGATGGAGTAAATATTTGTTCACAGTACTAAACAACTAACTAAATCCACCACCTGTCCTTTTAAAAGTTTCTTATCCTCACCAAGACTGCATTTATTTATTAAAATACTGTAAAAACAATACTGTGAAAAATCACATGTGAAAATGTTTAATGTTTTTATTATTATGGAATTTTTTTTCTTTTCTTCAGGATTCATTGATAAATAGAAATTCCAAAAGATATCCAAAGCATTTATTTGAAATATAAATCTTTTCTAAGATTATAAAAGTTTTCTTAAGATTATTAATTTCTTTGGGGGGAAAAGAATTTGAAAATTCCATCTCGTCTTGTATTATACACATAACTTACACTTCAAAAATAAAATAATAAATATGATCTATACTTGGACCATTTTTTTGTACTTAAATTAATAAACGTAACAATGCTCAATTATCAGTCCAGCAGGGGGAGCTACGGCTCTAGAGTTGAGCAATAGAGTCCCAGCATTACAATAAGATGGAAAGACGAAACACAGTCGGTCCCCTGAGATCACTATGAGCAACATGAATACAGACAGAGACCCAGAATCACTTAATGAACTCTTATGCAACAAGACTGTCTTCATGTGGACTTTAAATAGATAAGAAGTGGATATGATATCAAAACACCTCTTAATAGACTGTGCCAGATTTCTGTTCTGCATTTATAATCAGATTCTGGGAGTCCTCCTACAGCTGTACACTTTTGACGTTATCTTTGGGGTTTCGGGCGAAAGCCATTTCTTTGTTTATCTGATTTTACCTCCTAGACTCTGTTTGTACAGAGATTTGAAGTAAGCCTTAGTGCTGGCATTCACAACTGGTTGGATGCATTGTAGCCCCTAGACAGTGCTTCTATATAGCCTAAAAATCCCTTATGAAGGAGCTAAAAAATAAATTGAACAAACTGAACAGTAGCATCAATTATTCTGCATCAATATTTGATTGAAACAGACTTATTCCTTAAAGAGAACAAGGTAGGTAACCATATTCTGAGAAAACAGGCTTGTTTTCCATGAGTGCAAATTTGATTCAGCTCATTACCATCTAGCTGACAACTAAAAACTGGGGTGTGAGATTGGAGCTAAAAAGAGAACTTGGAGTGTGGCTTGATAAAGTTGGCCTTGAAGAAATGTGGTTGGATCCACTGAGAGAACCAAATGTTTTCCCATCCAACAGCAAAAACAGGCAATAAACTCCCAGACCAATGCTTTCTTCTGCTGGACAAACACCCAGACAAGATTTGAACACCACAATGCAAGTCTGTGCCACCATAATTTACAAAACAACCTTGAGATGTAAGTGATATACAGTTATTTGTATTCATCTGGTCATGAACAAAAATAAAATGGATACACTGTGCAATTTTATTACAGCCATTGTCACCACCAACATCACTTTCTGAATTTGAATACTCTTAAAAATAAACCTCCCAAAAGAGTTTTTTTGCAGCGATGCCATCAGTTTTTGGTTCCACAAAGAATCTCTCAGTGAACAGTTATCCGTGTTTTTTCTTAGTCTGAACAACATTTTAATAATTTAAAGAACTTTCTGCTGTAAAGAACATTTAATGCAGTGGAAATGTTCCATGTAAAAGGTTCTTCATTGAACCAGAGATCCCAATGAAGAACCTTTATTTTTTTAAGAGTGTATAAAGCAAGTTAAAAAATGTTAAATCAGTCCATATTTACTCACCATCATGATGGTAAAACTAATGTATATCAATCAGCCTCTAGTTTGTACTAATACATCACTGACAATAGTTGCTTTACTGAAATACTGGTTACTGGCAAAAATCAATTAGGACTGTTGCATAGAAGTTCAGATTGACATAATTATTCTTACAAGTTCAGAATATGCTGTGTTGTTTGGAACATTCTTTAATTGAGTATGTACCTACAGTATTACGGTTTATTCTATTTGGCATTTATTATCAGTATTTTAGTTATACTAATTGCAAAACATTTTCATGGACAATATTTTCACTATTTTACTTTAAAATGAATGAAAACTTTAAAATCATTGATTTTAAAATCATTTGGACATTTCCCCAACGAAGTTACCATCTAAATCTCTTTCCACTTGGAAGACAAAAGGAAAAAAAGATATACATATGTCACCCACACGTGTCTCGTCATATCCATAAATAGAGAAAAGTTAGTTGTCACAAAGACTGAGACAGGTTGACATGGAGCAGCTAAGTTTCAAACCTCTGAGGAATCCCCTGTTTTAAACAAACGCTGAACAGAGGACAGTCTGCTGGCAAAAACATTTTGCGAAAATACAATTCATAGGACGTTTGTAATAAAACAAGAATCAACACTAGCTTTTCAGAGATGGGTGAGGGATTTGAAATGTTGTAAAAGCGACGAGGAGATGCCATTTTGGTAATACTTTAGAATAATGGTCATTAGTTAACATGAACTAATAATAAACTACACTTATAAAGCATTTATTTATCTTTGTTAATTTCAACATTTACAAATACATTATTAAAATCTTGTTAACATTAGTTAATGCACCATGAACTAACATGAACAGCTGTATTTTTATGAACTAACGTTAACAAATATGAACAAATACAGTAACACATGTAGGCTACTGCTCATGGTTAGTTCATGTTAGTTAATACATTAACTAATGACCATTATTTTAAAGTGTTACCACCATTTTTATTACTTAACATGAGTAAGGTATTTTACTGAACAGATACATTTCCATATGTAGCTCTCTAACAGAGTTCATTGTAATCATCATCTATTGTGAAGGGTCATTTCATTATGATTGCTGTAGTGCTAAAATGTATTTAAGTATCGTGTCTATTAATGGGTATAGCAACAGCAACGTCTTCAGACATCTTGAGATCCTTTCTGTCTAAACTGGTTACATCTCTTAAGCCTAGTAGGGATGTTTTACGAACAGAAGAATAATCATATTAATCTGCACAGTCACACAGAGCTGAAGCATAACCAAAACAATGTTCTTTTGCAAAATACATGTAGTTCTGTTTTTTTAACCGAGGGCCAAAAGTTACATACAGTGCATCCGGAAAGTATTCACAGCGCTTCACTTTTTCCACATTTTATGTTACAGCCTTTAGTTCAATTAATTATTTTCCTCAAAATTACACAAACAGTATCCCATCATGACAACATGAAAGAAGTTTGTTTGAAATATTTGCACATTTATTGATAACATGCACACAAGAATTTACAGCCTTTGCCATGACACTCAAAATTGAGCTCAGGTGCATCCTGTGCCCACTGATCATCCTTGAGATGTTTCTACAAATGGATTGGAATCTACCTGTTGGAAAGGCACACACTTGTCTATATAAGGTCCAACAGTTAACAGTGCATGTCAGAGCACAAGCTAAGCCATGAAGTCCAAGGAATTGTCTGTAGACCTCCGAGACAGGATTTTACTGAGGCACAGATCTGGGGAAGGGTAAAGAAAATTTTCTGCAGAATTGAAGGTGCCAATGTGCAGAGTGGCCTCCATCATCCATAAATGGAAGAAGTTTTGAACTACCAGGACTCTTCCTAAAGCTAGCCGCCCGACCGAACCGAACAATCGGGGGAGAAGGGCCTTCGTCAGAGAGGTGACCAAGAACCCGATGGTAACTCTGACAGAGCTGGTGGTGGGAGCATCATGCTTTGGGGATGTAGTCAGGAGTAGTCAGGATTGAGGGGAACATAAATGCAGCAATGAACAGAGACATTCTTACTGAAAACCTGCTCCAGAGTGCTCTGGACCTCAGACAGGGGGCTAAGGTTTATCTTCCATCAGGACAATCACCCTAAGCACACATAGATAACTAAGATAACAAAAGGTGTGGCTATGGGACATTTCCGTGTATGTCCTTGAGTGGCCAGCCGAAGCCCAGACTTGAACATCTCTGAACAGATCTGAAAATGGCTGTTCACCGACACTCCAAATCCAACCTGATGGAGCTTGAAAGGTCCTGCAATGAAGATAGGGAGAAACTGCCCAAAAATAGGTGTGCTAAGCTTATTGTTATTGTATTGTTTGTAGAGTTTTGAGGAAAATAATGAATTGAATCCATTTTGGAATAAGGCAGTAAAATAACAAAATGTGGAAAAAGTGAAGTGTTGTGAATACTCTCCAGATTCACTGTAGTGTATCTTTAAACAGTTATTCACTGACAATTTTCCATCATTGATGTCAATGACGATTGGTCAACACATCTGTTTCTCTCAGACAAAGCTATTGAGCGAATTCAGAAGACTTGGAGCATAGCGCACAAAGTTGCATGGACCACTGTTATGACACATTTGTGTTGCTTGTAAGTCACAATCCCAACTCACATATATTATATGGAAAATAAGCTCCGATGAGAATCTATGGCTTTGCAGAAAAAAGGTCACAGGTTTGGAATGATATGAGAATGCATATGTTGTCAATTAAAATGTTTGGATGTACTATTCCTACATCCCATCAGGCTTGTAACATTTTCCTTGAGAAATAACTAAGAACATAAAGCCATTGGTAGAGACAAATCTACATATACTTGGTATTCTCCTACTCGAGCTCACTGCACGCTTGGCTACGCACAGCAGGGGAGGGAGCCGGGCTGCTCGGCACAGGTGTGTATTTGCTGGCGTGAAGCTCCTTTGAACGGTGCTGGCGAGGGCAGCAGGAAAACTGCAACGTTCCTCAACTCTCTTATCCTACATGGAAAATTCCATTAGCCCAAGCTTTGTTGATGTGTGTGGCTGGATAGCACAAACCTTGTCCGGACCCTCATCTATATGGAAAAACGAATGCGGCCGGGGAAGCACGCTCCGTAAACAAGAAAAGATGCCTTTCATGAAAACAAAACCATTTCCGTAACATGCGCTTGTGAGAATGAACAAATACAGGCAAAGCGCACACTTGAGGAAGTATTTTGTGAAGACATCAAAAAATAATTCAAAACCCATGAGGTTACAGCCTAAAAAAATTACATATATGAAATAGATATTAAAAAGGCAACACACTAAAAAACATATGGCACTGACCAGATGGGTGAAAAAAAGTTTTGTTTAGCAACATAATGAAGTGTTTCATGACCAGAAGAACATACACGTGGCTCATCCATCAATATGAATGCAACGTAACACACAATACATTACAAAATGGCCAATGCGACAACCAAAAAATTGTGGTTCAATATAATTTTAACCCTCTATGGACAGCATGCACCATATAAAATCCTTGTACCTCAGTGTGATAGTTATACATTTATAACAAATGTCAAAATATATAAGAATATATATATATATATATATATATATATATATATATATATATATATATGTGTGTATATATATATATATATATATAATTCCAGTTCGATTATATATGAAACAAGTTTATATATATATATATATATATATATATATATATATATATATATATAATATATATATATATCAAAAATGTAAGTGTATTCTTGTGTGTGTGTTTGTAAAAAATTCCAGTTCGATTTTCTGATGATTTATTGGCATGAACTTTCGTGCACACTAGGCACAACAAGAATATCGGTGAGAAGCGCACACACCGGGACATTTGACTGCACATCGCATTTTTGACATGGTTGATTCTTCTTGCAATCGTAATGCAATTGACTATGGTCTACATTAAACCTTAAAATAAAAGGGTTATTGAGCGTTTACACAGTCCTGTAGCCTACAATAAAAGAGCCTGCACAGCGACAGGAAATAAAATTAACTAAAAAAACTCTGCCTACCTCAGCAGAGCATGTGCGGAGCTCCACTCATGAACTGCTCACCGGTAGGGGTGTGCGATATATATCGTCTGCGATAATATCGTAATTGTTGTTTTAACGATGTGCGATCTGACATTCTCGAGTATATCGAGCACGCATACACTACGTGATGTAGTTTTGTTGATTCGACTAGTGCGGGTGCGCTTTCACTGTGTGATTCTATTTATATCATAATATAGTTAATACGTTTTTCAAATGTGATATTGATTTTATGCAAGTTTAGCCTACTAAACAAGAAGTTAATATTAAGTGACATACAGTTTAGACCTCCATATTGCCTGTTTTTGCTCTGTTTTGAACTATTTTTCAGTGACGAAATAAAGACACAGCACTATGCGTCTCAGCAAAACACAGCTGTGTTTTCATACTGAACGAATCAGCTTTTTGAACGAATCAATTGAATCAATGATTCAATGACTAAGATAAATTAAGAGAGTCAAATGCTTCATTGCTTGAATGAATCAGCTGTTTGAATGAATCGGTTAAATCTCAATGACTCACTCATTAAACGTGACTTGCTGCCACCTACGGGCGGTTTTAGTTTCACAGGTAAAGTATCAATTTTAAATATTAATATTATTCAACATTTTATGTTTTAAACATCAAAACATTATTTATGCATAACTGCAGGTTATTAATTTGTCACTTCTGAGCTGTGTTAATGATCAAACAGTTAACAGGCTGTGTAAATTATCTAAATGCCACTTCAGATGCAGCTTCTGTTTTCTCTGCACTGCATAGATTAATTTTGTTGAAACTTATTTAATTTGATTGGTAACACAAATGATGTAAAAAAATAAAATAAATAAATAAATAAATAAATAAATAAATAAATAAAAAACTCTTAAGGTAAAAAAAAGATGAATTCTATCACTTTTGTGAAGTGACCACCACACAGAATATGAAGAATATCATAAACTTTAAGAGTCAGCTGACCTAAACCTGCCAAAGTACCAGCACAATAACACACTCAGCAAAATATTGTCTAATTATCGTAATCGAGAAAATCCCAGAGAATTTTTTTGTCAATATCGCACACCCCTACTCACAGGTAAAACGGCATCCGCTCAAATCCCGCTCTGACAGGAACTTTATCTGTACTGTAGTCTACTATACTTGTTGTAGCCATTAAAACATGCATTTAAGTTTTATATGTTAAATATAATTATATTTAATTAATAAAAAATATGAAATACAATTATATTATTTAAAAATTTTATTTGCCTACCTTGAATATGAAAATTGAACAGAACACATAAGATGGGAAATATGGGGGTCAGAAAATATTTTGACCACTTAAAGCATTTATTTAACGTGAATTTAATTTTTTTAAATTGTATCTTAATTTTAATCAATTGTTTTATCGACTAATTGCATTTATTTAATAATTAATAAGAAAATAGAGCATACAATGACATGTAGGCGATGGCGCCGCGTGAACGATGGCTTAAATTAACAGCTACTAGAAAAAAAGCTTTAGTTGGGGCAGCCATATAGCCATTTATTTCAGATTGACCTATATTTGATTCAGCATGTCACAAAGAGCATTTCGGGTTGAGCGTGCGGCACTGAGCTGAATGAGCTTCAGAAATTAACGGAATATTCAGAAAGGCGCTCTCCATTCTGGAGGAAATAGCATAATAGGCCTACTGCACATTCTTTCTATGCACACAGCAGTTGTCACAATATGACCTCATGTAAGTTTTAAAACATAATTCAACATATAAATAATACCTGTTAATAACTTTTTTATTAGTTTAATTTGTTTAAAAATAATAGTGTACATATTTGGTTAAAATAAATTCCCTATTTTCGTTTTCAAAACTTGTGTTGGTTGGTCCGAACGATTGTGCAATCGATTTTCGAACATAAAGTGACAGCCCTAGTGTATATGTTTTTTTTTCACACACGCGCACACACACCGATTAAGCTTAACATTATGACCAGTGAAGTGAATAACACTGATTATCTCTTCAAAGTTGGAAGCAGGAAAAACGGATAAGGATTTGAGCGAGTTTGACAAGGGCCAAATTGAAATGGCTAGACGGCAGATGCCTGGTCAGAGCATCTCCAAAACTGCAGCTCTTGTGGGGTGTTCCCGGTCTGCATTGGTCAGTTTCTATCAAAAGTGGTACAAGTAAGGAACAGTGGTGAACCGGCGACAGGGTCATGGGCGGCCAAGGCTCATTGATGCACGTGGGGAGTGAAGGCTGGCCCGTGTGGTCCGATCAAACAGACGAGCTACTGTAGCTCAAATTGCTCAAGAAGTTAATGCTGGTTCTGATAGAAAGGTGTCAGAATACACAGGTCATTTTATGGTCATTCATAATCCATTTTACTTCCATAATGTGGCATTCCTGAGAAAAAAAAAAAACTTAAATAGAAAGTCACTTGTAGTTACTATATTTTGATAATTATTCCAAAACACAAATAATTGGAATAATAATATGGTATAATGTGTACTATGAATGTAAATAGGGTACATTTTGATTTTGCGTTCACTTTAACCTTGAATTTTCCTTTGAAAAAGACTATATACTGCATATACTATTCATTATTGTACTCATAAAAGCATTGTGTTTTTTTATTCCTCTAGTCCAGGCTAGAATATGGTCTCCCAAGCCTAAAAAAGACTAGCTGTGCAGATTTCTGAAAGAGTCTGTATCTCTGCAGCTATTCTCTCTGCACTCGCTTCTCTTTTCAAAGACATGCTGCGTTTTGTCAGCAAATACTGTGCTTAAGACAGACCCTCCGTTGTCTGACAGCTGACAATTCCTGAAGTGCCCTACCACATGCTTGCACAAGTAACATTTAATAAGAATGGTTAGAATATTAATTTTTTTTTTTTTAATCGGTGTAGAATAATTTGGAGAATCAGGCGAAGACCAAAAATGTATTATTATCAATATTTTTCATATTATATTTCAAGCACAGAATACTGTCAGCATGGTATGTAAATTATATATATATTTCTAGAAGAATGCTTTACATTCCCTGCTGACAGTATTCTGTGCTTAATTGTTAGATACACTAATTAGATACAGTAATATTACAATTCTGGCCCAGTAACAATAATTATTTTAATGTTTTGAAAAATAAAACGCTAAACTAAAATGACTCATTTTAAATGCTACAAATTAATTTATGCACAATTAAAAAAAAGATTTTAGATTTGCAGACTAAACAGTATTAATTATTAGTGTTTTTAAAGCACGCATTGTTAGCAAAATGACAGCAAATAAAATCTGAGCACATTTACACTTTTAAAAATAAAGGTTCCAAAAATATATATTTTTTTGTTCCCCAAAGAACTTTTCTGTGATCAGTTCTTAAAAGAACAATGTTTTGCTTAATATAAAGAAAATTTTAACAAATAATAAATAAAAAAACGATTCCACTATAGATATTAAAAAAAATTGGTGCAGTGGAAATATGTCATAGATGTCAAAGGGCGCCAATGTGAGTGTGCACACCCATGTGTGCAAAACAGCAGGCGTAAAAGCGATATAAAAAACAAAAACAACAACCAGAAACTGTGTTAAAAACTGGCCGACCAATGAGATCGCCCACAGGGGGTTGGAATATGGTGCTGACATCTTGCGCAGATTTGGGACTGAGTCTGCGCAGTAGTGATGTCGGGACCGGAATCTACGCAGCAGAGAGCAGGATGTAGAGGCGCGTTATCAAAAGCCCACCCACACTCTCACAGTCAGTGTGAAATAAACAGTTATGGAAATCTAGAAATGAAAGCTAAAGCTCCAATCTCCTCCCTAAAAAAAGACCTCAATGACAACTTCACTCAGAGAAGCCGTCAATCTCAACTGTCAATCATGACCAGCCACCTGGGGGCGATCGAGGCTTCAGTTTCTGAGAGGAGTGCTACAGGCTTGGGTTGAAGTTACAGTAAAACACTACTTGGTGGTCCTCAAGGACAAAACAGTCTTGCTTAGCACACATTGATACGACGAAGAGGAAGCATGTAGACAAAGAAGAAGATGAGCTGCTAATGCTGCTTGGGTGTGAACACAAAGACGCGTCGAAAGACATCTCGAAAAATGCTGGCGAAATTGTCTCGTTGTACATTTTGCTTATGTATATGTTTTTGCACATCAGCATTTCAAAGATCTCAGACTATTGCAGAACAAACATCTTATGATGCCAACAACAAAAGCCATGAAACTTCATTCACATCCTAATGAACACACACACACACACTCACACTCTCTCTCTCTCTCTCTCTCAATGGATAAGTGTCATATGCTGGCTGTCTGAAGCGATTACAGGCAGGGGCCGTCTGGGTGTTAAGTTAACCCAGGTGCTTGATTTCTCTCTCACTATGAATAATTGATAGTCACATGTGTATAGAGGCAGGATGTCACAGTATACTGCATCAGCTCTAGCCATGCTGCAGGTGCTCACATTCATTTAGGATGTTCTAAGCAGATCGGACACCCTTTCCTTGAAATCCAAGTGGTCAGAGGAGCCGCATTTGAGATGCATATTAGTACCAGGTATAAACAGCAATGTGTCTCGCCAAATGCAAAATCTTAATACCAGGCTATCATGGGGGCCTATGATAATCTGGTCCCATAGCTCAGGCCTCTCCTCCATTGTAACTCTTGTGATTTATTCAACTGTTTTAGAATTCATTAACATCTCTTAGAAATGTAATATCTAAGCTGCACAATTTGAGGTATCCCACATGCCTGTAGCGCAAAATGGTGTGGGACGAGTTATGCCTTGAATTGTAATATAGGATTAGAGGATTTGAAAAAATCTGAAGTAAAAGTAGTAGTAAAAGTGATTCTTGCTCTCCGTATTGGACATGTGCAGGCGTCTGGCACTGCTTTAATCTCTATTATTATTGTATGAGGCATCCATTTCTAGTTTAAAGTCGAGATGGCCTGGGACTCAGATGATGCAAATGGCCCAAAAAGCATGCAAGAGAGACAATTTCACAAGACAGAAAGGGAAGACCAATAGGCGTTCCCTCAGTGTTATCAGAGATTCCTCAAGAAGTTCCAGTGGGGAAAAACCCACAGTAGTAATTCTAACGCTGACTAAAATAGGTCTTTATGTGCTTGATGCCACAAAGAATGATGAACAAAAAGTCAAAACAGTCCCAATTTATTGTCGTTAAATTGGAACCGTCCTGCAGATTTGTAATAAAACAGAATAATATACTGTATGTCACCTTTAATGTGTGCCCCGCTAGACCTATATGAAATGTGGAGGGTGAGTGATATATGATGCAAGTGTGTGTGCAGACCCCCACATTGAAGGACCCCATTCACCATGACAGCCGTATTGATTTGGCCTTCTCTCTCCTCTCTCATAAAGTTATCTCTCTCAGACCACTTAATCCTAATGGCTGGCTTTATTCGCCTTTTCTCCCTCCTCAACACTGAGCTCAAGCAATTTCACACAATATTAGAGACGATTTGGTCCAGGATAATGATAATGGTGGGGAAATATTCTGACTCAATGCAATCTTTAGTGGATAAATTGCATTTTTGATCATTGGGGATTAAGTTACCAAAAAAAAGAAAAGTATTTTCCTTTAACATTTTCATTATCTGTGTATTTTACTGATACTTTGATTATTAAATACCCTACAAATCCATTGTCCAATTTCCGATTGTCTAAGGCTGTGGTTCACACAACAAGACCACAAACATGACGATAAGAAACCATTGATTTAAACATTTTTTTTCCTCTAGTGTGTGGAGCGCCGACGTGACCAGGAAAGACCACCACACACTAACAGGTTCCATTCACAAACAACCAGAGTCCCGCCTGTAAACGCGGTAAATCTCGCAAAATCTCTTGCTGTCAAACTTGACTTTATAGTAAGCAAACATGGCTGATGACGAGCAAGACGAAATGCGATAAAAGTGTTCGAACTTGCTTTTTACAGAAAATTTGCGGGTAAAAAAATAAAAAGGTTTGGATCAAGTCGGATGAAATTTGGTTCCACGTGACAATCTGCAGAGTGTGCGCAATTTCTCCTCAGGGTTCCCCCCACACAACAGGATTTCTGATCATGTTGAATAATTACGATTTGAGATCGGTGAGGCCCCAAAGTTCTTACGAACAAATTCACTCACTCTTAATGCATCACACAACAGAAAAATCTGACAAGACAATCTGTAGAACCATCAAGATAATTAGTAAGGAAAAACAATATCTAAGATTTTTGGAAGGGGAGAATTGGGCCCAAAATTGGCCTGATTATCTTGTAGTGTGTGGCCAGCTTAAGGCAGCGGTTCTTAGCAGGAATAAATGTGCGGTCACATTTACCAGTGCAGGCGAAATCCAGTCATTACAATGTGCACAATTTTCATTTTTGTGTAAGGGTGAAAAAGTTCCCCATGCAGATTTCATTTACATTTCAAGTTGATCACGCAAATTTGCCATACTAACCAACTTAGTAAGCTTGGTTTGAAAATGACTTCTGTGGGAGCAGAGCTTCATACATCGCTACGCTATTTGACAATGGACCTACTAATGTGACCGCACCTAAAGTTGCAAAGTGAATCAGACCTTATGCCATACATGAACTATGAACCATCCCAAAAAACAAGACTGACCATAATGCAATATGGAGCTGTTCCATGATGATATAGGGTGACCCTCTGTGGCCTTTTGCAAAGCCTGAATTTATATAGGCTCAGACAGTGGACTACAATAATCGATGCAGCATTATGCCATCAAAGTGTGGACTCTAAGGAGAACTTAGGAGACCGGGTCATAATGTCATTCTAGAAGTCTTAGAAACCAAAGATCCAAAGTTTATTACCAATTGAATCCTTTAACACTGAATTACTGAGCTACTTTTAATGAATGAGAATAATATCAGCATGCAAAGGAAAAATATATGAGCTTGTAATTCTTCTAATGTACTGTAAAGCAAATAAAAGGTAAAAATAACTATAGATTTGTATCATAAACGCAGTGATATGCAACGAGTGTCAAAAGCTTGATGATGCATACTCCCTCAGATACTGTCACTATGAAATAGCATTCACGTATACACAGCTCTACTTTGTGATCAAATTATAAATAAGAGATAGCACAGGCTTAAAATACAATTCTCCAAATGTCTGCAATGACTGTTCTCTTTATCTCTAGGTACGGGTAGCTGATGTATTGGGATATCTTTCTTTCTGTCAGTCCAACTGATAGTTTGTGGCTGAAGAGATGCTTTAACAACATCATGGCCAGAAGGTGATGGATAGGCCTGTTGATTTGCACTGACATATTATAAGGAAGGCAACACGACAGCCGTGTGAAGAACTCTAGATCTTAAACCGAAGCTCACACAATTCTCTGAAACCGCACAGTTGAGGAAGTAATTAGATCAATTACATACAGTCCCTGACAAAAGTCGTGTCGCTTATCTATTTTGTAGAAACACCTGCTATTAACCTGACTTTTCATTCATCAATTGGTGTTAGAAATAGCTCATATGAAAAGCTAAAACCCTCCCAAATGACGTTTAATGCACTGAAATAAATTAGTTTCACTAAAAAGATTTATCATTTAATCAAGACAGAAAGGTCAAATTTTGGCAAGACAAAAGTTTTGTCGTTTATACAGAAATTTTGAAAAATATAAAATACAAATACAAAAATATGTCAGCAAATTAAGTAGTGGTGCTGTGAGATCCAAATTTAATATCTTTTATGACTTCCATGAGCTTGAAGGACTGCATCCATGCGGTTTGGCAAGGATTCATACAATTTATTGATGAAGTCATCAGGAATAGCAAAGAAAGTCTTGCACGCCTCCCAGAGTTCATCAATATTCTTTGGTTTCGTCTTCCATGCTTCCTCTTTCATCCTACCCCACATATGCTCAATGATGTTCATGTCTGGTGACTGGGCTGGCCAATCCTGGAGCATCTTGATCTTCTTCGCCTTGAGGTACTTTGATGTGGAGATGGAAGAATGCGATGGAGCAGAATCCTGCTGCAGAATTTGGCCTCTTTTATGGTTGGGAATATAAGAGGTAGCTAAGATTTCGTGGTATTTTAGACTATTGAAGTTGCCTTCCACCCTGCAGATCTCTCGCACACCCCCATACTGGATGTAACTCCAGACTATGATTTTCCCCCCACCAAACTTCACTGTTTTCTGGGTGAATCTCGGATCCATGCGGGCTCCAGTAGTTCTCCTGCAATATAAACAGAAGATTCATCTGAAAAATCCACCTTCTGCCACTTTTCCAGCATCCATCCTTTTAGCAGGCTGTGGGCTTTGGCAAATGCCACACGGTTTTTCAATTGTCTTTAGTTTAGTGCTGGCTTCTGGGCACTGATTCGACCATGGAGGCCATTTCGAGACAATCCGACAAACTGTTCTGGTTGACACAGGGACTTCAGGTGACCAGGTCTCGTGGAGCTCTGCTGCAGTGGAAAATGGGCTGGCCTTGGATTTTGAGGCAACAAACGGTCCTCTCGAGCAGTTGCCTTGCAGGGTCTGCCTGACCTGGGTTTGTCATAAATGTCTCCAGTCTCTTCAAATCTTTTTTTAATCCTCTGTACTTGACGCTGAGACACTTTGAAGGTGTCTGCCACATCAGCAGTGGATCTGGTCTTCAGCCTCTTGATAATCAAAACTTTAGTCTCAGGGTGAATCTTAGGCATGTTTGCAGAGGTCTAGTTGCAGTTGATGTGAAGGTCTAGTGTACTGGGGTTCTTTTTATACACACCGGAGATCTAATTGATCCATTTTTAGTCACAGGTGAAGCTCATATGACAAGGCGACAACACTTATGTCTTTGCAAAAATTGACTCAATGGGCTTTACCAAGCTGTGAACATTAGAATATTTTTTGACAGTTTCATTTTGCACGGAAACATTATTACAAAAGCTGTTGGGATTAAAATGAGCCATTTCTTGTAAAAAAATCTTGATAAGAAATATATTTCAGCAGCACTTCAGATCAATTTGTACATGAGGGACAAGACTTCTGTCAGGGACTGCATATGCTGACTACAAACACATGATGAAGGAATTCAGCAGGGGACATGGCTAAATAGAAGCTCTAGCATCAAGACCTTGGATAGTCAGAAACTCGTTGTTTCCTCTATTGAACACTTGGCTCCCTCCACCCACCTTTGTTCATAACTCACACAGTGCATATTCAAAAAAACCACTATGCTGAGCCAAACAAAAATGCCGTACTGCTTAAAACTAAAATATAAACAATAAAAAAACAGTATTATATATATAATATGTTACTTTTGTGCTTTTGTGTTTCCAAGGTGTCAAAAAGTGTTTTTTAAGCCACTCGACTATCATGGAAACGACTAAGCCAACAAAAAGAAAAGAAACAACCTGGGGCTCCAAAAAGTATAGCATAAAAGCCCTGCTCCTGCTTAAATATTTATAGAAAGCATTTTGGCAGAGGAAGACAGAAATGTAGCCCGTAGTTCTGGAGACTATGCGTTTCAAAAGCCGTTATAAGACAATCAATTGGAGAGGACATTTTGATGAGTTTTTACAGTGGAAACAGGCAGGGCAGGATTGAAGTGAGAGCAGAAACACAATCAGTAGACTGAAGAGGAGTGAATGCCTCCAGAATAAGCCATGAGAAGATGTGCCCACAAGTGTCCTACCTGAAACCTAATTCATCATTAAAACTGCTGGAGTATGTGTGTGGGTCTCCTGCTATGGATGGTTCAAACAGGCATTAATAGTAACAGCATCTTGAACGACGCTCATGTGGTCGAGGTTGTAGGCTGATCAAATAAGATTACTGCTTCTGTAGTATAGGCGTTCTTGCAGGAAGTGCACCTAAGTTGTTCCCCATTGAAGCTTGACAACATTCGTCTTTATATTTTCTCTATTTGTTTTCCAACCAAAAGGCAACATAATCTTTCATATCTATAGAACAAGGGTGTCAAATCCTACTCCTGGAAGACCTTTCTACAAAGGTTAGCTCCAACACACCTGCTCAGAAAGCTTCCAGGGCTGCATCTGAAATCACAAACTCTTGAAGTACTTATTTTGAATGAGCGTTAAATTATATGGTTAAAAAGTTATACGGTTCTATATAGCAGGGGTGTCCAGCCCTGGTCATGGAGGGCTACCACCCTGCAGATTTTAGCTTCAACCTGAATCAAACACACCTGAACCAGCTAATCATGGTGTTCAGGGCTGCCTGATAATTACAGACAGGTGTGTTGGAGCAGGGTTGGAACTGAAATCTACAGGACGGTAGCCCTCCAGGAGCAGGGTTGAACACCCCTGCTATATAGAATGATATATAGAAGGCCATGTTGTCATTGTCATGTGACCTACCAGCATCTCTACGGTGGCCTCCTGGGATAGTAAAGTGTCCATCAAATGCACACTTCAGAATCTCGTCGGAAGTAAGTGGTTTTGATTTCAGACGCAGCCTAGTACCTTCTTGTATTCCTGAAGAACTTGCTTAGATGGTTCAGCTGTTTTTTTAAATTCCCCTATCACTTTCATGCAGTGTAGTTTGTGAAATGTAAACGTTCTGCAATGTTGTAAAGACGAAAGCACGATAAAGTTATTGTCTCCCAAAAGAAAGAATAGACTCTGAACCGCCTAAACGAGTTGTTTGTAATTTGAATCCCACTGTGTTACGTAACACAAGATTCACAAAGCACTTGCTCTTGAAAGATGGGTCAGTACCTACTTTATTTGGACAAACTCCTCAAAATCACAATCAGTAAGTATGAATAATTATTGACATATTTTCTACCGGCTACTTTATAATTAGTTGTGTGTTATATATCGTGTTTTGACTAGTATATGGATGTTTTATGTTTTGTTTAGTTGTTTCTCTTGTTCTCGAATGTAACGTACAGCACCTTGGGACTATTGTGTAGTCTGCAAGGAGCTATATAAATAAAGAAACGAAACAATAAATAAATGTAGGTTTCCAGCTAACTCGCATTATTACTGTCTTACTGAAATACTTCTGCTGAGCAGCTGTGGGCCACTATTACCTAAAACTGTGTCCATTAATGCAGATTGTCTGTCATTTTTACTACTTAGAATAAAGTTAAAGGATCTGGGCTCCGGACTGCAACTAAAACCGTCCAAAAATATGAATTTGCAAGTGATATTTTTGCTGAGATCGCCACTGGCAACAATATAAATGTACATGTCGTGCCTTTTTACATGAATGTTCTGTGATGAGTAGCCAATTCCATCTTTTGTGTTGATGTAATAAAACAGACTTTTTCAAAGTCCTCATCTCTATCAAGCAACAACGGTGCATCTCACAGCATGAGAGAGATAAAAAAACGACGGTGATGTGTCAATGAACATCCAAGTATTGTAAAAGTGCAGGAAGGCAGTGTCTATTTCATGAACACCATGTGGATAAACTACAACAGGTGTCAATTTCTCGTTATTAATTGATACTGATATGGAATCTTATTCTCAATATATTTTAATCTCTGCTGTGTTTCTGTTACTGCCTTGACTTTACTATTTTATTATTACTTGACACATTATTTATAGCACAGCCATCCATAATTGCTGTAAGATTTGTTCTTAACTGTCACCTTTAATGTCACTTTTAATGTTTGGCACTCTTTAATGTGGCCTGCCTGATCACTCAATCAGCATTTCAACCTTCGAAAGAGCTTGTATAAAACAGCTTTAGAACAATCACTACACGTAATGCCAAAATTACCTCAGAAAAGCCATTCAATGCTCATAAACTATAAATAACTATAGAAAGGGGCATTTTGCTAAATACATTCATATTAGTGCTCGGCTATGCACCGCTATTGATACCGCATTTGCACTGCAGTAAATTATAAATGTCTCAGTATGAAGGTTTGGGTTGAATAACTAGTTCTTCCAAGTTTCATCATCTTACTCGCGCTCAGATTGATATGGTAAAATCAACATCAGGGATACTGTCTTTACAGTGTGTACAATCGCTGAGCTTAAGGAAGCCTCCAGAGCTGAAGTTCAGTTATGGTAATGGCCGTTTAGCTTTCGACAAGCACTGTAAGCGGTAGGCCAATCACAACAGACTGGGTCATCTGGACAATCAGAGCAGAAAGGAGGGATTTAGAGAGACGAGTCATTTGAGAATCATTAAAAAAAATTAGATTTGCAATGTAAATTATGAGTACATTTTTTTTGTAAACCTGGAAGGAACCTTTAGGAACAGCATAATAGGGGCACTTCACAAGCAGGATTGGACACTTGTGCTATCGAACCACTGCAAGATCAATGGTAAAACTCACCTTTAAGTCTCGAGCTGCCTCCATGTGATTGTCATAGACCAGAACATTAGCTGTCAGGTTCATCCTGTCTTTAGCAACAGTGGATTCTCCTTCTAATGCATCAGATGCAACCGCAACATTCAATAGAGGATGTTCACACTTGGTCCCATCCCACACCTGATCAAATTGGACAACTGTTAGTTGTACAAATTGGATTTAAGATTCAATGATTTTGAAGAAGATAAAATAGCAGAAAGTACCTTTAGTAGGATACAACGGCTATCCATGACAGCCTTAGCCAGCAACTGGCAGGTAAGATCAAAGTACATCCCAGGATGTACCAAAGACAAAGAGACAGTGGGGTCATTGGATATCAGAGACTGGCTGGCAGCCCATTGGCGAAGCTCCTGCACTGTACGTTTATCGGATTCTCCAAAGTGAAATGATTTGCTGGAGGTACGAGGGGCTACTGGACTGTCAGTTATTCCATCGAATGTTACTGCAGACCAACCATAAGTGTTCAAGAGTGTCATGGAGTCGTTGTATATTTCTGCCTGGGAGGATATGGGAAAACAGGATACAGGATACAGTTAGTATTAAAGGATACAGTTAGTATTAAAGAATTAATATCATCAAATACAATCATCTTAATACATGTCGCCAAGACATTTATTTGGGTATTAGACAGTGTTGGGGATAACGCATTAGTCAATAATAATCAAATAACTGTTTTAACTAGTAAAGTAATGCATTACTTTTAAATTTACAACAAAATATCTGAATTACATTTTCAAATAAGTAATGCAAGTTACTTTGATATCCCATGTATTGCCTGGCATCTCACCTGTTCCCATGTTGAGAGAATGAGATGCTTAATATAACAATTGAGACTTTCCAGACACTCTTACACAAATATATTGGCAATGTATGTGTGATTTCTAGGAATATGTGGTACTGCTAGATTACTTTAAGTAAAGGTTGTCAATTTACTGCTACTGGAGGCCTGCGCACCAGCAGAGATTAGATGCAACTTGCTCCAATGCAACTGTCAAGAAGTTACTAGTAGTCAGGAGTGTTTAATTACAGCTATGGTGGCCCTCCATATCCAGAACTGGACAACTCCGCTTAAAGCAAATAAGTGGCTTAGGCCCATTTTCAATATTCTGAATGAAAAAAACAGATCAAACCTCCTCACCTTGAATCTGTGAAGTCGGATAATGTCCCCAACTCTGATGATGACTGGGTGATCCTCCAGTTTTTTAGAGAAGATGTTGCAGCTCACTTTAATATCTGATTGATCTGTGATCTTTAGTGCAGAGCAGTAATCTAGTGAAGATTGAGAGATATGCTTGTGACTATGCCAAATAACCAATATACAGGTCCTTCTGAAAAAAATAGCATATTAAAATAAAAGTTCATTATTTTCCATAATGTAATGATAAAAATTAAACTTTCATATATTTTAGATTCATTGTACACCAACTGAAATATTTCAGGTCTTTTATTGTTTTAATACTGATGATTTTGGCATACAGCTCATGAAAACCCAAAATTCCTATCTCAAAAAATTAGCATATCATGAAAAGGTTCTCTAAACGAGCTATTAACCTAATCATCTGAATCAACTAATTAACTCTAAACACCTGCAAAAGATTCCTGAGGCTTTTAAAAACTCCCAGCCTGGTTCATTACTCAAAACCGCAATCATGGGTAAGACTGCCGACCTGACTGCTGTCCAGAAGGCCATCATTGACACCCTCAAGCGAGAGGGTAAGACACAGAAAGACATTTCTGAACGAATAGGCTGTTCCCAGAGTGCTGTATCAAGGCACCTCAGTGGGAAGTCTGTGGGAAGGAAAAAGTGTGGCAAAAAACGCTACACAACGAGAAGAGGTGACCGGACCCTGAGGAAGATTGTGGAGAAGGACCGATTCCAGACCTTGGGGGACCTGCGGAAAACATCCAGAGCCACCGTGCACAGGCGTGTGCAGGAAATGGGCTACAGGCAATGTCTAAGCTGTGCGCGTGCGCGGCCACGCACTTGTGATGCTGCGGCCGCGGAGAAAGAATAAAATGCCGAGCAGACGACAGACGAAATTAGGGGAGAAATCCATTTGATTGTGGTTTAAATGAGAAATAATTGCAGTGCTCTGTTCAACCGCTATACAGTTAGTAGCGCTATAGTGTTAGAACCGGTGAATACGGTGGGTTTACAGATTTCATAGAGAATGATGGCGCGAGTGTGGGTCATGTTTGCAGTCCAAATAGCTCAATATGAGAGGCGACGTGAAACGCAAAGAAGTGAAATAAAACCTCATCATGTTCAAAAGAAGAGTGGCTTGATTAAGTGGTATAAATAACGGATGATGGGCACAGACAAGATTCAAGAGTTTTATTTGTCACATACACAATTATATACAGAATATATAACTGGCAGTGAAATGTAAACAGGTCGGTAACAAAACAGCACGACAGCACGGTAACAAAACATTTGCAGTTACACACCAACATAACCCATCAGTGCACACTCAAACACCTCAGTAACACGTCAGTGTACATAGATCTGTGTGTGGTTTGGGTTTCAGAGATATTAAGATAACTATAAAAGAGTTCACATGTTCCCTTGAACATACTTAGATATTAGATCTTTTTAATTACTTTTGTTTAACAAATTGAAGCATTTAAACTGATATAATATCAGTTTAAATACTTCAATTAGTTTTTATATTATATTATAGTCTGTTATAATTATAGTATAGTGTAAGCCTAATAAAGAATGGATGTCACAAGGGGATTGTTTAGGCATCCTTGCCATTAAAAAGTTAAAATAATAATAATAATAACATAGAAAATTTCATAAATTCATAAGCAATAAACAAACATTTGTTTGATGGTTTAATGCTGCCTGTCTCCAATAAAAACAGTATTACTGCTTGATGTTTTTCATATTATTTTATATTATATTATATGTATTATTATTATAAAGAATGAATTTAACTGGTTTAGGAGAGATTTTTAATAGTTTTTCTTTGTAAAGAAGTTTTTCGTGTTTTTTGTTAAAAAAAAAAAAATCTGTCAAATTAAAATGTGCTTCTGAATTAACCTTTTTTATTTTTAAATGATTTAATATATCAATAAGTTACATCAAGGACATTAAAGTTAAGAGTTATAACTGCATGATGAAACCAGTTTTGTGTGCATGTTTACGTATGCTGTACAAGTCTGGTATAAAGAATGTTTTTGCTCAGGTGACCAAAATGTCCGCCCAATAGAGAAAAATTTTGCTCAGCAAGAAAAAAAAATAAGAGGGAACATTGGCTACAGGTGCCGCATTCCCCAGGTCAAGCCACTTTTGAACCAGAAACAGCGGCAGAAGCGCCTGACCTGGGCTACAGAGAAGCAGCACTGGACTGTCGCTCAAATTTTGCACATCATTCGAAATCAAGGTGCCAGAGTCTGGAGAAAGACTGGGGAGAAGGAAATGCCAAAATGCCTAAAGTCCAGTGTCAAGTACCCACAGTCAGTGATGGTCTGGGGTGCCATGTCAGCTGCTGGTGTTGGTCCACTGTGTTTTATCAAGGGCAGGGTCAATGCAGCTAGCTATCAGGAGATTTTGGAGCACTTCATGCTTCCATCTGCTGAAAAGCTTTATGGAGATGAAGATTTCGTTTTTCAACACGACCTGGCACCTGCTCACAGTGCCAAAACCACTGGTAAATGGTTTACTGACCATGGTATTACTGTGCTCAATTGGTCTGCCAACTCTCCTGACCTGAACCCCATAGAGAATCTGTGGGATATTGTGAAGAGAAAGTTGAGAGACGCAAGACCCAACACTCTGGATGAGCTTAAGGCCGCTATCGAAGCATCCTGGGCCTCCATAACACCTCAGCAGTGCCACAGGCTGATTGCCTCCATGCCACGCCGCATTGAAGCAGTCATTTCTGCAATGGATTCCCGACCAAGTATTGAGTGCATAACTGAACATAATTATTTGAAGGTTGACTTTTTTTGTATTAAAAACACTTTTCTTTTATTGGTCAGATGAAGTATGCTAATTTTTTTTCTGTATGCCAAAATCATCAGTATTAAAACAATAAAAGACCTGAAATATTTCAGTTGGTGTGCAACAAATCTAAAATATATGAAAGTTTAATTTTTATCATTACATTATGGAAAATAATGAACTTTTATCACAATAAGCAATTTTTTTTTAGAAGAACCTGTAGTTAAGGCTTAAAGTACTGTTAGAACTGTTAATGACATCAGTAACCAAACCTATGTATAGATCTTTTATAATCACTTACAGAGACAAATAAAAACAGTTTACCACATTTTGCCTTTTTTTTTATTTGATGATCATTTTGCTTGCACAAACATCACTTCTGCGTTTGCCCAAGCATTTCAAAACTGAAAATATGCATTGATACAGGATCAATTGGTCACCCTTTGGACATGATGCACAATTCCCTCCACTGGTTACACTGAATGGGTGCTTACATTCTCTTCACTTATAAAAACATTACTTCAACAAGCCATTTGAATGTGACAGAGATTGCTTTTTTGCATTTTACCACAGAGTACGTGTTACGATCCAAGCCATGATCAATGAACTAAAATGTATTGATTTTGAAAATTGCATGAAGTTAGTATGTTTATGCACCATGAGAAAGTGGTTTGGCAATAACTGGTTTGCATCAGCTTTTCTTGAGATGCAGTCTGCGACTTGATGCTATAAAATGATCTTATGCAAACACTGCAAAAAGAAAACCTCATTGTTCACGATCAGCAGTACAAGCCAAGGTCGCCGTTTTGTTTTGGCTGCCTTTGAAATGTTATCCAATCTCTAAAGTGCAAAGAATAACATACAAACTAAATATAACACTTTATTTTACAGCGTCTTTGTTACATGTTACATGTAGCTACTGTAGTAATAACTATAAATCATACATAATTACATGCGACTAACCCTAAACCAAACCCTAACCTTATAGTAAGTACATGTAGGTAATTATTATTACTCAGTACTTAATTGTATGATTACAATGTTACACGGACACCTTAAAATAAAGTGTAATTATTTTTCTCTCTCTGTTTTGAAGGCTATTTCGAAAGTGGTCCTAAAAGTCGTTTAGAAAGTCATCTTTCCTTTGGACTCTCCAGACAGCTCAAATAACAATGGGAGAGCCTATTACTGCCTTGCTGGGATGAAGGAAATTCACTGACCTGAACCTTTAGAGGGGAAAGGCTGTTTGAAGAAGGTCACCACGCCATAGACGTTCACCACTGTCTTGTGCTTCAAATTGTTTAGAGGAACATAAGTGTATTTGGCCTTCACAGAAACAGGGAATATTTAAAGAAACATTAAAAGGAATGTTCTGCCTTCAATACAAGTTAAAGGGATAGTTCAACTTCCGTATTCAATTTATGAAGAAAGTGTAACGCCTCTCAGTTCAAAACGCTTACGCCACCTCCAACGTCATATGCTGAGCCAGTTATGCTTTTTCCTTAAATTGAATACGGAAGGCGGTCTGGGGGAAGCTAGATATTATTTGATAATGCAGTAATAAACTAGCTAGTAGGCTATAAGTTAATGTATGTTTTTTTTGCTGATTTAAAACATGATCAAAACACTTTATTTTAGTCAAATAAGAGGGCAAATGACAAATATCGGTATCGAAATCAGCCAATAATTGTTCGTTAAAATTGGTATCGTATCGGCCCCAAAAAATCCTATCGGTGCATCCCTATATTTTACTTTACATAAGTTTTAAATAAACACAAAAACCCATCGATTTGCTTCAGAAGGTCTTTATTAACCTCCCAGGAGCCATATAGATTACTTTTATAATGGATGGATGCACTTTTTTGAGCTTCAAATTTTGGGCTGCCAATCACTGCCATTATAAAGCTTGAAAGAGCCAGGATATTTTTTCATTTAAATCCAATGTACAGCTAGTATGGCTTAAGGGTGAGTAAATTATGGTTTAATTTTCATTTTTTTTGGGTGAACTATCCCTTTAAGCTCCATCATCTCATCTCATTACCACAATCAGAAAACTGAAACATTGTACCATAGTACAACACGGTTACAATAATGTACAGTAATTATATCAGATATCCACTGTCAAATGTCAAAAATCCAACGGAAGACAAAAAACGAACACTGAGCAAGTTTCCCTGAATTTCTTCATTTATTCTAGACTGAATGTGTCTGGAGGCATGTAGTGTTAAAGCACTTGATCTGGCTTAAGCTAATTTAAAAGAGGTTGGCAAATTAAAAAGGGACGCTGTACTCAAGTGAAGGAACAACCAATCACACAATCATACAGAGACGACCTGAAAGAGCCGGCAGACAGAAGCCAATTTAGATAAAGAATCTCCTTGATCTCTGGTGGATAAACTGCATATATGGTATTAGGACAAAGTGGGAGAGATTTTTCTCTCATATCTACATGAAAAGAAATGCATACTGCACCTCTAAACTGGAGGGACCATGGGAGGGGGCGGCCGAGGGACATACCTATCAATCATCCCAATAGAAGAAATTGAAAAAAAATATTAGAAAAAGATGTTAAAGTGAGTTAAAGAGGATGGTGGGGATTTTGAAATGCAATCGCATACTGTAACACTCACATAGACACAGGCATCTTTGTCATCCATCTCCAGCTGACAAGGATGTAGTTTGTCTCTGAGAAAAGATGGAGACTGTCTGATAGTGAACTCTGCCAATAGGACAACATCCTAAAATAAATAAAAGAAATCATTGTAATGCATTTCATGATGTATTATGCCAACCATAATATAAAAATGTTCAGAAACTCTAGCACAAAGTATGGCTTGAAAATAACATTTTATTAATACATTATATTAAAGAATAATATTTTTTACTAAAATATATTTAGTAAGACTAGGCACTGATATTCATATGCACATTTTAAATATCCAGACTGGTATATAATTCATTAATACAACTTAATTATTTAAATACTGTGTACAAATATAAATAAATATTAAATATTATTAATAACCTGCTTCCTTTAGCACTGAAACTCTTGTTTTTGACTACCACAAAGTATGAATTGAAAATAACATTTAAATCATAAATTATATTAATTAAAAATGAATAACTTTTTACTAAGATATATTTAGTAAGACTAGGCACTGATATTTATATGAATATTTTAAATATGCAGACTTTTTTATTAATAAAACTTCATTATGTATATACTGTGTGTATAAATATAAAATATTATTAATAACCTGCTTCCTTTGGCATTGAAAATCTTGTTTTTGACTACCACAAAGTATGAATTCTTCAAAGACCATTAAGAAAAAACAACCAAAAAACAGATGTCTCAAGTATGACATAAAAAGGAAAATATTCATTTATTTTTATGTATTGTGACGAAAAAATATTCTGGATATTATATGTCCTTAGATCAAGTATATGGGATTTTCTATGCCTGTTTTAATCACCCACCAAGTAAAACTCATTCATTTGATTAGAAACATAACATCCACACAACAAGCCAAATGATTTGAGGTATCATTCATGTGCGTAGCACAAACGGGTTTATTCAAGTCCCGAATGCTAATTATGAGCAATGATGAAGAATCTTGCATTGCCAAACAACACTAACAATGTCCTTGAGTGGAAAGGACTAATAAAACAAATGGCATCCCTTAATCTTTAGGATCAAAATCAAACTTGTGATTATTTTTAGACTTCAGCATCTGGATAAATTAAACTGACATACAGAACGTATCTAAGAGTTTAATCCTTACTCACAGGTATTCAAAGATTACACCGATAATGTTTAGCTCTAACATTATATAGAAGCTGCCAAGTATCATGATAGCTCATCAATTCAAAGCTTTATCTTGTGCCACTGTTTTAAGAATCGCTGTTACCCAAGCCAAATGGCAGTTTTATTATCCGTCGTCCAAAAAAGCTCCTGGCAACAACAAAGAAAAGTGGAGGTTATTTGTCAAAAACTTGTTTCCTACAATGCTCTTCATAAAACATAACTTTTTTTGTTGCTGTCATACACAAAAACGCTCATGATGACTACAACCATTGTAGATCACCATGTTCGACCTCCAACTCTGAGAATAGGAAGATTCAGAGCCAAAGCCGAGACCATTCCTGGAAATAGGAGTGTGGCGGCATGTTATTTATTCCAGTAAGTAACAGATAATTTTGAAGGAGGATCCTAAGGGAGTAAACGGCAGAGTTTTGACTGAAGGCATGTCTCTCAAGGCCGATTTTCTCTATCAAAGCCATTGTCTGTCAGTGGGGAGCAGATCTGAGCTGTGACCATTGTGTTGCTGGAGGAGAAAGGCAGAAAAATACTGGCGATGCAACTGCAGTGCTTTTCACCCTCTCAAACCATCTTTACACAAATGAGGTTACATCAGATGACCCGTTTTCAAAGCAAGTGAACTCAGGCAGAAATATATTTATATTTAATGTGAGAACATTTAATATTTTTACCATAAAACTTGTAGTGATTTTCTCAAGTGCACAATTGTAGTTGTTCTTAAATACAGGCCTTCTGGGACAAAAACCTGTAACCTTACATTGTATTTTAACCAGGCACAACATGACAAGACTTCAAGACTCTAGACCAACAGCATTTTACTCTGGGCAAGGCTACTCAACGTGATGTGACAAAAATAGAAACCAAACAACTGACAAAATGTCTTATCAAGCATCAATTGTCACAGTTCCCACTTGTAAGGACAAAACCTCCTATTGCCACAGCACAATTGAAAAAAACCCCAGTGTTAATGTGCAGATTTTTAATTCATTGGGGCAGGGGCGTAGCACCCAATGTTGGGTCCCAGTCACAGAACCAAGGAACGGGCCCCTCACCAAACGTTAAACATGGTAGCCAAACACAGAGAAGTCTGATGAGTGTGTTAATCAGAGCTGTATAAGTTAGACGGGATCCCATCCTCCAATTTTTTTTTTCAGGGCGAGCGCACCGAGATCTAAACGCTTGCAAATCCTTTCAATATAACCAATGAAAGTGTACACACACTGTAAATAAGAGGTTCATTGTGGTTCTTTGATAATGTGAGTTTTCCCAAGAGTTAAGAACTGAAATTCAGTGATTGACAACTTCAGAAAAAGGGAGTGCACTTTGCAAGCTTTATCCCATTTACTATTTATAAAAGTTTTGTTGCTAACACAAAAGTTGCATGCTGCTAACACAATGCACAGTTTCAGGAGTGACAACCACAGGAGTAAATCCACTTGATGATCTCTTCACAGCTTGAATGCAGGTAGTACTGTATTAATGAATATCTAATTAGGTCAGTGCTTGGTAAAAAAAAAAAAAAAAAAACAGATAAAAATTGCCACAGAAAGACTGGTATCGTCAAATTTGTACAGTATCCACTTTGTACCAAAGTACCGGTATTTTTGACAAAACTACATCACTGAGGTAAATGGATAAGAACAGTTACGCTTTTCTCTCACAAGGCTCATCATTCTTTCAATAAATAAACAAACAAACAAACAAACAAACAGAAGTTGTCTGCTCTCATGCAGCTTTCTTTCTTTTTGATAACCAGATTTTGTTTTGTAGTGTGCAACTCCGTTCCACGCCACATGGAATTGCTAACATGAGAAGGCACACGGTGCTAGGCAAATGTTCATTTTTACATATGGAAAATCTAATCTTTCAAAATGTTTGCTCCTGTGGTTGCATGTTATTATAACTATGTAATGTTGTCATGATATTACGGACTATCAATATATCTTTGTTCCTAGTTCAATATCTAGTGTCACTATTACCCCCTATGCGACACCCCTGATTAGGGGTGCAACTATTAATTATTTTGATTATTGATAAATCAGTTTATCTATAATTGTTTTAGACAATTTAAGGCCCTCTCACACCAGACGTAACATAAAAGCAAATATTTTGCATGCAAATAGTTCGCGTCAAAACCATTCACATCAGCCGCGACACGAAATTGCGATGTTTCAGAGCTCCAACATTCCAAAACATTCACGCGACAGCTGAGAAAACATTGACACTTCATCATCCAGTGAAGACAAGCTTTTCATTTTCTTTAAAAGACGAAAAGAAGGTTTTGGGTGCACCCAGTCTTAAAACAAGAGAGAGTCTGAAGGGGAGTATGCTCATCTTGTACAGGAGCTTAAACTTTATCATGTCCGTGGGACAATTTGAGGAGCTGCTCCAGAGACAGCGGGACCGCATCTGATGAGACAAGCCACAAACTTCAGGGAACCAATCGATCCGGAACAGCTATATTTCCTGCTGAGTCACAATGTAAACATGCCACAGTTGTACTGACGGAAACACCTTCACTTTACATAGTCGCGGACATAAGGTTTAGAAAAAAAACTAGTTATTATACAACGAGAATACCATAGCCATATACAACCCCAAATCAGAAAAAGTTGGGACAGTATGGAAAACGCAAATAAAAAAATAAAGCAGTGATTTCTACATCTGGGATGGACCATCACACAGTGGAAACGTGTACTGTGGTCAGATGAATCAGTATTTCAGGTATTTTTTGGGAGGAATGGACGCCGTGTGCCGCGGACCAAAGAAGGCAAGGATCATCCAGACTGTTACCAGCAACAAGTCCAAAAGCCAGAGGTCTGTCATGGTATGGGGTTGTGTCAGTGCCCTTGGCAAAGGTAACTTGCACTTCTGTGAAGGCACCATTAATGCTGAAAAGTACATAGAGATTTTGGAGCATAATATGCTGCCTTTAAGAAGACATCTGTTCCAGGGACGTCCATGCATATTTCAACAAGACAATGCAAAACCACATTCTGCACACATTACAAAGTCCTGGCTGCAGAGGAAGAGGGTACGGGTACTTGACTGGCCTGCCTGCAGTCCCGACCTGTCTCCAATAGAGAATGTGTGGCGCGTTTTGAAGCGCAAAATGCGACAACGAAGACCCCGTACTGTTGCCCACCTTAAGACTTGTTTGCAGGAAGAATGGGACAAAATTACACCTGAAACACTTCATCACTTGGTGTCTTCAGTCCCTAAACGTCTTTTAAGTGTTGTGAAAAGGAATGGCAACATTACAAAGTGGTAAATGCTTTACTGTCCCAACTTTTTTTGAAATGTGTTGCAGGTCTGAATGACAGGAAAGGATACATATTTACAAATGACATGAAGTTGACCAGACAAAACATGTAAAACATTTTGTTCATATTGTCTGCAATGAAATACAAGTCAAAGTAAATTTAGAAATCACTTTTTTTTTCGCGTTTTCCATACTGTCCCAACTTTTTCTGATTTGGGGTTGTAGGTTATGATACTGTTTTTTTTTCTGTAGCCTACAGTGGGCAAACACAGCTGCAGCTGTACAACTATGACTACAACTACAGCTGTAATCTCGTGAGAAATGCCATACCTGGCATAAGGTTAATGTTGAGTGAATAACAAGTGGACATTTCGGCACCTTTGTTTCCTTGTATGTGATTGGTTGAAGCCTTTTCTGTCGCTGCTAGAGTAAAAAATAAAAATAAAAGTTTGCCGCAGCACATTCGCGTTCGGTGTGGAAGCACTCATACACAAACAGCTGATAAAAAAATAAAACCATTGGGCGTCAAAATCGCGTCCAGTGAGAAAGGATCTTAAGGCTACACTTTCCCCGCAGCAGCTCACTTTGTGTCCTCTGCTATGTTTCTGGTGCATTTTTGTCCATAGAATTACATTATTCAGTAATGTTAAGATGTCAGATGTTTCAGTGAACAAACGATTAATCGCTAATCAAATTATGCAGTTATTTTTTTAGTCGATCAACTGTTTTGTTGTTGTTGTTGAGTAGGAATATTTGTGTTGCACTAGTAATGTATTCAAATGCTTAAAACATTTATAGATTAATACTGACATGTATATATAAAAAGTTTTACTGGTGCATATAAATGACAATTTTATGAAAAACAGCATGGAAACATGCCTATGTATTTTTTACACAATTTTGACTGCATTTTGCTTCTTGCATTGAATCTTTTTCCTATAATGACTGTTTGGTCAAAATACTGGAATAAAAAACCCAAGTGAGCCATTATAGAGCAAATACACAAACACTGAGATGAAAAACATCGAGATCTACTTTAGCTATATCACCCAGACCTCCTCCTTCTCCCTTTTTATAGCCTGGCGTCCTGACAAATATATACATATATTTTCCAAATACTCATATGAATATTTTAAAGTTTTATAGAAGCCTACCCCTTGTCTGACAGACTGGGAGAAGTCCTTGGCCAATGCGCCAAAGAAAATGACGTTGATTGATGTATGTTCAGTGGTACTCTGAGCGAGGTCCTCCTCTGAGAAAGAGAAAGAGAAAACAGCAAGGACAGAGTGAGGCCGGCTACGCTTTTATTTCAAGACTGTGGGCTTGAGAGCTAAAAATCATAGACATGAGTGAGTCTGAAGCATGCTTTGAAGAAGCCACTCCAGGCAATCAAATTGGCCTCATATTGTGCCTCTTTTCTCTAGATACATTACAGCATAAAAACCAGTGGCGGTATATTAGTTAACATTTTAATGGACCAAAGCCATGCAGTCTGGACGGCAGATTTTTCTATACAAATCCCTAAGCGCCAGAGCTGTTTTAACCAGAATGCGAGGTGTGAATGCCAGACAGATTGAGTGTAGCTGCTGACAAAACAGATCAGCTTGATACATCCCTTGTTCATGATCTTTGTCTTTGAATATAAATTAAAATGGGGAAACTCACCTCTGATCTCAGCTCTAAGCATTTCGACGCCATCTTTCTGAGCGCAGGATATCACAGGACCTTTGTGAACCACGCTAGCCTATCCAGAGGAAATAACTCCTATAAGCACTTTAAAGATGTGAATAGTAATAGCTATGAAGTAGTTAAGCCACTTCCTCACCATATAACCTTAAAGCAATTGCACATCAAAGAACATTCTGTTAAGCCGTTACATATCACTTAAAGATCTATGAGACTTGATAGCTTTGTCAAAAGTATGATGTACTAGTACAGGGGTGGCGAACTCCTGTCCTGGAGAGCCTCAGTCCAGCAGAGTTTAGCTCCAACCCTGTCTGTAGCTTTCTAGTAACCCTTCAGATCTTGATTAACTTGTTAAGGTGTGTTTGATTAGGGTTGAAGCAAAACTCTGCAGGACTGTGGCTCTCCAGGACCGGAGTTCGCCACCCCTGTACTAGTACATCATACTTTTTGGCAGATCATCAAACTCCAACAATAAATAAAGGCAGTTCAATAATTGGTTTAACCAGCATTTTTTTACTGATATATTTACAGCAGTTTTATGGCACCATTTGGAGGGTCTATAAGAAAAATCACCCAACAATGGTATTTAAAGGAAATGCATCTATTATTTGATCACTATTTAGTTTTTTAAATAACAGCTATTCATCAATTCTAAAAAACATAAATTCCACCTAAAGATTAGACCAGTGTTTCCCAACCGGGGTGCCGTGTAAATGTCCTTCAAATAATAATAATTTTTTTTAATGACAAAATGTGAGTAAAACAATTTATATATATTTGAATATCTAATGTCTGACGTCAACGTCTGTATTAGGGGTGAAACAGTTAAAAATGGAAACGCATGGTTCTGCACCCACGGTTCGGCACGTAACTTTATGTATGTTTCTGTCGATAGATACACATGCTTTCTCCTCGGTGATACATTACAACAGCGATAATAAAAGAAAAACTTTTATTAAGCTTTGTTAAATGCATGTGAGTTCTGCCGTATGTTTGAGTAGGAGCAGTCATTTTCGCCGTCATCACCCAGCACGCAAATTGAGTTCTCTTTCAAGTCTTGCGCTTGAACGGACAAACTCACACAGAAAGTATGTCAACATGTCCATCTTGATGAGCATCCTAGCAGGCATAGTCTGTATTAGTGTTGCACGGTATACCGGTACCAGAAAAGTATTGCGATACCCTGCTATTACAAACGGTACGATATGGAATGTTATTAGTACCGGTACTTTAAGAAGGACCGCGCGTTAATAAGAGCTGTATTTATTTGCGTCAATGAGTGACAGCAGGAGTCAGGATGTGTGTGCAGAGCTCTGTTTCCACCGTTCACTAAACATTGGAAGAAGAAGAGTTAAATATACACGTGCAGCGCATGACAAAGAAAGCAACAGAAACATGCACGCATGAGAAAATATAGCACGGATATAGAAAAGGATGTGCTCGCCTCGCACTGCCGGAGAAGAGTACACGCCTTTCAGAGAACATGCGATCGCGATTCAGTTCTTTCTGATTATGGATTTCAATGGTCAAAGATATGTAAAAAATGCACATCCTAGCGAGTATTCAGGTAAACACAGTCGGGGGTGTCTTTAGTGGACGTGTATAGTTGAGGTAATTGGATCCGTGTTAAGCCGGATCTTATATTCTGTGTGATTAATGTTAATCAAACAACAATGAAAAATAGAAAACCACCCCATGGTTGGCTAAACAATTTTAATATATTCATTGTTAATCAGTGTATACTGTAGTTAATTTATTAACTGAATTGCCAGCTGAATTGAGTTTTTTTTTTTGTGGATTATTTCATTTCTTTCTTGACTTGCTATACTGTTAAATAGACCTATAGCTGAAAAATAAAGCACTGTTTTTGTCATATTGTTTGTAATTTGCATTTTTTGCTTATTTTTAAAAACAAAGATTGCAATTAGAAGAAATGGTCAAAAACCAGGGCAGGAACATGCTGGCCAAGTGAGTTTTTAGCTTAAAACAACAACAACAACAAAAAAACACTATTAATAATAAGTTCTGTTGTCATATTCAATTACTTTTACTGGGTGTTTTTTTTTGGCCGTGGTATCGATTAAGTCGGTATCGAGGTATTTTAGTCTGCATCGTCTGCTAGTTTTGGTATTGTGACAACACTAGTCTGTATATGCCTTAAGTGAACTTTATACAGTGAGAAAGATGACGCATATCTGTGCATTAGGTCTTAAAGGGGCAGTAGCCTTTACTGCTGTCTGCTGAATGTCAAACAACAAAAGACAAGGACACCACTCACTGCTCCTGACTGAATAGCTTTTGTAAGTTTAATAGGATTAATCTTTAATTTATATTGTCAAATATGCAATGTTATCTTACATTCAATCAATTTCTGAACCTGAATACTAATGTTAGACTTACCTGAAAAACATTGTTTATTTTATTAGTATCTTTGCTCTACAGTAGCCTAGTTATTTGTGCTGCTGCTTGTATTTAAATTATTTGTTCTTATTATTTTCTTTATTTTTTTGACAATAGTCCTTTTTTCCCCTGAACATAGCAAATACCGAATTGTACCGAAACCGTAAACCTAAAACCGTGATACTAACCGAACCGTGAGCAATCTGTACTGTTACACCCCTATAGCGGAACGCATGCGAGGGGTGCCACAAAACAGAGAATTTTCACAGGGTGCCATGACTGAAAAAAAGGTTGGATTAGACAGTGCTCAAAACACTTGAAATTTTATTTTAATATATGTAATACAATACAATTGTGACCATTTAGACCTCAAAACAACATGGAAAATTATGATTATTATTGTTAATATATTATATTGAAAATAATAAATATTCTTGTGAACATAGTTAATAATAATATATGCATATACACAATATATATGTAATATAATAATGATAAAATTATATTCTGTTTTTATATTTGTAATCTAATGACCATTTAGTCATTGTATCAAAAAGCTGAATTTAACTTATTTAAATTATTTCCTGATATAATACATATAACTGTTATAGAACTGTACATAATACTGATATTGTTAATGCCTAATAACAAACCATTATCGCTATTAGTAAAAATAATAGATTTAAAAATAATAATAATAGTAATAATAATTTTAAGGACCATTGTGTCAAAAAGCTATTTTTAACATTAAAAATAATTTCCTAATGCAACTCATATAATATAACTGCATATAATAGTTATAGCTAAATGCCTAATAACAAATTGTTATTATTATTAGTAAAAATGATATATTTAAAAATGATAACAGTAATAATAAATTGTTTTAAGGATAATAAACCTTTTTTGTGTTTTTATAGTTGTAATCTAAATGATCATTTGTGGTCGTTATAGTGTCAAAAAGCATAAACAACACCGACATTAAAATAATTTCCTCATATAATAAGTTATATAACTGCATATAATATAATAATAATAATAATCTGCATTGTCATCAGTCATAAATCAACATGGATCAAAAGTACAAATGTCTTGCTCTAGTAAAAATTAATGCACACATGGCTTTTTTCAAACAGCAGGTGCAGAAAATCAGTAATACTAAGTTTTTTTTATAATTCAGAGGGTGTCAGAAGCCACTGAAAGAGCTGCATCAAACCTTAACACATCTGTGCGAGGGGTCAGAGGTCATTGTGAGGCCTGTTATAGAGGTGCGCTGGAGATGAGCAGGGACCTTGGCGTCTAGGTCAGATGATTCATTGACTTTTTCTACTGGCATGTCTGTTTGATAATAGCTGTAACAAAAAGAAAAATAAGTAATGCGATTGCGTCATCAGAAATAAAGCAACAGTGTGCCAAAGTCACATGGCAAACCTCTCAGACACAATTAAGCCCATGTGGCACCGAGCCACAAAAATAGACGTTTAAATAATTGAGAATGAAGAATTGCATGTACACGTGCGTGTCCAAGCGTTTGAACTGATAAACATCTACCTAAACGCATCTGGAGAAAATGGTGTGGATCACAAATTATACTAATTCATTCTGAAAAGACTACCGGCGCAGCTCGCCTTCAATCAGTGGAAGCAAACCTGACATGAAAAACATCTCAAGAGGTTCCGTTGAAACATGAACGTGTACAACAGCCCATCCAGACGAAATGAAGTTTCATTCTCTGGATGAGCTTCTTGAAGACATGAACATCTGGGAGAGCGTTCCATCGAGGGTCTTGATCTTTTACAGACCTTCTGGCCTTTACAGCCCTTCAGCGCGCTGGAGTCTCAAGTCTCGGCCCCTTGTAAACAACATCTGCTGGACGCTCATCCAGGGGCTCGAATTCAATCCCCGATCAATCAAATCATAAAACAGGACTAGAGGTGTAAAAATGTATTGATGTAATAATAAAAGTTCAATGCTTTGATTACAGAATTTAATGATTATAATGCAAGATTTATGTCTTTGGCATTTTCTGTAATTATAAATCAATCAAAACGGTTTGGATTGCGACCATTTTCTGATTTCACAATGCATTGCAGAGAGCGATTACAACCGAAATAACACGTCAAAACAAATATCTACACCTCTGAACAGGACATAAAGAGAAGCAGAGCAAGCTGGAAGTGGAACCAATGGACTTCAAACCTGTCGGCTAAGCCTCAACTCTCTTGGCAAAACTGAGTAATTCGGGACTCGATTTGGATGAATCTGTTGAAAGCACCATCTGACTCGTGGCCCCCTGTTAATTTGAGCTAGAGGCCCCTGGGTGGGAGTGTGTTAAACGGAGTGGCCTTGTGGGTAAGAGTGTCTCCAACTCTCCATCTTCACTGACCTTGAAGAGTGTTTTTTAACTAGACCCAAAATGAAGCTCACAGGTGAATAGAAAGTCCACCTCTGACACAACCTCTCATTGGATTGAAAAGCCGATAAATCCAACAATTTACACTTCACTGAAAAGCACACTGATTGATTCTTAGAGTTGTTTAAAAAGGTTGAAATTAACACTGTCATGTGTCTCCTCACCTCCATTCAGGACTAAAGAAGTGTGACAGTAAATTTTGACTCTAGTAATGTTCCCGGTTTCAAACCTGTCCCTGAAAAAACCTTATTTAGATGTCTTGTAACTGAAGACATATTCCACTGCACATTGTGATCCAGTTGTGCTAGTCGCCCCCAGACGACGTACGGAAGACATCATTACACAGGGCATCAGGATGAACCATAGTGATGTTGTTAGCGCTTATGAATATTCCTACGCATTTCTCCCAGGCACTCCAAAAAGGAAATTGAAACCTCTGAAGTGGAACGGAAAGGAACTAAGCCTGCACAAAGTGAATTAGGCTTTACTGTTAAAAGCACAGAATTTGGGAAAAGACAGAAAAAAATCAATACATTGTGTGTCTAATTAATTCCTGAAGGGATTTCTCAACTCCAAACAAGAATTAATTAACCCAGACAAAAATTTTTCTCCGTTTTCCAACATCACAACCTCAAAACACACTAGGATTCAAAGTAAATAAACAATTTTACACCTCAAACGTCACAGCAACACACAACCAGATGCATCCTGAACAATCTGAAAATGCTTAATGGACAACAGTAGAAAAATCATGTTTGCAGGGTTTTTTTTGTTTTTTTTTTGCTGGAAGAATTTGAAAAGGTTTTATTGAAAATACACAGTTCTAGTGATTTTTGTTGATGTCTGGCCGAAAACCAATACATTAGGGTGTTCAAACTGTAGTTCAGTTCTCTTGGTTCATTTGGTCCAAACCAAAGAAGAAAATTATACATTTATTCCTGGTTTGCTTAGCATTCACACGGTCATTTTTAACACTGAACCTAAAAATACAAAGCATAACGAAAAAGGATAAGGTCACAACCTGATTGGACAGATTTTATGATGTATATTTGATATGGAACTTACCCAACATTGCTGTGTGCTGGGCTAAACGTGCTTGTTGTGTCTACATATGGTGCTATTTTGACCAGCTGAGAACCAGTAAAAAAACGCAGGAATTCTTCTGTCGCACACACAAACTAAGATCTGCTGCAAGGAGATGGCGGTTCTGAGGCCTGGATCAAACTATAATGGGCAATGTAGCTCCTATGATGCTAAGAACCAGACTCTATAAAAAATCTTGGGTTATTTTTTTCTACCCAAATCTCGGGTTGGGCCATTTTTTGGGGGGTTATTTTCTCAGTATTTGGGTAAATTTTGTGTTACCCAGCTCCTAGGTCCGATGTAACAACCCATTGTTTGGGAAGTTTTTGTGTAACCCAGATCCTGGGTCAGACATAACAACTCAGGGGTCAAGTTATTTATCTCAGGCTTTTTGCGACTTTTTGGACAATCATGCCAGGGAACGGTTAAGTATGCCGTAACAGAGCAATCGCATCAGCGTAGTGTTGTCACGATACCAAAATTATGACTTCGATACGATACCAGATCAAAATACCTTGATACCGACACTAAATTGATATCACGGTCAAAATACCACCCAGGAAAAGTAATTGAATAATATGTCAACAGAACTTATTCACTGTTTTATTTATTCTTTAACTAAAAACTCAGGCCAGCATGTTCCTGCCCTGGTTTTTGACCATGTCTTATAATTGCATTTTTTTTTTTTATCTTTGTTTTTAAAAATAATCTAAAAATGCAAATTACAAAAAATATAACAAAAACAGTGCTTTATTTTTCAGCTATAGGTCTATTTAACAGTATAGCAAGTCAAGAATGAATAAAAAAAACTGCTTAGTCTCCACTCAATAAATTAACTATACACTGATACTTAATGAATATATTAAAATTATTTAGCCAGTCAAGTAATTTTAATATATTCATTAAGTATCAGTGTATAGTTTTAGATTATTTTAAAAACAAAGATAAAAAAATGCAATTAGAAGACATGGTCAAAAACTAAGATCTGCTGCAAGGAGATGGCGGTTCTGAGGCCGGATCAAACTATAATGGGCAATGTAGCTCCTATGATGCTAAGAACCTTGGGTTATTTTTTCTACCCAAATCTCGGGTAGGGCCATTTTTGGGGTTATTTTCTCAGTATTTGGGTAAATTTTGTGTTACCCAGCTCCTAGGTCGATGTAACAACCCATTGTTTGTCAAGCAGATCTTAGTTTGTGTGTGCAATTAGAAGACATGGTCAAAAACCCAGTCGGGGTGTGATTGCTCTGTTACGGCATACTTAACCGTTCCTGGCATGATTGTCCAAAAGTCGCAAAAGCCTGAGATAAATAACTTGACCCTGAGTTATGTCTGACCCAGGATCTGGGTTACACAAAAACTTCCCAAACAATGGGAAGATTAATGTGTGATTAATGTTAATCAAACAACAATGAAAAAGAAAATTTTCTTTTTTCATTGTTGTTTGATTAACATTAATCACACAGAATATTAGATCCGGCTTAACAGATCCAATTACCTCAACTGTACACGTTCACTAAAGACACCCCCGACTGTGTTTACCGGAATTCTCACAGGATCTGCATTTGTACATATTTTTGACCATTGAAATCTATAATCCGAAAGAACTGAATCGCGATCGCATGTTGTCTGAAAGGCGCGTGCGCGCGCTTTAGATCAAAGTCCGGCAGCGCGAGCACATATATTTAACTCTTCTGCTTCCAATGTTTAGTGAACGGTGGAAGCAGAGCTCTGCACACACGTCCTGACTCCTGCTGTCACAAATCGACACAAATAAATACAGCTCTTATTAACGCGCGGTCCTTCTTAAAGTACCGGTACTAATAAAATTCCATTTAGTACCGTTTGTAATAGCAGCCGGGTATCGCAATACTTTTCTAGTACCGGTATATTGTGCAACACTACACCAGCGTTTATTTTTTAATCAAATCTAATCTATCCAGGTTGTGTCCATTGCTGGAGCGTCTGAGAAGGGTCAGCTGTCATTGTACAGTACAAGAGCAACCACTAGAGGCCAAATAAAAACGATCACAGATGCCTCATGGAGTTTGTTTTGACACAGAGTGGGACACTTCTAGCCTGACAAGCCAGACCCACATCAAGATCTTGGGTCTGGGAACACACCATTGGCAGGGCTCAATCCGAGGGGCGGGATAAACGGTTATTTTTCTAATTCTCTCTGCACGCAATAGGATAGTGGTACAACCAACCAGAGCAACGAAGAAGGTGAAGCCGGATATTTGATAGATTAAACTTTTGCCGTACCTTTTAAACTTTTGCAGTGTTTCCCCTACCATTGTTTTGGGGGGGACCCCCAAAAAGAATGACAAAATTGATTTTTCATTAAGGTCGACAATAAGGACTGCCCGATGGCCTAGGGAGAAATTGTCTCTCAGTTTGGTACTTGTGAAGCAAAGTATAAACGGCTCGTCTGTTTGGGGAGGAGCGCGCACAGTCAGCGGAGCCAGGAGAAAGTATAAACAAGGCTTTAGGTGCACCCACGTCTCACAGTGTGCGAATATTCACACAAAGTTATCGTAAACATAGTCGGTTATGTCTTAAGTGAATGTAAACATGAAATTTGACATGACCGCCAGCGTTTTTGAACATTTTCACAAGTTTCATGGCCCACAGAATATCTGAGCTGAGGAAATCACATTTTTGTAAAAGATTATATCTAGATTAGATTCATAATGATAATCAAAACACAGATGGAGTAAATCGAGTCACACCCCCAAAGCTTCACAGTCCTACAGCTCATCCTGGGTAGACATTTCTTTCAGTAACATTAGGCAGTTTTGATTTATATGAGGTTTAATGTTGGTGATCGCGTAATTTTTTTTTATATGCATCTGCTTATGATATCAGTCTGTTTCTTCTTCGCCTGAATTTTGATCAGCAAATTCTGAACTCGTTCAGGAGATGCGTTATTAGGCATGATAAAACATGGAACTCGCGGTAAATCAAGAAAATTAGATTTAAACAATAAGACTGACTGTGTTGAGCTGTATAACAATGATTCGTTTTCTGTCGATGAATGTATCCAACAGTTGCTCACCTGTCTAATAAAACACATCATATATTAAAGCGTCTTTGGTGTTTCCACGGATATCTAAAACATTATACCGGAAAATCGAGGGTAGCGCGTTATGATGTTATTGATAGGCGATGATGTCCTGGTTAAAATTGATTATTTCTCTGGATTTTAAACGTTGTTGGAAACATTTGGGATAATGTAAGTACACAAGTCAACAAAATACAAACAAAATATTTAACATTGTTCTAGTGGTTTTTGGATGTTTTAATAAAAAAATCCTACATATTGTGGCTTTAATATATTAATATTTAACATTAACCTTTATATTTATTAAATTTAATAAGTACAGCTCTTTTTCATGGTTCAGCAGAGTTTTTAATTTTGTAATAAAGTTCAGCACTAATTTACTTGGAGTATTTAGTTTGTTCTCATTCTGTATCTATTTTAAAAACGATTGGTTTGTTAATCGGATATCAGCCAGCGCAGTCCAACCTAGTTATTGTTATCTGTAAAATCCACATCAGTCGACCTCTAGTTCATTTTGTTACTGTTTAGGGGCGGGTCTCTCTGAAATAGATTACAATAGAATAGAATAACAGAATTTTTGGGGTATAACTAAATAAAGTTACAATCAATTCTACAAACACTGATCACATAGTGAACAGGAAACTGTATAAAACAAGTGTGTAACAAGCATAGATTATATCACATAACTCAGTATACAGTTGACAACTAGTGAAATTGCTACCAAGTGCATCAAATTAAACTATGAAAATCTTTCAAAGATATGATGCCACTTTTAACATGGCACTTTTAACCATGTGATTAGTTTACCCTCATGTGTCTTTGAGGTTGACACCAATAAGCTGAGAATTAGTATGACTTAGCATGATATAAATTTGTTGTTTGTCTTATAAGTATGTCTTTGTATGTAATCACTTTTTCAACTTTGTATCTCATAATTATGACTTTGTATGTATAGTTTTGACTTTACATTACAATTAAAGTACTAAATGCATATTTCTTCTTATGTATCAGAAATGGGCTCCCATATAATTCAGTCAGACAAAAAAAGGACATTGTGTGCGTTATATATATATTTTTTAAAAAATGGTTGTAGACTTGCAAGCATGGTGTTTATGTAAAAAATGGCCAATTTATAGATATGGCCACTGCATAACTACAATATCCTTAGACTGGACAAAGCAACCTTCCACACAGGGCCCTGTGCTGTGTTTAAATGGATATATTGGCGTTTAAAAACATCAGCGAGCTTCAGGGACATGGTAATGTGACCCTATGAGCTCCTGCTAAAAAAACGCTTCAGTAATAATGCCAACATCACCACAGCTAATGTTAGAGGAAACAGCTCCTCAGGCACATTTACCACAGATACAGGCACAAGCTAAACGATAATGACAATGGGAGAGAAAGAGATACGGTCCACTTTATTTTTTCAGAATCTGTGGCGAGGCAAATGTTGTTTAGCTGCAATAACTGCTGGCCTTTATGTAATTGAGTTTTGACATTTATGCAGAACAGCGGCTGCCATTACTGTCAATGGTAGTGATATTACACGAGCCATCAAAATGAAATAATATCGCTCGCGTTTATCTTGTTAGTGCACTTCAATAAACATTTATTACTTGAATATGTTTCCGATTAAAACTAAAATTAGGACTACCGAGATTGCAAGAGTATTTAATGCATCTTAATAGACGTTTCATTGCAGTAAGTAAATGTTTACATGTGCATTTCTGGAAATGGAGCCGCTGCAGAACCAGAAAAAGTGTAAAACACTCGCACAACTGAGGTAAACAACAGTTCGCTTTTGCTCTAGCTAACTTCCTGCTTACGTTACCCAATGCAAACTGCAATGCATTTCGCATATATATTTTCTTTTTGACAGCTGGAACGTCAAACTCACTGTGTTGTCATGCACCGCACGCTGCTTCAGCTTCCTCCTCCTCCTGAAGGTTTGAATAGGCGCTTGCCGCTTACTGTGTACCGGATGTTACGTCACTGAACCACGCAATAAAAAAACCTGCGGAAATCATATCGCTTGGGAGTACACTTTATAGCCTACGTGAATATTTGCCTTAAGACAATAATTTTTATTGACACTGAATACCGGCCTTAACTTAAGGAAGAAATACGAAAGCAAACATATATGTTTTTAATGTCTCAAAGATTCTGTTGCTTTTATTAAGTAGCCTATATCGTATGTAAAGTGCTTTTGAGGGTGTTCATAGGCCTACTTAATTTGGTCTGGACCAAAAAACAAAAAATTTGTCCTGGTCAGATAAGTACGGAAGCCCTGAACCGCAAAGTACAAAAAAAATATAAATATATATATGTAAAAAAAAAAATCTAGAATTTCGAGATTAAAGTCGAAATATTACGAGAATAAAGTCGAAATATTACGAGAATAAAGTCGAAATATTTCGAGAATAAAGTCGAAATATTTCGAGAATAAAGTCGAAATATTTCGAGAATAAAGTTTAAATATTACGAGAATAAAGTCGAAATATTTCGAGATTAAAGCGAGGCTCAAAATGAATGATTATAGGCCTAAACTGCTGTGATTGTGAATATGATTAAATAAACCCTTTTATCAATATTATTTTATAGCCTACATTAAAACGCTATCTGTCCTGAGAGCAGGGGGGCGGGGGGATCATCCTGCTATATTGAATAAAAAGCAGAACATTTTGACTGAAACATGAAGACAGTTAACACACGATGTGATCATATATGGTTTATGTGTATTTTTCAAGCCATCTTGGGGTATTTCCATATTTATATGAATAATGCAGTTATTGCCATAGCATCTCGTCGAAGAAAGATCTGTATCTGCTCCATAGCAATTCGTTTTCAGTCCCACTATCGAAACGGATCCTTCTAGGACAACCATCTCTATTCTTTACTGTCTCAATAAAATATGTTGCATGACTTTCGGGTCATTATTGGTGAAATACACTTTCAACCACATCACATTTCGTGAGAATCCGAGCAGAGGCCGTCACGTTTAATCTTATCGCATTTGAGTCAACGTGCCACATAAAATTTGGACCAGTTCTTCACCAGCGCAGTTCTTTAGCTACTAAAATATATAACGACTTTTATTCTAAAACATTTTCGACTTTAATTCTAAACATTTCGACTTTAATCTCGAAACATTTCGACTTTATTCTCGAAATATTTCGACTTTAATCTCGAAATATTTCGACTTTAATCTCGAAATATTTCGACTTTAATCTCGAAATATTTCGACTTTAATCTCGAAATTCTAGATTTTTTTTTTTTTACAGATTTTTTTTTTTTTACTTTGCGGTTCAGGGCTTCCGTAGATAAGTGTTCAGATTGGCATTTTTATCACCAAACTAAAAGATACCTAACCTAAAGGCATAGGGATACGATCACAACCTGGGGCCGGATTCATTTCTTGAGAAACAAGTTAAGAAAATTCTTAAGATAAATTCTAAGAAGTTCGTAAGAATGTTCCTTAGTGCAATTCTTGAAAAATTCTTAAGTTCTCAAATATTTTCTTAAGAACATCATATTTTTTTTACTTAAGAAGAAAATAAATGGTGGTTTTTGGTGTTATTTTATTGAAAGGTATTACTGAATGAAAAACACCTCAAAGCCCGTCTTTTTGCGCTTCCTGCAGATTACCGTAGATATCATAATAAGTGTGCAGAAAATTTTCGTTGTGACTGGCTTAAATCACTCAATGTCGTGTTATTAATGTGCCGTGTCGGTAAAATCGGTATTTTATAAGAGCATAGCCGTTTATCAAGAACGCTGCTCGGGTACCAAAGATCAGCCGTTAGACACAAGTTGAATCATTTCTCAGAGACAAGTATGTGACGAATGTAAGCTAATCTTAGTAAAGTAACTTTTATAAGTCCTTGGCGACTCTGATACATATCCTCGAGAATAAGAGTGAGAATAAGAGTTATCCTCCATCAGCAACAGACTTTCAAAAAGGCTTTCAGGTTTTCATATAGCAGTCTCAAGCATTCCCCCTCTTCACATTCGACACGGTGCCATCGAGTGTTAAAACGCGAAAGGCGAAGCTTGAATTTACGGGTATGTCCCTCTTTGGCTAATGTACTTTCAAGATGGAGGGGCAACAGGGCGACGCGCATTCGAACCCCTCACCCGTATGTATTTTCAATGGCATACTATAAACTTACGGGAATACTTTATTACTTGAAAGAAGTAAATATACATTAATGAGCACCTATATTTTTGAAATAACTAAGTGTTTTTTGCTAAGAATAAACTAAAAAAGTTACACAGTGTAGCTTTAAGATTATTCTTAAGATAACATTTAAGTATTCATATTCCCGAAACAAATGTTCTTAAAAATCATCGTAAATAACTTTTTAAAGTTAGGATAACCTCCAACCTATCTTAAATACCCAAATATAAGATGTTTATTAAATTTATTGGGTTGTTTCAAATATTAAGCATTAACCTATTTTAGAGTAGACGGAACTTACTCAACATCCAAAACAATGCTGTGTGCTGGGTTGCGCTTGTTGTATGTGCATATACATATGTTTGTTTGTTTTTTGTTTTTTTTGACCAGCTGAGATCTCGTGAAGAACGTATTAAATGTGTAAAAGTGTCAAAACAGCGGCAGGAATCCCTCAATCACACACACTGCTGCGAGAAGATGCGGTTCTGATGCCTGTACCGAACTGTAATGGGCAAACTCATGACTATGACTAGAAAAAAACGATATGCATGAGCATTCTGTCCTTTTTAGGTCTCATCCTCAAAACAGGTCTCATCTGCCCGTTTTTAGTTTGTTTACATGTCTTTGGTCCGTGTTGTGTTCGGTCTCGGCCCGCTTGTTTGGTGCGCACCAGGGTTTGGATGGCAGCGTTTGCACTTATTCAAATGAACCACACTAACAGAGCAATCACACCAGGGTTCGTTTTAATCGAACCAAACATGCCAAAGTATGAATGCAATTATGGGGAAGCTATTATGCCCATTTTTACAAGATGTCAAGTCTCAGGTGTCCCCAGAATGTGTCTGTGAAGTTTCACTTAAAATACCTCACAGAATAGATCATTTATAAATTAATATTGTAAATACCAATTTCTGACTACAGTCAAGAACAGCCTGTTTTCGTGCATGTGCCTTAAATGCAAATGTGCTGCTGTGCCCTCTCCACACAGTTCCTGCCTCAATCAGATTCTCTGCCAAATACTAACAAGACATCTGCTTGGTTTTGATTATCATCTCGCAATCACTCTTACGGAAAGCATAGTTTTGTTTACCGCTGTCGCTTGTGAAAACAAAATAGCAGCGCTGTGGGCGGAAACGTGCAGAATAAGGGGCGGAAATATTATAATAAGAGAAATCTGAGGAGCTCGTTTTTTCAAGTGCTTGCAGAGAAAGGCTACTGGGTTGTCCTTTTTCACGTTTTCTGGGTTGGTAGATGCACCGGGACCCAATTATAGCACTTAAACATGATATGTCCCCTTTAAACGAAGATCCTCATGAGATCTTTGCTGGTAAAAATCTGAACGCTAATCGGACCAAGCAAACCGAACACAACCTTAATTGAGCCAACATGGCTAGCGTGAACCTTAAAGTCTTATCTAGTTCCTAGGTCCACAAACAAAAGTAGGATAAATTCTTTACGATTCATAAGACTGTTGTAGGCTACTGACATATAGGCGATTGCTCCTGAAAATGTTTAGCTATGATTATTTTCAGTTTATTATATAAGTTTCATCTGTTCTGAGAACATTCCATTTAACCATGTTTTAATGCATTTTTGGCATATCACCGTGGAGAATTGAATCCTGTGCTAAGCTGGTCTCTGCCTAATATGATGTAGCCTCTGGTTACTTTCCTGGCATTGCTGCATTGAAACTCAAAGATACTGTGAAATCCTATAAAATGTCAGCCAGGAAGCGCCTGCCCTCCAGCGTCCCACCTGCTTGATGCCGAAACAGGTTCCTCTGTATCCCATAGGTTTCTATGACAGGATCCCTGTATGAGTTAGCCAAGATTATCAAACATCTTACTCCAGGATGTCTGCCTGCTCAATACAAAATTAAGAGTATGCAAGTACGTGCTGTAAGATTCTTGGCTGGCTGTTTGACTATGATCCTGTTAGATTTTGGACACAAGAGGCTGCCATTAATGAGGCACAAATAATGTGTAAATCAGACACTTTTCCAGAGCACTAATCCAATGTTTCCCTCAGAGGTGATTGTAATTTACACCTTTTCATGACCAGGCATGTTAAATGAAATATATATATATTTTTTCTTTATGTAAATTGGTAATTTGCACTGGCATTCACATAGAGAACATGTTATCTAAACTATTTAAAGTCACCATGAAATGGAAGTTGCAATAGTCTTTTCTTCCATTTTGTGACATATCCGAGGGCTTCTCGAACAAGAAAAAATGTAGGGCAGGACTACCAGGAATGTATCGACCTGTGGTTATAGACATACTTATGAATCTCAGACCTACTTGACATGACAATTTTGGAGCAAATAGAGTCTTATGGCAATGCATAGTTTCTAGATCTTTCTTTGTAATAAAAAAACCCAAACAATTTTGATTAAGTAAACCATAAAGAACTGTGATGAGAAATTTTTCATTAGTCTTAGTATTAGAGTCACTGTAATTTAGTGCAGGTCAACACAGGCCTTTAACTCGGTTGATGTGTTTTAGACCATTCAAAAGTGACAGTGAAATGTGCTAAGTCTGTCGGAAGTTTGTGCTTTGTTAGACAAAAGTTTGTCTAACAAACAAGTGAAGACAGGTTTGGCTCATTTCACACTTATAGTCTTGTAGTACCCATATTCACACATTCTCACAACAATCCCCAAGCTGAGACACTGGGGATATGACTGTATTTCATGTGTATCACATTGTTATTTGTCCCTCCTCAACAAACTTTTCCAGGTCAAAAAGTACTGATAACAACCAATTGTAAGGCTTCAAGTGGCCAATTAGGTGATGCAGTCTGCTTGCTTTCGATTTTTTTGTTCTTTTTTGGTTCTGTAAAGTGAGTTCTATACTCTTTTTCAAAAGTTATCTGTATACATCAGTATGTGATAAGAAAAAAAAAACACAGCAAAGATAAGATGCTAAAATAACAGATTAATTAAAAGCTATTCTGTCATGGTGTATGGCTGTGTACAAAAGCACACAACAAAGGAGATGTGTAGACAATCCTTTAAATCTACTATAAAAAAACTAAAAAGAAAAGACTAAAGTGCCTGCTTTTAATAATGCTCAATAATAATAATAATTTTGAATGATTTAGATATAATTTATGTAATTATTATACCTGTAATCAATTACACATGTATAATTTTAGTTAATCAGTCATTCATAGTTACTTAGTTAAAATGTATATAAGCACTTAGTTAAAATGTATATAAATAACGCTAATATAGGCTATATTAAAGTCATACAAATAAGCTTTAAAATCAATAAATAAAGCAATAAAAAACGACTACATGTGAGCTTAATGTTCAATTCTGTGTATATATCAACTAAACTAAGCTAAACTCCTAAACTCAGGATCAAAGCAAAGGACAGAGAAAGCTGATGATCAGCATCATGGGACCAACAAAGCCTGAATTGATTAGTTTGGTTTTGTCAATTCAAAACTAATCCTGTAACCCTGACTTTGTTAAACTACCATCATGGTACAGCCCCCAGGAGGAAATAGAGAACTTATATACACTTATAGACACACTTGAATTGAGAAACCTAATCAATAACCGTAGGAATAAAGAGGCAGGGGACAGAGGATAACTGAAGATTAACAAAGAAACTCAAACATTAACTTAACCGAAAAACAGGTAAAAAACAAACTCAAAACGTGGCAGATTGGCAGTTGCTAAACCCTTGCAGCATCCACTCAACCCCAACTTCTTCCAATTGGTCCACAGTTTTAAAAATTGACATTAACAAGCTGTACTATCAGAACAGAAGCATTTGTAAGCAGGTAAACTTTGTCACCATGAATTCAGAATTGACAGTTTGCATTTTTAATTCATGTGCCCTCATAATCTTTAATCAAAATAATGTCATTGCAGCGTCACCTCTTTTCTTCTCTAATGATGTGTTTACTGGCGCGAGGGCGGGGCAACCTGTCACACACGTGAAAATCGACCAATAGCAAACCATCCAATCAATTGCGAGAAAGACAAAATCAAGTCCCGCCCTTCACTTGGATATACATTTCAATATGGAAGAAAAGACTAGCGCAACTTTTGTTTCATGCTAAAGGGTTAGTTCACCCAATTACTCATTAATTACTCATTAATTACTCACCCTCATGTTGTTCCACAACCCTGAGATCTTTCTTAATCTTCGGAACACAAACAAAGATATTTTTGATGATATCCAAGAACTTTCAATTCCTCCATTGGTAGGAGGGATTTAGACATTCAAGGATCAGAACGATAAGAAAGACACTGTCACGTTGTGCTCAGGCAAGAAGATGAAGACAGACAAATTAGATCCAAAATACTCCAAGTTTAATATAAATCAGATTCAGCAGGGATAACACAACGTAGATCGGACAGAGACTAAAGGAATTGAAGGAACTTAAATAGTGAACACAATGAGGATAATGATGACACACAGCTGACACATATGAACTAATAACAATGGTAATTGGGGAGACAGACAAGTGGCAGGACACAGAACAAAAGGAACATGTGACAGATACAAACTGAAAGTCGTATCAAATTGAAACTAAATGTGAATGAATGTGACAGTTCGCCCCCCTCCAGCAAGGCACGACCTCGTGTCGTGGCAAAACAGAGAGAGGGTCGGAGGGGCTTTGGAGGGGGACGAGGTAATGAAGGAGAGATGCTGAGAGGCAGACAAGGGATGATGGCAGGATGTGGTGACAGGATGGTGGCAATGATAGTGATTGGCTGATGGCACAAACCCAGAGCTCCCCAGTGCCGACAGCCCACTGTGGAGATGAGGGAGGGAGGAGTCCAGGTGGTGATGAGGCTGACGACAGGTGGGGGACAACCAATGGAGACAGAGCCGGTGGATCCGCAGGCACAGACCACGGGTCGAGGGAGCTGAGCGACGGCGCTTGTGCGGGGGAACCAGGCGATGTCGCGGCGACGAGCATCATTGGCGGAACCAGAGTACCCGAGGACTGGGACAAACGCTGGTGAGACTGAGGACAGAGGGAGCGAGGAGCCCACTGTAGCCATAGGGGAGGAGGGACGGAGCACAGTAGACGGCACGGATGACCGTCACGGATGACGCTACGTAGGTAGTGCAACGACAGACCAAGGTGAAGCCGGCAGGACGAGGGAACCTGGTGGAGTCACTCAGACGAGGGTCTCTGAAGGCGCTAAAGCAGAAAGAGCCAGGGTAAAGACGTCAGGTCGACGGGCCGAAATGGAACAAAGGAAAATGTTATATTATTGTGTAAATAAAGAGGTCAATTAAGTTTTTTTTTTTGTGAAAACCAAACTTGGAGTCACATGGATTACTTTAATCATGTCTTTCCTACCATTTCGGACCTTGAATGTGTAAATTGTGTTGCTCCCAGTGGAGGGACTGAAGGCTAAACTATCACTTTAACTTCACACTGCATCAAAAACACGGCACTCATGTGCGACAAAGATGTCCATCTAGCACGTTTACATAGAAAAACAATTAAACAGCGCAATGCGAAAACACCTTTTGTGTGATCTTAACCCTATTTGTCCAACCTAAATGTGTAGGAGCATAAAAATGCACAGGAAACAGACTTTGATTACAAAGACAGATGTCAGCATTTCACCATGTCTGATTTTGTTGCAAAAATGATTTCAGTCCTCAGTGATGTACAGAATGAAGATGAATCCATCTAAATAACGCTAGTTATGAATGAGGACAGCAAAATGATACATTTGCAAGGAATTCTCATGCAAGCGATCCCCTCCACCACCACTTCTTTTGATTCAATAAAAAATTGTCATGTGAATGTTGATTATGGGGTGTTGAGGGTCCATTTTCAGGAGACGAATCAACCTGTAACTTTTTGTGGAGTCAATTAGCCTAAGGAAGAATCTCTCTCAGGCTGAATAACTCCAAAGCATACAAAATTAGGCTTGCCACTTACATTAGTATACCTGACAGACTTCAGGTCCTAGTCGAAATCAATACAAATTAAGAGTTTGTCATTTTGGGGTCATTTAATGACTGCATGCACGACATGTCTTGGGGTTTCTCACAGCATCAACACCAGAGCCTTGGAGACCTATTATGAGCAGGCCCTGGATAGAAGCTTTGCTTCCAGCACTTTTCTGATGAAATGCCACATGTTTTATGGGTAGTAACTCTGTGGTGGACAGGGTCATAATGAGCCCATGGAGAACCAGGCATCTGTCAGCGCCGGGCTTGTGTGTGTGTCCATATGTGATAAATATGAAAGAGAGACTAAAGAGAGGGAGACTGAAAGAGAAATAAGAAAGACACCAAAAGATACAAGACTCCTGTGGACAGCAAATTCCGCAGTCAAATGATTCAGACATACATTACCGGAAATTCTTAGCTATGAATTGAGAAAAAATTATATCATATTATATTATATAATATATGAGCAGATTGTTACTGCTGGCATTAGTAAAAGTCTTTAATAGAGATTATAATAGAGTCTTTAATTGATCCTAATTTTATTTCTATCCTCAGATATTTTAACCTCGTGGAGGTTTAAAGTCTGACACAAAGTATTTATGAACTTTAAAAGAGAAAATGGTATTTTACATTTTCCTAAAAACAGACGTGAAATTGTGTGAAACATACCGTCACAATAGTGCACCATTATGTGGTTGCAAAGAGGTGTTTTTGAATGGTATGTTTTTAACATTCTTTGTGTAGTTGCTATGGTATATCTTTTTTACACTATGTTCTAACCAGATGGGATTCTAGTGACAAAAAAAAAAAACAAAAACAAGCACAAATCACAGCCAATCAGAAAAGCATTGCATTCACAATGTAATGGATAAGTACTACCAATAACACTGTAACAGCTCCAACTTTGCTGGGATGCTTTCCACAAGGAGTGTGTTTATGTGAAGTTTTGACCATTCTACTAGAAGTGCATTTGTAAGGTCAGGCACTGATGTTGGACGAGAAGGCCTGGCTCACAGTCTCTGCTCTAATTCATCCCAAAGGTGTTCTATTGGGTTGAGGTCAGGACTCTGCACTGGTGCGCAGTCATGTTGGAACCGAAAGGGGCCATCTCCAAACTGTTCCTACAAAGTTAGGAGCATTAAAATTGTCCAAAATGTCTTGATATGCTGAAGCATCAAGAGTTCCTTTCACTGGAACTAAGGGGCCAAGCACAACCCCACACCATAAATATTCAAAAAGTGAAACTTGTATAGTATATTCATTCATTACACACAGACTGAAATATTTCAAATGTTTATTACTTTTGATGATTGTAACTGACAACTAAGACAAATATCGCAGAAAATTAGAATATTACTTAAGACCAATATACAAAGGAAGTATATTCTAGAAATCTTGACCAACTGAAAAGTATGAACATGAAAAGTATGAGCATGTACAGCACTCAATACTTATTTGGGGCTCCTTTTGCCTGAATTACTGCTGCTATGTGGCATGGCATGGAGTCGATCAGTCTGTGGCACTGCTCAGGTGTTATGAGAGCCCAGGTTGCTCTGATAGTGGCCTTCAGCTCTTCTGCATTGTTGGGTCTGGCATATCGCATCTTCCTCTTCACAATACCCCATAGATTTTCAATGGGATTAAGGTCAGGCGAGTTTGCTGGCCAATTAAGAACAGGGATACCATGGTCCTTAAACCAGGTAATGGTTGCTTTGGCACTGTTTGCAGGTGCCAAGTCCTATTGGAAAATGAAATCTGCATCTCCATAAAGTTGGTCAGCAGCAGGAAGCATGAAGTGCTCTAAAACTTCCTGGTATACGGTTGCGTTGACCTTGGACCTCAGAAAACACAGTGGACCAACACCAGCAGATGACATGGCACCCAAACCATCACTGACTGTGGAAACTTTACACTGGACCTCAAGCAACATGGATTGTGTGCTTCTCCCCTCTTCCTCCAGACTCTGGGACCCTGATTTCATCAGAGAATATAACTTTGGACCATTCAGCAGCAGTCCAGTCCTTTTTGTCTTTAGCCCAGGCGAGACGCTGTATATTCTTGACACAAGGAATGCGACAGCTGAAACCCATGTCTTGCAAAAGTCTGTGCATAGTGGTTCTTGAAGCACTGACTCTAGCTCCACTTTGTGAATCCCCCCCACATTTTTGAATGGGTTTTGTTTCACAATCCTCTCCTGGGTGCAGTTATCTCTATTTCTTGTACACTTTTTTCTACCACATCTTTTCCTTCCCTTCACCTCTCTATTAATGTGCTTGGACACAGAGCTCTGTGAATTGCCAGCCTCTTTTGCAATGACCTTTTGTGTCTTGCACTTCTTGTGAAAGGTGCCAATGGTTGTCTTTTGGACAACTGTTAAGTCAGCAGTCTTCCCCATGATTGTGTAGCCTACAGAACTAGACTGAGAGACCATTTAAAGGCCTTTGCAGGTGTTTTGAGTTAATTAGCTGATTAGAGTGTGGCCCCAGGTGTCTTCAATATTGAACCTTTTCACAATATATCTACATACACTCACCTAAAGGATTATTAGGAACACCATACTAATACTGTGTTTGATCCCCTTTCGCCTTCAGAACTGCCTTAATTCTACGTGGTATTGATTCAACAAGGTGCTTAGAAATGTTGGCCCATATTGATAGGATAGCATCTTGCAGTTGATGGATATTTGTGGGACGCACATCCAGGGCACGCAGCTCCCGTTCCACCACATCCCAAAGATGCTCTATTAGGTTGAGATCTGGTGACTGTGGGGGCCATTTTAGTACAGTGAACTCATTGTCATGTTCAAGAAACCAATTTGAAATGATTCAAGCTTTGTGACATGGTGCATTATCCTGCTGGAAGTAGCCATCAGAGGATGGGTACATGGTGGTTATAAAGGGATGGTCAGAAATAATGCTCAGGTAGGCGTGGCATTTAAACGATGCCCAATTGGCACTAAGGGGCCTAAAATGGCCCCCACAGTCACCAGGCATCTTTGGGATGTGGTGGAACGGGAGCTTCGTGCCCTGGATGTGCGTCCCACAAATATCCATCAACTGCAAGATGCTATCCTATCAATATGGGCCAACATTTCTAAGAATGCTTTCAGCACCTTGTTGAATCAATACCACGTAGAATTAAGGCAGTTCTGAAGGCGAAAGGGGGTCAAACACAGTATTAGTATGGTGTTCCTAATAATCCTTTAGGTGAGTGTATAAATGTGTGTGTGTGTGTGTGTGTGTGTGTGTGTGTGTGTGTGTGTGTGTGTGTGTGTGTGTGTGTGTGTGTGTCACGGATAGCTCAACGAGGAAGAAGAAGATGAATTAAAAGTAAGTAAGGTTTATTTAGTTAACTCAAAGATAGTCCAAAATGCATAAGAGTGTGATAAAACAGTCAATATCAGACAACTGAAGAGCACAGAATGAAACTTAATACCAAGGATGATGAAGGCCAAATGATAAACACGTGTGGCAATTAAGAAATAACCATTACAACTAGGTGAGGGGAACTAAGACAGGGAAAACAGAAAACTTAATGAAAACGATATAAGAATCTGTAATAATGAACAAAATACCAAAATCAACACACACACACACACACACACACACACACACACACACACACACACACACACACACACACACACACACACACACACACACACACACACACACACACACACACCTTTACATTGCAATAACCATGTTATTATACACATTTGTGCCCTCATATGCCAGATCACACACACACACACAAACTTTTTGTCTAAAACAACATTGTCCCCTTGTCTTCCATGTATCAAAATGGGCTTCACAGTGCAAATTCAAATCCCTGTGACACCATAATTAAACTATAAAATTACATGTTCTGCTCATGGTTAGTTCCCCATGGCACTAATTAGAACTTCCTATTTAATGGCACAATGAATGCAGTGAGTTGCATTTGTAATATTTATTTGGTTTGTCAAATTTATTCGAATCAATGTGTTATTATCTACTCCGTCAGAGCAATTTTGGAAAGAAGGTGTGATAATGACCCATTTCAGACAGACTAGTCTTTTGTGTGGCTGCGGTATTTTTAGACATATCAACCAGGGGATTATTTCCCTTGGTTGTTTTAATACCCCACAGCTATTTTTGTAAAACATATAATAAGTGTAACATACAATATATTTTGGAAATGTTTCGATTCACAAAATAAGATATAGTACGGATGACTAATGCACATGCACAATGTACAAATAATATAAAAATAATAATAAAAAAACATGCACAATGTGCAAATAATATAAAAATAATAATACAAAAATAAACAGATGCAAATGGGACTAGTAAACAATATGTTAATCTCAGCAGTAATTCTGACCCGCTTCCATATAATGCATGCTAATTTGCAGAAGCTAATTAGCAACAAAATGTGGTGAACTTTACTTAATCAATGAAGTTTGAGGGTGTTTAATCAGCCACACTTGAGCTTAGAACACAAACGTGGTTGAGAAAGGTGGAATAACTCATTTGAATGGTTTGCTGTCATTGAGGGCACACAAAGTGAAGTCCACAAGTTCTTATGTTCAATTCTTTGATAATTATATACAATTACACAGGGAATAATTAAATCCATCATTATCTCAAGAACAATGCACTAAAAAGAGAGCAGAATGAGAAAAGGTTTCATTGTGATAATTACTGAAATTATTACATAAAGACATCACCTCATCATTCAGGAGTACTTCATTCACAACCAAGGTCTTGGAACATAGTTAACAAGTAAACAAAGTTAGTGAACAGGAAAAGAAAATAGCGTTAAAAACATTCACTTTTATACACCTTTATATCATAATCAGGGCAAGAGTGATCAACTGGAAACAGATCATCCAATGCGTTAATGTGCAGTGGATCATGCTTCATTCATTCATTTAATTAATTCAAGTTCTTAACAAACATTCTTTTCAACATTTGACCTTTTCAATATTATAAAAAATTTCGTTTTAGGTTTTCTCTTTGATTTATTTTTTACTTTTTTACATATAGAAATACGTTGACGTTTTACTATGATTGTTAACCATTTTCATCAGTAATATTTGTACTTTATGTAATGTTTAACAGATCATTAAGTATTTTAAATTCAAGTTCAGATTGATAGTTTAAAAAAACTTGATATTCAAATATTTTCTTGTTCCATCCATCCATCAATCCATCCACCCATCCATCCATCCATCCATCCATCCATCCATCCATCCATCCATCCATCCTACACTTCAGTCCTCCATATAAGAGCCTTATAATCTTGGATTCAAAATCTAATTTAAACACAGAGTTTTAACATATTTTGAAATGTCAAACATTATGATGCTAAATAAATAAGACATATTTAAAGATCTGGACTTGGCCAGACTAAACCCCCATGAGCTTCCCCACAAGCACAACAGCTGCTACGTGTTTTGGATAATTTCTGCTAATGATGTTGTACTATAGGTGAAGTTCTACATCAGGCTACAGAAACCGATTCCAATTTCCCAGTCCTGGCCTTCATCATAAGTGTAATTGATAGGCTTCCCCTCACCAGAGGCACTCAAGAGATTTCCAAAAATCCTTTATTAGCCAAACCCATAAAATACAACTTCATTCATATTTTATTCAAGCTAAAAGTTTAACCACTGCTAAATGTATTACTCTTCACCCTGTTCAATTGAATTATTAATGTTACTTAAGCCTGCAGGCAAACGCATCACATTTACTCTGCAACAATACTGCTGTTATGCCCTTCACACCATAACCTGGTTTTCCAAGAACACTATAATCAATGCACTGAGGTACTGTACTTTTAAACAAAGCAAACAAAGTAGTCAAACGTTTATTTTTATAGCACTTGCAAGTCGGCATGAATTGATATTCCTTCTGGTCAAAGTTTGTTCAAAATCCCAAACAGCAAGTATTAAACAAATTCATTAAATTAGCCTGAGCCTCAACAAGGTGAATTAGCCTTCCAGGACAGGTTGGCATAAAACTGATATCACGACTAAAGGAGGATTTAATTTACACAGAACCAAATCATAAAACCTCCTAGATTGAATTCAACAATTTTCCTGTTACTTACTGTTTGGCAAGCACTTATATTTCCTCCAGAAAATACAAATAAACTTGTGCAACAAGTGAATACCAGAACTGGAATATAGATTATACGCTCCTGGGCAAATAAAATTGCTATACACTAAGCTTTTAATCGTCTTAACCACAAATTATTGGTCAGGAAATTAGCTAAATTTAAGAAAATGCACTATTCTTAAAGCCATTGCTGTTTAGAAAAAGATCAAAGACAGAATGTTTTTGGCAGAATATAGGAATTTGTGTGGAATGATTAATCACGATGAAACACGAGTTGCATGGTGATGCTCCAGAGTGGCGCCTTTGAAAATCTGCGGAGAAATATAATAATAAATGCATCTCTACAGTGAAGCATAGAGGAAGCGTTGTCATTGTGTGCGGAGCCTTTTTAGCTGCTGGTATTGGTTAGCTACTTCACTGTGAAAAGTCATTTAATGGTTCGGTGTACAGGAGAATATTGCAGAATGGCTTGATTGACACAAATGAAAAGTTATCTAAAGAATGATCAGATATTATTTTTCAACAATTCAATGCTCCTGCCCAAACTGCAAAGACAACCAAGAAGTGGCTCGAGAACAAGTCCATCAGGCTCATGTTTTGGTCTTGTCAGAGTCAAGATTTGAACCCTAGTGAATATTTGGTCTCACATTAAACTCAAAAGAACTGGGAGACATTTTTCAACTACTCATAAACTGTTTGAAGCCATCAAAATTGAGTGGAACAACGCGCCATAATCTGAAAACCACGCCCGGCCCACGGGGGGAATGCCTGAGGTGGGACAATCCAACTGTCTCCATTGACTTTATATTGCTGAAGCGGCCTCTTGGTCATGTGACTTATAACAAAAAAACAGAACAATGTCTAAAAGCTGACATGTGACAGGGTGTACACCAAACAAGCTAAAAGACACATCTAAGTTTTAATAAGCTGTCGACCCAAAAAAACGAGCGTTTAAGGACACAAAAGTGGATACAGGCAATTGCGACATGCTATATTACACTGAGAACTACACCCACAAGAGGGGAACGTAATCAGCGACAGGAAATATAATATATAAAACTGACATTTGGATATTTGACTAAATGTTACTAGTAGTAACAGTAACTAGTAGTAACTAGTGTAACAGTTACTAAATGTTTACTGCACACGTAGGCATACTGAGTGTCAGGATCCTAAAATGTACCCATTCTTCCTGCTGATGCTTCATGTCTTATTGCCTGTATCCCCTTTTGTCTCCTTAAACGCTAATTTTTTTGGGGGTCGACAGCTTATTGAAACATAGATCTGTCTTTTAGCTTGTTTGCTGTACACCCTGTCACATAGCAGCTTTTAGACATTGTTCAGTTTTTTTGTTATAAGTCAGAAATGACAAGGAGTCATCTAGTTTATTAAGTTATGGGTTTTAATAAAAAATGACCTCAGAATACTTCAATAGTCAGACTTTTGACAAAATACATTCCTGTGCAAATGAAAACCTACATGACATTTTTATATAGCAAGGTGGTAATGTCACTGTTTTTGAAGCAGTTAAACTTACAGCTCCGCAATAAGTTTCACATGCTTAATCTCTCTGTCTAAAAACCTTTAGCCAGGTTACCGCCTCAGCCATGCATTATTTGTCAATAATTCATCAATTATTCTTTTTTTAATGTATGCATGGTTCACAAGCAGTCTTTCTTTTGCTCAAAACTATTTGAGATACAATTAAAGAATTAAATGACCACTACGCAGACTGATACTGTCATTCACCCTTGTGATTCATCAGAGGATTGAGAAACTTGAGTGCACACTAAACAAAAAGAAAGGAAAAACTTGCGTATCCTCTCATTTCTGAACAAATGTCCTGGCCACACGTTCACTCCCATTTGCTCCCACCAAAGTGATTCTGAAAAATGTAGTGCCTTATATTTAGTTTTGACGTTAATGGCTCAATAGGCTCTTGTTTTTCTCTTTTTCCTTGTCCTTGTCTTTTTCACTTTGTAGCTTTTGCTTTATTGTCCTGTTTTGACATATTTCATTGGCCTTAGCTAGTGAGGCAGAAAAGAATTCAACCTTGCAATTCCTTTTTCATATCTCTCTTTTGTTATTATTGTTATTTTTTGTAAAACCTCTCTCTTGGTGTTGGTGGACTTACTAACCAAGGGGCTGTATATAATGGAACTCCATTCATCCAGACAAAAAGAATGTTGTTTCCACAGCAACAGGAGCCCATTAGACAGACACAATATGAAGCATCACTCACAGGGACATAATATCTCTGACTAGTTCATTATTCCACACTTTACAAGGAAAATTAACTCACATTTTCCATGTAAGATGTTGTCAGGCTTTAATGGCATTCCGTGTCTATAAAACTGTTTTATTACAATATGTTGAAGACATCATTAAGATATTTGACTATCATGGATGTGAGGTTTGCAGTATGCCTAATACCACTCACTCATAACTTTACAAAATCAATATGTACATCTTCTTGGTCTTATTGTGAATTTCTAGGAGCTGTCAAAAACCGCATCAAAACAGGGCAACTATATTAAAGAGAATTATGCAAGTATGACTAAAATGTCCAGGTAGAAACTATGACAAAACAGTCATCAAGAAATTAACCAATTATTTTAACCCTCAGAAAAACACATGCATCATTTCCAATGTCAACAATAAGAATAAGCCAATATACAATGACAGCCAAAAATCAGATTCACATTCATCTGTTTTGGATACAACTGAAATGCAAGAAGAAATGTTGCCACAGGTAGATTTTTCAGTGAGACTGGGTTACTTTCTCCAAATATTATTGACATCCTTGGTCATGAAAGCTGTTCCCTTTCAGTCAGTCACGTTCGACGTTACGTCAGGATGACTGACGAATTGGGATCTCGCCTGAGAGCTTTAAACTAAATGAGCCAATGGACATTGGCATGCAAGATGTGCATCACGCATGTACCCTCTTGGGACCTCTCCTTGGTGCTAGCAGCCTTGCAGAGAGTACCCCCTTGGGGTGAGAGCTCACTATACCAGGAGTGTTGCTTCCTCCTGGGCGCTGGCACACGGCTCCTCACTGGCAGAATCTGTAGAGCTGTGGGGCTGGATGACACCTAACACATTTGCATGATTTTATAATCTCTGTGTAGTGCCCTGGTTGGAATACCCCTGTGCTACAGGTCCCATATGCAGTGATCCCTACGGCGATCCCATATGTGTATTCTTCCATGGTACGGCTCTCCTCTCTGTGAGCCTGTGTTTTTCCTTAAGCAGAGTCCGTTCTGTCATTTCTGCTCGGTACTGACCCTATCTAGGCTGAATCTACGACAGTGACCTTCCATATGTATGTAGAACTGCCCAGTTGACCAGTTCGTATGTGTAATTCCCATATGATCCTCCCTATGGACAGGATGTGGTCTCCATAGCGTTCCTTTCTGCTTGGAAAAGGCACGGTTTCCCAGTGTTATCCAATAGTCTCGCGATAGTGGTGCTTTGGAAGGGATTCCAATTCTTCAGTCGTTCTGATGTAACGTTGAACATGACTGACTGAAAGGGAATGTCTAGGTTACTATTCTAACCCCCGTTCCCTGAAGGAGGGAATGGAGGTGTTACGCTCCGTCGCCATAATTCACAGCGCAAAAGTGTGATTTGCATGTGCTTTTCCTTATATACCTACTTTGCATTGGCTCGTTTAGTTTACACTCGAAGGTGATTGGGCTCTCAGGCGAGATCATCAGTCGTTCTGAGGTAATGTCTCTGTTCCCTCCCCTTCATATTGACTTTACGTACCATAAGCAAAGGGTCATGTGATTGTGTAAAGTACAGAAACTTTAATTACGACTGTGAAGTGTGAATACCATATGGGATAACAATGAGGGATATATCTTACGTTCTCTCTACACAGATGACTAACCAAGCCATTTCATTTAAGTTATGGAAACTCAATCAGTCTCATTCAAATTAAAAGCATAACCGTCTGCCCCCCACCCTCTTGAAAGTAATTACCTCACACTAACCGCTAGCAATGTAATGTTTTGATCTGTCCTCCAATTGTTTAATTTCATGCAAATGTATTCTCCTCATGCTCACCATGGCTCTTGGTGCAGTACAAGGCAGACAAGCGCAAGATATCTGTACCACTGCACAGTAAGATCCAACACAAAGCACAGACAAGAAGTCATTTATTTGAGTCAAAACTTATGAAGTTCGGTGTGTGATTCTGATTAATGTGAAGCCTGATGCGAAAAGTGCACAAGCAAGCTGCACTAATTAACATTAGCACTCATCTGTCTTTTATTTTTAACCCCAAAGTAAATATTCTTTTATGAAAATATCTTTGCCTATACCAATGTAATATGTTGTGTGGCAAGCAGCTGGGCGAGGGACCGCGAGAGCTGACCGGTGACGAGTGATAATGAGTGCCAGCTGCGCGTCACACCGGTCTCGTCTCGCGGCCGAGTGACGGGAGCATAAAAGGAGGAGCGAAGACAGAGTAAGACGAGAGAGGACCAGGCCTGGATTTTATGTTATGTTTTGTTTACGTTTGGTTGTGTTGGTGGGCAGTCATCCGTGAGGGGCTGCCCACGTTTTATTATGTGTGTGTGTTTGCGGGCAGTTGTCCGTGAGGGGCTGCCCGCGGTTTACTTTTGTTTCGTTTATTTATTTTATTAAAGTTCGGGCAGCGCGGATGAGGAAGGACCGTGAGGGCTGCCCGAGGCGGTGCTGCTGTAGCGAGGAAGGTGGGACGGAGACCTCACTGCCGTGCCCCTGGGTCGAGGTGGGGTGGCTGCCGTCCGAGAGGGAGCGGAGGAGTCGCCGCGCTTGCCGTGGGCCGGAGCCTGCTGCCGTCCGCCGGTTAGGGGAGGAGCAGGGAGCGCGGGGCTCGCTGCCGGGTCCCTCGGTAGGAGGAGTCACCGCCGGCCGCTAGGGGGCGGAGGAGGATTGAGCTGTCCACCATGCGTCCAGTGCCATCGCACAGCACCGCGAGGAAGAGCCTCTCGGCGGGCCGAATGGCAGTGTGTCTGGGAGCCGGACCAGATTTTTTTTTTCTTTTTCCCTCTCTCCCCTCTCTCGTTCTGTCGCTCCTCGTGCTCCCGTCTTCATTTCTCTTGCCTCTCTGTCCTTACCCCCAGGTGCCGCGGCGCCGTGATCGCCACCCCACCCCCGGGATTGCCCCTGGCCTGCGAGGGGCGATGGGGGTATGTGGCAAGCAGCGGGGCGAGGGACCGCGAGAGCTGACCGGTGACGAGTGATAATGAGTGCCAGCTGCGCGTCACACCGGTCTCATCTCGCGGCCGAGTGACGGGAGCATAAAAGGAGGAGCGAAGACAGCGGAAGACGAGAGAGGACCAGGCCTGGATTTTATGTTATGTTTTGTTTACGTTTGGTTGTGTCGGTGGGCAGTCATCCGTGAGGGACTGCCCACGTTTTATTATGTGTGTGTGTTTGGGCAGTCGTCCGTGAGGGGCTGCCCGCGGTTTACTTTTGTTTTGTTTATTTATGTTAAAATTAAAATGTGTTGAATGTTCGCCGGTTCCCGCCTCCTTCCTTCCCACACCAACGAACTTCGTTACATGTTGATACTATAATAATTATTTTCCAGTTCCACCCATTTAAATTATGATTCTGCCAGCGTAAATATCTGCAAACCTCATGTTATTTTTATGCTTCAGTTAAAGACAAAAACGGTGATGAAAAAAGACCCAAACTGAGACATTACATTACCTTTTCATTCAGAATGTTTCTCTTGGTTTTGGGGATGCCTGAGGTGATTTCTTCATGGAGCACAGAGGAACCTCCGGACAGATTCAGTATCAGACAACAGAATGAATATAGCACTTGTCTCAGGTTATGGACCACATGTTCATAATTAGGAGTTTCTCAATTTGGGAACATCTTTATGTTTAAAAAATGATGTGACATCAGTATGGCAAATGACTCAGTGACTTTACATTAACTTGAAATTCATACAGTTCTAGGAATGAGTGTTGTTTTTCTTTGAGAATCCATTGCAGGTTGGAAAAATAAACAGTAGGCTATTCTAAAAACGCCATATGGGGTCCATTAAAGAGCGATTGTCATATAAGAACATATCAAACTTTAAAACAGCTCCCATTTGTCTTACCTTAGGCGAGAATTTACCTCTTTATCTCTTCTGCCACTCGGTCTCTCTTCCTCTCTATGGTATTGAAATACATGAAGCCTCTTTTTTAATGTAAAGATCGTCTGTAGTCTATAGCACTCAAGGGCTTGAAAGGTCCATGGGTCTTCATTTCTCCAAAAGCAAAAAGTGCTTTGTGGCAAAAGGTTACAGAGGTTTGAATGACGGATAGAGAAGCACAAAAAAGTTACATCAAGACCAAGGTCTTACAAAAGAAAAAAAAAGAAGAAAAAAATGATCACTGAACAGTCATAAAACTGAAGGCATCAGCTGTAAAAAAAAAGAAAAGAAAAAAAGAAGCAAATTTGTGCATATTTTATATGGAATGAAGCTGAACTGAATTCTTAACATTATGTAAAAAAAACCCCGTAAAAAAACAAAAGGGAAGCCTGAATCATTAGCAAAAGATAAACAGTATAAAGATAAATATTGTGTCATTCTAGGATGATGTTCAGCAATCAAAAGTTGGCAAATTTCAACTGCGTAACATGAGAATTAAACCTCATTGGTTCTTGAAGAAGCTCAAATGAGATGCGTAACACGAGAACGAATCTCATTGGTTCTTGTGGAAGCTCAAACGTGCTGCGTAACATGAGAATGAATCTCATTGGTTCTTGAGGAAGCTCAAATGTGCTGCGTAACACGAGAAAGAACCTCATTGGTTCTTGCTGAAGCTCAAAATTGCTGCGTAACACGAGAATGAATCTCATTGGTTCTTGCTGAAGCTCAAACGTGCTGTGTAACATGAGAATGAATCTCATTTGTTCTTGCGGAAACTCAAACGTGCTGTGTAACATATGAATGAACCTCATTTGTTCTTGATGAAGCTCAAACGTGCTGCGTAACACGAGAATGAATCTCATTGGTTCTTGCTGAAGCTCAAACGTGATGCGTGACATAAGAATGGATCTCATTGGTTATCGCATGCCATGGAACATGCTTGAGCTTCTGTTTACCACAACTGATGAGAGTTGGTGTGATGAATGTTTATATGTGAATAAAAGTCTAAATTAAAGAGCATGAAGCGATCGTGTCTCTTCAGAAAATTTGGACTAAAACACTCAATTTATATTTAAAGCGCCAAAATAGTTGCTCAGCTCAGGCTGTCAGAATGACAGATTTACAGTGAAACCGACTCATCTCTGTAAAGAGGAGGTATTTTGATTGCTTGTCATCTAACTGGCTTATTTATATTTTTTTCCCCATTTTAATCAGTGGAACCAGGACAACCCAAATCTCAAGGAGGGCTGAAGAAATCCTCTTCTGCCTATTATATTATTATATATGATATTATTATATTATATTATTATACAACTTATACTATTATATGACTGTACTATTCACTACATACTCACTATTTTATTTGCTATTTTATTTTACAATGTATGCTATATAAATGATTTGCTATTTTATTCATATTATATTACTACTATATTATACTATGTTATATAATTATGTTTCAAATGATTATTAAACAGCAAGCGCAAATTATGCCAAAGTTTGGTTGGTTTTTGAACATTTAAACATTACAATCTATTCTAGTAAATCCAAAAATTAAAGAGTTAGTAAAAGGGAATAATATGGCCTCTTTAATATTAGGTTTCTAGACTACACTTCTTCAGTCAAGCAACAATAACCCTGAGCACCTTGTAACTTGCTCACTTTAAGATCAAAGCTGCTTTTCACCATTATAGATGCAAATTGATTAAATTATGCGGGCTAGTTTTCAAATTCCATGAAGGTTAGAGGAGCATTTTTATAAGGGAAAAGAAGGGAAGGAAACATTCTTGTGCTTCTCACATGAGTAGTTCTCTAGCTCCTCAGAGGCACGCTCTCTTCACATAAACAGTTTTCCTCTCCCCTCCATAAACTACTTTTGACATCATACTCACTGGTTCACAGGACTCTTTCTGGCCAATCTGAGATGGATTCGGCTCGCACATCAAGTATTCTTCAGTTTGATTAATGAGCCCTCGTGTTCTGGGATCTCCCAAATATGGCAGAACTGTTTCAGAATTCCATTTAGTTTAGTGCTTTATAGGAACACTGTTACAGTTTCTGCTTCAGAATTTCTTATTTTTAATAGTGTGAGGGTTTGAAATTTTGGGGTGAAGTATAAAAGTGGCCAAAAGTTAATGTACATTTTTTGCTTTAAATTTTTTATTTTAACACTTCAGTTTCAATAAACTATCAAAATATGAGGAGAATGTTATATTAAAATATACCAAACTTGGGTTCAAAAAAGGTGTTAAAAGGATAACAAAATTATTTGGCAAGAATTTCCAATCCTCCTTTAGTTTTTCCCAAAGTTGAGCTTCATTGGAAGTCCTGCATGACTTATCACAATTCATTTCCCAAAGGTTTTTTCGTGTTTTTAAGGTCTGGGGACTGAGGAGGCTACTTGAAGACTTCAAAATGCTGAGCATGAACACTTTTATTGTGCACATATTTGTTGCATTCTCTGTGTGTTTGAGATTGTTATCATGTTGGAAATATACACATTTGATTTCCAAGCAGATCCTTCAAACTTGGCATTGTGTTCAGCAGGATTCCCAAGTATTGACTCATTTTCAAAGTGCCAGCAACTTTGTAGAACACCTGCTGCAGACATGCATCCCCAATTATGTTTCCCTTGCCGTGATTAATAGCGTCACGCTTGCATTTGGCATTAAAACACTCCACTTATCTCCTATGAATATACCCGACACCATCCAATGCTAGGTTGTTAAATTTGGACTTTTTGGACTGCAGAACACGGCTTTAATCTTTCATACACCAATCTTCATGTTCTTAGGCAAAAACAATGTTTTTTTTTGCAGTTGATAGAACTAATAAATGGTTTATTTACTGGTACATAACCTCTCAATTCAGCGTCTTAAAGCCGTTGGCTTATAGTTCAAGATGAATTTGGAGGTTGGAGGTTTCATCCAGGTCTTTTGAAGCTGTTTTGAGGTGGTCCACATTCTGGTGATTTTCATGCCCTCCTATCAAAATGCTTTCTAGACTTACTTGACCAGCTACATAACTTTATATTCTGCATGGCAGTGGCGTCACTGTGCTTTGGACATTGTGACAAATCACCTTGGTCGGAGAGGACAGCTCCTTCCATCTGACCGTTTTCACTATAACCCGCAAAATAACATCACATAGTGATTTGCTGAATTATTGGCTGGGAATAATGAGTGCAAGCTTAGTGACTCAAATCTGATTGGAGTAGTTGCTGAGTGAGGACTTCCTGCCCTGAGCTGTTGTTCAAATTAGACGTTACTGAACGGCAAAAGAGAACCAAAAAAACAAAAACAAATGTTATTTCTAGCTTATGCTCATTGGAAAAATGTCCTTTGCCGACATTTTTGCAAGATTCCAAAAATGTACTTATACTGAAATTACCACTAGAATAAGCAAAACACCAATAACCGTCATTTCTTTTCACACAGATTATGATTACAGGGGAAGATGATTAAAGACTTATTTTCACACTGTTCCTTGAACAATACTTTAGATACAACTGAACACGCTTTTAGCGCCACAGTTCACTTTGAAAGAGCTGCAAAATGTGCAAGAAGCAACGTTATATTATTTTGCAAATCTTTAATATCTTGATAGTTTCTCTCAGAGCAAATGGAGAATTTCATGTCTCCTGATTATTCTCCTGAAGAAAAGATCTTGTCTCGAATTTAAGATACCAAAACTTAGGAATTTGAATAGAAACTCAAATATTTCTCAATAAATTCTACCAAAACCAAATTATAGAATCAACATTAATTATATAGCACTGCACTTTTACTTTATGCCAATAATTGTCTCATTTGTGTTTTTTTTCTTTCTTGAGGAATCAGGAGAAATATCTGCAACATGGTTAGATTAAACAACGGAGAGCTCCAGTAGGCTATGTATACTGGTTATATATACTTAGTAATACTTACTTAAAGGTATAGAGATTTGCACAAATCATCTGAAATCACCTGATTACTTGGGTTTATATGTGTATGTAATTTACTATTTATAAAGACATATTTAGGTTTATATTTGGTGTATGTTTCCTGTGTTAATTCAGGAGGTTATGGCATGAAAGAAGAAATGATCACTCATGACATTCCTGCTGCCAATTTCATGTGTGCCTCCCCAGCTGTCCTGTCCTCTACTCAAACACCCCGCTCTCTTGAAGCCCAGCTGTTTGTCCAATTTGTCTCTCTGCCACTGTTTTGGGCCTCGTTACCCTCTTGTCTGGCAGGAAGTGAGCATGGTTTTGAAAGATTATCCAGCCTGATGCTGTTCTTGAGACCCTCCTGCGATCACAGACATGACAAGAATGTAAAATGTAACTGCAGTTTCTGACCAGCTCCAATTATCAGAGAATAAACCTAGTTTAAGAGTAGAACAAAAATAGTAACTGTTGCTAAATGTGTTCAATTTAGATTTGAACTTTTCTATGACGTAGCTAACATGTTCAGAGTTGATTTTAGCCAATGCTATGAGGTTGCGTGTTGAGATCAGTTTTTAGCATTTTACTATAAGGTTGACTAGTTTCTGTGTGTGGATTTTAGCATTTTGCTATTTTGATAGTGTGTTCGGAGTAGAATTTAACAGATTGCTATGAGGTTGCTAATGTGTTTGGAGTTGATTTTAGCGTGTTGAGGTTGCTAATGTGTTGGAGTATATTTTGGCATGTTGCAATGAGGTTGCTCAGAGTAGATATTAGCGTGTTGCTATGAGGTTGCTAATGTGTTTGGGGTAGATGTTAGCGTGTTGCTATGAGGTTGCTAATGTGTTGGAGTAGATTTTTGCATGTTGCTATGAGGTTGCTAATGTGTTGGAGTATATTTTTGCATGTGTTGGAGTATATTTTGGCATGTTGCAATGAGGTTTCTCAGAGTAGATATTAACATGGTGCAATGAGGTTGCTAATGTGTTGGAGTAGATTTTTGCATGTTGCTATGAGGTTGCTAATGTGTTGGAGTATATTTTGGCATGTTGCAATGAGGTTTCTCGGAGTAGATATTAACATGGCGCAATGAGGTTGCTAATGTGTTGGAGTAGATTTTTGCATGTTGTTATGAGGTTGCTTAGAGTAGATATAAACATGTTGCCATGGTTGCTAATTGGTTTGGAGTAGATATTAGCATGTTGTAGGTTGTTTAAATTAGCTTATCCAGTGTAGATTTTAGCATGTTACTATTAGGCTGTTAATGTGTTGTGATTAGTTTTTAGCACATTGCTATGATTGCTAACGTGTTCAGTATAGATTTGAACATGTTTCTACGAGTTTTGTATTGTGTTTGGAGTAGATTTTAACATGTTATGAGGTTGCTAATGTGTTCACAGTATATTCTGGCATGTTGCTAGCTCAGAATAGATATTAGCACATTGCCATGCGGTTGCTAATGTGTTTGGAATATTATTAGCATATTGCTATGGGGTTTGCTAAATGTGTTCAGAGTAGACTTTAACATGTCGCTACAAGGATGCTAATGTTTTTGGAGTAGATAGCACGTTGCTATGAGGTTGTCTAATGTGTTCACTGTAGATTTTAAGATGTTTGGTTGCTAATGTGTTGAGATTAGTTTTTAGCATTTTGCTATAATTGCTAACATGTTCAATATAGATTTTAACATGTTTCTATGAGGTTGGTATTGTGTTTGGAGTAGATTTTAGCATGCTGGTTGTCCTGCATCCTCAATAAACAAGCTACAGTTAGTCCAAAACGCAGCTGCTAGAGTTCTTACTAGGTCAAGAAAATATGATCATATAACACCAATTTTATCTACACTGGTTACCTATTAAGTTCCGTATCAATTACAAAGTATTGCTACTGTCCTATAAAGCCCTAAATGGTTTAGCTCCAGTGTATTTAACAGATCTTCTATCGCCCTACAATCCATCGCGCTCTTTAAGATCACTAAACTCGAGGCTTCTGGTCATTCCTAGGATATCTAAGTCCACTAAAGGAGGGAGGGCATTTTCACATTTAGCTCCTAAACTCTGGAATAGCCTTCCTGATATTGTTCGAGGTTCGGACTCGCTGTCCCAGTTTAAAACTAGATTAAAGACGCATCTCTTTAGCCAAGCATTCACATTATAATTACCTTTTTTACTACATTTAAATCAGATCAAAAGCATTAATATTCTGAACAGCAGCTATGCTAATTATTTCCCATCTGCTTTTCTGTCGTGATCTCGGGACACTAGTCCCGAGGTAAATAGTTCGTCAGCTCCAGTTTGTATCCAGCCACTCATGGAGACTTCAGATGCCCCAACACCTGTGATGAGACGACTCTACGCCTGTGAAGAGACGACTCAATGCCAGCTTTGTTATGGCCTAAATTAATACATGATTGATTAACGTTTTCTAACATTTTTCTTTAACATTCTCTTTCTAACATTTTTCAAAGTACATTTATGAAATGCACTTTCTGTAAAGCTGCTTTGAAACAATGTGTATTGTGAAAAGCGCTATACAAATATATTTGAATTGAATGTTGTTATGAGGTTGCTAATATGTTTAGCATTTTTTTGTGTATACGTATATATTAGCAGATAAAGATTAAATCACCCCATTGTTTTAAGTCAATGGGTTTACTTTTACGCATTACCTATATCTTTTTCATGTTTAGATATTTTAATGAGCTTATTTGGTCATTTTGGTTCAGACATACAGACATACTTTCTCTTTTGATAAAACAAACCAAAAATTTGATGACTTATACTGCACTCAGGGGCATGTTTTTGTCCAATCAAATGCTCTCTACAATGAGAATGTCCCTTATCACCTGCCTAGAATTATAAAGTAGCTAATCATAGATCATGGATTTGAGACTCCAGCATTCTATTTCAATAGATAATGTTGACGCAGTAAAAACTGGCTTGTCAAGTCATTTCATGTAATCTTTGATAGCTATCCAAAACCGGCACCATCCGATCACTTTTATCCTCAGCAGCTTATCAGAGCAGTTCTGTCCCTCCATGAAGCACAGAGCTTCACACTTGCAAACGCAGACAGATAAACAAGGTGTCATTTGAGCTGCCACATGCCAACTCACTGTCTTCAGAGGACAATTTGTTACGCGTCTCTAACATTCAGGAGAGAATAAATACTTCATGGAAGCAAAGCCTGATGATCAGGGGTGTGTTCAATGGTAAATAAAACAAGCGAGGCGCGACTGCATACAAACGTGGCCATCTGTTGTTTATCTCATGCACAGCTTTTGGCAAATAATGGCTAACATCCACATGTGCTGTTCAGTTGCATCAATGTCAGTATGCACTAATGCACCATACAGCAGTATAGATCAGCAATCAGTTCTCTGCTGATAGGAACACCCCAAGGGAATATTGTTGCTTTGTGCTTATCTGAACTTATTGTGTAATAGTGATTAGATGACGGCAGATGCATTTAGTGTTTTATTATTTAATCAGTTCATTTGAAACATAAGGACAAGATGGTCTTATCATGCCACATTCATGACATGATCTTTTTATTTTTATGTATATATACTGTAGCAGGAAATGTCCATCAATATTTGTAGTTTAAAGTACACAAGCCGTACCTCATTGGTGGTGTTTGCTAAGGCAAGCATATTTAGAGTCAGGGGATTTGGACAAATCTCCTTACCTTTGACATGAATGATACATTAAATCATGCAGCTTGTTTAGGAGAGGTGTGCTATTGCGTGATCAAATTTAACCCTTTCACACATAGAGGTTACTATAGTGGACAGCTACCATTTTCTTTTGTATGCATGGGTTTTGTTATTTACCCAGCTAACACAAATACGTGACTGTTACCTAACTGCAACGTAATCTGCTGATGAAACTTTCTTTGTAGTGATGTAACTAGTTACATTGTGGCAACTGGAAAAGTGAAATTCCCGGATACGTTGTCACAATGTAACTTTGTAACGCTGCCAGTTAGTAACAGCAACGTTGTGGCAACGTCATGTATCTATAGTTGTGTGATGGTAATCAGTTGGCAATTTTATAATTATTTATTTTTCAATAGGCGGACATGCTGTAGTTTATCCTAATTTATGACCTCATGTGCCCAAACTAATTTAAAGGCTATTTCATAACCATAATAATATTTCCTACTACTAATAAAATTAATAGTAATAATATTGCTGTGTCACGTGACACGTCACTGTATATAAAAACATCACTCATATTCTTAATTGTTGAAAATAAACATTATCTTAAGGGGAATTTCAATATTGTGTCTGACGTTTAATTACACATTTCAGAACATAATCAGAACATAAAGAACCTGGTAATGAAATTACGAGCAGATGACGTTGCATTTATGTTGACAGTAAGTCATGGAATTACCAATATAGTACGAATTTATTACGTAGGGACGTCCTTGGTGATATAATAACGTTAGGAGATCGTACTGGCGTGTTGGTTATTGAATGGTAATGATATACAGGCATGCAACGTTGTAGTTACGTTGTCAGCGAGTCATAAAATTACCAGTAGCCTATGTATCTGGAACGTTGTAGGTAATCTTGTAACGTTCAAAGATCGTACTGACAACGTTGTGAGAAGGTCATTTTGTGGTAAGGAAATTACAGGCATGCAACGTCAAGACCACGTTGTCAGTTGGTAAGTCATGCAATGTCCAAAAAGTACGAATAAATTACGTACCTGTTACGTCGTGAGTTAGCTGGGTACAAATCAACCACTACAATGGACACCTGTGCTTCATCCCAGGCCCTGTTCTACGGGAGTGCTATGTACCCTCAAACGCAAGCAAACGCACCCTGAGTTGATACTGTAATAATATTTGCGGATACTGTAATAATATTATGTGACATGTTTAAAGAGATAGTCATAATTTACTCACCCTCAAGTTGTTCCAAACCTGTATGGGTTTCTTTCTTCTGTTGAACATACAAAAATATATATTTCGAAGAATGTTGATAACCAGACATTTGATAGCCATTGACTTTCATTGTAAGAAAATAAATATGATGGAAGTCAGTGGGGTCCATAAACCGTTTGATTACCCAGATTCTTCAAAATATCTTATTTTGTGTTCAACAGACAAAAGAAACAACTTGAGGGTGAGTAAATGATGACAGAATTTCATTTTTGGGTTTAAAATATGTTTTAGCCACCATTTTGCATAAGAACGAGATAGACAATTAGAAAGCTGATTTTATTCCCTGTCTGTGTGTGTGTGTGTGTGTGTGTGTGTGTGTGTGTGTGTGTGTGTGTGTGTGTGTGTGTGTGTGTGCACTGTGCAGTGCATGTGTGTGTTCTGTTCTGTATATTCATTATTGTGCTTTGTTGACTGATGGCTGGATAATTTCCAGTCAACCTAATGTCTTAAAATCCAAGAAAGTGGATCACGGCACTCCTGTTCTGAGTTTTTTACACTGGCTTCCTGTCTGTCAAAGAATTGATTTCAAAATACCACTGCTGGCTTTTAAAGCATGGAATGGTTAAGGGCCAAAGTAAATTTCTGATCTTCTGCTGCATTATGAACCATCCTCTCAGGTCATTTGGGACAGGTCTGCTTTCTGTCCCCAGAGTCAAAACTAAACATGGAGAAGCAGAATTCAGTTTTTATGTACAATGTATCTGGAAAAACTCACAGAAAAACTGCAGTTCTGCTGCAACTCTTAATTCTTTTAAATCAAGTTTATATATATATATATATATATATATATATATATATGGGAAGGAATACTGATTTATACTTTTACTCTCCTGTTTTATCATGTTTTTATTTTCTATTGAGCAATTTTAACGTGTTTTTAAATGTCTTCTTATATTGTCTTTTACATTACCCAATGTTGTTTTATGTAAAGCACTTATGGCTTGTTGAAATGTGCTATACAACTTTGCCTTGCCAAGTCAAAGACTCATAGTTTCATATAATGATCTAAAGAGTAAAAGGATATTTGTGGCTTTCATAACAAATTATAATATGCACTTGCTTCTTGTTTATCGACTTGAAGGTAGGCTACAGATACATGTAGCATGTTAAGCTAACCACAACATGGCTTATTCTACAATGTTACTAGCTAAAATATCACGGTTCCTACACAATAACAAATAATATAATGAACACATGTATAAACGAAAACACAGATACTTACAAGGCCAAAGAATGTCCTTTAACGTTTGCTGTTGCCCGTTGTTGTTCTCCTCCTCGTGTGTAAAAAAAATCACTCAAAACAGAAATGTTTATCGAGATCTGGCGTTGCCAGTTAGGCTACAGTTGCCATCTAGCGGTTGAGAGTTGTAATCGCATTTTTATATTTAACTTAAAATGGAAGAGAGACAAATAATATATACGATCTACTATATTATTTGACTGTCTTACATTTTAAGTGAATGTTAAATATAATACTAATTAATATGTTTAAAAATGCGGTGGGCTAAAGCAGACTACACGTAGCCCAGATATACCATGACTATGACACATCTTGCAGATATTATTGACATAGCGAACATTATGGGATATCAACCATATCATTGTGCTACATTGCCAAAACTACAATTAATCAGTTTTGTCTTTTGGCTACAAGTGGGCTGCAAATAGCCGGTCTATATAGGAGCTAAATTGTGGCTATGTACAGCCATACGCATAAAACATGAAAGAAATGAAACCAAACACCTTGTAATCACTCTTCACTTTACTTACATGATGGAATATCATACGTCTCACAAATTATTTGGGCAAAAATGACTTGTAACCAAATTCAAGGTTATTTTGGCTAAAAGTGGGTTACTCATAGCCTGGCTATATCGGGTCTATAGTTAACCTAGACGGTGAAATGACGGCTATTGCTTGCTGGGTTCTTATGAAATATAAGACATTCTTATGAAAATATAATTTTTTTATGCTTCAAAACCATTTAATGAAAAATCCAAATTTACAAAACCTTTTCTTCTGGTTCTCAGGAAGATGTAATGTTAAATGAGTTTAGTCAATAACCTTGTTTGTGTTCACTACTTTAAGTTGCATCCTTGCTTGCACTCTTTCTCCGGTCACCATTATGTGTTAATGCCTGCCTGCTTTTTGTATCAGTTGTTATTAAAATATATGTAGAACTTTAATCATTTATCTTCATCTTCCTGCCTGCAAACACATCTGTAATACTAAAGGAGTCATATAATTGTTACATTTTCCAATTTATATGACTGTTTTTGAAAATTCTTAATTTACAGTAACATTTTCTCATTACAAAGTAATCTGATTACTTCACTGATTTACTCATTATGTCGAAAAAGTAATCTGATTTCATCATGCATATTTCTTGTAATGCATTACTTTACTTGTCACACCAAAAAAGTAATTCGATCACATAATGCATGTTACTTTACCCCCAACACTGCTCATTTCAGATGAAATTGAAAACACCTGATCAGTAGTTTTTTTCACAGTCTAAAAACATCAATAGATCAATATGGATTTCAGTCTGAGGTTTTCTCAGAGAGGAGAACAACAGTAGAAATCTGTCCATTTTGAACATAATTAGCATTATCAGATAATATGGGTAAATCGACTTACTCTGGTTCACTGGAGATAACGTGAACGTTTTCTACATAGTCTGAGTTGGGTTTCCACATTTGTACCTTCACCGGTTGTAGAGATCTTTGATGGAACCACGTCCTCATGTTCTGATATCAGAGACACATGACATTCAACTTGTATGAAATTCTGCTGGTCGAATGGTTACAAACTCAAATGTGTTTGCAATAATTGAAGCTATTCTATATATATATATATATATATATATATATATATATATATATATATATATATATATATATATATATATATATATATATATATTGTATATATTTTATTTTAAATAATTTTATTTTATTTTTTTATTGTATTATGTTTAATACCGTTCCTCGTCAGTTCAGTTCACTCAAGTGGACATCTAAAAATATATGTGTGAAAAAAAATCTCAAATCTTGTTTTTCATGCCCTAAGAGCAATAAAAACACAGGGGGAAAAAAATAATGACTGTGGTTATTATATAATTCATGCATGAAAAGGATCAAGGGATAATTCACCCAAATATGGACGAAAATACATAGAGACATTTTTCCAACACAACAGCCTCTTAAACATCTACACACAAGCTCAATTGCTCAAAAAGGAAAAAAGTAACTAATATCCTTCAAAAAGGTATTTTCAGTATAACAGATAACAAACAATGTTAAGTAAACAAAAGTCAATGGCTACTTTGCTACTGGATGTGCTGGTTTGGCTGCACTCATGTCCTCATTTCATATGAAATGCCTGTGATTCACAACTAATTGCAAATACATTTACATTGACTTAAAGCAGCCTTGATGACAATTTTGGGTGCATAAGGGCAAAGCGCAAAGACCATATCTAAAATAGAAATCCATCACCAAAATCTGTGTACTAACTTGGCTTTGCCATCCAGGCATTTTCGAAAAACCAACGTAGCCAAATACTGAGCCCCCTGAAGGTTTGGTATAATCTGAGCACTCCAAAGACAAAGTTGGCTCAGAATATTTGTTGCACAACCTTAAAACTGAAAAAGAATCTATGTTGAAGACACAACAAGGCCGTTGTATTCACTGTTGCAGGTCCTTGGAGCCTACAGTACCTGCTTCTGTCTTTACATGTGAGAACAAAGTATAGATCACAACCTGTCTTAACCTGGATGGCAACAATGGGCCAAGCTCTGACTGGTTAACATGGCCCTATAGACCTTATTCAGAGCATAGCCATGACAGGTATAAAAGCAAGGCTGTGAGGGATAGACTTACCAAGTTTTCAATGGTACACTCTTAAAAATAAAAGTTCCAAAAGGTTTTTACAGTGATGCCAAAGAAGATACATTTTCACTTCCCAAAGAACCTTTCAGTGAACAGTTGTTAAAAGAGACATTATTTTAATAGTGTAAAGGACATTCTAATAATCTAAAGAACCTTTTTCCATACTAAAGAACGTTTTGTGCAATGAAAAGGTTCCATAGATGTTTAAAGATGGGGTAAGTGCTTTCTGCATGGTAACCAATGTTTATATTTCAAAATCACCTAAACAAACTCGCCCTACCCCAAAAGGGCCTCGCTCATAGTTTGATAGCTCCGCCCCCCACATATACGTACGTAATGCAGGCAACGACTATGCTGGAATCTGTTGTGCCAGCCTGCCGAGGGAATGATGTAATCAATAAGTGGAAGCATTAGTGTTACTAATCCCCATGAAAAAGTCCCCAAAACACAATTCTCATGAACAACTTGATAGCACGAGCACGATAGTCCAACTAACAAATAAAAAAACCCCAAAGGAAACAAACATATATTAGGAGTTCATAATCATACTTTTTTGGACACACTGCGAGCTGACGCTTGAAACAGTGGTTTATAGGATTTGAAAATTAATATGTCTTTATCATAGCTGAAGTGAACAACGATATATGACTGCAAATGGACAAACAAGCAAACATAACACACCACGAGCATATTCAAGCAAAAGCTAGCATATAATAAATCTGTGAAGCAAAACAAAACCAATGTTACTCGCCTATCGAGAAGATATAAAGCATCCTCGACGCCCGATTGCAGGCGTTTGCGCTCCTTGAGTTCTCTCCAGTGCTGGAAAGCTGATACTTCTAGCCTGATCGTAAGCCTTTTGTTCCATAGACATTTTCCACATTTGTATCTGCCATCTCTCTCTTTCTGTCGTCGTTCGGCTAATGTCTGTCCTGTGTGTTGTGTCTTTTCAATAATGACGGGCACTGAGCGCTCTCTTCTCACCATCATTAGTAGACACGCCCCTTACTGCTGATTGGCTACAAGTTTGTTTTGGTACTCGGCCCAAGACACTTTTGTAAAGCATTTTTGAAATAACACTTACCCCACCTTTAAGGTTCTTCATGGAACCATCAAGGCTAATAAACAACCTTTATTTTTAAGAGTGTATCCACTGTAAAAGCTGTGTTAAGCTCTTAAATCACTTAATCATTTTCCACAGCTCATGTTGTCTGGAGATTTTTTTTTTTTTTGTCTACTGAAATCTCTTGGAAAGATATTTTTGCAGTGTTTTGTCAGCAGAACAATCCATAAACGCATTAAAAAATAATACAATCCACTGAAAAAAATGTGTCTATCCCTCCCAGCCTCGCTTTCATTCCCGCTAAAATTGATGGCAAAGATGGCGCTGCTGTGAATGAGGTCTATTTGCCCCTATTGTTCATAACGATCTGGATTCATACAACATCTTTCTCCTATCTATCTATCTATCTATCTATCTATCTATCTATCTATCTATCCTATCTATCTAACTATCTATCTATCTATCTATCTATCTATCCTATCTATCCTATCTCCATCCACCCATCCATCCAGATAGATAGCTGTGGCATTCAGTTCTCATTGGCACTTCTCACGCAACCTCTTGAAATAACCATGTTCAAACCCAGCATCTGCCATGAAAATAATTCCAAGTGAAAATGTTTCATTCTCCAGCAAAAGAGGTCATGATCTCCGAAAATTAAATAGAAAGCTAAACTAAAGCTATGCAAAATCTGAGCTTGAAAGCAGAGGAAAGTGAATAATGACCTAGTTATACCATGAACCAGGTCCACTTGCTGCATCAGCTTATGCATAACCTAGATTGCTTATCCAACGTCTTCTGCTTTTCCATTTATGGATCAGTATCATGTTTATACACATCAAAGTGAGATGCAAACACCTTAGGTGTGTAGCTGAAGTGAACATGTCACTGAAACCGAACTGAGATGAAAAAATGTAACATGCAAATATGTTTACCTCTGCTGATCTTATCCTAGCAGGGAGTATATTGGACATTATAACTATAGTTTCTTCAAAGCCTGAATCTTCATTTCATCCTCTTGCGCGGTGCTTTTATGTCCAACCTCCTTCAGTTCAAAACCTCCCCAAACATAGTAAGACTTGTGCTTTGATTAAAAGAATTCTACCGACTGAAAATAGAGAGAAGACGTTTGCTCTCTGTGTGACTGAACAAGAAAAGAACAGAGTACCGATAAATAAATTCTGAAAGTCCCTAGTCACCAGTTAAAAGATAGATAGATATGTCCAATGTGTTTGGGAGAAAAACATTTATTTCATAATGTCATTTAATTTTGATTTTGTTTTTTTAATTAAAGTTCAAAATGATAAAAAATGCATATCTATCTATCTATCTATCTATCTATCTATCTATCTATCTATCTATCTATCTATCTATCTATCTATCTATCTATCATCTATCTATCTATCTATCTATCTATCTATCTATCTATCTATCTATCTATCTATCTATCTATCTATCTATCTATCTATCTATCTATCTCCATCCACCCATCCATCCAGATAGATAGCTGTGTATTGTGGAATAATGCCATATCACTTACTATTCTTTAAAAACTGTAGTCAGTAAACAGTGTATTCACTATTCAGTCATTTGTAAGCTATTCTTAGCCAGAGATTGTTGCAGTGCATTCTGGGATTACTTTATCCACCAAGAAAAGCATGTGAGCTGCCTTTAATTTGGCTGAAGTAAGGTATCTTAGGAGGAAGCATAATTAGGTTGCCCACTTTTTTGTGTCAGAAGCGAAACTGTGATGCCTTAAAACGCTGCCTATAGAGGCAGCTCATTAGGTTCTGGAACAGAGCTTTCAACTTAAAGGAGACAGCAGGTAATAGTAGACTAAAACAAACTTCTAGAGGATTGTGCAAACTCAGCAGTGATGGCTCACAGCTATGATATAATACGTCGCACAGCGGGAGATAAAAAGATAACTGTGCTGCTTTGTTATTCATATCACCTCACTCTGATTCCAGTTAGACACAAGGGACAAATATTCTGTTCCCTCACCCCAAAATGTCTATGTGCATTGGGCTGCATATAGCTAAAGGAAGAGAAGAGATGTGCTTTTCTGCATTTCTCAGAGCAATAGGTAGAGTTTGAAACCAAGTTTCACAACAAAAAATGTGAGTGTGACTCTTGAGGGAATGCTTTGAGATATTGATGAACAGTTACTGTTTAAAAATAAAGCTATATAACAGAAAAATGATTCTGTGGTGAAGTAAATACTAGAGAAAAAACAAACACATGTAATTTATACATGAAAACGTTCAGGCAAGAATTCAAAAATGTCAAAAATGTAATCAATATTATTTATGTTTTTTTTGATTTAGCTTGCAAATAAAGTATTGCTTAAGTTTCTCTCACGTTGTGATTATGAAGTGATATAGGTTGCAGGCTCACATCACACTTTGCAAAGAACACTGGGACTCTATCACATTGGACACTCGGCTCCCTGAAGTGGTTTGTTTATACATCTTGTCCTTGACAATTTTGCTCAACAGCAGGAGCCTCTTCAGGTGATCCATATCCAGGTGAGTGTCTCAATGATAGCTTCTGTGCTTTTGGCTTTTTAGGCCTCTGAATGACTCCAGACATCCAGCACAAAACTACCCTTTCAACATAGACATACTGTTATATTTGTACTACTATATAAACATACTTTAAATATGTTAAGGGGATAGTTCACCCACAAATGAAAATTTGATATTTATCTGCTTACCCCCAGGGCATCCAAGATATAGGTGACTTTGTTTCTTCAGTAGAACACAAATGAAGATTTTTAACTCTAACCGTTGCAGTCTGTCAGTTGTGTAATGCATGTGAATGGTAACACAGGAGAGTATGAGAACTATGAGAGTAAAAATCATACACATACAAATCCATATTGAACCTTGTGGCTCGTGACGACACATTGATGTCTTAAGACACGAAACGATCGGTTTGTGCGAGAAACCGAACAGTATTTATATAATTTTTTAAACTCTAATACACCATGTCTATCAGCCTTCAGCGCGTGATCACTTCCACTAAGTGAGGTCAATGTACACGAAATGGAGTAGAGATACGCGCGAGAGATCACTTCCGGCGCTTGCGTAAACTACGCCATATTGTGTACATTGTATATTGACGTTTTAATTCATGTGCTCTCGTAATCTTTAATCAAAATAACTTCTCCCTCTTGCAGCGGCATCTCTTCTCTGATGATAGTGGGATAACCTGTCACTCACATGAGATCAACCAATTGTGTAGGATTACCTATGAACAGGGCTTGACCAAATCCAGGCATCACATTCCAGATCTCCGGAGACCCATCCTCTCCCACCATTAGCAAATCATAAAAATTAATAATTTGCCATTTGGGTGAAGACAACACCGTTTTATTACCCCAATCGGCCTTGTCTTAAACCAGCGCCAGGAAGAGTGATCACGTGACTTGTCGTTCCCCTTTGTTCCACGGATTATCATCTACCGGAACTCCGGGAAGGACGCGCCACCTCTCTGAACCCCAGGCATAAATTCAGAGTCTTATCGCCACGGTGACCCGCTAAGAGCTTTTCGACGGCCCAAAATTCACCTAGACAGTAAACAGACACCTCTCCTCTCCCCTCCTTTCTTTACTGGGACATTCCAGATACCCTTTGAACCTCACACAAAGAACTCTACTAATTAGACAAAGTCTAATATAAATCCTGATATTCCATAATATGAATTAATCCCCAATCGGAACTTGACGTATACAATATGTATTATGTATGTTTATATAGCCTATATGTTTCATAACGTGTCAAAGATTAATTGCTACCTATTCGTGCATGTTCCTTCGTCTTAGTTATAACAAGTAACACCAAACGATGCTTCAAACATATACCAAGGTATGATGTGCATTCTTCTATAACCTATGTTAATTTTCTGTACGACAGACATTTACCACATATGAATCTTCTTCCCCGACCATGGGAAATATATGCTATTTGATATCAGAGTAATGGATAAAAGATTTCCATCCTTATGATGCAAGGTAAATTTGTGTAAAATGTACCATAGTCACGCTATGGAAGTTGGTTCCTTAAAACATTTAAACTAACTCACAGAGAATGCCAGCACGAGTTGGAGATAACGTCACACTAATGATATGCATGAACAGGAGACATGGGCCAGGGAAACGCCCACCACAATGTCAGATTGGCCCGAGAAACTTTCGGGGATGGACTCCAGGACAGGTTTAAAACAAAGGATCGATCATGAATTCTTTGCTTCCGCTTGGTTCTTCTCATTTTAACTTGTTCAACAAGTTCACCGCATGCCTTGCAGCATCCCTGAAGCTCTGACCTGTGCTGGCCTTGTCATCTATCTATCTGCCTGCACGGACGGACCGCCGCATTCAGAGCTAACCAAGAGCTCTTCCAGAAACTCCAGTCAACTCCGTTGTGAACCTCGCCGACAGAACTTCCTCAAGGGAACGCATCCAGCCTTTGCTACCCGAGACGCAGAGAAAGCCTGTCACATAGCAATGCTGACGCTTGATTCCAGAGAGCAGGAAACGGCACATGGGGCTACATCAGGCGAAGCCACTCATCCATCCAACGAACCCAACGCTGTCCCTCGCACGCAGTATCATCTGCCTGTCAACCAATCAGCACCGCAGCAACCTCATCCAGAGAAAGAACGGATCCCAGGAGCAAGCAAACGCAAGTACAACACTTCGTCTTGGTTGAGCTGGTGAAACTTTGTCTAGCAGACAAACAAGCTATGATTAAGTTGCTAGAGTGTTGATTCTCTCAGGTGAGGAAACGATAGCACATCTCTCTGTACCGTATGAATGTATACTTGTGTGTGTCAGTAGGTTAGTTTATGTGTATTAGAATAGATAAATAAATCTTGTTTTCAGTTTTCATCTCTCTTGTGCTTTGTTGTTCATAAGTTACTGCCTCAAACTTACGATCTTTGTAAACCTAAGCTCACAGACAATAAACATAAAGTTAATGATATTATTTCCGTTGGCCACGGGGAGTATCACGAGTCGAAATTGATAAATACTGTAATTTCAACATATCGGCGGACAAATAGTTGATAAAGTGGTAAATATTAATTTTGAATTATTATTTATGTAAATTCGGTTCTTTGCACTGTAATTCAATACCCCTTTGAGTTATTAAATCTGAATTAGTCCTTTACAATAGCAAACCACAACCAAAGTGATAAGCCCTACATTTTTCTTGTTTGAGAAGCCATTTCACTCAGATATGATAAACATGATAACATGACACATGATAAACTGAGAAACATGACGTTGAACATGACAAACTCAAACACATGAAACATAACCCAAAACACACTGTGACAGCCATGGTGCAACTGGCTTTTAAAGGGAACGGGAGATTAGATTCATGCCCAAAAGACATAGGTACAACCCTTTTGGACCATGCGCCTGGCGTGCTGACCGTTCATGGTCAACTGATCATCCAATCACTTTTGCACTAGTCCATTCTTCCAATTAAAAAAATAGTTCCAGGGCACAAGCTGTTCTGATTGCATAATGTTATCTTCATTCAGCACATGGTTTGGTTATTTCAGGCCTTCTCTCAATTATCACCTTGCAGAAAGTAATTAACTTCAAGCCAGTTGTTTGCACTTTCTTTTCATGGACTAGCTATCTTTTGCAAATCTCTTGAAGAAAACTCTTCAGCTCCAGTTGGATCGATATAGCTGTGGCTTGTTTTGTAAAAACACATGCACTTTCAAGAGGTTGTGACCAAGGTCATCTTAATCAATAAATTATCTAGCCATCCCCCTGGCGTGATCTTGAGATAGCATTTTCTTCACAGACCTGTCAGAATCGATGAAGGCCTGGTCAGCAACTTGTGTATGTCACAGTCTCAGCTCACTAAGGTTGCATCAGCCACTACATTTGTAAGAGTCTAAGAGTTTCAGCTTCCAAATGTCAACAACAGTATCATAAGTAGCAGCTTCAGTTCAAACATCAGTACGAAGCACACATGAACTGATCATCTCTTAATTCTAAAAGTTATAGCTGGAAAAAAACATGGATGAGATAACCTGAAATGATGGAGCAAGACACATTTGGTTACTATATTTCTCATGAATTATGTCTTATTTGGAAGTTTGCTCAACGAAGTTGCTTAAGTTTAACACCCTGCAAATGCCAATGAAATGCCACCTGTTTGGCGCTCTGTTTGATTTATTTTGATTGAAAAATTAGCATGTGTAGGACATTAGGGGATTTTCTTATACCGACAAAATTGATAAAACCGCCAAAATGTCAGATTAGTAAATTGGTTTTTACATTTCGAGAACTGAAAATTAGAAACAGATGCTTACGCTTTAACACAGGCTGAAGGATTTACATCAATAGCAATTCCCATTTGATGGACATTTTTCATCGTTGAAATTGACAGGCCACCAAGAAACCCGTCAACCTGGTATCTCAAGTCACTAAGATTCAATACTAAGCCAGGAGTATTGAATCAGAAATTTCAAATAGTGTCAAAAACTGAAGAGCATAAGGTACAATGCCATCCCAGGAAAGCCCAAGGTTGTTTTACATCATTTGGACACGAAAACTGAATGTGTCCTGTTTTTTTTTGACAGTGTTCAGGCACAATAGGTCCACCGACAGACTGTGGATATCCTTGGGATTAAACACAGGAGACAAAATAGCAATACTGCATGTTATCGAAAAAGAAATGTTCAATGATGCATGCACAAAAGCTTATATATATTTGAGAGAAAAAAGAAAAAAAAATCCTTTCCAGTGTCACTTAAAGTATAAATATCCCTTCTGCTATGAGGTGACATGCTGGTCAGATATACATAAAAGATGGCTTCCTCTGTCACATGCCTGTCCTGTCTTGTGTGCACATGTGGGTTTTGTTAGTGTGGCCATGTGCCGCTGTCATTGTTTGATCCCTCCCCCTTGTTACCTGATTATTGGTTTCATTTGCCCCACCTGTGCCACCTCATTCCCAGCTTGATTTCTCCCCTTTATATAGCCCTTGTGTTTGTCAGTCTTTGTCGGATCCTTGTAATGTCTACGTCTCCCGGTTCCCCGTGTCGGTATGTGTTTGAGTAGTTTGTGTTTTTGATTATGTATTTTTCCCCCTTGTGGGTTTTTTGTTTGTGTTTATGTTTTATTTTGTAAATAAATCCCCCTTATCACTGCACTTGAGTCCTCGCACCAGTTTTTCCTTTGTGTTAACGTGACATCCTCTGGTTAGAAACAAGGACTGAAAAACGATTGAATAGTCTGGCTGTCAATCCGTTCCAGCTCTAATAATGCATATTGAATAGATTATGCAAAAATGCTTTAAAATTACAATTTACTTCTTTGATAAATAGTATGTTTTGAGCTAGAGATCATTATTCAATGTCAAAACATAAATGTAAACATTAACATAATCAGAAGTCATTTAAATTACAATTTCAGTATTTTTCTTTGTTGCACAGTGATTTGAAAGAGCAATCATTCTTGAACATGTAAGAACAAATGCATCCTTTTGTACTGTATTTATCCATAATTTGTATGAAAACATCCAAAGCCAAGCTTAGCACCTGTGTAAATGACTAAGAAAAAACCCAGCAGGAAGTGTATAATTATAGTCTCAAAACCTACCTTTTTCGTGGAGCTTTAAATGAGAAAAATCAACAATTTTCAAGGAACAAATGGTGTAGCCTAGTAGTTAAAAATCTGGGTTGGTAAGCAAAAGGTGGAACGTTTCAGTCCCATAAGGGTTCACCATTGTGTACTAGAGCAAGCCACTTAACCCTAGGTTGCTCCAGGAGGACAACACGGTGCCTGCTCTATGGCGATGTCAAGAAATTAGAGGAAACAAATTCCTCTGGCCTTGAATGTGTGCCGTGTGGAAATTTTGATTCTGAAAGCTGCGAGGTTCATTTTGTCATGGCTATTTGAGATAAGCGTGCAGGTTGGAAAACTGATAAACTCCACATTACTTGGCACCCGTTATAACTCCAAAAACAAAACTGAAGTTTAAAAGTTTTAAAAGTCATAACACATCAGCATTCCAAAGGGAGCCAGAATTTCAAAGGACATTTCTTTAGGACTCTAAGATGAAGCTGAAAACTGAAATCTAGTCATGACACAGCATTGAGAATCATTAATTCAAGCATAGACAGTTCACTCCAGGCCGCGGTTACTGACAGTCTACAGGGACTACGCAGGGATAATTGCAGTCCTTACTCAAACGGGGGAAATACAATAGCCTGTGTATGTTTCGCCATGAATTATGTGCATCTTATAGATGTGTGTGCATATACATCTCATATTTGTATGGACTTGCACATAAATCAGTTGGAGGGAAAGTGTATAAGCGGGAAATAATTTGCTCAAAATTAAATTTATATTATGATTTACTCACCCTCAGATCATTCCAAACTTTTAATGACTTTATTTTTGTGGTAGACAAAATTAGATGTTTAGCGGCATGTTCACACTGCTCTTTTTCATTAAGTGTTTTTCATAATGTTTAATTAAAATGTCATAACTGAACCTTGCGGTGAAAAACCTGCAATCTGCCTCCATTTTTGAGTGCAACGTCCACATCTTAAAATCCTCCTACATCCTTCTCATCCTACATTCTAAACACTCGGATGGACGTCACAATATGGAAGAAAGGATCTGTTGCTACTTCCATTTCATCGCAACTTTAACAAATATTATCTTTTGTGCTATGATTTAGAATTGTTCTAACCTGCTTCTTTTGTGTTTCATATGGGCTATACATGCTTGGAACAACATAGTAAATAACAAAAAAATTTTTTAGGTCAACTATTTATTGTTACGCAACAGTTGGGATCATTAATATATATGCCCCCAACATTTGCATATGCCAGCACATGTTCAAGGCCCGGCGGAATTGGCAGCCGAATCATTGGGAGTTCTGCAGGTGTTGTGAACAAGTGTGTGCGAGGATAGCAAAAATGGCAGATCATGTAAATAAATGTTATGTTCCAGGCTGTGCAGGGGACGTGAGGACTTTTCATTACATTTTACATTTACATTTAGTCATTTAGCAGACGCTTTTATCCAAAGCGGATCAGCTGCAAGGGTTTGATAGTGCATGCTGGAAGGCCCGCTAGAAGAGCATTACAGTAGTCCAGTCTGGCTAGAACAAGAACTTGGACCAGGAGTTGTGTGGCCTGCTCTGATAGGAAGGGTCTAATCTTCCTAATGTTGTATGGTGCAAATCTGCAGGACCGGGCTGTTGCAGTAATGTGGTCAGTGAAGTTTAACTGGTCGCAGTCACAACTCCAAGGTTCCTGGCTGTCCTGGACGGAGTTATGGTTAACAAAACTAGCTGAATGGAGAAATTTTGATGAAGTGATGGGTGTGTTGAGACCACAAGCAGTTCTGTCTTTGCAAGATTGAGTTGAAGGTGATGCTCCTTCATCCAGCCAGAAATGGCTGTCAGACAGGCAACGATACAAACACCAACTGTGGGATCATCTGGTTAAAATGAGAAGTAGAGTTTAGTGTCATCAGCATAGCAGTGATAGGAAAAGCCATGTTTCTGGATGACAGATCCCAGTGATGACATGTAGATGGAGAAGAGAAGTGGTCCAAGCACTGAGCCCTGGGGAACTCCAGCAGCTATATGATGTGACTTAGACATTTCACCTCTCCATGACACCCTGAAGGACCTACCTGAGAGATAAGACTTGAACCACTGGAGAGCAGTTCCTGAGATGCCCATCTTCATGAGAGTTGACAGGAGGATCTGGTGGTTAACTGTGTCAAAAGCAGCAGACAGATCCAGCAAAATGAGTACTGAGGATTTGGAAGCTGCTTTTGCCAGTCTCAGTGCTTCAGTAACCGAGAGCAAGGCAGTCTCAGTCAAGTGGCCGCTTTTGAAGCCGGATTGGTTGTTATCCAGGAGATTGTTCTGTTCAAGAAACATAGAGAGCTGGTTGAACACAACTCGCTCAAGTGTCTTTGCAATGAAAGGAAGAAGGGATACCCGTCTGTAGTTTTCTAAAAGTGCTGGATTCAGAGAGGGTTCCTTAAGCAGTGGGGTTAACCGAGCCTGCTTAAATGCTGTGGGAAAGGTCCCGTTGTGAAGAGAGGTGTTGATTATGTGAGTGAGTGCAGGAGTAACTGAAGAAGAAATGGCCTGAAAGAGGTGAATGGGGATAGGATCCAGCGGACTGGTAGTAGGGTGATTGGAAAGGATGAGGTTGGAGATTTCTGCCTCAGAGAGCAGAGAGAAGGAGGGGAACATGCGTGTGTTTGTTGTTGAGATGTGCGTGTCAGTTTGTGCTGTGGAGAATTGGCTGTGCGAGAATCAGAGCAATATGTTGTTTTACAGTGGAGACATGTGTAGAGAAAGAAGAGAGGAGACTGATATAAGGTTTTTTGATTTGTGCCATTTCCTCTCTGCCGGCCCGGGTCCAGAGCGATGTTCACAGAGAACATCAGACAACCTTTCATACCCTTCCCACAGAAAAAAACTGTCAACAGGCATGTTTGATGTTTATCTATAACCGGATACCGCAACAATTTATTTCAAAGTTGTTCGTTTGCTTGGCCAATTTCACCTCTGACAGTTTTTCTAACCTGGCTGGGACAATATCAAGCAGGCTCACTCAGCGGCTGATACTGAAGAAACGTATCCACTTATTGACTGTCCAAACCATTTCTGATTAAATTGAAAGCCTCTTAGTGAGACAACATTAACAATAATATCCCAAGTGTTGTCTAGATCCAACACAAGATGCTAGTACAGTAACAAAAGGAAACTCTAAGTAGAATACATAACAGTTTGACAAATGTCAAATGACAAAGGTTAATATTATTTCCTGCCAGTGTTGTCATATAAATCTACAAAATACAAATATAGATACATATGGCAATCCCTTTTGTTGGACAGAATTATAATTTAGCCTATATTTCAACACATAACTCAGGAGCTAACTATGTTAGTTTAGTTGCTTACAGATAGCTCATTCAAGCCTTCTAGCTAACGTCACCTTCTCCACCACTTAAGTTGAAACAATAGTCATTTGACAAGGCATCTAGTCAATTTGTTAAAAAAAAAAACCTTTACTGTACTGAACAAACAACATATTTGCGCGCTACCCAGTTCACTGTTTAGAGTTTGTGATTCAAAGTGAAGAAGCTATCATTGTAAAATCATACAGCAATGCATTACAATGATTAAAATATTTTTACAATGCTAAAAACAAAGTAGTGACTGCTGACGTTATGAGTTAACGTGTAAAGTTAATGTTATATTCTAGTTCACATGTAGGCTTAAGTTATATTACTGACAATGTAAACTGTAAAATCTGGACAATTTTTGCCCTTAAAAAAATCACATACACTCTATGTAGATATCAGAGAACAACTTACAATATTGTTTCAAGTCATTCTAGGGCAACTTTAAGATCTAAATCTGAAGAAAAAAAACCCAATACAGCAATCATTTAGCAAATCAGCATCTGTGGTCGGAACAACAGAAATTACATCTACTTCTACAGCTACATTCACAATGGGACTGTCTGTTGGCCCATATGAGTTGCTTGCCACTCTGTGCCCTACATCAGTAACTTATGGTCAAATTAGTATCTTTGATGGATTCTTGGGCCAGTAAAAAAAAAGTAGACCAAGTCACCTGACCATAATGATAATATACTGACTACGATACAAAAAAGATGACAGCCCATCATTGGGTCACTTTCATTCATAGCACCCTTTTGGTAAAACAACTGTACATACTAAGCGTCTTTTTAAGATCAGAGAAGTGAGGTTTACTTGCACAGCAACTACTAGGTGGCCTCCGTTACACTTACCCCCTAAACCTCACTCCCATCCGGGTCACCTCCTGTTCGAACCGCCCGCTCCAAGCGGGACCCGAAACCAGGTCTGCCGGCATGAGAGTCGGAAGCTCTAACAAGGAGGCTAAAGGCTGCAGCCTCTAGCGTCAGTCCAAATTAAACAATCCCCCATCGTAAGTACACACTGATGGCCTAAGACACGAAACGAGCGGTTTGAACAAACTAAATCCAGAACGCGTGAATGTCACAACAGGAAACACGCACGCGCGCCCTCGGATCAGTCGGACGTAGTGGTGTACAAGAGATAAAAACGATATAAATACTGTTCGTTTTCTCACACAAACCGCTCGTTTGGTGTCTTAGGCCATCAGTGTGTACTTACGATGGGGGATTGTTTAATTTGGACTTCTCTGTGTATGCTCTTTGAGGTGGTGACCATAGACCTGCATTATGTGAGGCACAGACAAGAACGGTTTGACCTAAAATGATCAAAATTGAAACTACTGGGGAAACAAATACTCCTACATCTCGGATGCCCATGAGGTAAGCTAAAACATATCAAAATTTAATTTCAAAGTAAACTATCACTTTAACTATCATATAATCTAATTCAAAGGATTGTGGGATAGTGAAGGGTACATCTATGCTGCCTTCAAACATCGATCAGATGAAGGTATCTCAGGAGACAGGAAGTGAAGATGTCTTGGAATGCATCCTCCAAAGGCAGCATTTTTGAGCTTTTGGGTGCAGCCAATGATACACCAATAATTGCAAACAATAAAGTGCACACACAAAATAGGGTAAAACAGTCAATTTCATTTATATGTAATTTTTTAAAAATAAAAAGGTAATGTATTTTTTTAAAATCTGCCCATCATGATGGATTTGTCACTTAGTTTTCATTTTGTGATTGTCTTATCTAAAAAGGATTCATGTGATGCTGCTAGAATTGGCAGAAAATAAAACCATCTAGGATGCCTTAAAATACCAAATAGGTAGGCAGCACACTATGTTTTGAAGAAGAGATACAGAGAAGAAGTATCCGTTACAACCACAGGACACAAATTCTATTTACTCAATGTCAGATTACAGAGATCGTGAAGACAAACACACACACATTCGCTTGCACTGCACACAATACATTATATATCAAAGCCAAACGGATTCTTAATAGATGGCAGGACCTCTGGTGTACTAAGTATCCAGAGCAGACAAGCAGGATTGGGCTGCCATATGTCTGGCACTATCCTCTATGGCCACAAAAACCTCAAAGGAGCTATCTGTCTCAGAGTATTGTATCACATGGCTGAATGGTGACAAGAAACCTTTGCCTGTAGTAGACGTGAGGCTGTTGTGAGACAGTCATTGGGGGGAAAGGAAGTTGCTGATATTTAACTTCTTTTAAACACCATCAAGTCTCCAATATATTTTTAAACTTACATCCTGGATGAACTCGCATATCGCCATATGACAAAAACCGCCACTTCTACATATTAGTGCCCACATTCTCCACCACAAACAAAGCCTAATGCATTCACAAATAGACTGAAAATATACTCCCAGAAAGCATTTAAAGTCAATCACAGTGAATGTTATTCAATTGTAATATTCATTGTGTGCACTTAAGCTAATAGGATGTGTGTGCTCAAGAGTTTAATTTATGTTGTAAAGTGGAAGGTTGCTGACGTATGTACTAACATTGTGTCTTTTCTACATAAACTTCACCATCTCCCCCATTATATCATGGCAAGTCGCCCTGTAACCTTTAGCTCATTACGTACCAAAGGCATGTCTGTAAAACTAAACAAACCTCATTTAATTGAGACAACCTCAAAAACTGTTAGCAACATTTACAAGACTAAAAAGTGTTTTCCCAAGGGAGCATACAATTTATAATTTTCGCAAGAAAATATTTATGAGTACACACACCTTCAGGCCATGTTTGGTACTTTAAACGTCAAACACAGTGTTCTATCCAGTGTGACAGAAGTCAGTGAGCTCGCAGCATTATTATGTACAAAATTAATGAACTTTCTGTCCATCCAGGGGAGAAATGTTAGATTAGATTTAGTTAGATTTGAGCTCATGAAAAAGAGAATAAAGTAGTTTTCATTCTCTGAGGCGTGAGATTATTTGTGTTCACGTTTGGGCAGACTTCTAAAATGTAAAACTATCAATTTATCAAGAAACATTTCTGGAGTTTTCTTTTTCATTTCCCGTCAAATTTAAAATATTCAAATAAACCATATATTCTTTGCATTATTTATCCTTTCATATAAATTTCCTGTCCTCTGTATCACTTTTCAACTGTGTAGTCTTCATACCACAATTAAAAAGGATAAAAGTTCCTCTGTTATATCATCCATGAAAGTTACATTATTTTGGTGGGAAAACAACAAAACAAACATCAGTGCGATTTAGCAGTGGATTTGCTAAATGTTCTATCATGTTTTGTGGTATAAGTTGTTTTGTTCACTCAAAAACAATCCCACCCTGAGTGTTAAAAATCACAGAAATGAAAAGATTTAAAATGTCTAAAGTTGGTTACAAATATCAAACTTAAATTCAAGCTGATACTGTCATTGTCACATGCTAGTCTGTTTGGGTTGTCTTCCTGTCACGTCTCCTTGTTCAGTTTTCCCGCCATTTGTCTGTCCCCATGGCAACCCTCTTTGGTAAGTTCCTTCCAACTGTGTCCTGTTAATTATCTTGTTTGTATTCCTATTTAGTTCTCCCCTTTCTCCCAGTCTGTCTGATCTCTGTTATAGTAAGTGTGTGTTGCTACCTGCCTGTATTGCTCACCTGAGAACATTAAAATCTCCTTTGATATTGTATCTGCCTGTCTTCTTCTTCCTGCCTGCAACAGCAGTGTGACAGTCATGTATGCTTATAACTTACAGATCAATGTCAAACTATAGATATGTTTTTCCATCCTTCATTCTGTAAACTATCTTGCCATTATCTAAATATTCCAATCATAATTAATACACTAAGTGCCTGAGTATAACAAGAGGCTGTTTCAGTAACTCTTGAATAACCTTTTATAAAACACTCTTTACAAATTACAACTCTTCCTTTTTTTTAAATTACAGAATTCAAGTGGGGCTGCATAAAACCCAGAGCTATTCATGAATGAAGAACATTTCTCAAGGTGAAAATTAAAGTTTTATGTATCACATTCTGCAGAGCTGTTCATACTTCCTTATTTTCTGTTTTTGTTTTCAAAAGGTTTGGTTTTGCTAAACTGCAATTACAGAAATATCTGTAAACTTGAAATCTGACCCTGAAATCGGTAAATCGGACCCTAAATATATGTGCTGATGCATTTAAAATTCAATGCAAAATCCACTAATGGAGTCTGCAAAGGTGATGTGATATAAAGAGATTTGGTTCGGAAAACTTCAGAAAGACATTCAGGGTCATGTAACCACAACAGGAAAAGTTATTCTGAAATAAAGACAAATGCATCATCTCAGGTTTGTTTAGAGCCTGCACAGTAAAGATTGAGTATTGCATTGAAACATTAACAACAGAGCTCAACAGTGGCCTTGGCTCCGGAAGTATTTTTTTTCCCATTCTTTTTCTCCAATGACATTTAAGAAAACCTTGTTTTTTAAAATGTTTTTTTTAAAGCTATGAACCTGATGCTCCAGAAGGAAACACGATGCATTAAGAGCCGGGGTGAAAACCTTTGAACAAGACATTTTTCTTATTTTTGTTTAAATATCACATTTTTACATTTAGCACTGCCCTTTGGAGGCAACAGAAGATACATGTGTCCTGGAAGACAAATTAAGTACAATTTACAATTTACGCACAATTTACAGCTCTTAAGGCACCGTGTTTCCTCCTGGAGCATCTGTAAATGTTTGAACCTTTTTTAATAGATGTGTTTGTGTCCCTCAATTGTCCTGAGTGTGAAAAGATGAATCTCAAAATCATACAGTCACTGATGGAAAGGGTTCAGATATGCAAAAGATGCTGGAAAACTGAAGAAATTGCAGGACCTGGAGGAACATTGGGCAGTTTAACTGCTCAGGACAAACAATTGACTCAAGAACAACCATCACAACACACAAAAACAGCCGTGGATCATCCAGGTAATGACACAGTAATAAGAATCAAGGGAATGTAAATTTTTAAACAGGGTCATTCAATTCAGCTATTTTTTTTGTAGTGTGGACTATATGTAAACATATTTTATGTAAATATATTATTCAGGACAGTACTAAAAACAAAACAAAACAAAACAAAACAAAACAAAACATGCATGACATTTGTATGATCCCTCTTATTTTGTCAAAATAATTACCGGTAACATTTTGAAGACTCTGCAAGGGGTGTGTAAACTTTTGAAGACGACTGTACAAGTAACTTCATGTGAACTGCCAGTCATTAGAGTATCAGTAGACTGTCTGCTTAATATCTGCTAAAACTCGGTCCCCCAACTGACATTTTACTGACTAGACTTTGCAAGTACAAGCCAACTTATTTTACCAACCCTAATGTAACAGTCTATTACAACCCGAATCCTGGAAAAGTTGGGACGTTTTTTTACATTTGAATAAAATGGAAACTAAAAACTTTCAAATCACATAAGCCAATATTTTATTGACAATAGAACATAGATAACATAACAAATGTTTACACAGAGAAATGTTACACTTTTATCCACTAATTGAGATCATTTCAAACTTGATGCAGGTCTCATAAAAGTTGGGACAGGGGCAACAAATGGCTGAAAAGCAAGAACATTTAGATTCAGCTGGGAGAACTAATTAATTGATATCTGGTCTGTAGCATGATTAGCTATAAAAGGGATGTCTTAGAGAGGCAGAGTCTCTCAGAAGTAAAGATGGGCAGAGGCTGTGAAATCTGTGAAAGTGCGTAAAAGGATTGTGGAATACTTTGTTCCAAAAACAATGTTCCCCAACGTCAAATTGCAAAGGCTTTGCAAATCTCATCATCTACAGTGAATAAAATCATCAAACGATTCAGAGAAACTGGAAAAATCTCTGTGCGTAAGGGACAAGGCCTAAGACCTTTATTGGATGCCCGTGGTCTTCAGGCCCTCATCGCCCTGATTGTGTCAATGACATTACTAAATGGGCAGGAATATTCCAGAAACCACTGTCGGTAAACATAATCCGCCGTAACATCTGCAGATGCCAACTAAAGCTCTAACATGTGTAATGGAGGTCAGCTAGTAGTCGCTGTGCAAGTAAACCTCACTCCTCTGATCTCAAGAGACGCTCTAGCGACTGACGCTAGAGGTTGCAGCCTTTAGCCTCCTTGTTAGAGTGTCCGACTCTCATGCCGGCGGACCTGGGTTCGAGTCCCGCTTGGAGCGGGGCGGTTCGAACAGGAGGGGTTACATTGGTGCCGTGACCCGGATGGGAGTGAGGTTTAGGGGGGTGAGTGTAACGGAGGCCAGCTATAGTAGTTGCTGTGCGAGTAAACCTCACTCCTCTGATCTCAAGAGACGCTCTAGCGACTGACGCTAGAGGTTGCAGCCTTTAGCCTCCTTGTTAGAGTGTCCGACTCTCATGCCGGCGGACCCGGGTTCGAGTCCCGCTTGGAGCGGGGCGGTTCGAACAGGAGGGGTTACACATGCAAAAAGGAAGCCATACGTGAACATGGTCCAGAATTGCTGTCATGTCCTGCGGGTCAAGGCTCATTTAAAATGGACTGTTTCAAAGTGGAAAAGTGTTCTTTGGTCAGATGAGTCCAAATTTGGGAAATCTTATAGGAAATCACGGACACTGTGTCCTCCGGGATAAAGATGCATGAGACATTCCAGCGTGTTATCAGCGTTCAGTTCAAAAGCCAGCATCTCTGATGGTATGGGGGTGCATAAGTGCATATGGTATGGGCAGTTTGTATGTTTTGGAAGGCACTATGAATGCTAAAAGGTATATACAGTGCAACATATGATCCCCTCCAGAGGACATCTACTTCAGGGAAGGCCTTGTGTATTTCAGCAGGACAATGCAAAACCACATACTGCAGCTATTACAACAGCATGGCTTCATCGTAGAAGAGTCCGGGTGCTGAATTGGCCGGACCTTTCGCCTATAGAGAACATTTGGTGCATAATTAAACAAAAAAGTAGGTCAAAGACGACCACAAACTCTTCAGTAGCTGGAAACCTATATCAGGCAAGAATGGGACCAAATTCCAACACCACCACTCCAGAAACTCATAACCTTGATGCGCAGACGTCTGCATATGAGGAGATGCCCCGTCCCAACTTTTATGAGACCTGTAGCAGGCATCAAGATTGAAATGAGCTCAATTAGTGGATAAAAGTGTAACATTTCTCTGTTTAAACATTTGTTATGTTATCTATGTTCTGTCGTCAATAAAATATTGGCTGATTTGAAAGTCTTTTTGTTTGTATTTTGTTCAAACTTAAAAACTTTTCCAGAATTCAGGTTGTAATAGTCTAATGAGAGTTATTTGACATGTAGCTGCAAAGTACTTATAGTTGTTGGAATGTCGAAAATAAAGTGTAATCCAATATTTTAAAGCTAAAATTTTAAATCACTACTTTTACCATTATAACTTAATCGCAGAGCTCATGGCATGTCTGTTTTGAAAGGTTTATACTGTATTGTATTGCAAGAAGTCTATTTTATTATGGAGAATTTTTTTTTGAATTTGGAGCCCCAATGCGGCGCTCTCTTTCTTTTCACAGTACTGAGTACACTTCGTTCCGTTTGCAGCCATCTCATTCAAAAGCATCCATTATCTTGCATATTTTGCTCCTTGTGGTAGCATTTGTTGAACGATTTGGCAGTGTGATTTCAAGCCTTTTCTGAGATCATTAGTTCTGTTATTTTGTTTCATGCACTTGTCAAGCCACCATTGTGCCTTAATCACCATATAGTGTAAAATAAATATTTTTTCTGAGCTGATGGCCACTTAATCCAAATAGTAACAATTTCTTAAAGCTTAATACTAACACAACAAAAAGTTCTCCTTGTTGTGTCTATGTCAACTTTATCTAAATGTCAATCTTTATACACTGCTTATTGATAACTGCCCAGTTAGTATTTTCACTCAAGTGAAAATTATTGGTGTTATATTTGATGTTTGCTTTTTTTTGTCACTCATATTAATAATATTTCACATATTATACGTTCACACATTCACCAACATGTCCTCCAACCAATACGCCTATATAGGTTGTTTGTCACTTCCTTGAAATACACCCAATAGTATCGTTTATCTAAAGTTGCGCATATCAACAATATTTTAATTCATGAAATACGACCCATGCGCTGTAAAAAAATATATTGTTGGTTTAACTTAGAAAAGCAAGTAACCTGGTTACCTTAAAATTTTGAGTTCTTTTAAAGTAAACATTTTAGTTAATACAATGAAGGAAATTGGTTTAATAAATAGAAACTCAAAATATTATTGTATCTGAACCACATAAATAATTTTTTTGTGATAAATCATTTGGCATGTTTCACTGCATTATAACAAATAAAACACAATTAGAAAATATGTTTACAAAATCTTTTAATAATATTTGAATAAAGGGTGATGTAGATTCTGAGAAATGTTCATTGTATTAACTCAAATTTTTATTAAATTTTAATTTCAATGAACTCAAAATTTTAAGGCAACCAGGTAACTTACTTTTAAAATATTTGTTGTAGTGTAGGAGCATTTTCTAAAGTTGTGCTCCCATTGACAACAGGACACTTTCATTTTTCCCTTTTATCTGCATAATATTTCAGGTTTTGCATAGCTCAAATGGTAAAGCATTGCAATATACAACAACACGTGATCATGTGAGTTCGATTCCAGGAATACACGTGCTCATAAAGTGTGTATGCACTATAAGTCACTGGGTAGGATTAGGGATGGGGTGGGTGTAGTTGTAAGTAAAAAATATATATATTTTTGCTAAATGGAAATATGACAAATGGTGGTAAAAAGTCCACACATTTAATTCAAATGAACACGCATTGTGATTGGTAATGACAGTCATACGTCATTTCATGACGTCAGACGTAACACGACACTGTCATTATTTTTACGGCAGCATGACTTTAAAACGTAAATAAAGGTTGTAATACGGTGCTTGAAAAAACGACCTATAGAGTCGTTTTTTTTAGAGGACAGTTTGACATTCACTCACATTATTTTAAATCATCCTCTGCAGAGTTATAGACTGTATCAAATTTCAAGTTATGTTTTCGGAATAAAACATATGGAATTCTTTATCATTGCATATTTGCCAGCTGGATTCTATTTCCCAGTTTAAATCTCAGGTTAACCCCTTTAGGTACAAAGATCACGGACGTCCTCAGATTATTGTTGTTCAACATTCACCGCACGTTTTGATCTGGACAACTGAGTATCATTATAAAGATTTAAGGCTCCAGTTTCAATATTTGAACATTGTTTATGATAAAACTAGGTTGCAGTGACATTCATTTCTTAATTTATGTCAGCAGTGCAAAATCTGTAAACTGTAATTTTTTATATTTTTTATTAAAATACAACAACAAAAGTTTATTTGTGTTCAAATAAATGCACTAGACAGCGTCCGTTAGGGCTCTTAGTCCAAAAGTGCGCACATTTGGAAAAATACTGATTAATGCTGTGTTCCAGGCAGGTTTTTTAGCCCATGAATTACGACTTCAAACCCCGACTCATGACTTTGTAGCGTTCCAGGCGAAGTCACGCCAGACTGCCTATAAGCGCAAGGAATTGGGGTAACTAGATGTAAACAAAGCATGGCGGACCGTACTGGGCTTTTGCTCATTTACAATCATTTATATCGCCAAAGGTGCTTACTCTCCTTGCTTATTTGAGGGAAACGGTGGAGAAAAATGGTGCATAAGGCAAGAGAAGCTGTTATACCTTTTATTTATCCGTTATTTGTATATTTGGAATTGTCCGTAGGGGCTGCCATTGTTGTTTCGCGGGTTATGTGCCGTCAGAACTCTAGTACGAGTTTTAGTACGAGTACACGGGTGGGAAGTCACGGGTGGGAAGTCACGGGTTTGACTGCCGTTCCAGTGCACTTTCACGGGTAGAAGGTTGGAAAAACACGGGTTACAGGTTGCCTGGAACGTGGCATTATTCTCACATTTCGTAAAATATTTCGTCATACAGAATACAATTTCTATTAATTTCCCACTGAATTATGTGATCTGAAGAGCTCAAAGGGCGTTCAGAGCGTGCTCTTTCTCCTGTTCCTGGGTTGTGTCAGATACGACTCATCAAGCGTTCATTCGGCAGGGAGCTGTCAATCATCTTACCTTCTGGATGACACTGTTCTGTACTTCCTTGTTCTGATTTCTGTGAAAAACAAACCCCAAAAGAAAAATGTATACATGCAAAACAAGAAATAATCACACAGTTACAATAGTATATGGTTTGTGTGTGATTTTCATGCAGTTTGGTGTATTTTCATATCTATAATCGATGTTTACATTATATATGCTAAGCAGGTTTACCAATTAGCTGCATATGAAAGGCTAACATAACATATTTCAACATCATTACATGACTATAATCCACATTAGATCACGATCGGAAGTTAATACAAACACTCGATGATGGTTTAAAGTGAGTGCAAAATGTAATATTAATCTTTTAAATTGTGTTATGATGCTAATTGTAGCTATGCACCTGTTGCGCCACCTATTCTATTCCAGATGAATATGTTAAAATAATTCACATAAGGTCTCAAGAATATGCTTTTTTGTTTTCTAGAAAGACTTCAGGTAATGTATATTGGGATCAAAACGATGTTGGATGGGAGAGCCATGTCAGAATAAAGGCTAATAATGGCTGAATCAAACAAAATAATAATGAAGATTAGGTCTCATTCACGGCAGAAGGTTCGTCGAGTGAGATCAACAGATACATGAATGGGGCAGTTCTCTTCGCCCGACATTAGACAATAGCATGCAAATGGGTGTTTACAGGGCAATAAAATATTTTATAAAATAAACTCCCATGTGTCGGTTATGTGTCTATTCAGAATGACTTAACAGCAGAAACCTTTTTAATTTAGGTATGTCATTTATACCCTACTTGCCTATATGGGGATTTGGGGTAAGGGGTTAAAGCTTATTTGTTTAGAATAGCTTTTAGTGATTTTATTGTTTGATTTATATGTTTGTGTTTTGTATTGCTTTGTATTTATTGATTTGCTCTTAAGCTGTAAGGGGACCTTGAGTGCCTTGAAAGGCACCTATAAATGAAAGGTATTATTAACATATTGATGACGCATATATGTTTTGTTTGTTTGCTGTCTGCACTGTCAAACAATGGCACGAGGTTGCTCTATAAGTGGCAAATTGAAACAGCAGGTTGTCTATAATGTCTCCACTTTCTTTAATTACAAGCCTGAAAAAAGCAGCACAGCAGCTCATTAATGCTGAATAAAGCAGATTACTTCATCCTTGTTTAGAGTATGGATCTGAATAAATTAAAAAGGAAAGGGTGCTTAGAAAGGGAGGAAACTTGTACAAATGAGATATCCTTACCAGAGCAAAGCCCTTACTGTTTGCTGCAGAAAGTAAAGGCCTTCTGGGACATCTGTGTCTAGGTCAATGCCGGGCAAATTGATCCCATAGAAAGTCTGCAGATTAAAAAAAAAACAGCTTTACTCAGATTCTCCCTTACGCTTGGCCCTCAGGCTTGAAAGAATCCGATCCTGTGATCAATTATAGCCTCCCGCATTGCATTTGAATCAATTAGGGCTGGCATGGTTAAAAAAAGCTGACTACGTAATAACAGCAGATTACGTTTCTAATGATGAGATGAGGGCAGGGCTTCTGCTTTTCTGCTCTTTATAACTTTTTCATTTTTCCTCTATGTCCCATAAGACACATTCCCCACTGAAATCAATAGATTCACAGCATCCTCTGATGCAGAGATAAGTCTAGTGTGTAAGTGTCCTACAAGATAATTCAATTCATCATTCTTCCATTCATATGATTGTAGGCTCGTTCACATCAAGAACAACTAAAAAGATAACTATAATGATAACTATATAAGCATCCACGCAACAAATGATAATTTAATGTTGAACAATGGCTGCTTTAAATGCTCAAGCTCTTTAAATTTGGGTGGATTCTAACTGGCTGTCATTGTTTTTATCATTCACTAGCTGGAAAAATCCTTCCGAGAGTGATTTCAGTTATTTTGTTCCTCCGTGTCATTATCATTATAGATGTAGTGTGGACTTAGAATGATTATTAAAACAATTGTAGTTATTATAGTTATCGTCTTTGGTGTGAACGAGTCTTATCAAGAAAAATTATAATGACATTTACCATTGCAGTTATTCCAACATGGTGAGTCGTGACGAAAAAGGGAAGAAAGGAAGGAAGCGAGTGAGGAAGGGAGGAAGGAAGGATAGAGAGAAGGAGGGAGGGAGGGAGGGAGGAAGGAAGGAGGAAAGGGAGGCAGGAAGAGAGGAAAGAGAGAGGGAGGGAAGGATGGAAAGATGGAGGGAGGGAAGAAAAGAGAGAGAGAGAGAGAAAGAAGGAAGGAAAGAGAGAGAGGGGAAGGATGGAAAGTCGGAGGGAGGGAGGGAGGGAGGGAAGAAAAAGAGAGAGAGAAGGAAGGAAAGAGTGAGTGAGGGAGGGAGGGAAAGAAGGAAGGAATGAAGAAAGGAAGGAGGGAAGGAAGGAAGGAAGGAAAGACACAGAGGAAAGGAAGACAAGAGAGAGGAGGGTGGGAGGGAAGGAGGGAAGGAAGGAAAGAGAGAGGAAATAGAGAGAGAGGGAGGGAGGGAAGGAAGAAAAGAAAAAGAGGGAGGGAATGAATGAATGAATGAAGGAAGGAAAGAGAGAGGGAGGGAGGGAAGGAAAAAGAGGGAGGGAATAAAGGAAGGAATAAAAGAGAGAGGGAGGGAGGGAAGGAAGGAAGGAAGCGAGGGAAGGAAGGAAAGAAAGAAGGAAGGAAGGAAAACGAGATGGAGGGGTGAATGAAGAAGGAAAGAGAGAGGAGGGAAGGAGGGAAGGAAGGAAGGAAAGAGAAAGGAAAGGAAGGAAGGAAGGAAAAAGGGAGGAAAGAAAGGAAAGAGAGAGGGAAGGAAGGAAAGAAAGAGAGCAAAGGAAGGAATGAAATAGATGGAGGAAGGGAAGGAAAGAGAGGGAAGGAAGGAAAGAAAGGAAGGGAGGGAGGGGAAAGGGAGGGAGGGAGGAAAAGAGATGGACAAAAGGGAGGAAAGAGATGGAAGAAAGGAAAGAAAGGGATGGAGGGGATGAAAGAGGGAGGGATGATGAAAGAGTGGGAGGGATGAATAAAAGAGAGACGGGAGGGAGGGAAGGAAAGGAAAAATGTACTGCAAGTCTGTTCTTATAGGGTCACAAGAAGCAAAACAAAGGCTAATAATTAAATGCAACTAATAACATTATAATACTTCAATTGTTAGGATATCAAAAGAAATATGCTTAGAAATCTTTAACACAGGTGAAGAAGCTTCCAATATCTCACTTCTGCTTGGATTGGTAACTCTACAATAAGATTCCATTTGTTCAGTAAGGGATAATGAACATCCAGCCGGTTGTTATCGTAGAATAAACCCGACAGTGAGTGTCACTCTGAAGGGGTTTATTCTGCCATAACAACCGGCTGGGTGGACATTATCCCGCTTATACACGGCTACTTGTCTCAAGTAAATTAGACACAAAATATTATTGTTTAAATTTAGTTTAAATATTGTATTAGCTCTTATGCAAAGCTTCTGCGAAGAAAAACAATTCCAAGCTGCTTTGAGCCTTTATCTATTGCTGAAGATTTGTTTTTACCATATATGTTGAGATGAATGCTGAAAGGGATAGTTCACCCAACAATTAAAAATAGCCCTTTATTTACTCCCCTCAAGTCATCCTAGGTGTATATGACATTCTTTTTTCAGACGAATACAATCGGAGTAATATTTAAAAAATCCTGGCTAATTCAAGCAGTAGTTGTAGCTGTTTTTGAAGTCCATAAAAAATGCATCTGTCCGTCAAATAACGTGCTCCACACGGCTCCGATGGGTTAATAGAGGCCTTCTGATTCGATTTGAATCGTTGCATTTGTGTAAGAAAAATATCAATATTTTTAACTTTATAAAGTAAACCCTTGAAGTCTTCCACTGTAACTCATGGCGGTTAAGTGTTACAGCCACAAAATGGCGCCAGACAGTCAACGACAGCGTTAAGCATTAAGTAGTACCGGTCAAGATAACTCGTAGTACTCAGATGAGCGGTGTGTTAATCACAGGCGGTTGTTATCTGGGAATAATATACTGCTGGAATGCGCAATTGACCAATCAGAATCAAGTATTCCACATAGCGTGTAATAACATTAGTTAACTACTTGCAGTTCACTTGAACCAACAATGAACAACACGTCTGAGTTTAAAGCATTTATTAAGTGAAGTTATTAAACATAATTTTGGGAGGAGTATGCCCATCTAATCTTCCAATTAATACCAAGGTGGGACGCATCAGATTCTAGAGAGCATTTGATTGGACAGAATCTGTAGAGTGATACCATCAAAATTGCTCCATATTGGCTTGAATCTTCCAAATGCGTTTTTTTGGAGCGCACTAGCTTAAAGATAACAGTAAGGCTAACATATTCATACTAAACTTTGGTACTTTAACACTCTCCAATAACTGCATTAGTCTGCTAGCAGTGGCGAAAGCCTCTGTTACTAGCTCTACAATTACATTTTGGAATTAGCAACGGAGGTTTGGGATGAGATCCGAGAGAAATTAGTCCTACACAAGAGCGTTTTAATGACAAAAACCTGACAAATGTCTTGAAATAAATCACCTGAACAATGTCTTGAGGCATGGTAAAGTGATACCGGTGGATTTCATACACAACACTGTAGAGAACACGAGCTGTTAAATGCTCCAAACGCAGCTTGAATTTCCATAAACAATTTTAGTTGCCATTTTTAGTGCTGTATTGACGTTCCTCCCACCGGTGTGAGTTGTCTGTCGCCGTCTTCCTCCACAGTCCAAATATTGATCACCGACAACACGTGGTCAATTTTCTCCATTATATTCTTGTACTCCAGCAATTCGCACTGTTTGTCAAAGGGAAGGATGCCATCCACCAAGCTGTGCACTGCGGAAACATCTGAAGTGCCAGAAATATTTAACGGCCTGTTTATTTTTGTTATCAATGCTTTTTTTCCCCATATCTCATGAGTCTTAAATAGCAACTGAGAGGCAGTAATTAGTGAGAAAATGCTCTAAGGAGAGATAATTGGGTTTGGTAGACATAGTTACAAGGAAGTAGTTTAGTTGCAGGAATCTTCTGTCTGTCAGAGAGCCAATTAACAGCATCCGACTGGATCCAAAACATGCTTTGTAAAAACTGCTGCAAGGTAAGCGTGTAAATGAGTTGTGTTTAAGCGCAGAAATATATTGAGGTTAGGTAAAGGAAGGCGTAGAGGATGTGAAAGGTCATTTTGACAGAAGTTTAATTATGTGGACTGTAAAGGCTTTTTAAAATGCTGTGTGCAACACTTACTTTCTCTGAGGAAAGTTGGACAATCTTGAAGCTCCTTTAAGATTCAAGGAAGGCTATATGCACCGTAATATTTTGTTGCCCTAGAAAGATAATGGACGCTTGCTATATTTGGAGCGCGGTACACCTGCTCAGATTCAGCTCATCAATTATACCAACTTGCAAGCTTGGCATTTTTATATGCTAGACTCACCTGGAAATGTCTAGACTCACCTAAACAGAAAATACATGCATGACACACATTCTTCAGCATTATTACACACTTAGTTTTACAAACAGTATGATTAACCCTCTGGTGCTCTTCGTGTGTCAACAATGACCAATTTTTTTATCTCAATTAAATAAATGTACTACATTTTAGTTTGATAATGTTTTTATTTAATGTTTTGTATGATAAATTATATTTATGCACTAGTTATAATCCATTTATTCACTTTTTGAGCATTGACCTGAAAATGTAATTTCCAACTTAAACTGTTGTAAATTTTGAACTTAAAAAAGTATGTTTTTATAAAATTTTATGGAAAATGCACAAAAATAATATTTTAAATTTTGAAATGAAATATATATTTTCAAAAAAACATTTTACTATAAAGGTACACTGTAAAAAAATATTTTAAAAGTAAGTTACCTGGTTGCCTTAAAATGTTGAGTTCATTGAAATTAACATTTTGAGTTAATACAATGAAAATTTTTCAGAATCGACATCAACCTTCATTCAAATATTATTAAAATATTTTGTAAAACGATTTTGTAATTGCCTATTTTCACAATTTATCACAAAAAAAATATTTATGTTGTTCAGATACAATAATATTTTGAGTTTCTATTTATTAAACCAATTTCCTTCATTGTATTAACTCACATTTTTAATTTTAATGAACTCAAAATTTTAAGGCAACCAGGTTTCTTGCTTTTTTAAGTTAAAACAACAATATTTTTTTACAGTGTAGGGACACACCAAACCGACGCCAAAGAACTAGTGCTGATAAAGTCGCCTTCGTCAGCGGGAAAAAACTGTGCTTGAACACAGAGAGAGAATCCGACTTTTACAACTATGTGCGCCTGTAAAGGAGATATCTGTCTATTTAAGCAGATTTTTTTTTCTATGTTCGTCATTCAATAAGGGATAGCGAAGCTAAGACTGCAGGTATACAAACCATAAACAAAGCAGCGCCTGCTTTAGAATATCAGTCACGCTGATCATGTTCTTTATTCTACTCTGCTCATGTTATTATGAAAATATTCATGCACTAGAATGCTCAGGGAAAATGACGTCATAGCTTCTTTGCTTGCTTTCAACATTTTTGCACTTGTTCTCGTGCACTCGTGCTCTTAGACTCATTTGCTAAACTGAACAGCCTGTCAGAGTTCTCTCTTACACTGCACAGAGAAAAAAGGTGTCAAAATTGTACCTTTAGGGGTACAGGACAACAGCTTGTCACTGGGGCAGTACCCTTAAAAGGACATCTTTGTACCTTTTTTACCACAAAACAGTTCATACCAGTATAAGGTTTGTATTTGTACTCTATGGTGCACCTTACTCTATGCACCTTTTGGGTTTAAAAAAGGTACAGAGATGTCCTTTTAAGGGTACTGCCCCAGTGACAAACTGTTGTACCCCTAAAGGTACAATTTTGGCACCTTTTTTTCTCTCTTTGTAATGACGTCCACTAGAGCCAATGTTGTGGAACACACTGAAAAAACTAAGCTGGCCAACACTCAAAAACGTCCCGACCATCAGCTTGGTGTGGTCCTGGCTTAAAACAGCAAGAAAATCAAAGCCATGAATCTAAACAAGTTGTGTTCCAAATTTGAGCTTGCTATTTCTAAAAATGAGCTTTCAGTAAGATTTTGTTTGGCTGCAGTACCAAAAGTTTTCACCAGGTGAAGTTTGTCTCCCATTCAGTTCCAACCCGGTCATTTTTGACCGCGAGGAGTACAAGTGTGACAATGTCCATTCATTTTTTTGTGTTCTTATAGCAAGTGCCAAAACCTTTACCAAGTTTTGTATTCCAATGAAGTAAAAAAAAAAAAAAAAAAAAAAACATAAAATTTTTCGGTCAAAAATGACCAAAGAGCACCAGAGGGTCAAAGTGAACCCAAAATAAAAATTCTATCATCATTTACTCACCCTCAAGTTGTTCCAAATGTTTATGACTGTCTTTGTTCTGCTGTACACAAAGGAAGATATTTGGAAGAATGTTTGTAACCAAGCAGATCTCGACCCCCATTGACTACCGTAGTATATTCTACCCTATGGTAGACATTTATACAGGTTTGGAACAACTTAAAGGTGAATAAATGGTGACAGAATTTAAAAAAAAAATCTGTACCCTCTTTACTTACCCTCTTGTAGTTCCAAACCCATATGATTTTCTTTTTATCGTAGAACAAAAAAAAAAGAGATATTTTACAGAATGTCCATGCTGCTCTTTTCCATACAATTAAAGCATAAAGTGACCAGGTACTATCCAGCTAAAATAATAATAATAATTGCTGTGAAACACAATATTCCAAGTCTACTGAATTTATACCATAGATTTATGGGAGAATCAGACCAAAAAAAGTGCTGTTAGACATGCATGAGAACCAATGCTTTGTCTTCTACATTACTCCAGGATGTGCCAAATTTGACTATGCGCATATGCAAACAAGATTTTAGAGGCACTTGTTTGATGTTTCTAATGCCTATTAAAAACTATTATAATAAAAAAATTAATAATCAACCAATTATTTGATTATTGGCTACTGACAGAGTGCAACAAAGCACAATAACATAGACTTATATTTGGACTTACATTGGTTCTTATAATAGTTGACAGAAAATCAACAGATTAATTGATTATCACAGTAATTGTTAGTTGCAGCCCTAGCGTGCATCCCCAAAAACATAAATGTCCAAACACCCAAGAGCCCTCCACATTTCAAAAACATTCCTTTATTATAAATAAATTATTTGTATAAAAAGTTGAATTGGCATGCTTCCAACATGGCATTTGCACACTCACAACCCAAGGTTATAGACCAGAGTAGCCAATACAAGAGACAAACGCATTTTCCAATGCAGGTCTGACACTGTGGGACAAGAATGAAAAAATTTTCACAACCACAAAATACTTACAATTAGAATAACATGTAACATGGTCGACTCCAATATTTGTTTTGTTTCTTTAAACTTTTGTATTTTTTTTTCTCTCTCTTACCCCTCTGCCAGTGTCCCATTTTATTGGCTGCCCACATAAACGGCAGCTTTTGTCTCCATTTTTTTGGATGGCCGCCTAGGCTTTCTTATAAAATATCCAGGAAAAAAAAGTCCAAGAGTCCATCCTCTTGTCCACAAACAACACTGATGTCTCATGCTTGGGTTTCGGTCATTGGATCCTGTTCTGTCGGAGCCTGCCGGATCCGTGCCAAACCGTTTTCAGGATGTGCAGTCACATGGCATGATTGGTGTAGCTGACGTAGGTTGTTTTTGTGGACGGTGCTGAAAATGAAAATAGCCAGTTAAAGAAGACAGCCGTGTATCGGAACAAGACACAAATGTTGCTGAGAAATGTAGTATATTAAGCTAGTTCCATTCGAGGGATGGGGAACTTATAGATTCTGAGCGTAGCTCTGCAACCATCAGGATGAAATTCTCACTTTGTTTCATAAATTGAAAATGATTTTGCTTCTTGCTTTCATTTAAAAGTAGGAAAGGAAAAAAGCGGAAGTAATAACACTCTTTTGTAATGCCTTTATCTTGTGCCCTTTTGCAGAAAAGGTTTGAGTTGTGACAAGCCATTCTAAAAAAAAAGAATTCATGGCATGCTTCAAAATGAAATTAAATCAAAATGAACCATTATTTTAGACAGTATTCCCTCAAACACATAATATGCAAACTTCAGGCATGAGTTTCTCTTTTCAAAGGGTGAATTTTAGTCACTCAATATCATGATAATGAATGAGAACTGGGACTGACAGCCTTGAAAATTATAAAAAGCACCAAAAAATCTTTGTAAAAAGTCTTCTGATAGCTTTATGACAAACAGGCTTCTATTGGTTGGAACAAATCATTTATATTGATCCAGTCACAGAAGTTAATTAATTATTAGTAAAAAAAAAAAAGTAAAATAAATTCAGTTATTAATCTACTTGTATGTCTATAGAGGATTTGAAATATACTATACTAGTCAAATATGGACCACTTTTATGGTGCTTTTGTATCATTTTTGAAGCTTGAAGCCTCCAGTCCCAATTCATTGAAACAGCACAAAAAAGCACATTATTAAAAAATTCTCCTTTGTTTAACACAAGAAATAAAGTTCATGATTTCTGAATGACATCAGGGTCATTAAGTTTTTGGATGAACTATTCCTCAATAATACCCAATAATCTCTTATGGTTTAGTCACATTTAGGGCCATAACCACCATAGACATTGAGGGGTCCTCACTAATAATTAGCAATATATTATAATCTTGATGCTGCTCTGCTGCACTCCATTACGCACAGAGAAACACTTTTAAAAGTGCACTATGCAACTTTTCCGTCTGCTAGAGGGCGCCTGTTTGAAACAAAGGCGTAGTTTGATGACGTCAAGTTTGAGAGTAGAATCTTGTTACATGAGGTCTGGAAAAGAATCAGGATAGGACTCGGGCAGAAATCATGTTCATGGATGCGATTATTAACGTTACTGTATATGAAGCAGAGCAGGGGCGAGTGCTGTGGGGGCTGAGTAAGGCCGCCAGAGCGATTGTTACACATACAAACTTCTCACGAGCAACAGGACTTTTATTATGACGTGACACACTCGCCGGCGCAATCTCTGCTTTTCCGGTCATGAGTATGAGGTAATGCAGCTCTGTTTATTATATTAGATACATTTAAGTGTGTTTAAAATTATGTTATGACGGTACTCTGTGCGTTCGCTCGGCTGCTGCTGTGACACTTGTTGCAAACTGCAGTGAGAGCAAAGCGTTTCTGCCAAATAAAATCGTAAACCGAGGGTAACGCAGATATGACAGATATTGACAGGTAACTCCCTCACATGCTATTCTCACACTTCCCGATTCAATGGTAAAAATAGCGATTTTCTCACAATTTACAAATAGTTGGAAACATTTGGGATATTGTAAGAACTCAACAGAACAAAATATATAACACTGGCCTGGTGGTTTTTAGATATTTTACTGCAAAAATCCTACATAGTGTACCTTTAACAGTACAAAAACTGTGTGGTAAGATGTAAGTAGCTAAACATTTAATATTACAGTTTTATGCTAAAAATGTTAGATGACCAACAGCAGTGATGTAAAGTCAACTTTTTGAATTATGAATATTCTATTATTTACATAATTAGTGTAATTCATAATTATTTTGGACTAAATAAAAGAGAATAAGTGCTTATTTTAAAATGAAATATTTAATATTATTTGTTTAAAATTCTTTGATTACTTCACAAGTATAATGAGACCAAGAGCTTCTTTTCAACAGTCATTTCAACAGGAATCCATCAATTTCACGTAGGGGTGAAATATTTCACAGCGTAAATATCAACGGGTTTATGAGGTTGCTTCATACATCACTACACTATTAACTCTTAAATGCGCGAATGTTTCACCATTCATTACTACATATTCGGGTCTTTAGCGACCCGGATTTCTATCAAACTGCAGATGGATCTTTACCTGTCGCGATAACATAAAACTCTCCTAATGTTAGAGTAACAATTACAGAAGATTAAATATGCTAAATATTTGGAAGGGTTCAGTTTGAGCAGGTTTTTTATAGCATTATCATTGTCAGAGCTCACTTCCCCACACTGTAAAAAAAATACTGTAAAACCCGCCACATTTTGACAGTAACATGCTGTTTTCCAATAAAACAGTAATATACCATAGAAAACAATGCATTCTGGGTAATATTTGTCATTTTCGAGAAAATAGCCAACAGGGATATACTGTGAATTAACAGCGCTCGAAGTCGACACTCAGAGGCTGTGCTCCAAATCACACCCTGTACCCTCATTCACTATTCCTACACTAGTTTACTGACACAGACCACTTGACATAGTGAGCGAAAGAAGTGAGTGAATTCAGACACTGATGAACACCTGCTGTTATCACTTAAGGTAAGAGAAACATGAACAGAAAAAAGTTGATTTCATCAACTGAAGATAAAAGAAGACATGAAATCTCTGAAGGAGGATTAAACAAACTCCACAAACAGCATTACCAGCTTCACGCATTACTGACCAGACTGACTTTATTCCTGTCAGACGTCTACAGAATGTTTGAAGCAATCAGTTTTCCAAATGAAAAGAGTTACTTTCATGGTATTATTACGGTAACATACTGTAAAAAAGGAGATCTGTAAATAAACAGTAGAGGGCTGTAAATTAACAGTACATTGCTGGCAACCACAGCTGCCAGTAGATTACTGTAGATTTTACTGCTCTTATTCGCAATCTCAACTATATCGCTTTCAACATCTTAAAAATCTATATTTTGATCGCTGACAGCTTCCTCACCAGAGCCACCATCAAGTGACAGTGACAGTAATATTTGATTGCTTTCAGTACTTGCTCTGCAGTAAATCGATGAGTCAAGTTTTGCTGGTGATACTCCCTATTCTTTTGTTTTCTGCCTGCGGTAACTATGAGTGAGCCGTCGCTTCATCATTGTGTATCAGACATTGCCATCTTGTGGAATAAAGGTCAATTGCACTTATTCAGTTATCAAAGATTATTATTGTGCAGAAAAATATACTTACAGTTAATTTTTACAAAAAAAGGAATAGGCATTCTTTCATAATTGTATTATTTTTTCCTGCTATATTGTTTATAATTAATTGATCGAGGAGCACTAAGAAGGTTGATGTCTAACTTTTTAAAAATAATGAGGAGGAGGGTAGAGAATTACATCCCGGGTCACTAAAGACTTGAGGTATGCGTTTAAGGGTTAGCAGACCTGCAAAAATGATGAGAATTTGCTTATAAGACCGCACATTTACACTTCCAATATTCTCCTATTAATGTGCTCATATTGCTACTAATGACTAATACCTGTACAGAACTGACTCACAACACTGATTAGCATATTTTAATGTTGTTCACTAAAACGGACAGAGTAAAACTGCACTGAGAAACACCAAAACATGTTTGTCCTCCAAATGGTGTTCTCTACATTCATTACATGGCACATTTGACTCTCATTATGAACTGGCCCAGTGTTAGAGCCCTTTAGCCGAGGGGTCATGGCACATTAGCGAGGGTCTGAACATTTGCATTAACTTTTACACAGCGCTGTGAGCCCATGTATGCTGCACTTGGCCTGGTTAATGATCGGAGGTAACACCACACTGGCTGCCGAAGTACAGTCTGTTACCATGAGCTTGCAGTCAGTAATTCAGATTCTTCAAATGTGATCTAATGTTAGTGTCAGACAATGCAGGCAGCATAGCTAATGAATTAGCAATGACACTCTAGTGAATGCATCCTTATCTGCTCCATTTCCTCATAATAAAAAGCTTCAGATGACAAGATAAATACCAAAGAGAGTAACCAATGCAAACATTTTAGAAGCATTGAAGTTATCATTTCTTAACACAAAGATCATCCACAGCTTAGCCACTATTAAAGGAATAGTTCACCCAAAAAATTACATTTCTGTAATATACTGTATGTTTATGTTGTTAAATATACGAATGTAGTGTACTGTATGTGGGTATTAATGTTGGTTTGTTTTTATTGTGTGAAAAAAATAGTTTAAAGGACTGCAACCACGAAGTAAAACATAATACATTATTTTAAAAACTTTTAAAATAAAAAGTATTTTTCTAAACTATGTTGAATTAGCCTATTAATTCATACATTTAAAGGTTTTTATGCGCAAAAATATTGTACAATCCTATTGTACAATCTGAACTTGTTTTATCATACAAATAATCGTATACTTTATAATACTTATCGACAGGGTTCACACAGTCTTGTAAAAGTGTGATTTTTAGACAAGGAAAAGTGTTGAACATTAATATGTAACATTTGTCTAGTTTTCCCAATCTCTAAAATGTTTTATCAGCTAGAAATGATGAGTGAAAATTATTTAAGAAAAAATTCCAATCCAATAAATCATGAATTCATGTAAATTCATTGGTTAAAAGACTGGAAACCTTTAGATTTTTCTTAAAACTTCTGGAATCCTGAAATCATTTTCTGTCTTAATTGACAGGAACTAGGAGTGTTGGGCTTGCAAACATTGTTGTCAAAAAGGTTGAAAAACACCAATCCAAGAGGTAAGGTTTTCTTTTCAAGAATCCCCCCGCCCTTAATAATGATATGAAGACAGTAGTATAACCCTGTCTTTTACTTTACCAAAAAAATAAATAATATCAAAATTAATTTCAATACAGAAACTAAAGACATGATGTGCATTTTAATAAATGATTAGATTAGGATGTCATTGACCCTTGTGCCACATTAACAAAATGTGCATGATAGAGAAGACTGTACTTACTACTATTGTCCACACTCTCACAGAGTTCGGTTTTCACCTCTCCATTGGGCCGTTCACTGGCCAGATGGCTGAGTTTGTTTGTCATGGTGGCAGCAGTGACGATGGCCTTGAAGCTGCGCTTGCGTTTGGGCACGTTCTGCTCCGGGTGCAGGATAATGATGTAGACTTTGGGCATGTAGAGCATCCCCAGAGACACAGATGCACTCAGGCTCAGAGAGACGGTCAGTGTGGCTGTCTGGATGTACATCTAGAATGAGAAAAGAAGAGAGTGATTTCAACGGGTGCAACAAAAGTGTGCCGCCCTTTAGGCGACAATTTGGAAGGAAACACAAAACCTGATTTTCTTTTTAGGAACATTCTTATAAACTTTTTGGAATGTATCTTAAGGCCTTTTTTAATAAGAAGATTTTTGTTAATTTAGCCCCTTGTTTCTAGGGGCCTTTTCATACAGCTGGCACAATGCGGTGCCAGACGCGATGCAAGTGTCTTTTGCTATTTTCAGCCTGATGCAGTTATCAGTTTCACGTCCTGCGCCACGTTGTTTAAATAGCAAACGCATTTGCACCCATTTGTTCGCCCATGGGCGAGCTGGTCTGAAAACGCGGTGTGTTCAGGCGCATTGTTGGCGCGTTGCTATTTTGAGTCAACTGAAAACGACTGCGCCATTGACCAACAAAAACCTAGTCTAAAGTCAATTTTTTATTTTTATTTAAAGCTACACTGTGTGATATTTTCCCCCATCTAGCGGTGAAAAGGTATATGACCATCCAGTGAATATTAGTTTCTGTTCCTCTCAATTCCGATTTCGTTTTAACTCTTACGGTGGCTGATTTAGTCCAAGATTAATTTGGCTTCCAGTTCGATCAAGTGATGAGGTTACTTTAGAAAACTATTATAATTTGCAGTTATTTCATTTGTCAGTTAACATGTAGGTTATGACATCTATGTAAAATGAATAATATTTTTACCTTTTCGTTATTTGTTACCATTTCATTGCTAACATCAGCGATCAGGTTCCCAGACGAATGCAAGCTTATCTTAGTAAAGTAACTTTTATCGGTGCTATCGTTATTCTGTATGTTGTACGACATCACTAGCGTAAGGCAAAGTTTACATTGTAGGCTATATCAGTGTCAAGCAATCCCCCTCTTCACATTCGACACAGTGCCATCGAGTGTTAAAACGCGAAAGGCGAAGCTTGAATTTACGTTTTTGTCCCTCTTTGGCTAATGTACTTTCAAGATGGAGGGGCAACATGGCGACGCGCATTCAAACCCCTCACCCGTATGTATTTTCAAATGCATAATATACACTTACGAGAATACTTTATTACTTGATAGAAGTAAATATACATTAATGAGCACATATATTTTTGAAAGAACTAAGTGTTTTTAGCTAAGAATAAACTAAAAAGTTACATAGTATAGCTTTAAAAAGCGCGTTAGTAATATAGGCGGATCCAGAATGCGCGTACACTTTGCTTATTATACACACAGGAATGCGCGGCAGCAATATGAACAATTTAAGCGTAAGCATTCAGTCTTTCTGCTCGCAAATTCCACCATGGAGTGAATCCGCCATGGTGCAAGCACAACTGGCTTTTAAAGGGAATGGGAGATGAGACTCTGATTGGTTTATTGCAGTGCTTTTCCAACCTGTCCTGGTGGCACCCCAGCCCTGCTAATTTTGTGTGTCTGCCTCATTTATCACACCTGATTCAACTCATCAGCTCGCTAGTAGAGACTGCAAGAACTAAATTGGGTGTGTCTGATAAGGGGGACATACAAAATGTGCAGGGCTGGGGTGCCTTCAGGACAGGTTTGAAAACCACTGGTGTATTGCAAGTTATGCCCATAACACACATATGACTCAGTAAGAGAACAGGGACAGCCCTTTTAGAAAATATGCTTGTCGCGCCAACCATTTTTCCTGTCGTTAAACTAGTGGAGAAAGTGAATTCGGACACATCAAGTGCACTTGCACAGTGTGCTTTAGATCATGCGCTTAGAACGTTTAAATAAGGCGCTACTCGATCAGGATTCTCCTTCATTGTAAGCCTACTTCTCCTCAACAAGCCACATAATTTAATGTATCATTTCGTAGCACTTGTGTGGGATGAGTTGCGCACACAGACTGTATAAAACAATGGACGGAGTGTCCGTGACGCCTTGAAGGGCCAAATTTGCTATATAGACCAAAAGCCCTTTTTGTACCAGGCTGTAAACATATATTTTTTTCTGCTATAAAGTTGGGCATTTTTACATTGGGGGTCTATCATATTGACTACATTTTGGAGCCTGTCTCTAGCAGCCAGTCAATGAATTGCAGTTTAAGTCACTTCCGTGTTGGATTCAAGAGAGTGACTGGAAGGTTACCGCTTGGCTGCCAATTACATCAATCCACATCGTCACTGAAAGCTTTGGCTTATCAGTAATAAAGTAATCAGTTACATTATAATAAAGTAATTGAAATAGTTACATTACTTGTTACATTTTAAATATGGTAACTTGTAATCTGTAACCTATTTACAAGTAATCTTCTCAACACTGGTTAGGTTTGTTCAGATGCTAATGTAGCGAGCTAACACAGTACGTGATGAATTATTGCTAATATTGTAATATTAGTGGATTATTTAGTTAATGTAACCTCAGGATCAGACTTGACTCCATTTTAGCACAGTTTTCAGAATATAGCCAAAATCTACGCTATTATATTCAATACTTTTATGAATTATTTTGAGTAACCATAAGAAAAGGGTGAATAATGACTGAGAGTCAATGTTCAGAAATGATTAATTATTATTATGTTTTTAACTTTGCTGTATAGCTGTATTTAGCGATATGTTTGTCAAACCCAGTGTAATTTTTAATGATAAAAATGCCATTGTTTTATTGTATATACAACTGTATTTTTTGACAAAATATTTTAGTTTGTTTTGGATATTTTTTGATTTTATCAGTGTAACGGTAGTCACTGTGCAAGTAAACCTCACTCCTGAAACCTCAGAGACTGACACTAGAGGTTGCAGCCTTTAGCCTCCTTTTTAGAGCGTCCGACTCTCATGCCGGCGGACCCAGGTTCGAATCCCGCTTGGAACAGGGCGGTTAGACCAGGAGGGGTTAAGATTTTAAGCTGTCATTTGGACATATTACAATGTACCTCCTACGGGGCATGTTGTCACATTTCACTTCCATTCTTTCGGGGTAAATCAAGAAAAAAGTATACACTGTATTAATGAAACAAAACCGCATAATTGTACTTGACATGTGTGCAGTTAACATGGGAAAAAGTGGATTTACACAAACTGAGACAGTCAAAAAGCGTTAGGTTGTGCCCCGCTCTCCCCTATCTAAGCAATTATGCTAATGTTTACGAAATTCACAAACCTTGAACCTCAGATGCAACCATACCATTTAAACCATTGATTCATCCTTACCCATGTCTGAGAGTTTGATAAATGGCTAATCTCGCTAACAAATATATTACGGCTTTCCTTACCTTGGGTGCGAGTGATCAGTGAGCTAACGAGCAGTAAATGATAGCATATGCCTGCAGTGGGTGAAGCAGATGATAAAGCTCCAAACGTTTATATTAAGAGAAATACAGTGCTGAGAAAGAATGAGCCACGGTTTTTAGGTCAGGGGTGGAGAATCTAGAGCACCGCAGGAAGGTGTCACTCCATACCACTGCTTAGATGAGACTAAAATCAAATCAACTGTATTGCTTAGTAATGACGTGGGCAAGGAGGTAAACATATCAGGAGAGAATTTCATGTACTGTCTCTCCAAGACAACAGAGCACTGCCATCCTGTCAAGAAAATGTGACTGCACACAGCGCTCACAGAATCTCCTTTTGAATTGTAATTTAATTCAAGTCTAACCTTGTGACCCCAGCTCTATTCTTTTGTGCAAGTCTCCATACTGCCAGACAGTTTGAGGAAGGCCACACGCATTCCAAAAATTGCCTTGTTGGCAAGTGCTATTCGCACAAGCTCCGCAATGCCTTGTTGGGCCAAACCAGACTTAAAAAAGCACATTCATTTCAACGTGTTCAGTGGCGCTATCAGTAAAGCGTACGGATAATGGATCTTGATTTTGACGCGATTGACTGGGTTCGAATCCGCCTTTTGCAGAGTTTGTTCTTATCTCTTTTCTCATCACAAATCACACCAGAAATGCATTTACTTTCAATAAAAATGAAGAACATCTTCTAAATGTGGAAATAAAGTGCCGAAATATTTAATAATAATAATAATAATATTAATAAAAGCATTTATTGGGTAGGGTTAGAGGTCGGGGTTGGGAGGGCTTTTTTTGTCCCATTAAGGCGCCATCCATTTAATAATTGTAATTAATATAATCTTTTAACTCAATGTTATTGTTGCATGCTGTACAACAATACTGAGGTGCAAGTATGTATCTGTCAAAACAAAGTATAAATTACATGTAATTACTACACATTTTGCAAAGAACTGCTACTTTTATGTGTAAATATAATATATCAACTTAGTATGCTATTTCACTTAGTAAATAGCATCTACTGTACAGCTATTTCCACTTAGTGATAGATAATCTACCACTAAGAAAATGTTATTTTCACTGAGTGTAAATAGAATCTAGTTGCTATTAACACTTGGTGTAAATAGCATCTATCGCTATTTGCACTTGCAAATAGCCGCTGCCTATCTGTTAGCATGTCAACAATCAGCCTTTTTGAGTGTGAATACATGTGTAAGGGAGTATGATGTAAGAGGGAACCCAGGATTACTCAATCATCAAATAAAACCAAAAGTTGGGGAGTAAATAGTTACATGTAACAGCATTACGTAATTTAAAGGTACACTGTGTACATTTTAGAGACATCTAGCGGTGAGTTTGCGAATTGCAAAAGCCCACCACTCACCCCTCGCTTTCAAAGCACATATATATACACCACTGAAAACATAGTTATGTATATTATATTGCATTTCTGTCAATAGATCCTCATAAATATTACAAACTCCACCTTTAATTACAAAATAAATGTAGCTGTAATCCGTTAGTTACTGAGAGTTTAAAAAAAAATTAAATTACAGTTACTTATGAAAATGTTAACAATTACAAAGGGGTTTACATCTGAATATTTTCCGCAAAAAGCTAGGATATGTTGAATAATATGAATTTGTTGCTTTGCCTGTTTACGATGTGTACAATGCCTCCTGCCATTTAAAGGCCATATAGTAAAGTGATGTTATTCTGGTGCTTTTGAATGGCTCTCTTCTTTACATTTGCAGTGCACCACATGTACACACAGCGGCTTTCCGGATTTACTCACTCATTTTTATTCACTCCTTCAAGTGAACTGTATTAGTGGACTAACATAGGGAATAGTGAATGAGGGTTTAGGGGGCGATTTCGGATTCAGCCCTTGTCTCGTGTAGCCAGAACTTCAGACTGACGGCAGAAGGTTTGGACTTTTTTCCGCAGCTTTCATTGACCAAGGCATGTAACTCAACCAGTCAGAGTTTGTTTTGATCCTCGTCATGTTTAGGGGCGTGAAAATGTAATGTCGATGTCCCTGCAATAACAGACCGGCGTGCATCTATAAATTATTAATTCAAGAACATTGTGGAAGTTTACTGCAACAATGGAGCCGCAAACTTCACATACTTTTGAAAATCCAGTGTTTAGTTGATCCTGGTAAGCGCTTGTTGTAAACACGACGGCGTTCTTCTTCCACGAGGGAGTTTGGCGTCAAGGAATTTGTTTCCAGGTGGACCGTTAAAGAATGCAACATGCACGTTTTGCGGACATCCTGTAGAATTCAACCAATCAGATGATAACTTTGAAGTGTTTCCATACTGTAAAAAAAATATTTAAAAAGTAAGTTACCTGGTTGCCTTAAAATTTTGAGTTCACTGAAATGAAAATGTTTCAGTATCGACATCACCCTTTATACAGATTTTGTAAAAACATTGTGTAATTGTGTGTTTTATTTGTTATAAAGTAGTGAAACTATAATGTGCTATTTTCATGATTTTTTATTTATTTATGTGGTTCAGACACAATCATATTTTTAGTTTCTATTTATTAAACCAATTTCCTTCATTGTAGTAACTCAAATTTTAAATTTAAATGAATACAAAATTAAAGCAACCAGGTTACTTGCTTTTTAAAGTTAAACCAACAATTTTTTTTTTACAGTGCAGATAAGTGTGCCATATGCATACGGTCCGTGACGTCTGAGGCTGAGAATATGAGCAAGCAAACTCTTAAACCCCTCACATAAGGGCTTGTCAAATCTAAACGTTTTCTTTGCGTTATTTTCCAGTGTTCAGTTCCACTAGGACGAAACGCTTTTGTCGTAGCATTCCTGATTAGTATATTAGTGTGGATAAAAGCGTCTGCTAAGTGAAAGAATTTAAATGTATTTCAGCTATACCCATTACTAACAGGTGCATAAAATCAAGCACAGAGCCTTGCAATCTTTACAGACAAACATTAAATGAATGTCCCTTAATTTTATATCTGAAGCTAAATTAGCTCAAATACGTCAAGAATACATCACATATCCCTATAGTGTCTCCTGATAAGCACTTGTGCATGTGTTTGGATATTTTTATGTGCCTATTGTAATTCTCAGCGTCAGTCAGTAGCAGCAAAACAGCAGGGGCAAAAAAAGAAAGCACACTCTTAAAAAGCTATACGAAGAAGTAAACTCCATTTAACTAAAGATCTTTGGGGAGCTTAAGTGGTTTAAAAATCAATGCCCCAGCATGCGACTGGTGAACGAATAAACACAACCAACTATATATAAACTGGAACTCATTCAAAATGTCTGTAAAACTGCGGATGACTCATCTAACTCTGATTACCCCCGGCAGGCATCCTTCCCTCATCTTTTCATCTGCTCCCCTCTATTCAAATGTACTGCAGTGCAAAGTGAGGGAACCGACAGAAACCAATGGATATAGCTCCTTCCCACAAAAGCAATCCCAATGCTAAATGTACAATCGGTCCCCATCAATGAAGAAATGCACAATCATGCTAAAGAAATGGGAGCGTTAATGCAGAAAATAAGCAGAAACGAGGAGACGCGAGCAAGGTTCAAATTACACGCCATGCGCAGCTGTAAAGAAACTTGGAAGTTTTAATGAGCACAGAGTGAGGAGATGTGAATAAGAGAGACATGCCTCAATAAAATACTCATATCTGTGTTCTCATATTGCCGTGGCTTATTGCAATAATCTTTTTAACATCAGTGAGGGCGAAAGAAATAAGCCCGTGAGAGATAAGGGAAACGGGAAATACGCTCGGCGGATTTCTTTCCATTTGGACTCCGTCTTTTGTCATGTGGAGGAATGAAAAAACGGTCTGATTTGAGGGAAACAATTTCCTCTTTTACGTAACTTTTAATTTAATTCCACCCCGAGGGCCAGCTGTTTACCACAACATTTGTTTTCATAGTGTTTGTTTCTTAAAATGAATGCTAGAGTGCTTTTATGTTAAAATCTGCGGTTCCGCTAATCCCTTGTGTATGTGGAGCCACATCACTGAATAAAAATAGCCTATCATAATTCACTTATGCTAATCTAAATGAGATATGCTATCTAACAGATGATAATTACACACAGGAAAAGCAGAGAGGAAGATTTTGACATTTTGTACTATATATAGGCTAAAATATTATGTAAAATCAGACTAAATGATACTTGAGCTCAATTAAAATCCTGTATAATTAAATGAGTATTACTACAATTGCATTGCATTTGCTAGCCAGAAACATACTGTATGCAATCAGAGACACATGCTTGACCAACACATTGTAAAGCTGTGACACTAACAAACCTGAAAGAAACCTGACTGAAGAAGAAGAGAAGTTGCTCTATAGCACCCCTTGTGGCTAAGATGAAAATGCAGTGATTACTTTTGTTGGAAAACTCCCGCGGTCTCTCTTGAAGCCAATACAGAAGTGACTTAAACTGTAATTCATCGACTGACCGCTAGGGACAGGCTCCAAAAGAGAGCAGAATCTCATTGATTTCCATGTTAAAATGCCCAACTTTACAGCAGAAAAAAACATGTTTACAGCCTGGTACAAAATGTGGTTTTGGTCTATATAGCTAATTTTGCCCTTCATGACAACTCTGAGGGGGGTGAATTTTTCATTCGTTTTTCTCATTCGTTTACATTATATAAAGCCTTAAAGTTCTGCATAATTAAGGGCGTGGCCACTTTGAGTGACAGGTGGATAGCCGCTCGTCTTCTGTCTGTTAGTCATCACGTCACCTCAGTTCCACCCTCGTCCTGCCTCTTTGCCCATTTTCTATTATCCGGGAGTGATGCGCGATGGCAAGATGGAAACGGCCAGCTCGACTCTACTTTACGCTTCAAAACTGCTTTTCAGAATCCAAAGGGTGACATCACGGACACCACGTCCATATTTTAGTTGAGCTTGTATTGCTTGCAGATCTAATGTAAAATGTATAGACATTATTAATGTTTGGTCACATTAGTGAAATAACTTTGCAGCATGTCAACTAAATCTCTTTAGAATAGGGTACAATCGGGGTAAAGGTGCTGTGGGGTAAAAGACGCCTTTGATTTTATTTTCCTATAAACCACTAGACGGCACAAAAACTTGCCACAGCCCTTTTCAAAACATCCGCTTTGCACATAGAAATTTGTCTGATCCTTGACGCAATTGTGGACAGCAGCACAAAAAAGATTCTGTGCTAATTTGATCTAATATTGTTTATATATATATTTTTTAAATGTAGATTTAAGTAGCTAATATTTGGAGACAAAGGTGGTCTAAACGATTTTTAGTTTTGTTCAAGCTAATTAAAGCAACAGTTTGTCAATAACGGAACAATATGGAAAAGTATGGGATTTGGGGTAAAAGTGCCCCAGCTGTTAGAGTTAAAGGCACAATAAATAACGGAAAATAAACAGCTGGATGACTTTTCCAGTTGTTGACATGACAATATATATATAAATAAATATCATATATTGTGTTGGTCAACTTTGAAGGGGAAGATTTTTCCTAAATGCATGGATTCCCAAGGAAATGACAGGACTGCGCCTGTAAAAAGTTGCCGAACAACGGTAAATGTTATCGCACCAGAGTGTGGGGTTTTAAAAAAGGTTGATGCTTAACCTTGAACTTGAACTTGTTGTGAAATCTGCAAGGAGGAATCTTTCCTAATTCCATGAATTTCTATAGAAACGACCAGATTTTTGCCCATGAAAATGTGTTGAACATTGATAAACGTGACAATATTTGGGGCTTAATTAACATTTTAAGTTTCTTAAATAAATAATCCAAATGTTGGCGATGAGGTGCTGTGTAGGCATGTGACGGTATAACATTTTCATATAACAATAATTGCTGAACCTTTTATCACGAAGTGCAGAATTTTCTAAAACACATGCTGAGGTGAATTTGGAGCTGCTTCCCTGCCATCATTTTCAATAGGTTGGCACAATGGATTACAGACCATTTAGTTGATTGGCAGGTATTTTGTCTGCAAGGGAAACTATCCAAGGGATAATCTTTTGTAATGAGCCTCAGGCACGTCACATGCCGAGAACATTGTAAGTGGGAAAACTCGATCAATGTCAACGTGCTTAAAATCCCCCTTTGCTAATTACTACGCTGAATCGCTCCATGAGCTAATTCTGTGTTGCATGCACAACTGGATTGGATACCATGTCAGGCTTTTCACAGGTATGTCGCCTTCAAAAATGTCACTGCTCCTGCGGTAGACCAGTGTAGCACACCGGTGGTGTCAAAAATACAGGTTACTTAAAGTGTAATGTTACTAACGGTTGTTCACACACAATCACAAAATGAAGGATTGTTAGTGCACCTATCATTATGAGGACGTATAATGAGGGCGTAATGGTTTTTATACTGTACAAACTGTATATTCTCTCCCCTTACACTAACCCTACCCCTAAACCTTCCAATCACACAAAACTTTCTGCATATTTACCTTTTCGAATAAACTCATTCTGTATGATTTATAAGCTTGTTTCCCTAATGTGGGACCTCAATTTAGGTCCCCACAGTGACACAAGTCCTCATGAGTCAGTGTGCATTCAGGTTGAAGTCCCCACCGGGATAGAAAAACATGAACACACACACACAGTATAGTGGTAACCTTAAAATAACATTTGACCGGATAATGCAGTGATCCAGCAACCAGAATCAAGTATTCCAGAGTGCCATCAGTGTTCAAAAAATATAAACACATAGAGAAACCATCCACAGAAAGCAGTTAGGTCATCAAGTTCAACTCGTGTCATCTATGTTAACTGTTACATCTTAAAATTGTGCTGTCAAGCTCTTAGTTATGCATTTTTAATGAGCATTGCTTTCAAACTTCAGTTTTTGCACAAATTGTCCTTTAACATAACACTTGACATCAATATCTGACAGCAAAACTCTGCAACACACGCCACAGACGTTAGACATGCAGAGAAGATGCTGCGATTTTTAATCCTGGCTTCTCTCGGCAGCGCTAATGAGCACCGGACAGAAATACATCCCGGTGCATGAAAGAACAGAGGGTACAGCCTACAGTCTGCAGACCACCACTGAAGTCTTCAACATTTACGAGACCCACATTGGCCCGGACCGACAGAGGCTGCACAATCTATTTATGGCCCATTAACAGCAGCACTTTTCCTCCGGGTCGTGTTTGATCATCTCCATATATCTGATAATGAGCATCTCTTGATGAGTGCTTGTTTTTGATGCAAAGACCTAAAAGACTAAAAAGTACTGTATACTGATGGAGCTGCCAATGAGGATGATATGATATTGATCAACTGTTGGTTCATCCAGTTGCCACAACAATGAGAGAGGTATGTAAAGATAGACAATAACAATATATATATATATATATATATATATATATATATATATGTACTGATAGAGTGAGGATTCATATTAAGTTGTAATATAATCTAAATGAACAGAACTGAAAATATGACTGAAAACAACTAAATACTGCATTACCTAACACTTAAGTTACATACATAACATTACATAATTACATACATGCATTATGTTGATCACAATGGTGATGATATAAAAATAAGATGACTTAAGATGCCACAAATCAGTCAAATCAGTGAATCGCCTTTTTAATAAAATAAACTGATTTACTAGAGAGAACTGGACTTTCAAAACGACACGTTTTCAAAATAATATAATAAATATAATATAATATGGTAACACTATACAATAAGTTTTCGTTAGGTTTCATTTCACTTCTACAGCATTTATTAATCTTTATTAATGTTCATTTCAAAATTTGCTAATACATTGTTAAAATCGAAAAGTAAAATCAAAAGTATTTGATATCATTTTTTCATACACTGTGACGTTAATAAATATTAACAAATACAGAAATAAATGTATTGCTTATGGTTAGGTCATGTAAGTTAACACATGAACTAATGTTAACAAATTAGACCTTATTGTAAAGCGTCGCATATAATAAAATATAATTCATATAATATAATATAATTCATATAATATAATACAATTTTTATAATATTTTTCAGTCTATTATCAAATAAAATGAGACCATAATTGTATTATTAAATTATATTAACAATACTATGAATATAATTAACACTATAATATATTTTATATTATATAAATGTTTATATTAACTGTCATTTATATATATATATATATATATATATATATATATTAGTATACAAACAATGATGTAGTGTTTCGTCACTGCTTCTCAGCTTGTTATGGGAAAAGCGAACTACTTTGAAACTACTGGAAAATGTAGTAAAGTTTGAGGTATTATGTTTTTTTGTTTGTTTTTAGTTATACTTTTTTTGAAAGAAATACTTTTATTCAGCAAGGATGCTTTCTGGAGCAGCAAATCATCATTATCAGAATAATTTCTGAAGGATCATGTGACACTGAAGACTGGAGTAATGATGCATCACAGGAATAAATTGCATCGCAAAATATAATATAACAGAACATTTTAAATTGTATTATCACAATATTACTGTTTTTTATTGTATTTATGATCAAACGAGTGCAGAATTGGTGAGCGTAAGATACTTCTTTCAAAAACTCAAATCTTACCGACCCCAACATTTTGAACAACACTGTATACAGTATACCAGTAACCAAAACTCAACAAATGCAGGTCAGCAGTGATGCAATAGGGAAATCAGAAACATTTTGTCTGTAAAGGTGTATGACATGTGGATCTTTATCACATGACAGGATGCAGATGACCATAACACGGCAGCCACTGTAAGGAGGCGACTCTTCTTTTTCGAGTCTTCACCTCATGGTTGTACATGATTTGGAATATATTTACAAAACCGCATTTAATTAGCACTTTATCATAGACTCACCCGCTCTGCAGATTGTGCAGTCCCAAAGAAGATGGGTATGAAGGCCAGCCAGATGATGCAGGTGGTGTACATGGTAAATCCAATGGGCTTGGCCTCATTGAAGGTCTCTGGCACTCCCCTGGTCTTGATTGCGTAAACAGTGCACGTTACCATCAAAAGGATGCTATAGCCCAGCGAGCAGATGAGTGACAGGTCCGAGATGTCACACTTGAGCACGCCGCGGGCGTTTTCAGGGTCCTGCGTGCGCTGTTCGCCGTAATCCACAACGGTGTGCGGCGGGTCCGCCACAAACCACACAAACACCCCCATTAACTGAACCGAGAGGAGGCTGAAGGTGATGACTAACTGGGAAGCGGGGCTAATGAACCGGGGTGCCGCGACCGAGCACTTGCCCTGCTCAAAGATCCGATGGATGCGGTTGGTCTTGGTGAGCAAGGCGGCGTAGCTGAAACACATGCCGAGACCCAGGAAGATCCTGCGGAAGGAGCAGACGGCCACTCCGGGCGCAGCTATCATGGGGAACGTGATGACGTAGCAAAGGAAAATTCCTGTTAGGAGCACGTAACTCATTTCCCTGCCAGAGGCACGTACGATTGGCGTGTCGTTGTAACGTACGAAGGTCACCACGACAAAGGTGGTGGCGAGGATTCCCAGGATGGCAATGAAGACGGGCACCACGGCCCACGGCGAGTGCCACTCCAGCTTAATGATGGGGATCGCCTGGCAGCCGGTGCGGTTTTGATCTGGCCGTTGCTCGTACGGGCAAAGCTGGCACGTGAACTCGCTGGCCTGGTAATGGTAGCCCTCACAGCGCTCGCAGTGCCAGCAGCAGGGAACCCCCTTCACAACCTTCTTCCGCTCGCCCGTCTGACAGGGCAGGCTGCACACAGACGCGGGCACAACTGCATCCCCGCTCACCCACTGCATGGCATTCATCTGAAGAGAAACATCACAATTATTCTCATAATCTCGTAAATAATAACATCTTTTACAAAGTGTTTAGTAGAAAAGGTTTTAAGCTTAACGGATAGATTTACCAAACTTTTTGCTAGTTTCAGCCCTGACGCAGTCATCGTTGTTTAAATAGCAAATGCACTCGCGTCCATATGTTCGCCCATGGGTGTGCTGGTTGAAAAACAAGGTGTGTTCAGGTGCATTGTTGGGGTGTTGCTATTTTGAGGTATTTTTTGTGTAATTTAAAGGGCACGATAGTAATATGCGGCTATAGGTGGGTGCACAGTGCACATTCACTGCTCATTACACACACAGGGATGCGCAGCAGCACACAAACATTTTTCATTTTTAATGAAAATAAAAGGATTCCTTTCTGGAGAAGCATTCAATCTTTCCGCTCCAAATTCCACTATGTAAATAGCAAATATGCCATGGTGCAAGTGCAACTGGCTTTTAAAGGGAATGGGAGATGATACTCTGATTGGTTTATTGCACGTTACGCCCCAAAACACGCCCATTACTCATTAAGACACCAGGTACAACCATTTTTGACCATGCGCCTGGCACACCAATCGTTTTTTCCTTTGTTGAACTAGCTAAAGTGAATTTAGACACACCCTAATTGCACGCGCTTCAGACCATGCGCTGAGATCGTTAAAACAGGGCCCATGGTGTGAGAGCGTAATCCCATAAAAGCGCTGATGGGAGCGGAAAGTTCTACGTGATTTAACTTTGGCGTGATCTACTGACGACGTGAAAATTAAAGAACACAGGCATAGCCGGATCATTTCCATAATAATGACCAATGCAATCCACCAAGAGCAGCGCAAATTAGCGTCTGGTTTAAGAAATGCTGTTTTTGGGCGGTAAATAATGGCACAAAAAACTATGAAGGGATAAGCTTAAACCTAAGTATATCACTTCTTCATTTAAATACTCTCCGCCCATTAATTTTGCATCTGAAAGGGAAACTCCTACAAATGCATATGCATTAAGATCAGCCGCAAAAATAACCCAGTCCATGACTTTTCAGCGCTAATGTTTCACAGCATGTCTTTAGTAAATCCTGACAGTAGTTTTTAATGCCAAAATAGGGTTATATATATATATATATATATATATATATATATATAAACAGAACATTTAGACCTGGTTTCACAGATTAAGCCAGGACTAGGCCTTAGTTCTATTAGGACATTTAAGTAGGTTTTATAAACGTGCCCTAGAAAAAATATTACAGATATGCATCTTTAGACTCATCTTCAACCTCAGGGGTGGGCAACTCTATAGCCCTTGAGCTCCAATGTCCTGCAGAGTTTAGCTTTAAGCTCTAATTAAGCATATAATGTAATTTATGACACAACATTTAATTTTCAATTAATCCTGAAGACTTTGATTTAATCACAGCACGTGACAACATATGACTTCATTTTCGAAGATGTTCACAATTAATATTAGCATCTGTTTTTTTTTTTTTTACTTAAGATTAATATATAACTACTTTCCGCAGAATGTTCAGCACCATGGGCGGATTTACTGGCTTTAGGTCAGACTTAAAAAAACAAGCACAGAAACCTCATATGGAGTCATATGACTCACATACTCAAAACAGACTCAAGTATGATAATGATAACAGCACTGGGTGAAAAATTCTTTGTCATGCCTCCTACAAGAGACTAAAGAGTATGTATCTTGTGCTATACGGTATGTTTGCTGTTTAGGGTTAAGATGGGGAAAAAAAATTAACAAGAAAAATACAAATTTAACAAAGGAATACATATTATTAAAATAACATTAATTAAGAGTAAATACAATGTAAAACAAATATTTTAGTTGCCTTAAAATTTTCATCGAAATTAAAATTTTGAGTTAATACAATGAACATTTCTCAGAATCGACATCACCCTTTATTCAAATATTATTAAAAGATTTTGTAAACTATTGTGTTATTGTGTGTTTTATTTGTTATAATGCAGTGAAACATGCCAAATTGTGCTTTTTTCATGATTTATCTCAACATTTTTTTTAATTTATGTGGTTCAGATACAATAATATTTTTAGTTTCTATTTATTAAACCAATTTCCTTCATTGTATAAACTCAATTTTTTTATTTAATGAACTCAGTTTTTTTGCAGTGTAGTAGATAAAGATGTAAAATTAGACTAAATTTGTCAACAATAGTTATAAAGGAACATACCATTATAACTATTGTTGACAAATATAGTCTAATTTTGAGAAAATAATATAAAACGAAATCAGAACATAAGTCAACGCCTACAGTTAATTTCACATCAATAAAACTCATATTTTTTTAAATAATAATATAATATAATGTTTACAGATGGTAAGATTAAATGTTTTGAAAAAAATCTCACCAAAAATTATCAAAAATACAGTAAAAAAATTGAAATAATATTACAATATAATATATCACTGTTTTCAATTCTAATATTTATATATAGTCTAGTATATTTTATGTATATTTAGTCTAGTATATTCTATGTCACATCATGATATTTATTATTCTTCATATTATTCTATATATATATATGTTGTTGTTTTTTTGGGGATTCTTTGATGAATAGAAAGTTCAAAAGAACAGTGTTTATTTAAAAACAGAAATCTTTTGTCTTTACTGGCACTCTTGGTCAATTTAATAAATCCTTGCTGAATAAAAGTATTCATTTCTTTCTTTAAAAAATTATTGTAATAATACTGACCACAACCTTTAGAATGGTAGTATGAATCAGCAACAGTTAACTTTACATCTATGCAGCAAAAATACTTCTGAATTACGGGTGTTAATTCAACACCACTAATTGTACAGTGTAATTGCCATAATCATAATGACAGTCATCTGCACCATAATCATCATTATCAAAGTAAATATTTTATCGGCGGGTTCTAACATTTAAGCACACTTAAAAAGGAATGTAGAGGAACTCCTTACATTTAAATGCAGCTGATCCGTCCAGTGGCCAATGATTCTGTACTCAGCCGACTTGTTTGTTGCCTGATACTGATAGATGTCATAGCGTCCAGGGGCATCTCCATTTTCATTAAACACAACAAGGGTCTTGGCACTTCCTGTCCAAAAACATGAAACAACATTATGTTTGTCATAACACTTCTCAATCATGTGCAATGCTGAATCAGACGCCCTCAGCTATATAATCTCCCATGGCCAAGATGAATCAGTAAACACATTAGACTAGTTTGAGACATAAAAACATTGGGGTTTCTGCATAAACAAAGTAAGCATAATGCTCCAGTTCCATTCAACCAACGAGGCGAATAAATTACAATTAATGATAAGCTAAAAATTAAATCAGGGTCATATTCTGAACAGAACAATTTACTAAACTGCTAACAAAGCATGAGAGGATCTTCAACATTTGTTGTCTTCTATTATACAACATCATTCCATCATTATAAAGCCCTGGTGAGGTTGCTCGGGCCTACAGGAGTCGTCTCGGATGAGCAATTTAAGCAGTATACGGAGCAGCTCATGAGGAGGGAGAGTTTGTATCAAATGAGCATCTCTCGAGATGGGGAATCATGCATTATTAAAACACCTGCATACAGTCAGCCGTGGAGTGGGCCTGGAGGATTCACCAGGAAAAGCTGTTTCCTGCTATGACACACCTCGAGCAACAAAACAATCAGATTACTCAGAGTCTCACGCACTGCACACACATTATCTTTTAAGACGCACATTACTGCGTGGCCAGGCAGTCATCCAAACAAGCCAATTAATTGACAAGGTTAGAGGTTACTAATAAAGTGAAATGACGGGGAAAAGAAAGTTCTCCCTAAATACAATAGACAGTGTTGGGAAAAGTTACTTTGAAAACTAATGCATTACAATATTGCGTTACTCCCTTAAAAAGTAACTAATTGCGTAACTTAGTTACTTTTTAAGAAAAGTAATGCATTACATTACTTTTGCGTTACTTTTTTTCACCTAGATTGGCTTGTGTAGGTGTATGGGTTTGTGTTTTTCAACACAAAAACCTGCATCCTGAAAACAACACTGTAAAAAAAAATCTGTGAAATCAAATGTATAGTAAAAAAACTGGCAGCTGTGGTTGCCAGAAATTTTATGTAAAAATACGGTAGCAACATTTAAGGTTTTACATATTTTACATATACATTAATTACACATTTAATTAACTGATATAATGTAATATACCAACCTATATTATTATCTGTTTTGTACCTTTGTAATACACTGACAAACACCAGAAAAAGGTGGTGATGAGAAAGTCACATGATGCATCAAAGACAATCGCAAGCAGCTTTTCCACAAGTGGAGAAGCTAAATTGTAATATATACAAAGTGCTCAAAGTCATTCACACAAATATTAAACCCATTATGGTAACATGCCTGACACTAAAGTAATGTAAGGTTTGATCTATTACAGTTATTCAATAAACCAATTAACAGGTTTCTATTGTCACATTTTTACAATCTTTTTTTTTGTTGTGTACAACACAATAAAACACAACAAAACAAAAAACACAAAAACCTGCATCCTCTGTAGAAAACAAAACTAAACAAAACCCCACAACAAAACAACGCAAAACACAACATAAAACATTACAACACAACAAAATAAAAACTAAAAGCAAACTGCAACACAAGAAACACACACACAAAACATTAAAGGCGACCGCATCAAGTATAAATGCCTTGTCCGTTTGGGGAGGAGCGTGTGCAGTCAGCGGAGGCTCGTGGTGTGGCTCTCTAAACCTCCACTGAATTGATGGCACTGAAGAGGCCAGAGGCCAACATCGGGGGATCAAGGAGAAACGTTTTCTACTAGTCCTTTATCGCCGATAACTTCAGCCAAAGATGCTGCTCCATGGCAACGATAGCAGCCATCGATCAGCCGATGGTAAGGAGGGGGGTGTAAGATCTGTGGAGTTCCAGGACTGCTAGATATATGGATGACAAACCAGTGACTATGCAAGATGATCAGGGAGAAATCGTAAATCTATCATCTAGCCTTCCCTGAATGACATCCTGCTTCTCCACCGACCAGTCTACACGGAGTCTGGCCGTGGTACGAGTCATACCTTCTAACACCTCCCCAAACTTGGGGCTACTGGAGGAGTGGTAGATCCGCCACATCGACCTCCTCAGAATTAGATCTGGCCAACATCATGCACTCAGCTGGAACGGAAGAGGCCGCAGAGCGGGCTTCTGGATCCAAATCAAGAGCCTCAGAGCTAGAGGATGACATCAGAGAAAGGGCAGAATCCCTCTCAAATTCCTCCATCTGTGATCCCCACTACCTTCAGTAGTTCAGTAAAGTCTTCACGCTGCCTAAGCAGATGCAGGACCTGAATCACAAAGAGACAGGCGAGAGCTGATCTTGCCTGCTCCACTACTAAACAAAACACACATAGGGCCTATCTTGCACCCAGCGCAATTGACTTTGTACACCGACGCATGTGTCATTCCTATTTTGCACCCGCGCAAAGCGCGCTTTTCCCTCCACAGAAGCACATCGCTAAACTAGTGAATGAACTTGCGCTCCCTGGGCGGTTCAGTGCAAAAAAGGAAGTGTGTTTCGGCGCAAACAATCCCTGGTGCTATTTTGCTGTTTCATTAAACAATTGCGCCACTGACCAGAAAAAAACCTAGTTTTCAGCTCCTGGCGTGCGCCTGGTAAATACGCCATAATAATAGCAGTCCATAATGGAACTTGCGCACCAGCTTTTAAAGGGAATGTTGGATGACGCTCTGATTGGTTTATTCACGTTACGCCCAAACCACACCTATGAATAATGAAGCTACTTCAGACCAACCCATTTTAGATTTGCGGCGGGCGCAAGAGCCATTTATCCCGCCGGGAAAATAGCAACAGCGCCGAGACCCGGCCACAAAGTTACTTGCGCTTCATGCTTTAACACTTGCATTTCAGATCGTTAAAATAGGGCCCATAGTTTGTGTGCATCATCACCCACAATAAAGCGAGCGCATGGCGATGCACATTTCCTAAACGTATGTTTGCTTGCTTCCATCTTATTATCATTGGTACACACAGAGCGCATCTTGATGACATCTAGCGCAGGTGCATCTCTATAGTCATGCCGGCACGCCGAGTGATGTCACATGAATGCCTCAGCCAATGATTGCCGTGTTTTGACACATGCTTTAGACACCAGCGCCGAGTCCCCATTTCAATAGCATCAGCAACTGACACAGCATCAAGGGTCAGTAAAACAGTAAAAAATCTGACTAAATGAGTCGATAACCATTATAATGAGCCACAGACAGAAGGCGGATCACACACGGTCCCTCACATAAATTGCCTGCGCAATGCTTCTGTTTTTGCTGTAAAAAATTCATAACAAATTTGGTATAAGCCTCTTCATCTTGATGCAGGACGCACTGACCATTCTCCAATCAGCGACTTGATTGTGGCCTTTTGCTAGTGCAATCCAAACGCCTCATACAAAGACTGTGACAATACAGAAGGAATGATTAGAGGGTGGATGAGATGTTTTGATTAAGCCAAGTCTTGGTTTAATCACAGGTTAGACCTTATTTTCAAGACTTGCAATTAGACAGAGGTAATTCAAAGTGGTCTGTTGAAAGCACAACACGGAGAGGAAACGTGCCTGAAACGAACGAGCCATCCTACTGTAATTTATGCATGGCGTGTAGGCACAAGTTTCGACTTGATCTCGGCATTACTTTTCACAGTATATGCATTGCAGATATCATCCGCAGTGGAGTGAATCACTCTTGTGCACTGCCTGAAGATGTATCTCATTATAACACTCTATGGCGAATATTCAGCATCAACAATGAATCAGCTCAAGTGTGCTGAATTTAAAGAGAACAAAAGCGAACAAAACGAGTTCATGAGTGTGCGTCAGCTCCAAAAACTCCTGGGGTCTAAGTCTCGATTATTAGGGCCAAATACACAATTCCCAAATGTTAGAAAGGGGATGATTTCTGAGTAAAAGGGTACTTCTGAACCTTTACATCTTAGTTCATTTGCTGTGAGGGAAACGCCTTCATCAGTCTCACAGACCTGTAGGGACAGCTAGCTATTCAAAGTTCAGTGGAAGAAACCAAATCATGAGCATTTAATTGATGAAGTGAGCTGAGAGAGAAATCAAAGAGGATACACTATATTGCCAAAAGTTTTGGGACGTCTGCCTTTACATGCACATGAACTTTAATGACATCCCATTCTTAATCCTTAGGGTTTAATATGGAGTTAGCCCATCCTTTGCAGCTATAACAGCTACAACTCATTCTGGAAGGGTTTCCACAAGGTTTAGGAGTGTGTTTATGGGAAAAAAGTGCAATTGTGAGGTCAGGCACTGATGTTGGACGAGAAGGCCTGGCTCGCAGTCTCCACTCTAATTTATCCCAAAGGTGTTCTATCGGGTTGAGGTCAGGACTCTGTGCAGGCCAGTAAAGTTCCTCCACACTATACTCACTCATCAATGTCTTTATGGACTTTGCTTTCTACACTGATGCTCAGTCATGTTGGAACAGAAAGGGGCCATCCCCAAATTGTTCCCACAAAGTTGGGAGCATGAAATTGTCCAAAATGTCTTGGTATGCTGAAGCATTACGAGTTCCTTTCACTGGAACTAAGGGGCCAAGCCCAAACCCTGAAAAACAACCCCACACCATAATCCCCCCTCCATCAAACTTTACACTTGGCACAATGCAGTCAGGCAAGTACCGTTCTCCTGGTAACCACCAAACCCAGACTCATCCATCGGATTGCCAAACAGAGAAGCGTGATTCGTCACTCCAGAGAACACGTCTCCACTGCTCTAGAGTCCAGTGATGGTGTGCTTTACACCACTGCATCCGATGCTTTGCATTGCACTTGGTGATGTAAGGATTGGATGCAGCCGCTCGGCCATGGAAACCCATTCCATGAAGCTCTCTACGCACTGTTCTTGAGCTAATCTGAAGGCCACACAAAGTTTGAAAGTATGTAGCTACTGACTGCAGAAATTTGCTGACTTCTGCACACTGTGTGCCTCAGCATGCACTGACCCTACTCTGTGATTCTACGTGGCCTACCACTTCGTGGCTGAGTTGCTGTTGTTCCCAATTGCTTCCACTTTGTTATAATACCACAAACAGTTGACTGTGGATTATTTAGTAGTGAGGACATTTCACGAATGGACCTATTGCACAGGTGGAAACCTATCACAGTACCACTCTTGAATTCACTGAGCTCCTGAGAGCGACCCATACTTTCACAAATGTTTGCAGAAGCAGTCTGATTGCCTAGGTGCTTAATTTTATACACCTTTGGTCATGGAAGTGATTGAAACATCTGAATGTAAGGATTTGGAGTGGTGTCCCAATACTTTTGGTCATATAGTGTACTTTGAGGAGACTTTGAGCATGTTAAAATATTCTTTACATTTTATTTAAAATCAAATGTTAACAATGGAATATGAAAATAAAAAAATATATATATATATATATATATATATATATATATATATATAAAACATGGTCCCAGCCTCGATTATAATAGGGCCAGATACTCAATTCCCTTTACGTTAGAAATGGGCTACTTTTGAACCACTACATCTTAGTTAATTTCCTATGAGTGAAACGCCTTCAACAACCTCACAGACTCGAGGGAGATTCATACTAATAGCTATTTGATGGAGCTCATGCTCAAGTGGTGTGTTTGCCAGCTCTCTTACGGGAAGTGCTAACCTAATCAACAGAAGTTGAATGCTCGAGACGCTCACGCCATTGAAACACAGCCTGAGTAAATGGTAAATAAGACAGTTTTTGCTCTAAGGAGGGCGTTCAGTCATGTAGAGAGCATGAAAGATCATCTCTGTAGGGTACATCTCTACAATACCACCAGGCATGGACCACAGCCAATTGTGAGAACCGTCGGCACTAGCATTGCGTTTTTTGGCAAAAGTGAAGAGTTGCGAGCACTACGCTGGCTTATTCTATTGGATTAGTATGTTTTATGCTTCTTCTGAGAGGTGTTTGCCAAAGTGAAATGCAGAAGGACTACCTGAGGCTTGAGCTTTGGACACAAGTTGCTCAAAGTCTGGGGGACGAAAGTGTCAAGGAATGCTTGATTCTCTGAAGTCACGTTTTTGACGTTTTATGCATCCAGTCATCCCACAGTCCAAGTTTACCAAGTCTTGAGGAAGTCAAATCATGGGCATTTCATTTATGAAGTTATAAAGCAAAGAAGAGACTTTGAGGAGACTTTTCAAAATTCTTTCAGCTAAATAAAACAAGCAACAGAAAACTAAATTAAACACTGCAAAAAATATGAATAACAAATATAAAACTAAAACGTTAACAACAGAAAATAAAATTAAACAGATGGAAAATAAAAACATAACCATGGTTTAATCCCAAAAGTACAATGTAAAAAGAGACCTGTGGGAGCAGAAAAGGAGGTCATGATTGAACTTGGGCTTGAACCAAGAAATCGAACCAAACGTAGAAACTCATTTCCAGACCACTGCCCTTCCAGTGACCTGATACAGTGGAATCACGTCTATCCTCTTACAACACAATCCCTTGACATCATATCTAGTTTCATACAGCCGCTGCTTATGATGAAGTCAACCAACGAGGCTAAATGATAGAATTCTAGTCTTAAATCCATGCAACCTTACATCCAGATTAATCATTATAACTTCATAGGCAGCACAAAACATGACTGCTCGCTGTTTGGCCTCATGAATCAGGCCAAAGATTATTCTTGATCTTATGCCAGAGTTTGATGGCAAAGCACCTTCATGTCAGAAACAAATGAACGTGTCAAAAGGTTAATTTGTCAATTAATTCAGCTGTCTGATGTGAAGTGGTGATGCCCTTTTCCAAGACTGAGATAAGGCGTCATGTATTAAAGAAACGTAAGATGCCTAAAATCCCCTGTTTATTGAACCCCATCTCTCTGTATTGATTGTCCCGCTGTTTATAAAGACAATTAGCTGACATGCTCACAGCAGAAGCATTCAACGTCCTTTCCCTGTCCTCCATTTATTCAGCCATTATCCAACTACTTAATAATCTGTTTTCACTAAGAGAAACTAAGAGTAAATCGATAATCGAGATGAAACACAATGGAAACATTCCAGGTCAACACTGTAATCAATCGCTCACTATTAAGACACCCTGACTGGCATGTGAGAGTTCTTCTTTTTAAATGCTGAATGCGTTTTGTACATCCATGAATTAAAACTGACTGTTTATTCCTTGTGAGGTGTAAAATGCTGTAATTTTTTCTTACTTTGCAATCGAATGGTTACTTTTCTTAAATGTGACCACCTTGATGACGTAAGCAGCCTTCAAATGCGACCTCCGGAGGAAATCAAATAAATAATAAATAATAGACATGGAAAAAATATGGAAATATCACAAAGGCAGGACTTTAGTTCCCTTTATTACAAAATAAAATAAAATAAAAGACATGGAAAAAATATGGAAATATCACAAAGGCAGGACTTTAGTTCCCTTTATTGCAAAATAAAATAAAATAAAAGACATGGAAAAAATATGGAAATATCACAAAGGCAGGACTTTAGTTCCCTTTAGTACAAAATAAAAAATAAAAAAATAAAATAAAAGACATGGAACAAATATGGAATATATTACAAAGGTGTGAGTTGAGTTCCCTTTAGTATGCATTGCATTGCATAAAATAAATATAAAATTGAAAAAAAAAAATCTATACAAAACTAAATAAAATAGTACTGAGGTTTATGTTTGGATATGTTGGCCACGACACCACAAGTATGCAAGCACGTGTACAGAACAACAACTACAAGACATTTGGTATGATCATGACAGATATGTTCTTTTTTTTGCTCTGCTCTGCCTTCAGAGGTCTAACACACATCTAAAAATAAGCATATGGATGAAGCCGCTGAAGTGCATCTGATTGCAGTTGACTCGGCAATTGCCTGCTGGCGATAGTAGCTGTCATAGCTCTGGGATAAAGGTTGTGGGTTTGATGCTCGACTCCTCAGATCTGTTGCTTTTATCATTGACTTGATTACAAAAAAAAAAAAACATCCCTTACTGACTCAATCAAGCATTCCATGCAAGAAAACACAGGATTGAAATGTCAGTTGCGCATCATGTGATCCTAAACACATATGATGGCTCATATATTCACAAATACACACACTCATGCATGCAAGACAAACACGGAGACACAACACACACTGGGGACTCTCCATAGATGTACTGTATACACACACACACACACACACACACACACACACACACACACACACACACACACACACACACACACACACACACACACACACACACACACACACACACACACACACACACACACACACACACGAAGCATGTTTTGAATGTTAATAAATGCAAAACAAAAAACAGCAATTGAAATGCATTTTGTCAAACAAATTAAACATCACACATTACATTTGACTCTGACTGAACGTAAACATCAACACTTTATAGTCACATGATTAAGCACAGCCAAACTAGCATGCTTTTGGCCACGTCCATCCCTAACACTGTTGTTTGTGCAAAGGCGTAAACCCTTCAAGCCACGCTTTTGCATTCATTATGCCGAGGAATGAACTGGCCATGTTTCAACCTAAAAGTCATAAAATCCTTCCTGTCATTTTTGACATCCTCCAAATCTTTAAAATGCCTTAAAAATAACTCATTTAAACATACCTCCTGAAACTTTATATAATCTCATAATTTCTTAGCGAATGTTGATTTAGGATTAATTATGATTAATTTGATTCATTATTCATAATTATAATCATGAATGTGATTTCACTAAATCAAGTAATATGGAATTTTTTTAATATGTTCCTTGAGGTTATATTTATAGGTTCCCTTATAATGTTAATTTTTTTTTTTCAACCAACCAAAATGTTTATGCAGAAAAACAAATTTCCAACCCCTCATTCCAACCCGTTATTAAGGGGCGGCTCCTTTAAGGCTTGTAAGTACACAGCAACTATTATGATTGGCTAAAATCATTGCATAGAAAACAGTGTCAACGCCCACTCGTTGTTGAAACATTATACATCAGTGTTGTCAAAAATATCAATATTTCAGTCAAGATGTAGCCTATTGATACTGAAATATCTGAAATGGTTCCAATACTCCTTTTCTGCAATATCGATACACAGATACCAGCTACGGGTTCTCGCTTTCTTCTTTCCCGACGGCGAATTTACGACTCATTCGCTCTGGTGTTACGCATACCGACTCTCAAACAGCTCCCGAGTACCAAATTGACTTCTTTATCATGCTCAAATACATCCAAAATGATGTCATAATGCCTTTATTGCCGAGTATTTAGATAAATACAGTCCATTTTGGAATGTAAATAGAAAACGCATGTTGTGTAACAGTATATTGGATCCGTGCATAAGCTCTTAAAGTGACAGCAGCCTAAAAATCCTGCTGCTGTCTGTCATGTTAATCAAAGAACAAAGACAATCCCTCATTGCTCTTGATTGAATAACTTTAATGGTATGCATTCATCTGTATTTAATTCTTACAATGAAAACTATCCAGTGTTATTTTACATTTGACATTACTTTAAATTCTGTAGTATTTCTTGCCTGAATATACAGTTAGACCCAACTGAAAAACAAAGACATATTTATTTCATTTGCCTCTTTATTTGTGCTATTGTTTGCAGTTTGTTTATTTGTTCTTATTTTATTACTGACTGTTAATACTGTTTATACTTTCTACTAAATGACTTTTAAATTACTTTAAATTCTACTTACTTGTAAATTAGTTAAATGATTTAAATAAAGCCTCCTTGTGCTGTGTGTAAGATATTACAACAAAATATTAGATAATATGTATGGCGGTATATATCTCAGTTTACCCTGAGGTATCGGAAATGGTATCGAATATCAATATTTTTCAAGGTATCGTATCAAAGTTGGAAATTCCAGTATCGTGACAACACCATTATCCATATAAAACGGAAATGTACAGACAAAGCATTATGAAGTCATTTACTTACGGTTTGTGATGCAGCTGCTGTCAGATCCAATACAGATGAGTGCCTCATCTGTCAACAAAAGGTTTTTTTTTTTTTTTTTTACAAACTCTCCATTACTCTGTGCCTCTTTTACAAAACAAAATGCTCAGAACAAACATAAATTCCTCCGTTGCGATCCGGGAGGCCATTCAAATAAACCATCTACATTTTTCTGACACTGAAGTCCGTACAAAGACGCAATCTAACTGTTTAAACTGGGAGAGAGAACTTTCTTTCACTCATCCATTTGTCCTGTAGTCGACAGAATCTAAACACGCATCTGTATACTGAATCCAGTGTAGACAGCGTCAGTTATTATAATGGGTTTTAGTTGCTTTTGACAAGGCGCAACCTTTACATCCAGTGTACGCAAATGTCAGTGAGTGAAAGTTATGCGCTATAACTATAACTATACGTTATAAATAAGTTTACATCCAGTGTAGGCAAATTTCCGTGACTGAAAGCCAGTTTGCACTATGGCGAGATGATGTATAAATATTCGCCAATGTCTTGCTCTGGAGGCATTCACATGCAAATATATTTGTCCATGTGATGTCACAGATCCTGCAATATCATAATAAATGCTTTGTTTATATGCTTTATAATGAGGAGGGCGTTTTAAGCGATAAAACTTGCAGGATGTTTTACTTACCTCTTATATATGTCAAAAGATCTCATGTCATGACCCCTTTAATTGAAATTATAATAGCACTTTATATCAATAGAAAAATATCGCTGGTAATTTGATTGAATTAATTGGTTTTATTTTTCTGGTGTCAAGTGTGGGTAAATCTCAGGCTAGCAGGGTGTAAAAGATATTTAATTCATTGAAATTATATCTATAAACAGTTTGTCAAATATTTGTGGGTCTTGTTTAAAATATCTTATGGCATCATCAAATGTACAAATGTATCCAGTACCAAAAGCAAATATGAAATATGCCAGACCAAGCTATTTATTTATTCATTTTTAGCCACTGAAATGTTCATGATGCAGAATGGAGTAGCATCCATAAATGTTTGACCAAATGACTCAACCACATCAAAAGAAAAAAAAAAATGGGAGGAAGCACTAATTCTTTCATGCCTGGAAGGAGTCAAACATTCATTTAAGAGACCTCTTTTCACAATCCAATCAAATGATTAGTTCTGTCCAACAATTTCCCCTTAAATATGCTTTATCAGATGGAAGTGAAATTTTAATAAAATAGGCTGTCAATGTCGTTACATGTTGTTAAAGTTTACAGTATGTGTTGTTCGCATTCACTATATTGCCAAAAGTATTGGGACACCCCTCCAAATTATTGAATTTGGGTGTTCCAATCACTTCCATGGCCACAGGTGTATAAAATCAAGCACCTATGCATGTTCATTTGTGAAATTTCCTCACGGTCAACTAACTGTTAGTGGTATTATACCAAAGTGGAAGCAACTGGGAACAACAGCAACTCAGCCATGAAGTGTGCAGAAGTCGCCAACTTTCTGCAGAGTCAGTAGCTACAGACCACCAAACTTCGTGTGGCCTTCAGATTAGCTCAAGAACAGTGCGTAGAGATCATCATGGAATGGGTTTCCATGGCCAAGCTGCTGCTTCCAAGCCTTACATCACCAAGTGCAATGCAAAGCGTCGGACGCAGTGGTGTAAAACACACCGCCACTGGACTCTAGAGCAGTGGAGACGTGTTCTCTGGAGTGATGAATCACGCTTCTCTGTCTGGCAATCCGACTGATAAGTCCATTTTTTGGGCAGTTGCCAGGAGAACGGTACTTGCCTGACTGCAAGTGTAAAGTTTGGTGGTGGGGGGATTATGGTGTGGGTTGTTTTTCAGGGTTTGGGCTTGGCCCCTTAGTTCCAGTGAAAGGAACTCTTAATGCTTCACCATACCAAGACATTCTGGACAAATTCATGCTCCCAACATTGTGGGAACAGTTTGTGGATGGGCCCTTCCTGTTCCAACATGACTGTGCACCAGTGCACAAAGCAACGTCCATAAAGACATGGATCAGCAAGTTTGGTGTGGAGGAACTTGACTGGCCTGCACAGAGTCCTGACCTCAACCCGATAGAACACCTTTGGCCTTCTCTTCCAACATCAGTGCCTGACCTAACAAATGTGCTTCTTTCCCATAAACACACTCCTAAACCTTGTGGAAAGCCTTCCCAGAAGAGTTGAAGCTGTTAGCGCTGCCAACTCCATATTAAACCCTAAGGATTAAGAATGAAGTTTATGTGCATGTAAAAGGTCATGTGCATGTAAAGACAGACATCCCAAAACTTTTGGCAATATAGTGTATATAAGATGGACTCAAGTGCTTTAAAAAATGTTAGGCCCTGTTTACACCTGGTATTGAGATGCATTTTTGTCAATCGGATCACAAGTAGATGACTTTTATCCACTTTCAACCAGTCCTGATTTCTTTGAAGGGCATGGGTGGGTAAATGTAGCCTATCGTTTTTTTTTCTTCTTCTTAACTTTTGATCTTATGGACGGAATAAGCTTGTGCAATTTACATACTGTATGAATGCGCCCAGAGATGATGGAAAAACACATGGAGCGCATCAGCTTTAGTTTCTGCTCTGATAGCTGCAAGACGATGCTGAATGCAGTTAGAAATGCAAGTAAGAAATTAGGAATGGTGAGAGAACATTGTGCTTGGTGCGTTTTTTGTCTTCAAATCAAACTTGGTTCTTCTGCCTACAAAGTTTAAGTCCTGGCTAGCACGTTTCCCATAATATTTACGCATTAGGTCAGTAGACGGAGAGTATGCGGTCTTTTGTGGCTGTTCAAATGCATTCGACCACATGAGCGTCTACACTACATGTAGCAATCCGGTCTAATGCGTTATCAACTACCTCTGGAAGTGGTCGAAAGTGGAAGAGCTTAAAATGTTTTAGACCACATTTACACCTGTATTTAGGGTCGCCCACTTGTGAATTTAATAAACTTAATACCAGGTGTAAAAAAAAGGTCATAGAGGAGCAGGACTGCATAAAAAAGTAGAGGAAGTGGGCATTTACCATCTGCATAACTGCATAAATCCCTGTGATATACTTAAAAATTTCAATGCCATGCATGAAGCAACAAAACGTTGCAGCATAAACGTTTTCTATAAAGAGACGCGAGTGTGTAGATGAGCTGAGGAGTTCATGTGGGGAGGAACAGGAATTTGCAGAATGCAAAACTGAGGAAGAGGAGCACTACTTGGACTACTATTCACTACTATAATTCCAATTGCACTTACTCAGAAGCCATTTTCAAATTTGACATCATCAAGAGAACAAAAACAACAAATCAGGAATAAATTTGATAATTGAAAAAATACATTTTTTTATGCACTGGTAGATAAAATGCAGACATTCCAGAACTTAATGGAACCAATAATTTTTTTAAATGTATTATTATAGTCCTATCATACACCCGGTGCAATGCGGCTCCAGGCATGACGCGAGTGTTTTTTGCTAGTTTCAGCCCAAAGCAGTTATTATTTTTTGTGTTAATTAAAGGGCACATTAGTAATATGCGGCTATAGCCGGGTACACAACACGTGTACACTCTGCTTATTACACACACAGCAACAAGCAGCAGCTCACAGACATGCCAAATATTAAAAATATATGGATTCCTCTCTCATTCAGTCTTTCTGCTCACAAATTCCGCCATGTAAATAGCGAATCCGCCATAGTGCAAGCGCAACTGACTTTTAAATGGAATGGGAGATGAGACTCTGATTGGTTTATTGCACATTACACCCAACACACCCATGACTCATTAAGAGACTAGGTACAACCCTTTTGGACCATGCACCTGGTGCGTCAACTGTTTTTTCTGATGTTAAACTAACAAAAGTGGATTCAGAGATGCCCTAACTGCACCTGCACTTCAGACCATGCTCTCAGATTGTATATAAGGTAAGGTTAGGTATAAATGACATAAACAAAAAGTAATTAAACAGGAATTATATAAATTATAATAGTCAAATAAAAAAAACACAACGAGGCTTTGATGTACAAACATTTCTGATCATGAAAACTTAAAAAAACTATCAAAATGAGTTGAATTTCAGGAATTGTACAGGTTCTTAATAATTTAATCTATTGGCATTTTTTCAATTTATTTACGTAAAGGTAGGGTGGGCAATGTCGGACAGGCTAGCATGAGTTTCCAATCACCCTTTAGAGCACATGGTGGGTTGCCATCTCTTAATTACGGTTATGACATGGTGTGAATGCAGCATAAGCTCATTGTTTTGGTTCAGGAGGAACTGTAAAAGGTGGCTGGCCTTTGTTTGCGGCTCTATGTGACGTTCTGTCTACAACTCTGCATAGCCTCATGGAACGCTCTGATGGCCTGTGATGTGTATGCGGAGGTGTGGATATACATATGTTTACAGGAAGGCAGGACGAACATGCTTTGGTCCTGAGACTTCCACAGAAGATGTACACATTTTAATATTTAGTCCACTTATATTACTGTTTGCTCTCAGGATGTGGAGAGAATTTCAACCAGTATAAAAGTGTTTATAAAAAAATTGCCATTTATATTAGCATTTAATGAAGCAATAAAATTGTTGAAGTTAATTAAAATAAAATTACTTTTAATTTTAAAATGATTAAGAACTTCAAATGGTTCTGAATACATAACAGAGCTCTGCTATTTCAAAGTACAAACATTATGATTGTGAATAAAGGTGACTTTTAAATATATAAAAAACAAAAAACAAAAAAAACAATCAGGGTTGAATTTAAATTTTAAAAGGTAATATTGATATTATATCTTAATATTTTTAGATAGCAAATCCTAATTAGAATAAATGAAAATAAAATCCAAAAATTAAGAACTGAATGCACAACAACTATGCAATTTCAAAATACAAACATTTCTGATAATGAACAAAGGTGGCTTTAAAGAAACTATGCACATTATTTCAAACCTCAATCGGGTTTGAAGTTCAAGTGTGCTTTCTAATGATCCAATTAAACTGAGGAGGAGAATAATTTGTTATAATAGCAGATGCTTCTCACCATTAAAACTGACGTTTCTGATGTATCCCAGCAGCTCCTTGCCATCAATGTTGCTCATGCGGGGGCAAAGGCCTGGATATCCCGAGCAGAGGTCTCTGTGCATGCGGTGCAGTGCGTGGGCCATGGCATACACCGCGTCCATCACAAACTGCACCTTCCCCTCTTGCTCATAAGTGGAGTCCCTGCCAACTTTCTCCAAGCCTGCAATAAAAGAAGACATGAGTCCAATTGTAGATCAGAAATGTGTTATTTTAATATTATTTATATTTACAATTGAATCTATAATGTATTTGTGAAGTCTAAGTGCATGAGAAAGTTATATATACTGCATGAGCTGAAGTTGCATGACATATTACTGTCATATGGCAGGGAGAGGGACACAGGGAGATAATTTTTGGTCATACAAAGAATGCGTGTCCATGCAGGAATGATGTAAGCATGAAGTATACATTCTATTTTAAACGAACCAACATGTTTCTTTACCTTGTAAGGAATTACAAATCCTTTAGTCAGTGTATAAAATGTTCACCGTTGATGCACTGCCTCAGAGAAACATATACAGCTGGCACGAAGACAACAAGTTTCTCTCCTATGCCTGATACATATGGCAATAAAGAGTTTTTGACAAGGCAACTGGTATCCGGTCCTGTGATTTAATCATAACGGGACAAAGCTGAATTTTCAGATCAACAACTTGGCGTCACACGAACAGGATCTGCATTTCAGACATTTGTCTCAATTAATTCATCAGGTAAGACATTTTCTTTTCTTAAAGATTCTAAGTCTGCCTGATGATATATATACTGTTGAGACAATGACTGAAACTGCTAAAAAGAACTGTGTTATTTTGGAATACCAGTTGTGTTGCCAATGAATGTGTATCAGACATAGTTACATGTTAAGTAATTTAATTTGATGCAACTTATTTAAGTTGTTCTGATCAGTGAACCTCCAAAATATTGAATGAAGCTGGTAGAAGTGGATCTTTTGTGGAAAAGACCAACTTTGTCAATTTTCGAGAATAATCCGTAATGCGATTTAGCAATTAGCTCGTTGTGACTGTGAGGTGGTGGAATGTGGCGAGTCTGCAGTAATCAGTGGCAGGAAAACTCTAAAACATGTCCACACACTGAAGAGCCACACTTAGAAGAAGTGCGGGGAAGTGCAACGAGCTGTGAGATTAAAGCGGTTTAAAGTGGCGGGTCTGCGCTAAAGGTAGTGCAGTGTTTAAAGAAAAGCCCTAAAACGCTTTAAACACGCTAAAGTATAAGGCGTTTTATAAATAATAGTGGCTAGAATCGTTGGCCTTCTGATTTTGACAGTAAAGCTGTTCAATATTTTGGGGTGGGAACTGATCTGAGTTCAACTGTAAATTTTTAAGAATTATAAGAATATTTAGGATTTAACTTTGTTTTCTTTATCTTCTTTCTTTGTTTCCCGAGTTGTCAGCTAGGAGAGAGAGAGGAGAGAGGGCAGGGCAGGACCCTTCCCTTCAGCAAACACACACACATAGACACACACTCATACACGCACACACAGAGCTATACATAGCCCTGCTGCTGAGAAGCACAGACACACAGACTATCTGCAAAATGGCAGAGAGTGTCTATAATAGCAGAACAATATCTGCTTGGTACTTAAAAAGAAGAGCAAAAACAAGCCAAGTTTTCAAGAAAGGACTGGATGTTGATGCCTCTTTGGATGAACAGTTTAGATGGTTCATGATCCAAAAAGACTCTGTTAAACTGAAAGCCTTTCCGATCCTGGCAGCCCACTGGATTGTGAAACAAGGTGGAATTTGTTGCAGTACGGAGATGGGAGTCCAGTTCCACTTGTTGAAGCAATGAAGCCACAGATTGAAGCATATAACAAGTTGAATAAAATCATGTCTATTACATGTTCAGAAAAAGATAAAACAATCATTGATGATTCATTTGATCCAGATTGGACAAATATAATAGCCGAGGCTGAAAGTAAATTTTGCAAGCACCAGTAAACTCAGCAAAACTGTAATGCCTCCTCCATACAACCCAATTTATCCAACTTTGCCTGAACAATGTAAAAGTTCTTGTAAGCCAAATGGAGGGCCAGTTGACAAAATATTTATTGCATCTGCACAAGCCGCTCCAGTAATAACCAGGTCCAAATCAACCCAGCCAAACAGAGACATGCTGCGAGGTATACCAGCACCTGCCTCTGATTGGGGTGATGAGACAAGAGAAGACGACATGATAACAATTGATAAGGTCGGTCCTGAATTCTCTTCACCTGCTATTAAAAGGGAAGAAGTACAATCTGAAATGATGATGGAAGAAAGACCATTCACACCAGGAGAACGTCAAGCCATTCTCATGGCCTTGCCTCCTCTGAAGAGACAAGATCCAAACACAGAGTTTTGGCGAATTAGATTCCTTGGTTGAAGCACATCAAATGTCACTAAGAGACATACACACCATTGTAAAAGCTAAAATCCCAAGAGACATGGGAACGCTTGCCAGGCCAATAACAACAGCCCAATGGATAGACTTGTGGGTTGATGGCCAGGACGACCCCTGGGTCTTTGGCAAGCCTTAGATGTGTTCCGAAAAGAAATCCAAGAGATCCTGGGCAGTGGTAAGATTCCTTTCACATCAGTAACATTGATTAAGCAAAAGATGATGAATCTCCAGATGAATATGCCTCATGTAAATGGAATGCTTATGAAAGATGGGCTCACTGTGCAAAAAGAACCAGACAGAGATGATGTACAGTTTACTGACACACTTGTGGATGGTTTTAGCACAAAATATCAACAAGCCTTATTACTTGAGTCAATCCAGGAGAAACGTTTGGCCAAATTATGCAATGGGCTGGTCGTCTAGAAATGGCTATTAGATCAAACAAGGATGAAGGAAACAAATCAAATCGAAGAGGAGTGGCGTCGCTCAATCCAACATCGATGCAGATAGGATGGTGAAGTTCTGCCAAAATTGTGGGAAGACTGGCCACATCATAAAAGACTGTTGGGCTAAAGGAGGTGGAGCAGAAGGTAAAGGCCCGTCATTTAAACAGGTAAACGCCAAAAACAATGATAAAACCTCTCGAGGGAAGACATGGACTGAAGCACAAGTTCCAGCTCATTGAGGGAATTATGCGTCCGCAATAGGAATCAGCGGCCCCTGTAAGAGTAACAAAAGAGACAATCGACTTTTCATCCCTGCTTTGATAGGGGCCATCAATGTGACTGTCTAATCGATACAGGAGCTTCCTCTCCATAACTGATTTGAATCTACCTACAACACATGAAGCCATAGAAGTTGAAGGAGTTGGAGGAGATATCATGATATTTCACAAAAGTATACCAGTTCCTCTGCAAATACATGAAGATGAAGTCCTATGGACACCTTTCTGGAGTGGGGCCGAATTCACAAGGAAGCCTTATAGGTATGGACATTTTACCATTGTTAAACATGATCATATTTACTGACACTCACAAATTACTACAACAGCTGGAATAATACCACATGAAGATCGCACATGTAATATAAGTTCTGTTGGTATAGCAAAACCAATTACCAGAGACTGGGGAAAAGAAGGTGTGTGGGTCTTCTGTGCAGCTTATATCCAGATGTTTGGGCTAAACACAAATTGGATTGTGGTAAAGCCAACATTGACCCTGTTATCATAGAGGGACCGATACATGCACCGCATAAACAATACCCCATTCGACCAGAAGGCAAGACAAGCTGTTTTTGAGAGATTGTGGCAGACTTGGAAGCTGAAGGAATTGTTCGACGAACTACTTCTACTACCAACAGCCCTGTTTGGCCTGTCAAAAGTCTGACAACTCATGGAGATTAACCATAGATTATACAAGACTTAACAGTGTAACACCAAAACCACACCCTATTGTGGCTAATCCTGCTACCATTTTGAATGATATTCCAGGGAATGCAAGAATCTTCACAGTCTTGGATGTGCTGTCAGCTTTCTGGTCTATACCTATTGATGAAAAATCTCAAGAGAAATTGGCCTTCACTGTCGGCGCAAACCAGTATGCTTGGAATAGACTTCCGCAAGGTCTTAATCTTTCACCAGTTGTATTTCATAGAGCCCTGACCAATTCTTAACTGAGCGAAAAGCTGAAATTGAGAGTTCAGGAAGTGTTTGCCTCCAATATGTTGATGACTTGTTAATTGCAAGCCCAGACGAAAAAAGCCATGTATCTGCTCTGTATTTTACTCTGCAAGCTCTAAGGAAAGGTGGATTTAAAGTTAACCCCGACAAAGCACAGCTTGCCAAAGCTAAAGTTATTTATTTAGGCCAAGAAATATCTGCTGAGGGAAGAAGAATGACAACAGAGCGTGTAGAGGCAATGCAGCAACTTCCAAAACCTCTGACAGTTACAGGGATGCGGAAGGTGATGGGACTTTTTAACTATTGTCGTCAATATATCCCTGATTTTGCCAGCATCACTAGTCCTCTCATTGATCTGTATAAAGGGGGAAAGCCTGGAGTGGAACAGCTGGAATGGACACCAGAAGCTGAGGAAGCGTTTACTTTCTATGAAAAAGAAACTGATTTCAGCCCCAGCCTTGGGACTTCCTGATGGTCGCTTGCCATTTCATTTGTGGACCAGGGTGGGAGATGAGACCTACTCAGCAGTACTGTGTCAGAAACCAGGTGATCGATATAAACCAGTTGGATACTTTTCCACAAAGATTCCTGTCACCATGATAGGTCAACCACGATGTATACAAGCCCTTGATGGTGCCACATGGGCAGTGAATGCTGTGGAAAATCTGATTGGTGCACAAACTATCACACTGCACACTCCACACAGTATAGTAACGCTGTTGAACAACACAAACATCAAGACTATCACTGATGCGAGGAGAGCAAAATGGGAAGCAACTTTGCTGAACAAGGACTTGAGAGTGGAAATCATCAGAGACACTACACTTAACCCGGCAACAATGATGCTGGAACCACATGAGGGAATTCCACATGAGTGTGAAAACAGGTAGAAGAAGAAAGCCTTGGTCCAGTTAATCCAATCCCTCTTGAAAATCCAGATAATGAGTTATGGGTCGACGGATCCAGTTACTACATTGATGGAAAACGATATACTGGATGGGCTGTGGTGAAGGCTGATGGAACTGTTGTGAAGCAAGGAGCTCTTCCTGGGCAATTTTCTGCACAAGTAGCTGAGCTCATGGCGCTACGGAAGCTCTTGAGCTATCGGAGGGAGGTCGAGTCAACATCTATACAGATAGTCGTTATGCTTTCGGAGTGGTCCATGACTACCTTGCCCTATGGAAAAGACGTGGACTCATCACCAGCAGTGGGAGTGTAATACAACATGCTTCCATAATTCGTCGGTTGATTGCAGCATGTCAATTACCACGAGAAGCAGCTGTGGTCAAAGTAAAAGCACATCAATCTGACAAGTCTAAGGAAAGCAAAGGAAATTCTGCAGCTGATGTGGCAGCCAGAGAAGCGCTTTACTTTTCCCTACTCCTGTTACCTTGGTTCAAGAAAACAGAAAAGATAATTCTGAGCTGCATCTTCTGTCATATCACACAGAGACAGAAGAAGAGAAAGAACAATGGAAAAAGAAGGCGCAAAAGAAGATGATCAAGGTATCTGGAGAATTCCAACAGGACAGGTGGTAATGCCTATCGGAACAAGGAAAGAACTAATGCAGCTGTATCATGGAAAAGTGCATGCTGGAGCAAAAGCAATGAAAGCTCAAATCAGCGAGACTTGGTGGTGGCGAATGATGAGAGACATCGATGATTATTGTAGGAGATGTTTGATCTGCATAAAAGCAAATGTGGGAAAACCTGTAAAGGTGAGAATGTCACATGCACCCAGACCAACAGGGCCATGGACACATCTCCAAATTGATTTCACAGGACCATTGTCATCCAGTGGAGGATATCAATACATTCTAGTAATCATAGATCGATTTACTAGATGGGTTGAAGCATTTCCGACAAAAACTTGCACTGCCGGCTGCAGCACGAGTAATGGTGGAAGAAGTTTTTCCTCGCTGGGGCCTTCCATATGAAATTGATTCCGACAATGGAACTCACTTCACTGGAAAATTGATGAAGGAAGCAATGAAATTGATTGGGATTAAACAAAAGTTTCATATCCCCTATAGACCTCAATCGTCAGGTATGGTCGAACGAATGAACCGGTCGTTAAAGACGCCCCTTACTAAAGCCATTCTGCAGACTGGCCAAGGTTGGCACAGATTATTACCTGCTATTTTGTGGAACTTAAGAGCAACTCCAAACAGAGTAACAGGACTAACCCCTTTGAACTAATGACTGGAAGAGCAATGGTTCTACTCTCCTGATGCTCCGCTGCGGGAACAGGAGGAGATTCCACATTGTTCCAAGAAAAGTTAAAACGTTATCTCACTATGCTGGACAGAGCTACCAAAGGAAACAACCAGAAAGTGCGAGAAGCTCAGCAGCAGTGGATGAAAAACACACCACTACTGATATTCCACACATTCCCGAGTTAGGCAGTTTTGTTATGGTCAAACGAATTGCTAGGAAAGGTTTAGAGCCTAGGTGGGAAGGACCATATGAGATACTCTTAACTACAGATACGAGTGTTTGCCTTAAAGGGAAGGGTGTAGGAACAGATAGATGGTATCATTGGTCACAAGTTAAACCTTGTTTAGTGAATGAACAAAATGATAGCGATAGCTTATGGCCTGAAAATGATCAATGTTCGTCAGTTACTTTTAGAAACTGGGTAACAAGGAGTGGTGTTAATGATTTCTCTGCTTCCATTACAGGAATCAATTCCATTGACATTGATTAGAGATGGTTGCAAGTTATTCTCAATACACAACGACAATGGTATGGCCTCAATATGGACAGCGCAATATAATGACAGTTAGACAATTCCAATCAATGGGTATTAGACAAGGAAATTCAGTAATTAGATTAGGAAGAAATGGATATTGGGCTGAAGGGGAAACACCGATGATTTCTACTACAGATTGTTGTGTCGAGGAACATGAGTGGGTAATTTGCTCATGTTCTACAATGTTTAGTCTATCCCTTAATGGATCTGCAGTTTGGGAGGTAGTTCCTTTAGATCAAGCCACAGGTGCATGGCAGGTGTCAGAAGCACAGTGGTGTATATTACATGATGGAATAAGTGAGAATATGATATATGGAGGGAAGTTGTGTCCAATTCCCCCTGATCCATTTTGCATTGAAATTCTCTATCCTCTTCATTTAGGTGGGATCCATGTTCCACATGTGCAATTGCTGCAATTAGAACCACAGTGGTGGAATAATGATTTAGTAGAGGAAAGGAATTATGAACTCTTTGAAATGGTTAAAAGAGTTAAAGAAAGCGTAAAAGCAGCCCAAGAGGAGGGAATTCAAGCAATGGGACATGTTATCGTTGCAAATGGAGTAGCCAAATTAATGTCTGAAAGGAAATTGACACAAATTCTAGGAAATCTATCATGGTCAGACTGGATAGTTCTAACTATGGTAGGAGTTCTTGTGTTTATGGTAGTAGTACACATCATCATATGTGTTACTAGAAGGAAAGGTACTAAACCTGTCAAATTGGTTATTTCTAACTATATGGATAAAGCCAAAAATGGAAAATATAGAGTAAGATAGGATATTCTATACACATTGCACCACTTACAAAACACAACCCCACAAACAATCAACACCCGCTACTGATTTACAACCCCAAGGAATAGGACTCTTTAACATCAACGTTTATGTTAGTTTGTTATTTTGACCAGGAACTGGAGGAGTTCAGGTACCGGACGAGTCCAGGCACTGGTGAAGATTCATTAATTTTTCCTTTCTCAGATGACTGGGGTACATTTTAAATACTTACACATAGACGTAATTACACACATAGTATGCGGAACATGTCATGGGTTGGGGTCATTTTGTTTTGTTTTATTCTATTCCCGATTCCTCATGTTTCTACTTTTCTGTCCTTTGTATGTCTTTTGTTTCTTGGTTTGCTTTTTCTCTCCTCACTATCACTCCATTAGGTGACGATGATGGTGTGGAACTGACGGCCGTAGTTCCAATGGAGGGAGTTGTAGATCAGAAATGTGTTATTTTAATATTATTTATATTTACAATTGAATCTATAATGTATTTGTGAAGTCTAAGTGCATGAGAAAGTTATATATACTGCATGAGCTGAAGTTGCATGACATATTACTGTCATATGGCAGGGAGAGGGACACAGGAGATAATTTTGGTCATACAAAGAATGCGTGTCCATGCAGGAATGATGTAAGCATGAAGTATACATTCTATTTTAAACGAACCAACATGTTTCTTTACCTTGTAAGGAATTACAAATCCTTTAGTCAGTGTATAAAATGTTCACCGTTGATGCACTGCCTCAGAGAAACATATACAGCTGGCACGAAGACAACAAGTTTCTCTCCTATGCCTGATACATATGGCAATAAAGAGTTTTTGACAAGGCAACTGGTATCCGGTCCTGTGATTTAATCATAACGGGGACAAAGCTGAATTTTCAGATCAACACAATGCAAAACTTTCAAGTGTTAAAATCTGTCCATTTCAAATTGTTTATACTCTCTTTCTTTAAAGTCACAGGATTGGTGCAACTCTTGCGTTCCTGACCAGCAATGGGGAAAGACATTAATTTATATGCAAGTTTAATTTATTTTCAAAGCTTTTTAAATGATTTCTAATGTAATTTCTTCTCTCCAAAGCATGCCAAATTAATTCACACAATGCCTCAATGCCTGATGATGAATTCATGCCGTGCTCTGCGATAATTAGTTTATTAGCGCCTATGGGAGTGACCTTTCCAACAAGGTTAGCAAGAGAAAATAACCAAAAAACAAACAACACCAACAACAGCATGAGTGCGAATCCACTGCAAAGACTCCAGCTAAACCTTTGAACATGGTCATTTTTCATTTTTTAAAGCTTTAATTGGTATCTATTTGGCTTTTTTACACCCACCCCCCCGACCACCATGGCAGTGCAGCCGGTTCAGGACCATGGCGGTGCAGGCAGTTCAGGGGACCACAGTTTTGCAGGAAGTTCGCGGAATCATGGCGGTGCAAGAAGTTAAGGGGACCATGGAGGCGCGGCCCCCCACTCTGCTCATGGGCTGAAGCCCTCTCTGGACTCTGGTCATGGACAGGAGACGTCGCTGGACTCTGGACATGGACAGGAGAGGTCGCTGAACTTTGGACATGGACAGGAGAGGTCGCTGGACTCTGGACATGGACAGGAGAGGTCGCTGGACTCTGGACATGGACAGGAGAGGTCGCTGGACTCTGGACATGGACAGGAGAGGTCGCTGGACTCTGGACATGGACAGGAGAGGTCGCTGGACTCTGGATGTGGACAGGAGAGGTCGCTGAACTCTGGACATGGACAGGAGATGTTGCTGGACTCTGGATGTGGACAGGCACTGTGGGACTGTGGGGCTCCTCGTCCACCAAACCCACAGTAAATGAGGAACCACTCAACAGCAGGCCATGGTCGATATATTGGGTCAGGAAAAAGTGAATTTTCCTCCTGGTAGTCCATAGAGCAATGCCTCATTTAACCCAAATCTAAAAATGTCCTTGAGGGCAACATCATTAAAATCCTTCATGAAATTCTTCCACATAGTCTTTAATGGAATGTTGGCCTTGACGGAGGTGCAAGAGATTAGCAACTGCTGGGTTCATATTTGAGGTCTAGGATTCTGTAATGTGGGATCCACTGGAGGTGAGTTGCAGAACCCAAGTGCAGTTTATTTAGAAAACAGAAGGTGAACAAAACAAAGATTTGACTTGAACAAACTTTACCTGAAACCTGAACTGAGAACCCACATGACTAAAACAACCAATGAGAACATAACACGAGGACAAGGGAATCACATGACAATGGAGCGCATGGCAGGATTTTTTTCATGTTCGTTGCTAGCTGATAAGGGTGCACTGTCATTAGCCTCTAGAGGCGAAATAAAAACTATCATTGACACCTTGTGGAGTTTGTTTTGACACGTACACAAAACAGATTTAAACACAAAACAAAGATTTAAAACATTACAATTTCCCTCAATTCCCACCAAAGATATACGCAATAAAGGGGCGAGTCCTGGTTAAGTTGCTTTAGTAGTGTGTTGAAACTTGAGGTTATGGTAAGGAGAGTGGCATTTCCCAAACTGAAGCATTTGATCAATCACAACACAACTGTTCCAGCAACCAATCAGAGCACACTGTGCTTTTAAAATTCAAGCATAAAAATCTATGGAACGAAACGAAATGGAGACTTTGTAAGAGGGCATAATTGGTCCTCTTTAGGTTTCAATGTTATCAGTATCCCCCACATCCGTAATATCACTCTCTAAAATATCTGAGGTTAATTGTTGAGCGTTGATACTTCCATTTTCCCATTAATTTTACATCCTGTGTAAAACAACAAAGGAGAGCTTTAGAAATGATCAGTAGCAAAGAACAAATTAACAGGTCCAAGCGGAGCACTCAATCATTGAACTTGTCAGGCTAGAATTTATAGAGACTCGTTTACAGAGAATGAAATACAATGCGTCTCTGTAGTGGACTGAGGTCTACTACTCACCTGAATGGGAATCTTTTACCTCACCAGAGGGAGCATTTACTCGTCTTGTTGGTTTAATGAATCACTCGAGTTCAGCCACATTAAGGAGGTCTTGGACACAGTAGCTTTGGAGAATGCAGCAAACTGAAACACTTAATCTCAAGCAAAGACTGGACTATGAACTTGAAACAAGGCTCTACACTGCAGAAATGAAGCCAACATTGGCTTCCAAACAGGCTATGACCCCAGGGGATTCAAGGTGGTATTTGAAAGATCTTGTTTTGCTAAATTCAAATCAGTCAACCATCAACCAATCCATCCATCCATCCATCCAATCAAATCGATCCATCAGTAATTCATTTGGGATTTATCATGTAACCAGTCGCATGATCGTGTGTGACTGCTTTTATTCAACAGTCCAATAAATAAATGAATAGAAATATAATAAATATAATATCATAATAAGGGCTAGTAAGGGCTTAATTACTTAAATATATACTGAGGAGAATACTAAACCACACTGAGCATTTAATATGTATATAATTAATGCTCTTAAATGAAATAATATAGCCTATTCCATGCTCAAAGCAGGCCGCAAAGCTCCGGCAAAAGCAATGATTAAAAAATAGCAAGGAGACATTTGAATAATTTATTAATAAACTGGTGTTTTCTGAGCCAGTGTTGGCTGCAAAGATAAAGTTTACGATGCGTCCTCAAATCAAGTGGATTTGGGCATGTTCTTTTGCTAGTTTAACGACGGAAAACATGGTCTGCGCACTAGGCGCATGGTCTGAAAAAGGTTATACCTAGTGTCTTAATGAGTCATGGGTGTGTTTTGGGTGTGATGTGGAATCAGAGTCTCATCTCCCATTCCCTTTAAAAGCCAGTTGCGCTTGCACCATGGCGGATTTGCTATTTACATGGCGGACGTCAACTATTAGGGGGCAGCCCTTTAATATAATGTCACAATATACTATAATCATGAAGGCAAGTAACACCAAAAAATATGTTGTGAAACTCAAGTCGAACTCTCATTTATGAAAGCCATACAATTTTAAAAGTGGGCTCTTGGAAGGCAGAGTGGCAAATATTGATGCATCCAGTTAAGCCATGCCATTCTGTGCAGAAAACACAGCCCAAACACACATTAGTCTCCTAATCAGTTCTAGATCTGAAAGCTGAAGAAGTCTGGAGGCATGAGAGGGAAGGATCTTTTGTCTGAATGAGTGATGAGCGGCAATGCAGAGGACACAGAGCCCAATCATTAAAACCAGCATCTTAATTAAACTTCATTTATGGGGCTAATTCAATTTGCCCCGAACAAGACCAACACATATCGCCGTTTCGCGGCAAATGAACACCCCTCTGCTGTGGTTAGATGGGAAAATTAGATAAATGACAAATTAATTACAGAGATTTTCTTTAATCATGAGATTAATAAAGGGAAAAAAACAGGAACAGGCCAATTTGGCTTCTGACAGCCTCAAATACATTTCCATTAATAGAGTGACATTATAGCTGCAGTTGTTCATCATGTTCTAAAGCTTCATGATAAAAAGCTTCAAGATAAAATGTCAGAATTTGACGGACATCTGCTGGGCTAATTTTGTGAATCTGTGAAATATCCCACAATGCAATGCACTTAATTTGACCTTGCATTCAGACAAAAGAGACAATATTCTTACCAGATTCCTTGATGTCCAAAAATCCTGAAAATGTTTTGTAGCTTTAAGCAGCACAACTGTTATATGATAGCAAATCAGTATATTAGAATGATTTCTGAAGGATCATGTCACACTAAAGACTGGAGTAATGATGCTGAAAATTCAGCTTTCCATCACAAGATTAAATGATATTTAAACCAAACAAGGAAGCTTTTCAAAATTCCTTTTTGCTTATTCCTTTCAATCAATCGTAAGCCACAGGAGTATTGGGAGGAAGAAAAAAATGTAATTAGACAACACAGCTTCAGTACAACTGACTAAGACATTATGAAGAAGTAACTTGTAACTGCACTGAGGCCAAAGAGTGACAGATATCACCTAATTTACAATCCAATAAGGTTTTTGGGAATCCTGTCAATGTCAATCTATAAAACATTACACAGTAATGAGGAAGTGGAACTAAAGCTTCCCATAGCCAGAGCACTTCCATTCATTATGCCCTCGTTTCCATTATTAAAAATGACAATTTGAAGTGAACATCAACAAATGGGCATGTGTTTTATGAGCTGGTGCTAATGTTGTTGTCTCAATGACAGAATAACTGCAGCTTCTACTGCAGTGGAGTCAGATGCACCATTCCTTTTTCATCATTTGTAGCTTTTTCTTCTCCAATTAAAGAGAAATGTAAATCAGGCCATGCATTTTAATAGGATTGTAATATTGCCCCGTTTTTTGACAGGATCGAGAAGATATGAGGGAAGGTAGAAAAGTAGTACGCTACATCTTGGGAGTTTTAATGAAAATCTAGCTTGAAGACATTTTTTGAAGACAGTTGTGATGCCTACCTGACTAGATTAAATCATCAGTCCTCGCTCTATACAAATGGCATTTATAATTTGCAGAAGCAATATTTTAATGATCACCTATTAATTGAAGCTTTAGGGTGAGGGATGCTGACATCTCAAGCCGTGATATTGCCTTCAATTGCATCTGAAAACACTTTGAAGATTTTTATGAAATAGCTAGTGACGTGTAGTTCAGCACAGGCACAACAAATTGTGATAATCTTACCCGTTAATCATTAAAATGAAAGCTTTTTGTGAAATGATTGTGCTGCATAATGAGAACTCTATATATTTACCTGCCATTGAGCGGCAACTTATACACATTCCATAATTGCGTACTTTCTTGTGCCTTGCTCAATAGCATGATGGGAAATGTAGGTCCTGATTTAAACCCAAAATCTTTGGCATTACCACCCCAACTCAATTATTTAGACTTACTAAACAACTTTCAAATAAATAACACTTTTCAGGATAATCAAGACTCCTGCTGTCACGTTGTGTAGTATTGATCCAAAATGCGGGATGCAGAGATAACAAACAACACAGAGAATAATGCACACGGAGAATAACACAGGATAATATAGCACATGTAAATTAGGGGGAGGCATGTAACAGTCCGTAAACAGACCAACTGACAAGGAAGGGTTGGAGCTCTGGAGGAGGACGAGGGGCTGGGGAAGTCCAGGAAATAAGAGAAGATGATGGCGGGAGAAACCAGGGTAGCGATGAGGGTGGGAGGAGCCAGGAGCAGGAGAAGCCATACGGAGATCCAGAGCACAGCCAGGATGAAGGTCTGCAGCAGAGTCAAGAAAGGGAGGAGCCATGGTGGAGACTTGGCTGATGACACCAGGGGGATGACCCTACGCATAGATGTAGCGACCTAAATGGTCCTGGAGACCTGGGTGGAGTGACAAAGGTGGAGCTAGAGTTCCAGAGTACTGAGGTGAAGTTGGTAGGACTGAAGCCCATGGTGGAGCCAGAGGGAAGGCAGAGCCAGACAGAGCTGAAGGGGTGGAGACGGAGAGCAGCGGATTGCACGTAATTACGTGGCACAAGCAAGATGATGCTGAGGGAGCCCAGTGGAGCCATAAGAATGATGGTCTCTGGTGGAGCCGAAGGAGGAGCAAAGGCGGAGCCTGGGGATCCTCTTTACGAGGCAGAGTTGGAAACTGGAAGACCCGAGTCACAAGTGAGTGGTTTTAGAAAGGTCAAGGAACTGGCTGGTCTTGGGATAGTGGGTGGGAGATGGAGGCTGGGTGGGATCTCTGGAGACAGAGGAGATTTCAAGCTGGGCGGAACCAGCGAAGACACAGGAGACTTGGACCTGGTCGGGACCAGTGGGGAAAAGAGACTAAGGAAAGCATCCTCTTCCAATTTATCATTTAAAAAAAAGAAGCTTTTTTTGTGGGTGTGTGGAGAATGTGAGTGCCGGACCATCCATGGTCGTACATTGGACCGTTCATGCAGGCTGGAATAGTACAAAAAAAAAAAACTCAGCGAGCGGTCTGGGAAGCTGGTGAGTTGCTCTGGGTCTAAAAATGTCCTCTTGTGGTCCTTGAGACTTTGTTCCTCCTGCTCGAGGCAGAGCAGTTGGACAGCTGGTAAATCAATGGAGAGAGAAAAAAGGGGGAGGAGGGGGAGAAAACGCAGAAAAAAATCTGTTTTGGGTCCGTTATTCTTTCACATTGTGTAGTATTAATCCAAAATGTGGGACGCAGGGATAAAGTATTTAATGAACATGGCGAATAACAAGGGAGGATATTGCACACTACACACGTAAATAAAGCATGTTACACCTGCTTCTCCCTAGAATAAATACAGTGTAGAGATCTCAATAACATCTCAAACCATGCTTGGATTTGATTTTATATTAAGTTTATAGCCTGTACTCTTGTCTCATTTGTGTTCTTTCTCCTTAAGAATTTTAAGAGGAACATCTAAGTCAAAGGTGATACTCAAATGAAACTAATAATTGAAATTGAGTAATTGAGAACTAAATTATATAAACCATTAAGCTTCTGCTACAATGTTTTAAATGCATTACAAATCAGATGTCTCATTTGTTTCTCTCAGACAGCAAGGAGATTAGATTAAGAGCAAACGGTATAACTTTTCAGGAGAATCAGACGGTTTTCCTGAGAACAACACCTCTATAAAATCTTAACTGCAGTTGGCCCCAAAAATTATTTTTTTTAATAACAGTAAAAACTCTTTCCCTGTAACCTTAATGTATATTGTGTCATGTTTATCAAAATAAAACTCATGAAAAAATAGACACTTTATTGACATTTAAATAGTATAGGCTTTTGTGCATATGGTGCTGTATTAAGCAGTACATAAAGTATTGAATGAAAAGTGTTTTTGTTACTTTATGAAAACATCTGAAACGTCTGTGTATTTGACAAATATTGCATCTAATCCTCTTCATCTGTGAAATATGCAAACACCTTGCGAGCTTCACTACGGGAAGCAGAAAGCGTCCGACTTCACGTCTCCCTTTTCAACTTCCCCGCCTGCATCCGGCCTGCATCCGGCATCCTTCCCCGCCTGCATCCGGCAGATCTCGCCCAAAGCCTAGAACGCACCTAATGTCTCTAACTGGGCTTGGATTTACCAAGACACCATAGTCTGAAATCAAATTTTAGTTATCTCAACATGAGCTCAGACATTTCTCATCAAATTCCTTCAAGATAAAATTACCTGAGCTATGCTGTATTCATTGTATAGTCTATACTCGAACTGTATGGTCTCATTTGTGTCCATGTTACTTCTAATTTTAGGAAAAACATCTGAGACAATGTTGATAATGATACATAACTGAGAACTCCAACGGAACGATATAAACTATTGAGCTACTGCTACACAGCCTTAAAACAAATTTCAAATGAGAAATTTTCATTTGTTTCTCCTATAGTAATGTTTCTCCTAGGCCCTGTTCAAGCCAGATATTAAGATGTGTTTTGGTTGATCGGATCACAAGTAGGCAAGGGAGACATTTGTAATCCCTTAGTCTCTTGTGTCCACTTTCAACCATGTCCTGATTTCTTCGAGGCGAGGGTCTATGGGAAGGTAAATGTAAATTTTTTCTTCCAGATATTAGATCTAATGGACAAAATAAGCTTGCACAATTTACATATGAACGCACCGGTGACAACACAAAAAACTTACGGAGGGCAACATCATTCATTTCAGCAGCCGCAAGATCAAACCGAATGCTGTGAGTGTGTGTTAAAAATTGGGAATGGTGAGAGAACATTATGCTCGCTATGTTCTTCGTCTTCCAAAACAAACCAAACTTGGGAAACTTGAAAGCAATGCGTTTTTGACTACCACTGGAATAGGTCGAAAGTGGACAAGCTCAAAACCATCTACACCTGTATTTAGTCGCCCACTTGTGATCCGATAGACCAAAATGCATCTTAATACCAGACTGTGTCCTAGATTTATTTGAAATCTCTTGCTTCTCAGATGTTTATCTGAAGAAAAAAAGCATCGCAATCTCATGCGTCTCTTCTAGAGTTTTAGAAGAGATCTCAATATGAGCTTAACAGTTGTATCCACATTCTGCTACTCTTACTGTATCATCTTGTTTGTGTCTATTACATTTCTTTAAAGGAATTTCATGAAAAACATTGGAGAAAAGGGTGATACTCAAACCTTCAAGCTACTGCTACACGTTTTAAACAAATTACACAAGATGTCTCATTTGTTTCTCCAAGACAGGAATGAGATTAAATAGAAAGCAAATGAAGGCTTTTGCCCAAGTCTCCTGCTTTTCATGTTTCTTTTGAGAAAAACACTGTGTAATCTCATATATCTTTCCTCTAGAGTGAGTCTCAAAAGACACCTCAATAATTTGACTCAGATTTGACAAGTCGCCAATCAAATTTCAAAGATTTTCAAGATTCTGCAAGCGGTTCACATACTTTTTCTTGCAAAATTCTATTCTGACAACATTTAAAGTTAAGTTAAGTCTATACATCTAGATATTTGGCTGCCTTACATACAATAACCGATTCTAATACTTATATTTGTAATATTGCTACAAATAAAAACAGAAATTTTAGGAAATAAAGAAAAAAAATGGCACTCACATGCTGTATCTTGCTTTCCAAAATAATGAAAGCGTTCATGCGTACAGAAGTAAGTAGTGCCAGTATTAGCATAAATCCTATAGTCAAGGTAACAGGCTCTCAAAAGTGGTTCAAAAAGATTCTCTCCATATACGCATGTGTTCCACAGGTTACATCATTCAGAATCGAAAGTACTTGATTTGACAGCGCACTTCAACAATACGGTTCGCATTCGTCTCATCGTACAGCGAGCAAAAAAGAACAGAATGAGTTAGCCGTTCAATTCTGCCGTGACTCACAGGAGACATTTGGCAAAAAGCATGCAATTTTGATGCTTCCAAGAAAACACGGACAAAGGTGTACTTTATGAAATGTCTTCAAGTGCCCTCCACTTAACAGGCATCTTTGGCTTGCTTTCACTATTTCCGTGGACACCCATTTAAGCTTGCATAAAGGGCTCAGAGCTATTAGAGTCGACGCACCATGACGAGTGACGAGCACCATGAGTGGAGCTCAGACTCAACACAGACACTTTGCTTTTACACTCCTTTTATCATATGAAAGGCTGGGATGCAGGTGCACGAGAGGGCTGAAAAATGCGCTATTAAACAGGCTGCCCACACCAGACGCTCTCATGTGAATTCCAAACATTTCAGGGAATTTACAGGCTTTTTTTTTCTCAGCATGAAACAAAAGAATGTTAATGGGTCATTCCTATAATACAGTACATTGTCTAGTCTCCACAAAAGTTTTAATCGTTTACCTCTAAAATATGTTAAAAAAATGTTTTACAAAAAGTGACAGTGAAGACATTTATAAAATCTAATATTTCAAATAAATGCTGTTCTTTTGAAATTTCTATCATGGCATCCTGAAAAACTATGTTTGTAGAAACACGATTCCAGCCTGGGTTTCCCTGTTGTGTTTTCTGTTCCCATTTTCCCTGTGTTCAGTTCCTGTTTGGCTTGTTACCACGCGGGTGCGTCTCAATCAGCTCCCTAGTTCAGTAGTCAGGGCACTGATCAGGACATCAAGTCAATGGGCTGAAAAAAATTCTTGGTAAAAAACAACCCAATGTTGGGTCAAATATGGACTAACTCAGCATTGGGTTGTTTTAACCCAGCGATTAGGTTGTTTCAACCCAGCGATTGGGTTGTTTCAACCCAGCGATTGGGTTGTCTAAAGCAAACATTTAACCCAACCGCAGGATTAAAACAACCCAACTGCTGGGTTAGTCCATATTTGACCCAATATTGGGTTAAAACAACCCAGCATTTTTTGGAGTGTAGGGAGCTGATTGACACCCACCTCATGGCTGCATCTGAAATCGCATACTTCCCTACTATATAGTAGGCAAAAACAGTTAAGGACCCTATCATACACCCGGCACAATGCTACGTCAGGTGCGACGCAAGTGTTTTTTGCTAGTTTCAGCCCGACGCAGTTATAATTTTCACGTCCAGTGCCACGCTGTTTAAACAGCAAATGCACTAGCGTCCATCTGTTCGCCCATGAAAACCAGGTGTGTTGCATTGGTGGTGTGTTGCTATTTGAGTCGACTGAAAACGACCACCATCAAAAACCTGGTCTAAAGTCAATAGTGCAGTATTTGTTGTGTTATTTAAAGGGTGCGTTGGTAATATGCGCCAATAGGCGGGAGCACAACAAGTGTTTCAAAAAATAAGTTATGTGCCAAATATACTCCTTCCAGTTCCTCACAAGTTTCGGAACAATGTCACCAAAGAAATGTGTTTTTGGTTGTCAGGGCAAGACAACCCTGTTTAGCTTCCCAAAGAACCCAGCTTTAAGGGGACAGTGGATGGAGTTTGTTTTTCAGGAGCAGCAACGGAGTTGCTCAAGTGTTTTTGTTTGTTCCCTGCATTTCGTAGATGATTGTTTTATCAACTGTATTGTTTTATAAAAGTTCAACTGCGGATTTGCAGATCCTCTACTGCTGAAAGATGGAGTGGTCCCAACGATAAAGGTTCACGGTCATGCGTTGGAACCGCAGGTGATGAGTAAAACTGCTTCAAATGTTGTTGGCTATTGCAGGTAAGTGACTCTTTAGCTCCACCCACACAATATGCCTCCAGCCACTAGGTTTTATCCAGAAAGACTCTGTACAACGTACTCTGTACAGCGTATTAGTACAGCAACTACTAAAAACTTTTCGGAGATATGATGGATGCAATACTACTCTATAGGTACCCAAGATTGACATGAGATTGACAGAGACTTTGTGTGATACCCCCAAAAAAAGTATGACCTACTTCTTCTGGTGAGATTCTGAAGTGTGCTGGACACTTTACTATCCCGTGAGGTCACAGGAGAGGATTTATGAATGGCAGTGAAGTGACACAACTGACACTGGTAGGTCACATGATAATGACAACATGGCGGATGTACTATGTCCAGATTACATTCATACGTCATATATTCATACTATATAGAAAACACTTTTTAGTGGTCGTTAAGACATTACTCATTTAAAATAAGTACCTACTCATGAGAGTATTCGATTTCGGACGCAGCCCATGTTTGTTCCCATAGCCACCCTTGTTAGGAGCCATAGTTACCCTTGTTAGTTTCCATGTCTAAAAAACACCTTAACCTGTCGCTTGTTATCTTGTGTATAAATACCCCAGTGTTTCTCATGTTCCTTGTCTGGTGTTGTCCTTCTATGGATGTTGCATCAGTGCTTGATGTCAGTTTTGCTTGCCTTCCTTGCCGGTGATGGATTTATCAGTTTTGCCTGGATTTACTTTTATTGTTTGCTTGAATAAAAACCTGCATCTGGATCCTACTCTCATTCCTCTGAAACAGATACCGTTACAGAGCGGCAAATCATTATTTTAAAATGATTTCTGAAGGATCATGTGACACTGAAGACTGGAATACTGATGCTGAAAATTCAGCTTTGCATCACAGGAATGAATGAATTTTAATATTAGAGCTGTCAATATAATGGATTTAATTAATTTAATTAATTAGTTATGGAAAAAATATGTTAAAATAATTTTATCGCGTTTAACCCACTGGCCCCACCCCAGACCTACATAGGTCATTTTACATATTACATAGTTGATTGGTGACGAACATGAAGTAGGGCAAGTTCTTAGGGGAACTATCCCTTTAAAACCAATTTACCTATGAAATTGAAATTCATGCCACCTCTGAGCTGCAATAAACATCTTTAAATCTAAATACCAAATCAGATGCAGCTTATGAAAAAAGGCTGTAGCCTAAAAGTTTATGTGTAATGAATTATATGTCGAATCAAGTAAAACATTTATTTCTAAAGCTACTTTTTGTAATGTCTATCTGTCTATTATATATTAGGGTCGCACGATATATAATAGACAGCGTGGACATATAATCCTGATTTCGGTTCTCTTCTGCAGCTTATATGACCAAAATAGGGGTGTAACGATACAGCAATGCCATGGTTCGGTTCATATCACGGATTTGGAGCCACGGTTTGGTTCGGTTCAGTTCTGTTTGCTGTGGAGGGAGGGTTCATGGCAGGACACCAGCAATAATAACACTAGATTAACCCTTAATTTAATAATAACAACAGCAATAATTTAACTTATTTACTTTATCTTTATTAACTTTATACACTGGCTTCACGTTTTCTTTAGAGCAGTTAGCATACTGAAATAAATGCCTGCACTGTAGACTAGTCAGAAATAATCTACTCATTTTACCATTTACCATAATGTTTTTTTTTTTCCATACAAATTGATGACACACACACACAAGTAATGTCCCACTTTAGCCTACTTGACAAACGCATAAATTGTATGAATATGACTAATACTGATGAATAAATAGGCCTTTTAAATAGCAGTTTTTGTTAATACAATAAAGTACACCACACTAATTTAAAAATAAACAAAATAACAAAGTGAAAATAAAGTGGCATTTTTCGGTTATGGAAACAACAGTTACCGTGGCGAAAACACAAAACATCATGAACTGTTAATGAATCATATAAACTGCTCCTGATGAACAGAATGAACATCATACCCGCATGCCTTCCAAGCTAACACACATCGAACCAGTTACGTGATTTATTGGTACTTTATTTTTATTTCATGACTTACGAATAGACCCTTTTCACATTTCCGGGTTTCTCAGAAGCGGAAGTCATCATAGTTGGGTTAACTTGTATATCGGTGAATGAGAATATACATTAAATATATTTTTCTGAGGTGAGAGAGAATTTTTATTTTGTAACATGCTACGAAAATGACGATGTCGCTGGGACTCCAAGGTAGCATTTACCCAACCTGGCTAAATGGGGAAACTGGCTCTCTTTGTCCTTCCACAATACAACTTGAGCGATCACAAAAGTCATGTGACATGCACTAGGAAGACGAATATATATATAAATATATAGTATATCTGGAAAATAATATTATTATGATAAAATTTAGTAAAAAATACAGCTCTTATTAGTTGTTAAAAGTGTACTAATTACTATTTAAGTCAAGGAAGAAAAATATTTTCTGGGTGAAGTGAGAGCTGGGCCAGGGCAGCAGGGGGTAGGGCAGTAGGGGGCGGGGCTATTTTCTGTACTATTTTCATACCGTGGGTGGTGTATCACATTTTTTTATGTTTGGTTTGAATATCGTTACACCCCTAGGCCAAATATACAGAAAATTATGTCAAAATGCCCGTTTTGGTGAGTATTCACGTAAACACAGTCAGTTAAGTCTTATAAGTAGAGTAAACAGTTGAGAAAGAAAGTGTGCGTATAATAATATATTGGATCAGTGCATCTCTTAATGTGACAGCAGCCTAATAAACCTGCTTCTGTCTGTGTGATTATATTGTTATATTGCCAGTGTTTTATTTTTACATTTAATTATTACATTTCTGTAGTTAAATAGACCAGATGTAAGCTATATTGTTATATTAGAGACAGACAGACAGGCAGGCAGGCAGGCAGGCAGGCAGGCAAGCAGGCAGACAGACAGACAGACAGACAGACAGACAGACAGACAGACAGACAGACAGACAGACAGACAGACAGACAGACAGACAGACAGACAGACAGACAGATAGATAGATAGATAGATAGATAGATAGATAGATAGATAGATAGATAGATAGATAGATAGATAGATAGATAGATAGATAGATAGATAGATAGATAGATAGATAGATAGATAGATAGATAGATAGATAGACAGACTCTAAAAATGCTGGGTTGTTTTGACCCATTGTTGGGTCAAATATGGACTAACCCAATGATTGGGTTGTTTTAACCCTGCGGTTGGGTTAAATATTTGCTTAAGACAACCCAATCGCTGGGTTAGTCCATATTTGACCCAACATTGGGTTGTTTTTTACCCAGAATCTTTTAGAGTGTAGATAGATAGATAGGACACACACATATAAACAGTTAATATAAACAGTTGATCTGGACGTGTCAAAGCACGGACGTTGGGATACAGATGAGGATTTTAACTTGGATCTCCGCATGGCCTTGTTTTCTGAAAGTCACGGCATCCACTCACGGCGAGAGCACACAGGTAATTCAAAGTCATTATCAAAAGTGTTCTCTCCAATGAATTGTCTGACAATGATCATGGTGTCCTCTTATCCTCGCTCAAGTGGAAGTTCTCACTAAACACTAATTATCACACAGAGGTTCTTAACTCAGCGAAGCGTTCGCAACGCACAGACACACAAGCACAAAAATGCTCGGGAATGAACCTAAATGACAGTGCGAGCAAATTACATGGTATTCCCGAACCGGAGAACAATGTTAGTATCAAGGACGTCCACCCTCTGCCCACCTTGTGCCCAACCATCAGACACATTCAAACACCAGACACTGTATTTTTCGCCCGTGGAGTTCTTACATTAACATTCAGCCTGAAAGTTAGTGACTTTGATTGACCTCTGAATCCATTTTCACAACTTTAATTCGTGCATGTTTCCCCACTTCATCTGAAAAGGAACATACTGTGAATGTTTTGTTGACACTCTTGTATAATCACTCCTACCTTAGCGAATAAGTTAGTTGTAAAAAGTCGCCTGTTTCGTGGCTGGGGTATTGGTGAGGGGATGTGAGTGCTATTAACTTTGAGTTCCAGCCCTGCACATGTAAGCATGCGCCTACTCAGGGCCTGGTGAGGGTCCATCCAGCTGATCACCTCGGGCTACTTGTAGTACTGTTGTGTTATTAGCATCAGAGCACCTAAAAAAGAAAGGATGTGGGTGTACCTGCTCCTACAATCCAAACTCTTTGCACCTACATGCCCCCTGGAGTCTCACCTGACATTTACAATAAATCCACAGCTGTGGAGAGAGCAGCGATCTACAAAAGAGAGTTTGCGAAGTACATCAGACTTTACTGAGCTCAGGATATGAGCGCTAGTGAAATTCCAATGTGGCTTAGACTATATATAAGGAATAATCTGGGTTATTTTCAACAGACTAGCTATATACCATGTGAAATGCTGTCTCTAAATGCATTGCACAAGTTGAAATTGTCGGGTCCTCAGTGGAAACTGATAGCGTGGCACAGATGCATTACATTAGCTTCGCTCACATTTAAGGATGTTCTGCAAATTTTTCTATGCAAAGTCCAATCATTTCAATGGGAATCCATGCAATCTGGAATTTCATGTGAGGGCGAAAGATTTCTCCATGCACATTTCACAACATGTCCAATTTGGTCGTGCTGATTTGATCAAAATTACTAAAGAAAAATCTAATGTAATTTCTACATGAATAAGTTAGTTCAAGCAAGAATTTAAAACAAGTAAATTCTATATTAGTAATCAATTCAAGCTTGTAGAAATTAAAGTGTAAATATCAACATTATAAAATTAAGTAAAACTACCTAACATTTTTACTTAACTGATACTGGTGTTCCCATCATGCACTGGGGCTTGAATAATTAATAAGGTAGATTTTACAGCTCTTTTATCATTGCCTTTTGTTATTAGGTTTTGTAACTTTGCCATTCAGTGTTATAGTGTTTCAGTAAAAAGTATTGCAAAGGAAACTTCAACTAAGTAAAAATAAAATCCTTTTACTGGCTTTACTAACTTTTAAGTTAAAATTACTGATTTTCTTTAAGTAGAATTTACTTAATTCCATATGTGAAATTTAAAAAGTAAAAAAAAAAAGTGGCAGGAGAGATCAATTTTTAAAGAAAATACAGAAATGATCAGAATACGTAGGAAGCAGGCGTAGCGTAAGCTTAGTAGACAGCAAACGCCTCTCGCGCTTTAAACAAAAGGCTGGACAAAAAACTCATGATCCGACATTTCTCTTTAAAAATTCTCATTTTATACTTCTAATTAGTGACCGGGGTTTTGTTTTGCTGTGCGCTTCTGTGTCGGGTCAGAGGTCACGCTTTGGCTGTAACTCGCATACAGCCATTACCATTTTTTAAAGTTATAGTAACGCATCCCTTCGTTTCAGAAGACCTTTATGAACCCACTGGAGCCATATGGATTACTTTTATGATGGATGGATGCACTTTATTGAGCTTCAGTTTGAATCTCTGTTACTATTCATTCCCATTATAGAGCTTGGAAGAGCTAGGCTATTTTTTAATATAACTGATTGTGTTTGGCTGAGAGAAGAAAGTCATATACACCTAGAATGGCTTGAGCAAACGCTGAGAAAGTATTTGAGGGTTGATCAGTAAGCTCATTGGCTACTGATACAGCAGGAACCAATCAGATGTGCCCTATAGAGAATGATGTGACTGCAAGCAGATTGAGTTTTTCGCCATGAGTTTCATGACAGAACTTTATACTTAAGTCATTTAGCAACACATTTTTGGAATAACATGCACTGATGAATCATGTACAGTAACACTAAGAACATTTACTAAAGGATTTACCCTAAAATAGAAAAATCTGTCATTTACCTGAATCATTTAGTGATATCATTTTCAAAATATATTCTATTGTGTTCATGACATGAGGGTGGGTAAAAGAAAATAATTAATGGTGAACTATCCCTTTAAGAAAGTAAATGGTGTTTTATATAATAAAAACTAGAATATTTATTTTAAAAAAAATCCCATACGATCGATCTTTACGCAGGAATCCTAGTCATAAATATTCACACACACAAATACAATTTACTGCACACACATCACGTAAGAAGCAAATGTAATGCAATACAAAATCAAACTCCATTAGCTTCCCTGCCAGATCTGATGCAACATGTAGGACACATTCTATGTATCCCACAACCGCGGACATCAATACATGGAGAAGTGCCTGCCTTACAGACATGCTGCAACACGTGAAAGCAAACCCTGTGATATCAGCGCTTTTGCAGACTGTGCCAGAGGGTGAATCTTATATTCATGGACCTCTCTTTGCTCTTCAAACACACCGGTGAATGCTGACCCCACGTGTTGCTGAGTCAGCTGTTTGTCATAGTGTATGATTACTCCACAGAGCCACTCTGATAAAACCTTCACCAAACCTCAATCTCTGGGTGATCATAAAATCAATTCAGACCGCCGCTGCCTGCCTCAATCCCACAGATAAGTCTTACACACACAGACCGCTTTCAAACTCAATTCCCTACTAGTCAAAATACGCCTTCTTCAGCAGGCAAGCTGAGTCCGGAGATTTCCCTCATTCGCGTTCCTCCGGCAAACCCATCGCGGCACATTCTGTAAATCCAGTTTCATTTGCCTGACATCTTTCCATGGGATTTAGCCCAAAGTGCTTGTCTTAAGAGCAGTCAGAACAAACGAAATATCACTCTCTTTTTCTGTCTGGAAGATGTTGTAGTCAGCATAATCTCAGACTTCTGCATGTGTAATGCTAATTGGAGCGTCTGATTCAATTGGAACAGGATTCAGTTTGCTTTTTTAAATCAGGAAAAGTAGAAGTGTAAGGAGTGCTTGCCCATGCATAAGTCTGCTACAATGGTAGGTTGTGGGTGGTTGCGAGAAACTTCTATAAATTGCTGTGTGAATGGGACAATTTGAGACTCAAACCTGATAAATAAATGCAGTTGTCAATCTCAAAAACTGAGCTAATGAATGTAGCCTATAATATTCTGGTCCCTACTTTTGGCTCGACGGTCTTACCACTAGGCAATTATTTATACAGCCAGCACAAATGCAATCAGACTACAACAAACAGCCATCTTCCCTTCAAGCATCATATTTAACTGCTACGCTGAACATGCTTATCTATGCGCTGCATTTGCATCGCTGGTCGAGCATCAAATGCTTGCACTTCTGTGAGATGCTAGTTTGTCCCCTTAGATTTTTTATTCCAGTACACCCTATTTTCTTTCTGAACTGAGTGCACGGAGAGTTTATGAAGTCTAAATCCGGCTATAGCTTAAGTGAATGCCATGACAGAGATCCCCTAAAGTGAACTGATGCATTCTCATGGCTTGCTACCTCCGCTAACAGCCCAGACAGGAAAGCATCACTGCTCTACTAAATATAACACTATGGTGTTGAGTGCTCTGATTCACAACTGCTTGTCTACGAGGCTGCAATGATGTGCTGAAACAAAATCAGCAGTGCATCACCGATCATGTGACTGAAATGGCCATTTTGACCCCCTGGCAGACCCCCTTTGACTCCCCCGACATACACACACACACATTTTTTTTTGTTTGTTTTATGGGGACTTTCCATAGAAATAATGATTTTATACTGAACAAAAGGTATATTCTATCCCTTTACATTAACCCTACCCCTAAACCTACCCATCACAGAAAACTGCATTTTTACATATACAAAAAAATGTATGATACTATGATTTATAAGCTCATTTCCTGATGAAGATCAAACAATGCCCCCAAAAGGACAAGGATTTGCCATCTTTTTTAGGGGCATTTTGTTCCCATACTGTAGACTTTACCAGGCCACACACAGAAATACACACACATGCAAGAAGCTAGAGCTAATGTATAAAAAAAATTATACTATACTAAACTATACAGTTGCTAGGGAGTTGTTAGGTTGTTAGGATGTTCTAAGTGGTTACTAAGGAGTTTCTGTGGTTTTCTGTGTGGTTGCTGGGGAGTTGCTATGTGGTTGCTATGGTGTTCTAAGTGGATGTTAAGGAATATGAGTGGATGTTCTACGAAGTTTCTAGACATTATTAAATTGTTCTGTGTTTTTGCTTACTAGTCCAAATCAAGAGCCTTAAACACAATTTCTATATGGTTGCAAGGGTGTTCTGGGTGGTTGCTAGGGAGTTGCTAGGGTGTTCTAAGTGGATGTTAAAGAGTTGCTAGTATGCTCTGGGTGGTTTCTAGGGAGTTGTTAAATGGTATAGCATTCTGTGTTTTGTCGCTGACTAGTCCAAGTCAAGAAAGAGCCTCAAACTAAATTTATGTGGTTGCTAATGTGTTCTCGGTGGTTGCTAGGGAGTTACTATGTGGTTGCTAGGGTGTTCTAAGTGGAAATTAAGGAGTCACTAGGATGTTCTGGGTGGTTTCTAGAGATTTGCTAGATGGTTACTATAGTGTTCTATGTCGTTGCTTACTAGTCCAAGTCAAGTGCCTCAAACAAAAATTATATGTTGTTGCTAGAGTGTTCTGGGTGGTTGCTAGGGAGTTGCTATGTGGTTGCTAGGGTGCTATGAGTGGATGTTAAGGAGTCGATAGGATGCTCTGGGTGGTTTCTAGGGAGTTGCTAGATGGTTACTATAACATTATGGGATGCTGCTAACCATTACAAGTCTAGGGTGTTCTGTCTGGTTGCTAGGAAGGGTTAGATAGTTGCTAGGGTGTTCTGGGTTGTTGTGTTCTAGCCCATCCCAAGTGTCTGGATATTTAAAAAAAAACACATTATTTGACGTAATATTCATGCAAAAATATTAGAAATAAAGTTCCATTCCACATTATCTCTCACTCAATATTTTGCTCCACTCACAAATGTTACATTTGAGAAGTTAAATGCATTGCTAATGCCACTTCATGTTGTTTTGCAGTATTTGAATACTTGAGGTAATGGTGTATTTGCACCCTTATGCGCATGTGTCTTCAGGCATCTTTGGTGCTTCTATTCATATCTACATATTCTCAGCCCCAAATCTTCACGGCCCCTGACAGCTGGGATCTCTCAGCGTCTGTTTGTTATTTGACAAAAAGAGCATCTTTTTGTCATGGCTTAATAGCTCTCCCTCTTCGTACTTCTTTAAGGAATAGATGATCGTAATCAGCATTTCTGCCAGCGTGCTGTTGACAGAGGCATCCATTTGCAGTGAAGCGTAGTCTGAGCATCTCTTTACAGATCATTCAGAAAGAGAGAGCGAGAGAGAGCAAGAGAGAGAGCGATGTGCCGCATCCACAGCTATGTAATTATTCTCATTATGTCAAATCACCGTGCCAGAACAATAACTGTTCTTTCATAAAAGGACCCCAAATGTCCATCTGCTCTATGTAGCTGTACACAAGAGTTTCATACAGGAGAGAAGGAGAATTAAGTGACAAGAGGAGACAAGAACAGAACTGTCACCATGGTGAACCTGGGGCAGTCAATTGCTTAAATAAAGATAAACTGAAAAATTTACATTTTGTTTTAGCCAGTCTTACTACTTTAAATGAATTTTTCCGGCTCATTTAAGGTTTTCTTTTTTAAAGGAAAACAACTAGGCTTCTATTAGTCGCAGTTACAATGGAAGTGAATGTGGCCAATCCCTAAACATTCAAACATTCAAACACTTTTTCATTAGTACTAGCCACAAGACGTAAACAATATGCATGTTAACATGATTTTAGCATGAAAAAAAAACTATTAACTTTTTATATGCAATGCTATATGCATGACATGAGCGCCACAGGTTACAGACAACATTTACTTTATATTATAGTACGGGGCTGTTTGCTTGAATATGATTGGTTGATGAATGTTCTAAGGTGTGCAATTATTTTCATGGAAACGCACGGCTAAAGTAGTTCCAGGCAGGTTGACCGCATTACAGTTCCATATCACTTCGCCAAAAGGTTTCAGTTATTTCAAAGGTCTTTACAGCCTACAACAGCAAAAGAACCAAACCCCACAACAGCACTCACCAGGCAAATAAATATTGTAAACAATAGGATTAAAATAAACACATGATTTTTAGAAATAATTTTTGGAAATCAATGGCCCGTCATCAATTATTCCTTACATATATGTTTCTTGTTCCTGGTCTTATTGCTAACAATCTATCAGTACACGTTTCAAAGAAGTAGAAAACTTTCATCAAAATGTATAACTTGCTCCATCTCTAAAATGACATCAGCAAGTGTTTCCAGTTCCAAATAATCAAATAACAGAAGAAGAAAAATGGGTTGTGAATGCTTTCACTATGACTTATAAGTACAAGTGCTAACCATTAGGATTTTTTTTTGCAAAACTAAGCAGCCATAAATGTAGCACTGATTGCATAAAGGCTAAGCTTCTGCTTAAACAATTCAGCTAGCCTTCACGTAAATCAATCAGAGATTAGAAGGACTGTAAGATAGTAAAGAAAAAACTATTTTGACCTCCTATGTGTGTGTGTGCCTGTGTTAGCATGTGCATATGTGTGTGCAAATGGACATCAGTAAGACTCTACTGTTTATTTAAGGCTTACCAGTTCCTGACTTAACAGAATCTGATGTCCCCATTGCTCTTCTCAGCTACAAGAAACACTGAATCCTCAAAGAGGTCCAATCCGATGTCAACGTGATGGACTGTTTTGCCTCCCAGGCAGAAGAGAACTCTAACAGTAACAGTGTAATTTCTAACCCAGGTTAAAAGAGAGTAATGCAAAACCTTCTCATACCAGTGCATTTCTTGGGGCTGCCTGGACGTTTCCCATGCATTCCTAACTTGCATCCAAAATTCTCCTCCCAGAACTCTGCAAACCAAACGTTCCGTCGGTTGTTGGACAAGGAGCGGCTTTTGAAGTATCTGTCAAAGGCTGAAAATAAGTATAAAAAGCATTGGAATTGGACTGGAATTGCAAGAGAAATGTTTAATCAGAATTTGTCCACTAGAGGGAATTTTACCTTCTATGGAGGCTCTTTTTGGAAGGATGGTAATAGCACCTTCAGCCACACTTTCCTGCTGGACGACAGGCGATATCTTTGAGCCCCAGCTGTCTGATCCCACCCATAGGAAGTGACCTGTTTGGTTGTTGCGCTTCGCAGCATCCAATATGCGTCTGAAAGATGAGCAAACAAAATACGCATTCACATGTGAGTCAGTGAAGTATCCTAAAACCTAGAAACCTGAAAGTGTCCTTCAAACAGACCTGATTCGTTCTGATTTCCTGAGGTCAACAGTGTTCTGTTAGACAACTTCGAATTAGAAATTGGTCTGAAGTCATTAGCGTAATGGGCAAGATTCCAAAGGACATCATGTAATAGGCTTAGAAGGGCAGTGGCTCTCGGGAATATAGGGACGTGATTTGGTCCTGTGCCACAGGTACATGAAATTTCATGGCAAAAATGACTGAAAAGTGGATTATGTTAAAAAGAGTTCTCCAGGCCTTAGGCGGCACATTATAGCAAATAGCTGACTTCACCTGTTCTTGAGATTTTCACCTAAGAGCAATACTTACAGCTCGACTGCATCATCTTCAATTTTACTCTATGAAAGTCCCAGTTAAATATCTGTAGTTTGTCCAAAATTGGTAGCTTTTCAACAGATTTGAGTAAAAGACCATATGAACTCAAAATTGGACTTCTTATGGCTTTTAGTGCATTTCCAATGCATGTATTAACTTCTAGAACACCTAAATGCAAGTCTACCTCTAGAAGTTAACAGACTTCAAAAAATTACTATGACCTCCTGTGTATAAGGACAAAATACACTAGCTTTCAAAAGTTTGGGGTTGGAAGTCTTTTACCAGGGCTGCATTTATTTGATCAAAAATACAGTAAAACAAATATTATTACAATTGAAAATAACTGTTTTGACCCCAAACCTTTGAATGATTGTATATATTGAAGACTCGTCCTGCCCAACAATTTTTTGCCCAAACAAATATTCAGTAGAACAAGAATGTTTCACCACCTGCCACTGACTAGCAAGTTAAGTAGCAAATCATGGTTAATAACTGTGAGATAACTAAAGCCTAATGACTATTTAAAAAGGGTGGACATTAATAGAAAAAAAACGTCAACTCAAGAAAGTCATTATTCTAATTTCTCAGATAAATTCATCGATACAGATAAAAAATAAAAAAAAAGCAAAGCAAAACAAATTTCAGTGCAAACTGTTTGTAAAAGCCTTCTTATGCCTAATCTTTTTTCAGCATATTACCAGGACAGATTCCCATTATTATTTATTAACTATACATCAATGAATAGAAGGAAGGAAAATTGCTATTGATAAAGACACCTGATGTCATCTTCATTCGCAAACATGACGATGGCACGAGCATTGGGTGTCTCCAGTAGCCGCAGGATGATCTTGTCGAACTCTCCTGGTCTGGGCTCTCTGGGGATTTTCAGGGACTGAGCAATACACACACCGCCTGAGAGAAAGAAGATGAGGAAATGACAGGAGAGATAGAGAGAGAAAGAGAGAATTTAGAATTTTTGAACTTTATTACAATTATCCTAAACTACTACTAATTCCTTCCTAAAATAATACAAAATATACATACAAGTCATATCAAATGCTGGATAAAAATGAAAGGAATTGATGAAGGAAGGGGAAGGGGAAGGGGAGGAAAGGTGGAGGAGGAGAAGTAAAAGGGGAGGGAAGGGAAGGAAGGGAAGGGAAGGAAGGGAAGGGAAGGGAAGGAAGGGAAGGAAGGGAAGGAAGGGAAGGGAAGGGAAGGAAGGGAAGGGAAGGAAGGAAGGGAAGGAAGGAAGGGAAGGAAGGGAAGGAAGGGAAGGGAAGGGAAGGGAATAATTGGATAAGAGCAAAAGAAATGGAAGAAATGAAAGAAATGTAAAGGAAAGGAATTAGATCAGAGGAAATGAAATGAAAGGAAAAGATGAAATGAAAGAAAAGACAAAGTACAAGAAAGGGGAATGGGGAAGATAAGGAAAAGAAAGAAAGATAAGTATTATTAGATAAGATTTGGAACAAAAATTGGATAACCAGAAATAAAAATAGAAGGACGGAGGGAACAAGACGAAAAGAAATTGGAAGGGAAGGAAATCGATAAAAGGGAAAGGAAATGTAAGGGTGAAGTGTAAAGTAAATAAAAGGAATAGGAAAGAATTTGATAAGATGAAATGAATTAAACAAAGGAATGAAAGGAAAGGAAACAGAAAAAGCAAACAAAAAAGAAAATAAAACAAAAAGTATAAAAGGAAAAGAAATGAAAGGAATTAATGGGATGGGAGGAAATAAAACATGACAATGGAGACAAAGGAAAGATAAATAGGGAAAACGAGGAGGACAGAATAGAACATAATAGGAAATTGCCAATGAAATTGAGTATGAAAGCAGAAGAGAGAGAAAGACGAGAGAAGGTCAGAAAGCACGGAAGGAAGGATGAAAACACCGGGGCGGCAGCGGAAACTTATTCCATTATAAGATGGACAGGGACGCACATAGATTAGATACAGAGGGACCGGAGAACAACAAACAGATTCAGTGTTTCTCTCGGCGGAGTGAGGAAAGCGTGTTTAGATTCAAATGATATCTGATAGTGTCACCTTGCCCAAGGTGCCTGCAGGAACACGAGGTGATGTCAAACACGTCCCGGCTTATTTACTCGGTCTAATGCAATTCACACAGCGCATGACTCTGCACTTGAAAACCTGTGGCCATGGTGTCATTTCCACCGAAATGTACACGATAGCAATTCGGTTTCTGTATTCAGAGATGCGGCAAGAAAATTGTGACAAGCCGTGTCGTCAAGATCCGATCAGGTCCTTAATACATCTCAGACGCTCTAACAGTCACACTAATAGAGAATTCATGCTCGCTGTCTCTCACTCCAAAACAAACTATTTGCTTTCCGGGTCAATTTAAATCCTCACAGGCAATATCATGTTTTCAGGGAATTTGCAGCAAGGAGCATTTGATATGGAAACAGGCCACTGCTCGGGGTAAAGTGTGGCTATAATAACCCTCCATCTTGTCTCTAAGCCCTCCATTACAGCATTAGCACTTCACGGCCAGAGTTAAACACTCCAGTACCCCTCCAAATCGCAACTAGAATCCATTTAATGAACAGCTTTGGTGGCCCCATCCCGACAGCAGCTGTGGAAGCCATCATGACGCCCAATTCTCCCAAAGATACCCAGTGATTATGCCGAATGGGTGTCCTTTCAAGGATAAGCGTCATCGTCATGCTTTCCTTAATGGTGGCTGTTCTCCTTTGTTATCAATTCAGTCATCATCATGTAATTGAGATGCTGTGAGGCGATAACGTCTGCTGGTGGGGCGTCTTCATGGGGCACACTTCAAAATGTCATGTCTGACTTGAGAGTGAGGCTTATTAGGGGAAATAAGATGCCCTTGGAAAAACATCAATGCATTTTCTAATATACACCCTTTAAAAGGGTAAACAAGGTGCAAATGTGTACCTTTTGAAAGGATACTACCCCAGTGACAGCTTTTGTACCATGTACCATTTTTTCTGAGAGTCCAGGCAGGGAAACATCTCGGAGAGATTGTGAAAATCACCTATGCTGCATGTTTTTGGATTGTAGGAGACAATGTTAACCACCGAGCCACCGGCAAAATTGCTGCAAATGCGACCCATTTTTATTTCAAATTTGTGACACTGTTCCCCAAACACTGTACAAAGTGGTTTTTTCAGTCACTAGGCCCCAACTATGATGGATCCCTTCCTAAAATATAAAGGCAGCTATACTTAGATAGCCTATACTGTGTGGAAAAAAAGTAGGCAGGATTTTATTAAGATAACAATGCCAAATTATCCTTTTTTTTTAATAAAAATATGGGCGTGACCAAGTGTACCCATAGTCTATAACTCAGTGGCGCCGTTTCACAAAAACCTAGGGTATGGCATGAGTCCTTCTGGCCATACAACAACGACATTCCCAAATAATCACATTATATCTACTCAAAATCCCGCAATGGCGATTCACGACGATTCTATTTCATTATCAGTTTTTATTTCTACGGCGTTGTGGCTGGAACAACTAGCCTGACAAGCCAGACCCACATCAAGACCCACATTGGGTCTAGGAACTCACCATTTGCAAGACTCAATCCGAGGGGAGGGATAAACGGTTTTCTTTCAAATTCCCCCTGCAGGCAATAGGATAGCGCTATAACCAACCAGAGCAACGACGCGGAGCTAGTTGATAGATTAAACCGCCGAAAGACCGCCGTTCACCAGCTTCTTTGTTTTTAAGTAGCATGCGGAACCGCGGCAACTCTGCCATCATTATGTTAAGCCCGCCCACCGACTCTATACACGATGTGATTGGCCTGACCATAGTTTGGTTTTTCCAGCTCGCAGGTCTACCGAGAGTTGCTAGACTACACTCACGGCAAATTAGATTTTAAATGAGTAACATTGGGACGACCAAACAAGTTGTTTGTTGTAGTTCTTGAAAAGTGACCCTGTTAAATAAAATATCTCCCTTTGGCGTGGACTTTGAGTTTTGTAACCTTGCAGATCTTTTTTTTATGCTCAAACAGCAACATTACACACTAGCTAAAGTTGAAAAAGTGAAAACAAGCCTAATAGAACCAGAATAGCGAAGTCCACACCACAGCTATAACGATAATGACACAGAAGAATTATATTTTTGGAATCACTTTTTTTCAAGCTGATGAACAATACATTGACAGCCAGTCAGATTCCACCATTAAAGCGCTCAGTGGCAGACCATTTAACTGCACTTATAATAAACAGAATAATATAATCTGTTGGTGTGGATGCTAATATAGTTATCGTTATACTTATCATTACAGTTATCTTTCCTGATGTGAGGTTAGAACTCCCTATTTAGGCACGTTTAAGCACTTATATTTTTGTGAAGGTGATGAGTCAATTGAGTATAGTTAATCTGAGGTTCATAAACAAACACAATCATCACCATGTAATTCGCCTCTGAATCTGCTGCATTCCAGGCTTTATGCTTCTCATAAAATATTCAGACAGGCTGTGACACCAGAATCATACAACTCTGTATAGGTCAGCGGCCATGTCTGGCAAAGAAGCTCATTTAAAGCTCCCTGTGTCAAAACTGCCTGAGGCATTAGGAGTTTGCGGTTGCATTAGTCACACTGTTGTGTGCGACATAGGTACCACAATCACAATCTTAAACAATTTATCAGCGCCTGTGGCGTCTTGTCAGTAGGAATGTCAAAAGTGTTCGATAAAATAATCAGACAACAACACAATCCATATCTCATATTACTCAACTGTGAAGCAGTTTATGAAAACGAGTTTAGTAAGTCGAAAGTATATTTCTTTAAGTCATTCAAAATAAGACTGAAGTAACTAAATTACAGATTTTATGTTTCATGGTTCATGGTAATTAAAAAGGAAAATGGTTGTGCCTCATTTAATGGAAGGAGCTGAGAAGCATTCTGAATGATTAATATTACAATTTTTGATCATTTTCCCATCAAGCTTAAAAGGCAACATAAATTAGCAGATTGTGCCAGCTGTGAGCTCAGTGCTGACATTTAATTCAGCAGCTGTAGTTTGCATACTTGAAAAACTGTTTCAATTCAGTAAGGACAGACAGACAAGCAAAAATGAAGGAACCACAGTCTGTAATGACCAGTACAAGTGCACTAACCTTGTGTCTTATCACAAATTTGTGTTCTTATACAAAAACTCTAAAGGTCAAGTTTCCGTGTTCCACAGGTAAAAGCTTTCAGAGGTTATCAGCTTGACCATTGGTCTAGTTACTGTACAATCCAAACTTTTGAGAAATCTGAAAACTTGAAGTTGTATTGTTTTACTCTGAATATTTAAACAGTGTTGGGGGTAACGCAATAAAGTAACTTGAGTTACGTAATCAGGTTACTTTTTCAAGTAACTAGTAAAGTAACAAATTACTTTTAAATTTACAACACAATATCTGAGTTACTTTTTCAAATAAGTAACGTTACTTTGATTTTCCAGTTATTGCAGCTCTCCTGTCCCCATGTTGAGAGAAATCGTGAGTAAGGGCAGAGATGTTTGTGTGTGCTATGTAAACATGATGGTTACTGTAGCTCTAGTCTAAATGAGAGCAGGCATTTGCTCATCTCACTTGAAAAAAATAAATAAAAACTGATTCCGTATTAGGCTACTCATTGAAAGTAGGCTACACTGTAAAAATGAACAAGTCCATTCAACTTAAAATAATTTGTAACCTGGCTGCCTTGACATTTTGTGTTAAGCTAGCTAAGGAACTTAAGTTGTTTGCACATATATTGGAGTTCCTTAAACTTAAAATTAATCATTGGGATAACAAAGATGAAGCTGATAAAATAGTCTGAGCAACATTAATTTAAAAGTTTAATGAAAATGTTTTTCAGTTACTCCAACAAGACATTAAAAGTTCAATAAACTTAAATCCCAGTTGAAGTAACTTAAAATTAGTTACACCAACAAACCTTTTCTGCTATCATGAGTTGTTTAAACTAAGTATCTTGTTGAGTCAATTTATAATTAATAGTTGTGCCAACAATGTAAAAATTGGCTTAACTATGCATTTTGTTGAATCAACTCGTTTTTAAGGCAGCCAGGTTACTTTTTCAAGAATAGTTAGTTGTAGTTGGAATGTTAAGTTCATGCAACAGACTGAACTGCGTAATTTGCTCACACAACTCAAGTTTCTGTTTTTTAATACTACTACATAAAAATGATTCATTGACATAGAAGACTTTGCAGAATAATAGCAGAATGCAATATTACTTTTATTTTCATTTCAAAATCGACAAAATAGCTACACAATGACATTTCATATTCACATTTCTGTTGTTGTGAAATATAAAAGCCTAAAGTGCTGTAGTTAAATTGCAATTTTTTTTAAACAGCTGAAAATTGCCATTTCATAATGTTACATAAACATTTACCTAAAAAAGTATGCAAATGAGCTTCAGTAAACAAAAGAACTGTAAATATAGAAATAAAAAAATCTTTCTTTAAGTCGAACAGCTTACTGCCTTAAATGGATAATTCACACAAAAATGAAAATGTGATGATTTGTTTTTTCAGCTTACCCCCAGCCCATCCAATACGTAGGTGTGTTTTCAGTAGAACACAAATGAAGATTTTCAACTCCAGTTGTATATTGCATGTCAATGGTGTCAGTAGAGTATAAGAGCTATGAGAGTTAAAAACACACAGACATACGAATCCATATTAAGACACATATCTTAAGACACGAAACGATCTGTTTCTGTGAGAAACCAAATTGTATTTGTTATTATTTTACCTCTGCCCAGACGAATGTCATCGGGGGTCATTAATTGCAGCGAACAAGGTCAAAATACTGCCGTGATCATAGATATATATATATATATATATATATATATATATATATATATATATATATATATATATATATATATATATATATATATATATATATATATATATATAGATTCCTCAGTAGTGCCTGCTTGGGCGGTCGAATGAAGAAACTGTATATGTCAATGAAAACGCACTATTTTGACCTTATTCGCTGAAAGTAATGGCGCTAATGGAGACATTCATCTCATCAGAGGTAAAATAATAGCATAAATACTGCTCGGTTTCTTACAGAAACCGATGGTTTTGTGTCTTAAGACATGTGTCGTCACGAGTTGCAGGGTTTAATATGGATTCGTATGTCTATGTGTTTTACTCTCATAGCTGTCATAATGTAAACAGGCCCCAGTGACATGCATTATACAACTGGATACTGCAACGGTTGGTGTTAAAATGTGTGTTCTACTGAAGAAACAAACACACCTACATCTTGGATGGCCTGAGGGTAAGCAAATAAACATCACATTTTCATTTTTGGGTAAACTATCCCTTTAAAAGAGATGTAGTTAATTCGATATGTTCTGATAACAGTAAGCAGCTGGAAATTGACATCACATAACATGTACATGAACATTTACCTTAAATATGCAATATGCAAACTAGTTATAGTAGACAAAAGAATTGTAAATATAGAAATATAAAATTTCAGAAGATTTTAGAAATATAGAAATAGAAATATAGAACAGCTTACTGCCTTGAGTGCTGTAGTTAAATTGCAGATTAACAAAACAGTGTCATTCTACTAACATTTTTAGAACATCTGCATTAAACTTTTTGCTGTAACCCTACACTTTGCTTTGAAGCAGCTTGTTGCAGAGACAATGAATCTTTGCAGAACAGGTACCACTGCAGCGCCCATGAAAACTTTCTGGACCATCTCAATTGTGTACCTTGGGATAGTCTATTTTAAGGTAGTACAAAAGACCAAGGAGTGTAGAAAAGGCATCTGACACATCTCCTAGATCACGTATGACGATGCTCCCTTCCAGCACAACTGCAATGTCGACTATCTCCTTTGCCAGTAGTGCTTGGCTGTTTCCGCCTTCCTCAGTCGAGAAGATGAGAAGACCAACATCAACTTCTTTTATAGCCTGTTGTTCGGAACCTGTAGTCTAAAACACATAATGAAGTATATAGTAATTAAATTATGACATGGGGGTGAGTAAATTATCAGCAAAAGTTTATTTAAAAGTCAACTAATCCTTTAATGTTATGAAGTGACAAGATTTTTTTCAATTGTATCAAAATATCTTAATTTGTGTTCTGAGGAGGAGCTAAGGTCATGCAGGTTTACAAACAGTAAACATTTTTATTTGAAATCAAGGTCCTTGGTGATTCATATCATTAAAAACAATGGCTACCATCATCACAGGTATTAGTTTTGTTTTATCTGTATGGGTGTTTCTTTCCCACTCTGAAGTGACCGTAGCTGGTATCACCAAGGACCACTGTTAAAAATACCTACTTTTGGATGACCTGTAGCTGAGTAAGTTAATAGCAAATTTTCCGAAACTGTTCACCCAAAAATTTAAATTCTGTCATTAATTACTTACCCTCATGACATCTGACACCTGTAAGACCTCCGTTCATCTTTAGAACACAAATGAAGATATTTTAGTTGAAATCGATGGCTCAGGAAGCCCTCCATTGGCACAATGTACATTACACACACAAGACCCATAAGTACATGACACTACAGTGGTTCTACAATAACTTTATGAAGCGGCGAGCTTGATCTGTTATGAATCCTTCAAAGCTTCATGATGTAGTGTTTTGAAAGTTATTGTAGACCCACTGTCGTGAGATGGACTTTGTAACAACGTCTTTGGCTTTTATGGGTCTTGAGATTGCAAATTACATTGTGTCAATGGAGGCCTCACTGAGCCTTCAGATTTCAACTAAAATATCTTTATTTTATAGGTCTTACTGGTGTGGAATGACATGAGGGTAAGTAATTAATAACAGAATGTTAATTTTCTGGTGAACTAACCCTTTGATAAATGTTTTTGTTTAATTTTTTTTCACTATAACTTAGTGTTTTTCACATGAAATGCGGACAAAAATCTGACATGCAGACAAAAATATATCTATTGCGGCCACCAACAACCCTGTGTAATAGTTATCTAGTTTACACTCAATTTAACAAGCATTTTCATAAAAATAAGAAAGTTAGAAGTTCGTTAATTCTTACCTCAGAAACTCTTGATCCAAAATGGCAGTTTCTGGCACGTGCTGTGGAGGGCTCGTAGGAGAGATCGGCGGGGTTTCCCGACGTATTTATGCAGGGGCTGCTCATGCAACTAAGAAATCTTTGTTGCCTGAACTACTCTGATTAAACGGAGTAGTTGGGTACTGGTAAACTTAATATCTTAAGTATACTCAACATTTTAGTTGAACTGACTTATGAAAATTAGTTGAGGTAGCAAAAGCCTCAAATCCTTTTTTACAGTGTACTCAGTAAACAGTGAAATGCAATCTCACAATTTTAAGCAAACCTGCAATAATTAAATATATTAAATTACACAATTATACTTTAAGTATTTAATCTCACTTTATTAATGTCTTTGCTGCTGACCTTCAATGATCCAATTCAGCCATACTAATATGCAAAAATGACACAAAACATCAGATTTGTGTTTAATTATTATTATTATTATTATTATTATTATTATTATTATTATTATTATTATTATTATTATTATTATTATTATTATGAAAATCATTTTTAACCGTTGAAAGTTTTTTTTTAAAAAATGCGCCCTCTATTGTACAAGCGTAAATTTACATTTGCCAAAAATTTAACTTTTTTTTGTTATAAAAAACAAACAAATAAGCCCAGCCCAAAGGTGAGTAACGTAAAAGTAAAGTAACACATTACTTTCCATAAAAATTAAATAAGTAACCCAATAAGTTTCTTTTTTTAGGGAGTAAAGCAATATTGTAATGCATTACTTTTCCTCAACACTGCATTTAAAACCTAAAAAATGTAAAATGCACACACAATAAAAAACATTTAAAAAATAGAAATCTATAAAAACTACAAAAACAATATTTTTTTATGTCAAATGACTAATTTAAAATACAAAATACACCACAAAAAGTCTCATATCTTTTTGGCTTTTTAAAATAAAATAAAAAAATAAAATAAAATGTCAAATTTAAATTAAAAAAAAAAAATCTATAATATATCGACAGATAACCGATATGCTATTGATATATTGTGCATTCCATACAAAAAAGGCTTTTTATATTGTGAAAAAAGTAAGCAGGATTTTATAAAGGCAATTCATCATTATTATATATATATATATATATATATATATATATATATATATATATATATATATATATATAAAATGTCCGTAGTATACCCAGCTTATAATTCCTAAACAAATTCTCAGAACTTTACAAAATTTGGTAATCACTTGCAACACATTAATATAAAGACTCAAAAAAGTTAAGAGAACAGGCGATAGGTGGCGCTATAACAGTTATAAAGACTATAAACTTTATATTTTCTATATAATGGGTAGAATTTAAAATTCAAACGTACACCACAAAAATCCTACAGTGTAAAAAAAATATTGTTGGTTTAACTTAAAAAAGCAGGTTACCTGGTTGCCTTAAAATTTTGAAGAAAATTGGTTTAATAAATAGAAACTCAAAATATTATAGTATCTGAACCATAAATAATTTTTTGGGTGATAAATCATGAAAATAGCACAATTTGGCATGTTTCACTGCATTATAACAAATAAAACACAATTACACAATATGTTTACAAAATCTTTTAATAATATTTGAATAAAGGGTGGGTCGATTCTGAAAACTACTGTCATGATTTACTAAAGACAGACACAGGGTGGACAGGGTTATTTTATGCGGCTGATCTTATTGCATATGCATTTGTAGTTTTCCTTTCAGATGCCAAATTTTTCAAGAAGTTGTCGCTGCAGCCTGAAGCACGATGACGTACTGGATCAGATCCAACACGTACTGGATGCGCATGCGCGGTGGTTTCATTCACATTTTGATGACGTCACGTGCGCACGCGCAGTTGAGAGCTTTGTGAACTGGATAAATACTCAAACCGCTCGCGCAGAAACAATTATTAATAACATGCTCAAGAAATCAAGACACACGTTTTGCATTTTCCCTTGAATGTGTAGGCCTACTGGTTGTACCTTGAGGATTAAAATTACAGACAATTAGGCTACTTGACTCATTTTTGCTTCCACTCAACAGCAAGTATGACCAGAATATGTTACAAGTTTTGCATGTATGTAGAGAGAAACTAGGATAATTTCAGCATCACAATGACTTATTCATCAATAATTACGTATTACTATTTATCAGTACTACTACTGATAGGTTAGAACATCATCTATATACAATATTGACCATACATGTCACTTAAGACCAGCGCATACGCATTATAACTAGACTCGCAATCGCATTATAACTATAGACACTCGCCAAAACGAACCACCATCCAGTACGTATTGGATCTGATCCAGCTACGTCATCGTGCTACAGGCTGCAGCGAGGAGTGTCTCAAATTTTTGGGAGGAGAATATTTAAATGAATCGTGCAAGTGATCTACTAAGGTTTGTGCTTGTCGAGTTACTGGTGTTTGCGGCATTATTTACCGGCCAAAAAAAGCATGTCTTAAACATGGAAATGGCTATGTCTGTGTTCTTTAATCTGCACGTCGAAAATCGATCATGTGCTGAATTTAACACTCCCATCTGCAGCTTTCAGACTGAAAAATCTGCTAAAGAATAATGAGCAAAAGTTTCCCTTCATGTCACACATAACGCAGTTAAAAGACATTAGGCAACCTTAAAATATTAATGCAATCAATGCCAAGTGCATTTTGAAAATAAATCCCACATTGAAGCCAAATGTTCTTTTCCACTGTTTACTGTTCATTTCATACAGCCCTTCAATATTTTGGCAGAACTAAGCTTCGCTCTGCTATCACACAGCAGAACAATCTCACCTTTTTCCTCAGACACGAGCACAGCCAGCGTCGCACAAAAAGTGTGCTGAGCGTGGGAGAGAGGGCTTTTGTGTTTCACACGCAAACCGTGGCAGCCATTAGCGGTGCGACGTGCATAAGCCGACACAAACGCATACCACACTGTGCATGCGGTGAAATGTTTGAAACGGGAACAAAAGCATCTGTGGAAAGAGATACACTCACATCTGTACAAAACACTGTATGTGTATGTTATACCAAACGACTACAGTCAAGATAATTAGCACAAAAAAAGTTATGTGCTAATATGTGTAAAAGTCAGTTGACAAGGTTTAGCTGCTTTGTCATTGTGCTCTGTTCCTAAATCCAGTGAAAAACACGCTCTTCAAAAGATAGGCAATAAGGTTTCATTCCTAAATTCTAGTTAATACGAAGATGACAAACAACATTTTTTGCAGCATTTATTAATGCAGATTAATGGTAATGTACTGTGTGTGTCAATGACAAATCCTTTTGTCAAAATCTTTTAAAAATCTATTTCAAAACATGTCAAGAGCTTATAAATGTACAGAGCCCCAGAAGTGGCATGGTTATGGAAAAATATGATAAATGTGATTAATTAAATGGAAATGTCTCTTTTTAATACCTTTCATTGGCTAAATATTTGTAAAGCAGACAGACATAAAGGGTGACCAATAGCCAGGGCCGGCCCTGACTAATTTGCTGCCCTAAGCAAGATGTTACTTGGTGCCCCAAGTGTCAAGGTTAAGTACTAACGTTACGTTATCAGTCTAAGTTGTGGAAACACTGGTACTGTTTTATTTTTGTAATGTAAGTTGTTGTTTTATATATTGGTTGTGTTTTAAAACTTGTACCCTGAATTCAGTCTATTCTACTCCTTTATTGTGTCCATATATATATATATATATATATATATATATATATATATATATATATATATATATATATATATATATATATATATATTTTTTTTTTTTTTTTTATGGCTGATGAAAGTTAAACTACACAAAAATAGCACCTACGCCACATTACAGCCTGAACAAAAATAGCAAGAGTAATTGCATCTAACATTCATACACAAACTATTCATTGAGAACTAGATAAAGTGTTTGTTTTCCAGTAGATGGCAGAAATCTTCAACTGAACTGCACATTCATGTTTTCACCATGAATTAAACTGAGAAATTTAGATATTTAATGTGCATTTTACAAAATATTTTGCTATTTTAAATAAGTCTGTATGTAAATTTCATTACTAATTTGAAAAATGCCATATATATCCCCTTAAAATTGCACAACTGTAAAAACATTATGCTATTCAAAAAGTGTCAACAAAAACTGACATTCATTTTTACAAAATCACAGTACCCAGAACAGCTGCTTGCATAAAGTTTAAGGTATATAATAACTGGAATTAATTAGCGAACATTTGTATTTTACCATGCAATTAGATAAACTGTTCATTCATCACTTTACCTCTGTCTTTATCCCCTTATTCCTTATCTTCCCTGCATCAGAGGGCTTCTGTCTTTTTGACACTGTGAATTCGGCCATCCATCATAAATAATCAGGCAACTTTCACTGTCTGGCGCGAGCGACCAAGCACCCTAAAAAACGAAAGCAATCCTGTCTACATTAGATGAGCGAGAGGCGACGCGACACAACACATTCCCTACTTTAAACTGATCGTGCGTTCTATATCTGACGCACTAAACCACTGGCTGGGCGGGTTTTTGTTTTGTTTTTGTAATATTTCGAATAAATATTAATAAAATAGTACCAGTAATAAAACCAGAAAAATCACACATTTTGGCGCCTCTATGGACTAGGGGCGCCCCTAGCATTTGCCTATTCCGCCTATGCCGCGGGCCGGCCCTGCCAATAGCACTGATTTATTGAAGAAGGGGGAAAAAACACCACCACAAAAAAAAGTGTGACTGCTAACCGTGTTTGTAGCTGCAAATTCCTCCATCAAAGCCTTCATAAAAGGCATAAATGATAAATCAATTAGTCAGTCTATAGGCAAAAGTCTTCTTGAAAACAAAAAGTTGCGTCATGAATGTCGTAGTGTGCTCCGGCCTGGTACACTAAGTGAAATGTGAGTGCAAGCCAGCGGGGGAGGGGGAAGGGAGGACAATCACGCTCGGGCACGGTACAAGGCAACAGTAGTGTGAGTTCACCCTAACACTCCTTGAATTTGATATACAATATAGATATTTTTCAATTGTAGTCATCTGAAATAATAAACTAAATTCAATAGTGATGTCGAAAATATCGGTACAGAAATATCTGAAACGATTACCATACTCATTTCCCACAGAATAGACAGACGACGCCAGCGCTTTCTCGCTCTCTCTTCTCTCCGACAGTGAGTTGACACACAAACCGCCTCCCCTCACTCACTGTTTTCTTTTTATTTGATGAGGATGAATGTTGGTAGCCTGGCGTGGCCATACTCAATTCTAGTCAGAATATGAGTCTGGTACCGCTCCATTGGGCATTTATTATGGGGCGTGTTTCAACCTAACCAGGAAAGACCTCAATTGGATAGACCTACAACCAATCAGAGCAACAGAGCGACGCGTAACGTTAGTTGTCAAATGTCAACAGAACTCAACTGCACAAGTCCGAGTTTTTCCTGCGGGTTGTTCTCCATGTCTGCGGGTTGAAGCGACCCCCAATTATGTGATACATAGACCCAGGAATGCAAATTGTAGCTGGCAACCTTGCCAAAATAACGTATTTTGCCAACCAAACGCAATTTTTTCCGGAGAACCACCCCGCACCCCGGAAAGCTTTTGTTTTGGGCTATAGTTTTGAGTAGCAATTGCGCAACATTGCAAAAAAACATGGCAACCCTGTCTGCACGCGCGCTGGATTAAGTAACATTAGAAGAAAAAGATGAGTGTAAACGATCTTTGTCCGTGTTGTAAAAAAAAAAGAATATAAGGATACACAGAGTACTTACCAACTCGATTATCATTTCTGAGAGAAATAGTGAAGGTGAATGCATATACGAACAAGTTCTCCGTTTAGGATAATAGCAAATTCAACCCAAGCGCCTTTGATGACGTGGATGATTACGTTACTGTTGACTTAAACAGTCAAAAAACAGTCCGCGAGTATTCACATAAACACAGTCAGTTATGTCTTAAGTGAACGTAAACAGTTGAGAAAGAAAACGCATGTGTACACCTTCAAAAAAGAGTACAAAATTTTACCTTTTAAGGTACAAGTGGCCGTCACTGGGGTGGCCACATTTTTGTACCTCTAAGTCAGGGGCAGGCAAGTTCGGTCCTAGAGAGTTGATGTCCTGCAGAGTTTAGCTCCAATCCTACTAAGCCACCACAGTATAAAACTCATGGCTCCCAGCATGCATTGCAGCATTAAGTATGTCACCATTGTTGAGATTCATACACTGATTCCTGATATCAGCATTTGATATCATCTCAATGATATCATTGGTGAATATTATTTAATAAATATGTTTAGTCAGGGATGAGTCAAACATTTTTCTTCATGATAATGTTTGTTTATGGCTTCTTATGATTTGAGCAGATTATGTGTTTTATTAACACTGTAACAAAAAACCACAAACTCACATAGAAAGCCAAGAGTTAAACTGTCCAACTAAAGGACACACTGATCATCATAATGGTGACCAAACATGTCTTTCAGGGTTGGAGCCGAACTCTGCAGCACAGCAACTCACAAGGACTGAACTTGCCTACCCCTGCTCTAAGTAGAGGAACATTTTACCCTAAGGAACAGTTGTGTACCTTTAAAGGAACAGTTATAAGGATTGTTCCCCAAGGAACAAAATTGTACCTCCACTGTACCTTTTTTTCTGAGAGTGTAACAGTATAATGGACCCATGCTGACAGCAGCCTAATATATATGCTGCAAATTATGATAATATAAAAATATATAGTTTTCCCTTGGTATTGATGTCAAAATTATGGGCAGTGAAAACGCTGAGTGGCTAACTTTGGAAAACCACTAGCCACAGTGGCTGGTGAACAAAAAAGTTCATGTCAAGCCCTGACCGGAAGTATCCGTTGTATAATAAAGTTTGCCCTTTTCTTCTCATATTACTTGTATGAATCAGTTGTAGAGTGCATCCGATCATTTATAAATTACATTTATGATGCCTCCTTAGAAAGCAAGACTATGTAGGGTTTGAATCCCTTCTTGTTGCATAAAAGGTCAATATGAAATATGGAAATACACAATGAAAGGTTAAAGTTTCCTCTTTAATAGGAATCAGAGCCTGGCAATGAATCTACAGCTCTTTTCAAACTACCAAAATCACTGGAGCAGTAATTACAGTAAAACTCAATTTAAAACTTTTGCAGGTAGGAAGTTGCAAAGTTTATCAGCATATAACTTGCAGCGTTGCCTGGGGGAGGCTGCCTCCTTCCTTTGAAGAGAAAGAGCAGTGGGTTTGTACCGTAGACAAAGACATATCTCTGCCAGCTCGCGTCTAAGATCAACCTTTCCGCAGTTAATTGCTGTAGAAAGACACGTTTGGACCGGAGGAGAGGGGCTTCCGTGCTATAAATGAATCTCTGCCACATCATACCGCATTAAGCAGAAGATGCTGACAGTATTAATTTGTACCAGGATTGAAAATGCCACGGCGATCAGTTCAAAGACGTGAAATAACGGTTCAAGGATCTTTGCGAGTTTAATTTCAGCAACAGTGCATAGAGATTTTACTTGAATCTTACATTTAATCTTGAATATTATATAGTAAAATGTTGGTGGCTAAAACATATTTATCACATTAGTATTAAAACATAACCATTCAAGATTTCAGCAACAAATGAATGGGAATGTGAATGAGCTCTCTACATAAGAGTAAAATGTTGTTTAACAATGTATTTTTAATTTGGGCAACAATTGTAAAAATGTAAAAGTAACTTTGAAGTGAAATAGTTTGTTTATTAATATTGATATAGAAACCTTAATTTCCATATAATTTGAGCTAAAACTGCTTGAGATTTCAAATAAAATAGTCTCATACTAAATATTAATATTTATATTTATATATTATTACGTCAAAGTGCTGTTCAAAGTGGATGCTTGACCTTTTAAATGAACTATAACCATTAACATATTAAATACTAAAAGGTTGGTCATATCAGAAGTCACTTGTAAGTGAAATAGTAACATGCTTTTTATCAATATTCATACAGCACACTTTATTTTACTATAAGGTAAATTTTGTACTTTTAATTTAAGATATTATAATATTATATTATACTATCTTTTGAATAGACTCGAAAATGATGTTGGCATTAGTGGAACTGCATTGGCATGGTTCAAATCGTACTTATCTAAACAAACAGGTGTCATATTGATCACAAGTACAGTATGGAGTACCTCAAGGCTCAGTACTAGGACCGTTGCTTTTCACCCTGTACATGCTACCCTTGGGAGATATTATTAGGAAGCATGGCGTTAGCTTTCATTGTTACGCTGATGATACTGGCATACACATAACACATCAATTTCTATAATTCAAATCATGTAAAATGATTGTTAGGCTGCATAAATTAACACTTCCCATAACACCTGGTGTACTCATTACATCATAAGAAGAATAGCATCTGCGCTATATTAGTCTCTCTTTTAACCATGGTCAGCCGGATCAGGGCCGTATCCAGATCAGATGAAGGTGCACAACACAGCCCTGAAGTGTCAGCAGAGACCATGTCAACTAGGCTATCCCCTGCTAAGGCCTCATCGACACAACAATTTTTTTTTTTCACAACAAAGGTTTTTCCTCTGTAGAGATGAAAACGTTATCAAAATGATTGCCATTCACACGGATCCATGGGAACGACTAAAATGCTTTATTGAATGCCAGAGACAAGTGATTGGTGATGTCACTTTGTAAATAAAGACTACCTGCCCCCGCACAAACGCATTCAAGCACGCATGCCTATAGACTAAACACGTAATACGCATGTGCATGCCGTCACCATTTTCACAGATTGTTCTTTGAAACCTATTTCAAAGTTTGCATTCTGAGGTCACCAAACGGCTCCTGAGTTAATAACAAATAATTTTTACAATGGAAATTAATCAATCAAAAGCTTAGGCTATTTAAGCTGGGCAATGACTTTCTTCTAGAGCTGCTGTACAGACAAAATAATATTTGTTGCATTAATTTCCTATAATCACTGTAAATCTGCTTTTAAACAATCTGTATTGTTAATACACACTATATAAATGAAGATGACTTGACTTGACTTGACTATTATACTATTATATTATACTATGATATTAACCAATATAAATATAAACTAATATCACATAATCTGTAAAGATTAAAATATATTTTTTTAATTAACTTACCTTTAAGGAGGTAAAAAATACTAGAAATTAACTGTCACTACACTGAAAAAAAATGCTTTTCTTAGTATTTTTGTCTTGATTCCAGTCCAAATATCTAAAAACTCTTAAATCAAAATGCATTCACTAAAGTAGTAAAATTCCTTTAAAAAAGTGAATAACACAACTTATCTCTTCATCACGGCACCTGTTAGTGGGTGGGATATATTAGGCAGCAAGTGAACATTTTGTCCTCAAAGCTGATGTGTTAGGAGCAGGAAAAATGGACAAGCGTAAGGATTTGAGCGAGTTTGACAAGGGCCAAATTGTGATGGCTAGACGACTGGGTCAGAGCATCTCCAAAACTGCAGCTCTTGTGGGGTGTTCCTGGTCTGCAGTGGTCAGTGTCTATCAAAAGTGGTCCAAGGAAGGAACAGTGGTGAACCGGCGACTGGGTCATGGGCGGCCAAGGCTCATTGATGCACGTGGGGAGCGAAGGCTGGCCCGTGTGGTCTGATCAAACAGACGAGCTACTGTAGCTCAAATTGCTCAAGAAGTTAATGCTGTTTGGACAGGAAACAAGACAAAAATACTAAGTAAGAAAAGCTTTTTTTTTGCAGTCTATACGTAAATAGGAATGTGTTGTTCGAAAGTAATATGTCTCTCATTTTAGCAACAACTTATTGAAATTTCAAATAAAACAGTCTCCACATACAAAATTGTGAAAAGTTAATCAATCCATTTTATATAGCACATTATTTTGAACAACCATTCAAAGTGAATATTCTGTACTTGTAATCTCAATGACGCCTGATCAAATAAAAAAAAATAAAAAAACTGTCTAACCTTGCATTCTGCATAGCAAAATGTGCATTAGTATACGTTTAATATTTATAGCCCATTACAGTACAATAGAGTAAACGACTCATCACAGAGAATAATTCACTGGTTTTCATTCTGCTATACTGTACATGCATCCTCTGATGAACAAGTATTACTAAATCATAAGCCAATCTACTTCCAGATGCCAAACACTGGGATTGAGATTCAGAACTGCCTTACGGATCAGAGAACCAAATTCGGCATTCTCCTTTGAGAGCCGTGCACGGCTTTCTTTACATTAGGGAAAAATAAGAGGACACAATTCGTTCCCATTACACGTCCCGGAGGACACGAGTGGGTGCAGAGACAATTTTCACCCAGGACAGGGTGTTTGCATAGCATTAGAACGACAGAATGCTTTCATGTGGTTAATACACAGCGATCTGCTCTTGACTGGTGGTGTTAATGTCTTTTTTGAAGGCTTTGAGAGTTTGAATATGTAACTAGTGCATTTAGTATAATCCACGGTTACAATTCAAAAAGATGCCATGGACGCATTTTAAATATCCTACGTTTATACAAACCCAGCGGTTTAAATAGATGCAATAAATATTGATATTTTAAAGGCGCGTTCCCTCTCGCCTACTGCTCGCACATTTGCATTCAAATTAGATTACCTAACTTGAAGGAAAAAAATGGGAAAAGAGCTGTAGATAGTGATTTGAAAGAAGCTCTGCTGCTGAACCTATTGCTAGAGCATTTATACAGTATGACAGTACAGAAACAGAAACAACAAGAAACATGTGTGAGAAAGGAAATCAGTTTCTACAAGGTCAGGCGCAGTTGCCTTGAGCTGAATTGAAAATATTTCTCTATATGCTGAAAAGACGGACCAAAGTTGTGAGAGGTATTTTGTGTTATAATTGCGTTGGTATGATAAGCTAAAAATTCTGTTCTCTGTGAAAATACATGGATCTTTTATGCCACAATCAAAAATGTAATTTCAACAAGGCAAGGACATGTCACCCAGTAATAAAGTCATTTCTTATTTCATAGGAACTAAAGAGAGGAGCAGTGAACGGTGATGTTCATGCTTAATAAAAAATAAAATAAAATACTGACATATTTAATACATGTGTACAAAAATGTATTATTTTGTAAGTAGAACCAATTTTCTAAACAAAGCAGAAACCATTTTATACTTGCCATTATTTCTAAATAAGTTGTTGGTAACTTTTTGGTATGGGTTTAATGTTGCTGATTCGTTTTGAGTGGTAGGCAAGGACAAACATTGATTTATCGAGAAAAATTGAAGAAGCAGGACATTGTACTTAAACACAGAAAAATAACTTAATACATTTTAAAATAATTCTTTATATTTTCTTTTTTTAGAGTATCTTAAGAATCACTCATAGAGTTAACAGAAAAACAAAAAGGATCTATTTATGTTTTATGTTCTGGCCTTATTGTGCACAATTCATTATTATAAAAAACGTTTTTTTAATAATCTTCATTATCCGGCAATAAATCTGGCACCTTTGCTGAGCTCGTAACTTGATGCAACCTGTGCACCATTTGTCCTTGAGGTCCAGGTGTTGCATAGCACAGCCAGGACTTCACTAAAATGATGACCACTAGCATCTGTGGCTCCAACCTTCCTCTCAGCAAAACCTAACATTTATTACACAATTAAGGCCTTATGTGCGGAATAAGTGGATGGAACTGCGGAATCCAGTCATAAAAATGGAATTTACACTTATAATGCGGAATGTCATTTGATAAATAATTTAAAAGTAGGGCTGTACACTTAAATGAAAGCGATATGGACTTTTTAAAGCGCAAAAATACTGCTACTGAAATATGAAGTCCAAGTTATGTCTGTGTGAATGAATGGCACAGTTTCATCTAGTACACTTCTACTACTATGCGTGACACTCAAATTTTCAGCGTCTGTTGTCTCTCTATATGAGGACATGAATAAATGAACTATCTCCAGAGCTGCTCTGAGAAACACTTTTTGAGCAATTCACCATCATATTATATACAAACTGAAAGGTATCGCCACAACCTGCAAAAATAAAAGTTCAGTTTAGCTTAACAGAAATATTACTGTTGTACAGTAGACTGTACTTTTCAAAATAATAACAATAATAATAATACATTATAATAAAGCACATTTTAAACAATATCACACAATATCATAACTGTATATGTTTTGTCCATGTTAAAACACTTTGCACAGCACTTTGTTTGCCAAAAGAATTAAAGGAATTGTTCAATTTTATTTTTTTATTACATTTTTAAAGATTCATTCAATTGTTAAAGTTGTATGCAATTATTTGAATACCACTGTTTAAATATTTTGGTATTAATGGCATAGTATGTCAATTTCACCAGCAGAGATCACTTATTCAAAACAATAACAAAGGCGTAGCTTGATGACGCCGTGTATGAGCGTGGAATCATGGGAGTTGTCGTCTCACCTCCACAGCCGATGGAAAGCAATCCGATGGGACTGCAAAAATCAAGTTCATGGATGAGCTTATGTATTAAAGTTACCACACACATTCTTACGTAGAGAAAATACATCGCGGAGCAAAGAGGACACTGACAACACGCCGACAGACAGGACAGAGCAGGTTACTTTTGATATCAAACAAAGTCTCAACTTTCACATTTGGTAATTTTTAAAGAAATCTAAACAATAAATACCATTTTGTGACTCTTTAATGTGTTGTGATCACTGTAGCGCCTCAGTTAAAGCTGCTCGTGAACCAATCATCTCTTCCTTCTAGTTCATAGATAAGCATCAAATAAACATGAATGAACATTAAAATAAATGTTTCAACCGCAGAAAGACGTCAGTACACACCAACGTTACTCTACTAACTCTCCTGACTACTTTGTTGGACAAAACAGTAGATACGGTATTGTGATTGGTCAGATCACCTGTCAATCAAACTCACGGCGAAGGGTGAATTGGCATGCAATTCATTTTAAAATATACTGTATGTCTGTATGATATACTGTATGATATACTTTTTGAGTACAAATATGTTACCCGCGGGAAATCAAGAAAACAAGAGATTCAAACAATAAGACTAACTGTGTTGCGCTATATAAAAATCATTTGTTTCTGCAGATGAATGTATCCAAAGCTGCTCATCTGTCTAATAAAATGTATAATATATTAAAGCGTATTTGGTGTTCCCATGGTTCCTACGGCAGTAAAAGCGGAAATCGAGGGTAGCTGATGACGTCAGTGACAGCTGACGCAATGATACGGGCTGTTACACTGGTTAAAATTGCTGATTTCTTTGGATTTAAACATTGTTGGAATTTTTTTATAATGTAAAGTACAAAAGTCAACAAAATATATAACATTGTCCTAGTGGTTTTTGGAAATTTAATCCAAAAATCTTAAATATTGTGCAATAAAATCATAAAATCTATCTAGAAAAATGTAAATTACGATCCAGGACGAGTCCCCTCCAGCTCATAAGCCTCCATTAATGTTAAATCCCTTCTCTGGCCTCGGAGGTCTAGAAGGGAAACGTTAGACAACCCTTTGGCAGAACACACTATTAAAACACTGGGAGAGGGAATAAGGCAGGAGGAAGCAGCAGAGCAAGTGGAGAGGGAGAAAGAAAAAAAAAGAAACAAAGAAAATTAAAGTGCCCCAGAGGGATCACGCGATTTCTTCACTCTCTGCCGTGACATAACATATACTATTTTTGAAACATAAACCCCTTATAGATGCTTCTAACACTAAAACTTAAACACTCTGGTGTACTGCGCAGGCGGTATCAGTGGGTTTCGGGTACCTTAAGTGCCGCTCCTCCGTTGTCTTTAGCGGTTGAGCTCATAAAGTGTTTTTGAAGTGTAATTGTCTTTGTGTGACAGGTTGTAATCCTCAGATGGCGCTCTGCTTTTGGGGCAAAGGAAATAGTCCGTGAAGCACATTGCGTTTTCCCTCATCTGCACAGCACTGCGGCTGTCAGCCATTAATGAAACCACACAAAGACTTGTCACCTTGATTAAAACTGTCATCTAAGAACAATGATGCATACTGGAGCCTTATATGCCGCTGGAGGGGGTTTGTGTAGTTGAATGGAGGCACATTTCATACAGGCAAGGAACATTAGCTCTAGATGTCAGTCACCTGAGGCTGCATTTTATGTGTTGCTTGACAGAAATGCTTTTCTTGTTTGTCGGCTCTCAACCTGACGATAAAACTTCTTTCACGTCTTTCACGTGCTCTAATTACACATTCAGGTAAAACATAAACATGAAGGATTGATCGTTAACATGGGCTGAAAACATGAACCGATGTTTCCTTCAGAGGCCTGTTCAATTCTATATTGAACAATCAATCATTATATATTGCTACATGTAATTATACAGAGTTCAGAGCAATTTTTTTTTGTCCTGGGTAGATGTTGTTATTGTTAACTAAAACTATTTTAAAACTATATATATATATATATATACACACACCGATCAGAACATTATGATCACCTTCCTTTAAAAGCAGATCCTTTCAGTCCTGTAAGTTGCGAGGTGGGGCATCCATGGATCAGACTTGTTTGTTCAGCACATCCCACAGATGCTCGATTGGATTGAGATCTGGGGAATTTAGAGGTCAAGTCAACACCTCAAACTCATTGCTGTGCTCCTCAAACCATTCCTGAACCATTTTTGCTTTGTTGAAGGTGCATTATCCTCCTGGCCACAGCCACCAGGGAATACAGTTTTCATGAATGGATGTACATGGTCAGCAACAATGCTTAGGTAGGTGGTGTCAAAGTAACATCCACATGGATGGCAGGCCCCAAGGTTTCCCAGCAGAACATTGCCCAAAGCATCACACTGCCTCCCCCGGCTTGTTTTCTTCCCATATGCATCCTGGTGCCATGCGTTCCCCAGGTAAGCGCCACACACACACCGGCCATCCATGTGATGTCAAAGAAAACTTGATTCATCAGACCAGTGCACCTTCTTCCATTGCTCCGTGGTCCGGTACTAATGATCACGTGCCCACTGTTGGTGCTTTCGGTGGTGGACAGGGGTCAGCATGGGCACCCTGACTGGTCTGCAGCCCCATACGCAACAAACTGTGATGCACTGTGTATTTTGACACCTTTCTATCAGAACCAGCATTAACTTCTTGAGTAATTTGAGCTACAGTAGCTCGTCTGTTTGATCGGACCACACGGGCCAGCCTTCGCTCCCCACGTGCATCAATGAGCCTTGGCCGCCCATGACCCTGTCGCCGGTTCACCACTGTTCCTTCCATGTACCACTTTTGATAGACACTGACCACTGCAGACCAGGAACACCCCACAAGAGCTGCAGTTTTGGAGATGCTCCATTTTTCCTGCTTCTAACACATCAGCTTTGAGGACAAAATGTTTACTTGCTGCCTAATATATCCCACCCACTAACAGGTGCTGTCATGAAGAGATAATCAGTGTTATTCACTTCACCTGTCATAATGTTATGCCTGATCGGTGTTTATATATATATATTTACAAATATAATGCATTGATAATTCATAAAATAGGGAGTTGCACCACATAGCATATTCCAAACTTAAGTAACCTTATTTCCCTAAAAATACAATAATATGTTTTAATTCAGAAATTAAAAACATGCTCATTAGATTAATTTTCCAACAAATCAACTTTTTTTATTTAAATGCTGTTTGATGTTTGATTATGCTTATATCGCTAGTTTCTGCTTCGCCTGCATTTTGATCTGGAAATTCTATACTATTTCAGAAAATGCATGATTGCGCCCCTACCATGCAAAAAGTGAAAACATGGATTGCCGGAAAATTCCATCAATGCTGGGGAAAGAGTTAAAAGATAGGGCAGAAAACATAGTGTGTCATGTCACTGACCCCACATTTGGGTTAATAATGGATATTTGCATCCATATAGTATCCCAACCATGTGACCTGCACAGCTGTACTTAGTGCAGAACAACTTTTGCAATTCAATATACAGACTTAAAATAAGGTCATCCATTGTGCGACAACCCTTTGCCAGAATCAATTAGTTGTGAAAACATCTGAGGCTGCACAATTGAAGAAACAACAAATATTGATTAAGTAGCATGCTGCTATTAAACTGATATCTAGCATGTCATTATGCTTTGCTGTTCTCAGTGTTTGTTTTATTGTGTCTCATTCTTCAATCTGGCTTCAGTTCAACTAAAAATTGGAAGCAAAGACCATTTACCATGAGGAAACGATTCTCCACCTATCATAGTGAACAAACCGTGACTACTAAAACAGCTTAATAAGACCTATCATCAGTCAAACCTGCAATTATACACAGTGATATATTACATACAAAGAGCCGCTATTAAATATAGATTAAGCATTGAGAAACTATTAATGAGAAATTATTTGATATTGGTATTGATTTTGATATCATTTCAAGGACAAAAATATCAATCTTATACGTATTTTACCTTTAAAATGATATTTTGTTTAATTTTTGATAAAAGTAAATTTGACTTTTTAACACATTTTACACTTAAAGGGCTAGTTCACCCCAAAATGAAATGTCATCACTTACTCCCCCCCCCATGTTGCTCCAAACCTATGAGTTTCTTTTTTCTGCTGAACACAAAACAAGATAGTTTAAAGAATGTTGGCAACCACACAGTTGACGGTTTCCATGGTAGGAAAAAATACTATGGAAGTCAATGGCTGTCTGTTACCAGCGTTCTTCAAAATATCTCATTTTTTGTAAGCAATAAAATACATTTCTTTTGTGATGAATTAGAACAACAAGCCAGACCTCATCACCCAATTGTCAGACCTCACTGATGTTTTTGTGTCTGAATGGAGGAAATACTCACAGTTGTGTTCCAACATATAGTGGAAAACCTTGCCAGAACAAGTGTAATAGCAGCAAACAGACCAATTCCCCAGTCCTGCATCTCAATTAGCAGAGTTTGGAGCAAGCAATGCCAAAATCATAGGTTTTGGATACTGATAAAATGTGATAAAAGCATCTGCCAAATGTACAAATGTATTCTCAAGGTTCTGAAACGAAATGTCCAACAAGATCATAAGGATATATACACATATTTTTTCCCCATGTATTTTTAAAGTTCAGTTTAAATAAAAACAAACGAAACAATACATATCAGTGTTTCTAAAACTTTTTCTGCCATTCCCTACTTTGGAGGTTCCGAGCCCCACCTCCCCCCAACAATATGGTAATTATCTAGGCTTTAAGTTTACCTGTTAACATTCATTTGATTAACAACACATTTCTAACCCTTTCATCTGTATGTTTAAAATACTCTAGCTTAGGGGTTTTCAAACTTCTAGAAGGTTCTAAGGGGTTCCCCCAGAAAAACAAAGCAAAACTGGATCAAGTCTATACCGAACATTCTAGCTGTTTCTAAATGTTTCTCTCCTTTCTTGCCGTATATATACACTCTAAAAAATGCTGGGTTGTTTTAACCCAATGTTGGGTCAAACATGGACTAACCCAGCAGCTGGGTTAAAACAACCCAATCGCTGGGTTAAAACAACCCAATTGCTGGGTTAGTCCATATTTGACCCAGCATTGGATTGTTTTTTACCCAGCATTTTTTAGATTGTACTTTGCAGAATTGTATTTGTTGTTTGCTTTGTTTCTCTTTAGCACGTTTTTCTCACTATAGTCCACTTTATCTCCTCACTAGGGTTGTCAGGCAGTAATCTTAACACAGTACGTGATATACATACATTTATTACATACATTTATTGTGAAAGTTTCTAATACAGATCATTTTTAATTGAAAATGTTCTTCTTCAGATTTATACATCCAACATTTTACACTGGTAAACAATATGTTGTATTTATTTATTTTTTTCATACATAAAACAGATTTTAGTGGGGATTTAAAATCCAGAACTAGTGTGGATTTAGGAAGGGGGTCCCTAATAAGGATTCATCATATTTGGCGGTCCATAGCATCATAAAGTTTGAAAACCCCTGCTCTATCTAAATCCCTAGACGAGTGAGATTTTTTTAAGGCGACCGTTATTTTAGAACGTTTCCCTTATTGTTTTAATGGTGACACGTGACTCACAGCAACCAAAATTGCGCTGTATGACAGATGTATGTCTTTTATTAGGTTTTTCCTTTTTTATTCAAAATATTGACAAACTTGCTTACCATGTCATCAACTATCTAATCTGATTCTCAAATACTTGTAAGTGAGTGTGTTTTGCCATTTAAAAACCTTTATAAATGAACGTGAGATGGGCGCCGCCATGTTTGTTTGCACCGCAGTTCAGTCAGAGTCCTGTCAGTCGGATTTACAGCACGTAAATACATCAGTTTCTCCCGAAGTACATGCAAGTAAGTGACCGGTGACCTGGGAGAAGAATAGAGTAAACTTTATAGTTACTTACACTGTGTATCTGAATAAAATATGTTGGCAAATGATATCTGAATGGATTGTTATTGCTGCTTCCATAGACACCAGTGTGTATTTTACAAACTCTAAATACATTGTTTTACTAGTACTTATGTGTATTTAAATGTTTAAAACCTAAAATAAACATTATGTGGTTGAAAACACTGCATGATATTATATGTCAAGCCAGCCAAAGCCAATAGTAGTTTGCAGTTTCAGAACAACATCTTTTCAAGTCTTTCTGCTTAAATGCCATGATATGGGCTTAAGAGTCACAAGTTTTTGTGTTTTAAGATTATTATTTGTTTTGTTAATATATATATATATATATATATATATATATATATATATATATATATATATATATAATACATTTAAAACATAAAACATATTATTTTAGAAATATTAAATGTATCTTTCATTGACATTAAGCATAATCAATAGGCTATGTTTTAACATTTTAATCATTGTGTGATATGCTTATTATATGAACAGAAAAGTGACTTTTTAAGCCCTGCCCCTAAGTTCCGGTTCTGTGGCTGTGGTTCTGGAACTGCTGTTCTGAAACTGCAGTTCAGCGGGCCTGCAGCTGGATATATCTCGCCAAAGTGCGAAAACACAGTTTGAATATGGCATTTATATCACGTCACTGAACATTCTAAATCCCATATGTGGTAACGTACTCTCAGGGCCACAGAAATAAAAATCCCACATGTGGGACCGCTCAAAAGGTTAATAGAGATGGGCACAAAAATGACCAAATTTCTGAGAAAATTAGAAATATATATATAAACAAATAGTATATATAAAAAAGTAAATAATAAATAATAAAGAAATAACATTATAATTCACACATGGTGTTATTCATTATACAAGGCGTTTTTATACTGTACAAACATATTCTGTCCCATTACCCTAAATCTACAAATCACAGAAAATGTTCTGCTATTTTCAATTTTCAAAAAAGATAATTATGTATGATTTATAAGCTTGTTTCCTTTCGGGAATCAAAAAATGTCCCGCCAGGAATAGCAATACCAGTAAATTTTGACCTTGTAGGGCCATTTTTACATAAGAAACAACATTCTGTATGATTTACAGTATTGACTGGTTTTCCTCATGGGGACCTGGGGAAAACCACTCCCATGAGGACACACACACACACACACACACACACACACACACACACACACACACACACACACACACACACACACACACACACACACACATGTTTGTTTTTGTGAAATGTGGGGACATTCCATAGGCGTAATGGTTTTTATACCGTACAAACCGTATTTTCTATCCCCCTACACTGCCCCTGCCCCTAAACCTACCCATCACAGGAGACTGTGCAGTTTACTTTCTGTGAAAAAAAACTCATCCTGTGTGATTTATAAGCATTTTGAAAAGTGAGGACATGGGGAACGTCCTCATATTTCACCCTCTTTTTGTAATACCTATGTCATACCCATGTCATTATACACATTTGTGTCCTGATATTTCACAAAAACATGCCCACACACACACACACACACACACACACACACACACACACACACACACACACACACACACACACACACAAAGAAAACAGCCTATAAATCAAATTGATCTCTAGCCAAGGAAAATTGACATCTTTACTCTTTATTCAAATACTATTACAAATGTGTTAAAGACTTTGTAAGCATATTGCATAGCAGAGTCAATTGTTTCATTTGTAATAATGCTGTGAAACATGCCAAATTGTGAGTAATTTTAGACATCATTTTTGTACATGTGTGTGTGTATATATTCCTTGTTTATTGATGGTTTAATATATCCCCATATATCTCCGTAGATTTCCTAGTCCAAACAAAGAGAAACACAATTTAACAAACCATGAAAAATGTACACTGTAACATCGTAAATGTTACATGCCATTTCCACAAATATGTATTGCTACGAAAGTATGCCTGGACCTCCAGTTAGTCATTTCAGTTTGTCTAATTTTTAGCATATATAAGGCTTGAGCAGAATGGAAGTGTGTCAGGCACATATTCGTATTAGACCGACTCACTCAATTCACCATTTAACCTTGTACACCGATCCAGCTAATGGAAAACTATTTGTGCCTATATACAGGAACATCTCCAGTCAGGTTGGGCATGTATTGAATTCCTTTATAACTTCTCAAGCCACTAAATATTTCATAGGACATCTGGAAATGCTTATTTGGAGTAGGTCATTATGAAAGAACAGGTTTATTTGCATGTTCTGATCAGAGCGATCGCTTGATAGGTGCTGTTGTCACGGTCAGGTTGGCGGCGTTGTACTTTTCCATGTGCAACAGGGCCCGGGGGGAAGTGTAGCCTTTTACCCCTTATGAAAATGCTAATGATGAATCTCATCATTGACTCAATCTCATTTTGGATGCTTGAGAGATGATAGGAATGCAGTATTCATGGAAGGTCTCAGCAAAGGGCTTTATTACAGTGAGACAAGCTGAGGATAGTGCAAAATTTCATGAAATGTGTTTTGTGGCAGAGAGAGATGAAGCTGTTTGTTTCCAGAGCAGAGTGATAATATATATCTATTGTTGGATATTGTGGAAACGGTTTTAAATATTACATGGATACATCCAGCACAATCTCATATGCTTGTGTACACAGTCAAACTGACACAAACCCACCAACAGAAGGAGAGAGAGCAAGACAGACTGTCATATCTCCACCGCAGGACGTGAATTACTATTCATACCCTTTAAAAAGTAATATTGAAACTTTTCCTCTAAATAAATAATGTCAGCCACAAAAGAAAATACAAGTTTCGGAAATTCTAAATTACTTTTTGATAGAAAAAGAGCATAAGAATTGATATCTGCCCTTCACTGGAAATTAATAAAAGTGATATGCATTCTTTGAAATGTGCTGCTATTGAGATATCAGGTCAGAAAGGATAAGAATTTTAAGTTATTAAGCAGATCTGAGTGCTCTTAATGATTCCACTTCCTCTGGAAAGATTCTTCCAGTAAATATTTTAAATCCATTGACAAATGGTGAGATGATTCTTCAAGTACTTCTGAGGAAGAAATATTTTAAATCCATTAACAAATGATGAGATCATTTAGATATAATAATTATTATTATTATTATTTTACCCACTGAACACAAAATAAGATATGTTGGTTACCAATGACTACCACTGAAGAAAAGAAAAAACACTGAGGCATTCCTCAAAATATCTTTTATGTTCCACAGAAAATTCAAACATGTTTGAACACGAACCCCTAAATGAGTAAATGATGGCAGAATTTAAATTTTCTGAGTTGACTATCACGTTAAGTACCACACACAATGCAGCACAGTAATGCCGAGTTAATTATACACCACCCGTCTAAAGTTTTGGGTCGATGAGTTTTTAAAAGAAGTCTATTATGCTCACCAAGGCTGCATTTATTTGATCAAAAATACAGTAAAAACAGAAATATTGTGAATTATTTATACAATTTAAAATAAATGTTTTGTCATTTTCCCCTTTGATGAGACTTTTATTTTGAAGTGTTTCCTTTATGGTTATATCTAAGTTCTAGTTTCCTGTGTTTATTTACAAACGAAGAAGAGAAAAGGCAAGTTCAGATGTAACAGCTTTGTCTAACAAAGGCAAAAACTGACAACTGAAGCGCCACTGGATTTATACAAGGTAAATGAGGAACTAAACAAGACACAGGTGGACTAAATCAGTAACCATGGAAACAAATATACTCAGAAACCAAGGAAACTGGAAATTAACACATGTAACTAAAGGTGTTTACACTTTACACAACAGCACTTTTAACTGAAAACTGAAAACTTTTTATGCATTTTGGCCATTCATTTTCACAACAACAGCGTTTTTGAGCAATCTTATGAAAACGGGTTTCAAAGTGCAGAGTTTTAAAAACGAGGCCTTTGCCAAACAACAAAAACGTGAATTGGTAAAAACGGTGACTTCATGCACATGCGTGTTACATGTTCGCGCATGCTTATATGTGTTCGCAGGGTGTTTCTTGACTAAGTGGCGTCGTAAGCTACTACAGCATTTTCGCAGATCTGTGTGAACGGGGATCGTTTTTACAATATTGTCTTCTGTTTTGAGTACATCGTTTTCGTGCAAACATACCCTAAAACTTCTCAAGAGTCTCATAACCAAAAGGGAACAGGTGACCCGTGTTTTATGTATACATTTTAAAATGTAATTGTGACGAGCAGGGCGAGCGAGAGCCGTGAGAGAGCGGCACGAGGCCGGTGAGTGATTTGACTATGAACGCCAGCTGCGCGTCACACCGGACTCGGATCTCTCACGGAGGAGTGACAGAGCAAAAAAGGAGGCGCGACGACAGTGAAGGACAAGAGAAAATCCAGTCCTTGACTGTCATCGCACCTCCTTTTATGCAGCTGGCGTTCATAATCAAATCACTCACCAGCCTTACGTCACTCTCTCACGGCTCTCGCTCGCCCTGCTAGTCACAATAATTTATTCCTGTGATAAAAAAAGGTGAATTTTCAACATCATTACTCCAGTCTTCAGTGTCACATGATCCTCCAGAAATCATTCTGATATGCTGATTTGCTGCTCAAGAAACATTTCTCATTATTATCAAATTTGAAAACTGTGCTGCTTAAAATGTTTGTGGAAACCGTTGTGGAACCCACACTTTTGAACGGTAGTATACGTTACCTAGATATTACATTACTTCAAGATCTCATATGCTAAATTTGGGTCGCTATGCCAATGATTTTCTTCACTCTGTCACCAAGATCCCTTAATCAAAGACATCTCAACTCTTTCTCAGGAAACCACCTGCTGTGAGTCATGAGTACTGCGCACATTTGACACCACTGGATTCATTTTAGTTCACTTGCCTGTCAGTCACTTCTTTTGCTTAATATCTCCTCTTTTCTTATGCCCAGAGCTGGGCATAAAAACAAACAAAGCGGGATGAAAACATGGAAATCCGCTACTGCATGAACACAAATAAGTTGACGCCTGTATTAAGCTCTGATCTTGAATCTGTGCAGATTATTTTACTTTAAATGTCTTGCTGTTACCCTCAATACTTGAAGGACTACAGACTGCCAAATGTCATCAAAGCCCCTCTGAGTTCAGCAGGACACCATTCGGAAAGATCCAGGGCTGAACGTGAGGATGAGAGGTGTCAGAAAAACCTCAAACGTTCTTAAGTGAAGCTTAACAGCTCTGAGAGTTGGTTTGACGTATCCAGCTCCAGCAAAAATGAACAAAGATTTCACGTCTGAGGGAAATCATAATGATGCTGTTATACAGAATTTAAACACAAGAAAGTAAATACTTAATAACAGGGAACATAAATGAATCACTAAGCTTTCTCACTTCAAAAAGCCCTTTGAATTCACTGCCTTTAATGGAACAACAGATGCGATTTTAAGCCTGCCTTATTAAAGGCACACAAGTCAAACTGTGAAAATTAGATGCTCATTTCCAAGTTCATCTTTAAGAGAACATTGACAACCTTTCATGACTCTGGTAATGGAGATAATAAAGCCCAGTCAAACAATCCTTGTAAACTTAAAAGCTGCTGACAGAAGCAAAGAAAACAGGCTAATGCTAATTCATCTTCATGTCACTAGCCAGCTAGCTAGACGGAGCAAACAGAATGTTAACAAACAAAAAAACTGATAAAATTACAAGTTTCATACTAGCCAACATATTCTGATCACTTAGTTTTGGAATCTTTTTGAATGAAACCAAAGTGAAACCTGGTTTCCTGGTCTCATTGTTAATACATATTAATATGTAACTTTCAAAGACATAAAACATAGCCTACTTTTTTGTATGTTTGGATAGATGCTAAAACGTACAATATGGACATATTGGCAACATTTAAACAAAGCATTATTACATTTTACAACTTCAAAATCTTTCATATGATAAAGATATATAATTTCCCTTTTACCATTTTACAGATAAGTGTAAGATCCCTTAACCCTACTCCCATAACCCCTACACATACCCATTTTATACAGAATAAAAAAAAATAAAAAAAACATAATGGACAATAATGTGTAGGAAAATGACCATCTTAATAACAATATAGCATTAAAAAGATATATTTTGAGCCGCTAATCATACTTCTATAATCATAGTTATAAAGAAAAACATAACAGACAAAAGTGTAATCACAATAATTTATTTATTGCAAAAATGTCAAAAGTCCAAAAGTCGTTCAATTGACAAAGTGTTGCAGTCTCAGTCCTCGCTTGCGGTATATAATAGTTTTGTATGAGGTACAGAGCAGAATTTAAGTTATTAATCCATGAAAATGTTAATCGGGTTACCTCCAGGTGTGCATTTTCCAATTTCAAATATACATCGACTGAAACACATTTCGGAATCTGTGACAAAGCAGGCGAGAGCCAATTAGCGTTTGATATCACTGCCGTAAAACATGTTGTAATGCTTCTTGAGGGTCCAAATTTTAAATTTAATTTCGTCATAACGAATGTGGGATTTGCCCATTGGCCCATCATGGCTTCCTAAAAATCCCCATATACTGATTAGCTTCCTCACTCGGTCTCCTCTACACCAATCAGATGGTGTGTGGTAGCCGTCGCATCATCCAGGTGGATGCTGCACATTGGTGGTGGTTGAGGAGATTACCCCTTCTATATGTAAAGCGTTTTGAGTACCCATATAAGCGCTATATAAATGTAGCGAATTATTATTATTATTATTTTGGTCAGTTATGACTCTTTAAATCTAGCATTCTGCTCTCTTTAAATCAGACAGAGAGATAAAGTAGTTTGGTAAGGTTACCTTTATTTGATTGAATTATAACATTTATTTGAATGAGAAATGAACCAATCAAGAGAGAGAAGTGTGTGTGTGTGTGTGTGTGTGTGTGTGTGTGTGTGTGTGTGTGTGTGTGTGTGTGTGTGTGTGTGTGGGCATGTTTTTGTGAAATATCAGGACACAAATGTGTATAATGACATGGGTATGACATAGGTATTACAAAAAGAGGGTGAAATATGAGGACGTTCCCCATGTCCTCACTTTTCAAAATGCTTATAAATCACACAGGATGAGGTTTTTTTCACAGAAAGTAAACTGCATGTCTCCTGTGATGGGTAGGTTTAGGGTGCAGGGGCAGTGTAGGGGATAGAAAATACGGTTTGTACAGTATAAAATGCATTACGCCTATGGAATGTCCCACATTTCACAAACAACAACACATGTGTGTGTGTGTGTGTGTGTGTGTGTGTGTGTGGACTGGTAATCCCTACGTTATGGGGACATAACATTAATCCCTATATTATGTCCCCACAAAGATGGCAATATCCAAAATCCTTGTCCTTGTGGGGACATTTTTTGGTCCCCATGAGAAAACATCTTATAAAGGCAGGGGCAGGGGCATTGGCATTGTGGGGGGATAGAATATATAGTTTATACGGTATAAAAACCATTACGCCTATGGAATGTCCCCATAAAACATGGAAACACAACATGTGTGTGTGTGTGTGTGTGTGTGTGTGTGTGTGTGTGTGTGTGTGTGTGTGTGTGTGTGTGTGTGTGTGTATTACCTGGGTCTGTTCAGCATCTCTCTAGCAAAGAAGCTGTGAGTTGAATTACTTCAAAAACAGCGACGTTACCACCTCCTTGCTGAGTAATATAATGTATAGATTCAGTAGCAATGAAGATAAATTATTAATAAAAGTTGCAGCGGAGCATTGACAAAATTTCTATGCTCCGGAATGTTTCCGTTTCTGTGGTAAACCATTCTATTGCACACCAGCCAATCAGAATCGAGTAATTACTGGCCACAAATATCCTCAAATATTTGAAAGTATCAGCAAATAAACAAATGTGAATTTTTTTTAAAGTTTTGTGGCATGACAACAGTGCTAAACAACTTCCTGTGGTCCTCGCAGCATTTCGCAAACAATATAACCAAGTGAAAGCAGACCAGCGGGGGTGATGGGACGTACGGCAATCAAATTCAGATTCAGACTCCAGAAAACAAGCTAAGTGTTAAAAACAACAGGAGATTAAATCAACAACTGGAACACTGAATGCCCTGATTGTCTATTATGTTTTCCCCACACCGCGGTTGCCGTTTTACTTTTATCACCGTAACGTCCTTGGATGCTACATTAAAGGCATCATCAAACCAAAAGTAACATTGCAAATCCTTTGAGAATCAAAGATCTTTGGAATAAAAAAAGGATTGGTTACAGAGAGTGGGAGAATACTTAGGGGGTGTCTTGAGTGAAGATGTATTTGCCTGTTAATATGCCCCAGATTTTGCCATCGCTTGTCGCATTCCTTTTGAATGGCATCCAAGTAAGCATGCGAATGCGATCAATTAGGGCAGAGCGATACTTTAGAGCATGTGTCTATGGACACATTTCTTCCACTGGCTGGCAAACAACACTTTCAACCATGAAATATTCAACGCAATCAGCAAACACTCACGGAAGAAGAGCATTCCTTCTACATCAGGGTATCACAATGTGAGAAATTGGTTTCATAGAGGTCACAACAACAAAAAAGTGTGGTCTATTTAAAGCTGTTCTAACTCAAGGGCCAGTTTTACATGTGGTATTTCAGCTCCAAAACCCATGTCTTATTCACCAACCACCCACAACTCCTTTGAGGTAATACAAGCTACAGTCCGTTTAATTTAATACAATAATGACCATTTCACATTTAAAGCAGATAACCATATTGTATCCACACTGTTAACCAATTGTAATTTTCAGAAAACTGTATCTACTGATCTCTTTTTGTTGAAATGTATTATTAATTATAAAAGGCCCTGGGGCAGGATAGCCTTTAGATAAGTCTATTATACCATACTGACTTCCTCTTTTCACCCTTATTAGGGACCAAGTTCAGCCTACTCACTTAAGAGGGCATTACTGCATATATTACATATAAATGAATATTTGATCCTTTTTAGAGAACCGATGTCTTAAACTATTCAGGAACATAGAAATGTCACTGTATTTCAGCCATATCAGCACTTTCCAATCTCATTAGAGGCAAATGCAAAATTTAACAGGCTTTAAAGAACAGGTTAGTGAAAGGGAAAAATGTAGTGGCAAGGAAAAATATTGAACCCTTTTTCATTCTGCTGAGGTAAACCATACGACTGCGGTTGGTAAGTGGAACAACACTCATTTTTATTGGACTTTTTCTCAAAATCAATAGAATGAAAGCAGTGTTCATCTGACATGCTTTGTGCCTCTGGACGATCCACAATCCCAAGCTTAATGAGATCAAATAGGCCATTATTTGTCTTCAACTGTCATGGCTGTAAGCTACCATAAAAGAGCAATGCTGGTTATGATGACAAACATTACATGATATGTTTACAGAGGCGCAATGTAATTTAGCCAATTACGACATGCGAGGTGTCTCTGAATGAATCAGGACGTGTTCTTTGGAGCGGTCTTTTATTGGCCCTGGAACAACATTCCTACCAACTAAATATATATAAAAAAAGATGAATGATATATCAATAACATATTGGCCACTATGAGAGATTTTATTATATTTGATCAGATATAAATTGTTAATGCTTATTTACCCTATTTTTACATTTAGATCACCTTTTCCACTAATACTAACTCTGGCCCACCCTGCCTGTCACACTAACTAACTTAAAATCAGCCAATTAGCTTGTCATTGTTTTAACAAATGTTTTCATTTATCACACTTCTGACTTGGCTAATGGAACACTGATCACCATAATGGTGACTTCAAAACAATTACAGTACTAAACAATATAATTTCTTACAGTGGCATGATTAAAGACAACTTTATCATGTGAATTCACACTAAAACAAGAGCAGTAAATGACTGTGATGATCAAATTTCTGACTACAGTAATTTATTGTAAAATAATACTCTTTAATCCTGCCAACAACACGCTGGATCCTTCACTGGAAACCAAATGTAACTCACTCCCGCTAAACGTTTACTTTTTGAATTCTTGCACTCAGGAACAATACAACACAATCAACACAATTATGACTAAGAGTTTGCTAAGAAGTATTTCCTACTAAAGCAAGGTGGTATTTGACTCTGGTAAGCATATCCATAGCAGACTGGAGGGAGTGGCTTTAGACGGCAACATGCCCAGTGCATCATGGGAGTTTTCCTATTCTGCAAAAAGGAAGGTAATTGTTGTTTTAACAATGTGCGATCTGATATTATCGAGTACATCTCGCTCACACACACCCAGAGAGCGCACGCATACACTATGTGATGTAGTCTTGATTTGACTAGTGCGGGTGCATATTTAGTCTATATTTATATCATATGTTAATAATTATCACACGAAGATTGATGTGATATCGATTTTACAAGTTTACTAAACAAGAAGTTACTGTTAAGTGACTTAAATTTTAGACACCATATAGCCTGTTTTTACAATGTCGACAGCACTGTAATTGTGTCTCTGAGCAACACACGGAGGTGTTTCCTTACTAAATGAATCAGCTTTTGGAACAAATCAGTTGAATCAATTATTTACTGACTAAGATTAAGATAAAATGCTTCATTCCTAAATGAATCAGCTATTTGAATGAATCGGTTGAATCTCAATGACTCTTTCATTAACAGTGACTTGTGGTCACCTATCGGTTTTAATTTCACATTTAAAGTATCTTTTCATGTTTTATATCATTTAAAAAATCAATATTCAACGCTTTATGTTTTAAACATCAAAACATTATTTATGCATAATTGCAGGTTATTAATCTGTCACCTCTGAGCTCATTAAACAGTCTGTGTGAATGATCTAAATCCACTTCAGATGCAGATTCTGTGGTTCCTCTCTATTGCAAAGATGAATTTAGTTGATACTTATATAATTTGATCGGTAACAGCCCTATTGTGTCTCATTATTATTATTATTATTATAATTACATTTTATTACATCTATGAAATTGACAAAAAAAGATGATGCATGCATATACAGTAATTAGGTTTAAAAAACACATTTATAAAGGTTAAAATCTATTTAAACTTTTTGAAAAAGATTATTTCTGTCACTGCTGTGAACTGACCACCACACAGAATATCAAGAATAATCCAAAGACTTCAGGAGTCAGCTGACCACGGCAGTCCTAAACCTGCCACGGTACGAGCACAATAACACTTTTAGCAAAATCTAATCTAATTATCGTTATCAAGAAAATAACAGAAAATATTGAGATATTATTTAATGTCAATATCGCACACCCCTAGAAGGCAACAGCCTGTTTTCATTGTTTTCTCTAGGGTAGGGTACATTTTTGCCTTTCTACTAGATAGTTTTATTGAAAGCTCATTTTGCCAGTGGTTTAATACCTCTTTAAATTGAATCCTTAAAAACAATCGTGTAAGAACACTTGCTTAAATGTAATCTTAAGCAAACATCAAAATGAACATCCATTTTTCATACGATAGGCTTTCATACTGTCTAAATTCACTTGTAGCATTTAAAATGATTTAAAATTGAAAACAGTGTTTTAAATTGTTATAATATTTCACAATATTGCTGATTTACTGTATTTTTGATTAAATTAAATGCATCCTTGGTGAGCGTAAGAGACTTCTTTCAAAAACAAACTTTTGAACAGTAGTGTTTATATATATAGTACTTTCTGATAACTTTACGGCATTGACAGAAGCTGGTGGATGAAAAAGCACAGCAGGATGCAGGGATTTAGAGTGAAGAGCATGGAGAAGAGGATTAAATTGCAACGGTCCCCAATTAAACCTCTGGAGTCCGATAGAAGAAGAGAAGAGCATTTATAGTGGGCTATTCCCCAGAAGGCTCTATAATATCTACTGTTCAAAAAAAGTTTAAGAGGGTGCGAAATCCTGTAATTGTTTACATTAATGCCATGCATATTTTCGCTAAGTATTCTGAGAGTTGAATGCTGTTCATAACTACTGGCATATTTTAAAGCACTTTATTGCAGCAAGATCAGTGTTCTGGCATTCACTACAAGCTTTCATGACTTGACTAAATAAAACACTTTTTCTTATCTGACCTACACGCAGAGACATCTCACACAGTCAGTGTTTTGGATTGACAACTGTAATTAATAACAGGTGTGACTCTCCGTTGGTGTTCATATAACAGCTTCCATGGGATTTGAACCATGATTTAATGAATGAATATCTGATGTCAAGCCCCTTCTCTGTTCTTGCGACAGCTGTGAATATCACTTGTAACCATAATTTATTTTCAATTCCTTTTGGTCACTCTAGTTATAATTACACACTTAACCTTTAAGCTTGACATTAGCATTTGATATCACTATGTGGGCAAATGTAACCAATTCCAGTCCAAAACCAAGGACTGACATCAAAAGAATATAGAGTATATATAAACATATATACATACTGATCAGGCATAACATTTTGACAGGTGAAGTGAATAACACAGATTATCTCTTCATCATGGCACCTGTTAGTGGGTGGGATATATAAGGCAGCAAGTGAACATTTTGTCCTCAAAGTTGATGTGTTAGAAGCAGGAAAAATGGACAAGCGTAAGGATTTAAGAGAGTTTGACAAGTGGTCCAAGGAAGGAACAGCCATGAACCGGCGACAGGGTCATGGGCGGCCAAGGCTCATTGATGCACGTGGGGAGCTAAGGTTGGCCCGTGTGGTCCAAATATGACCAATATTACACTCGTAGCCATGCAATATAAATTCTGTGATGATATACAGCCATATCGCACAGCTATGAGTGTGATATTATGTTTATACAACAGTTTGACGGCACAAGTATGTAAATACATAAGAAACAACAATGGAGTGTCTTTAAAAACCCTCTTTTGTGCAGAACTACTTCCTTCCACCATGGATTCAAATCTGAAGTTGACAGTTTAAAAGTTGTGATCTAGTCTCCGTTACTAATTCTTTAGAACTAGAAACGAAGGAATGTTGAGTCGCTTCATTGAAGCTTATAGAGGGTATACACTGACGTCACTTTCCCGTCGGAACACGACCATTCGGCTTGACTCATTGGCAAAAGCGCTGCTGTATACTTAAAACTTAATTGACGAGCTGTCAATACAATATAAAACAATACAATATATAGGGTATGATTTTAACCCAAAATTCAATATATTGACACAAAATGATAACCGCGAATCCACGTTTTGCTGCCTGTCCTTAGACTAACTGAGTCCAGTTGTTTCTGTGAATTGCAGCGATCCACTTGCTTCTCTTTTCCATAGCTTTCGGCAATCTGTAAAAATATACCTCAGGTTTCTTGTCAAATCTATATTGAAACAGTCAAACTCAAAGCTCTGTCCCATTTTAGATGTGTTTTGTGTGTTTTCACGGCATTCATGCTGTAAACCAATGATGCCAACAGGTCTCTTTGCCACTCGGTGGGCGTAACCACAGTCACTACGGTGAAGTCACGTGCATACCCTCTATTGTACTATGTAGAGTAGAGTAATATGGTATTATGAGAGAGAAATCAACTAAACAAGTGTATTACCTGCATCTGATATGGTATTAATTCTTCATGTCCATAATATCCATTATAAAAAATCAGTTTGAATGTCCGCTGATACTTTTAAACATTAAGGGGATTCCCATGACAGCGCTAAAACAACTTTCTTATTTACAACCAGTCACTCGTAAAGTCTTTTCCGCCATGTAACGGCATAATAATATAACTTTAACTGAAGCCCATTTCACGATCACTAACGGAACGTTTCGCAAATACAGCATATTATTTAAATTAACAATAGCCATTATACACACAAGCAAACAATTCAGTCAAACGTACAAAAGCAGCGCTCTAGTACAGGATTCAAGTTAAATGTAGCCAAAATATAAAGTTAGGAAACTTATTAAAATAGGAAAATTTTCTCTAGTTATAGATTAATAAAACCAACCATTGGCTGTTTGATATAACCCAAATTAAGTATATCTCATATTTAACCACTATCTACATAAGAGCCAGCGGCAAATTCCGGAAGGACTGGCAAAAGCAAAAGCGTCTGAACAAATGGTGAAATATGCGCTATGTTTATATATGAGTCACATGCTTGAGGGATAAATAACTATATTCTCGGCTAAAAAAATCTTAAAATTTGTGAAACAATAACAGTATGTATTTGTAAAAAAAATATGGTGGATTTGCTCGGCCGCCATTGTTGCAAGTGGAGTGATACAAACGGTGAAATGGTCCCAGTGCTGACACTAGGAGAATATCGAACGGCTGGAAGAGGTTCTCAGCCAGTCAGATTCAAGAACCAGAAAGAAATGTTGTATAAATAGATATTGGCTGTGTCCAAAATCGCCCCTATACCCTTAAAAATGGCACTATTTGAGGTGACAGCCATTTGTAATGGTGTCCGAAACCACAGTGGACGTCATTAGGCTTGTTTGAGATGCGCCTCGCTTCGCCTGAAATGATGGCGAGACTAGGCGGCTGCAGTGAAGGGAGGAGTGAAAAAAGTGCAGGCAAGACGGACAGTTCTGTCTTCTCGTAGTGGATCCGACACCTGCGAGATCAAAGGCGGATATCGCATAAATTCACATTCATGCACTCGTTGCTGATAAACTGGATGTAATTTATAGACATTAAACATGATATCAGAGTTTTATATGAAAATCAAATATTATGAACAAGACACTTAACGTTTTTGTTATTTATTTCCATTCGAGCATTAAGCTGTGTCGTCAGTAAGCCGTTTCCCATCATGCTTTTGCTCAGCGCAGTCGGTGGAGAGCAACTGCGGAATCCGACACATCCGCCTTTCGCTCGCGAGAGTTCTTTGACATACGTCAGCATGACATCAGAGGAAGGCGGACCGCCCTCGGACACATTTCTAACCGGAATGCATCTCGCGCTGATCACCGGTGATCGGTTCTGCGCAGATTTTGCTCATCTCAAACAAGCCTAACGAGTGCACTCATTCAATCCCACAATGCACCGCAACAACGAGTGTACAGCTGATGTACGCTCAATGGCTAGAGAATACCCATAATGCACTGTGACGGTAGCACCGAATGAATTCCCGCATCTGACCAGAAGATGGCACCTGCAGCTGAATCACCCATCCATCCATTTTCCAAACCGCTGGTAAATTAGAAAATCAATAGTACTAAGTTGTCATTTAGCCAATGCTTTTATCCAAAAGTAGTGACCATTATCTCACCTTGGATTTCTAACTCCAGCTAAAGACGGCAAAGCCTACAAACTGGACCCAATGCAGGTTTATTTCACAACTATGTACCATGCATCCAATTCCTCCTCTTCTCCCTCAATTGTGTGACTTTCCTCTGTCCTATAAATAGAATGGCTAAAAATCCCATCAAGAAAGAATTTTAAACAAAAGCTCTCGAGTCCTCTCAGTGTTGGCGCCAGTGCGGCATTGCATCTGATAGCTGCAGTGTGCCGACATCGGAGCAGGAATCCCACCGCTGCCTCAGTCTTATCAAGTCTAGTTAATCCTTCACGCAGGCGTGGGCGGTGCCAATTGCTGAGCGAGTCAATTTCAGCCGAGCTCCGCACGCATTATCAAACTATGAGAAACATCTTGCTTTTTCATCACATCAGGCACATAGTCAATGAATCTGCTGAGAAATTAATGGGAGATTTTTCTTCCCATCTTCTATGTTCTCTTTTCCCCGCCTTCTCCTTATCGGTCTCCCACTCTCTGAAGTTGACTAAACAAATGGAAACAGAAGATGAAAGAAAATCACAAACATATGGGAACACTCTGAGACCGGATGGTTTTAATGAAAATATGTGAGGAGATGATGGAGTCCAAAAAAGAAAAGAAAAAGAAAATGTTAAAGAAAATTTCAGGCAAATGCACCATAAAGCGTTTTCACGAGTGGTCTCTGATTGTTGGACTCCCACTCTTTCAAACCAGGTCAGCCAATGCAATGATTGAGTGGCACTGGCACATACTTTTTATTTAATATCAGCCTGAGGGTTTTTTTTTGTGCTGTTTTATTAAGAGCTCAGAACTCAGTGACAAGTGTGATTTCTCTGGACACCTTTTAGTAACTGTCAGGTAGGAACATTTTGTGGTTTTCCAAGAATTCATCGCTTAAAGTACCTTTGATTACTATCAAAACTCAAAGAGTACAGCAATATACGCTGTCATCCTAAAACATGATTGAAGGGCAAGTGCATCTGAGCATGTTACACATGTAAGATTAAGTCCATAAAGTGCCAGAAAAAAAGTATTTAAATATTTGTTTACACAATATTATTAATACAGTATATATATAGTCCATAAAGTGCAGGAAAAATATTATTATATATATATATATATTATTTTAATTATAATTTCTATGTTTAAATATATATTGTATAATATATTATATTTTTAGACATTTTTATTTTTATATAAATGTTTAGCATTTTTTACTTTATGAACAAAAAATAAATTAGACCATGAAGCTACAGATTATTATATTTCCCATAAAGCGCAGGAATTTTTTTGTTTTATAATTTTATTTTAATTCCCAATATTTAAACATATATATTATATATTATGAAATATAATCTATATTTAGAAATGTACATTTTGATTTAAAATCCTATATTTGATCATGTTTACTTTATGAATGAGAAAGAAGTCACTGCATGTTATAAACGTCCATAAAGTACAGGAAAATTGCTATATTACTTCATTTTTAATGATAATTTCCTATACTGAAATATATAATATATTATAAAACATTTAAAAATATAATCTGTATTTAGAAATGTAAATGTAAAAATTCTATATTTTATCATTTTTACTTTATGAATGAGAAAGAAGAGCATGATGCTACAAATCTAATATTAAGTCCACAAAGCAATCTAAATTGTTATTTAATTATGTAATCTTTTACAGTATTTATCATTTTATTATTCATGAGACTTACATAGTTTTTGTTTATTTCCTTGTAAAAAAAATGCATGTGATAACTACAATTTATTTGACAGCCCTAACCAAACTACCACTTTTCTTTTTTCTAAAATAAAACCCTTCCTCTAGCTAAGGGAGAGATGAAGTAATCCATCTTCATCTAATATTTACCCCTATTCACTCTGTCCTCTGACCACCTTTGTGTGATTAATATTTAATACCTTTCTGGGCATCCATGATTCAGTTTCAGGGGTTTGCACGAGTATTCATGCTTTCCCTCGGGAGGAAAAAAAGATGCTTCTTGCCTGGCACAGAAAATGTCTGAGTAATTTCAGTGGCTGCCTGTCACCCTCCGCAGGGTCTTTTGAAATTCGCCATGTATAGGATGTACGATAAGCTTTTGTTAACAAGAAATTGTTAAGGCAGAAATCTGATGCGTGTCAGCGAGAGGAAACGAAAGCATGCTGTTGGCTACAGCGTTGGAGCTGCTTTGAACTCGTTTTATGCAACATGGTCCCTGGACCATACAGCATCACATCACAAAACATTTTGAGAGGCAATGTTAGCGCTCCTCTCATCTCCTGCCTTGAGGTATTACTTTAAAATGGGAATTATGGGTCCGGGTTCACAGTAAAACTTGTCGGGAGAGTAATTCTCGCTCGCTGATGAGTTCTAATCTGAAGCAAAATTACACATTTGGACTGAGGGCAGCTGGCCAAATGCTCCATTTACCTCTTGATATGGGCTTATTAGTGTCTGGGAGACATGGAGGTATGTGACTCACACAGATTAGATTGAAGAATCGCAGTAACACTGTGCTTGATGAATTACATCCAATATGGATGGAAACAAGCCGTTACACCCACTGCACTAGATACATTTTGAAGTATAAATCTGCTGCACTACTGGTCAAAATGTTGGTGTAATTACTGCATTAATTGGTCAAAAATACAGAAAACTAGGGGTGTAACAATATGTGTCACAATACACCGATCATGCATAACATTATGACCTAAAATTGTGTATCCTTGTGCTCCTCAAACCATTCCTGAACCATTTTTGCTTTGTGGCAGGGCACATTATCCTGCCGAAAGAGGCCACAGCCACCAGGGAATACCGTTTCCATGAAAGGGTGTACATGGTCTGCATCAATGCTTAGGTAGCTGGTGTCAAAGTAACATCCACAGGGATGGCAGGACCCAAGGTTTCCCAGCAGAACATTGCCAAAAGCATCACACTGCCTCCGCCGGCTTGCCCTCTTCCCATTGTGCATCCTGGTGCCATGTGTTCCCCAGGTAAGCACCGCACATGCACCCGGCCATCCACGTTATGTAAAAGAAAACGTGATTCATCAGACCAGGCCACCTGCTTCTATTGCTCCGTGGTCCAATTCTGATGCTCACGTGCCCACTGTAGGCACTTTCTGCGGTGGACAGGCTGACTAATATGCCGTGATGAAGAGATAATCAGTGTTATTCACTTCACCTGTCAGTGGTCATAATGTTATGCCTGATTGGTGTGTATCGCAATACAAAAATGCAACAATAAGTATTGTGGCTATTGCACTACACACTACAAATGCAGAAAAAATATGCAAACCTCTTGTATGTCAAATATCAAGGCAAATTTGATTACTCGTCAAGACCCCTTATAATGTTTTTGGTGAGCATAAGAGACTTGGGCTATTAAGCAACCACCTAGCAACCAGCCAGAACACCCTAGCAACCATCAAACAACTTAGCAACCATTCAGAACACCCTAGCATCCGAGCAAGTCTCAATGTGTCTAGACTCTCAGTTTACGTTAATATACATATTAATGATCCTAATTCATGTTCATGACCAGTGAGCAATTTTGCAAATCTTGCAAACTTGCAAGGTGCATTTGTGTGTTGTAGTTTATTTTGTTATAGTCAAGTGTCATTTGCTACAGTGCACAAATAATTTTTCATATTTATTTTCCCTCACAAATGCGAATGGAATGCTTATACTGTGGTCCCCTGTGAAATACGAACCCTATTAACATATTTCCAAAACTTGCAGCAACCTCAAAAGCTAAAATATTCAAAACACTGCATGGCATACAGTATCTAATTATTGCATCTTTAATGGTGTTACAGGACGGCCGTAAGTATTTTGAATGCTTGTCACATCTATCCTGTCAAATCATAACTAAGATTGTCTGCACTCCCGTCATGATAAAAAGCCTCCAAGAGCTCATTCTTCCACTGCTTTCCAATTCATCTCCAGGGCTATAAAACCAATTTTGAGTTTTATGATTGGGTTTATTGCTGAAATTAAAGTCTTAATTAAAAGCCAGGAGAATGTGTATTAGAGCTGGGTTGGAAGATTGATGTCAATAATGAAAGGTCCTTCAATGCTGTAGACAACTCATTTGATAAGCATATTGAGCTTTAGCTTAGAAACACCAACACAGATTAAAGTAATTGTTTCTGTTACGAACACACAGGCCTTGCCCGTCAGGATAATGTCTTTCAGATTCAGAGACTCTGCAATGGTTTTGTAAGCTCTTGGAATGCAATAATGATTTGAAGTGAGTAGAATAGTCAGCATAATGAGTTTATATATAGCAGTTAGTCTCATCCACATTTTTTTTCCACCATCCCACCATCCATTTTTAAATTGTTTTCATTTTAGTGATATGAAAAAGGACAATTAAAAAATAAAACAAATACTCCCAATGGCCCAAAGTATACAAACAAACAAATAAATAAATAAATAATGGTAAATTAAATAACACAAAATTAAATAAAATTAAACAAAAAAAAAATCTAATAGCACAAAATGAAATAATTAAACTATAAAAATGCAAACCAATTCCTCCCAAATGATAAATAAATAAATCCTCCCAGATGAGCAGCATGGCCCAATGTATAAAAATAAATAAATAAATAAAAGTTAAATTAAATAACACAAAATAAAAATAAAATAATGAAACTATGAAAATTCAAACAATTCCAAATTATAAATAAATAAATAACACAAAATAAATTAAAATAATTAAATTAAGCTATAAAATTCAAATCAATTCCTCCCAAATAAATAAATAAATAAATCCTCCCAGATGAGCAGCACGGCCCAATGTATATATATTTTTTAAATAAATAAATAAATAAACGTTAAATTAAATAACACAAAATTAAATAAAAAAATAAAATAAAATAATTAAACTATGAAAATTCTAACAATTCCTCCCAATTGATAAATAAATAAATAAATAAATAAATAAATAAATAAATAAATAAATAAATAAATAAATAAATAAATAAATAAATAAATAAATAAAATAAAATAAAATAAAATAATTAAATTAAGCTGTAAAAATTCAAACCATTTCCTCCCAAATAAATAAATAAATAAATCAAATAAATAAATAAATAACACATAATAAAATGTATTAAGCATGTATTAAACTATAAAAATTCAAACCAATTCCTCCCAAATAAATAAATTACTCTCAAATGAAAACCATGGTCCAGTGTATCATAAATAAAACTCCCAGGCTGATCAATATAAGGTGTCACAATTTCTGCACCATTGCTCTACTTGCACGAGTTTTGTAAAAAGGTTAAAAAGTTTTTCTCATGATTGCAGCCCCGAAGTGAGAATGTCAACCCCAAAGGGTTTGGAACCTATAAATAAATAACCTCCAATATTGCAAATGGACAAGCGCGATCTCTCCCAGCTCATTTGATGTGGGAGACGAATGGTCCTTTTATGAGGCAAGTGCTGTAGCAGCACCGTGAGTCTCGAGAACCTATTAATGGCTTATTAAAAGATCCCTCGGTGCCACGGCACTGTACAGAGAGCGGTGAGGAGAGCCTCGCGGGCTCAATCAAACTCTGTTGAGGCCATTACGACGCTGCAGGTATCAGAAGTGTATCATTTAAACCGCCTTGTACTGTATTTATACAAAGCTCATCTACATAGTTTCCTGCAGGCGAAGGGAAGGTTTCATCAGGTTTAGCCAGCGCTAATGTGAATAAATAATGCCGAAATCTTTTATTTTTTTTGGATCACTATTCCTTTCAACTCCTTTCTTACTCCTTCCCTCTTTTTGCTCTCTCACCGTCCCCCTCCCATCATGTTCGCTCTGGAATTCCCCGCATTTTTTTGTACTTCATGCGCATTTCTTGTTTCCAAGCATTACGTATATCCACAGTGTTTGACGGAGACAGATCGTATATAAAAGTCTAATTCACCATAACCGAAAACTATAATGAGCAGCTGCCGCTAATTACCACCAGCTCGAGACCCTCACAGTCATTGAGAATCTGATGCAAAACCACAAATGCCCTGAAGACCCACAGTAACAAGCACTGCGGATTTAGCCTCATCCACTGCCTGCAATCTTCTATAGAAAAAAAAAACCTCAAGACAGCAGGACTGCAAATCTGGTTACTTTATCTCACTCAGACAATGGGATTCAATGCAAGGTGGGTGTGTGTGTGTGGGGATTCAATTTCTACCTCACGGGAGTTACCTCAAGCCATATATTCAGCTAGACTATAACACTTCAATCCCCAATCCCTAAGTGAGAGGTATAGCATCACATTGTGACTATGGGAATGGCACAGAATCATGAATCCCTGACAGATACTGTCTGTAGAGGCTTTACATATTCTGCTCACCTTATTGAAGTGCATATTGCTCATGTGAAGCAAAGGTAGGCAGTATATATTATAATATATATGTGCAATAAACTAGTATAATATACATACAACAGACATATCATCTATATTTGCAGTCACGATGAGCTTGAACTATGCTTTTCAAAACTATATTTACACAATATATTCTGTGTCTATACATCACTACGGTAGAATAAAAGTTTGGGGTCGGTAAGATTGTTTTGAAAGCAGTGTCTTATGCTTACTACATCTGCCTTTATTTGATTAAAACTAGAGTAAAACTGTAATATTGTGAAATAGTATTACAATTTAAAACACAGTTTTCTATTTGAATCTATTTTAAAAAGCAATTTATTTTAAAAAGCCATTCTCTACAATAATTTCCAGTCTGCTTTTTTGGCTGTCAACATAAAGCAGCAGAAGTTCAAAAAGAAAAAGACAAATAACTATTAGATAAGAAATGAGAGCATGAGATGAAGGTTTGTGATCATAACTCAAGCTGGGCAAATTTGTATTCCTGTGAAGACAGATTTGAGAACGTGCCTCATCTTTTGAAGCCTACATAGTTATGGCACTTCTTTCAATAATACTGACCCCAAACTTTATAGTATAACCCATCTCCGGACCCTCTCCAGGACTCCCGGGAGCAGACTTTATAGTATAACACATTATGTAATGTATAATTCAGTATGATAGTAAAGAAGCACTATATGGTCCCTGTTAAACCTTATAAACAGAACCAGCCCAATCTCACTAGCCTGGCTCCACCCTACATACAATTTTTATTTTCCTTCAGTACTCCATCTGGGATTGCGGTATATTATCTGGTTTTCTCCGGTCCAATCATCGAACAGAGGAAGGGGCTGAGAACAATGACATTGATGTCTTGCGCTAGTTTGAGATGACATACGCCATGAGTCACGACCAAACGTTAGCGATTGTTAATGGCTTAGTGTGGCTCTGGGCAGATCCAATAGTTTTAAACTTCAACAAAGCACCCGCCTTCAAGGAAGTTAATGCTTGTCAGTGGAGAGTGGCCAGGGTCTCTGTACAAATGAAATGTACTAGAGTCTGGCAGGACCAGGTTACAAACTGTTTTAAATCAACAACCGAATCACATGAATCAGCATGAAAGTACACAAACTCAACATTACTAATATCCACTTTGAATATCAACAAACGCTAAGCATATCACAACATTTGCCTTGCATTACAGGCAAATATCAACATGAATGTGAACAACATGATATTTAATTTCACACAAAAAGGCGTAAAAGCAAAGAGATGTCTCTTTCACTTATTCACTGACTACATGAAAACATAACCAGATTTCTCCAATGTAAATGGAAAAAATTGAGTACAACCTGTACACTGTAAAAAAAATATTGTTGGTTTAACTTTAAAAAGCAAGTAACCTGGTTGCCTTAAAATTTTTAGTTTGTTTAAATAAAAAAATGAGTTAATACAATGAAGGAAATTGGTTTAATAAATAGAAACTAAAAATATTATTGTATCTGAACCACATAAATAAAAAAAATGTGATAAATCATGAAAATAGACCAATTTGGCATGTTTCACTGCATTATAACAAATAAAACACACCATTTTTTTACAAAATATTGTATAAAGGGTGATGTCGATTCTGAAAAATGTTCATTGTATCAACTCAAAATTTTAATTTCAATTAACTCAAAATTTTAAGGCAACCAGGTAACTTACTTTTAAAATATTTGTTTACAGTGTAGTGTCTTGAAAGCATCTTAAACCACCTCCTGAGGTCTCGATTGCAGCACAGTTGCACTTATGGGTCCATGAAGAACCTTTATAACCTTTTAACTGCACAAAAGGTTCTTTATTATGGAAAAAGTTTCTTTAGATGTTTAAAATGTTATTTACGCAAAGAAAAATGGTTCATTTGAGAACTGTTCACTGAAAGGTTCTATATAGAGAACCAAAAATGGTTCTGTGGCATCACCTCAAAAACCCACTTTTGAAACTTTTTTTTAATGTGTAGTCAGGGTTGCCAAGTATGTGCAACAAAAGTAGCCCAATGGCCGGTCAAAAGTAGCCCAATCCGATTTTCACAATTGGGAGTCCAAATTCTTCACTGAATTTTTACGTCTAGGGTTGTTAAAGCTCCAAAAATCGTACTTACGGGGGTGTAAATCAACCAGCGGATAAAAATATTTACCCACAGCAACGACTTAAAACTAGCCCACAAACTTCAGGTGTTCATTGCTTCAGAGTCAAAAATGTTAGCGTTTTTGGAAACAGGGTCACTGAATATGTTCTTTGAAACCTACAGTGTCCTTATACTGACATGGATTCTCAGTTTTGAGATGGAACAGTTGATTTCCCTCAACTGTAAGCCAGTGAAGTCTAAAAGTGTGAAACCCAGCAAAGTCCCTTATCTCACAGTAAAACCTGCATTTGTTTTTGCAATTTACCTCAGCCATGACATTTTGACCCCATTCTCAGGCCCCTTGGCCCCCACAGTCTTCCACAACTAAAGCCACTGAAGTGGAACAGCAGCTCAGGGACCTGTTTTAAGTGTGTGTGCTGAAAAATGCCTCTTTAGTAAGTTTTCATCTATTTGGATAGTGAGAAAGAGATGGGCCGAGCAGTTGGAAATATGCTAATGGAAGGGTTTTGTTTGATTTCAAGGCATCACAGATAAGAAATCATTCATTGCTCAAATCTGCAAAGCTCAAACCTCTGCAGTTTCATAAATGTGTTATTTGGGGCAATTTTAAGTGGATTCAGGCCCTTCAGATGTGGATTAAAATGAACTGCAGGATATTATGCAATGCTGATGTCATTCCATATTAACACTCAGTTAATATTCAATGACCTTGGTATGTTACTGTACCTCAGATCCACAGTGGTTCCTACAAGGCTCTATGTGCTGCAAGTACACAGCAAGATGAATGACAAAATAACACCTGTATTGACACATAATCTCATTATGTCGGCCCCTGAGTTTACTGATCAATACCAATAAATCATTCAAAAGAACATAACACGAAACTCTTTTACTTTCAGCTCCCCAGATATGAGTAGCAATTTTGAGATCTTAAATTTGCTACACTGACGTGCGCAATGTGTCGTTCAGTCAATACTATCGATTTGAGTTAATCCAACAGACAAGGGCAGAATTCTAGACAGTTAAAATGTTCCAGAGCTTGATGCATTTTCCAAGTCATTTCTTTTGTAAAATCCTGGGACTCTAAAGCCATTAACAATATAAAAGTGTAGCAGTTTCGTCTATACTGACACCTTCAAACGCACAGTGCTTTTAGAATAGAAACCCAAGGTTGGAGCTGTGGCTTAGTGGTTAGTGCTCTGGTGCTCATATCAGAAATTAAGGTTTGAATCTAGCCTGCTTTATACTGCGATTCCATTCTCTACAATAATTTCCAGTCCGCTTTTTTCGCTGTCAACAAAAAGCAGCAGAATTGAAAAAGACAAAATACAAATAACTATTAGATAAGAAATGAGAGCATGAGATGAAGGTTTGTGATCATAACTTTTTATTCCTGTGAAGACACAGATTTGAGACTGCCTCATCTTTTGAATCCTGCATAGTTCTGGCTCTTCTTTCTGGCAGTGCATTTCCACAGTAATGGAATAAACTGTCAAGAAGAAACAGCAGATTTCAGATTTGGAAGAGCATCCAAGCAAAATGGTTTACGAACCAATTGTCTGAAATCCGATCACTGCTAGACAATCTCATTTTGGCACTCTGCTGCCCTCTGTGGATGGAATGAAAAGCAGAAATGAACATTTTGACATCATTTACTCTCACTCATGTCGTTCCAAACCTTTATTTCTTCAGTGGAACACAACGAGAGAATATTTGAAGACAAAACAAACCATAAAATAATCGTCAATATCTCAGCTTCCATTTAGTATCATGTTTACAGCTGTGATTAGATTACAGATTGAGTCGTGACTGGACTGGATCAGTTGAATTAGTGAGTAAATCGTTTAAGGCTTGTTCACACCAAGGATGAGAACTATTACTAAAGTTTTAATAATCATTGTAATTCTATGAGAATATGGAAGTCCACACCACTACTATAAAAATAATGATGCTGCGGAACGAGATAATTGGAATCTTTTTTAGAATAATATTTTGACCGCCAATCAGAATCCATTCTGCTTGAAAGCACTTGAGCATTTAACCCTTAAATGCTTGTATGTTTCATCAATCATTATTACATTTTCGGGTCTTCAGTGACCCGGATCTATATCTACCACGGATGGATCTCCACCTGTCGTGATAATATAAAACTCTCCTGATATTAGAATAACATTTACAGAAGAATATAATAAAGCATATTTTTACCTTTTGGAGCTTAGAAGGGTTCAGTTTGAGCAGAAGTTTTATAGCATCATCCCTGTCCTCCTCAAAGCTCATTTTCCAGTACATTCAGCATCTGGCTCATATTCACCATCTCAAACACATTCTCAAAATTATAATCTTCAAAATCAATATTTTGATCGCTGACAGCATCTTCACCAGATCCACCATCAAGTGACAGCGATACTAATATTTGATTGTGCTCAGTACTTGCTTTGAAGAAAATCACTGAGCCATTTCAAGCTTTGCTGATGATACTTCCTATTCTTTTGTGTTCTGCCTGTGGTAACTATGAGTGAAACTTAACTTTATCGTGTATCAGACATTATTCAATCATCAAAGATTTAATTACTGTTGTGCAGGAAGAATATACTTACACCGTTACACACCTCGGGTCGTAAGCGACCCTATACAGTTTTTACAAAGCAATTATTCAAAAAAATATATATTGTGTAACCCCTCCTGTTCGAACCGCCCGCTCCAAGCAGGACTCGAACCCCGGTCCTCCGGTATGAGAGTCGGACGCTCTAACAAGGAGGCTTAAGGCTGCAACCTTCGTCTCTTGAGATCAGAGGATTGAGGTTTTACTCGCACATGCAGCGACTACTAGCTGACCTCCGTTACACTCACCCCCCTAAACCTCCCTCCCATCCGGGTCATGGCACCATTGCAACCCCTCCAATTTGAACCGCCACGCTCCAAGCGGGACTTGAACCCCGGTCTGCCGGCATGAGCGTCAGATGCTCTAACAAGGAGGCTAAAGGCTGCAACCTCTAGCATCAGTTGCTAGAGCATCCCTTGCGATCAGAGGAATGAGGTTTACTTGCACAGCGACTAGTAGCTGGCCTCCGTTACACTTACTATATTGTTTATAGTAAATTGAATACTAAGAAGGTTGATGTCTAACTTTAAAAAATGAATGGATGGTAGTAAATGACGTCCCGGGTCACTAAAGACCCATGGTATGCATTTAAGGGTTAAAGCGGAAGACGGCAAAACTGCAGTGCGCACTTATAAACACAACATCCTTGTCTGTTGGTGTGTGGACGCTACTGATATCATTATAGTTATCTCTGCAGTTATCATTCTTGGTGTAAACTGACCTTTACACCGGTTTTGTGATGTTTGTTCATGAATTTTAAGTGAATAATTTCAAAGTTTTGATCCGTTCCTCACACAAAGCTATTGCTGTGTTTCAGAAGACTTGGAACAACATGAGGGTGAGTAAATGATGACAGAATTTTTTTTTTAAATGGTGAGAACTATCCCTTTAAGAAGAGTTCATTAGGTTAGGCAGATGGCGCCAGTTGGCTCATCAATCTGTTTTATGGGAGAGCGATAGGACGAACAGATGCAGTTGAATGAATAAAACTTCTCTGAATCTTCAAAGGTGAAAAGGAATGCGAGAAGTTGAAGAGATTAATCTAAACTAATGAGATCACCAGACTCCAAAAATCATTAATGCAATGACATCCTCCCTAAATGGCTGTTAGTACTTTTCAGAGAAAATGAAAGGTTCAGCGGAGGTGGTTCTGGGTAGGGCTGAATTTCATCTCACTTTAACATTATGCAAATTCCTTCTTAATCCATGACGGCTTATCCCAGCCAATGAGGTCAGTGACTTTGCATCCCGGGTGAAGATTTCCACTATAAAAGCTGACACGCAGAGAGAATCTACATTATATCTCGGGTTCCTACTGCTGTTACGGGCTCATTAAGCATCTTTAACTTGAGGGAAAAGACGTCTGCTTAGAATCTGTTGGGGGGATTTTGAATAACAGACTCCAGCCTCTGTTACCTGTGGTGATACGACAGGTGTGGATAACTGATTATAAGACAGGCATTTCACAATAGCAAGCTCTGCAAAGAGGAGAGAGACATCCAGCTATGTTCTTCTGATCATCTTGGGACAGCCTAGTGAGCATAATGGGAACAGTAGCGCATTGCTTCAGGCGTAGTAACGCAGTGGGAGAGATGGGATATGAAGGAAGCCGGATCCTGGGGTGTGCTTGTATGTTTGAAATGCTACTTTTTACACTTAAGACTGTCTCTTACTGAAATTCTTCAGTTCACTTGAGGTGACTTGGGCTGTGCAATGTTAGCTTAACTAGCTTCAAACTTTGAATTCAAAGTGGAACAATACTGTGAAAAAGTGATAGTTTAAAGGCACAGTATGTAAGATTTTTAGATTAAAATATCCAAAAACACTTGTTATTGACATGTCAATGAAGTCATATCAGCAATACCCTTGATTTCCGTAGAAACCATTGAAATACCAAAAACGCTTTAATATATTTTCTTATAAAAAAAATTAACCCCCCTCACAGTTGTCATGAAGGGCTAAATTAGCCACATAGACCAATACCACAATATGTACCAGGCTGTAAACATGTTTTTTTCTGCTGTAAATTTGGGCATTTTAACATGGAAATCAATGAGATTCTGCTCCCTTCTGGAGCCTGTCCCTAGTGGCTAGTCGATGAATTGTAGTTTAAGTCACTTCCGTATTGGCTTCAAGAGAATCTGGGGGAGGTTGCCCCTTGCTTTCAACACACTCAAATGTATATAGTGTGTTTGTTTTAACCATGTAAAACAGCACTGCATTACCACACATGCGCAGTGGAAAAAACGGAAGCGGCCGACTGCAGCAAAAGCCTTATAAAAGCTCAGAGACCTGGGTTTCGCGCAGGTCTCCCTCATTAGCATTCGCTCTAAAGTTTTCCCAACAGGAAATATTAACAAAGTCAAACAGCACAACACTGATCCACTGTTTCCTAATAAACATGGCTCTAGTCTGTCTGTATACTGTACAACAGATGAACAGCAGGACAAAATCACACATGCAGTTTCAGTTTCTCCAATCATGTAACAAGATCACTCAGACTGATGAGACATCTCAGAGAGACAGATTGTACCGTTTTAAATAACTCATAACGGCAAACCAAACATGAATGGGCGTGTGGTTGTTCCCAAAGGAAAACGAGTGTTTGTTTTCCCCTTCCATAAAGCCGCTATTTTATCTGGAGCAGCAAATTATATATTGCCGTCATTTTTCATGATTATTGTTGCTTATGCACCATTTACATAGAGATTGCATTGCCTTGCTACTGAGAATGGCCTCCTAAACACTACGGTAATGATGTAGTGGTGTTTCAAATGATGGAGAGGGTCACTTTGCCACGCTGCAAGGCTCCACTGCATGCCAATCAGGCACAAAAACGAAAATTAATAGCATCTGGTTACTGCTTGTTTATTCAAGAGTATAATTAACCGCCAGTTATTAGTGTTCTGGAGACAGTTTTTCATTTTTAACTCATGATAAGGGGCACATTTCAAACACAAGAAAGTGAAGATTGTGTCAAAGGCTGATTTGCATAAGAGTACATTATGAATTTTCCATAATGACGTTGAGTCGACTTTTATGTTTGGCCTTTGAGGGGGGGAAAATATGTTTTTTCTTTTCTGTAATTGGCTTTTATGAAGCATAAAGCAGTCAAACTGCGTCTACACAATACTTCATTAGTTTTCACTGGCATATTTGACTGTATTTTTTTATATGAATGACCAATCACCACCTAACGCTAAAACGGAAGACTTAAATTAAAGCTAAAGCTGAAGAATCAAGGTGATTTCATACACATTCTACAGCCAAACCCAACAACCAGGTGCTATGCTTTGTGAGCAATGTGTTCTGATACAAATGCAATACAATTTTTATATATATTCAGATGTATACGATTGCTTAAAGGGTTTTACATTTTTTGACGGATCCCTAAATATCATTGTCCTCTTGGAACCTCCTTTCTAAAATACAAAGGCAGCAATATACTGTATTTTCGTGCATAAAGACATATTTGTACTGTGAAAAGTATTTTATTAATAATTATTTGAAATTCTGTAAATTGTAACATTATTATTATTATTTACATTTTCATACCATTTCATGGATATTAAAGTAATTAATCTCGTAATCATTAAATGTGTCTTTTCTCATACATTCATTTAATACTAAACTGAAGAAGCTGCATAATAGATTTTATATAACTCACAAGACAAAATAAAAACTGAAATTACACTATTTCCTCATTATGCATGTCTAATGTTGTGTAAAATCATCAGAATAAAATATTAAAAATATAAAAATGTATGAATAAATGATGACTTTACATTTGTATACAGTTCCATGGATATTAAGTAATGAATCTAGTAATCATACAAGTTTATACATTTGTGCACATAATTTTATATACTACTCTTTTCTTATACATTCACAGAATCTATAAATAAAATAAAATAAAAAATCATAAGAACTTCTTTTTAATTCTATACTAAAGAAGCTGCACAATAATTGCATAATTTTGCATAACACACAAGTGATAATTAAAAATTGACAAAATAAAAATTGATAAAAAGACACTTTTTCTAAATACACTAGTATGGGGAAACACATATTCACTATTATTAACTACGACTTTTGCCTCAATAAAATCAGTTTACTGCTTATTAATAGTTAGTAGGGTGGGTTTTGTAGCGTTTAGGTTTAGGTGTTGGGTAGATTAAGGGATGTAGAATAGGGTCATGCAGAATAAAGCATTAATATGTGCTTTATAAGTGCTAATAAACATTCAATATCCTAGTAATATGCATGCTAATAAGCAACTAGTCAATAGTGAGAATTGAACCCTAAAATATCATTTTAAAATAAATGATGACTTTACATAAAAAAACATATTCACATTCTGCAAAGGTGAAGTAAACCATAGCAAATTACCATGGTATTAGCATTTGACAAAACCACTGTACCATGGTCCGCCACAGCACTTTAAAGAGAAATCCATAATCCTGTCAAAATCATATTAAAAGCACCTAGACTACATTCAGACAGCTTAGCATGTACACACACACACTCACACACACACACGTCTAGGGGACTCTCCATAGACGTAATGGTTTGTATATTATCTCCCCTTACACTAACCCTACCCCTAAAACCTACCCATCACAGAAAACTTTCATCATTTTCATGATTTATAAGCTTGTTTCCTCATGGGGACCTCAATTTAGGTCCCCACGGAGACAAAAGTCCCCGCTAGTCAGTGAGCATTCAGGTTGAAGTCCCCACCGGGATAGAAAAGCGTGCACACATACCCACACACAGGGATAAACACAGTCGATGAGCCTGGAGGAATGATCTTAATCGTTCGCATGTGCCTCCTCATTAAATTGTATTTCCATAATTAGCACATAATTAACGTGGCATGTCCATGTCTACATGACCAAGAGACGCTGCAATAATAAATCAATCACGCAGCATGAGGTGACCATGATGCGGTAGGTTACGGTGCTCTTCTGGGATGCCGTGGCGAGTCCATTACTGGACCTGTGCCTGTAATTATGTCTCTATATCAAGGCCCATTCTTTTCCTTCTACGCTCTTACTTTATTGATAAGCTTCTCTGTAATTGTGGTTTCCCCTGGACGTGTGCTAACAGTAATGCTCTATATTATTGCAGGCTTGTGTGGGAGGGAAAACGGGGAATGTGAGCCATTACTGTGCGACCTACTGTATGTGATGCAAAATGAAGTGAATTATGGGTTAACGGCAATGAGCAGAGAAATCCAAGGGGTGTGAGCGTGAATACAGATTTTTAGTTCTGGAGTGGTGAGTTCTTTGAGCCGCACAAGGTCGCAATTGAACACTTTTTGTGGCTTCTTCTACCTTCTGACCTTCTTACCACCTTGACTATTAGTTTCTGAGCAAAATCACTGAATAATGGACAACAAAACATAAGCTCAGCTCGACTTTGATGGCTCAGACTTGACGGAATGAAAGATGGGGGTTGAGGTTTTCAGACGGGTTCTTACAATATAGCCTGTTTTTTTTCATGCTGCTTGACCTTTCTTCTGTTGAGACGGCGATTTCCCTTCCATCTCTGTCAAGGCATGTTATTCAGTCTCTGTGATGCTTTGTGTATAGCAATGCTGGTCAGCAAACTCAGAAAAAGCTTTGTACCACAAATCAGTATGATGCAGTTTGTATTTTTGAATCTTTTTGAATGCATTAAAGCAGACATATCACAGAAAAAGTTTTCTCTTGCTTATTTGTACTATGAAAGCATCATACCCAACGCAACAAGTCCAACCAAATAATTTACTAAAACAAGCATACAAAAACCGATTCTTTATAAACCATCAAAATATTGACACCACATTTATGTATTAGAAGCCATTAATGACCCTGATGAATGGAAATGAGAAACACGCTTCAACAGTGGTCATTTATATAAAGAAGTCTTAAAGGAACAGCAGCACAAACAGTCTGTTTTAAAGGGATAGTTCACCTAAAAATGAAAATTCTGTCATCATTTATACAGGTCGTTCCAAACCTGTATATATTTCTTTGTTCTGCTGTACACAGAGGAATATATTTGGAAGAATGTTTGTAACCTAGCAGATCTCGGCCCGCATTGACTACCATAGTAGGAAAAAACCCTGACAAAATACTATGGTAGTCAATGGGGGACGAGATCTGCTTGGTTACAAACATTCTTCCAAATATCTTCCTTTGTGTACAGCAGAACAAAGACATTCACACACGTTTGGAACAACTTGAGGGTGAGTAAATGATGACAGAATGTAAATTTTTAGGTGAACTGTCCCTTTAAAAAATCAGTTCATTATTTACTCATCTTCATGTAAGTCCAGACCTAAGACAAACACACACACAAAACTAACGGACATGTATCTAATATTATAAGGGGTGTAAAAAAAGAAACTTAAAACTTAAAAAAATAGAAATAAAAAATAAAATAAAATTTGCTGTGAAAGCGTAGACTTTAACCCAAAGCTACGTCGCACCTCTTGAAAGAAATTCAATTCAGACAGTCAATCAGTTGAAGTCAGTGAAGCGAGACGTACATCAGAAAATAATCTGGAGCCCTCGTACAGAAACACATTTCAAAATGTTCTCTGGAAGCTTACCTGTTTCTCGTGAGATCTGAACGAAAGCCTCCACACCGCTCTCTCCATAATTCCCTTCAGATGCCAGCGTAGAGACGTAGTTCCAGCCCATGGCGGTCACAATGTCCAGCATAGCTTGGGCCTGGTAGGAGTCAGGCGGCACAACCCGGGAGAAGAAGTCGTAGCGGGTGTTATCGCTCAGTTCCGGCGCTGTGGATGCATAGCTGATCTGAGGGATCTGTTAAAGGAGAGAAAGAACAAACTGTTAGGCAGGAAAGATTTAAAAGATTAAATTTTTGAGTCCTAAGCCAAAAATAGACAAGTTCTTTAAGAGGATGTATTATGCACTTTTCAAAGTCTTGGTTTTGGTTTCGGGGTCTATTAGAATGTGCTTCATGCTTGAAAGTTAAAAAAACAAATTTTTTACTTATTTTACATTGTTGCAGCACCTCTTATCCCTGTCTGTCAGTAACACACTGTTTATTTCCTATCTCTATGAAACCCCTCCTTCCCTAAAAGCACAATATGCTCTGATTGGCTGGACCAGTGTACTGTAATTGGTTTCGGAAATGTCACACCATAACCACGGGTTTCAACACACTACTAATTAACTCAACCATATTACCTTTTCCAAGTAACTAGTAAAGTGACTCAATACATTTAAACGTACAAAATACTTTTTCAAATAAGTAACTCAAGGTACTCATCTCGCATCTAAAACCCCCACAAAAAACAGATTCAGTATAACTCAGAATTGTGAGATTTAAAATCAGAATTGCGAGATTTAAAGTCGGAATTGCAAATTATAAAGTCAGAATTGTGAGATTTAAAGTCAGAATTGTGAGATTTAAAGTCAGAATTGCGAGATTTAAAGCCAAAATTTGCAAGTTATAAAGTCAGAATTGCGAGATTTAAAGTCAGAATTGCGAGATTTAAAGTCAAAATTGCGAGATTTAAAGTCAGAATTGCAAGATTTAAAGTCAGAATTGCGAGATTTAAAGTCAGAATTGCGAGATTTAAAGTCAAAATTGCGAGATTTAAAGTCAGAATTGCAAGATTTAAAATCAGAATTGCGAGATTTAAAGTCAGAATTGCGAGATTTAAAGTCAGAATTATAAAGTTAGAATTGTGAGATATAAAGTCAGAATTTAGTGATATAAAGTCAGAATTGCGAGCTATAGTCAGAATTGTGAGATTTAAAGTCAGAATTGCGAGTTATAGTCAGAATTGCAAGATTTAAAGTCAGAATTGCGAGTTATAAAGTCAGAATTGCGAGTTATAAAGTCAGAATTGCAAGATTTAAAGTCAGAATTGCGAGATTTAAAGTCAGAATTGAGAGATTTAAAGTCAAAATTGCGAGTTATACAGTCTGAATTGCGAGTTATAGTCGGAATTGTGAGACTTAAAATCAGAATTGTGAGATTTAAAGTCAGAGTTGCGAGTTATAGTCAGAATTGCGAGATTTGAAGTTAGAATTGCAAGTTATAAAGTCATAATTGTTAGATTTAAAGTCAGAATTGTGAGATTTAAAGTCAGAATTGTGAGATATAAAGTCAGAATTGCGAGTTATAGTCAGAATTGACAGATTTAAAGTCAAAATTGCGAGTTATAGTCAGAATTGTGAGATTTAAAGTCAGAATTGTGAGATATAAAGTCAGAATTGTGAGTTATAGTCAGAATTGAGAGATTTAAAGCCAAAATTTGCAAGTTATAAAGTCAGAATGGCGAGATTTAAAGACAAAATTGCGAGATTTAAAGTCAGAATTGCGAGATTTAAAGTCAGTTTTGTGAGATTTAAAGTCAGAATTGCGAGATTTAAAGTCAGAATTGCGAGTTATAAAGTTAGAATTGTGAGATATAAATTCAGAATTGAGTGATATAAAGTCAGAATTGCGAGTTATAGTCAGAATTGCGACATTTAAAGCCAAAATTTTCAAGTTATAAAGTCAGAATTGCGAGATTTAAAGTCAGAATTGCGAGTTATAAAGTTAGAATTATGAGATATAAAGTCAGAATTACGAGTTATAAAGTCAGAATTGCGAGATTTAAAGTCAGAATTGAGTGATATAAAGTCAGAATTTCGAGTTATAAAGGCAGAATTGTGAGATATAATGCCACAAATGTGAGTTTATATATCGCAATTCTAACTTTATATCTTACTAAATACTATTTTTCCAGAAAAATATAATAAAAAATTATTGTTAAAATATCATATCTCGTTTTCTTTAACCCAGTATTGTGTATCTTCTGTCTCGTGAGCTAAGTGTATCATCACACTACAGAATAACTCCATTTGGAGTGACCGTGTTTTGCAAGACTTTTTTTATACATTAAACACACTTAAGTGTGGAGCCCCTTAAGGGATATGGTTGTGGAAAAATAATCAATGGGAGGAAAAAATGTATTTCAAAACTTAGCGTTCAAAAGTTTTCTGAGCGAACGCAAAGTTTCTCGGGGGAATATAAAGCATCGACATATAATTTTTCCTCCCATCTCATATTTTTTGTCTCTTTAGTGGCTCTGCACTAAGAAAGTTTAAAATGTAAAAAAGCATAATAGGATCCCTTTAAGAGCAAGGGAGAAAACAAAAATTTTAAGCCACAAAAGAGGCAAATATTGACTCTTTTACAGAATCATTAAATTCTGCCTGAAGCTAAATGAAAAATGCACAACCATTTAAAGCAAGCAAAGGTGTAGAGACACATACACCCTCCAAAACCGCTTTAGCCCAAAGCTATTGATACAAAGGACTAGCAAACCGTGAGGTGAAGCAAAAGGTGAAACAAGACCAGGTAACGAAGACAAATCAGAACGTGTTGTGGTAGAAAGAATCGAGGTGAAGCCTGCCAGCAGGCAAGCTGGGTAATGGCTTCTTGTGGCGATTGACGGTGTGATTGATTTCTCCTCAGCCAAAAGGCCAGGCTGTCAGCCGGAGCCCCAGAGGCTGCGCTCATCAGCATTCATTGCAACAACGGCACGGAAGAGAACCGGCCCGCAATACAAATGCCACTCACCGGCTGGCGAATCGGGTAACAGCGCTTTTTCACCCGCAACCCCGGATAGCAGGCTTGTAAATACAAATGTCACGGATGTGTTGACATGCCTGTGAAACAGATGTGTGTGTGGGGGCTTTGTGTTATTTCTGGGGAGTGTTATATCAAAGGTGCAGCACGTATGGGCTGAATGCCAACAGCCTAGACTTTATTCACACCTTAAAAATAAACCTTTGTCTCATGATTATCAGGTGTTAAATGACAAGATAGTGTCAGATTCCCTGGATTAAAGGACCGTTCCGGGTTAAATACAATTTGAAAGTACAAAAATGCTGTCATAATTTACTCACCCGTTTGTTCCCCATTTACTTTAACTGTATGGACAAATAAGGCAATTTTCCAATATCTTGTGTAGGTATTCAGCCAAGTTTTGATCATGTTGATAACTGAGAGGCCTTCATCAAATTTGATACAGGCACATTAATATGCAGTTTGAGAACCTTAATGTTTGAGAACCTTAATAAATGTAAAAATAATTTGATCACAGAAGGAATATCCCACAGGAATTAAGCTGGTAACTCATAATCCGAAGTTTATTCACTTATAAATGTTAGTCTCACATCAAAAAATTTGATTTTTTAAACTTAATTTATAAAAAAAATGCTATTTTTAACTTTTTATTTATAACAATTAAAGGTTCAGTGTGTAGTATTTATGAGGATCTATTGACAGAAATGCATTATAATACACATAATTTTTTTAATGGTGTATAAAGACCTTACATAATGAACCATTATGTTTTTATAACCTTAGAATGAGCCATTTCTATCTACATATACCGCAGGTCCCCTTACAGTGAAGTCGCCATTTTGTGCCGCCATGTTTCAATGCTACCATTGAGGTTCATTCTCGTGCTACGCAGCACATTTGAGCTTCAGCAAGAACCAATGAGGTTCATTCTCGTGTTACGCAGCACATTTGAGCTTCAGCAAGAACCAATGAGGTTCGTTCTCGTGTTACGCAGCACATTTGAGCTTCAGCAAGAACCAATGAGGTTCATTCTCGATTTTTGCAGCACGTTTGAGCTTCAGCAAGAACCAATGAGGTTCGTTCTCGTGTTACGCAGCACATTTGAGCTTCCGCAAGAACCAATGAGGTTCGTTCTCGTGTTACGCAGCACGTTTGAGCTTCAGCAAGAACCAATGAGGTTCATTCTTGTGTTACGCAGCATGTTTGAGCTTCAGCAAGAACCAATGAGGTTCATTCTCGATTTTTGCAGCACGTTTGAGCATCAGCAGGAACCAGTGAGGTTCATTCTCGTGTTACGCAGCACATTTGAGCTTCCGCAAGAACCAATGAGGTTTGTTCTCGTGTAACACAGCACGTTTGAGCTTTAGCAAGAACCAATGAGGTTCGTTCTCGTGTTACGCAGCACATTTGAGCTTCCGCAAGAACCAATGAGGTTCATTCTCGTGTTACGCAGCATGTTTGAGCTTCCGCAAGAACCAATGAGGTTCATTCTCGTGTTACGCAGCACATTTGAGCTTCAGCAAGAACCAATGAGGTGCATTCTCGTTACGCAGCACGTTTGAGCTTCTGCAAGAACCAATGAGGTTCATTCTCGTTACGCAGCACGTTTGAGCTTCAGGAGGAACCAATGAGGTTCATTCTCGTGTTACGCAGCACGTTTGAGCTTCTGCAAGAACCAATGAGGTTCGTTCTCATGTTACGCAGCACGTTTGAGCTTCAGGAGGAACCAATGAGGTTCATTCTCGTTACGCAGCACGTTTGAGCTTCTTCAAGAACCAATGAGGTGCATTCTCGTTACGCAGCACGTTTGAGTTTCTGCAAGAGGTTTGTTCTCTTGCGTTAAGCAGGTTTGGTCGAGCTTCTGTTACTGTTCGTTGATCAATGTTTATATGTGGATAAAAGTCTAAATTCAATCTGAAAGCGATCGTGTCTCTTAAGAAAATTTGGACTTAACTGCTAAAATCATATGGATTAGTTTCAAGATCTCTTTATGAAGCGTCAAAAGTATCAGTTGCGTAGCTGTCAATGAAGAGTACATCAAACATCAAAAACATCTTCATTTGTGTTCCAAAGATGAATGAAAGTTTGGAGCGACATGAGGGTGAGTAATTAACATTTGATACAAATTTTTGCGTGAAATAACCCACAAATATGATTTTTTGCATGGATTCAAATCCTTTCACATAAAATAACATGGTTTTGCATGCAAATTTCAATCTTTAATGCCATCATCTCAAGCGATTACCTGGTGCATATGAAATCCGAATGGTTTTCCATTCGTCAGAGAAAGGCATTTTGGATGGTGCATGGACTAACTTTTAAAAAGGGGCAGACTCTTTAAAACTGTTTAAACTCTACCCTGAAGGTTCGCTCTGGAACATTTCATTCAGCAGCTCAAATGAATGACAGAAACTTTAAGTAGCTCAAGAGAGACAGACTGAGTCTCTCTCTCTGCCTGTTCAAATGCCTCCTTTCAGACTTCAGCCCACAGTGTTTTGAATTTTGCTGCACGGTAAAGGTTAGACTCAGAAATGATGCCTGTAGAGCTTAATTTCATGCTCATGTTTCCAGTTTAATAAAATATTACAGATCCACAAAAGAGATGCACAGAAGACTAAAAACCTAAGACTTTTCAAAGCGGCCATGAGGGAAATCAAATGTGATACTTTCCATAAAATAATATAATATCGCTGATGGGGAGAAACAAATTAACCTTCATCAGCACGGCAATAATATTTCCTCATACAATGCAATTCAGAAATGCATAATAGTGTGCAATTTCCATTGTAAAACTATATTGAGTTAAGAACCCGTAACTCTTTGGATTACTTTTGCTTCAAGAAAGTTTAATGCATGAACTGTGAATTTTTGCCAGTTTTCTTCTAATAAAATATAATAAATATGATTATTATTATTATACATATTATACAATAATATTACAATTATACACCTACACTGTAAAACAAATATTTTAAAAGTAAGTTACCTGGTTGCCTTAAAATTTTGAGTTAATACAATAAACATTTTTCAGAATCGACATCTTTATTCAAATATTATTTAAAGATTATGTAAAAATATTGTGTAATTGTGTGTTTTATTTGTTATAATGCAGTGAAAAATGCCAAATGTTCATGATTTATCACAATTTTTTAAATCTTTATGTGGTTCAGATATAATATTTTGAGTTTCTATTTATTAAACCAATTTCCTTCATTGCAAACCATTTTTTATTTATTTAAATGAACTCAAAATGTTAAGGCAACCAGGTTACTTGCTTTTTTAAGTTAAACCAACAATATATTTTTTACAGTGTATTTCTATATATATATATATATATATATATATATATATATATATATATATATAATTTCAATTTGATGAGGGTAGGAAAATCTGTGTACTACATTTCATTTCAAAAGTTCAAGAACGCAAAGATGAGTTGAAGCTATTGCAACACATGATTGCAGCATCAGCTACAACTGACGGCTGTGCAGATGGCAGGATCATTTCACTGTCTGAGGTTTTGCAATGAGTATGAGGGACAAATCAGACATTACTTCTGAGAGCTACTGTCATCTTCAGACGTCTCGGGCGTCTTGTGTCTGAGAGATGTGGAATGAGTGTGAGGAAGCGGAAGAAAGTCTTTTTAGATTTGAAAGATTTCTCTGGGGATGCGCCAATGTGTTTTGTACTTCATATTAGCTATAAAGTGCTCTGGGACTCCAGTTGAATCTACCACAGTACATAAAGACATTACACTCAGTCTTACAGATAGCCTACCTATAAAGGAACAGAGTTATTTGTTGTATACCTCAACTTAGTGCTAAGCTGTATACCAGTTCATACCGAATACCGGTGTTTATGATATGAATTTTGATTATACCGCAATATATGTAGACTGTGATTACACTATGGATTATACTGCTACATCGAAGACAACAATGTAAGTTAATAGACTGACAACTCGAAGAATGGGCAAAAAAAGTAACTGCTTTATTCTTTCCGTGTTAAACTGACATGTGTTTCTTTCAGAGACTGTAGTGCTCTTAAAGTGCACTATGTAGGATTTTTGCAGTAAAATATCCAAAAACCACCATGCCAGTGTTATATAGTTTGTTCAGTTGAGTTCTTACAATATCCCAAATGTTTCCAACTATTTGTAAATTGTGAGAAAATTGCTATTTTAACCAAGGAACTGGTACATCTGAGGGAGTCGCCTGTCAGTTGTGTCATATCTGTGTTACCCTCAGTTTCCGGTTTTATTTAGCAGAAACGCTTTTCTCTCACTTCAACAAGTGTCATAGCAGCTGCCGAGCGAATGCACAGAGTAACATCATAACATAATTTTAAACACACTTAAATGTATCTAATATGATAAACAGAGCTGAGTTACCTCATGACCAAAAAAGCGGAAATGGTGCCGGCTCCCTCAACACTCGGTCCTGCTCTGCTTCATACTACAGTAACGTTAATAATTGCATCCATGAACATGATTTCTGCCCGAGTCCTACCTACCGGCTGTGAGGTGAAGACCTCATGTCCCAAGATTCTGCGCTCAAACTTGGCATCAGCTATGCTTTTGTTTTGAATAGGCACCCTCTAGCGGATGGAAAAATTGCATAGTGCACCTTTAAATGTATTGTAAATATCCCTATAGACCTCTCCCTCATTTTGGCAGTTTGTTGCTATATAGAGTTTGATTTTTAAAATGCTTAAGGTGCGCTCAATAGTTTTTTCTTTCCGTGTGTAACATGTCTGTCTGTTTGTTAGATCTTTTCTGTGTTTTGATTTGTCCCATCTTCCTTTGTTCTTTTTCCTGCCTTTTCTGTGTTTCCTTGGTTATCCTCATTAGTCAAGTATAGTTCAGCTGTGTCTAGTTAATTATCTTGTTTCAGTTTGCTATTTAAGTTCTGCTTGTTCACTCAGTCTTTGTCTGGTCACCGTTATAAGTTGTGCTGTTGCCTGCCTTCGTTGAGTTTATTTATGATTAAAACACATTCGGATTACATCTCCTGAGTCTTCTGCCTGTTCCTGTACACACAACCGTGACACCGTGGTCATATTTTAATATGTATGTGTCTGTAATGAGTGTGTTGCAGGTCTGTGTTTTATTGGTTGTGGTCTCCCCACAGCATCATTTTGTGGGGCTTTGCAAACATGCATTAACTCTAGTGTGGAATTTTTCTACAGCATTCACCTATCACGACAGTAAAATGTGGTTAACACCCTGTCATGCATAGGGAAAACAATACTGTCATATACAGCGAAACCGGTATAATTTAGAAAAATACTGTGATATAAAATTTTGGTCATACCACCCAGCACTACCTCAACTGTGATCGCCCACTTTCTCAGCGGCCTTGGTTAAAGTATTTTCACCATTCATTAAAAAAAATTCTCTAAGAGCTCTAAGCCTTGAACCAAACCAGCATGTTCAGAATTGAAATCACGATTATTTTCATTAAAAAGTTTCATTTTAAACAAAAATGTGCTTTAATGTTACAAAATACAAGACTGTAGGCCTACTTGATGTATAATGAACTACAATCTAATGAAGAACAACAAATTAGTTCACTGGAACTAAAGGGCCAAGCCCAACCCCTGAGAAACAACCTCACACAACAATCCCCCCTCCACCAAACTTTACACTTGCAGTCAGGCAAGTACCGTGAGCCAATCTGAAGGCCACACAAAATTTGGAGGTCTGTAGCAATTGACGCTGCAGAAAACTGGCGACTTCTGTGCTATGCATTCGCACCCCTGAATTCAATGATTTGTAGGGGTGTCCCAATACTTTTGGCAATATAGTGTATATATACAGTATATATAGTTTTCATAGTCATGGTTCCTGTTTGTCATGTGACTCCCTTATCCCGTCATGTGATCCTGTCATGCGCTTCCCTAAGCACTTCTACTTCATTAAGTGGATGAGGGAGATTTATTTGGACAGACCCTCTTGATTTTGACACAGAACAGGGAACGAGTATACTCAACACATTGGCTGCGTCCGAAATCGCATACTCTCTTGAATAGGTAATTATTTTGAATAAGTAAGGGATAGTAAAGTGTCCATCATATGCACACTTAAGAAGAAGTAGGTCACCCGGATACTTTTGGCTAATCCTTTATGAGTACTGTGAATTCGGACATACTTCTTTTGTCACATACTGTTTTTGCCTACTATATAGTAGAGAAGTATGCAATTTCGCATGCAGCCAAACACTCCATAGCAGATTCCACTGATCAAGGGCTTAGGGCGCTCCATTTAAACACATTTCAAGGGCTCCGCCAGTAGTGGGCACTCGTGCAACATAAGCAATGATGTACTTTCGAGTAAACAAGACAGAGGGAAGTTAGCAAAGAAAGGCATTCAAAACTGGACATAAAGGGATAGTTCACCCCAAAAAAATGAAAAGTATCGTATAATTTACTCATCCTCAAGCCATCCTATAAGTGTATGTGACTTTCTTCTTTTACCCAAACACAATCAGAGTTATATAAAAAAAATGTCCTGGCTCTTCCAAGCTTTATAATGGGAGTGAATAGAGCTTGAGTTTTTGAAGCTCCAAAAAGCCCATCCATAGCATAAAATATCACATCTCCAGTGGGTTAATAAAGGCCTTCTAAAGCAAAGTGATAATCAATATGTGACAAAAGAGTATAGCTACTCGTTTACTGGCTTCCAGCAATGGCTGTCCGCGAGTTCCGGCGGAAGAGTGACCTCTGACCCGACAAGTTCTGATTGGTTCCCTTGTCTATGTGTCACGTTCTCATTGGTTCATTGTTTATTTCTTTCAGGCGTTTCAAGTCATTAGTCTTTGAGTACTTATAGCCCTCATGTTACCATTGTCTCTTTTGTCTATAGCTCTGTCTTAGTTTAGTCTGTGTTTAAGTTTATGTTTAAAGTAGGGGTGGGCATAGATACATTTTTTTAATCTAGATTAATCTCACTGTGATTTTGAAATTCATCTAGATTAATCTAGATTAAAATGGCTCATTTGAATTCTGCCGAAGGCATTCAGAATGTGTGCTACCCAAATAATGACTGGTGCTTTCACACTTGGTTCGATTGCTCCCTGGACCGTGTTCATATTATATTTTTGGGTCAGAAACCGGGGTGCGTTTGCGTCATCAAAGCAGCAGCTGTTTACCCCGTTACTTGGTAACGACGAGCGAGAAGTTCTGTCACTTCTGTGAACTGGTCGCAGAATGAATAGCGTTGTTCACTTAACTTTTATATTTTTGTTTTTGAACCGTTAGTTTTGTTACTAAAGCTTCAGTACGTAATGGCACTTGCGTCTATCTGCCGCGGATGTACTGCAAATGCTCTAAAGAACGCTGACGACGAGCAGAAATTAGATTTACAGCTCTCTGCTTACAGTCAGTAGCGGTTTTGGGCACGGGCGAACCAGGCAGTCGCCCGGGGTGGCATTTTTTTCATATGGGGGGCACCAGCAGTAAAAAATTGGCGCGCCGCAAAGCGGTTTTCTATCTATCATTGCAGATGCGCCCTGTGTGTGAGAAGGGGGGGCAGTTCATGGGTCTCTCCCGAGCGGCAACCTCCCCTTTTCTCCTGAATACGGAAGTGATTTGAACTGAAGTTTAATTCATCGACTGGCTGCTATGGACAGGCTCTGTATAATTAAGGGCGTGGCCACTTGAGTTACAGGTGGATTGACGTTTGTCTGCCGAAATGCGTCATCACGTCACCTCAGCTATTTTTTTCTATGGTCTACCAAAGGGAACGGACAAGCGGGGAAACGGGGGATCCACTGTATATAGACCAATAAAGTCAGTCACACCTCGACTTGCTTCCAAATAATTTTTTAGTTCATAAAATTATAAAGGAGGAGGTCTTGCCCGGTGTGCAATTCAATGTAAAACCGCCACTGCTTACAGTACGTCAGTCACTCTCGTCAGGACTCGAGTACGGTTCGCGGGTGCTCGCCCGAGTTCGGAAGACAGCCTTCAGGCTTGATGTGGTAATTTCACAGTAGGCATACATGCAGGTTCTGAGACTCGTTCTCGCTCCCTACAGTGCAATTCGGCTAGGAATACATCCGCGCTAAAATATCAAGGTGAAAGTCATCATAGCTTGCGTACTGTAGACCCAGCTCACAACCCAACTTTGAGAGTAGATTAACGGCAATATTTTTTTTATCGCCCGATAAGAGTCTCACGTTAATGCAGCACGTTAACGCCGATAACGGCCCACCACTAGTTTAAAGTCAGGTCTTTGTTTATTTTGTATTTTGTATTTTGTCCATGGAAACCGCATGATTTTGTGCATATAAAGTGCACTTGGATTCTCACTTCAACATGCCTTCAGTGGACATTCCTTACGTCCTCATTGTTTTAGATAAATGATACATTGCATAAATAATGTACATTGTTATTTTAGTATTATTTATAATATTAAAAGTATTTATTCACTTTTATTTTATTTTAATAATTGAATGTTCTTTTGTCATTTTTATTATTGTAGTTTTTATTTTTCTATTTAGCTTTTTAAAGTTTTTGTAATTTCAAGTTAAACCAAAATGAGAAATTAGTTGCCTATAAATATAATGTTTATGTTTTTAAGTTTAAGCTTTCATCTAATATTTAATTTTAGCTTTTTATTTATATAGATTAAAAAAGATATTACAATTTGTAATAGTTTTAGTTAACAAAAAAAGCTACGTCATTCACTTGCCTGTAAGCCTTATTTAATAAGGCAGCTTGACAGCAGCTAAATTGCTCTTTATTATTATGAATTATGAGTAGCTTGTAGCGTGGGACGCTACCTTTTCAAAGGTTGGTAAACACACAGAGATCTACATAAGTTCACGGTGCTGTGAATTATTTGCAAAAGACGCATCAACAAAAATGAATAATGTGAAATTTTAAAGCCTCATACCTGAATTTTAAAGCGTTTTGTTTAACTGTTGTTATCTTTTTAATCTCTATGAAACAAAGCACACAGTCATCTGTGTTTGCCTTCATAATGGAGCTGTCAAATCGAGAAAAGCCCTCACTGCTGATAGATTACATTCAGACAATACTAATTAACCTCTCTGAAGACCTTTATTTAAAACACTCGCTGCGAGAGAAGTGGACACAAATTGCCGCGGAGTGAGAGATGCTTGCGCTTAATCACTCACTCTTTCATTTTCCCTCCTTGGCCTTTTTTTGATGCATACAAAAGTGCACACATGCCATAATTATGTATACGCCATCCTCGAATATATAGTAGTTTCATATAACACAGAAGAGTTACAAGTTGCTAGCTGAGTAATTTAGCTCATATTAGCATTAGCATGAGTTCCCTCAGGAAGTTCCTACTGGTAAAATAAAGTCTGTGGTTAACTTTATTCATAGATACTTTCCCATTTGGTTCTAAAACATAAATTACATTTTACATGTGCATTTTTAAACCATTGTGTGCTTTAAAAACGTGATGGATCCAACAAGCAGCATGTTATTAGCACACTTCCGTACGCTCTGCCGTAGCTGCTTCATTTTTAACAGGATTTAATTAATGATCAGGTCTGGCTGCTAAGCTGTAGTTAAATATGCACCAGGTTCATGGTTTTAATGCCATGCCACAATGGGAGCAGGTTTTGTCTACCGAGGAGATATTTATTTAGTAATCCTGATGTTTTCTCAGGTTGGCTTCATGCACGGCTACTGCTGTTTGAACTGGGGTACCTAGAGAAAGGTGCGCAAATGTCAGAGTTATTTGTTTGACAGACAGATGTCATCCTCCTCCTCAGGTCTGGCCACGGGAAGACAACATCATGATGACTGAATATACATTCTATGTGTTCGTCTAAATAATTTGTCACAGTGTGACATTCAAAAGCATTAATAACAGGTCACAGCCATTGAGTCGCTGTTAGCGCATATGCCATAGCTGCCTTCAAGTCTTCCAGAGACGTTCCTACTTCCAGGTTCTTATTTTATACATATATAAACATTCACAATTTTAAATTTCTTTCCCTGTTTTTCAATTAAAAAAAATACAGGGTGCTAGTGTTTGTGCTAGCGACAAAAAAGAACAAAGGATGTGCATTATGTTCAGTGTTATTTTAGTGTTTTTATTATAGTATTTCATATTTAGAATTATCTTTTGTTTTTATATTTTCAGTTTTCCTTTAAAACTTGAGAGTAAGTTTTAATAATTTTGTTATGTGCTTTTGTAATTTTTATTAGTTTATTAACCCTTAAACGCATACCTTGCGAGTGACGTCATTCACTACCCTCTTCCTCATTAATTTTTTTAAGTATTCCTCAATCAATTCATTATAAACAATATAACAAGATAATAAAATTATAAAAGAAAGACAGATTTCCTTTCATTTTTTGTACAAATTATATAGGTCGCTAACGACCTGAGGTGTGTAACAGAGTAAGTATATTTTTTCTGCACAAAAAATAATTGAATCTTTGATGACTGAATAAGTGCAATTGACCTGTATTCCACGATGTGGCGATGTCTGATACACAATGATGAAGTGACGTTTCACTCATAGTTACAGCAGGCAGAAAACAAAAGAATAGGAACAATCATCAGCAAAACTTGAAATGAAACTTGAAAACGTATTTTATATTACCGCGACAGGAAGAGATCCATCCATTTTAAAGATAGATCCGAATATGTAATAATACATTCAAGAGTTTTATTCAAGAGTTTTATTTGTCACATACACAATTATATACAGAATATATAACTGGCAGTGAAATAATAAACTGGCAGTTTCAACAATAATAATTGTTGAAACATTCATGCATTTGAGGGTTATTATTTGGTTAACTAGGTTAACTATTTTCAAAGTGTTTTAAGTTTTTCATCTAATATTTATACAATATTTTATTGTTCAGCTTAATTTGAAGGAAAAAATTAATGATATATATATATATATATATATATATATATATATATATATATATATATATATATATATATATATATATATATATATATATATATATATATATATATATATATATATATATATACTTGGCTAATGGCTTTTTGATTTAGGGTAGGCTAGGAACAAAACGGTATTAGCTAAAATACTCATTCAGCTATAAGAATGTTATCTTTGCAAAATTAAAATACTAATTTAATCCAACACATTCTACTAGAACAAAAGGTATATGGATTAGACATGTTTCACCCCAATGTTTAATTATATGAACTTGCATTTTACAGCAAAATTACACAATTCAATATTAGCCTTGAATTTTCTTCACCCAGATGCTGGTACACACTTCAAGATTTCAAAAGTTTGGATTTCGCTTTGCAATGCTGTAAAATAACCGTTTTTGTGTCCTCAAAGGACCTTTCAGTGAACAGTTCTCAAAAGAACCATTTATTTTCCTAATGTGAAGACTGTTTTAATAATCTAAAGAACCTTTATCCACTATAAAAACCTTTTGTGGAATGGAAAGTTTCCATGCATGGAAGTTAAAGGTTTTGAAACATCAATGTCAATAAAGAACCTTTATTTTTATTAGTGTATGGGCAAAAAAGTAAAGACATTTTCAACATATCTTCTTTTGTGTTCCACAGAAAAATGGCACATATTCCTTGTCACCTATTAAGCACCATCCACCACTGACTTGAATAGCCGTACAAATAATTGTTCGTCTAAATAATTTGTCACAGTGTGACATTCAAAAGCGTTAATAATAATGGAAAGATTCCATGCATTGATGTTAATGTTTGAACCATCGATGTCAAGAAATAACTGTTATTTTTAAGAGTGCACGGACAAAAAATTAGAGACATTTTCAACATATCTCAACACAGAAGAGCACATATTTTGCCTCTTGTCTTCTATAAAGCACCACCCACCACTGACTTGAATAGCCGTACACCCGTAACAGAAAAGAGAGCTTCATATCGAGAAGACATTGAATCTCTGAAGAAAACAGAGCGTGAACAAATGTCCCACAACTATGTAACATTATCAATGGGGAAAGCAAACACGCTTATTCATCCGGACTGAACATCCAATTCTCTGCCATCCCTTTGTTTCATCTTATCCTGCCCAAAGCGCGCTTTCACTTCTATTTACTTCAGATGCGTTCTGTTTAAGCAAACAGAGTTTATCAGCTTGAAGGGCCACAATCTCTCTTCATGCATAACATTAGCAGATATATTTGTCCCATCTCCAGACACCACCGCTCTGTCACTTTCGGCCGCTGGTCTCAGCAACAACCGATTTAAAGATGGCTGCAATATGCCAGCAGCGCCTCGAGTAGCTCAGTGTTCGTCCGCTGCACCAGGCTGGAGCCCTTTGAAAGATTCAGCCTTGTGTACATCAGGTGCGCACACTCACTTTTGTGCGCTTGGGGTGCGAGACGCAGGCAGTTGCAAAAGCATGATTCCGCTCTTCAGCTAAGACAGCGGCCTCTGGAGAGCGACGCGCTTTCGAGCAGAGGTGTGAGGCTGAAAATGGCACACAAATGGCAGATCTCACATGCCGCGAGTTTGAGCGCTGCACAAGCAGGTTACCCAAGCCAGAGTGAGAATTGCATTGCAAATAGCTTGGGGTTTCGTGTGGATTCAGCCACAGTGGGAGTGTAATTTTAGAATGAAAGGCAGAGGGATGACAATGCGTGTGAGAATGATCTACCTCGCCCGTGCGATATCTTTAGCTTCGCTCGGTTGAGGCTTATCTAAATCCACTGCTTGGTCTTCTTTACAATGGCCTTCAGATAAGGTGTCATCATATCAATTTTAGACTCAGTATTAAGGAGCTAAAGCGAGTCGAATGTCATTGTATCCGTACACTTGAAATACAGAACATCTGATGGCGAAACTTTTTTGTGGTCTGTGCTTTATAAAAATATGGGATATTTTCTTAATTGTACATCATCAAATTAACACTTTGAATGAAAACCATGCTTATAATGGATTATAGCTTAAGTTATACTTATTTAAAAGTAAGTATTACTATTTTAAAAACATTTATAAAGACTCGTTAAGACCTAAACTGCATTATTATAACAGTTATAGTTACATTTATATTATTTTTATAGTTACTTATAAGTCATGCATTTGCTTTTTTGGTAACACTTTACTTAAAGCCTTTATTTAAAATGCATTATAATACTCACAGATTCCTTGTTATATCTGAATTGTTTGCTGTGTTTTAATGCATAATAACACACTATATTGGTAAAAGTTTTGGGATGTCTGCCTTTACATGTCATCTTTAATGACATCCCATTCTAAATCCGTAGGGTTTAATATGGAGTTGGCCCATCCTTTGCAGCTATAACAGCCTCAACTCTTCTGGGGAGGATTTCCACAAGGTTAAGGAGTGTGTTTATGGGAATTTCTGACCATTCTTCTAGAAGCGCATTTGTGAGGTCAGGCAAAAGGTGTTCTATCGGGTTGAGGTCAGGACTCTGTGCAGGCCAGTCAAGTTCCTCCACACCAAACTCGCTCATCCATGTCTTTATGGACCTTGCTTTGTGCACTGCTGAGCAGTCATCTTGGAACAGGAAGAGGCCATCCCCAGTTGGGAGCATGAAATTGTCCAACATGTCTTGGAATGCTGAAGCGTTAAGAGTTCCTTTCACTGGGACTAAGGGGCCAAGCCCAACCCCTGAAAAACAACCCACACCATAATCCCCCCTCCACCAAACATTACACTTGGCACAATGCAGTCAGGCAAGTACCGTTCTCCTGGCAACCCCAAAACCCAGACTCGTCAATCGGATTGTCAGAGAGAAGTGTGATTCGTCACTCCAGAGAACACGTCTCCACTGCTCTAGAGTCCAGTGGTGGTGTGTTTTACACCACTGCGTCAAACACTTTGGATGGATGCAGCTGCTCAGCCATGGAAACACATTTCATGAAGCTCTCTACGCACTGTCCTTGAGCAAATATGAAGGCCACACAAAGTTTGGAGATCTGTAGCTATTGACTCTGCAGAAAGTTGCTGACTTCTGTGCATTGTGCGCCTCAGCATGCACTGACTTCGCTCTGTGATTTTACGTGGACCTCCTGAGAGCAACCCATTCTTTCACAAATGTTTGTAGAAACAGTCTACATGCCTAGGTGCTTGATTGTATGCACCTATGGCCATGGCAGTGATCGGAACACCTGAATTCAGTGATTTGGAGGGTGTCCCAATACTCTTGGCTATATAGTGTATCCCTTTAAGACCCCTATTAAAAAAAAATACCACCCAATACCCCATATATAAACCTGAAACAGTCCGGAAAGCACAAGCTACATGATTAGAATCAGCCATATCATATCTTATTGATCCAGACCAAACAAGGGACGACTCTCATTCAATAACACATGCAGCTTATTCAATATTATGGATATCAACAACAGCAATACAGAAATAACATCACTAGATGCAGAAAAAGCACTTGAAGTGAATGTATTACAGTAAATGATTAAAACAAACTGTACATTCACCCTAGGGCATCAAAAACAGCACCAAAATTCAAATTACAGCAAAGAGTCAGATAATGAGGTCCACTTCTCACTGAATCCACTGTTGCTACAAAACAAAATGATTATATTACAGAGATCCCAGCCAACAATATCCACCACAAAAAAAATCAATCACAAAATTGCCGTTATGCTGACAATGTTTTCCTTCAAACCCCCATGAATCCACAAGTTTTCTAATCATATTAAACATTTTTTGCTGAGTTATCTGGTACAATACAAATTAGAATTAATGCAAAGTTTTGATAAATGGAAGATTTGATTTCTCTACATCAGCAGTACTTTATAAAGTTGGATATTTTTCTTACACAAAAGCATTCCTTTGCTTGAGAAGGTCATTATTAACCCCCCGGAGCCGTGTGGATTATTTTTATGATGGATGGATGCACTTTTTTGGGGGGTTAAAAATATCGTCCCCTCATTCACTGAACTGTATACCCGAATAAGTTAAGAAAAACCAAGTAAAAAGCAGAACCTGCAGTTTTTTTATTTTATAATCATACATTTTAATTGCTCTGAACTTAAAATATTTGAGTACATTAATTTATACATTTAACTTAAAAATATCATGTAATCTCACATTTTTAGTAGTGGAAATTTAGCTTTAACTAGCTAATTCAATAAATGTCACCTTGCTAACTGGCTACACAATGCTTTGGTAGCATTAGCATGGCACTTGCTGAATGAGAACTGCAATATAATAACACTATAAAGCTTGAAAGAGCTTTTTAACATAACTCTGATTGTATTCGTCTGAAAGAAGAAAGTCAAAAACACCTAGGATGGCTTGAGGGTGAATAAATCATGGGATAATTTTCATTTTTGTGTCAACTATCCTCTTTAAGTGTGTTAAAGTCATGAAAGTGTACTCTCTTAAAGAACTTAATATTACATTATTTGCAAGTACATTTTTAATATTATACTTTCAGCTAAGATTTAAACTACACTACCAGTGCACATTCAATATAATTACGCACACAATAACAATACAAGGAAAGAAAAATTTGAAACAATTGATAAATGTTTTAATAATTTAAATCCTGACAGGAAACTTTTAGATGTGTCATAAAGTGCCAATTTGTTACAAGCAAAGAGATATTTAGGTATGCAAAAAAAAAATCAAGTGATCTTTTTGGCATCACTGTGTGTCACATTACGTGAGTTAAATCCATTGTGATGCCGATGCATGAGGTTTCAATTATTTGGTTTATTAAATCTCTTGCATTATTACAGCTGTTATCAAAGCGCTGCCACAGGATGAGTTGTTTGTTCACCTGAAATGTGATTTTGACATCAAACGGGACCACTGCAGATAACCTCATCCCCAAAACAGATGATACAATGCTTTAATTACTGAAGATAGCGACGCTCATACTAATTCTGATACCCCAAATGAGTGAATTTGTTTAAGTGGATTATAATGAGCCAAAGGCCTGGAGGACAAGCACATCTCACTCAGATTCTGTCAGCATGAAGAAGCAAACAGGATTTGTGCTCTCAAAGGCAATGCTGTCGATTTAGCGATGGCATTAGCATAAGTCACCCCCTGGGCAAGCACGGAAATTTGGAGTGGAGCTGCAATAGTCAAACTTTGTTTTCTGGGTTGACTGAAATCGGATATTCGTAATTAGCGTTCGGTAAAAGATGCAGATACATGGGATGGTAACATCCTGAGGGTTCTGGGTTAGCAGACAGTAAATGGGAACGATGGTGAGATTGTTTGCAGCCAGGTTGGCTACAGGCTCTGAACATCATTATAATTTGCCATTTTAGTCATTTGAACAGCTTTCTTCTCATTTGGAAACCTAAAACAGTTGAGTGAGCCTGAATTTTTACTTGCACGCCAGTTGGAAACTGCGCCAGGAAAAGAACTATAGCTGATCTTCAGTGGCCAAAGTGCAACAAATGAACTGTTTAATAATAGTTAAGAATGACTCTGGACTTTGGGTTAAAGAGAACATATGCCCTTTTACAAAGTCTTGATTTTGTGTTGACTAGAATAGACTTTCATGATTGAATGTTCCAAAAAAAACATAATTTTTCACATATTTTACATTTTTGCAGCCCCTCTCGTCCTAGTCTGTCAGTAACACCATATTTAGTTCCTGTCTCCATGAAGCCCCGCCTTCTGAAAAGCACAATGTGCTCCGATTGGTCAGCTGGACCAGTGTGTTGTGATTGGTCAACCGCTTAAAGCAGGTTTGGGAAATGTCAGGCCCCTTATCATAAGCACTCGCCCCTTTGTTTGCGCATGACTTGAGCGGGAATTATTTAAATATTGTGACGTTTTTATTCCCGGAAGAAAACTCAAGACTATAATAAAGGTATTTCAAGGAGTTCAGAAACAGTACGCACTTAAATAGAAAATTACTCCCTTTGGAGTGACTTTGTGCTTTGTAATTTTGCAGACCTTTCAAATGCTCAAACAGCAACATTAAAGAAACTAAAAAAAATAATCCTCATTAATAATCATTTGTTGAATTGACATGACCTTCTATTTCTAGAGTTAGAGAAGAACAAAGGCAAGAAAATCCCTGTAAGCATGAACAAAAACCTGCACATTTAATGTTAGTTTACGAGGAATTAATTTAAAGGAACAGTTCACCCTAAAAATTATTGTTATTTTCGTTTTTTTAACCCTTTGACACGTAACCCAACAAACCCGTGTGATCAATCTAGGCTGGTCCCTGGTGCGTACGAACACACGGGTGTGATTAGAACGCTCAGAGATCAACTGCCAAATTCAAATTTAAAATCTGCTTTAGCGCGCTGACTGGCGCTGAGCCAAAGACTGACTGAGTGAGACTGACTGAGCTCAGTGTCTTTTAATGTTTATTTTAGGTTTCATACACTTCAAATTACATTACACAACATTACAAAATATCAGCAAAAACTAAATATAGTTTGTAATTGCATACTAATATATATAACAGCAAGATATCAGTGTTGTAAACATATAATGGCCCGTGATAACATTACCGATCAACTAACACAACCATTATCTACCCTGTTCCCTCACATAGTGTCACATATATCAGGAGAAGTGGATGATCTTGTGTTGTAAATCCAGCAGGCTCCGTCAGCGTTGTAAACATAATGGCGGAGCGGATGACACAGCCTGTGATAGCTTTACAGATCAACTAACACAATTATTTTCTACCCTGTTCCCTCACGTAATGTCACACATATCAGGAGAAGTGGATGATCTTGTGTTGTAAGAGGCTCCGACTCCCTGTCAGTGTTGAAAACATATAATGGCGGCGCCCCGCCCACAGCCTGTGATAACTTATCGATCAACAAACATATCATTTATTTGTTGTTATTTTATTATTTAAACCATAAGGAGTTCACTTGCATGTATTTAATTTAGTCAGTAAGTATTTTGTATAAAAACAAATTATACAAAATAAAACATCACGTGTCAAGTTTGATGTGTTACCATGGAAATTAGAACGCATGTCATTTTATAATAACAGTCGCGTTAAAAAACTCACGCCAGGCTGCCAGTCTGAATATTTAGAACTTACGTGCGAAAGGGTTAATAAACCATCATTTCCTCACCCACATGTCACTGCAAACACGAATGCCTTTTTTAAATACAGAACAGAAAAGGTGCATTTCTGAAGAAAATTCTGGCAACTTTCCATACAATGAAAGTGAATAGGGACTGGAGCTTAACTCCATTTTTCAGTAGCGTGACAATGTCTGATTGCAGAAATAATTTATCTGATCTGCTAATTTATTTATTATACACTACAGTTCAATAGTTTTGGGTTGTAAGATTATTCCGATTTTTTGTTGTTGTTGTTGAAAGAAAACACAACTGATCAAAAGTGATGATAAAATATGTTTATAATGTCACAACAGTTTTCAAATGAATGCTCAATATTTCGATTGATAATAATAATAATACAAGGAAGTGTTTTTTGAGCAGTAAATCAGCACATTACAATGATTTCTGAGGGATTTCTGAAGGACACTATCAAAAAATTACATTTTACAATATATATTTAAAAAGAAAAGATATTTTAAATTGTAATAACATTACATAATATTACTGTTTACTGTCTTTTTTATCAAATTCATTCTGCCTTGGTGAAACTTCTTTCAAAAACATCACTATATATTACCAACTACGAACATTTGAATGGTAGTACATATTCAAATAACTTTTTATACGTATTACAAAAACGCCTGCCCGGAGGTCATATGCATCACAGGCAATTTTATTTTTTCCTGCAGAATAAAACTTTGGTGTAGTATCAGAGCACCATATGCTACCTGCGATGACTCACTGATTTGTTTCAGGTGTTAATTGCATCTTTAGTGTATAATGACCTACAGATTTACATTACATTAGCTCTCTCTTCAGAGCATTTGAGGCGTCGTGTGCTGCTGAAAAGCTCTAATCCCTACAGCGGCAGTATAATTCCTACAATCAAAGCGCAACAAAAGAAGACAAAAAAAGCACACTTAAATTCATGAATACTTGATTATAGACACTGCTGTCCTCGTGTTACAGCAATTTCTACTGTGGTTCTAGCAGCCGCTTGATGGATTAGGTCTGCCCACCACTTTTTTAGCTTTGAAAAATGCTGTTTGTCACCTAAAGAGGCCCATTCAATGTGATCTAATGCCCCGTGCTGACCATAAGAAGCTAATGGAGGAGGATTTAGTGTCAACTTCTTGTCCTCTGCTAATATTTTTCCATGCTACTCAATGGTGCCCTAAACTACGACACATATTCAGTCTGGAAATTTATCTAGCAGCACACTTTCAAAAAAATTATGCCCCTCTCCTTCCTTCTCTCGCTGTCTAATTATCCAAAGACGGCCTACATCACATGGCACATGGACCAGCAAGTTAAATCCACAGAGGCTAGAGACTTGAGGTAGCTATGCTAGAAAAACATTTTGAGCATTAGACACGGTTGGCAACGGTTTAATATAGCAGTTTTTAGCTAGAAATTCAAATGGAAAATGGTTTCCATATTAAAACAAAACAGATTTTTCATTTAATTAAATCAAGTATATATATATATATATATATATATATATATATATATATATATATATATATATATATATATATATATATATTATTTACACTCTAAAAAATGCTGGGTGGTTTTAACCCACTGTTGGGTCAAATATGGACTAACCCAGCAGTTGGGTTGTTTTAACCCTGCGGTTGGGTTAAATGTTTGCCTAAGACAACCCAATCGCTGGGTTAAAACAAACCAACAGCTGGTTTAGTCCATATTTGACCCAACATTGGGTTGTTTTTTACCAAGCATTTTTTTGAGTGTACAGGTCCTTCTCAAAAAAATTGCATATTGTGATAAAAGGTCATTATTTTCCATAATGTAATGATAAAAATTAAACTTTCATATATTTTAGATTCATTGCACACCAACTGAAATATTTCAGGTCTTTTATTGTTTTAATACTGATGATTTTGGCATACAACTCATGAAACCTTGGAATTAGCATATTTCATCCGACCAATAAAAGAAAAGTGTTTTTAATTAAAAAAAAGTAAACCTTCAAACAATTATGTTCAGTTATGCACTCAATACTTGGTCGGGAATCCTTTTGCAGAAATGACTGCTTCAATGCGGCGTGGCATGGAGGCAATCAGCCTGTGGCACTGCTGAGGTGTTATGGAGGCCCAGGATGCTTCTATAGCGGCCTTAAGCTCATCCAGAGTGTTGGGTCTTGCGTCTCTCAACTTTCTCTTCACAATATCCCCACAGATTCTCTATGGGGTTCAGGTCAGGAGAGTTGGCAGGCCAATTGAGCACAGTAATACCATGGTCAGTAAACCATTTACCAGTGGTTTTGGCACTCTGAGCAGGTGCCAGGTCGTGCTGAAAAAAGAAATATTCATCTCCATAAAGCTTTTCAGCAGATGGAAGCATGAAGTGCTCCAAAATCTCCTGATAGCTAGCTGCATTGACCCTGCCCTTGATAAAACACAGTGGACCAACACCAGCAGCTGACATGGCACCCCAGACCATCCCTGACTGTGGGTACTTGACACTGGACTTCAGGCATTTGGGCATTTCCTTCTCCCCAGTCTTCCTCCAGACTCTGGCACCTTGATTTCGAATGACATGCAAAATTTGAGCGACAGTCCAGTGCTGCTTCTCTGTAGCCCAGGTCAGGCGCTTCTGCCGCTGTTTCTGGTTCAAAAGTGTCTTGACCTGGGAATGCGGCACCTGTAGCCCATTTCCTGCACACGCCTGTGCACGGTGGCTCTGGATGTTTCTACTCCAGACTCAGTCCACTGCTTCTGCAGGTCCCCCAAGGTCTGGAATCGGTCCTTCTCCACAATCTTCCTCAGGGTCCGGTCACCTCTTCTTGTTGTGCAGCGTTTTTGCCACACTTTTCCTTCCCACAGACTTCCCACTGAGGTGCCTTGATACAGCACTCTGGGAACAGCCTATTCGTTCAGAAATGTCTTTCTGTGTCTTACCCTCTCGCTTGAGGGTGTCAATGATGGCCTTCTGGACAGCAGTCAGGTCGGCAGTCTTACCCATGATTGCGGTTTTGAGTAATGAACCAGGCTGGGAGTTTTTAAAAGCCTCAGGAATCTTTTGCAGGTGTTTAGAGTTAATTAGTTGATTCAGATGATTAGGTTAATAGCTCGTTTAGAGAACCTTTTCATGATATGCTAATTTTTTGAGATACGAATTTTGGGTTTTCATGAGCTGTATGCCAAAATCATCAGTATTAAAACAATAAAAGACCTGAAATATTTCAGTTGGTGTGCAATTAATCTAAAATATATGACATATTAATGTTATCATTACATTATGGAAAATAATGAACTTTTATCACAATATGTTAATTTTTTGAGAAGGACCTGTATATAGATTTTTTGAGATCTTAACACCTGACTCAAAACAGTAAAAACAACACAATATGAGTTCAAATTCAGACGCCTTATGCTTGAAGCCATATATCTAATGTAGCATAACAGTACAGTTTCATCATCGGCTGTCACGTTTTCACCGTTGCACATTATATAGTGCCAAACCTCCCCTAGTAAGCACCGCATAAATGAAAGAGCACGTGAAATGAGAGAGGATACAATGTCCCTCTTAAAGAAGCCCTGACTCAGGTTTGGAAGTCTTATGAATCTCTTTCTTGTAGGAAATGGGATGAAGTCAAATTCCCCAGTCACAGGAAGAAGTAAGCGCTCTATGTGATTAGCAATTCTGTGTGGAACTCCGCGTACATCCTGGTTCTTTTTGATCATGGGCCTTTGGAAGATGTGCAGAGAAAACAGCTGATGGTGAGTCTATGAAATGCAGACTAAAGCCTGGGATGGAAATGAACTGGTCGCATTATCGTCAGCCAAGTGCACAGAATATGCCACAACATTCTTCAAACTCCGTCAGACAGCTACCTGTGGTATTTGGCTGGCATTTACAAATGTAGCCTCTGGTTGAGGTAAAAAAATAAAGAAATAAAAGCCGGGGAATGCAAGCAGGAACTGTGTGACAATTAAAGGAGCCGCCTCCATTCCAAACAGACCCGGTTATGTAAGACGTGCAGGATAAGAGACAAACCCATCCATCACAAACCTGCAAAATACCAATTGAAATGCTTGAAATGAACAATGCTCGAGAAGAATTTAAACAAGACCTTGGTACATTTCATCACAAATCACTGGATTTTCAGTGTACAGCAGGGGTCAGCAACTGTAAGAACATGAAAGTAAAAAACAAAAGATCTAACTAGACAAGATACTAATAACATTTTTTAGCTATTTTATTCATTCCATCATTCATTCATTCAAGCAAATAAATACATATTTATCTGGTTGTCATGGCTGTAATGAAGCGCACGACGAAAGGAATAGGGATCAAAAACAGACTTTAATAAATCAACATAGAATACACAGGAGATCACAAGAGATAAACGTGAACCCAACCACTTTAAACACGATAACAGACACAGAACTGTGGAAACTCAGGGCTTAAAGGAACACGCCGGCTTTTTTTTGGGACTTGAGCTTATTCACCGTGTCCCCCAGAGTTAGATAAGTCCATACATACCATTCTTATCTCTGTGCGTGCCATAACTCTGTCTGACGCACACACCGCTAGCTTAGCTTAACACAGCGCCTGACAATAGTCCCCAGCATGCTCTCTGTGCAAGCAGGTTGTCACGTTGGTTATGCTGACGGAATTTGGCCTATTTTCAGGCGCTGCGTAATATCATTGCGCCGCTGCACCCATGGTACGGCAGCAAAGTTCCTCAATTATAATGCAGCCTGTTACAAATTGTGGTTTTGGTTTATACGGCTAATTTTACCCTTCATGACAACTGTGATTGGGTTTTATTTTTTTTATAACTCATTTGTTTACGTTATATAAGGTTAAAGTCCTGCATAATTAAGGCCGTGTCCACTTTTAATGACTTTGATTGCCGTTTGTCTGCTGTCTGGTTGAAAAGTTAAAAAGTCAAGAGCTCTATGGAACAGACCAAATGAACCAAAAACAGATAAAAACATGCATTTTATTTATATATTTTAATCTTATGTTTGCATATCTAATAGTTTTCATAACAACAAAACCACCGCTAATGCTTAAAAAAAAACTATTTGTTCCCCTTTAATAGAAAGTGGCAAATAAAAAATTAGCTTTCTCAACACTATATGCATCCACTGCCTCCCTATTTCCTATGGCTAAAACCAGCCCCATCTGTCATGGGCAAGAGGAAGCCTGTCAATCTTCCTCCATGAGCAGTTGGCCTTAGATGAATCACCTCCGGGTTTTGGGAGCATCCGTCACCCTTGCAAATGCAATGCACAGATTCGCAAACACACACACACACATACACTCAGAGAGAGTCCAACTAAAAAATCCTGGGAGGGAATTAAGATTTTTATCCGAGACCAATCAGAACCTCAGTTGTCGAGGGATGTGAACGTTGCTCGGAACTTTTAGACGTAATGAAATCGACGGAGTAAAGGAACAAGATGAAAACTGCCACAGCTAATCAGCGTTTTCAAAGTGTGGGTGAAATGCGCTTGCCTCGAGGGATGGGCTGAGATGTCACACAACAACCGTCTTGTTGTCACAAAAAGTCTTGTTGTCTGATTTGTTGGGAAGCATGCTAATAATGCTACTTCATAAGCAATGTTTCCCCGAGGCATTCATTAATAAGCATTATTCTTCAGTCAAGTGGAAAAATATTTGATGAACTACCAAATGAAAAGGGAAAAACTCATTTCTTTACATTAGAACAAAAATATAATCATAAGGGCCTTAATCAGAAATTACTAGTGGAAATGATGTACATGGACATTTGATTTAAATTAACTGAACAATATAGCAATATATTATAGTGCTATATTGTTTAATTAAAATTAAAATATTCTTGTGAAAGCATTACTTTATTTTAAATATTTTTAGAAATAGTTATTATATATATTGATTCAAAATAGAATCTTTTCTAATGATATAAATCTTTACTATCACTTTAAAAAAAAAAAAATTTAACACTGAATAAAAGTATTAATTTATTTAACAATTTTTGAAAGGTAGTGCATATTACAAAAGATTTGATAAATGCTGTTCTTTTTTTCTACTATTTATTCACCAAAGAATCCTGTACAGAATACTGGTTATAAAAATTTAAATAAATATGAAGCAGCACAACTGTTTTCAACTTTGATAATAAATCATCATATTAGAATGATTTCTGAAGGATCATGTGACACTGAAGACTGGAGTAATGATGCTGAAAATTCAGCTTTGCATCACATGAATAAATTATATTTTAAAGTATATTAAAATAGAAAACCATTATTTTAAATTGTAATAATATTTCACAATTTTACAGGGTTTTTTTCCATGTTAAATATATACACCGATCAGGCATAACTGACAGGTGAAGTGAATAACACTGATTATCTCTTCATCACAGCACTTGTTGGCGGGTGGGATATATTAGGCAGCAAGTGAACATTTTGTTCTCAAAGTTCTCAAAGCAGGAAAAAAGGGCAAGCGTAAGAATTTGAGTGAGTTTGACATGGGCCAAATTGTGATGGCTAGATGACTGGCTCTTGTGGGGTGTTCCCGGTCTGCAGTGGTCAGTCAAAAGTGGTTCAGGGAATGAACAACCAGCGACAGGGTCATGGGCGGCCAAGGCTCATTGATTCCACGCGGGGAGCGAAGGCTGGCTCGTGTGGTCCGATCAAACAGACGAGCTACTGTAGCTCAAATTGCTCAAGAAGTTAATGCTGGTTCTGATAGAAAGGTGTCAGGGGTATAGTGGAGTAAAATTTGTAATAAAATAAATTAAACAAGCGAATTAAAAATAATAAATAGTGTATAATAGTACATAAATGGTACTAAAATAATAACCTGTGAAAGGCAAACACACATATTTAGCCTGTCATCGTAAGAGGCATAAAGAAGCAGTGGAAGATATGAGGAAACTGAGGCAAAGCTAGGAAAAGGCAGTACATCCCCACATCACTTAAAGGCATCATCTTAACTCACTAAGGTGCTGTCAACACTTAAATGCATATAGAAACCACAAAAACTCTAGGGTACCTCAGAAAAGAAAATTCCATTTGCTAGACATGACCAGAGAATTCACCTCAAATACTCAGTAGGATCTTCTTTTAAGGACTGTAAAATAAAACACTCAGGAACCGCTCATCTTTGCTAACCTCCCCAGACGGTACGCAGGCGCCCTCTTGAACCTAAAACCTGAACGTGCAAAAGATCTTTTCTGGTGTGGATCCAAAAATAAAGCTTTGCTTTATCCAACAAGTAGCTAACAAAGTTTATTGCTTTAACGGTTCTCCCCGTGCAGTGTTTACAGATTTTCTGGCTCCATCGTAGTTAATCAGATATGTTCCTGTGGGCCCAGCTGGGAGAGTTGCACGAATGTTTGGATGTCCTAAAGCAGAAGTACTGTTTGTTGTAGATGTGCCTCATTATCTTTGGCCATGGCTGGTGCTGGTGTAACAGAGCCCCCTGGTGTGGTAATTGCTGGACTCCAGCCGTAACTTTCCGAGCCATATGCTCCCACGCTTCGCTGCAGCTGCCACAACTACCTAGTGTCCAGCTGAGACTATCAAACCATGCTTTAAGACAACAGTGCTTTCAGTCCACCTCCAGACAGCAGAAGAGATCTGGAATCTTGACATGGGATGCAAAGACTTTTTATTTCAGTGACTTTGCTTTCCATATGCAACCATACATGATGTACAGTTTATTATAGGGTGTACTTTTCTAGCACAATGAACCTGTTGTCCCTGTTTTCCGAGGACAATTCACTAGAGCTGTCATCACAAGTGTCCCTGATTTTACTGTCCTTTCAAAATGAATCCTTAATCTGGCAATAAAAAACTGAGAAGCAAAGGGTCTGTGTTGTTTTTCGACCAGAAAAGGCGTTGCACGCTTTAACAGCTTTAAGTCGCATTATGGTTAATCTGTGCATCCATGAAAGGATTTACCTGGTCTGCAGCAATGCTAAGGTAGGTGGTGCGTGTCAAAGTAACATCCACATGGATGGCAGGACCCAAGATTTCCCAGCAGAACATTGCCCAAAGCATCACACTGCCTCCTCCGTGCTTGCCTTCTTCCCATAGTGCATCCTGGGGCCATGTGTTCCCCAGATAAGTGACGCACACGCACCGGCCATCCACAAGATGTAAAAGATAACGTGATTCATCAGACCACCTTCTTCCATTGCTCTGTGGTCCGGTTCTGATGCTCACGTGCCCACTGTTGCTGCTTTCGGCTGTGGACAGGGGTCGGCATGGGCACCCTGACGGGTCTTCGGCTATTTGATCAGACCACAAGGGCCAGCCTTCGCTCCCCACGTGTATCAATGAGCCTCGGCCACCCATGACTCTGTTGCTGTCTCCTCACTGTTCCTTCCCTGAACCACTTTTGATAGATACTGACCACTGCAGACCGGGAACACCCCACAAGAGCTGCAGTTTTGGAGATGCTTATCAAACCTCGCCCATTTTTCCTGCTTCTAACACATCAACTTTGAGGGCACAATATTCACTTTAGTTTTTTTATTCTGTAGCTTGAGGATATCCATGCTATAATTACTAAGATGAAGCACAATTGTTTCAATTTCATAAAATATCACTTCTGTTCAGCAATGCTTAACACTCTTACATTGTTTTTATGCATACTAACACTATCAGCAAACATTCAGTTAAAGGAAGCAAGGATTGTTATATAAATGAGTATTATGATACTGTAAACCATAGTTTTTCACAGTACTATATTTACCATGGTAAAAATACACTAAACCAGAATAGCCCTCTTTTTTTATCCATATCTGAACTAGAAATGCACCTTATTTACAAATTATTAAAACCTCTTTGACATCTCAATGCTTGTAGGTCTTAAATACACTGATTAGTATTATTTTTATGGATCCTAAGACACATTCACAATAATACTCATCGGTCTCATAAAGCATCCAGGGGCAATGGGAGCTCATTTAGCACAGCCATCAAAAATACTTTGTAACAGTTCACTTGCCTGAAGAGAACAGAAAAGGAGACGACCTGAAGGCTGTATGACTCAATGTAAGGTAGGCCACTCTGTCTAAGTGACTGTTCCACTCGGTCAAACAAATAATTTCTTGCTCTGCAAACTTATTGCCCTCAGCATCTGCAATTATTTTGACTGACGTGGTTGTTGCTATTATGGGGCTCTGACAAGAGTGCTGGTGCTGGACGGTGTGTTGTCAACACATGGTAGAAACTGTGATTTCATCAAACTGATAAAATCGCTGATATTTACTGAGCTTTCATCAAAAAATGTCAAATTTAGCGAGCTGTATTAAGCACTTGGGCCATAAAATGTTATTCTCAGTGAATTCATAATTTTTTTTTGCAAAGGTCTGTCTCATTGTAAAAGGCACTGACAGAGTAATGAGATAAAGATGAGAAGAGACCACTGGTTTGGGAAAGGATAAATCTTCCCAACCCACAGAGCAGTGGAGCATGTGAAAATAAGGGTATTGCCCAAATTGACGCGGACAAGGCAAGACAATCTGACTTCATATGAGGTAAATACCCAGTTACTTCGTTCCATTTCAGAAACCTCCCATCATTTAAAGGGGAAGCCAAAATACTTCCTGTGCCCAGTCGGCCAACAGCTGGTCTGCCAAGGTGCCCCACTCAGGGTTTCCCTGGTACAGGCACAATGCCAGAGATCCACTTCTACTTCATTCAGCCTCGGAGCTGGAATTTACCCAACAGCAATGTGATGATTTATCTGCTATTGAATTTGGTGTCTTATTTACTACAACCACTTAAAGTGCATATTGCAGGTTACATTTTTTTCTAAATGAATATATAACCTTATATGAAAATACCATATGAAAAGTTAATGCATATGAAAATGTTTTAAAAAGACATAAGGGCACAAATTTAGTAGATAAAGTGACCGTTTCATTGACTGTTTGAAAGTTTTTTTCTCGTCATATTACGTCACGAGAGGGAGGCGTTTGCCGGGCGTTGCTCTGCGTTGGCTCAGTGCAGAATAGGTTGGTGTTCAGTCAACGTGCTTTCGGTAGTTTTTCTATCTCAATTTATCATCGCCGGGGTAAATTATTGTGTCCAGCCTGTCAGGAAATCGAGTCCACTGGTTTACTAACAAAAAAAAATTAGGAAACCTGCCTGGGTGGCGTTTTGTGCCGGTAAAGAGAGGACTTCACTTCTGCATCTGCTTTGAAAAACGCGGTGGTGTGTAGCATTCACTTTAGACCGGAGGATTATCCTCCCTGCGATATGATGTTCAACATGATAATATTATGGGGAAGCACAGGCAGAGATATCACGCAACACATGAAATCCCCAAACTTCCATCATGTGTTGCGTGATATCTCTTCACGCATAATATAGTCCCAAATTAATATCTGCCTAGGAAATCGTCTAGTCTTAATCTCCTTCGCTATTTGTACTCGTTGTGAATACGCAGGCCACAAGAAGTAATTAGGTGGGTTTTGTTTTTTTGTTATTTTTGATCACTTTTACTAGGGACATGTTAGGTGGCAACATAGGATTCCATTCATTATGCTAAGCTAAGCTAGCGGCGACCCTGCCAAACTAAAACAATGCATGCACTGAGACAAAAATGCCTTTGCTCACATATCTAAATGTAGGAAAGAAGTTGAATAGGCCCTATTTCCAAAAACGGTGGAGTGTTCCTTTAACACAAATGCATACAGTCTCACACTTTTCAAAACAGTTTTGAATTATGTAACTTAGTACTGGTAAATATTTTATTCATGCCATGTACTGTATGTACATTTCAAGGTCACTCAACTACATACTCATGGCGTCATATACATCCTCACACTATCGGTGTCTGGCGAGAGATGTGTTGGTCATGGATTTGTCAGAGATGCAGCTCGAAGAAACCGTGAACTGTTGTTTTTAAACATTTGCTAACTACCAAATCAGTCATGATGAGAAACCGCTAACATTATATCATTGTAATTGACCGCACTCCCTTCCATTGCGCCACTTACGTTTTTGGCATTTTTAGATCCGGAAGTCACATTTTCTCACAAAAAACACACCAGAAGCCTTAGTAGCGTATTTATAAGTATATTTTAAAGATTTTTTTTTTCTATACATTGACTCACTGGGGGCTCTTTAAAAAATATGGCCCTTTAAAAGTGGCCATATTTTTGTAGGATATTGTTAGTTTGACATGATCATTTTGGTCCTCTTTCTTACAATTAAATTAGTTAAACAAGCTGTTTTTGTAACTGTACCTTTAAGACATCATGTAAGGTTGTTCAAAAATTGTTGTGCAAATTATGATACAATTCACCCTAATTTCTACATGTTTGCAGACAATTTTCATTGAACTAGGGAGGGAGATTAAAGGGGTATTTCACCGCAGGCAAAATGGGCTTTCAATAAAACTTGGCTGCCAATACAGTAGAAAGGTAGGAAAAAATCTGTGCTACCTGACAAGAATAAACTAAGAAAAAGGCTGTTGTCGTTCCTTTTGCCAAATAGGTAGAAAAACTTCCCAAAAAACACCCAAATGCACTAGGCATGTTGCCGTCCAAAGCCACTTCCACCTGTCTGCTAAGGATACGCTTACCAGAGACAAATAACACCTTGCTTTAGTAGGAAATACTTCTTAGCAAACCTTTTTCATAATGGTGTCGACATGTATTGTTCCTGTTACATTGTATTGTTGCTTTTGGTTTCCAGTGAAGGATTGAGCATGTTGTAGCAGTGGCTAAAGGCTGCAAAGAATCGAAAGTACTGAGAGAACGCTGTGACAAAAAAACTAAATTTCTCTGTAAACATTGTACATTTACCTATACTATCAACATTATAACAATACTATCAGGTTGAAAATCAGCGAAGTTGCACTTCAAAGTATGTCTACATATTATAAAATGTTTAAAAAGAAACAAACAAAAAAAATAGCTGCCATTCGCCATAATTTATTGCAGGAGTCAAGTGTCCAATAACATGGCAGTTACCAAGCTGCAATTTAGAATTCAGATTTTCTCACCTCCTGCTTTCTTCTTAAAACCTATTCACAAAGCTGCTGAGACCAACTTTTACTAATGAATAGAGAGAAGTCTTAAGCTAAGAGTAAGAGTGTGGTTGACCTCGTTGCTATTGATGATGTCAGCACGCTTACTAACTATGCCCACAGTGATTGGCTGATAGGGGAGGGGTCTCTGTCAGTGATTTAATCATAGAAATATCATAGATCAAGTTGCCATATTCAAAAAAGGTTTTAAAATAAAACATTTTCCCACATTCAAATAAAGGTTTTTAAATGTAGGCTAAGTGTCACTTAACATATGTTCAGCTACTTGTCAGACACCTGTCTGCATCTCGAGAGATTGCAGAATTCAAGCAACAAATAATGTTTTATTAACAACCTTCGGGAGGAACACATTCAAAACGGTCTTTCTAATCAGCTCGAAAGGAGGGATATATACACTGCAGTCACACAGTTTTCTTTTCTGCATCCCTCTGCCACCCTGATGACTGGGGTTCCTATTCCCAGCCAGGGATATGGGGGAGTATTCTGGGCTTGGGCTAAATTCCAAGCTCTGAGCCCTGGATCCTCTCAGACTGCACACCAAACACGCTCTCTTTTACTCTATCTGATCAGTTGTAAGCGTGAACTCGTGAAAAAAAAAAAAACTTCCACAGGTAATAGGACATTTATTTATTTATTTTCAAAAAATTATTTTTGCCTTTATTTTGATAGGACAATGAGTAAACAGGACATTAAGTGGAAGAGAGAAAGGTGGGCCAGGATCGGGAAGTTCTCAAGAGCCAGAATTCCATCATTCAATGCGTATTGCCTGTACATAAATGAACCTTTATGCTATGCCCTCGCAGATTAAAAACTATAAGTCAAAATATTTATTGCATTTATAAGGGGAGAAGGCTCATTACCCAAGGCTCTATCGCATATTGCCTCAATAGTGTAGTGTCTTCGGGGGATTGCTGAGGCGGATTGCCAGCTACAGACATTTTATGATTGATTTGGTTTTAGTGACTTTGGAGTCTTCTCGACTACCTCTAACTTTTCAAAGATTTAGGAGCTGGTTTTAGTGCTAAAATGCTTTGTGAATACGGCACCTGACCTGTGAACTCAGGGCAGATCGATCTACCCTAATCTTGGCAAGACATGTCATTTGATGTCACTTCCAGGATAGCGAGGATAGTCCTGCTTCCAACAAGCATAGCGTGGAGCTACCTTATGTCAAATGCAAAAACAAACTTGAATGTTAGGCATTAAAGGGTTACTTCAGCGATTAGCATTAAGCTTTGTGTCAGTAGAAACCTGGGAGTATATTCAAATTATCGTACTTTCCCCCCTCATATCACCCTGAGATGAGAGAATTATGTATTTTATTTCTGGAAAAATTCCTCAGATGACGCAAATATCGTAATCGGAAGAGGCTAAAGACTACAGCCAGCAGAGGGCGCTATTTCCGCATGTTTCCAACATCGCACTCACAGCGTCAGCACTCGGCTCGCGGAGCTGCGGAGATTCATGTAAACGGAGCGGTGGAGAGCACAGTGAGTGTTGCAACTTTTCAAATGAACTTCATATGAAAGTTAAGCTTCAAAAGACATGAACTGAAAATGCGCCAGACTGATCACACGCTGTGAATGCGGCCGCGAATCCCGCGATTACCTCAGCTCAGCTCATGTGATGAATGCATCTGACTCCTACTGCGTTTGTGCCATGACGGCCGTGACGCTCAGGCTCACTCACATTATGTTGAACAGACAAGTTCAGTTTTTAATTGTAGTGTCTCTAACTGAACTGATTTTATGAAAACGAACGCGGTGGGCAAGTGATCCAGTAATCCAGTAGCCGACTAGCCGTGCCTAGAGTAGGAGGGCAGCGAAGTGCATTCTGGGAATTGTTGTCTTTCATCCCCATGAGACAAAAATACACTTTCTGTGTTTTCTCAGTCTAAAAGGCACCAAATTCAAAAATAATTTCACATTTCTACTACATTAATGACCCAGTTTAAGTACAGATTCATCTTCCCAGCGCTAAAGTACCCTTTAAGTTTATATAACGATACTTAAAAAAAAATTCAAAGCAAACACCAGCATAATTTCTCCATCTCAAACGAACGCAGCATACACATCTGGTCATTTGATCACAAAATGGCCGCCCCCTTGAGGTGACCTAAAAAAAAATCTTATCTGCATTTATTCACTTTTTCTTATTACATTACATTGAATTTAAAAAGGTAGGTCGCATAAAAGTTTTAAACCAGGGTTACATATACCTCCTGCATTCGTGATAAAAATTGGCCCATTAAATCATGCATACGAACATGTTTCATCAATGGCAGTGTGAGCTTTACGGGAAGTCTTGCCTTAGGCCTTCTAAATCAGGCAGTTTGAAGATCCAATTAATTATCACTTTGCAATAACAGCTCCCCTTCACACGCAGCAAGAAAATGTGTGGCAGCATATTGCACCTCTGCATCGCACCAGATATTTTTAACTTCAAAAAGCTCCTCCGTGGAAAAGCATTGTGCTTTAATCAAAACCTGTGGTTCATTTTAAACACATTTCATCCGTTTATCAGCATGAGAAAGCAAAAGTCTGCTAAAGGTGTTAGTGAAATACTTATTAATAACTCTGTCTTCACAAATGTAAAGTTGCAATGAGACGTCAGAGCACAGTGATACATTTAAGATGGAAAAGCATTGGAGGGAGATAAAGGCTGGCTTTTTATATGATGCTTCAGACAAATTCTTCTTCAAGACTTCATGTAATGTGCTCTGATGGTAGTTGGCCATGAACACTGCTGTGAACAACCCAATATAGCCCGACCTCACCTGCAGTGTTTTATGGTTTTTAAAATGGTTGTGACCGTGTTGATTACCACAAAATAAAAATAAAATTTATTTTCTTTTAAAAAATCAAGGTTACAGTGAGGTACTTACAATGAAAGTAAATGGGTCCAATTTTTGGAGGATTTGAATTCATAAAATGTAAAGCTTATAATTTAATAAAAAGCACTTAAATTAGTTATTCTGTTAAAAGTTGTGTTGTTTAAACTGTAAAGCTGCTTAATCCATAATTTTGACATAATTTTGTCAATGAAGGTGCGGATTGAATAACTAGTTCTCACAATTCAGGCTCGAACTGATATGGTAAAAACCAATACAGTCAATTGGGATTTATGAAATTCAGATGGTAAATGGACGTTTGGTTTTCATTCAGAGCAGAGAAGAACAATCACAACAGACTGGGCCATCTGACCAATCAGAGCAGAGAAGAACAATCACAACAGACTGGGCCATCTGACCAATCAGAGATGAGTAGACCAATCACAACCGACTGGGCCATCTGACCAATCAGAGCAGAGTAGACCAATCACAACAGACTGGGCCATCTGACCAATCAGAGCAGAGTAGACCAATCACAACAGACTGAGCCATCTGACCAATCAGAGCAGATGGGACCAATCACAACAGACTGGGCCATCTGACCAATCAGAGCAGAGTAGACCATTCACAACAGACTGGGGCATCTGACCAATCAGAGCAGAGTAGACCAATCACAACAGACTGGGCCATCTGACCAATCAGAGCAGAGTAGACCAATCACAACAGACTGGGCCATCTGACCAATCAGAGCAGAGTAGCTCTTGCAAAGATGGGGGGTTAGAGGCACCGAATCTTCATTATCAGAGAAATAAATTTTTTGCTTGAGAAATGAGGTGATGCTGCAATGTATATATTATGAGAAAATTCATGTTTTTGACTTTTGATGCATGTAAACTCAGGAGACCTCAAAAACTAAATTAGGAAGCTTTGAAATAGAATAATGTGGACACTTAAAAGAAAATGTGTATTATTCATGAGCTACAAACATAGAAGTAATGTAAATCACTTGAAATTAAAAAAAGCATCTGAACGCGTTGTGGTTGGATATTCAGTCGCAAGAGCCTCTTTCACTAGTTAAAGGCTTCTGGTTTCCTCCGAAAGTCTTTCCTCTCTCCCTCGTTAAACCCCCAGCTAGTGATTAACTGTAGCGGTCAGCCTGGGTGAACTCGACAGAACTGTTTAAAACTTAATGATGAGGAATGGGGCTCTGAGTTTTTCTTTCCCTGAAGACTTGAATCCCACCTCATAAGCCGAGCCGAATATATATGCCAGTTTCAGGGAGCTGCAAGCAATGACCTGCATCCGTTCTGAAACGAGTTACTAAAACTCTGTATCAGAGATTGATTAATTAAACTTGCTCTGGCTGTCACATTTTTAATAATGTGTTTGCTGGGATAGTCCGGAGAGATTCGTGGCCACGTGACCACAGGGCACTAATTTAGAGTAATGCTGACCAACCGCCAAACAGGCAAGAAACCATGAACCCTGTGCCATCACGAGTCACTTGGCGGACGACCTTGCATTTCCAGGCCATTTCTCTTTTAGCAGGCCTTACACTGTAAAATGGAACATATCAGTCTGAATTCTCAGGCTTACTTATCAACTTAAAACTAAAGTTTTAGAAATGTGTGGAAAAACTTGTCTGTCTTGAGATATAGGTTACATAAAAAGCTTTCATTGCCCTGTTCATGAAAAGCCCTGTTCAGTCACATTTGCATTTAAATGTCAGTTTTAAAAATCTCTTTTACTACTGTGTGAAGCCTGTGACACCTTAAAGGGAATGAATCTTTTATTATTATTTTTTTTTTAATGTGCTGCGCTAGGGGTGGGTGATATGAGCAAAATCTTCTTTCAGGATATGAGAAATTTAATTTCACAATAAAAAATATAGTTGGATTTTTTGGTAATGTTAGTTTAGTTTATTTTTTACAACCAATAGGACAAATTCAATATAACAAAAATATGAATTTAACTAATTCAGTTTTTCAGACCGAATAGGTACCTTGTAGTTAGAAATAGAACAGAAATTGGATAATCAAAAAATGACTCGGGACGTCATTCACTATCCTCCTCCTCATTCATTTAAAAAAAGAAAAGAAAAGAGAAACCAACCATCTTAGTATTCCTCAATCAATTCATTTTAAACAATATTCCTCTCACATATGTCTGTCTGTATGTTGTGTTTTTGCATGTCACATGTTCCTTTGTTCATTTTCACGCCACTCCTGTGTTCCCATGGTTACCCTCATTAGTTCATTTGTCCCAGCTGTGTCTTGTTAATTAGTAATGTCATTCACCAGCATCTAGTCAATCACCTTGTTATCCTCTTTTACTTTGTGTACTTAAGCCCTCAGTTCTCCCTCAGTGTTTGTTGGTTCTGGTCTTTAGTTATTTGTGTGAAAGAGGTTTCCTGAGTTTTATTATTAAAGTTCCTGTCGCCTGTTCATCCTTGTCTCTGTGAGCTTATATCCTACACAAAACATGATAATGACAAGAAGACAATTATAAAATGCCTGTTTTCTCATTCGCTTTTTATAAAAATGATATAGGGTCGCTAATGACCCGAGGTGTGTAACAATGTAAGTATATTTTTTTCTGCACAACAATAATTGAATCTTTGATGACTGAATAATGTCTGATACACAATGATGAAATGAAAGCTCTAGTGTAAGTTCTGCCAGGAAGACTCAATTGTTACACCACTCATTACGTTTAGATCTAACCAATCATTATCTAACACTTGGAGTATAACAGATCAGTACTTACACATGTCTGAGTTCACAGGTGATGACGCCAGCATTCACCCCAGCCTCCCCACTACACCAGGTCCCTCCCTTTACCTCCCTGGGGGTCGACTGCGCCCCGCCTTCATCTTCAGGCAGGAAATGCAGAGTACGTTAATATGAGCTACGGATGGGGCCTACGCCAAAAAACCTAATCATACAATATTTTGCTTTCATCTGCTGGTCTGTTAAGAAATAAATGTCATTGTTATGTTATCTTGCCCCCAAAGTCTTTCTGGTAGAAGTGATGTTTCACTCATAGTTACCGCAGGCAGAAAACAAAAGAATAGGAAGTATCATCAGCAAAACTTGAAATGGCTCACGATTTACTGCAGAGCAAGTCTGAACGCAATCAAATATTAGTGTCACTGTCACTTGATGGTGGATCTGGTGAAGAAGCTGTCAGCGATCAAAATATTGATTTTGAAGATTTTGAAAATGATAATTCTGAGATGGTGGATATGAGCCAGATGCTGAATTTACTGGGAAATGAGCTCTGAGGAGGACAGTGACGATAATATTAAACATTTGCTCAAACTGAACCCTTCCAAGCTCCAAAAGGCGACTAAATATGCTTTATTTTGTTCTTCTGTAATTGTTACTCTAATATCAGGAGTTTTATATTATCACGACAGCTAGTGTTAGATATAGATTATTTTAGATATGGGTCAGGGTTGCTAAAGACCCGAATATAATAACAATAATAATACATTTTATTTAAAAAGCACTTTACATTTTAAAGAAAATCTCAAAGTGCTACAAAAGAAGGAACAAAAATAAAATAAAGCATTTAAAGAAATCAAGAATTAAGTTGAAATCAACACAAAAATGTAAATACAAAGCAATTTAAACATTGAAAGACCTTTTTAACAGGAATGTTTTAGTCCCTTTTAAAAGCACCAGTCGTTTGTGGAGCCCTCAGATGTTCAGGGAGGGCATTCCACAGGCGTGGAGCAGCGGCACAGAAGGCTCTATCACCAATGGTGCGGGTCCTAATCCTAGGGGGATGGAGCCGATGAGTGTTTGTGGAGCGAAGACAACGTGCTGAGATCTGTGGAGTAATGAGTTCTTTAAGGTAGGCGGGAGCATTGCCATGGATGCACTGATGTGTGAGGAGGGAAACTTTATACTCGATCCGAGCGGAAATAGGAAGCCAATGTAGAGACTGAAGAATTGGTGTGATGTGTTCATATTTACGCACTCTCAACAGGATCCTAGCGGCACTGTTTTGTATGTGCTGGAGTTTCTGGATGCTCTTGCTAGGAATCCCAAAGAGAAGAGCAATAATCCAGTCTCGAGGAGACAAATGCATGAACAAGTTTCTCAGCATCATGAAGGGTGAGTGAGGGACGGAGTCTGGCTATATTCCTCAGGTGACAAAAGGATGTTTTGCAAAGATATTTAATGTGGGCCTCAAAGGTTAAGTGTGGATCAAACCTAACACAGAGATTGGTGACTATGGATGATAGAGGAATGTTCTGGCCAGAAAATGTAATACAGGTTATGGTGGATGATCTGATCTGATGAGGGGAACCAATGATGATGGCTTCTGTCTTGGAGCTGTTCAGCTGAAGAAAGTTGTAGTTCATCCACGTCCTTATCTCTTCCAGACAGGCAGAAAGTGTTGATAATGATGACAATGATAGCGATGACGATAATGATGAATGAGTGTCAATTTTCAGATATAATTGTGTATCATAGCAGTGAAATTAAATTCCCAAGTGACTGATGACTTTACAGAGAGGAAGCATGTAGAGATTAAATAAGAGCGGTCCTAGAACTGAGCTCTGAGGTACCCCGCAACCAACCGCATGTGAAAGCTACCCATGGCCACAAATTCAGATCTGCCTGTGAGGTATGACTAAAACCATTGCAAGACAGTGTTATCAAGTCCAATAGAATGAAACAGTAATTTAAGAAGTATTCCATGGTCAACCATGTCGAACGCTGAAGAAAGATCCAGGAGGACAAGGAGTGATGGTGACACAGCATCAGCTGTCATTAGCAGGCCAGAACGGAAGCCAGATTGGAACTTTTCAAATATGTTGTAATAATTTAATAATGATTGGCGAGTCATGCATTTAAGGGTTAAAGTAACAGTAAGTCATTTTCACTTTTGTTGGATTTGACACAGACAGGTCAAATCAGGTTTATTTATTAGGTTGCTGTCCCTTTAAGAGCAAATGCACGGCTCCAATATACTGATACATAACCTGTTGTACACCCAACTATTTACTTTCACTTAAGACATTATGAACTGTCAACATGAATACGCCATAAGGTGGGCATTTTACCATCATTGCATGTGTATTGGACCATGCAACTGCGATAAGATGTGAAAGAGAACTGAATATGTGATCACATGCTTTTCCTTTTTCACTGTTTATTGCGCTTAATAAACTGCTAAGCAGTAAACCTTGCTATAAACCTGCCACTGTATCACTATTAAAACCCTGCCAAAAAGCATTAAAAAGGAACTTAAGCTATATTTAGAGACCAGAATATGCATTTTTGATTCAAGGTCAGGAAGCCCTGGCAACACTAACATCATGGCAGTAACTTTTACACAAGAAATTAAATTGAGAGACTACTCATTTCAGAGAAGAAACTAAGGCATGAGAGAGAGTGCCAGATAAACCACAACATTGTCCATATGTACTGCATTGATTTCTAATGGTGTCCCATGTTTTTCAAAGTGTCAGTGTGAAACACACATACAAACTAACGCTATAGATCTGATAACTCTAGATCTGATAAGTTGTGGACATGGCAGGCTGCATGCTGAGCGTGATATGTCTTGGGGGCAAGTCGGGATCAAACACCCTGGAATTCAATGTCAAGAAATAAAGGAGACCTCACTACACGCATGCACACCAAGCAGTTCAAGCAGTCACAAGCATACCAATTCTGTATCGCACAAGCAGGGATGCATAAAGTATTTTGGAGACATAAATCAAACCTAGAAATGTAGGCAAATGCATTAAACAACAAAACATCAAAGCGATTGGTTTCTGCAAACACTTTTCAAGGTCATTTTGTCAATTTCTTTTAATGCAATGACATTTTCAGGTCTGGCTTAAGTGACCAAATACTTTGAGGCTAATGTAATGTAATTATAATATAATATAATATAATATAATATAATATAATATAATATAATATAATATAATATAATATAATATAATATAATATAATATAATATAATATAATATAATTAATATAATATAATATAATATAATAAAGATATGTGAATATTATATTATTAATCATATTTTAGTTCTTATTTTTTATTATATTCATTGTAGATATAATATGATATAACATAAAACAACATAATATTATCATATAATTATATTAAACCACAAAAATGTGACAAAACATTAAAAAAATATATTATATTATATAATTCATATAATTAATATAATATAATAATAAAGATATGTGAATATTATATTATAATGATCACATTTAAGTTGTTATTTTATATTATATTTATTGTAGATATAACATATCACAACATAATATTAATTATCATATAATTATATTCAACCACAAAATGTGACAAACATTAAAAATTATATAAATTATATAAATTATATAATATAATATATAATAATAAAGATATGTGAATATTATATTATATTAATCATATTTTAGTTGTTATTTTATATTATATTTATTGTAGATATAATATTATATAACATAAAACAACATAATATTATCATATAATTATATTAAACCGAAAACATGTAACAAAACATTAAAAATTATTTAATATTATATAAAAAAGTTTTAATGTATATAATTAATATAATATAATATGATAAAGATATGCGAATATTGTATTATAATAATCACATTTTAGTTGTTATTTTATATTATATTTATTGTAGATATAACATTTCACAACATAATATTAATTATCATATAATTATATTCAACCACAAAAATCTGACAAACTAAAATATTATAATATATAATTTAATATAATATAATATAATTCATACAATATAATATAATTTAATTTATAAAATATAAAATGATTTTATATTATATCACATTTTTGTTGTTTTATATATTATATTTATTGTAGATTAACATAATATAATTATGATCTGATATATGATGATGTGATCAATATGATATACTATAATATTAATTATTATATAATTTTATATTATAATTATATAATTCATTTTATATTTTATTATAATATTATATTATGGTTCACTTCTTTATTGTGCAGGACTGCTTGGATGACAAACGACCCTCGCAAAATTAAGATGTGTGGTCATGCGTAAGTCTGCAGGCCTGAGACAGATGCTGACCTATTACCTCATTACACTTATTATGCAGATCTATTCACCTGACACTAAGCAGACTGCAAGGGCAACTTCCCATTTGCATAAACGCAAAAAAGTAAACATCTGACCTATCCCTCATAGTGTCACCGATTTTGCTAAAGCAGACAAAATACTGACTCTCGATTTTAAAAGGACAATGACGAATGGTAAAATGCATTAAATGTCAATTGATAATAATGATGCAGTGCTTAAGTACACTCAGCTTAGCATGTGGCAAAACACCACTAATGACAAAAATATGACAGAATGAGTGATAAAACAGCTCTGTTTCAAAACCTAGTGTGCTGATTTACTGTCTACAGCCTACTTAGACAGCATCCTCACTGCAAGGGAACCTCATAAATAACTGATTTGGAACACTACCCATGTAGTAACTCCACACACATTGATTCCAATAAAGTGCAACGGTGCCCATCCACTTTTTCAGCGCCCTTGGTACTGGAAGTTTTTTTTTTTTTTGTCTTTTCTTAAAGGGTGAGTTCACCCAAAAACGAAAATTCTGAGCCTCATGTTGTTCCAAAAACTATATGAGTTTCTTTCTTCTGTTGAACACAAAGAAGATATTTTGAAAAATGTTGGTAACTACACAGTTGATGGTCCCCATTGACTTCCACAGTAGGAAAAATAATACTACGGAAGTCAATGGCTACCGTCAACAGTCTGGTTACCAACATTTTTCAAAATATCTTCTTTGTGTTCAACAGAAGAAAGAAACTCATACAGTGTTGGAACAAAGTGAGGATGAGTCAATGATGACAACACTTTCAATTTTGGTCAATGCAGCATAGTATTGCGATGTTTTGTGTTGGGATATGGTACCGATACAAGGGTGGCAAGTTACAATCAAAGAAGCTGCAACCCTGGTAACATCACTTGCCTACCATGGCACCGCCCCCAAGAATTAGCGTACGTAAAATGCGAAAGTAAAATGCGCACTGCCATTCCTAATCGTCAATACTAAAAAGGGTCATGAATTGAGAAATCAACTTTCCCTTGAGCTTTTGATATATAAAAGGTCATGGTAATATAAGAATATCCTCTAAGTTTCAGAGCTGAAAACTTCCTTGTTAGTCAAAGAAAAGCTGTTATTGACACCAGGCTCAAACGAGAGATCTCAGAATGTGCCAGGCTGTGACGTCAGAGTGTGTTGAAACACCACCTCAACAGAAGAAGTAAAATTCTGTAGCCCCGCCCACCGACTTGTGCCTGACATGATAAATAACATAGGCCAACCTGGAGCTAAACTGGATCGAACCTCCAAGCAATAAACATGCCGTATAAGCTTAATTCGGATTCCAATATTATGAATGCATGGATGAACTTTATTTTTAATGAATATCAAAGCTCACATGGGGAAGACATTGTGCGTTTGTTTCTTCATTTCACCATGGATTTGTTTGTAAACAAGAGACAGGATGAGATTACATGAATGAATGAAGCTACATAATTTTTTTTTTTTTTGTGATAGTAATGCATTGTTACAGATTGTTTGACATCTGTTGATTATGTGTACGTGCCTAGGTGATCATAACTCGAGGTGTTATTTGAGGAGTTGTGCTACGATTCATGATCACTGATCAGACTGACCAACATCCCGTGCTGTGTTTTCCAGACAGGCTAAGTATGTTGTTCACTCTTTCTTGACTTGATATTTAAAGGAAAAATGCAATCGCAGAAGTTTTGATCATGCTTTGATTTGTCTGAGTCTGCAGTGAGGCTTGTGCGTGTGTGTATTAGTGATACACAGGCGGGCCAAGTAATAAAAAAATAACATTCCAATTAATTGCGGGTGTATGAGAGACAAATCATTGTGTTTGTTTGATAAAGACATTTTGCAAGCTTTTTTTGCAACTCTTTCTGGTTGTTGTTTCAAAACAATCCTTCACGTGAACTCACGGGGGAGCCGAAGCTCATTAAATATGCAAAGCTTATCCAATCGTAGCAGTGGGCGTTTACTTCCAAGTCTTTAGTGCAGCATGCCCATAAAAAACTAACGTCTTTTGAGAGAGCCTCAAAACCAAGGTAGAAAATAGCCTATTACTTATTCATTATGATGTTTTTGAATGTAAAAAGCACACAAACGTCATAAGTCTGTGTTGTTTAATCTATGCATTGTCAATAGATCATGCGCAGAAGTTTCCACTTCCATCTGCGCTGTTATGGGATTGCGCTCTCACGCATGTTCAGTAAATCTGGCCCTAGATGCTGCCTTAAAAGGCTGTTTAGTTGCTACTACAGTAGGTTTGTAAATGAGTAGACTTCGGCCCTGAACATGCTTGCAAACATAGTTTAATGCGACAAATATCTCCACTAGTATCATATTAGTTCCTCTCTGTATATTACTATGAAGTATGCATGACTGTTAATTTCCTCTTAAGGGTGTTTGATAAACTCACTGAACGCCTCAGCTGCAAGGACAAAAAGCATCAGAAGTGATGAGAAGCATGAAACGGACTATGTTCTTTTTAAATTTAATTCCAGACCTCATTTGTGCTCGGCTAATCCCTCATTCACACCCTGCTCTCCATAAGCAAACACTTCAGATAATTCACTTCCCATCATGACGTATTATGGACTGAGAGGCAGTAAGATCTCTCCAAATCAAACCAGACACGGCAGGAGAGGAGAGACTATTGCTGTATATTACAGAACGGAGAATATGCTGTAGTGCTGCTGTATTGTATTGGGGAGCAATTTAACTTTTTTTCAGTGTATATTATAAATAACCTAACTATATCCTAAAGGATATGTATTATGGGCAAAACGGATAGTGGAGAAAATTGCACCCTATTCTGTCACCAGATGATGCTCCATCATATCTCAGGAGACTTAATGGAGCTTTCAGGCAATGTTTTTTACTCATAAGCTTCCATTAAAATTCTTTAGGAAAAATAAATATAAACACAAATGAGATTAATGTGGATCGCAGAGTACAGAAATATCTGATGAAACTGACTTTGAAATAAGTTCAAAATCTCTCACATTTGATTTAAAAGTCTTTAAGGGTGTTCTTCTTTTAAACGGAACAGACGATTTAAGGAAAAAAGTCTCCATTTGCTCACCATCAAAATAATTTTCCAGGAGAAATAATTGTTCCTACTGTATATCTACACCAATAAGGCATAACATTATGACCTACATGATATATGTTCATGACCTATGACATTTATTCCTACTGTGTTGGTCCCACTTTTGCTGCCAAAACAGCCCTGACCCGTCAAGGCATGGACTCCACTAGACCCCTGAAGGTGTGCTGTGGTATCTGGCACCAAGATATTAGCATCCTTTAAGTCCTGTAAGTTGCGAGGTGGGGCATCCATGGATCAGACTCGTTTGTTCAGCAAATCCCACAGATGCTCGATTGGATCGACATCTGGGGAATTTGGAGGCCAAGTCAACACCTCAAACTCATTGTTGTGATCCTCAAACCATTCCTAAACCATTTTTGCTTTGTGGCAGGGCGCATTATCTTGCTGGAAGAGGCCACAGCCACCAGGGAATACAGTTTCCATGAAAGGGTTTACATGATCTGCAACAATGCTTAGGTAGGAGGTACGTGTCAAAGTAGAATCCACATGGATGGCAGGACCAAAAGTTTCCCAGCAGAACATTGCCCAAAGCATCACACTGCCTCCGCCGGCTTGCCTTCTTCCCATAGTGCATCCTGGTGCCATGTGTTCCCCAGGTAAGCGACGCACACATCCCCGGCAAAGAAAACATGATTCATCAGACCAGGCCACCTTTTCCGATTGCTCGGTGGTCTAGTTCTGTTTGATCGGACCACACGGGCCAGCCTTCGCTCCCTACTTGCATCAATGAGCCTTGACCACCCATGACCATGTCGCCGGTTCACCACTGTTCCTTCCTTGGACCACTTTTGATAGACACTGACCACTGCAGGAACACCCCACAAGAGCTGCAGTTTTGGAGATGCTCTGACCCAGTCGTCTAGCCACCACAATTTGGCCCTTTTCAAACTCAAATCCTTACGCTTGCCCATTTTTCTTGTCTCTAACACATCAACTTTGAGGACATAATGTTCACTTGCTGCCTAATATATCCCACCCACTAACAGGTGCCGTGATGAAGAGATAATCAGTGTTATTCACTTCACCTGTCAGTGGTCATAATGTTATGCCTAATCAGTGTGTATATATATATATATATATATCCTGTGTAGCTACTTAACACAATTCTATTAGAATGATATTTCAAAATCTTTAAATTTTTCTAGATACAATATGCTAAAAAGTTAGGGAACTCAAACAATTCTATCAGTTGCTATGCAAGCAAAACTAAATGATTCATCAGAGAACCTAACCTAATGCATAACCTTACCTATATACATTTTAATTGTAAGCTATATCTGATCTTATAGGCACCTTTATTGACAATTTTAACCAACAAAAAGTAGAAATATTGGTACTAGCTGCAGCGGCTTATCTGAAAACAGCAGCACTTGCAAGAATGCAGTTCAATCGACTGTGTCCACTTGTGGGATACTTTTCATACATATGGATGCTCAACCACAGGCTTTCACAAGCGAAGTGGATCGATCGGAGAGAGTGAGTGTATGTGGAGAAGAGGTATGGAGGGGGTGAAGACTCACATGCCCTCACCATCGAGGGTGAGTTTTTTTTCATCTGCTGTCATATGTTTGGGTGTGCTTGACCGATTAGAGGCGAGAGCTCTCATTAATGGGGCCTCGGGGGATGTACGGGGAGAGAGATTGCTGTGGGATCGTAATTAAATTTGGCATCCTAATCCAGACATTACACTGAAGGAGTTTGACACGTTACAGAACTACTTAACAGCACTATCAGATCCATACCATAACATAATGCTTTTCAAGGGGTTTAAGACTACTTACACAAGATAATGGATGAAAGATACACATTAAAAAGGGTTATGCACACATTTTGTTTACATATTTTACATTGTTGCAGCGCCTCTCTTCCCAGTTAGTCAGTAACACTCTGTTTCAGTCTCTATGAAGTCCCTCCTTCTGAAAAGCAAAATGTGCTCTGATTGGCTAGACCAGAGTGTTATGATTGGTCAACTGCCTTAGAGCATGTTTCGGAAATGTCACATCCCTTACCATAACCGTGCGTTTCAACACACTATTAAATAACTCAACTAGTCCTTGCCCCTTTTTTGCATATGCCTTGGGTGGGAATTATTTAAATGAAGGATATTGTGGATAACTCTGCACATTCTGGGAAGAAAACTACAATGGAGGTGTTTCCGGTAGTTCAGAAACAGTGCAAACTGATATAGAGAATAACTCTCTTTGGAGTGACTTTGTGCTTTGTAACTTTGCAAACCTTTTTCATGATCAAACAGCAACGTTACACACTAAAGAAAAAACTGCAACATTCATATGAAGAAACATAACCAGGTATAAGTAATGAATTATTGACTAAACAGGTTATTTAAACATACTAGTTCATACCTATCTTGCCAACGGCTGAAATGAAAGCCGAAGTGCGGTCAGAGTGGGTCCATTTAAAATCCATCACAGTTCTTGAAAGGGGAACGTCCCTGTGGACAAACTCCCAATGCTGGATCTGCTTTTCATTTCATTCGTACCTACTGGTTTCTATTCTGCAGTCCCACCAAAATGACCAATTACTCTCAAAAGAATGAATGATCCATAGTAATTAGTGCTAAATCACAGGTCCACTTGTTAAATAATTGACAGCAGTAATAAAGAGGGAAAAAACCCTAAAGAGCCAATATTGCAAAAATAATGTCTGTATTACAACAGGTTTCCCTGAACACTCCCCCGCAGTACTTCAGACTGTAATTAAATTGGTCGCAAGCTTAATAAAAGAAATGAAAAAATTCAAAACTGCAACAATAACTTAAAATCTTTTTGTGTGCATCCATGTGTGGTTCCACATCTATTTCGTGCCTGCTAGTATTTCACGCACACCATGACAAAACACACTTCAGGCTGTGATATAAGATTTGGGGGTGTGGTGGGGGATAAAATCGAGGCAACACTTTATTTCTATAGTCCACTTTAGACATTCTACTGACTATAATTAACTTTGTAACAACATGTCAACTTATTCAACTAACCCTAACCTAACAGTCTACTAATACTCTAATAAGCTAGTTCTTTTTAATAAGTCAATCAAAAAGGTTCACAAAACACCCTCAAATCAGATTTCACTCAGTCAGTGAATCGTTGAAAGCTGTTACAACCTGAACCATGAGTCATTTTTTTATTGATGTCTAATTCGAAATTAACCTGTGTTAAGATTGTGACTTATATTAACTGACAGTTTTTTATATGACAACAACATGCAAATAAAGATACAGACAGACAGGACGGACGGACGGACGGACGGACGGACGGACGGACGGACGGACGGACGGACGGACGGACGGACGGACGGACGGACGGACGGACGGACGGACGGACGGACGGACAGACAGACAGACAGACAGACAGACAGACAGACAGACAGACAGACAGACAGACAGACAGACAGACAGACAGACAGACAGATAGATAGATAGATAGATAGATAGATAGATAGATAGATAGATAGATAGATAGATAGATAGATAGATAGATAGATAGATAGATAGATAGATAGATAGATAGATGGTTCATAGGGTGATTCATTCTTATAATGTGTTGTGTCTGTAATGAACGGTTTAGTTGTTTAGACCTCATGTTGAAGTCTTTGTAATACTGACCTGAAATAACAAGGTCTGCCGGAGGAAACAATCTTGGTTGAGCTGTGGGATTTATGTTGCTTCTAACAAACGATTTAGTAAATGATTTAGCATGGATATGATAGCAAAGGCTAAATATTTTGATCACATCTACATATTCATATTATGAAAGACTCTTGACATTTAGTACATATTAGGCTTGATAATATGCAGGTAAACAATCTAAAAAAAGACCAATTAGCAGAAGCGTTTGCTGTTTTATTGACACTCTTATTGCTGTTTCCTAAATATTTAATGCTCTCCAGTTTGCAGCATTACATTACGTGGCAATTATTCAAAGGTAATTAATTCAGCCGTGTATCATTCATGAGGCTACAAGCACATTCACTAAAAATACACTTAAAGTTTCTCAATTTCTCGTCCTTTAATGGGGAACTATAAGTAAGTCACTCAAACACACACTCTGTAAACCTGAATAAGTTGGCAAAACTCAACAATATGAGGCAATTAAAGGGATAGTTCACCCAAAAATGAAAATTAGCCCATGATTTACTCACCCTCAGGTCATCCTAGGTGTATATGACATTCTTCTTTTAGACGAATACAATACAGTTATATTAAAAAGTCATGGCAAACCCAAGCTTTATAACGGCAGTGAATTGTTGCCTTGTTTATGAAGTCCATAAAAGTGCATCTATCATCATATAACGTGCTCCACATGGCTCCGGGGGGTTAATAAAGGCCTTCTGAAGCGAAGTGGCACGTTTGAGTAAGAAAAATATCCATATTTAAAACTTTATAGACTAAAGCCCTATTCGGAGGAAAGTAATTTTACCTCAGGACGTCTGTAATATTAATGGCAAACTCACACGGGATAAGACATCACAGTAAAACTAGCAGAAGTGGGAGGGGTAACTTGCTTTACGCACCACTGTAACCTCCTTATATATATATATATATATATATATATATATATATATATATATATATATATATATATTATATATATATATAACTTATATATAAATAAATAAACAGTTAGGTCCAGTCTAACGATTCTGATTGGATTTAGTTGGTAATAGACACTTACCTAGAGCTAAAAGAAGTGTTGTGCCTCTAATAAGTGCTTTCGATCTTCTTTTTGCTCTAAATGGTATTAAATGGTATGCGGAAAATACTGGAGGTTTGACACAGACTTGTCCCACCACCTACAACGCAACCAAATGCTTTTTCATGCACCTCCATGCTTGCAAAACCCGCCAAAAACGACTTTTAAACAGGAAATGACGGGATTTTACCATACATTTTTACAGCGGGTCTATTTGAACGGGATTAGTATTACCCAAGGTAATTTTACCAGACCTTTTTACAGAAGGTAAACGTTTTTGTAATCTTTACTGAGATGGCACATTCAGACGAGACTAAAATCACACAGAATCTCTGGTAATAATGACTTTACCCCCATGTCCACATGTTAAACTAATCCAGTCCGAATAGGGCTTAAAATAACTAACTTCTGGAGGATTGCCATACGCATTGATTTACGGCGAAAGAGTAACCCTTGTCCCTTAACCCTTGACGCATGCGTATTGACGGGAATTATTAAAGAGAAATGACAAAGGATTTCGATATAAGAGAAGAGGGTCTTGAGTTTGTTGCCCAGCACTATCCTCGAGAGGTGTCAAAGCTTGCGATGCTTCTATACATTGCGTCGGGGGTTACTCTTTTGCAGTAAGTCGAATTGCTTACGGCTTTCCCATATAAGTTAGTTAATTTAGTCTATAAAGGACTTTTTAATATAACTCCAATTGAATTGGTCTGAAAGAAGAATGTCATATACACCTAGGATGACGTGAGTGTGAGTAAATCATGGGGTAATTTTCCTTTTTGGGTGAACTATCCCTTTAAGTTAAGAAATTTTAAATTTAAGTTACGAAATTTTTCATTTAAGTAGGCAGAACTTGCAGATTTTTATTTTGCAATTCAAATGAATATTTGATTAAGCTAATTCATAAATTTACCTAAAAATATAATGTAATGTCAAAATATTAGTAGTGTAAACTTGACTTGATTTAACTAGCTAATTCAATAAATGCCACCTTGCTAACTGATTACACAATGCTTTGGTAGCATGAGCATAGCACTTGCTGAATGAAGACAGTGATATAATACAATTAACATATCAGTTTTTAAACAAATGGTAACCCTACAAAAAAATTAATAAATAAAACAACGTTCACAGAAACTATTCCAAACTAGCATATAAAAACATTGAACTCAACTAAATCTCCCACTTACAATTAATCTTGCACAAAAAAAAACACATAATATAACACCTCTGGCAGTTGCTGTCCCTTTTGAGTGTCATGGCAAAGCATGCTGGGAAATAGAAATCCCAGCCTATTTTCAGTTAAATTTAAGACTGACTCTGGAACCACTGACTCTGGTTCCAACTCCAAAAATATATTCCAAAAAAAGAAAGAAAAATTACTAAAAGAGTGGTATTAACTGTTCTTACAAACGGACAAAGCTCTGTCAGGTTGGTTCTGAACTCTTATAGTTGTGGAAGACACACCAAACTATGAAATCTGGCATACTTTAATCAGACTGTATAGTATCACCCGATCCGGGGTCTTTAAAATGCCAAAATATGCACTACAAGTCTGGATCATTTGATGAATATTGATGAATAACTGATACTGTGATCATCTAAACCTAAATGAAATTCTGTGTACCCTCTGGTTTCGGCACACAGTAACAGCAGTACAACGTTAACTTAACCAAATAGCAATGAGTTTTGAATACAGCGCAGACTATAATGAGTTGAAATACTGCAGCGTTTAATGAACTCGCCCTTCAGCGTTCTTCCTGCCCTAACCTTAAATTCACGAGAACTTGATGCAACCAGTGTTAAAACTCTAAGGGATACTTTCCTAGAGGTTTGCAACAGTTTGCAAACACCACATTTGCTAAGATATTCCTTTCAAAGTGGCTTTTTCCTAGCTTATTTCTCCGCGGAGGTTCGTAACTGCTGTTGATTAGCCCAATTACTGTGGTGTAATCAGCAATTTGATGATGTGTATGTTTCTAGTACACTACAGAATCTTGCATAAAGTGCAGTTTGGGGCCGAGAGCACAGTGGGGCAGAAGCTTAAAACATTGATAGTCTGCAGTTTAGGAAATCTACAAGCTGAAGATAGAACTGCATAGACCACAGAACAGCAAGTTTCAAGAATAGCACACAAAACAGGCATATAAATAGCATCTAAACGTGATTCACTCACGAGCAGGTGCAAAACACAGTGTTCATGGATGTGTTTATGCAGCACTTTAAGCAGTTTAATGATTCCAGTTCTGATTCCTCAATGGCATGGCTTCCTAAACCCTAATGCTCAGAAATTAGTAGGGTAAACTTAAATTAAACAAATTAGTTCAATCAAATAAAAACTTTATGAGAATTTCTTTTGAGTTCACAAAACAGACACAATTTAAGTAATCTGAATTGTTTCATTGTTTTGAGTTTCATAAACTTGTTTCTTTTCATTTAGACAAACTTAAATTTAAATGGGCTGGGATTTCTATTTCCCAGCATGCTTTGCCATGGCGCTCGAAAGGGAGAGTAAATGCTAAAATTAAGTGTTGTAATGATTTTTGTTTAATATTAATCTTAAGTGGGAGATGGTTTAATGTTTTGCTATGCTAATTTAGTAGAGTTTCTGTTATGTGTTTTTTTTTGAGGGGGGTGGGGGGGTTACTATCATGGAGACAAGTGGAGCATGAGCTTCGTTTAATAACAGATTTATGTTAAATGTTCACTATGCTAATGCTATAACAGTGTGCTTCCAATTAACAAATTAGCATTTAATGAATTAGCTAGTTGAAGCTAACCAAGAGATTACATGATAATTTTAAGTTAAATGTATGAATTAGCTTACTCAAATATTTTGCTAAGAGCAATTAAAATGTAATGAAATGTATTAAAAACTTAAACACTCTGAAAGTTTTTGATTCAGTAAAAAGAACTGTTTCTCGTTTAAGAATCGAACAACACTGATTGCACTGTATGTTTCTGATGCAAAAGAAACAAAAGAACCAACTCATAAGAATGATTTGTATGTTTTGCACTTTCGATTCAGTAGCGATGTTATCGTGAATTCTGTTTTATTTCGTACAATACGTTTGGCATTTTAGATTCGGTTGCGATGTTATCGTGAATTCTGAGCATTTTTGTACAATGTTTTGCACTGTAGATTCAGTCACAATGTAACCGTGAAACTGCACCTTTATAACAGAATGTCATTTGGATGTGATACTAATCATGTGACTTGCTGATGTCACCACAAGAAGACGCACATCCCAAACCTTCACCACACACATATACACATACAGGAGAAAATAGGTCAATTGCGTGATTTTTCAAGACACCTCAAAAAACAGTCACTGGTAAAAATCTACTGTAATAAAATAAAATGTTTCTGATTTATGTGTTCAAGCAAAAATCTAATTGCATGGCTACTTTTGAATGGGCCAGCAATGAAGCAAGAAACTTGACTTCTAACATTACTGTACCTTACTAAATCAATCTCATCTGCTGCCGTTGCTCAGTAAGACAATTTCCATCCAAGTTCTGCATGTTCAAGAAACATGTAGCCCTTTTTCCAAGATTCACACTCTATGACCTCATTTCCTGTCTTGTGCTAAAACATATGCCCTCAGGTGGACTGACCCCACTCATATCTCTTCACTGAGTCAATACAGGGTGACAGTCACACCAGTGCACTGACCACTTTTCATCTCAGTATAAGAGAGTTGGCGTAGGAGGCTGGCATGAAAACACAGATGTTTTTTTCACAGCCTTGGCTACAGGAAAGAATATCTTCCCTCCTCCGTTTCTCAGATTGTGCTAAGGCTGTGTATGTTGATTAAGACTGATGCGACGCTTCACCTAATCTAATGCCATAATGGGGACCTGGAGGTGGCAATCATACCCTGAATGCCAAACAAATCAGCCCAATTTACACACATGCACATCCACGTTCATACTTCATTGATGGTTCATAGCTCGCTTTGTTTTTAAAACATATTTACAGAGTTTGATTTTTTTTTAAGACAAATCAACTTAATTTCTCACTGGAATTGGACTTTTCAGGTAATTTACACTGTGAGAAAGCATATATTTAAAGGGGTCATGAACTGGCTTTTAAAAAAAATTTACACTGTTGTCTAAGGTCAACTTATGACGTTTTTGCGTGGTTTTTACATTCAAAAACATTATAATAAAACTCTTTAAACGCTTGGTTTTTATGGGCGTGGTGCATTGAAGACTTGGAAGTGAACGCTATGATTGGATAACAGTTTTGCATATTATAATGATCTTTGGCTCCCCAGTCATTACACGTGAGGAACTGTTTTGAAAATTTCCAATGTGGAGAAACGGCAACCGGAATGATTCGCCCACAGGGCTCGCAAAATGTCTTTATCAAACAAACAGAATGATTTTATCTCTCATCCACCCGCCATTAATTGGAATGTTATTTTTTATTACTTGGCCCGATCTGTGAATATAACGTGAACCCGGTATAACACACGCACACGCGTGCGCATGTGTAATAATTTCACTGTTTAAGTGCGAGCCCTGGCCCATACATGTTCGAGTCTGATCACGAATCGCAGGACAATTGTGTTGCATCATTCCTGTCAGATCCAGTTTTTTAATCTCATCCTGCAAATTCAGTCTCTTGTTTACAAACTAATCCGGTGAAATGAAGTGAACAAATGCAATGTCTTCCCCACGTGAGCTGGATCTTCATTAAAAACAAAGTTCAACCATGCATCTTGGAATGATGTTTGAAACATGCCGTAAGCTTTATTGCTTGGAAGTTCGATCCGGTTTAGCTCCACGTAGGCCTGGTTTTTATCTAACATGCCAGGCACGAATCGGTGGGCAGGGCTACAGAATTAGGCTATCATTTGATGAGCCAGCTGTCAATAAAAGCTTTTCTTTGACTAACAAGGAAGTTTTCAGCCCTGAAACTTAAAGTATATTCTTATAAAGATAAGGGAAAGTTGATTTCTCAATTTATGACACCTTTAATTGCATTATTTATTGATTTAGCTCATATAAGTATGAAGCAATTGTTTCAGGGCACCTTATTAGTAAAGCCATTACTTATTGAATTCAAAAAAATCGAATAAAATGAGTCTAATGAATTGAATTGAAATAATATACATGCACATTCGTAAACTGATTGTTTTCAAAGCAATGTGTATTTACAGGTTTTCATTTTTCTTGAGAATTTATTTCCTGAGTGAAATTGCAATTTTCAGCTAATTTATTCTGTGAGAAAACAGTTATTTGCATTATTTATTTATCCAGTTCATTCAAGTCTGAAGCAATTGCTTCAAGGCACCTTATTAGTAAAGCCATTACTTCTTGAATTGGAAAAATCTAATAAAATGAATCAATGCAATTGCAACAACAAAAAAGATAAGACAGTACAAAGTGGGTAGCTTCAAAATGATAAGATCACAGTGGTAAACAAAGAACAACAAACAAGTAAATCCAAACAGCGTCCCACATTTCAAAATGCAATAAATGCATCAAATGTCTCCACTTAAAGCAATTTGTTTTCTTTCTATTGAACGTACGCCCTTCATCATCACCTCTGTCTGTTGTACTATGATCTCAGATGCGTAGCGGTCACAGTGTTTCAAGTCTTACGTCTGCATTGCAAGTTAGATGAATGAGGCGGGCATTACCTCTGCCACTATGGTGACCAATAAAGTCATTATCTGAACCGGATTGTGATGTCTACTTTATTCTTACCCTTCATGAAATATGCATGAATATATTTCACACTTCTGAGTGGATGAGCTACTAAAATATACATGCAGACAGTGTGACTGTCTGAATTATTCTTAACTTCCCATTTACCTGACTGTGATAAAGTGCTTCATTGCTGAGCTCAATTGCTGTTTGGACAACTGTTTAAGTGTAGGAGATACAAAATCCATCTTAACCTCAACTGTTATTGTTTTTTTTAATTCGTGATGTAGGACTAATTTTAGACTTCATGTGACGTGAACCACTGCAGAAGCTTAAACAGGCCATATTCTACACTTTTCAGCATTCCAAGAGTTTCTTGCACCAAAAACACACTCACACTTTAGAGTTACACAACCATTTTCCTCTCTCTCTGAGATATTAGCTAAATTTTACAAGCAAAAAAGGTCTATCGCGTACTCTTTGTCGATTTTGTTTGCAGAAGTGGGTCCAGACTTTGGACTTAAACGTGGCTGGGGCATCTATTATTCAGCAGAATTTAACAAGTTGTTAGTTCTACTGTACCTTTAAGACTATGCACTATTTTATTATGATTGGCTAAACTCTTTACTTCTGAAACAAATAGCAAATGTATACAAACATTTAAGTGACCAAAAAGTTTGCCAGAATACGCTATATGGATGCTAGTGAACAGTCACTCTCACCAGAGGAGGTTAGCATAGAAACATAAGGCTACATCGGGGAAAACATTAGCACTAGCATAATCACTTCATCATAAACATTCAGTTAATATCTAAAAAATCCTTAGCATTTGGTTTTCATGTTTTTAAGACATTAGACATTTAATACATTAGCTAACTGTTAGCTAACTGTGATGGTTGCGCAATGATGATTGGATTGTCAAAAGTCAATGTGTAATCTACATGACATATCTACTTAACTTTTTCTTACTAAGCTAATTGCTAGCCTTGAGCTACAGTAAATCCAATGCAGAAACAAACTCAATGACTTCCCCAATCACATCCTGTTTTGAGACCAGACACATATCACCTTTCAAATGTCCAGTCTCTGCAGATCAATGAGAGGAAGGAGCAGAGGAAACAGAAAAGACTCTACGACAGATTTTCAGGTCAAGTAATCCAATAACATATTTTCTACGTTGTCGGGGACCCTCTAAAATTTCAAAAGCAGCAAAGGGAATCAAGCATCTACTGCCTCAGCTTAAATTGATCCGTGGATGCTTGTGACTGTACAAAGAAACAAATGAAAGAAAAATCCACAATCAATATCTGATTTAAATGATTGATGCGCAAGGTGAAGAACAATGCAGCAGCCAATCAACAAGCTCAATACAGGTAAACAGCCAGACATCTCACTTCTTCTGAAGTCCATGCCAAGCTTCAGCACTGATTACACTGAAATGCAGATCAAACTTTTTCCATCTGATAGACACAAACTACCAATCAGATTAACAATAGACTCCATGAATAGGTGAAAACAAGGCTTTCAGCCGCATCCAAAATCACATCTTTCCTCTCCAACCGTTTCTATGCTTCTATTTTCATAATCTCTACTGCAGATGCAGATGCTCTACTGTCATGGTGTGTCTAATCTTTCCTGCAGTCGAAAAGGTGAATGCTTTCTTCAGATAAACATGACACCCATTATTTGATCCAATTACAAGCCAGCTATATTTAGTATCTGTAACAGACACTCAATTATTAATGAGACATGAAACATTAGATATCCCAGTAGCAGTATTTTTGTGATGCAAAGGGGGGAAATCTTTGCACAGCATAAACACCAGATAACAGCAAATTAATCAGTTTAGGACAATCCGGAAAAATATTTAATCTAAAGATCCAGTGATTCAACGCTATTGGAGATGCATCTGAAAAGTCGGAGACATTTCTGTTCATTTATAATCATTAGTGGTCCCCGTTTACAGCTCAAGAGACTCAAGTGATTATTGATTAGCCCTCAAAACAGATTCTATTACAGGCTACTACATCCACTGAAAGTCAGGACAGTGCTGTCAGAAAGTGTGTGCAATGAATTCCTCTGAGCACGCATTTGAATCACTCCATGAGATTGAAGGAATTACTATTTCCTTATTTCATGCTTATAGCTGTGGCTCATAGACAGCAGGGCAAAAACAATGCTGGATGCAAATTATATAATGTTACTAGCCATATAATCATGCAAGGTAAAGTGGGAAATATAAATACATGACAGAACTTTTAAAAAGTATGTGTAAAATCTTGGATGCACTGATATTAAAATTCTGGACAATACAGATAAGCTTCTAATTATTTCTGATAACCGATAAAAGGCAGATATTAAAATTCTACGCTATTCTTTGTCTAAATGAATTTAAAATAAAACACTTCAACATATTTCGTTTGAGATTTGCCAAAGATTAGATTCAACAGTATTACTGAATTGTTAGATTAACTTTAAATGAGTGTTAGATGAGCGCAAAGGTATTACCGTATTGTTCTGAATATAAGACGACCCTGATTATGAGATAACCCCCACCCCTTTTCAAGATGTACCCTTTGGAAAAAGGCTTTTTGATAAAGAAAATGCTTTTACTTGAAAATTATTTTCATATTGAATATTTAAATTTTTGCAATGAACGTATGGAAAATACTGGTCAAATGTATCAATGATCACATATAAAAATAAACACTTTTTGGCATACTATAAAAATCACCTGTAGCCCATGTGAATTATATAACAATTAGGCTATGCATCTCATAGTGAAAAGCACGTAGCCTACCAAAATGTCATTAACACTGAGATTGAAATCAGGGTACCATCTTACATTTTTAAATCAGGTACTTTGGAAGTTTGGTAATGTCAGTGAGGCACGCAAACATGACAGTCACGCAGTAAGCTTTTCTTTGACTGTTTGCATTTTAAAGACTTTTTGCGCCCGTGATCTTCTAACATTACACTCTGACAGACCGTATTTCTTGGCACACTCGTTTTACGCGTATTTGGCACCACCTATTGTTGCGGGTGTGTTACTGACATATAAAAGTCTAGACCCTGAATATAAGACAACCCCGTTTTTTCAGATGTATTTTTAAGAAAAAATGATGTCTTATATTCTGAACAATACGTTAATATCAATAAAATATCCAATATCAGCTAATACTGGTAATTTTCAAATAAAAATTGTAATATCGACCAATTACCGATATGGTAGTAATTAGAGGTAGACTGATTATCGGCCATGTATTTGGCAAATACAAAGAACCACTAAAGTAGAAAAATAATAATCGGCCAATAATATGAATAAAAGGTTGTCGCCGGCTGATTTTTCCCAAAAGCAACTGCATAGTAGCATAGCTGTATAGTTGCTTTTGGGGAAAAATAACAGACAGCAGTTGCCTATTAACTCTTTCCCTACCAGCACTTTTTCTTAAAAGTTACCACCTCCAGCGTATATCTGAACATAAAAAACAGACCCTCTGTTTTATTCTTGCTTCAGGAATTCTTTTTTATATCAACACTTGAATGTGGATAAGTTTCATAAAAAGCAACATTTTGAGCAAAAAGAAAAACATGTTTTTGTCAAAACCTACATCCAGATCAGATTCAGAATGATGATTAAAACGTAGACGGAGTATATCAAGTCCATCAACACCCTCAAAGCTCCACAGTCCAATAACATATCCTGGGTCGACATTTAATTTAGTAACATTAGGCAGTTTTGATTCATACGCTGTTTAATTTTGATGATTACGTTATTTTACATATGCATATGATAACTATTGCTTGTTTATGCGTCGTCTTTTCCTGTGTTTTGATCAGGAGATTGAGTACTCTTTCAGAAGATGTGTAACAGTGCCCCCTACTGTATAACAATGAAAACAAGAAAAGAGAAAATTCTGTCAATGGTGGGGAAAGAGTTAAGTGGAACTATATTGGTCTACCTCTAGTACACTGGGGAATGCATTCAGAAATTGCTTGTAACTTTCACAAATAATTACAAAGAAATGACAAGTAGCGTAATGAATTAAATGTTCTTGTATATCGTGCATCCCTAAATATTTCCCATGTCAAAGGTTGAGCATTCAATCAAACTTTGCAGCATTTTGCCACAAATTCATCCATCAAATCTTTGAAAATGCCCTAATAAGCAAAACCTAACATGGACAGGTTGCATGACATGCCTTCCTTAAAAACCATGACCAAATCTTTGCAAAGGTTTAGTTCACCCAAAAATGAAAATTCTGAAATGAATTACTCACCCTCATGTCGTTCCAAACCCATAAAACCTTTACCCTCAGAAAGCAAAAGAAGATATTTTTGATGAAATCTTAGAACTCGCTGACCCCTTTATCGACAGCAATGTAATTAACACTTTCAAGGCCCAGAAAGGTAGTTAAAAACATTGTTAAAATAGTCCAACAAAAGTACTTAACTTAATTTAACTTAAAACTTAATTCAACAATTCTGTTCTGTGCCAGTCTCCTACACAGTGCTTCCTAGTTCAACGTCAGAACGGTGGCTCATCATTGGCCAGCTCCTGCGTACGCATCACACGTCACGGTGCTCACGTGAACAGCGCCGGCCAATGGTGAGCGGCCGTTCTGACGTAGAACTAGAGCTTTGTAAGAGACAGGCACAGACGAGAAGAAAATGTTGAATAAAGTCATTCTTTCTGTAATTTTTTACTATCTTTTTGAGCCCTGAAAGAGGTAATTCAATTGCTGTCTATGGAGGAGTCAGAGTGCTCTCGAATTTCATAAAAAATATCTTAATTTGTGTTACAAGGATGAACGAAGAACGGGTTTTCTTTCGAGTTTGGAGCGACATGAGAGTGAGTAATTAATGAAATAATTTAAATTTTTGGGTGAACTAATCTCTTTTAAGAAAATACACTCTAGAATACATTAAACATGGTTAACACTCTGAAGCAAAGCCACGACCAATAGTGTAGAAACAGAAATTACCTTAAACAGGCGTAGGATGTTGGCCACCATGATTGAGACCGAACTAGCAGCTGCACCTATCACACCAATGATCTTGTCCGGCTTGGCAAAGATCGGCTGCTCGCCACTAGCGCATCGCACATCGGTAGAATCTCGCTCGATGAGCGCCTGCACAAAGGTGAGCGACTGTTCCAGGGCGTAGGTGTCACGCGAGCAGGTGTCCAATATGCGCGCCCCCAGGGTCACGTTGGGCAGCAGGTCAGGGTCTTTGTTGATGAGGTCGATGGCGAAGAGCATGGCCTCTAACCGATGAATGCCCTTCTCTTTCTTAAGTTCCCCGCAAGGGGCGCCCCGTTCGCCCCGAGCGTGCACCGGGAAGAGACCCCCCAGGATGATGTCACCATCCAGGCGTATAGAGTGGGCATATTCGGGGGCAGGGGGCGTTAGTGGATCCGTACGCTGGCTGACGGATCTCGTTATCCCCGTCAGAAGAAGAAGACAGCCATACCATTCAAAGGCACTCAACATGGCGACATAAAGTGGATCCAGATGCACGAGCAGCAGTGGGGATGCAGTTACAAAGGTGGGAAGCCAGCAGGGACGGAGCGCAATAACCGAAAGGGGTCATCAGTGCCCCTCACCGGAGCAACTGCGTACCGGATAATGGAATCCGACGACAAGGAGACCATTGGAGTCGCCTGGAGGTTTTTGGGTGGCAAACGAAGAAGGGTGCCGCACAAATTAGATGATGGAATATGAGGCAATCACATATTTGCTAGATCCTCGATTACAGAGATCACAGACCATTAGAACCCTGTGTGAGAGGGAACAGCAAAGGAATATGCATTCATCAGCAAAGATCGGGCATTATTTATGAGAGCACACATATGCACTGCACAGCAAGGAGGCTCTAAGTGTGAAAAATGGAGAACGATCAGTACATTTGTGTATTTGCTAAACAGATCTGATCTGGCAATCGAATTTTAAAACATGGATATGTTTATGCATAAATATGCATACATAATTAGCCCGTTTTACACTTTCGTTTTGAATATCTTTATACAGCAAGTGAGCCAACGTGCTTCACAAATGCTGGCTGGAATCGATCCCAGTATAAAGAGCAGTAGAAGGCATAAGGCAAAAGCACCGTCGCAGAATAAGTTTATGATTCCTTCAGTCAAATAAAACTCTTAAAGGGACAGTTCACCAACAACGCATTATTTACTGACCCTCGTGTCATTACAAACCCATTTCTTTTTCCTATAGACCACAAATGTAGATGGCTAGAGACCTGGTGTCTCAGTCAGCTGCATCTTTTTTCCATATCATAAATGTGACTCTCTCTGTGCTCCTTGGAAGAAATAAAAGTCAGGTTTGAAAAAAACATGAGGGCGAATAAATGATATGAAACAATGTGAACTGTCCCTTTAAGTAGCCTATATTTACTGGTTAATGTATGGATAACACATTCCACCCTATCAAGTATAATCTTGATTCGTATTATTATAGTTAATAAATGTTAACGAGTAGAGCAAACGGTCAACACTGTTGCATTAGAACTCATTAAAAAGGCATTATAGTAGAGATGATGGTCAGTGTCCCTTTAGGAACGAAGAAAGCTTTGCACATACTGTTGGTATTGCACGAAACTTTTAAATATTTTAACTGGCAGAAAAACATACTGTCGGTTTTTTCTCATATCATAATAATTGCTACAGACTAAATGCAATCAGCATCACCACGAAACATTTCAGCACACCATAGTTGCACCAAAATAGCACTGCAACAATTAAACACATAGAAGAAAAAACATATCACAGGTCAGCACAACTCACTCTATTGCTTTCGCAGATATAAAGAAATAACAATTTGAAGACATCCATACCTGCAGGTGCCTGAGATGCGGTCTCGCGCTGATCGCTGCTGCTTTGATGATGCTGGGAGGGACAGCGCGCGAGAGGCACACGGAGCGCACGAGCGCATCATTTCTCGCGCAAATACTCCCACTCCTTTACGATTGGTCTGACAATTTGGACGCTTTCTGCGCCCCGAGGCAGACTGGAGTCAATCATCTACGAATGATGCATTAGAAGTTTCAAGAAAAGAAAGAAAAGGGGGGAAAAGATTTAGGAACCCAACCCCTTTAAACACTATGGCATTTAAGTAACCCGCATTTTGAGTCGAGAAGGTGCGCGCGATGCTAGCATAGGATAGTGTCTAGCATATGATGCTAGCATATGATAGTGTTTTTGTTTAGACTGATCAATGCAAAACTGTAGAAATAGCAGTTCAGTGTGGTTTGACAGTTGGTTTTGAAGAGATCAAGCTGTTCAACAGTCACTGCTGTGAATTATCTTATTGCTCCATCTAGTGTGAACACTGTGGCCTTACACGGAGAATATTCCTTTATTTATGCTGTAGGCCTACCTCTGCGGTGTTATTGTTGAAACTAAAACTATTCAAATTTGTTTTGAAATTAAATGGGAATAAAACAAAATTATTAGATGAAAAACTTAAACTTTAAAAAATTTTTTAGAGATGTTGCATTGGCAACTAACTGGAATAAATTACTAAAATGAATTAAGGCACAATATGTACGATTTTTTTATTAAGATATCCAAAAACCACTGTAACAATGTTAGATATTTTGTTGACTTGCGTACTTACATTATCTCAAATGTTTCCAAGAATGTTAAGTCCAGAGAAATAAGCAATTTTAACCATGCAGGACACGGACTGTGTCCATGCGTCTCAATGACATCATACCCGCGTTACCCTCGATTTCTGGTTTATTTTGTAAACCATGTAAACACTTTAATATATTGTTTTAATTAGACAGGTGAGCAGATGTTTGGATACATTCATCGACAGAAAACTAATCATTGTTATACAGCTCAACACAGTCTTATTGTTTAAATCGTATTTTCTTGATTTACCAGTACCATGTTTTACCATGCCTAATACTGATCTAGTTTACCGCAGTGCGCAAGTGTCTCATAGTAGCTGCTGAGTGAACACACAGAGTAGCATTATAACATAACTTTCAACACACTTTATCTAAATGTATCTAAAATAAAACAGTGCTATGTTACCACACGCACCCATGAGTGGAAAAAGCAGAAGCGGTGCTCTGTCTGCGGCATAATAAAAGCTCCATGAAATCAAGGCCAAGCTACGCCTTTGTTTTGAATAAGTGACCTCTATTGGCAAAAATTACATTTTGTGGCTTTAAAATATAACTGAAAAAAGTGAAAAACAAAACAAAAGCTAAATTAAAATGAAAGGCTAATTCCCATATTAATAAATTATATAATAAATTGAAGGCAAAAATGAAATAACACTGCATTATTAACTTTAACTTAGGTAACACATTATTTTGGTGGTCCCTTTTGAACATTCTGTTGTCTATGCACCTACATGTCAACTAACTCTCATTAGAGTATTAGTAGACTGTCTGCTTAATATCTGCTAACACTTTATTCTAATGGTCTTTCAACAGACATTCTACTGACTATTAGTAACTTTGCAACTACATGTCAACTTATTCTAACCCTACCAGTTTACTTAAACTCTACTAACACTCTAATTATATTTAGTGGACATGTAAGTGCAACGCTACTTATAGTCAACAGAATACGTTAAAGGGACCATCAAAATAAAGTGAAACCTTAACTTGTAACAAAGAGGAATATATATATATATATATATATATATATATATATATATATATATATATATATATATATATAATTTAAGCTGCTATGCCCATAGTCCTTTTGTGATGATTATAGCGCAAGTGACAGTGATGTTCTTTAAAATGTCTATACAAAAAAATTATAATAAATGAACCTACCCCTGAAAAATATTCACTGGAGTGAAAGATATTCACTGGAGTGAAAAATGTGACCTCTGTCTCCATATGATGGGGCATGAAAATGCACTGAATTGTAGGAATGAATCACACCTAAACAGAGAGTGGGTTTTGAAAGGGCAATAATTCCTCTTCAGTGGTGTAGGCCTACTGGCCTGTTCAAAGTTTAATTTTATTTATTTATTGATTTAGGCTGTATGTATATGTATGTATGTATGTACGTATGTACAAGGGAGTGCAGAATTATTAGGCAAGTTGTATTTTTGAGGATTCATTTTATTATTGAACATCAACCATGTTCTCAATGAACACAAAAAACTCATTAATATCAAAGCTGAATATTTGTGTAGTTTATTAGGAAGTAGTTTTTAGTTTTAGCTATTTTAGGGGGATATCTGTGTGTGCAGGTGACTATTACTGTGCATAATTATTAGGCAACTTAACAAAAACAAATTTATACATTTCAATTATTTATTTTTACCAGTGAAACCAATATAACATCTCAACATTCACAAATATACATTTCTGACATTCAAAAACCAAACAAAAACAAATCAGTGACCAATATAGCCACCTTTCTTTGCAAGGACACTCACAAGCCTGCCATCCATGGATTCTGTCAGTGTTTTGATCTGTTCACCATCAACATTGCGTGCAGCAGCAACCACAGCCTCCCAGACACTGTTCAGAGAGGTGTACTGTTTTCCCTCCTTGTAAATCGCACATTTGATGATGGACCACAGGTTCTCAAAGGGGTTCAGATCAGGTGAACAAGGAGGCCATATCATTAGATTTTCTTCTTTTATACCCTTTCTTGCCAGCCACACTGTGGAGTACTTGGGCGCGTGTGATGGAGCATTGTCCTGCATGAAAATCATGTTTTTCTTGAAGGATGCAGACTTCTTCCTGTACCACTGCTTGAAGAAGGTGTCTTCCAGAAACTGGCAGTAGGACTGGGAGTTGAGCTTGACTCCATCCTCAAACCGAAAAGGCCCCACAAGCTCATCTTTGATGAAACCAGCCCAAACCAGTACTCCACCTCCACCTTGCTGGCGTCTGAGTCGGACTGGAGCTCTCTGCCCTTTACCAATCCAGCCACGGGCCCATCCATCTGGCCCATCAAGACTCACTCTCATTTCATCAGTCCATAAAACCTTAGAAAAATCAGTCTTGAGATATTTCTTGGCCCAGTCTTGACGTTTCAGCTTGTGTGTCTTGTTCAGTGGTGGTCGACTTTCTGCCTTTCTTACCTTGGCCATGTCTCTGAGTATTGCACACCTTGTGCTTTTGGGCAGTCCAGTGATGTTGCAGCTCTGAAATATGGCCAAACTGGTGGCAAGTGGCATCTTGGCAGCTGCACGCTTGACTTTTCTCAGTTCACGGGCAGTTATTTTGCGCCTTGGTTTTTCCACACGCTTCTTGCGACCCTGTTGACTATTTTGAATGAAACGCTTGATTGTTCGATGATCACGCTTCAGAAGCTTGGCTATTTTAAGACTGCTGCATCCCTCTGCAACATATCTCACTATTTTTGACTTTTCTGAGCCTGTCAAGTCCTTCTTTTGACCCATTTTGCCAAAGGAAAGGAAGTTGCCTAATAATTATGCACACCTGATATAGGGTGTTGATGTCATTAGACCACACCCCTTCTCATTACAGAGATGCACATCACCTAATATGCTTAATTGGTAGTAGGCTTTCCAGCCTATACAGCTTGGAGTAAGACAACATGCATAACGAGGATGATGTGGTCAAAATACTCATTTGCCTAAACTGTTGCACTCCCTGTATGTATGTAGCCTATGTATTTTTGTTGTTGTTTTCCAGATGTCATGGCTATTTACACTTGGCCATATTGAATCTCGGCAAAAGACTACCTTTCCGGATCTATATGCAAATACATGTTCGCTCTATAGTTCGCTTCCGTGATTATGCTAATGTGGGACTTAAAAGAGTTTCGCGCTCATCCACGTTTGCTCACGCGCTTGGCTCACAAACATGCTAGCGTAATTCTATATGGGAAGAGTAAGGTGTGTGATGCCTGAACAACTATTTATGCTTGGACGAACTTTTATGATTTTACTCTTTTAATGAGTCACACCACCTGAGGTAATTTCTCTTGTTTACTCAAACCTTTAATGTTTGAGCGTAAGGTGACTAATTTTACATTTTCAAGTCACCTTTTTTCCAGACATATTCACTAGTCAAATTCTCTAGTAAGTGTCTTGGTGTATATTGACAAATAAAGAATCAAAAAGGTGTTTTTTTATCTTTTCAAAACTTTTTCTTTATTTTTTTACTGTTTTTATGTCAGGTGGAACAACCACATATGTAGTATTGTTTATTGTTTGTATGCTGTAGTTGTACCACCTGACATGGAAAGTGTACTAACCTACCCATACTTGAAATTAGCAATTTTTACCACTATACAAACCTTTACACTCTGCTAAACGGATCAGTTGGGGTCATCATTATCATGTTTAGTTATTACCTAGTCAATTCATAATAAAATAACTGTGTTTGTAGTTGTGCCACCCTGACATCTGAGAACAAAATGCAGGACAAAAGTTTTTCAATTATCTCAACACCTTTAAACCTACTGATATATAAGCTGGCGGAGGCAGTGTGATGCTTTGGGCAATGCTCTGCTGGGAAATCTAGGGTCCTGCCATCCATATGGATGTTACTTTGACACCTCGTACCTAAGCATTTTTGCAGACCATGTACACCCTTTCATGGAAACAATATTCCCTGGTGGCAGGTTCAGGAATGGTTTGAGGAGCACAAAGAGTTAGAGGTGTTGACTTGACCTCCAAATTCCCCAGATCTCAATCCAATTGAGCATCTGTGGGATGTGCTTAACAAACAAGTCCGATCCATGGAGGCCCCACCTCACAACTTACAGGACTTAAAGGATCTGCTGCTAACATCTTGGTGCCAGATACCACAACACACCATCAGGGGTCTAGTGGAGTCCATATTATATATATCCTGATGGTATTACATATGAAAAAGCAATGAAAATGCTATTTTATTGGAAGGATAGTATGTATGTATATGTATATATATATATATATATATATATTAAAAAGTTGACAGATAATGTGTTTATTATCTTTATTTGAACAAAAAAAATCCTACTGCAAGCAAGGATATACCAGGATTTTGCAAATAAAAAGGAGTGTGCATCAGAATAGTTCTATGGCGCTTGGAAAAAGCCCTATAATACACATAAACAAACGTTTCAAAGCATTCTGCATGCACCCCAACTAAAAGGATTTGTACTTGCAATTTACTTACTCAAAAGCTTCATTATACCTATTTATACTTGAAAGCAACGATGAGAGCCATCTACTAAAACTTGAAAATTATTTTCTCATTAGCTTTAGTCATTAGTAGGCTACCAAACTAAAATACAGTAGAATTCTATTTCGTTTTAGTCACAGTTGCAACCTTTTGTTAAAGACAAACAAAGTTTAAGCTGTTAAAAAAAAGGGCTCTCATTTAAGACATCCTGAGCAGCTTAATATGTAGGCTTCGACTTTAAAGGGTAGAAGAAATATAAGTACATTTCTAACAAATTAGCAGCATTTCAATCCATAGTTGATTAGAGAGGTGAACACATGGCAGGGAAATATGAAGCAGAACTACATTAACTTATCTACGTAGGAATATTTAACATTAGTTAGAGACATGCTGTTCATATACAGATCAACCTCCTATGTATTTTACACTCAGTCCATTGTCCATTTATGAAACATTCTGTGTATTTTTAAACTGTCGGAGAGAATACAAAAAATAGTGGTATAATCCGTTAACAAATTAATCGAAATTCATTTTGAGAGTTGTGTACTTTAAACATTTTGCCAACACCAGTAATCAGTCCAAACTCATTCAAAATCAAATGAAGACCGGATACCATTTCTTTTACTACAGCGCCCTCCAGGGTAAAAAGCTGGAACAACATTTTTGGTGCACTTCTTTCTCGACTTGTTCAATCCCATTATCCAAAGGTTATCCTTTGTTTTCTACCCATAAGTCCATATTCCTTCCTCTTCTTTCGCATGGAGATAAAGCCATCCATGGAATCCAGTGCAAATGTGCTACGTATTCTGAAAAAAAAGTCTAAATGGACAGAAAGAAAAGAAAAATGAGAATCAAATGTCATTCCTCATTAAATATATAACATAACTATTAAAAGTGATTAATAGGAATGATTTAAAAGGGAAAAGTGTGTGAACTTTCTATAGGTTTGAAAATGTTAAAGGGATAATTCATCTAACAATGAAGGTTCTGTCAGGTCATTCCACACCTGTTTCATTTTCTTTACTTCTACACCCTTTATAGAGATTATAGGTTTGGAACAAGAATTTAAACAAATTATAATAATTTCCATTTGTAGGTGAACTATCACTTTAAGGGAATGGACATTTACAAAAACTTTGAGCATCACTATTCTGTCAGCAAAACCACTCGAGGCCCCCGGAAGTTTAAAAGGTCAGGTCAAAATGTGTAAAAGTTCAACACATCTACATATCTATAATAGAGAGCAGACGATGGGGAATCCCTCTCAGATACTGTCTGCACCCATGCATTCAAATTAGGGAGTAATTCCTATTACAGTGACCTTAGATGTTTTGTCTGAGCATGTAATGAGGGAAAAATAAGCACTGCGGGAACTGGCTTGGATAACAAAAAAAAAGAAACCAAATGTGCCCAATTTGTATCCCTTGAAACCATTTAAAAGTTTAAAAAAATGAAACAAAGTGCATCTCCTTGCTACTCGCCCATGAAATACTTTCACAACGCTAGGTTGGCTTCGAATGGTTGCTTACTTGCCCAACTTAAGCCGCATTTCTACCTAAATTACCCGGAACAATTTTCCCTGGAACTAGTGCTGCACAATTAATCGAATTTCTAATCGTGACTACGATTACAGAGGCCACGATTATGTAAACGTTCAAAGGCGCGATTACAAAAAAAATCCACTTGTATTATTCTGCATGCTTAAGAGGTGTGTTTAAACCACATGGCGGACGCTAATACTTTTTCCATATAATGTCTACTTTCTTTGTATAACAGTTCTACCTAATAACACATTAAAAAGACTGTTAAAAAGTTTGTAATCTAATCAAGACAGAGAATGTGAGCACCTTGTTCTCAGACTCTGGCGTTCTCAGTGCCGTCAAAATAAATGTCCGCCGTGCCGTCAAAATAAAAGTCACAACAATAAGCGTGGCTTACGTCACTTCAGAGTCCCTACTGGAGGTGCGAATGCAACCAGGAAAATTACCCTAGGGCATATTTAGTTCTCGGGGAACCACCCTGATGCCTAGTTCCTAGAACTACCCGGTGTGAAAGTCCCTGTTAGTTGACATTTGAGGATTAATGCTACAGAAAAGCAATAAAAGTTTTTCAGGAAGAGTGTGTTCAGCTTGTTTTTTTATTTTTATATAAAAATATGGCATGCAGTTGCTTCAGACAATAGTATAAAGCTATTCAAAACATTCAATGTACATTGTGATAATTATGATTTTTTACAACAATTATGATTTGTGTCATAATCGTGCAGCCCTACCTGGAACTTGTTTCCCCTCAGACCTGTTGCAGCCTGCGTTTCCATTGCGGTCTAAAGTACAGTGAAGATTAGGCAAATTAGTCCGGTGACGTAGGTCTGTGCTCGACTTTCCAGTTTCCACTGGTTTTCGTCCTCCGTATACAAGCTTAATAATGCCTGAACCTTGTTGTCGGTCCATCGGCCATATTTTTTTTAACTTCATTTAGACCCTGGTCCCTGTGGTCGAAACATACCAAGTACCACCCCAAAGTGTACCTGGGAAACGTTCTAGTGGTGGAAACATGGGTTTAGTCTTAATATTTGGTTTAAAGCAGAGTTCCTCAAATGTAGCCCTGTAGGGGGACCTGTACTGCAGAGTTTAGCTCCAACCATCATCAAAGATTAGGGTAAGCTAATCAAGGTCTTCAGAATAAATAGAAATGTACAGGTAAGTGAGTTTGAGCTAAACTCTGCAGGGCAGATCTGAGGAACCCTGGAAAGTCGAGCACAGTCCTACGTCATCGGACTAATCTTCACAGTACTTTAGACAGCGATGGAAATGCAGACAGCAACAGTTCTGGGGGAAAAAGTTCTTGGGACAAATTGTTCCGGGTAATTTCGGTGAAAATGGGGCTTATGACATTTTAGTCCCTATAAATGGCTAGCAATAAATTTTGCGTCATCGGAGGAATTTTTCCAGAAATAAAATACATAATTCTCTCGTCTCAGGGTCATATGAGGGGGAAAGTACGATAATTTGAATATAATCCCGGGTTTCTACTGATACAAAGCTTAATGCTAATCGCTGAAGTACCCCTTTAAGCACCTTAAAACACTACTCAAAACCATTCTTGTCCAGAATGCAAATGGAGTGGGATGAGTTACAGGCTGAAGTCTAATGCTTAGGGCTTTACGGTAAACATCTTAAAGTGCTTGTTGAATGGCATAAAGCAGCAACCTACCAAATGAGGGCCTTTGATCGAGTGCTTCTTCCTTGTAATTTGTCCCCACTTGCGATGGCAGTCCTGTGTCTCCGCCTGTGTGTCTCAAGGTAGACCTTTTTGGCAAATGCCCGGCCACACATATCGCATGCGTGGAGGGAAAAGTTTTTTGTTACCCTAACCTCAGTGCAGGTCTCCTGGCTTCTGGTGATAGGTGCCCCCTTGGTGACATTATGACTGCGAGTGACATGCGGGTTCTTGGCTGTTAGAAGGTTCTTGTCTTGTCTATTAGGTGTGAGCGGAGACTCGAGTTTGCCTGTGTTGAGCGACGTGAGAGCAGAATGTTTTCGAGTGTTGGGGGATGTTGGGGATTCTTGTTTCTTTGTTTTGGGAGATATGAGAGGATCTTGTTGACGACTGTTAGGGGAAGCTGGTGGGTCTTCCGTTTTATGCTTCCCGTTATCCTCTTCTTTTGAATTAGTTTTCTTGCTTGTGTTGTTCAAGATTGCATCAGCTGGTTTCTTTACAGCCTGGTTCTCCAAAGCAGGCATAACCTTAGCCAGATAGCGGGATGACTTCTTGTGCACCACCGTGATATGGCGGATTACGTCGCGCTTCCGCCGTGACTCGTATCTGCAGATGGGGCAGCGGTAAAACTTTATGTAGATGCTGTCATTTCCATCTGTGTGCAGCTCGGCAATGTGCTTGCCCAGGTTCTGACTAGTACTGAACTGACGTTTGCACAACCAGCAGTAGATCCTCTTAAAGTCAAAACTCACACCGTGGTTTCCCTCTTCCTCAGAAGCTTTAGAAAGAGACTCTTTCTTTGCATAAACCTTATCTTTTCTCTCGTGCTTTGATTTGGCCTTCTGAGAGCTGTTTTCTAGAATGGGCATCTTATGAACGATTCGCATGTGCCGCCTAAGCATTAGTTGGGAGCTGTACTTGCGTTTGCACAGCTTGCAGCGACAATTTGTCAGGTTGTATTGTGGCTTTTCTTGCTTGAGAGGAGAGCTCGGGGCTTTCGCTGGGGAAGGAGGTTGAGTGTCAAGTAAAAGAGGCTGGCCTGGTCTTGTGGCAATCTCTGGTGTGATCAAATCCCGCTTTAAGCCACGGTGGACCTCGTCAAAGTGGCGACGAACATTGGCCTTAGTGGCAAAGGACTTTTTGCACACTGGGCAACTCTTCCCTGGAGAAGGTGGTGGTTCAACAGGATGCTTGTCCTTCACCATAGACAGCAGGCTGGTGGGAACGGTGCGCGTCTCTGTGAATTTGCGCAACTCCTCCATCCTCTGCCAATGCATTTTCCGGCAGTGGCGTCGCACGCTGCGTCTGGAGCTGAAGTCTTTTCCACAGAGACAGCAAGAGATCCTCATCTCTTTTATCTCAGAGGCAGCACTCTCCTCTTCTTCTTCCTCCCCCCCTTCTCTTGGCTCAATCTTGATTTGCTCTTCGCAGCTCTGACCTTCTTTAGCAGGTGGTTCTTCAGGTTCAGTTTCCATCTCATCCTCAAAATCTGACTGTTGAACCTTCTTGGGTGCCAAAATAGATTTGCGCCGATTTTTCTTCTCGGGTACTGGGATCACAGTCTCGGGGGTAGGGGCTGGGGTTTCTGGCGTGTCCTGAATTTCCACTAGTGCCACTTGTTGAAACATTGCATTGGGATTGGTCTCAATGGCCTCCAGCTGAACTACATGTTTTTCTTGTTCTTTCTGTGGATAGATGGCTTGAAGAAGTTCTTTGATGGCTTGACTCTGCCCACCTTGCGATGGCTCTACAGAAAGTAATTACATAATAAAATATAAATAAATACTATTATATTCATGGGCCCAAATGGAAAAATTTGAACTACATTTTCACATCATTTGAAGAAAACATTAGCGCCCTATGAAATCCGTTTGAATTTTTTTTTCCCAAATACCTTTTTTTTCCTGTTTTTATAACCAAAAGACATGTCAAAATAATTGAATTCATAAAAACAACAAATCATTTTCTATTAAATGTTTTCCCCCCTCACATTCTGTGTTGTGCATTTTCTGGTAATCAAATGAAGGCATAAAACATTAGTTTATCTTTTAATCATATGAAATAAAAATAAAAAAATGTGGTCAAACAACGTGCTGAATTCACAATGAGCTGTAATGTTAAAATTAAAACATGGACGAATAATTGTATATTACGAATAATATTTCTGTCAAGTTAAACCTAACTTTTATTTTGACGGGTTGCCATAAACAATAGCTTTTCTCAAATTAAAAGGTAAAATGCTGATGAACTGACGGAGTTCATGCATTTACGTCCTCATATAGTGAGGCGGCAGAGGCTGAAAACATTGCATTTCAAGTATTTTTGTCTATATCGTGATTTGATTAAAATGTAATGACCTGCATTTTATTTATTCATCAAATTTTACGAATTCCGTGAAATTCCACGTTATACAGTAAATTCCGTTTTTATGAGTGGATTCTGCGATTCCATCCGCGTTTTCTACATGGCAAAAATCATAGGGCCCTAAAACATGAATGGATCTTGCCCATTCAGAACTCAACCAGATAATTGCTAAGCAGTTACTCGGACATGGCTAGGAAGTTGCGTGAGTGTTCTACATTTCTTTCTTTTGTGGAGCACAAAAAGAAGATATTTTGAAAACCAAAGAAAGTCAAATGGGTGCAATGTGTTTGGACCCCAATTGACTTTAAACAGTTAAAACATTCTCTAAAATATATTCCTTTTGTGTTCTTCAGAAGAAAAACAATTGTTATGCAGGCTTTTAAACACTTAAATGGATGTACAAACCATCTGACTGAGGTTGTCGGGAAAAGCAGTAGAGCTCCTTGTGAGTGACCAGATTTGGTAGACCACGGAAGAGACTTCGACAGATTTTGCACTCAAATATGGTGTCAACCTCCTTCAACAGCATGTGCTTGAGTTGAGTTGTACCTGCAATAACAGCACACGTTGAAAGCACGCAATTATCATAAGGCCATGAGAAAACATACATTCATGCAGTGTTTCCCACAGGATTTTGTGAAACTGTGATGGGTGGATTTGGTTTGAACTTTGAGAGTTCAAAATTAAGAGCTCCAACCTGTATTCAGTGGGCAAATTGAACGGTATTGAGAATTGAACCAACAGAGCTGATCATGTGAGCGAAGTGCACAGTGCAAACAGACCTTATTTCGATTTTAGTTAGTTTGACAGCAATGGTGCAAAACACAACATTTCAGAACTTTAATGCTATTATGAGATGTTTTTCGCTTTCAGTAAGGACAGAAAATGTCTTGGTGCTGGCAAAATGTGTCGTGTCTGTTGAATAATAGAGGTCTTCATGACATGCATTTACTGAATGATCAAAGTTCCAGGATTGAAGTACCTGAGCGAAAACACTCAATGATTTGAAGAATTCCTGACTTGGATGTCTGGAGCTGCCTTTGAAGCAGGGGTGGATCACCAGGCTCAATCGAATGCACTAAAACAGAAAACAGTTAAAGGGACATTTTAGATTATACTTTATGTAAAACATGTTTCCACAAAATTCTTCACTTCAGGAATGGGGACAACAATGGGTTTAAATCTGTTGTAGGGGCTAAGGGGTAAGGGTGGGGCAAGATACCACAAGGTAGCTGGTTAAGTACACTACAGCTAATTCAAACAAAAAGGCGGTGACTGCCTTCTCATGTGCCCGTGGAACTACCGTGCCCTCCTGCATTTCATTTGAATTTTATTTAGAATAAAAGCCACATGTAACTCTAATCCCACATGAGTCTTTGCTCACCTACACATGACACCAACTTTAGTTCATGTCAAAAAGATGGACTACATGCATACAGGCCATGGATAATAATTTTAAGAATGAACTCACTGCTTATACAATTGTATTCTGACTATGGTTATTGCAAATGTACAAGAAAAAGTACTATTATTATCAAGGATTGACATTAACTTTTTTGCTCACCAGCCACTAGATATTTTACATTATAAAAAAAAAATAATATGGATATTTTAAATAATTCACTTCAGAAGGCCTTTATTAATCCCCGGAGCCGTGTAATAATGGATTACTTTTATAATGGATGGATGCACTTTTTTGGGCTTCAATTTTTGGGCTGCCATTCACTGCCATTATAAAGCTTAGAAGAGACATTTTTAATATTTTTAATATTGCTACGATAGTCTGTGTTGCCGGAGTTCAGATTCAACACCAGTTACATCACTCGCACACCGTGGCACCGCCCCCCACCGTCGTTTTGATTTTTTTTAAAAAATAATTTAGTTCAGTTAGAGACAACAGACAGTAGAAATAAAAATTGAAAGCGAAATGTAAAGGCGCCTAATTACGCAAGTTTGTCATTGTACGGTGTTGTTGTTGTGTTTTTCATTAAGAATAATAGGCTAATGAACCAACAATTCAAACAACCCTCTCCCGAATTGGCGCTTAACCAAAACCGAAACTAAAATGTGCGGCCGCACAGAGCGCACATTTACAGCTGCACTGTCATCCAGTCACAGCCTCGCAGAGCGCGCATTTAAGGACGAACTGTCATTCACGGTGTGCGTGCACTGGCGCATTTTTAGTTTATGCATATGGAAGTTTAACTTTTATATAGGGATGCACCGAATCCAGGATTCGGGTTCGGATTCGGCCGAATATTGGGCTTTTTGATGGGGTTCGGTTTCTGACGAATCTCAGAATTTTTTTCCAACGAACCCGAACCCTAGGATTGCACTATGTGCGCCCCACTGGTCGAACGTAATGACGCCGCCGTTGAAAGTGAAAATGGAACTCATGAACAGAAAATGTGGCAGTAGGCTACTTTAAGTAAAAAAAAAAAAAAGCGATTCAAGTCGAGCTACATGTTCAATTTGCAATACCGATTTGTCTCGTGATGACAAGGACCCTAAACAATTAGCCGCTGTTAAATCATTTGCGTATGAAACATCCGAGAGTATACGAGTTGTGCAGCCTCGGAAAGCGCCTTTAATTTGCTTTAAGGAGCTGTCAGGAGCTTGTACTACTTCTGCATTTTTCTGTCGAAATGGTCCCACACAGTAAGCTTTTCCATTGCTTCATTTTGCGAGATATATCTGTTTTGTGGTTGCACATGTCGACGCGCTCCGTGAGTGAACAAATAACGCTATACAGCATATTTTTCTTAACCAACGTGATATGCGAGGCCCGGGGCCAGTTGCTGTAGTGACGAAAAATATGTTGTTTATGTGAATATTAAAAAAATAAAAAATAAATCTTATAGCCTATACATTTTAACAGCAATGAGCTAAGTTAAACTGTAACTGAACTGCACAGTGCGCCTATTTTGAAATAGCCTATATGTTCTAAATTATGAATTGGTAAAAAGCGTTTGTCAAAAAACCTGTATTCACTTGAGTTAGTTTGGACTACTCTCTCAGTAGCCGCGTTTTCATTACATATTTGCTTTTGCGTTATTCTAGCCTACTGAATGTCGATAAAAACTAGGCTTCTGCGAAACGGCGGCACGTTTCCATTAACTGATGTTATGCGCAGTGCCGTCGCTGGCCGTTGTGATGCCCTAAGCGCGATCACTTGCTGATGGTGAATGACCATCACTTGGTGCTGGTCATTCTTGGTGCCCTACACGCAGCACGTGAAGCGCGTTATGGGAGCAGCGGGACTGGTTAGGCGACTAAAGCGTTTTTTTCCACTCGTGATAAGTCATTCCATATGCCATGCACGTAAGTTGGTAGATGTTATTCAATCATTAATTCAAATTAAAAGAGCGAAATGTTTGAATTTGCATGGTGGTAAGTTTTTTTTTAACCATTTCGTTATTTTGCCCTTGAATTTCGTTTGTTAGAAATATGAACCGAATTTAGAAATTATTTTGAAATTAAAAACTTTGCGTTTAATAACTAAAATGATTTTTTACTCGTTCCGTTTTTCAATGAGCACGGATTTCTAGTGTAGCCTTTTTACTTGAATGTCTTAAGTAGTCTAATATCTATAGTTTCAGAGGCAGCTAAAATCAGAATTTAAATGGCCTGAATAAAGCTCTCTACGAGCCTGATGTGCGGTGCCGCACTAAGTGACATATATGCGCGTGGATCGCTGTCACATGCGCAATCTCGCTGTCGCACACTTGGCACAGCCCTTGCGACGGTACTGACTTCGTTAATGTGTTTACTGTGATGATGGACTGAGGATGGGAGAAGGATTCGGTATTCGGTTTCAGATTCGGCCGAATCTTAGCCAGTGGATTCGGTATTCGGCCGAACCCCAAAAATCTGGATTCGGTGCATCCCTACTTTTATATGAGTTCAATGAAACCGCTTGCTTTGCTCCGCTCCGTTATTAATGCCCGAACAGCCGTGTGCATTACTTCTGGTTATAGAATTAGCTATTTAAATGCCCAGTCGGTGATGTCGATTAACCAGTGGGAAAATTTCCTCACCGTCACAGACTGTATTTGTCTGAAAGAAGAAAGTCATATACACCTAGGATGGTGAGTAAATCATAGGGTCATTTTCATTTTGGGGGGAACTATCCCTTTAAGACATAACTGACTGTGTTTATGTGAATACTCACCAAGGCTGGCATTTTTACAACATTTTTTGTCTTTTGACTGTTTAAGCGAAACGAGAAGTGAAAAAGAACCCTTTATGTGTGCGCACTTTGGGTGTGAGCACAAAATCAGTAAAATTATGCACAATACACGCAATCCCATGCTGAAATTTAAGCCCTGTAACACCAACAATATTCATCCGGAGTAAATGAAGTAAATGAGTGAGGGGAGGCAGATTTGACTGCCGGAGAGATGAGAGAGCGAGAAAGCGCAGCTGGTATAGGGTGTCTATTCTGCAGAAAATGAGTATAGGAAGCGTTTCAGATATTTCAGTATCGACATATAGCATGAAAAAATCTATATTTTTGAAAACACAACATTGCACTGTTTATTAATTCAGATACCTTTTTAAAAGACTACAATTGAAAAATGTATATATTACATATAAAGTTCAACCCGCCAAAAGTGGCTAGTAGGAGTGACAGAAATACATCATCATTCTTTTGTACACCTGCAAGACTCTATCACTGCTCCATAAGGCAACTCTTCAGTACATTGATTGGAGTTATTTTAACTTCCTATTATTTTCTTCCCATTGATTTCTACCAACTAAAGGGTCACCAGTATAATCTCTAGGGACTTTCGAGGATGTGTAAATTACACCTCCTCATCTGACACCAGGTGTCTGAAAGTTATGGAGCACATTTCATTAACTACAAGAACATTACATTATATTACATTAATTAAACATTACATTACATTACATAAACATTAAGAATATTACATTAATTAAACAGGCTATTTAAAACCGTCTGTCTACAGTTTGATAACATGCTTTTTTCATTTAAATATATTAAAATATGTTCCACATTTCACAGAGCATTAACAGGGAAATTGTACTATAATACATTTGTGGTGTCAAAGTGGAAACTAAAAACGACTTCAGATTTTTTTAAAGTCGACATTTATGTGATGGAAATTAAGTTGACGTCGACTAGTCGCTGATGATGTCATTAACGAACAAATAAGCCTGAACCTTGAGCTGAGACTTGAACGTGGGTTTTCTTGTTCACAGCTATGGCTTATGACACAGCTTATACATAACAGCTTATTTTTATCAGCCATTTTGTGTCATTATATTTCTCACAGATTTCTGCTCGTCTAAATCTGACAGTCGCCTGTAGTCCTTTTGGTGTGTTCAGGTGCTGTTTTTTTCCTCAAAAGGAGGCGACAGCTTCCTCAGCTTCAGCTTTCATCAGCGCTAGTTCTCTGGTGTCGGTTTGGTGTGTCCCTACCTTAAGAAATATTTGCAAGAACTCTTCAGTTTCTAAGCTATTTTATTGATAAATCACAGAACAGTGTTGCCAATACTTTCTGCACTACTGAATGATTCTGTGCGCGCAATCTGCGAGCTACTGTCTGTAAGTGTGTGCGCGTTACAATGCAGCTGTGCATTATTCTAGAACGGCGATTAACTTACATGTACATCCAGATGGTACAATCAAACATGTCTTGTGGAGCACTGAGTATGCATTTATTTGTCTTTTAAAAAGGTTTGGAAACGGGAGTGTAAAAGTGGACTTGATTTTTTTATCCTGTGTCACCCTCTATAGGCCATGATCAGCAACTAGTCAACATCAAGCTTAAAGCATCATGTTGCACAGACTGTTCAACCCCTAGCTCCAGGTTTAAATTGTTGTTCAAAATTTTAAAAGATTAAATAATTAGACAATTACATCAATCCGTCTTCCAAAACATGTTTTTACCTTACCCTGATTCACTATGATAAGCCTATTATAAGTGTTTTTATTTTAGATCCGGCGGGATAGTTTTCGAGGAAAATTGCGTACATACGTCACCCACCCATGTGAGTCTCCTCATATCCGTAAATAGAGAAAAGTTTGAAGTGTGTATAGTGTGGGAGTGGCGAAGGTTAGTTGTCACAACGAGCGAGAAAGATTTACATGGAGCAGCAAAATCTCGAAGAAACGCTGAACAGAGGAGAGTCTGCTCACAAAAAAAAGAACGCACCAGAGATCGTAATAAAACAAGAATCAACATTAGTTTGGCTTTCTGGAGATGGCGAGAACTGAGGGATTTGAAATGTAAAAGTGGTGTGGAGATGGTGTTTTTATTACTCAACAGGAGAGTGAGGTATTTGTTCGAACAGATAAATTTCCATATGTAACAGAGTTTATTGTACATTATCTATTGTGAAGGCTCATTTCATTATGATTAGACATCTTGATATCCTTTCCATCTAAACTGGTTACATCTCTTAAGGCTAGTAGTGAATGTTTTATGAACAGTAGGGTAACCATATTTATCCGCAGTCACGCAGAGCCGAAGCACAACCAAAACAATGTTCTTCTGCAAAATGCATGTAGTTCTGTTTTTGTTTTTAATGCTTTTGACCCTAAAAGTGGCTTAGTGTACCTTTAAATAAAGGAAAACTTATAAACAACTTTTGCTTCTAAAATATTTTATTTATTTATTCCATTTAGTGGCACAGGTGGCTAATTCATGGCCATTTATTCAGTCATATTCACCTGTGTTTACACCTCAAATCAACAGCTCTGAATAATTTGAGGGGTAACTACTAAATATTTTTATAACAAACTCTTTTTGCATCAAAAGCCATCCTGATTCTTTTCAACAGGAAGGATTAAACTGTGTATCTCACTATCAGCCAGTATACGTGACTCTCTCGGCCTTTATTTATGGTCATAAATTACTTAAAAGACAATTACTTCAGGTCACTGAAATTAGCAGGACTGTTAAAACACAAATAACAACCCGCTGAGCTAGAAATCTTATTCCAGCATCGATAATTATGGAAATATGTGGTAAACACATTGGAATGTGATTGTTCTACATTAACAACCAAGTCGCCACAAGACATTGCATTTAAATCGAACTACATTGATAGATCTTTGCAATAAATGTGTAGAGAAGGCATAAATCTTGATTTCACAATGCATGTGGGTTGGCAGCTAACTTCGATTATGCACAGATATCATCAAGAGGGAATAACACAACCTCGAATTATCAATACAATTATTGTTAAATACATTCAAACCCTGAAAGTCTACATGAAACCAGCCTTATCCTTTAATTTTACTCCAGTAATGTGATGTACTTTAGAATGCAACAGGATTCAACAAGAAAGAAAAAAAATGTATGCGGGAGTTGATTTTAACCATTTGGAATTGATTGGATATTAAAAAGTGGGCGTTGCATACCAGAATGCAGCCAAAAATAAGATAGATTTGGAATGTCAGCCTAAAAGGAAACTTTTGTTTCCACCTTTGGATTAACTTGCACTGACAAATCGTGCACAATAAAAGCAGGAATGTGTATTTAAAAGGAAACAGGGTCAGTTTTGATTTCATGTTGACTTTAAGGTGCTAAGTTCCCACCTGGATTTTTGCCACAAGGCTCTTGAGGGGTTTCTGTTGTTTGGCAACTGCAGGCCTGAAGAGTCTCAGTCTGGCAGCATTTGTCACTGGTCAGGCTTGCCTGATCTTCACTGTTAGTAGCCTCCATCCTTTATGAACTTAAAAGACAAATCAAAAAGTTAATCAGTGGAGCGATTTCTTTTGAATGCTTTTGATGGCCGAATTACTTTATTCCCTCATGCCTCACAAAACGGCAACAAGGTCTCCAGCAAAAGCATAAAGCACAAGTTAAAAATCAAAAAACGGATATAAATTATATACACCGAATTAGACTTGTTTGAAGTTAAGCAGGTACAAAGACAAACAGACATTACTGCTGCTGTGATGATCGTGTGATGATGAAGACCTTTCTCTGCACATTTACTAAGGAAATAAATGTCAAGATGAGGCATAACGGTTATGTGCTAAAAAGGACAAAACAATATGAATTATGGAAATGTCTGCCATGCATCAAACAAACATCATAATTGCCCAGATGTAACGGAAAGAATGATGTGTGACAACGGGACAAACTGAAATGAGATTGCATTCTTAATCCCAGAGCTTTTAAATATTAATATATTAAAGCCCCCTTTACAAAATCATGTCCACATGAACTTGTATGTTAGACAAATTAGTCTAAATTTAAACTGATATGAAATATAGATTACTGAAACTTTTACAAAACCAACAACTATACACATTTCAAAGAGGAAATACCAAATAATCTCAATGTTAGCACACTGCACTTACAAAAATGTGTTCAATAGCTTGTGGCAAAATGCCATAGTATTTTACTATATTATGTTACTACAGGGGTAAATTGGTTAAAATAGATATGGAGAACCCATAAAATGTAGCTATTATGATTTTAGATAATGACAAACAACATTAACAGATTTTAGCTTAACATGTGTAGCAAGCTAAACATTTCATAGTTCACAAACAGTCTTATGGAATGACAAGTTAACTCTCTCTTTATTGTCGTAACGGTGGTATTTTGGCGCTAACCATGGTTCCGTGTTAAAATGTTTATTGATGTGCTTCGGTAGTGCTCATACTAGCACAAATGAAATCTATAATCTGTTGTGTTGTGACTGAAGGACATACACCTGACCGCACTGCCAGTGTCCTGCCCAAACATTCGCGAGGCAGGAAGTCGCGAGCGGTGCACGAAAGAACACGTGTCCGTGGGCAACTACACAAATGAACATAATTATCCTTCATAATACCACCACCACGCTTTAATATAGCGCGATTCGGTTGATGGAAGGCACATGTTTTCTGTACGAGTCGTATTGTGGGTAGCAAATCAATAAGACGCGTGCACATCTTAGCATCAGGGTGTGCTCGTGTCTGAATAAGAACTTTGCAAACTTCATAACAATTGAAGTATTATCAATAAACACTAAAGCGTGATATCCGCGTGCGAGACCAAGCAACAACCGAAACCGTGTTGAAATGACCATCAGCACCCAAAAGCATCAGACACATTTGGCCACGTGACCGGAAAAAATAATAATTTAAAATAATAGACACACGATCTTTCCCAGTCCCTACTGAAGCATTGAGACAAAACGCATTAAAGTAATTCAATTATGCTTTAAATAATAAAACTCTAAAAAAAGCTTGCTTGTTAAGAACTACCTTGTCACATGCTCGCGAGCAGACTCACCAGACAAAAACATCACCATTTTATATCACTATTTTACAGGTCGATGCATTAACATATAAGTTAGTTAAAGAATAAATCCCCACTTTTAGACTACCAAAAATGCACATCTTTAAAAACGAACTCACGTTCACGAGCACCCATCAAAACACATGGGTCCACAAGGGGCCAAATGTGAACAACGTGAAAAGTTGATACCCAAATTTAGCAGTGACACTCTCCAAATCGATGCAAAAACATCCCACAGGAACGTTTGGATGGCGAGGATGGGCATATTTACATCAGTTCACACGTTTGACTGACTTGTGATGGGAGATTGTGGATGCATGTGTGCGGGAACGCGCGAAGCCATTGGCTGCACGAGCATCACCAAGTCCACAGAGGCTAAAAAGAGGCATCTGACCAGCAAAAAAGAGAGTGTATCCGAGACTATCCCTCAGATAACATCCGAAACTGTGTGTTTGCGTTATTCGTGGCTATTAGTGCCGTTCTAAAACCTGTTGGAATAGCCTGGGTTTGCGTTCTCCCCTATGCGCAATTTAGACACGTCGTGGCGCATACACACTTCATTTAGCCAAACTGTTTAAAAATGTAAGCGCAGGTTATATCGCCGTGTTTTTGCGGATATTCGGGCTATTTAGCGTTTTCGTGAAGCGATTTGCATCGCTCCATTATTCTGTAAATCTCTTTTACACGGTTACATTGTCAGGCCAAATCTCCTCTATTGCGGACCACAATGGGCCAGATTAACTTGATGGAGAAGGAGAGCCCATGTGCAGAATGGAGCTTTAAAGCGAAATGAGAAGGACCGATGCTTACCAGGGAGTGAGTGCGGCGTAAAGGCGGGCTGACGCGAGAGGCTGATACAAAAGACGACGTTGCCACTAACTTGCAGTGCTTTCCGAGCATAAACCCAACACAATATCTAATCGCGTCCTCAAACAGTGACAAACCGAACACATTCGAGAGGATTTGCCCGATTACAAGGCACGTCCGAATGATAAAGTGCTGCGCTTTGCGGCGCTGTGCCATCTTCCCGAAGCCGCTTTGGCGCACAGGTCTGGTGACCCTTCCGCCTTTACGCGTCCTCTCCTCTTCGGTGTTTTGTTATGAAGTGCCATATTCACTCCCAAGTAGGCCCGTGGACTTACTCTATCTCCGCGGGCAGTCGTGGCGAGTCCGAATCAACTCTCGCTCGAATTTAAGCGCCCTGAACAAGTGCGTTTTCCCCGGTCGCACAGCCAGCACGAACGGTGACGCCATTTTCTGTTAAGAACAACCACGCTCGCGCAGGATAGGAAACGACACTGGCCCGCTGCACGATTCCGGGCCCGAGTGGGCAACTCCCGCGGTTGAAATCAGCCGAGATGTGTTCGCAGAGTTCTTACCTTTTGGAAAAACGACGCTGGCTTTCGAGTTCGGATGGTCGGACGCGGTCCGGGGGTTGTTTCTCTCGCCTCTCGCGCTGACGCTGCCCTCTCGGAAGCTGCCTTTGTGCACCGCGAGGACCTCTCGGCGGAGAAGCGGCTGTTGCGCAAAGGTGCAATGGATGTTCGAGACCACCAAAATGTGGCACCCGATGTTGTCGCCGGGTTGGTGCTTTACATCTGACCCCCCACAACCCGTGCCACTAACTGAGGAAATTAACAACCCGTTTTAAATTCACACACCCAGATAAAACCGTTGCAAATGCAGCGATTCCAAACCCAAATTTAATCAAAATGAGTTGTGTATTTGGCGATTACGACAGCGAATTTATGAAGAAAAAAAAGTTTTTATAAAAATTATCCATCCCAAATTACATATTTTAAATTTAATCTACATTTTAATTTATTTTGAGTGACTCTACAATTAGGGAACTTTTAACTAGCCTTACTTAAAGTTTGTCTGTTAAACATTTATTTGTCGTGGAATAAAACCAGGCCTTGGTCAACTTTCAAATAGCTTTTAATGTCTGCTGTTGTGGATTGTTGATAATTTTGTGTGGTGGTAATGGCGTGGGGATGACGTGGATTTGCGAAAACAAGTGCGTTAGCAAAGTTTTGACAAACAAACAAACAAATAAATAAATGTGTGAATTACATTTCTGAATTTGTTTATGAATTAAAATAATAAAATAACAGTGTAACAGTGTAGTTGGGACAGTGTAAAAAGTGATCAGTTGACTTAACTTAAATTAAGAAAACCAGTTGCTTTAAAATTATTAAGTAATAAACTTAAGTTACGTGAACTTGACGACTTTTTTAAATTATGCATGAAGTTCATTTACTTAATAATTTCAAGGCAATGGGTTGCCTCACTTTTTTAAGTTAAGTCAACTGGTTACTTTTTACATTGTAATGACAACTAAACCCACGATCCCATGATCATTATCATTATTAATTACAGTTCTAGTTCAAGAGATGTGCTTTCCTGTCAGTTATTATTTACATCATAACTTAATTTAAAAAAACTTATTGTTGTGTTGGTAATGACAAAAGAATGTAGATCTTTGCTGTTGCTTTTGTTAATTAAACTTTCCATCACTGTAAAAAAAAAAGTGTTGTTTCAACTTAAAAAAGTAAGTGATCGTGCTGCCTTGAAATTTTAAGTTTCTTAAAACTTAATATTTCAAGTTGACTAAACTTAACATTTTAAGGTAGCCCTAACACTTACTTTTTTAAAGTTGAAACAACTATTTTATTTTATAGTGTATACATGCGAATCATTGAAATTGTTTTTAAAAGATTTTAAGAAAAATTTTACAAAAGGGAAATTATGAGGTCTGGGTAAGAGACGTACCCAAAATATAAAGAAACTGGCATATGTAACATTTCAACGCTCTTAAACATTTGGTAAAAGTAAAGAAAGTACTTTCAGGTAGGTATAAATCGTTTTAATTCTAAAATGGTTGGGTTTTTTTAAAAATAGTTTTCAAAATATCATTATTTTTATTTAATTTAGGCCATAAGGATAGTTCACCCAAAAATGAAAATGAACCCCATGATTTACGCACCCTCAAGCTATCCTAGGTGTATATGACATTCTTCTTTCAGATGAATACAATCGGAGTTATATAAAAATATATCATGGCTAATCCAAGCAATATAATGGCAGTGAATGGCAGTCCAGGGGCTTAATAAAGGCCTTCTGAAAAGAACCGCTGGGTTTGTGTAAGAAAATTTAACCCATTTAGTCCATATTTAACTAATTCAAAATATCTAAAATATCCAGCTTCCGGCAGAACGCCTTCCGTATTCAACTTATGGAAAAAGCGTAACTGCCGCGACGATCACGTTGGACGTAGCGTAATTGTTTTGAACTGCGAGAGCATTACACTTTCTTCGTAAGTTGAATACGGAAGGCGGTCTGGTGGAAGCTAGGTATTTTACTTTATAAAGTTTTAAATATGGATATTTTTCTTACACAAACCCATCGATTCACTTCAGAAGGCCTTTATTAACCCCCGGAGCCATATGGATTACTTTTTTAATGGATGGATGCACTTTTTGGGATTCAAATTTTGGGCTGCCATTCATTGCCATTATATTGCTTGGATTAGCCAGGACCTTTTTAATATAACCCCGACTGTTTTCGTCTGAAAGAAGAATGTCATATACACCTAGGATGACTTGAGGGTGAGTAAATCATGGGATAATTTTCATATTTAGGTGAACTATCCCTGTTTAAACACAAAGTCGTAGCCTGTACTCAATGTAAAAGGTATCACTGAAAGGACACTACAACTACTCAGAACACACCTCACTTGCATTCACAATTTTGAACTGTTGCCACCATAATTAGCATAACATTGTTCTTCCCATTGAACTGGTAATGTAAGCAGTTCTCCGTCACTCTCTCCACTAAGCTTTTGCATCTTGTCAGTGTAATTGCAAACACTATTTTGGTTAAATTTACTCAAAGGTAAACTGGTGATGATTAATGTGCTACTTGAGTAATTTATGTTTTTCCACATCACTAAGACATTCTCATGCGTAGTTTGCATTAAATACAAAATATCAAACCATTGCAAATAATGCCGCTAAACTAACTCACTTTTAATAATCATTTTGCAGTTTAACCATGCTGTTTGGTGATTTTTAGTGGGTGTATGAAGTCTGTTCCCCTCAAATCCACAGGTGTACTAGGAGAGTAACCTCAGGTGTAGAGAATCACATTAACTCTCAACATTTTAAGTTAAGAAATTCAAAGTTTAAGTAAGCAGAACTTGCATATTTTTATTTTGTAATCATACATTTTAATAGATTTGAACTTATATTTGAGTAAGCTAATTCATACATTTAACCTATAAATATGTAATCTCCAATTTTTAGTAGTGGAAACCTGAATATCTTTAACTAGCTAATTCAATAAATGCCATCTTGCTAACTGCTCATAGCACTTGCTGAATGAAAACAGCGATATAAATCATTTAACATATATCAGCTCTCAAACAAAGCTAATGCTCCACTTGTCACCATGATGGTAACATAACATAACAGAAACTTCTAAACTAGCATAAAAAAAAACAATTAAACACTACTAAATCTCCCACTTAACATTAGTCTTGTGGAAAAAAACACCTTATTTTGGCATTGACTTTTGAGTGTCATGGCAAAGCATGCTGGAAAATAGAAATCCCAGCCCAGTTTCAGTTAAAGGAACTGTATGTAAGAAATGTATTTCAATTAATCATAAAATGGCCCTGATACGTCACTAGACATTAAGAAATCATGTTAATTTCAAATACAAATATCACTGACAACAGTAGTCCGGCCAGGATATTGTCATTTTAAAAGTGAAGTTGCAGCCCTCAACTGATGTTGATGTTGACATGTTGTGTTTTGGCCTGAAGCGCCACCCTCCACTTATCTACCAATCATGAAGTCAGTAGTGTTTCAGCATCCGGGTTGCCAGCTCTGCTCTAGTTACCACAGCTGCAGTTACAAACTTTTTGTCTTAACTTTACGAAACCTAAAAGACCTCTCATGAAGCATAAACATAATTAACAGCAAAAAAAGAGGAAAAAAAGACTGTAGGACTCGTCACTTGCCATTTGAAGCTCCTTGTAGCAGCCTACATTCCTGCAGCCTATCTGGCAACCTCGAGTTAGGGGGGAGGGAGAGAGGGGACACACCTCTCTACAGAAATTTGAAAGTGATTGCAGTACCAGTTTTGGCCACAATCCTACATACAGTTCCTTTAAATTATGTTTCTCCAAATTAAAAGAAGAAATGTCATTAAAAACTTGTCAGTTTTGAGAACTCAAAAGAAGAAGAAAGTTCTAAATACTCATAAAAGTTCATTTGTTTGGAGTAATTTGTTGAATTTGAGTTGGCTCTACTAATGCCAATTAATTATTTTGAGCGTTAGGGTTATATTTATTGATTCATCATTTTAAAGCTACACTTTTTCATATGAAAATTAAACTTTGAAAAGTTTTATTTGTGCTTTAAAAAAATAATATAGTTTTTGAAGAAATAATAATCAATTAAAAATAATAAATAAAATCATTAAAAATATTAAATACAAAATAAATACTTTAAAATATAAAATATGAATAAATGAGAATAATAGGTAGGAATGTAATGTAACATGCACACATTTATATATTTTGTATAGTTGTATAGACACAGAAATTAGGGGGAAAGTTGACAACTTTTTTCTAGTTCAGTTCTGGTAATGACTTATTCTTCATGGGTTTTTTTCTTGTCTATGACACAACTAATGGTAATTTCCCTATGTTTCTGTGTTAAAAGGAGTTAAAGTCACAATTTGTACTTTTTCGCCACTAGAGGTCGCTTATTCAAAACAAAGGCGTAGCTTGATTTATGCCACAGACGAGAGCTTCCTCTTCATCTGTGTATTTGTGGTAACGCCAACAGTAGCCAAACAGGTGCTCACCTGTCCAATAAAACACATAATATATTAAAGCGTCATGGTTTCTACTAAATAAAACCGGAAATCAAGGGGTAACGCGTGTAATTATCATTGATAGGCGACGCGTGGACCCGTGTCCTGATTAAAATGACTTATTTCTCTGGATTTAAACATTGTTGGAAACATTTGGGATGATGGTAGTACACAAGCCAACAAAATACATAACATTGTTCTAGTGGTTTTTAGATATTTAAATCCAAAAATCTTACATATTGTGCCTTTAACCCAACAATGAAAATGATGTCACCATTTACTAGATATTTTGAAAAACGTCTAAATCATTGTAAAAAGTGACCAGATGAGCCAATGGATGTGGGTACACTAAAAAATCTTTTATGATATTGACAAAAATGACATATTAAGATTGTGTATCCTGAATAAAAGTTCTACTTTAAAAAAAATAATAAAAGTTTAATGACATTTGTAGAACATAACGGGAATTATCTGAAAAAGTCAATGGAATCCAATGGGAGCAATTCTGGACCCCATTGACTTTCATGGGGTGCGTCTCAATCGGCTTCCTAGCTCAGTAGTCAGGGCACTGTTCGGGTTCCATTTTAAGGGCTGTATCAATCACAGAATTCTTCCAGGGCACTGAAACGTTCCCTCCCTAAATAGTCCCACAATGCACCGTGAAAACCAGGGAGCACCAATGCTCACTATGTTCCCTTAATGGAAGTTCTGAAACACGAAACTTAAATCACGTGAGCAAACTCACTACACATAACGACACCAATGTATGTTTTTAGAAATAAAAAACATTATTTCATGATATTTCATCATAAACACACATCGCTAGACAGGTAGTGAACATAATCCAGCTAACAATTTTTTTTTACGGCTAAAGTATTTATCATAATGTACTTTAAATAACATTGAAACATTAGAATAAGCCAGTATTAGGCCTTAGTTCAATTAAGACATTTAAGTAGCTTTTATAAACGTGCTTCAGAGAAAAACATTACTGGTGCACATCTTGAGACAAAACAATGGCACTGACATATTTTAAACTATGCCCGTAGAATCTGGGACTAGACTTAAGCCTTGTCTGTGAAACCGGGGGAATGTCAGAAAGATATCAGCTCTGCTGTTGTTCATAAATACCAGTAGTGATGTTGTACAATGAGGACGTTGTCACGTCGCCGGAAATAGAGTCATCATTGTCCCAATGTATAGTGAGCCACTGTCCGAACCAGTGCCCGAATTCATGTACATGATATATTGATTCACAGCCTTGGAAGCTAGGGAGGTTTGAGATGTGAGATTATGAAAAAATACAGTTGATGGTGACAGAAGTTTCATTTCAGGGTGAAATATCCATTTAAATAGCCAATGTCACCTTTACTTGTACAAGACTTTCCTTGTCAATCCAGTATCCTAATAGTTCTATAACACTATATAGTACGCATATAGTAATATATATAGTAATATCTGTCCAGAAGTTTGGAATCTGTACGTTTTTTAAATAAGTCTCTTATGCTCACCAAGGCTGCATTTATTTGATTAAAAATAGAAAACAAACCTCAATATTGTGAAATATTATTACATTTTAAAATAACAGTTTTTGGTTTGGATATATTTCAAAATGTAATTTATTCCTGTGATGCAAAGCTGAATATTCAGCATTCAGTCTTCAGTCTCACATGATCCTCCAGAACTCATTTTAATATGATGATTTCACATTTGAATTTTAATTGTGGTATTTATTTTGTTTTGATATTAAGACATTAACAGAATTAGTTTAAAAAAGTCAAATAATTAAATGAAAATCTATTTGATATTTTATAAAATACATATTATTTCATTTATGTAACATTTTATAACATTTATTTCATGTTTTAACATCCTTTTTTGCCCTCTATCTGGAAAAGTTTGACAACGTCTTATAGTTTGCAGTTGGTGGGCTACTTGTTTTATTTCATATGTATTGATACATGCTTACACAGTTTTTCTATATAAATCATTACAGAATCTATTTTACAGATACTTATTTTCTTTAGAAGAGTTCTTGAGTTCACCTATAGCTGGAATGTTGCTGCACTTCTGGCAAGCCCTTCTGTCCTAAACAGAGAAATAGAGAAATCTGGATACATTTTGAACAAAATAGACACTAATCTGCCCCATTCAAAAGTATAACATACACTCACCTAAAGGATTATTAGGAACACCTGTTTAATTTCTCATTAATGCAATTATCTAATCAACCAATCACATGGCGGTTGCATCAATGCATTTAGGGGTGTGGTCCTGGTCAAGACAATCTCCTGAACTCCAAACTGAATGTCAGAATGGGAAAGAAAGGTGATTTAAGCAATTTTGAGCGTGGCATGGTTGTTGGTGCCAGACGGGCCGGTCGGTGTATTTCACAATCTGCTCAGTTACTGGGATTTTCACGCACAACCATTTCTAGGGTTTACAAAGAATGGTGTGAAAAGGGAAAAACATCCAGTATGCGGCAGTCCTGTGGGCGAAAATGCCTTGTTGATGCTAGAGGTCAGAGGAGAATGGGCCGACTGATTCAAGCTGATAGAAGAGCAACTTTGACTGAAACAAACACTTGTTACAACCGAGGTATGCAGCAAAGCATTTGTGAAGCCACAACACGCACAACCTTGAGGCGGATGGGCTACAACAGCAGAAGACCCCACCGGGTACCGCTCATCGCCACTACAAATAGGAAAAAGAGGCTACAATTTGCACAAGCTCACCAAAATTGGACAGTTGAAGACTTGAAAAATGTTGCCTGGTCTGATGAGTCTCGATTTCTGTTGAAACATTCAGATGGTAGAGTAAGAATTTGGCGTAAACAGAATGAGAACATGGATCCATCACGCCTTGTTACCACTGTGCAGGCTGGTGGTGGTGGTGGTGTAATGGTGTGGGGGATGTTTTCTTGGCACACTTTAGGCCCCTTAGTGCCAATTGGGCATCGTTTAAATGCCACGGCCTACCTGAGCATTGTTTCTGACCATGTCTATCCCTTTATGACCACCATGTAGCCATCCTCTGATGTCACAAAGCTCTAATCATTTCAAATTGGTTTCTTGAACATGACAATGATGTACTAAAATGGTCCCCACAGTCACCAGATCTCAACCCAATAGAGCATCTTTGGGATGTGGTGGAACGGGAGCTTCGTGCCCTGGATGTGCATCCCACAAATCTCCATCAACTGCAAGATGCTATCCTATCAATATGGGCCAACATTTCTAAAGAATGCTTTCAGCACCTTGTTGAATCAATGCCACGTAGAATTAAGGCAGTTCTGAAGGCGAAAGGGGGTCAAACACAGTATTAGTATGGTGTTCCTAATAATCCTTCAGAGTGTATATCAAATATCTGGCTATGAATATCACTACATATGACTACTCACGCCTCTCTTATGAACGTCTCTTGTGATATGCTGTCATCACCAGCCCCATCCGGGAACTCATTGAAATTCTTAATGCCAAGTGTCTTCAGTGCTGCGGGGAAGCAATTGTGCGTATCATACTGAGTCAGACCACAAGTGTAATTCTTATACTCATGAATTATAAACAAAACAACTTTATGGCAGTATTCAGGGATTTAAAGGGATAGTTTGCCTAAAAAATGAAAATTACCCCATGATTTACTCCCCTCAAGTCATTCTAGGTGTATATGACATTCTTCTAAAAATATTCTGGCTAATCCAAGCAGCCCTAAGGAGGAAATCCGAGAGCTCTCAGGTACCTCCATAGACAGCAATTTAATTAACACTTCAGGTTCAGATTCAGGTTCAACCTTAATTTTATGAAGCGACGAGAATACTTTTTGTGCGCAAAAACAAACAACAAAAATACTGACTTTATTTAACAATTTCGTTCTAGCCTGTGTCACTCTCCTACACAGTTTCTGTTGTAAATACAGTGCAGCTCCTGCATCATCCTCACACTCGACTCTACTGCCGTAGATCTCGAGAGCTCTGCACTATTTACAACGGAAACTGCGTAGGAGTCTTAATTCAATTGCTGTCTATGTAGGGGTCAGAGAGCCCTTGGATTTGATCAAAAATACCTTCATTTGTGTTTGGAGATGAGCGAAAGTCTTACTGGTTTGGAATGACATGAGGGTGAGTGGTGACAGAATGTTCATTTTTGGGTGAACCAACCCTAAGGTTCTTCACAGAACTATAGATGCCAATCTATAACTTTTATTTTGAGTGTTTTTTCTCAGATTGTGTACACAATTTTTGTCTGTCACTCTGCTAAAACCTGTAAACATTTAATTAAAAGAATAAATAAAAATTTAACAATAAAATAAAAAACTTCAACAAAACGTATTATTTTATTTTATCCTTACATTTTCATGGACAAATGGCACAATTTTTATTTAAATTAACCACTATTTACTGGTATTTAAACTATGGTATTTGTCGCAGAATAAACAGTTATACATTCATTTATAATATAATATAATATTTAGTGATGTGCTTCATTCATAAATATGTCTGTGGGTAAATTTTACACTTATTTACATGCATTTGGCAGATCCAAGGTTATTTATAGTGCATTCATTCACATTTTACTATTATTAGGTGTAGTTACAGCACAGGTTTTCCCCAAAGGACAAAGGCTTTCACAAGCTCTGCAGCATTATAAGAGATTTACCTTCTTTGTATTGACCCAGAGTGATAAAGCCATGACTGGAAGGATCCAGGACTCCAAACAGCGCATCTAAGTTGGACTCGTTAAAGAGACGCGGAGTGTTTCCAAGACGGGCTTTGGAAAGGTTGAGCTTTTCAAGTTGGTCGATCAGAAATTCCTTTGGATGATCTGTAATGGCAGGATTCAAGAGATTGGGCAAATTACGTTTGTACTTTTCTTTACTGTTTTATCACAAATTGAATAGTAAGAAAGCAATTGGTTACTTCCCAGCCAGCACATGACTGACCTTCAACGTTGAAATGCCGGCTGGGTTATACCCTAGATTTCTACGCACTCTAAAAGACATTATCTGAACACTCTCTCCACCAATCATCAAACTCTCAACATCAAACTGAAGCTTCGTAAGGTAAATGCCACAGTTTGTATACGGTGATGGTATCAAATCTACTACGAGCCGCGTCAAGAGTCTAACCTGGTCTGTAGAAGAAGAGCATACTAGTTAAATTATCCATCAGCTCAATAATCTTGTGTTTGTCGAGGTATTCTGCCGCCTCGTGCTCCCGCGGCGATGACATCTCGGGCTCACTGTCCGTCTGTGTTGTTTATCAATGTTGCTATGACACCGCACATGCGCACAAACATCAGTGGCAAGAGATTAATGATTTATGATTTATATGCCTTGATAAAACCGAAGTAACGTTATGTGAAGTAAAATCGCTGTAGTTATTATTGCATTTCACCTCAATTTTTGATTAACTAATTAAGTTGCTTTTAAAGAAATAGCTACACACACACACACACACACCCTCTTGCTGTTCCCGACCTGTATGAAGTTCTTTCTTTTGTGTTGTTAAAAATTATATGTTTGGCAGAATGGCAGCTTTAGCTTCAGCTCACTCTCGAATATGAAGGGGGAAAAGATTCAATGAAAGTGAATGACGAATGGGGCTCTAAATCCCTCACATTCTCCTTTTTGCTCAATTTGAGTGAACCATTAACTATAATTCCGGTATAATCCTCTTCAATCTCATTATGTCTCTCGAAACTGAGGGAAACTAAAGTCGACCGTACCGAATGTTATGAATTAAATGAAATGTTTTATTTGATTAAATTAATACATTAACATAAACATCAAAGTAATAATGATACACAATGAACATATTAATATTAGCCTACACAGACAAAAAAAAGTTATATTAAATGTATATTATAACACGTGTTTTTAGATTGTGTTACCGGCTTCCCATATCCATTTAATATAACTTCTTTTTTGTGTGTAGGCTAATATTAATATGTTTATTATGCATCATCATTATGTTGTTATTTATGTTACTGTATTCATTTAATAAAATATTTTACTTAATTCATAATATTCGATATTGAGCAAAAATTGAAATATGACAAATCTAAAATATTATCGAATGAATGTTTGAGAGAAATCTAGGGTGTCATTAGAGAAAAAATAACACGTCATAATGTCTTTGTTTATTTATTTATTTGTTTATTTTTGGTCTGCTACTTTTAACTCCTACGCACACGAAAATTAGCATAAGTTGTTGCAAAATCACACTTTAGTAGTATTATTGTGAAAAGGTTTGCGAGAATCAGTTGCCTTATCTGACCACCAGATGGAACTGTTTCTTGCGTACTGTGTGGGATGTGAGGTTCTGATGGCAGGGATTCCATATTATGAATGTATTATGTAATACATAAGTAATGTATGTAATGTGTATGTAATATTATAAATATTATGAATATTATGTAATCAGTTGTTTACAAAGCTGTGAATAAAACGAAGAAAACAACACTTTATAGTCCATTATAGAATACAAAAGCTTGAATTTACACGTATTGCTCAAAAATATTCCCTACAATAAGCAATCTAAAAACAAAAATGGCAAAATAAGATTTGAGAATTAAGTCTGGTTCAATTATAATTGACAGTAATTTGAAGTTTCTCAATTTTCAAGGTATCACAATATATATATTGTCATCTTAAGAATGATAGAGTTCTTTGAATATGAAATAATTTGGATATATTGCTTAAGACGGCTTACTACGATGAACGTGAAGAAGTGTCTTCAGGTTGAGGGACAAGCTGGTTGCGTGACATCATCAGGCAGCGACTCTAACAGCTTTCCGTACTGCGCATGCGTAAATTGACGAGTCCTTGGACACACCGATCGCTGTAGGTGAAGCGGTCTCGGAAGGGACGTTCTGTCAAAATGCAGACCTGGAACCATCTATACCGCACACTCGCCACGGTAATGACTGTTTATTTGCTCCACAACACTGTACTTTGGATATATCCGCAGTCCATTAGAATGAAAAGAAAGCGTTTTAGACAGACATGCAATGTTATTACTGTGTAGGCCCAACATACTAGCTTGTCAGCGTGCACAGTTGTCAGCCCATAAACACAAACGAAGCAGAATGAGTTTATGTATTATGTATAGCTACGTGAATTTACTTGTATCTATATATAATTAAGCGAAAGTGCTAATGTATTTTTATTACACAACTAGGAATTAGGTCTGTATTCATTGGTTGAACTTGCAGGGGCGTGTAGTTTCATGTTACTGGAGCTTTTTGATCATTTGTCATATAGGTCACAACGTTCTGATCCAGGTACAACCCAAATATTCCACCTTTTTACCATCATAGGCGTGTTTGAATACAACACTCGGTGAGCTGCCGATCTAGAATCTGCCAGTGTTTCCCAAAAGTGCTGTCTAGGACTAGGTAGACTGGAAAACTAGATTTTGAGACAGCCATATTTAGGGAAGAGATTAAAGAAAGGGACAACATATTTTATAACATTCTTGGTAATCCATGTGCTGTCCTACTGTACTAAAAGTTAAACTAATTATGTTTATTTTTGTAGTTCATCTTCAGTACTAGATGAGAAAAAAATCAACCACATATTGAAGAAAATAAAAAATCCTTGTGCCTTAATTTTTGTCATATTACATGCTCATTTACAGTGATCTAGTCTAAAGAATAAAAACTAAAGAAAAAAATTCATATTAATTTTTAACCTCTATTAATTTTATAATGTGCTTGTCATATTTTTTAGATTTTTAGCTAAAAAATTACTATATATTTTTAAACTATATATTATTTATATATATATATATATATATATATATATATATATATATATATATATATATATATATATATATATATATATATTTTTTTTTTAATATAATATATTTTTCTTAAATATATAAATGCTGTGTGTGTATTTACATACATAAGAATTATACACAGAACACACACATTATGTAAACACAAACTTGTTTTGGATGCCAAACGATTAATCAATTAGGCCTAATCGTTTGACAGCACTGACAGGCAAGTAATGTTACCGGGGTCGCAGCTGAACACCGGCTACACCGACTATCACAGCAAGCCTATTGTGTTGTGCAATGAACGAGTGCGCTGAGAGTGTAGATATGGCATAATATAGACAGCTTGTGTGTCAAATCACGTGTAACTAACACACATTAACATGGACAGAGAGGTCCACGTTATCTCGTTAATATGCGAGAATGCGCTTCCTGCACACAAAGTGAGGCGCTGTTTGTGATATTACAGTCTGAAAGAAAAATTTCAAATTAATATTATTATTATTTCCCATGTTATAAGCGCTGAGCTTACGGTAAAAAAAAAATTGCACAATACGAGCTGAAATTCAGTTCCTGAAAATATCGATACTTGCCGCTCTGGTATCTATATATATATATATATATATATATATATATATATATATATACACATATATACATATATACAAATACACATATACACATATATACATATACACATATATATATATTGATTTTGTACTATTTATTTTATTTTTAATTTTAGCTTTATTCTAGTTTTCATTTTAAATCTAATAGTTAACTATTTTTGTCTTTCTTCTAATACTTGTATGGAGACTTGTGAGTCCTGGTACAGAATTTTGGAATTTGCCTTTATTGCAACATAATTATGTAACGGTTTAATACTTGTGATTCCCTTTCTTTTTGCTTTAAATTTTCCTCTTTTTGTCCGTTTCTCCCCTTAGGATTGTTTCTTTTATATTAAAATATATTCAGTCATCATATCACTTTTCCATTTGTAAGCCTCAAAATAGAGTATGGAGAAGATATAGCATATCTGTCTGTATTATAAAATAAAAATAATTTTGTTTCTATTTCTATTGAACAATACAGCGAGGTCAGAACCTTCCCTGCAAGCTGCACGGTGCCACAGTCCTGTCTGCCAGAACATACGCTGACAAAGCAGCAAGTAAGATGACTTAGTCATATTTGATTGTAGTACTCGATACTACTACAAATTCTCAGCCATGTCCTTTTATAGTTAAATGATATGAAATGCCCTAATACGTAATGATATTCAAATAATCATTTGTTCTTTGAAAGTTGATGCTGATGTCACAGTTGTGGGCTCTGGGCCTGGAGGATACGTCGCCGCCATCAAGGCAGCTCAGCTTGGTTTTAAGGTATAAGTTTGACGCCCAGTTCATGGATGCCGTCGGCTTTTGTTTTGACTTTACTGGTAACGTGCCACTCTCTTTCACAGACAGTATGCGTGGAGAAGAACGCCACCCTCGGAGGGACGTGCTTGAATGTGGGCTGTATTCCGTCAAAGGTTTGTGCTTTTAAAAATACTTCCTCAAAATGCTTTTAACAATGGTTATGGTTAACTTGATTATTTGTTTGCCTATTTAAGGCTCTGCTGAACAACTCGTACCTGTATCACTTGGCACATGGGAAAGATTTCGAAAGCAGAGGCATTGAAAGTAAGTTCATGTGTAAACATGCGATATGGGTCCGCATAAACATCTTTTATTGTGACTTGTACATCAAGATCTTGCAGCAGCCAATAGATTTGAATGCTTTCCTTCTGGCAGAGGCCATTTGAACATTTGAACTTGAATAAATTATAGAGGACTGTGGGTATTTTAATCCTGTCTTTTTAAAGTGCCCCTATTATTCCTATAAGAAGTGTACATGCAACCAAGATAAAAAAACACATTGATCTATGAAATTTAGCAGACCTTTTATATTCATAAACCACTTCATTGCACACTACATATAAGGTAATGTCTGAAAAAGCATATTTTGTATAATTTTTTTGTCATTTCATAATGGTTTCTTCTGCATTAGTTCAGGGGATCTCATTGAACCTGGAGAAGATGATGGCGCAGAAGAGCGGGGCTGTCAAAGCTCTGACAGGAGGAATCGCACACTTATTCAAACAGAACAAAGTGAGATTTAAAAAAAAAATAATAATTTATATTCTTCGTTCACATATAAGCAATCAACCTTTTAAAGTCATACCAAATGATTGTTTGCAATCCATAGGTAACTCATGTCAATGGTTTCGGAATGATAACTGGTAAGAATCAAGTGACCGCAAAGACCGCTGACGGAGAACAAGTCATAAACACCAAGAACATCCTCATCGCTACTGGATCAGAGGTCACCCCCTTCCCAGGCATTCAGGTACATCAGCGATAGACAGAAAGGCTGTTCCAAAACCTAAGCCTTACTGTCTACTGCCTACATAGGCAGCTGCCATCTAAGTGAGCATCCTAACTGAAATGGAACCTCATGAGTGAGCGATTTTAAACACTTTTGATATTATCATGTTGCTAATCTAACTGCACAAAACTGCACTATGCATAAAATTAATGTAGCAATATTGGGTAAAATAATAAAAATTTTAATTATTCAAATATTTAATATTGATTCTATTCATTTTAATCAAATTAAAAAATAATTATTAAACAAAAGAAATATGACAATTGTATTTTTCTTTAAAAAAAAAAATATTTAAGATTTTTTTTTTAAAGGTCCCGTTCTTCGCGTGTTTTCGAAGCTTTGATTGTGTTAACAGTGTGCAATATAACATGTGTTCATGTTTCGTGTGTAAAAAAAAACAGTATTTTTCACACATTTTACTTATCTGTATAACGCTGTTTTCACTGATGAGAAAACGGCCTGATGATTTCCTTGTTCTATGAAGTCCCTCCTTCAGAAATACGTAACGAGTTCTGATTGGGCCAGCGGTTCCCGTGTTGTGATTCGACAGCAGCATAGCGCACGTTGCCAGGAAAGGTCACGCCTCTTACCATAACGGGAAGATACACGCGCTCAATGTTATTGCAAAAATGTCTGTATTGCCTTATCAATTTGAGCCGGAATCAGACCCGGAGAATATCGAAACGGATCGATTACAACCTGCTCAGGAAAGACTTTTGCAGGATGTTTCACAATGGTAAGCTGTCTATTCAGTTGTCATGCTTTTATATTATACGAGGCTGCAGCTGAAGGAGCTTGTGGTTAAACAGTAAACAACAGATATAATAAACAAATCATTTAAACTGATCATTACAAACACCAACAATCGATGGTGTCTGAATTCACTTTTTTTTTTTTTTAATTTTGGAGTAGTTTCCATTACCATCTAACGTTAGTTAACAAAGCTAAACAGCGTTGCACTTTGTGTAATGAGTTACATAAACTGTTAAAACGGACCAACTTAAATAATAAAATACACTTACCGGTTGTGGTCCATAAACAATGCCTTCTCCAGACAAAGAGGGAACTGCGTCATCTTTAAAGAATAATCTTTCTGCGAATCCGGCATTAAACTGATTGAGATTGAGGAAGCAGTCCTCAGCTAAATGTGCTGCACATAGTTTTAAATTGTGATAATTATCCGGAACCGAGTTAAACATAAATTGTAACCATTGATCTCTACGTACAGCGTCCGTGGGAAGGCCAAACGAAGGTGATTTGACTCCGGGATGAAAATAACAGCGTCTCGATGACACGGCGACAAACACACTCTTCAAAAACAACACTTCCTCTTCTCCACGTGGGAGAGCAACAAGACCACGCCTCCTAATTTGCGTAGCTTAGTCAACAAACTGTTCTAGTGACATCATTAAAGCAGGAAGTGCAGGGATGTAGTCCAAACCGGCCGTTCGCTGTAGGCTTTGAAAGGGAACTTCTGTTCAATAAAATATCTCGCTTGACATTGAACTTTGAGCTTTATAATTTTACAGGTATTATTTATGCTCTAACAGCAACATTACATACTAACTAAAGTTTGAAAGATGGAATCGCGAAGAACGAGACCTTTAACTTATTTTACAGCTGAAAAATCACAATACTAATATTTATAACTGTCCTTATAAATGTCTATTTTGTAGCCCTTGAAATTAGCTAATCACACTAAACTATATCAACATTTTTCTTGCTTTGTACGCCATCATGTATAATTATGCACCCTAATAGCCTTTGTGTCGGTGTGTTGCGTTCACATCATGAATTTGAAATCTTACCCTTTTGATAGATTGATGAAGAAAGTGTTGTCTCGTCCACCGGCGCTTTGTCCCTCAAGAAAGTTCCAGAGGAGCTCATTGTGATTGGAGCAGGAGTCATTGGTGTGGAATTGGTGAGTGGGCAATTTGAAGGTCATAGAGTGAATATTACAGAATTTCATTCATCCAAATTGTTAATTTTTGTAATGAAAGTGCATGATGCTTCTGAACTGGGTTTTGATAATGGAGGTCCATTTTGTTTGTTCCCAGGGGTCCGTTTGGCAGCGGCTTGGTACCAAAGTTACAGCGGTGGAGTTCCTCGGCCACGTCGGCGGGATGGGCATCGACATGGAGGTCTCCAAGAACTTCCAGAGAATTCTCCAGAAGCAAGGGTTGAAGTTCAAACTGGGCACAAAGGTCATGGGTGCCACCAAGAGACCTGACGGCAAGATCGATGTGGCGTGAGTGCGCCGGTTCTCCCGTTTAAGGATTGAATTTTTCCAGTGCTTTTCCCCATTATGTTGTTTCCTTTGGTTAGTGTGGAAGCTGCAGCTGGTGGCAAGAACGAGACGCTCACCTGTGACGTTCTGCTTGTGTGCATTGGTCGTCGTCCCTTCACCGGTAACCTCGGCCTTGAGTCTGTCGGTATTGAACTGGATAACCGCGGGAGAATCCCTGTCAACGGCCGTTTCCAGACCAAAGTACCAAGGTATGACTTCAAATTTTCTCTTGCATTTGTTTCGACAAACAAGTTTTAATTTGTTTTTCTAACCTCGTTTTAGTATCTATGCCATTGGAGATGTTGTAGCTGGACCCATGTTGGCCCATAAAGCCGAGGATGAGGGATTATTTGTGTCGAGGGAATGGCAGGAGGTGCCGTCCATATCGACTACAACTGTGTGCCCTCTGTTATATACACGCACCCTGAGGTCGCCTGGATCGGCAAGACCGAGGAACAGCTCAAAGAGGAAGTGAGTAGACTCACAGTTATTTTAACACACTTCTCCATCTTCAATTATGTCACAAAATCATCACAAATAGCTAATATTTGCCTATTTTCTAGGGTGTGCCATATAAAGTGGGCAAATTCCCCTTCGCGGCCAACAGCAGAGCCAAGACGAATGCTGACACAGATGGACTGGTAAAGATCCTCAGCCACAAGGACACAGACAGGATGCTGGGAGCACACATTCTGGGATCGGTAATGCTATATCCGCTTTTGCTTTTCCTGTGTAGGAAGTTTAATGAAATGATAATTCATATATTCAATTTTTATTTTACAGGGGGCAGGGGAGATGATTAATGAGGCTGCATTAGCTATGGAATATGGAGCATCGTGTGAGGATATTGCAAGAGTCTGTCACGCCCACCCTGTAAGTGTCTCTGAATATAGTCTCCTGGTTTATTTTTTGATTTCTATTCTGAAGTGGCAGTTATTAAAGGATCCGCGTACAGTGCGTGTGATGCAGATTTGGTGTGTGATGTATGCGCACTGCCCGATTTCTTTGTACCGGAGGGTCACACATGCGTATTGAACTTGTTTCGCACTAATCACAAGGTGCCAACACTGGCCCGGGCCAGAAAATGAAACTAAAGAGACGGAACAACAACTAAATACCGGAGACTGCAACAACAACAGACGCCCACATTGACAAGCGCTTGTGTGAGGGGATATGAGAGCTGAAGCTTTAGTCTAAAAGATGCAAAAACATGTTTATCGGTTTTAATTTCTGGAGAAAATTAGCGCAAACAGTGACACTGGACAAAGATGAAGCTTTCTAGAACACGTTTCGACCGCCTTTGTTAGTGGCTACGCGTTTAACCAAGCTAGCATACACTTAAAAAAACAAAGTGCACTTAGAGCTTAATAGACAATCTGAAGAATGAGCTCTCTAATCTTAGCCATTTTTTATTATTTTTAATTGTAAAATAATGAATATACTATTAATAATAATAAATTGCAACATTGTCTATATTTTTTCACATGTTAACCAACTTCTTTCAACCAAGTGTCTTTTAATATAGTCTACTGATTTTTTTTCAACTTTTTCTGTTACAATTATTAATACTAATTAACACTTATCTTGGCCAATTTTTTTATATATTATATTTTTTTAATATTTTGTAAAATAAATAAATTTATCTCAATTTAAAATAATAAAATATTGATAATATGTATTTTTTATATAATATTTATATTTTTCAAACGTGTTATATTTTTTACCCCTCGTTACTGTTATTAATAATCAAAATGTTAAATTAAATATCAAATGTTAAGCAACTTTTTTCCTCTTTTGCACCTCACAAGTGTTTCTGAATAGTCTTTTTTTTCTACTTAATTTTCTCTGTTAAGTTACTATTATTAATAATCATTCTGAAAAATGAGCATACTAATCTTGGCAATTGTTTTTTGTTTTTTTGCCTTTTTTGATTGTAAAATTATTCATATCAAAATTACATTAAGTGTTATTGGTTTTATTATTATTAATCAATACATTTGTTTATGTTTTTTTTAAAATAATCGTAACATTTGTTTTTCAAATGTGTTAATTAATATTTTCCTCTTTTCCCAGACTGTATCAGAGGCCTTCAGAGAAGCAAACCTTGCTGCTTCGTTTGGAAAAGCTATCAACTTCTAGATTTTCTTAACACACACTTGTATATATATACACTCAGCTGCATTTTTTTTTTTCCCAAAAAAAAAAAAAATTCACACAATTTGTAGTTCTTCAATCTCTGGGCCTTCAGATGTGTCCTTCATGCAAACATCCCGAATAATCCTGTAAAACACATAGTCTGTTATTTAAATGTACTAATAAAGGAGTTTGGAACTTCGTCTGACTGAGAAAAATATTGTTTGGATTTTATAAATCAGTGTTGTTCAATTTCATGCCGGTGGTCATAAACAGTGTCCTGAACACCAAAGCAATAATTTTGAATGTTGGAAAATTGGCTGAATTGATACACATGGGAGATGAATAAAATGAAACCTCATTATGCAGTGTTAGATCTTGCTTTCATTAAGGGAGACGTGCTGTGCATTACAGTTTAGAAGTTATGAGGTTTTGAAAAGATGATTTAATGCCGTTTATGCAAGTAGTTAAATTTTGTGTGTTAGTGTGTGTGTGACAGTTTTTTTGAAAATGTAAAAATGCAGCATGTCTCCTGTGATGGGTAGGTTTAGGGGCAGTGTAGGGTGATAGAAAATACGGTTTGTACAGTATAAAATGCATTACGTCTATGGAGAGTCCCCACAAAGATAGCAAACCAGACATGTGAGTGATCAGGCATAACGTTAGGTGGTCCCACCCATAATATATGTGGGTGGGATAAATTATGCAGCAGGAGAACAAGTTGATGTGTTAGAAGCAGGAAAAATAAGCGTAAGGATTTGAGCGAGTTTGACAATGGCCACATTGTGACGGCTAAACGTCTGGGTCAAAGCATCTCCAAAACTGCAGCTCTTGTGGGGTGTTCCCAGTCTGCAGTGGTCAGTGTCTATCAAAAGTGTCTATCAAGGAAGGAACAGTGGCAAACCGGCGACAGGGTCATGGCCGGCCATGGCTTCTTGATGCACGTGTGGTCCAATTAAAACTGACGAGCTACTGTAGCTCAAATTGCTCAAGAAGTTAATGCTGGTTCTGACAGAAAGGTGCTGACCCCTGTCCACCACCAAATGGAAGAAGGTGGCCTTGTCCGATGAATCACGTTTTCTTTTACATCTTGTGGATGGCCGTGTTTCGCTTACCTGGGGAACACATGGCATCAGGATGCACTATGGGAAGAAGGCAAGCCGGCGGAGGCAGTGTGATGCTTTGGGCAAAATTCTGCTGGGAAACCTTGGGTCCTGCCATCCATGTGAATGTTACTTTGACACGTACCCCCTACCTAAGCAAACCATGTACACCCTTTAAAGAAAATGGTAATCCCTGGTTGCTGTGGCCTCTTTCAGCAGGATAATGCAGCCTGCCACAAAGCAAAAATCAGGAATGGTTTGAGGATCACAACAAGTTTGAGACGTTGACTTGACTTCCAAATTCCCCAGATCTCAATCCAATCGAGCATCTGTGGGATGTGCTGAACAAACAAGTCTGATCCATGGAGGCTTCTCCTTGCAACTTACAGGACTTGAAGGATCTGCTGCTAATATCTTGGTGCCAGATACCACAGCACACCTTCAGGGGTCTAGTGGAGTCCATGCCTCGACGGGTCAGGGCTGTTTTGGCAGCAAAAGGGAAAGCAACAGCCTGATCGGTATATATGCTGTCAGTTACCACGGAAAATACCACATCATCATTCATCAATTTTAAAGGCAATCAAAAACAGAATTTGACAGAAATTTACTTACTGTGAGTCACTGGAGAAATCAACTGTATTTTTACAGTTATTAGTCAAGCACTACTTTTGCAGACTTGCCAAAAATACTAAAAGTGGAAAGTGAATTAATTTCAATTTAGCAATGTGCCAACCAATTTATAACCATGAATTTCCACTGCTTAATATACCTTATAAGTTACATCAAGATAATAAAATCCTTCAAAACTACAGTTACATTAAAGATCATAATAAAGTCTGTTATACAGTTCTAAAGCTTTCTTTCATATTAATGAACTAAAGCATGATTGTCAAACAAATGCTGTAAAATGGAGATGTTACTATCCTCATGGATTAGACTTAGAGTATTACTATTTAAACTTCAGTAAACAAGTTCAGAATGTGTGAAGAATTGAAGATCTGCAGAAGAATCTGTGTGAAGAATTGAAGAACTGCAGCACAAAAGTCATTTCTTCTTTTTTAAAAAGGGAAGTAAACATCCATAAATTTATTTTATTCTTAGGGATTACAGTAATCCTAAATTTATTTTTATTTTGTTTGTGTTCCTATTTGCATGTCAGCAAATATAAATTACTTAAAATACTTATTAATGAATAATGGTAAAGGATAAGACATGAAAGAACAATATGCTAATCAGTCAGTATATGATCAATGTGATCATATAGCCTTGCATGCATTTATAAATTTACCTACAGCTAGACCACCACCAGAGGTCATTATTGTCTAAATGTGGTTTATCACGTTCCTTTCAGAAAGAGCTTTTTAAAGCAGAATACTTTTTTGTCTTCATTTGAACAGTTCATTCCTGTAAACCTAAATTCTTTTTCTGAAATGTTTTGCTTAAATTGTGCTTATGCAATAACTCCTCAAAATAAATACTCAGTTTGAAATCCTGCCTATTTAATGCAAATTTAAATGTTTTCAAATGCATGGGACCGATGTGAATGTGTCTACTTTAAATACCTCATAATAAATAGATGAAGAAAGGCCCCAAAAGTGAACACTAATGGCTTTTTGATCAATGTAGATGAACTTACTGAAAATCATGCCAGCTGAGACCTTGCTGTCTGGCACAGTGGGAGCTGGTGGGGGTGCGGGGGTTGTGTGTGTTTGCAGGAAGGATGGGAGGCTTTCGGATGTAGCTTTACTGTACCTGAAGACAGTCTCTTCCTTTGAAAAAGCAAACATATTTGTGGTAAACTGAAGTTATGCTTAAAATTAGAGCAAGAGTTGAAAAAAAATGTGAAAGTCTCCATGAAATCAAAATGGTCTTATGTTTTATGGAATATTGCATTATAGTATTTATCCATGTACATTATTTTATTTACTTATTTATTTTTATGTGCCCTTGTAATCTTTAAAAGCACAATATATTCGATTTTCAAGTAATATATCCAAAAACCACTGGAGGTAATACTTTAGAATAATGGTCATTAGTTAACATTAGTATTAGTTAACATGAACTAATAATAAACTACGCTTATAAAGCATTATTTATCTTTGTTGATGTTAATTTCAACATTTACTAATACATTATAAAAAGTCTTGTTAACATTAGTTAATGCACTGTTAACTAACATGAACAAACCAAGACCAGCTGGATTTTTATTAACTAACGTTAACAAATATGAACAAATACAGTAACACATGTACTGCTCATGGTTAGTTCATGTTAGTTAATATATTAACTAACTTAATCACCATTATTCTAAACTGTTACCCAATGTTATATATTTAGTTGACTTGTGTAGCCTACTTACATTATCCCAAATGTTTCCAACAACAATTTTAAAACCCAGAGAAATAAGCGATTTTAACCAGGACACAGACCGTGTGCGCGCGTCGCCTATCAATGACACACGCGTTACACTCGAGTTCCGATTTTATTTTGTAGAAACCACGGGAACACCAAAGACGCTTTAATGTATGTGTTTTATTCAAGCGGCAACCTCCTGTGGTCTCACTTGAAGCCAATACGGAAGTGACTTAAACTGCAGTAGACTGGCCACAAGGAGACTCTCATTGAGACCCATGTTAAACTTTACAACAGAAAAAAAAAACACAAATTCTAGTTTTGGTCTAAATGGCTAATTTTACCCTTCATGACAACTCTGAGGAGGGTGAATATTTTTATAACTCATTCATTTACATTATATAAAGCCTTAAAGTTTTGCATAATTAAGGGCGTGGCCACTTTGAGTGGCAGGTGGATAGCCATTTATCTGCTGTCTGTGTCACCAAAGCTCCGCCCACGTCCCGCTTCTTTGCCGTATCCGGAATCCGGGATTGACGCGTGGCGACACGTTGCTAAGATGGCAACGGCCAGCTCGACCCTACTTTACGCTTCAAAACTGCTCTGCAGAATCCTATGGGTGACGTCACGGATACCACGTCCATATTTTAAAGGGTAACTAAACCCCTGTTCACAGTCTAACTCCACCCACCGCCAATATTTGAAAAATGCTGGAAAAGTGGGCAGAGCACAGCGGAGACAGAGGGGGCGAACCGAGGGCGGGGCTGAGCGGCGGGCGTGCACCTGAGACCCCGCAGTGACGGATTGATTAACAGCCGTCAGACTCGGAAAGATGGAGAATGACTGGAGTGACGCCAGTAGCTTTGCAACAGAGCGGTCATTTGAAGTAGAGGACTTTTCTCTGCCGTCTTCACCTGAAGTGGAGGAGGGTGAATTGTCTGTAAACACAGGGCCAGAGCCGTATCGATTCGAGCCGCTGGCTCAAACTGCGTTAACTCCCGATGCCGACGATATTAGCGAAACAGCAGCGAAAGAGAGAATGGGAGCAGTGTCTGAGTGGTAAAACATTAGCATTATGGCTAATGCTCATAGCAAATGTTAACGAACTTTAAAACATTTCAAACCCATTCAAGTCTAGTTACAATTGATTCTGTGTCAACAGGTGCACCTGTGGGCACTGCAGCTCACTGTCCCTGGTAGAGAACGTCTGTTGTAGGGAGATACCCAAGGTATAGCTATGATATATGACAAGACAAGAGTGTTGAGTCCAGTTAATGAATTTAATAAGTAATATACACAAAACACACATACCAATTAATCAATAAAGATATAGCAATGAAATATGACAAGAATGTCAAGTCCAGTTAATTAATTTAATAAGTAACATACACAAAACACACACACACACTTTTCAGCACGAGCTGTTTGGAGAAGCCCGTTTCCAACTTCATTGCGTTGGAGAAACAATCCCGCGTAAAATGCAGTTTGCACACCCCAGCTCTTGGCGGGAACTCGCGGTTTTACACCATATTTTATAGAATTAAAACACTTTATACTCAAATGTCAAAACTCTTACTTGAGTCAATGAACAGCACTAATAAAGCCCCAGTCTTGCATATCATCAACTAAAAAAAGTTGTTCTAGGGTTTAGTTACCCTTTAAGCACTTCAAAGCCCTTTGAAACTGCATTGATATGAATGGTCAGCATATTGGTTGCAATTGAAGTCCATTGTGTGGAGAAAAATCCTGAAATGTTTTCCTCAAAAAACTTAATTTCTTTTCCACTGAAGAAAGAAGGACATGAACATCTTGGATGGCATTGGGGTGAGTAAATTATCAGGAAATTTTCATTTTGAGGTGAACTAATCCTTCACTCTCAGAAAAAAAGGTACAGTGCTGTCACTGGGGCGGTACCCTAAGGTACAAAAGTGAAAAGGTACATCTTTGTACCTTACTCACCCCTAAATGGTACATATTAGTACGGTAAAAGGTACATATCAGTACTTAAAGAGTGCATATTAGTACCTTAAAGGTACATATTAGTACCATATAGGTACATATTAATACCTTAAAGGTACATATGACAGCAATGTACCTTTTTTTCTGACAGTGTTTAAGTATAACTAAGTATAAGTCCTGCAGTGAAACTCTGCTAGCGACATGTTTACTGGTGTGAGGCCAAGAGAATGTGTCACTCACTTGGGATCATCCAATAGCAAACCACAACCATCCAATAAATTCCAGAAGGACAAAATCCCACCCTGCATAATTTATTCTTGTCCGAGAAGCCGTTTCACTCAGATAAACATCACAATAGGGAAGAAAACACTATCGCAACTTCTGTTTCATGTCACTTGATAGCTAACAATACAGACATTGTATGCAAGTATTTCACACTTCACTCTTATCACTTCTATAGCAAAGCAGCCGGATTCTTCTTTTAATCCTCAATCCTCCGCTATCAGTAGGAAGATGCTTGTCATTGCTGCAAGAAACTGTTCAACAGAAGGTGATAAAACCTGTTAGCACTTCATTCCACAGATTTCAGTGCCCACCCTTCCTTTTTATTCCCTGAGCTCATAACTCATTTTAGCTCCCTTTAGATTCAAGGCTTCCAAAACAGGGAATCGAGCTGATGAAAAGCTAAGTAGTAAAATTAAAAAGGACTGCATGATGATTATCAGACCAAAGGCTGTGATTTAATTAACCCTTTCATGTATGAATTATGATAACCTCAGTCAGGATTTTTCCTTTGTGTTTTTATTGCTCTTAGGGCATGAAAATGTAATTGTTTTTACGCACAGGCCTATTTTTCAAAGGGATTTTCAGATTTATATTTATGGTTTTGACTGAATAGAGACTGTATTTAAAGGGTTAGTTCACCCAAAAATGAAAATAAGCCCATGATTTACTCACCCTCAAGTCATCCTATAAGTGTATATGACATTCTTCTTTCAGATGGAGTTATATTAAAAATGTCCTGGCTCTTCCAAGCTTTATAATTGCAGTGACTGGTGGGTCAAGTTGGGTCACGGTTTTGAAGTGAAGTGGCACGTTTGTGTAAGAAAAAACTTTATAGACTAAAATAGCTAGCTTCCGGCGGTCAGCCAAAAAAATAACCCTGTCCATGCCTTTTCAGCACTAATTAAATCACTGTGTTTTCAGTAAATCCTGACAGTTAACGCCAAAAGAGGGTTTATGCTGCTGCAAGCTGTTAGTAAATCTGCCCTCTGATGTAAAAATGTATGTTTTGAATGTAAGCTTCTCCCTTTAAATACTTTGGCCAGTCATAAAAAGAATTTATGATTTTTGTTTTTAGTGCTGTCAAATCGATTAATCGAGATTAATAACATAAAAAATACATATATAGCTATGTGTGTACTGTGTATAATTATTATGTATATATAAATGCTCACACATGATTTTTTAATATATTTATAGATAAAATATTTATATATTTATATAATATAATAATGTATACAGTATATACATGCAAATATTTCCTAAAATATATTTATGAATGAGTGTGTATTTAAATGTACATAATTGTACACAGAACATGTAAAACATGTAAACACAACAAACTTTTATTTTGGATGCGATTCATTTTAGTTCATAAAAAGAGCAGTTTCATGCTTGTCTTTGTAGGCTATTGTTTAAATGGTCATGGTTGATATGGGATTTAGAAAGTAATTACTATAATACTTAATTCAATTCTTTTTAAAGAGAGTAATAACAGTAATCTCAAGTATAGCTGGGGTATACTAGCTGAGGTATTTTATTATTTGTCTTTCATATTTGTATATAAAAAGCACTGTCGCCCCACGGTTCAAACCCCGGCTGAGCAAGGAGTCCTTTCTTTGTGGAATTTGCATGTTGCATCTCCCTGTGTAAATGTGGGTTTCCTCCAGGTGCTCCGGTGTTCTGTCGATCTGTCCTACCTTGTTAGATTTTCCTACCGTAGCGCAAAATTATAGCCATATCTATCGGTTCATCCTACCACATCGTAAAATCCTACTGTGCGTTTCGGCTTCGCGTCTCTGACTACATAAAATAATTCGGTGTAACTTTGCCGCAGATTCTTATTAGGCTATGGTAGGGTGATTTTACAGTGCAAAGTAACGTTACCTCATCAGATTCTCCTATGAAATAAATGGGTAGGATAATTTTACGGTGCAAAATACCTCATCAGATTGTCCTACCAGTATGAAATAAACAGGAAGGATACTTTTACTGTGCAAATACCTCATCAGATTGTCCTACCAGTATGAAATAAACAGGAAGGATACGTTTACTGTGCAAATACCTCATCAGATTGTCCTACCAGTATGAAATAAACTGTTGGGTTAAGTTTTTAATCTGTAGTCCCTGGACAGATGTCACAAATGTACCCAAAAACAGATGATAATGTAAAGTGATTATGTAAATTGAAATAAGATTAGTTGTTGAGATAATTTATAATCAAGAAGAAAAATATAGAAAATAGTTAATTAATCAAATTAATTTCAAAATCATGCAACAGAGGCACAATAAAAAACAAGTAAAACAATAAAATTAGTTATTAATATAAATATGAACTAAATAAGACCACATTGTGCTGCAGACCGTTATCAATACAAATACACTCAAACTAAACCATGCATTTTCTGCAGATAAACACATTTAGGCTGTTGAAGTTGCAACATTTAAAATGTGCCCATCTATTGCAGCTCTCACACTGTACCTGAAAATAAAAGAGATTAATGTATTTGTAAATTAGTACATCTAAAACAATATAGAATCTAAAAATCTGAAAAGATTTAAATAACAAAACAAAAAAAAGAAGATTTATCATTTCAATAACAAAATTCTACACACACACACACACACACACACACACACACACAATAACATGGCACATAAAGTTAAACTATTGCTTTTTGGGTATGTGTATTATAAGTTGTATACCATTTCAATCATGCTTTCATTGGGGTCGTCTTCCAGCATGCTGCAAAGCACACAGTACTCCTCTGCATTACCTATAAATTTGTTAACATTAATAAAATAAATATGAATTCATTGGGCAATCATATCATAGTATTTTTCATGGCATTTATGTTGACATTTAGTACACTATGTCAGACCTGTTCTGAAATTACATTCTACATTCTTGGATTACTTTTTGCATCCTTCAAGTTATTTTCTACTCTATGATTTTATTCTCTATCCCCTCTGTATATTTGGATATTCTTACTTGATTAAATACAATGTCCAGAGTAAAGATAGCATCTACAGAGGTGTACTTCATGACATACTGTACATTACAATATTACTACGGTACTGCAGAATTAAAACAGCACTCACCTTGACATCCAAGAAGTGTGCAGGCTACTTTCATGCGTAGTCTGCACATTGCTGATCGTTCCTGTCAGCAGGTATTGTTCAGCAAACTGAAACATTAATTGACAGATGATTTAATTCAATTCATTACAACATTTCCAGATCTGAAGCCACGTGTGCAAATATATGAACACATACATTCAATACCAAAACTCCACAACTGCTGGAATCCATCTGCGGGTCGTGCTTCAGGGTCCGTAATTGCCACTGTGCTGTTTGCTCATCACAAGCATTCCATCTACATTAAAGACAAAACATGACTATGACAAAAGTAGACTAAAAGGACATTTGGCATTGTTGGAAAAGAAAATCAAGATGGCAACAAATTAATAATAAAATAAACATAATTTAAATTTAAAATAACTACCCTTTAAGTTGAATTTGAGTGCATATCTTCGAATGTTCTGCCTTTTGGACTTATCATACGATCCCACTGACTGCATAAGATGCTGGTGTACATTACAGTGAGCGGCTGCTGAAGCTTGTTAACGGAGTACTCAAGAAAAGTATTCTCTTCGTCATGGAGATCACCGACTCCTCTTGTAAGTCTGACATTTTGTTCATACTAAAATAACCTTACAGTTACAGTCTTCGAAATAAGTTATAATGCAATATTTGAGCTTTTAAACATTGTTAAATGCTTCCCACTTATCTTCCATAGCTGTCAAAAAGAAAAAAAAAGCACAAATATATATATATTAAATATATATATCAAATTAATTTCAAAATCATGCAACAGAGGCACATTAAAAAACAAGTAAAACAATATATATATATATATATATTGTTTTACTTGTTTTTATTGTGCCTCTGTTGCATGATTTTGAAATTAATTTGATTAATTAACTATTTTCTATATTTTTCTTCTTGATTATAAATAAATATATATATATATATATATATATATTAGTGCTGCAAATCAATTGGGCATTTTTTAATGTGATTAATCGTAAATTAAAAACATTACAGTTAAATTAAATATATATTTTATAATGTAATCATTTCACAGTTGATCTCCAAATGAATGCAGAAACAACATAGAGTATATTATCAATATTTGTTTACTGACCTATATTTATGAATTAAAACTGCTGTCACTTTAAGACCTGCGGTTGACAGATACGCGGATCTCACACGCCTCATACTCTTTACGCTCATTTGATACTTTATTTAATTCATTTAAGACTGATCTTATGAGGACACTCGACAAAACGGGCATTTTGGCATACTTGTGTCGTGTGTATTTATATTTTATACTAAAACAATTAAATCATATGCCCCGCCCATATCTAGACTAACGTTTTCATGAGAAAATTATCAATGGTGCTTGCTGGCTTTATATGAATGTGACCGCAAACGGTTCTCATTACTGCTATATATCTTGGTATAATAAAAATGACCATAAATAGTAAAAAACTTACCTCACATGAAGAAGTTTTCATGTAAGTAGTAAAAATTATGGGCGTGTTGTTCAGCGTGACGAAATTGACGCAATATTGACGTGCGCATGCGCAGTAAACCCTGGTAGGATAATCTGACGGGTAGGATGGAATGTCAGGACACCTGTCTTCCCCACACAGTCAAAAGACATGCAGGTTAGGTAGATTGACAGATTGGCCGAAGGAGTGTGAGTGAGCCCTAGAACTCTCAGAAGGGCATCCGGCTTAAAACCTGTGCCAAATCCAGTTTGCGTGTGCAGATAATTCAGATGAGGCAACCCAAGAAATGACTGGGGATAATTGCATTTAATCACATCATCACACTTAACTTTTCGTTTACATTATATATATATATGTATATACTGTGTGTGTGTGTGTGTGTGTGTGTGTGTGTGTGTGTGTGTGTGTGTGTGTGTGTGTGTGTGTGTGTGTGTGTGTGTGGGGACTGGTAATCCCTACGTTATGGGGACAAAATGTCCCAACAAAGATGGCAATATCCAAAATCCTTGTCCTTGTGGGGACATTTTTTAGTCCCCATGAGGAAAACATCTTATAAATCACACTAAGTGATGTTTTTTGAAAATGTAAAAATTCTGAATGTTTCCTGTGATTGGTAGGTTTAGGGGCAGGGGCAGTGTAGGGGGATATAAAATATAGTTAATACGGTATAAAAACCATTACACCTATGGAATGTCCACATAAAACATGGAAACACAACATGTGTGTGTGTGTGTTATCCTAACGGGAGTAGAAGGGTGTTTTTTTAAACATATATCATGAGTTAAATATGTTCTAAAGCTAAGTAGGCTATATAAAACTAAAGCCAACAATTTCGGAACATTTTTTCCCAGGCACTTTTTTCCCAGAAACTCCTTTTCCCTCAGACCTGTTGCTGTCTGCATTTCATCGAGGTCTAAAGTACTGTGAAGATTAGTCCGGTGACATAGGACTGCACGCGACTTTCAAATGAACTTAATAAAGCCTGAACCTCGTCGTTGGTCCATCAGTCGTATTTTATAAACTGCACGCACCACAACAGACTTTTCGGTTGAAATAAAATATTGCGTGATCTTAACCAATCAGCATGTTCAGCGCCCAATCCCGAAAGTTCCTGAGCTTTGGAAAAGTACTACCTCGCAAGCAGGGCCATTTTGAGGAGGAAATATTTACCCGGAACTTCATTTAGACCCCGATTCCTGTGATCGAAACACACGAGTGCCACCACAAAGTCCCTAGTTCCTGGGGGAAGTTCCCGATGAGACAATTGAAAAAGATCTCTGGTCAAAATTATAGAACACTTTCAGATACCTCCAAGTAATCCGGCACCTGGTGCTAATCTGGCAAAGCCTGTTTAACTGGCAGCAAACATTTTCACTGACTTTGCAAGATGGCAAACCGTTCTGAGGTGAATGAAACCCTGGACAGCAGAATTTCCAGATGGAGGCCGAAGGGATGACCTTTTCAGCTTTTGCAAGAGAAATTGGTCATTCTAAATCTGTGATTTCTAGGATATTGGATCTGTATAAAGGCACTAATTCATTCAATCCTCCCAAAAAGACTGGTTGTCCACGTAAGACAAATGCATGAGAGAACAGGACAATGCGGATACCTTTAATGTGCAATTGGTTTAACACTGCAGCCGGAACTGCTGTCTTGGCATACAGTCGTTTAAGAGAACTTGGACTGAAAGCCCATTCAGCAGTGACTAAGCCTCTCATTAGTAGAAAGGTTTAAAAGGCTAGATTAACCTTTTGCTGAGGAGGATGTTGTGTGGACAGATGAGAACTGGTCCAAAGTTCACTTTATTGATGAAAGCAAGTTTAATTTATTAAGGTGGGAAACATTATGTTCGGCATCAAACTCGGGGAAATATTGAACCCAAAGTGCGTTTGGGGGGTGTTTTCTGCAGCAGGAGTTGGCCCTCACATGGCGCTTTTCCACTCCTCCTTCGTGAAACACAGGCACAGCTGGCACACATCATCTCTCACGGTCCCTCTGTCTCGCTGCTTGCCACACGCTTTGAAAATAGCTGAAGAAAAGCAAAAACGTAGGTATCATTATATAACTCAATGTCTAATGTTAAAGTTTGTTATTACGTCTATTCGAAGCTCATTAGAAGCAGTACTTGCCGACATCTTGGAAGCGTCATCAAACTTTGCGTCTCGCTGAGGTCGGTGTTGATGTGATTTACCCCATGTTCAGAAGTCGAATGTCCCACTTTGAGTGGCGTTCCAGACGTTAATTCCAAGAAGGAGGTTGGAAAAATTATAATTCCCATCTGTCTGGAATGCAGCATTAGTACCATATCAAAGTGGGTGGGATTATAGACTGATCGCTATTGTTGCGTCTCGCCATAACCTCTACTGCCGTGACATCATCGTAAAAGGCGACAAACAAACGCACAACACATGAGCAGTGGAGCACATTGATGGAACGGTGTTCTTGATTCTCAGCATTTGGATGTTTTTTGGAAGTTTGTTTGGTGTTTGGTGACTCTCGTGTCTCAAATCCTGGTAGTGAAGATTCTCTCTGACCAATCAGTGATCAGCAGTGTTTACACACCATATTTTAGTATCAGTACGGCTCGCTTGGAACCACAACAGAGGTGGTACTATTTAAGCGAGCTGTACCAAACCGTACCATGCAGTGGAAAAGCACCATTATACAACTACATGGCAGGGTGAATGCAAATGTTTATCAGAACCTCCTTTGGCAAGATCTGGTCCTTTCCCTGCAAGCATTTCCCAATCAGTGCGCAATTTTAACGCAAGACCATGCCCCCTGTCACACTGCTAAACGGAAAAAGCAGTTCCTTGAAGCTGAGAACATTGAAAATTTTGATTTCTGATCTAAACCCAATTGAAAATCTATGGGAAATCCTGGAAGAGAGTGGACCAAGAACACACCAGAGCAGTGTGAGTATCTAGTGATGTCCTGTGGCTCCAGATGTGCTGAGGTCATTCAAAACAAGGTCCTCTACACTTCTAACTCATTTTCTGACAGCTGTAAGCCTCAAATTTGAGTTGTAATGTTCTTTTGTCCAGCAATGGTTATTGTTATCTAATTTTGTTCTCTAGTTTTCCACAAATTAAAGGTTTTTGTTGAAGTGCTTTGGTTATTTTGTAAAACTAGTAGAACAGTGGTACTGTTACACTTTGGCAGGAAGAAGATTAAGAAGGCGCAGATATTTCCAAAACTAAGATTTTAATTCTATCTTCCCTCCAAATTCAGTTTGAGAAGACCATAGTTAAACAGGCTAGGAACATTATAGTGGACCCCTCCCATGTCCTGCACTAGTATGAACTGCTAAACTTGGGACTTAAGGTGGGTATGAAATGAAGGCCTATGTGAGAAGTGGGAGGCTGCGGACCAGGAGCAGGCCCAGACAGTTTTACGGCCCAGACAGTTTTACGCCCTGTTGTTCCTGATGCGGCTAGTAGGGGGAGGAGGATATATGGCGAAATAACATCATTAAATCAAGGCTTGAAACGTACACATTACGTAAATGGCCATAAATGTTGACTAATTGAGTGTTTTTTGTGAATTTAAATATAAACGTTATACTTTAATATATCAGATAGATACACAAGACAACACACAAACACATGCACTTGCACGAATGCTAACACATTCAACAACCGACAACAGAGAATGAACAGAATACACAGAAAGAATCAATCTAATCAGTCAGAAACTAACTTGTGGCGGGAAATAAAGACAAAGAAAAACAATATTGAAGAAACAAAACTAAAAGTCTATTAAACTTACTTACTAAACAGAACTGTATATACACTCACCTAAAGGATTATTAGGAACACCATACTAATACTGTGATTGACCCCCTTTCGCCTTCAGAACTGCCTTAATTCTTTGTGGCATTGATTCAACAAGGTACTGAAAGCATTCTTTAGAAATGTCGGCCCATATTGATAGGATAGCATCTTGCAGTTGATGGAGATTTGTGGGATGCACATCCTGGGCACGAAGCTCCCGTTCCACCACATCCCAAAGATGCTTTATTGGTTTGAGATCTGGTGACTGTGGGGGCCATTTTAGTACAGTGAACTCATTGTCATGTTCAAGAAACCAATTTGAAATGATTCGAGCTTTGTGACATCAGACGATGGCTACATGGTGGTCATAAAGGGATGGACATTGTCAGAAACAATGCTCAGGTAGGCCGTGGCATTTAAACGATGCCCAATTGGCACTTCGGGGCCTAAAGTGTGCCAAGAAAACATCCCCCACACCATTACACCACCACCACCAGCCTGTACAGTGGTAACAAGGCATGATGGATCCATGTTCTCATTCTGTTTACGCCAAATTCTGACTCTACCATCTGAATGTCTCAACAGAAATCGAGACTCATCGGACCAGGCAACATTTTTCCAGTCTTTAACTGTCCAATTTTGGTGAGCTCGTGCAAATTGTAGCCTCTTTTTCCTATTTGTAGTGGCGATGAGCGGTACCCGGTGGGGTCTTCTGCTGTTGTAGCCCATCCGCCTCAAGGTTGTGCGTGTTGTGGCTTCACAAATGCTTTGCTGCATACCTCGGTTGTAACAAGTGGTTATTTCAGTCAAAGTTGCTCTTCTATCAGCTTGAATCAGTCGGCCCATTCTCCTCTGACCTCTAGCATCAACAAGGCATTTTTGCCCACAGGACTGCCGCATACTGGATGTTTTTCCCTTTTCATACCATTCTTTGTAAACCCTAGAAATGGTTGTGGGTGAAAATCCCAGTAACTGAGCAGATTGTGAAATACTCAGACTGACCCGTCTGACACCAACAACCATGCCACGCTCAAAATTGCTTAAATCACCTTTCTTTCCCATTCTGACATTCAGTTTGGAGTTCAGGAGATTGTCTTGACCAGGACCACACCCCTAAATGCATTGATGCAACCGCCATGTGATTGGTTGATTAAATAATTGCATTAATGAGAAATTGAACAGGTGTTCCTAATAATCCTTTAGGTGAGTGTATAGGGTACAACGGGGCTAAAGGCACACCTTAAGAAAAATCAGCTTTTCATTACTTCTATTATGTATGATATACAGAAAAATATATATGTTTGTATTGAACATTTATGAAGCAACAGAATTTGTGTGAAAATAAAACAATACATTTTATTTAAAAATCTTAAAAATGTATGGGGTGTCTAGGGGGGCCTTTTACCCCACACATGGGTAAAAGGCTCACCAGCGTGGGGCAAAAGGCACACAGTATTGATACAAATACTTTCGCTAAAATATTATGTTTTTAATAATGTCTAAGGTTATACTTGTTCAAAACAATCACTTTAGCAAAGTTTGAACTATTTTCTGTTTATTTTGATTAATAAAATTATTAATTTTTGATCAATAAATATACTTTCATTAAAATATTATAAATAATATATAAAAATATATCTGAAAAATATAGGAACAAAATCATTTTAAAAAGTAAAGATTCTGAAAGCATTGAAGGAGATCCCATAATAATTGAATATAGATTTACAGTAGTAACAATAAATTATATTTTATTATATTATATGATTTATATCTCATTTTTAAATATGATGGTTTCATTATAAATATGGTGATTATCTCTAAGGTTGACACCCAACTTAATATATGATACTTACAATCTGAATCTAACCATGTCATGTCAACAAATGGAAAATTCAGCCGTCTGTTTATTATCATGTTAAATATGGTGCCTTTTGCCCCGACAGCAGGGGTGACTTTTACCCCAAATACCATACTTTTACATATTCTTCCATTATTGCAAAACTGTTGCTTTAATTACCTTGAACAAAACTGACAAATATTAACAAGACCTTTGTTTCAAAATGTATTCAACTATTTTAGCAATTCTTATTTGCTACTTAAATCGACAACATTTTTAAAAACATCAAATATTAGATCAAATGAGCGCAGAATCTACTTTGACAGATCTCCACGTGCATCTTGAAAAGCGGATGTTTTAGAAAGGGCTGAAGCAAGTTTTTGTGCCATGTAGTGGTTTAGAGGAAAATAAAATTAAAGGAGCCTTTTACCCCATGGGGCCTTTAGCCCTGTTATACCCTATAACAATATATGTGTGCACACACAGACATAGGCTGAATATATATATATATATATATATATATATATATATATATATATATATATATATATATATATATATATATATATATATATATTATACAAAAACACATACGGTATACAGGTATAAACAAAAGCTTTTGTTAGATGCAACTACAGCCTTAATATTTTTGTATATAAATTCTCTGTTTCTAAATGATGAGTAATATAAATTCCACAGACACTGAAATGCATGGAAACCCATGATAATGCATCAGTTTTTCTAATGCAACATGATATTGATATTCCATTTCAAGTTTCCATTAATACATCTAAAAATAAAAAGCTTTCAGGAAGTGACCGACCTATATTGATGGTCTATCATATGTTGCTCTGTGATTTGATTCCTTACAAATCACCATTGTAAAGTGAAGCATTATGTGATATAGAAAAAAATAACTTTTATATGATGACTATATGATCAAATCAGACTGCTATAAAGTTCACACACAGTGCTCACAGATGATGGGATGGTTTTAACCCCAAGAGACTCGCTGTTCTAAAGAAACTCAAGCCAATTAGCTAATTGTAAGGTAGATTGGTGGCGAACAGAGTCGGAGAAATGTCACCTTGGGTTAAAGGATAAAGTTATAGTTAGATTTAATTCAGCTGATTTTAGCTGCTCTATTTTGCTTTTTGAACTATAGTTTCAGATTACATTAGACTGTCTCAGATGTGAAGCATGTCATGAACAATGATTTTCCAGTCACAAAAGATGGGTTAATCTTAATGTTTTCCATATGACCATTTATAACCGTCTCTATGAATATCTAAAATGTTCAGGTTTTGAATATAGCTCTTAATTATGTAGAAAAGAAATCCTAAAGTAGGATGTAATACCAAAAACACTGTGGTAATAAATAATAAAATCTGAAACAAAATCCTTATACTTAACAGTAATTACAATAGAGATGGCCCCCAAGTGACACCACTGTCTAGACATAGCCTACTAAATAAAAGTCATATGAAACCCACTTTGTCATTTTCCAGCCACATTAAATGAGTCATGGCAACAAACCCAGAGAAAAAACAGCCTTCATGTGCTAAGGTTGGAGTAGTGTACTGGCAATAAAAGTCACCAAATGTGACGTTTAATTGAATTGTTTGAGGTTTAAAATGATTTCATGAGTATTTTGTGAGATTTAGTTTTCTGAGGGAAAGGCATCATGTAAACACGAGGCACCATTTCAATACAAAGATTTGGTCGTCTTTTCAAGAAACTTGTGTCTAAACTTAATTAAACTATCATTTTCACCAACAAATAATATAAAAGTAACATAACTGTCTAAATAGCAAGTAATATATCACTTGCCTGCTGACGTATGTCATGATTCTGCAGCACTAGAGCAACCAAATGAAGCTGCAAAAATTTTTTTATACGAATACGTTTATTGCACCGCCCACAAATCACGGAATTGGTCCAATCGCTCAAAACAATAGAGGGTATGCATTGAAGTCACTTTCCTACCAGAACACACCCCCTCAGCCAGACTGTGTAGCAACACTGCATGACTAGGGGAATATATTTAATAGGGGAAACTGCGAAAATGTGAGTAAAACAAACAATTTTCCGTTTAAATTTAAGGTCGGTCTCGATATACATATTTCCAAAAGTATTAAGACACTCCTCCAAATCATTAAATTCAGATGTTCAAATCACTTCAATCACCACAGGTGTGTAAAATCATGGAGACTGCTTCTACAAACATTTGTGAAAGAATGGGTCGCTCTCAGGAGCTCAGTGAATTCATGCTTGGTACTGTGATAGTCGACTTGAAGTACATTCGTGAAATGTCCTCACTACTAAATATTCCACAGTCAACTGTTAGTGGTGTTATAACAAAGTGGAAGCAATTGGGAACAACAGCAACTCAGCCACGAAGTGGTAGGCCATGTAAAATCAGAGCGGGGTCAGCGCATGCTGAGGCGCACGGTGCGAAGAAGAACAGTGCATAGAGAGCTTCATGGAATGGGTCTAGAGCAGTGGAGATGTGTTCTCTGGAGTGACAAATCACTGGCAATCCGATGGACGAGTCTGGACTAAAAGTGCTTTATTATGCATACAAGTAATTTAGAAGTCTTATTGTAAAAGAAAACTACGCGCCTGCACACATTCGTAATCAAACATGCTTGCCTGTGGACTAAACATGCGATGCTTATGTGCATGCAGTCACTGTTCTCATCGATTCACTTTTTTGTAGGCTTTTTTGGATGGAAATGGTGTTGTGTAAGTGGCCCCAAAGTAAATAGCTGATGATCTCCTACAACAGAAATGAATCAATCAAAAACGTACTTTAGCTGGACAATAACTTTTTTCTACAGCTGACTTACAGCCAAAACAATCTCTCTTCCATTCGTTTCATATTATCACTGTAAAGCTGCTTTGAAACAATCTTGTAAAAGCGCTATATAAATGAAGGTGACTTGACTTGACATTGATAATGAATGGGGACAATTGTAAATAAGAGAAAGATTTAGAGTTCAGGGGACATATTACAGAAACATCTTAACTTTAGAATCCTATCTTATCTGTTTGGTAACCATGGCAATTTCAATTGACCGCATTTAGGACAAAGGCTATTACAGAATTACATTTTTTAAGTGCATAATCTTATCTTAACTATGGATAGGAAATGGGTATTAGGCCTACAGAAGCATCCTAACTCGACAAAAAATCCTTTAGGACAACCCCACTGGTGTCCTAACTTCAAATCTTTTTGAAATCCAATGGTAAAAATCACAGTACAAAACAGATTGGCGTTACATTTATTGATTATACAAGAAGAGCAGCGCTGTTTGATGGTGGGAAGACTTTTAGAGAACCCGGAGGAAGTGTTATGCTTTGATGATACAACACTGGTAAATAATTACAGACTCCCACGACACATGATTTTGCAGTTAGTTGTTGATTTGCGACCAACATTACAGAGGCCAACGAGACGTTACGGAGCACCGGTCTTTCTTTAAGTGACTAATGCCTTACGGTGTTTTGGCCTACAAAGTGATACCTGCACCTCTCTATATAGAATAGAATAGAATTAACCTTTATCGTCATCTTTTTATACAGTCGATGATTGGGATACAACAAAATATAGTTATCTTTATAGTGGACAAATGCCATTGAATATGAATGTGAATTTTTAATATTTGGTCAGGATTATCAGGTTATACTAGCTTGAGTTTGACCAGTGTGTTCTTTTGATAGACAGACATTTTCTCCCTCTGATAAGACTAAATAATAATTTAACATTAAAGATGTTTTCAGCAAACCTGCTCAGTCCAAAATCCACCTAACTCTGAAAGACCCTGATAATGTTTATAGTTTTCAAGAAAACTGACCTACAAATTGAATGCATGTTAAAGTCACCATTTAATAAAAATATACTATTCTTATTTTTATGGAATATTGCAGTATTTATTATAAATTATGTATTTGTGTCATTATAAAAAATTTAAAAAACGATCTCTCTGATGATGTGTTTATTTGAGCAAAGGCGGGATCAATAGCGAACCGCAACCATCCAATCAATTCCTGGTGGACAAAATCAAGTCCCCTCCTAAATTTCTCTAGCTTGAGAAGCTTTTCACTTGGATAGCTGTTACAAAAGTGAAGAAAAGACTATCGAAATAGCAGCTTTAATATAAAAATAGTATAGGTGCATTATTATATATGCATTATTTATGGCTCATTTTTCTCAAAGATATGATTTATTTACTGACTCATATTTTTATCTGGACCGGCTCCAGTCTTGCTCCAGCTGTCGCAGGTGTTCTAAAGTTATAAAACATTCATCTTGAGATTATGAAAATATTCCCCTTCCTGGAATTTATTTTATAACAAAATCTCCCTGTGCCATTCTGTTCCTAAACTCTATTTCCAAACATTTACTGTGTTTATTCAAAGCACATGAGAGATACTGACTGAACCATGAAGCTTGGGTGTCTTCTAAAATGTGCGTTTGTACATATGGACCACACAGACTTCAAGTGCTAAAAAATATATATTTCATTATTCAAAGGAAATAAGTGAAGCATACAAATAAATGTGCATGTACAAATCTAAAGGCTTAAAGTCACATACAGGGAAGTATATAGCTCTAGGTGGGCATGTTTCAGAGAGTGCAATAATAAGGATATTAATCATAAAATAATATGACTTACAATATTTAGCAAGATCAACTTACAACAATAAAGAAACACAATGTCCTTTGTATTATATGATCAATTGTAATTAGCTTGAACATTGACATGAAATACACTAGAATCAGAGCAGCCGGTTCACATCTGTTACTCTTATGTCACGTTGTCAAGTCCCTCTCAATAATTAAAGTGTTAAGCCATAAAAAATTAAAGAGATCACTGTTTCTTTGTGTAAATATCGACATGTAAGCAATACCTTTATTATTTTCATGGCACGGAAAACAATAAAGCCAATCATTAAATGTCTGCAGGACAAATAGAACATATTTGATGTCAAAAATGTTACAACCATTTCCCTTCATTTGCATAACATTCACGGCTCTACATTCACCAGCCTAATGTGCTTCTTTTTCATTCCCTACATACACAAAAGCACCCAAACTTACTTCATTTATAGTTGTCCAAATAATAAGTTAACAATATATGGTGAATAATTTAAAGGGAATTGTATACAATGAATCAATTATGAACTATATAAAAATATAAGGTGAAAATACTTCAATATAATTAAATAATAAGAGTTCTTTTTTTAGAAAATATATTTGCTGCATATTTCAGGACTCTGAAGCTGACTGTATCATTTTGCCATTTATTTAGGTGTCCCACATGCTTCAACTCTCTTTAAAAAAAGAAAAGAAAACACAGCTGTTTTCATTCAAGAATACGCGGCAGCCAAAAGCCGCAAAGGAGAGTTCTGACCTTGTGCTGCCCACTACACCCAGAATTCTTTACAGAGATCTTTACAGAACATTTCTCAGACTTCCTGAACAACTGTATGGGCACAATACACGCAAACATTCCTCTTTCTCTTTCTAGTTCACACTCATGGACCACTAGCTCTGCACATTTTGAGAAACAAGTGCTTGAAACAATACACATGACAAAGAAGCATGTAATTGTGAAAGTGAGTAGGTGCAAATACAATCACAACAATACGTACTAAAAACAGGCATTCATCCCAAATGACGGAGGGTGCAGTAAACAAAACAAACACACCCTAACTAGGAAACTGCTGTGAACAACATGTTGGTTTCTCAGCATTTGCAGAATAGTATTTCTGACTCTCATTTCCTGTAATTGCTTGTAATACAGACACGCTGTAACCCTTGAAACTAGTTTTGAACCAGTTACTTTACATTAAGGCATTTAGTGCACAATTCAGAGCGATTTGAATTGCATTTGTTTCATACAGTGGGATCTAAAAGTGAGCAAGAGTGCTGTTTAATCGCAGCACTGATGATATTTGGAAAAACAGCACAACTGCGAGACTGAATTTGCTTTTATACAACATTCCTATAAACAAGTTTTTGCTCCGCTATTGAAAACAGTTACAAATGAAACCACAGCAAAACTATCTCAGAGCAACACACAGTATGGGCCCTATTTTAACTACGATCTAAGCGCATGGTCTAAACTCTAATGCACATGGCGCCGGTGCATGTAGGGCGTGTCCGAATACACTTTTGCTAGTTTAAAGATGGGAAAAGTGGTCTGTGCATCAGGCGCGTCTGTGCATCAGGCGCGTGGTCTAAAAGGGTTGACCCTATTCGCTTAATGAGTCATGGGTGGGTTTTGGGCATAATATGCAATAAACCAATCAAAGTACAATCAATCTACCATTCTCTTTAAAAGCCAGTTGCGCTCGCAAAATGGTGGATTTACTATTTACATGGCGGATTTTGCGAGCTGAAAGACAGAACGCTTCTCTGGGGAGGAATCCTTTCATTTTTAATATTTAAAAATGTTTGTGTGTAATAAGCAGAGTGTACAACGTTGTGCACCTGCCTATAGGCGCATATTAGTACCTATATTTTTCTATAACACAAAAAAATACCGCCAGTGGTTTTCAGTTGCCTCAAAATAGCAACGTGCCAACAATGCACTTGAGCACATCTCTTTTTTTAGACCAGCACGCCCATGTGAGCGAGTTCATTTGCTATTAGTGGTAGTTTATCAAGAAGTGACTATTATGTTCTCTTCGACTGTTTACATCAGTGCATGTGCCTTTTTTTTAATGGTTGATGAAAAAAAAAATTCTTCAAACACATTCTAAAAATCAAAATTATTCATAATAAATAATTATTCATGGTATTTTAACCTGTCCACAATACCAATACAGTGCATGTTCACCATTGTGATATATCGAACCGTATCGGCAAGTCTAAAGTTATATTATATTAATGTAGTGCTGTCAAATCGATTAAACGCATCCAAAATAAAAGTTTGCGTTTACATAATATATGTATGTACTGTGTAGAAATATGTTTATATAAATACACACACGCATGTATATTTAAGAATGTTTTTATTATTTGCATATAAAATATTTACTGTATATGTATTATATAAATATATATACAGTATATATATGCAAATATTTCATAAAAATATACATGAATGAGCATTCAAATATACAAAAATAGATAATATTAATACATAATAATAATACATAAACAGTACACACACACATATATTATGTAAAGAAACTTTTATGCGATTAAATCGTGATTAATTGATTTGACAGCACTAATTATATTATTATACAACTAAATTGGTGCATGTTTTAAAAAGTGACTTGTGATCTAGAAATATTAGTGCAGCATTTGAAATATTTCATCTTTTTACTTCATAATGTGTTTTTTTTTAACATTCTAAAACTCTCAGAGTATTTCCAGGTTCATGTTTCTGAGTATTTGCGGCCTCAGACTCTGGACCCCACTGTACACACTCAACAGATGGCAAGCGTGTAATTGCGAGTTATCTGCTAGGATGGATGTTCTTACTTCTACTTAAGTGTTTTACTTCCCTATAAACCTCACTTGATAAGGCCATAGTCTACACCCGCCAACACTGGCAAATGTCAATGTGTTACTGATGGTTTTATTCAGCTTGCCGGTCAGAAATGCTGGAGGACGGAAGCACTGACATTTATATAACTACCTTGACCTTAAAGCGAGCACAGATAGAAGGCACTAGTGACAAAGGCAGCCATTAACCAGTCCAGTGCTCTGAGCTTGAGAGCCTCATTAAAAGCAAACTTAGGTAAAAGGTTGTATTCATTCACCGTTTTGGTGTAATCACGTTCATTGGAAATACATTTGTAATTGCCATACATGTCAGCCCTCATTGATGGGATAAGGAAGAGGCATTCTGATTGAGTCTGCTGGCATGGGCTTCTCTTGTTCCCATGTTCCCATGTATAAGTGGCATGATGGGAATCGACAGGACAAGAGAGATAAAAGGGGACATCAGTCGGCACAAAGTGTTGAATACTCATTGGAGCTGTTGATTGTTGCACGTCACGTTTTAATCTTCCCTCTAAAAGACATTTGTTAAAGATAGGAAGTTAGGAAGATGGTTTTGTCTTTTGTCTTAAAAATCAATTACGAAATTATTCTTATTGCATACCTGTTTTCTGGCGACATACATGAGTCAGTCCATTTGCAATGTTTTGTATTCCTCCTCTGAAACAAAACAGACAATTATTAAAAACATTGTAGCAGTACTAGTTCTCTCAAAGTTATGATCAAACATCCTTACATGTTAATAGAATGTCCGTTAAGAGTTATCTGTTGCACCAGCTGGATAATGTCGGAAGATATGCGTCCACACTTGTCTGGCTATCACCAGACCAAGCTCAATTTAAGATTGAACATTGGTCTGGGGAGTCTTCTCTGTATTTTCTACTGCACAAGAGGCGTGATCAACGAGCATAATTCAAATGACTCTGTATGCAATTGGATAGTCCTTTAACCAATCAGACCACAAGAGGCGGATCAACGGGCAACGACGCATCGCTTCTCTATCCGGCATCGTGTTAAACCCACCAATAGTGCGCCAGGTGGATAAGCCAGTCTATGATTGGTTCCCGCAAAAGTGTAACAGAAGCAGTAGAAAAGAATATACGGGTTTCCAGACTGAGTTGCAGGGCGAAATCAAATCACCGGCAGATCAGGCTGGGTTTACACAGTCTATGTCCACGCAGTACTACCACAGTGATCTGATATATATCATATATATATATATAATTGAGATGCCATGCATGTTACTTAGAAACTTAAAGGTGCAGTTTGTAATATTTAGGAGGATCTATTGACAGAAATGCAATATAATGCACATAGTGGTGTATAAAAACCTTACATAATTAACCGTTATGTTTTATTGCCTTAGAATGAGCCATTTCTATCTATATACACTGATGGTCCCCTTACAGTGAAGTCGCCATTTTGCCTCGCTATGTTTTTACTGCAGACCTAAATGGACAAACTGCTCCACAGAGCGCTAGCTACTCTCTGCTGTCTCAGACGATGACATCTTTGTCCTGTTGGCCACATACCAAAGCATAAGGCGATTTATAATGTTGAGAATTGTTTCTTAAAATTGTGATCAGATTTAGCAATTGTGAATGGCAACAAAATTTGATTTAAAATAGTTTTGAGCTGCATTCATTTGTGGTTTGAAATCCTATTCAATTCACATTTCTGGAAATCGAATTGGATTTCGCATTGTTTATGTGAGTTTCTCACGCCACGTAAAATGTAAATGTCAGACGTTGTTATAGTAAACATGCAGAAAGTCGCTGCGAAAAATGTGTTGTTGCCAACTGCAGAAAATGACAGTTCAACGGAGACATGTTTTGAAACCGACCGAGATGACAGCATGGCATAAAGGCAGGATCATTTTATTTAGCTTCACCATTCACTGATGCGTCCAGGTCGCACTCAGTTACCATCATGTGTTTGGTCTAAAACGCAACTGCTCTCATGTTTTACCGCACAACTGCAAATGCGAGTACATTTTCTGTCGATAGTGGTATTCAAACGCATTAGTGTGGAAGTGGCCTTAGTTGAATGTTTAACGTTTTTTAAATGTTACTTCAGAGAACATTCAAAAGTAATATTTTTGCAAAATGACAAAAATGTTCTTAAAGGGCACTTATTATGCAAAATTCAAAAGTTTGAACATAAATTTGTGTTGGCAATGTGTGTACACAACAACCCTATAATGATAAAAATCCACCCACTTCTTTTTTTTGAATACTCATAAATCATAAGCAGCACAAGCCGTTTCCAGATTCCTGCAGTGTGACGTTGCAGAGGCCCCGCCCACACGTGTGGATGGACACTGACATACTAGAACAGACCCCTCCCTCAGAGATCTGAGCTGTTCACACAGTCCGCCATGTTTATCTCCTCGCCAGAGCATTAACAGCAGCATTCAAGTAAGAAATGTGTTCTTATTAAAGCAACTAAAGTTCAGTCAGTCAAGAGCAGTGAGTGAATTTCTGTTTATCTTATGTTTGATAGAGAACTAGTCTAGTTTAATAGACTACTCACGGATATGCTGACATCCAGCTCTGTGCGCATGCGACAGGAGCATGTGTGTGTGTTTAAGTTGATAGCGAAAAGGCTTTAAAACGCATGCAGATGATAATATTTCATGATGATGAAGAACTGCAAAGTAACATGAACGTGTCTCCATTAGAGATGATCATTAAAACAAACAGATATCATGGTTCAGTTTTCATTCGCGTGTTTACTGCTGTGAATGAGCTGTGAACGAGTTGTGTATAGGGACCGCCCTCTCGGGTGGGGAGCAGCAGCTCATTTGCATTAAAGGAGCCACGCACAGAACAGCTCATTTTTCTTCAACCCCAAAATTGCCATTTTCAAAATGGTATATTAAATGATCTGTTAGGAATTTTGATCTGAAACTTCACACGCACACTCTGGGGACACCTGAGACTTCTATTACATCTTGTAAAAAGGGGCATAATAGGTGCCCTTTAATGGTCACATGACCAGGAAAAAAAGTTTAAACATTTTATGACGTTCGAATGTTTAGAGAACATTCAAAAATAACATTTTCGTAACTTGAGGGAACATTAGCAAAATGTGGTTTTAACCAATTTCTATGCAGTTGCTAGGGTGTTACTAAAGTATGTGGTGATCACTCAGAAAAGATAGCTTTTTAATAATAAAAGAATACAAAGATATAAAGCATACTTAGTTTGTGACGTGCAGCCTTGTTCAGTCCAAGCACAGTATGGGTCACGGGAAAGAACACATTCCTCACAGGAAGCGTTGTAGTCTTGACATCTCTGTAGATTTAACACAGACAGCTGACCAGGATATCCTACAAACAGCCTCCTCTGCAGACAAAAACAACAGTGAATGTGCAACAGAAACTGCAGACTCAAAACTGTTCATTGACTGATTACCAAGGCTTGATTACCTTCTCAGAGTCAAGTTTCATCGAATGTATTTGGGCCGAGTCATTGCACAGATGTGTTTCAGAGATGATAAAAGCTTTGGAGCCATCCTCCAGGATTTTGAGGATCCCTCCATTGTCTAAGAAGAACAAAGACAATAAATGGAAGTAAGACTTTGGTCTGTGGTCTGAAAGAACTTGCTAGAACATGGTTTAAAGTGCATATAATGGAAAATGCATTAAGTCTGGAATACACTGCATGACTTTTGCATAGATTATTTCCTCGATTTGCAGTCTGGAGAAGTCTACGCTACTTGCTGAAAATCAAAGTCAGTCTGCAGGTTTTGGGCAGTTGGAGTGGTCAGATTTTGCAGAAAATCGCATAGTGTATGATGGTTTTTAAGCTTTAGACTATGATTCCATCCAGACAAGTGTCTAAACATTTGTTTAGATTTTAAAAGTTGTATTGTGTATTGCAAGCTTTAAAAATACAAAAATCTCATTCTAAAGGGATCATAGGATGAGAAAAAAATTATTTTGAAATAAAAGTTAATTATACTCCCAAAGAATAAAGCGTCAGTTCATTTCAGAACTTCCAAAACGATTGCGGTTTCTGGCTGTGTGTGTAGCACCTACAGCTCTGCATATCCTTCTGAAGGATCCTATGCTTACAAAAGAATGGCTGAAGTTTGGGTTGTTGAAACATTAGCAAACCAGTACCTTGTGCAACAAAGTGCTACATTTCATTCCAAAGCCAAAGGGAGTGTTTCCATATGAGACTTAAAGGCACAATATTTAAGATTTTTGGATTAAAATATCCAAAACACACTAAAACAATGTATATATTTTGTTTACTTATGTACTTATATTATCACAAATGTTTCCAAGAATGTTTAGATCCAGAGAAATAAGCAATTTTAACCAGAACCGTGCATCGCCCATCAATGACATCATACACGCGTAGACGTTTCCCTAGATTTCCATTGGAAACCATGGAAACACCAAAGATGCTTTGATATATATTGTGTTTTATTAGACAGGTGAGCAGCTGTTTGGATACATTCATCGACAGAAAACTAATCATTGTTATATAGCTCAACATAGTCAGTCTTATTGTTTAAATCTCGTTTTCTTGATTTACCATGAGTATCCATGTTTTATCATGCCTAATACCGATCTAACTTATTGCAGTGTGCAACAAGTGTCTTAGAGTAGCCACCGAGCGAACGCACAGAGTAGCATTATAACATGACTTTCAACACACTCAAATGTATCATAATTGTGGCAAGCAGCGGGGCGAGGGACCGCGAGAGCGGGACCGGTGACGAGTGATAATGAGTGCCAGCTGCGTCACACCGGTCTCGCCTCGCGGCCGAGTGACGGGAGCATAAAAGGAGGAGCGAAGGCAGCGGAAGTCGAGAGAGGACCAGGCCTGGATTTTATGTTATGTTTTGTTTACGTTTGTTGTGTCGGTGGGCAGTCGTCCGCGAGGGGCTGCCCACGTTTTATTATGTGTGTGTGTGTTTGCGGGCAGTCGTCCGTGAGGGGCTGCCCGCGGTTTACTTTTGTTTTGTTTATTTATTTTGATTAAAGTCTGTTTTGAACGTTCGCCGGTTCCCACCTCCTTCCTTCCACCAACGAACCTCGTTACAATAATAAAATAGCGCTGCGTTACCCCACATTCGCATGACCGGAAGAGGTTGTCTGCATAATAAAAGCTCCACTGCTCTCGAGCCGTGTGTCACGCTTGTATATCAATAGCAATCGCTCCAGCAGTTTGTTGCCCACCCCTATTGTTTTAAATTGCGAGAGGCGTCAAAGCTTAACGCTACTCCAACATCATTTCAGGAGTTACTCTTTTGGCGCAAGTCAACTTGCATAGGCCGTCTACCGGAGGCTAGTTATTTAAGTTTATACAATTTTAAATATGTTTTGTATTTTTCTTACAAAAACCCATTGCTTTGCATCAGAAGTCCTTTATTAACCCCCTGGAGTCATATGGATTACTTGATGGATGATGAATGGATGCACTTTTTTAGGCATCAAAATCAGGACCACCATTCGCTACTTATTAAGCTTGGATGAGCAATGGTATTTTTTTATACAACTCTGATTGTGTTAGTCAGAAAGAAGAAAGCAGGAAAAAAACTCATGAAAAAATCATGAGGAGGAAAAACAAGACAAAAGCCGGTAATGAGATAAGGGCATTTTATATCAGGTGTATTGTTATTTTCTCTGGCATGAAGGAAGTCATCTATATTCAGAGATCTTGAAACAATATACCACATCCACATGTATACCTGTTGCAAGCAGCAGCACATTGTGCATTCTTTCATCCGAAGCTTGGACTCGGTCAACGGCTATCTTGGTAAAGTTCTTATTACTTGTGAAGAAAGGTGTGTCTTTTTGAATGGGATGAATCCAGTCCTTCATCTCTGGATAGTCTTTAATAATACGGAGGGTGGGAACTGGAATGGAATTGCTGTTTTTCACACACTGGAAGAGATGGAGTCATACCAGTTATGTTATTTCATTTAGCATTGTTTGAAGTCTGAGGTTATAACCATCTCATTGTTACCAAGACAGAGGTCAAAGGAAAAATGACAGGGTATTTCCTCAAGATTTAAAATAGCTATTGTGAGGAAACAATAGCCTTGGGTCACCAACAATGGCTATAATAATAACCATAAACAATTCACCTTTGGGTCAAGAATAAAATGATTGAGGAAGTTGTTGGGCATAAAAATAAACAAAAGTAAAACGTGATTTAATTAAAATTTGCAGTGACAGGCTTCACTTGAATCAAAGGTTACTCAGTACTGTTAGTATCATACACAAACATGATGATCCAATTGCGATGGGAACTTCCCTAAATATAATTTTACCGCGGTGGTTAACTGGGCGGTGTTGTAATGCAGCGTAGTGCAAAACCAAACGAGGGCAAACAAACAGAACTGAGTTTTTCTATCCAAATAAACTAAATATATTTTAAAACAATATGCTTATTCAGATTATTCTGGAAGTTTATGTTGTTGCTCACCGTTCCTGGTCTTGGGCTGGGAATGGCCTCAGTATAACCTTTGAAGTTAGAATTCTCAAAAACATCATCAAGATCCTTCAAGGAGTATATGCAGACAGCAGTAGAGTTCCTATGGCAATGCAAAAAGAGCAGACTGTTAACACACACATATATATATATATGCAAATAAATTAAAGTGGTGGCTTTTTATGGGTACAATCTTTGATCTCTGACACAGGTCGTTGGCTAGCTTTCATGGCTGCAATTCGCTGTTTTCCGCCAACTGGTTGTCGAAATACTATTAGGTAAATTGGCAGTGGGCGGGTTCACAAAACAAAAACCGAGTAGAATATCTGGCTGTAGCATTGTTTTTCCGAGAAATAATTATGTTTACTTAGCATGTTCCCTAAATTATGTTTTTTTTATGCTTTAGTACAGTCGTCATTCACAGTGCTTAATGGGAATAGGTGGAGTTAAAGAACTATTTTGCCGTGTTTTTCTTGTTGTGACTCTATGATTGAATCACATGAATCATGAATCACAAAGTCTGCTGTTAAGCACAAGTATTTTTAAAATAAGTTGGAATAATGTAGGCTGACGGGTTTCAACAGAAACAAATACCAACGATTAACAACTTCATACCTCACCGCAAGGGCCCGTTCACACCAAGGACGATAACTATAATGAAATGATAGATATAGTTCTAAAAATCGTTCTAAATATAAACAGCACAGAGAAACAAAATAGTTGGAATCACTTTAAGAACAGCTGATGAACGATAAAAGCATTGACAGCCAATAAGAATCCATCCTGCTTTAACAAGCTCAAGCATTTAAAGTGGCGGACGACAAAACAGCTGGGACCGCATAGAAAAAACAAAGCGTTATTATCCGTTGGTGTGGATGCTAATATAGTTATCTTAATTGCTATCTTTATAGTTATCGTCCTAGGTGTGAATAGGCTTTAAGGTTGTCTTTAAAGATTTAATAGGTTTCCCTGTTCCGGTAATCCCTATTTTTACGTCTTCATTGTGAGAAAATTAAAGTATTCATAAAAAGAAACTCTCCATTCAAAACTATGCTATTGTGTTCTTCTCAAAAATGAAACCTTTGTTTCAAGAGGGGAACATTCTTAACAAGAAGTAACACAGAGTAATGCAGAATGCAGTGTTTACCAGCTGCTGGAGAAGAGCGCATACACTCGTGACTCCATCCAGTCCTCGGCATGCTGGACGAAAACGTCATGTAGCCGGTTGAAGTACAACGACTCTCTAGGAATCCCACACACAAGCCGTGCCTTCAGGAAAGATGTCCAGATGTTCTGGAGGAACAGTTTGGAACCGCCCTCATCCACCTATGAGAGAGTGATATCTTCACAGGTGGAAAATATTCAACTGAATTCCAAGCCCAGATATCTTCATCTATACACATGCCATAGACCTTATTCAGAGCCATTGTAAGTTCACAAGAACGAAAGTGCATATGAAGTGTGTAATTTGGGACAGGGCCAAAATGTTTGCAAAACAACAAAATGGAGTGTTTTCTTAACACTCACATAACCAAGAAAAAACGGTTAATCTAAGAAAACATTTTCTTAGAGCATATTTTTGTTAGCTGGGAAACTTCTGTGGCTCACACTAGAATCTGATCTCTGTGCAACGGTCTTGTTTTCTGCTTTCACCTAACTTCTGATAGCAGTGGTATTGTCTTTCACAAAAGCGTGAAAGAAGTGTGATGAGGCATATTGCAGGTGTTGTCGAGCTGCCAGAAAGTCGTGCTTCAATCTAATTTTGAACCTCTGCATGAGCCTAATTTGAACCTCTGCATTTTGAACCTCTGCTCTGTTTCCGACTTGTAAGACTTCTCTCCGGAATAATTGGTAACTTTAACAAGCAAATACCTTTATAAGATAAGGCCATTCATCTTCCCTCGAAATGTGTAGGATTGCTTCTGAAGGTCACTTTTACACAATAATGGTTCTCTCAGACATGGTGGGTACATGTAGGAAGCCTCACAAAGAAACATACCTTACAAACTCTGGCAACTCTAGATATCCAAGGATCAGCTTCTGGGCTTGTGTCTGGGTTCTTCTCACGAAATAAGACATATATCTTATCATTTAAGGAGTCATTTTTGCGCTCGGCCAGAAAACTGGAGATAAAAGTGGGTTCTGTGGGGGAGTCAGAATAAGTCATGAATTATTTAGTTACTCAATGTTAGTGGTTGACCAATATATCTCCAAGGCGTTGGCCGATAAGTTTTTCTGATTGGCCGATGTGTAAGAAGCGAGACTTTTATTCTGATGGTGTGCCAGCAGAGAACAGCAGCGCCTGATCACACAGCACTCACATTTTTCTCTGTCCTCATTAGTTATATATACGGTATACTTTAATTATATATACACTCACCTAAAGGATTATTAGGAATACCATACTAATACTGTGTTTGACCCCCTTTCGCCTTCAGATCTGCATTAATTCTACGTGGCATTGATTCAACAAGGTGCTGAAAGCATTCTTTAGAAATGTTGGCCCATATTGATAGGATAGCATCTTGCAGTTGATGGAGATTTGTGGGATGCACATCCAGGGCACGAAACTCCCGTTCCACCACATCCCAAAGATGCTCTATTGGGTTGAGATCTGGTGACTGTGGGGGCCATTTTAGTACAGTGTCATGTTCAAGAAACCAATTTGAAATGATCCGAGCTTTGTGACATGGTGCATTATCCTGCTGGAAGTAGCCATCAGAGGATGGGTACAAGGTGATCATAAAGGGATGGACATGGTCAGAAACAATGCTCAGGTAGGCCGTGGTATTTAAACAATACCCAATTGGCACTAAAGGCCTAAAGTGTGCCAAGAAAACATCCCCCACACCATTACACCACCACCACCAGCCTGTACAGTGGTAACAAGGCATGATGGATCCATGTTCTCATTCTGTTTACGCCAAATTCTGACTCTACCATCTGAATGTCTCAACAGAAATCGAGACTCATCAGAACAGGCAACATTTGCCCATCCGTCTCAAGGTTGTGCGTGTTGTGGCTTCACAAATGCTTTGCTGCATACCTTGGTTGTAACGAGTGGTTATTTCAGTCAAAGTTGTTCTTCTATCAGCTTGAATCAGTCGGCCCATTCTCCTCTGACCTCTAGCATCAACAAGGCATTTTTGCCCACAGGACTGCCGCATACTGGATGTTTTTCCCTTTTCACACCATTCTTTGTAAACCCTTGAAATGGTTGTGTGTGAAAATCCCAGCTATTGAGGAGATTGTGAAATACTCAGAACGGCCCGTCTGGCACCAACAACCATGCCACGCTCAAAATTGCTTAAATCACCTTTCTTTCCCATTCTGACATTCAGTTTGGAGTTCAGGAGATTGTCTTGACCAGGACCACACCCCTAAATGCGTTAATTATATAACTGCAATAATGACAAATTGAACAGGTGTTCCTAATAATCCTTTAGGTGAGTGTAGACCTGTACAAAGAAAGTAAATTGTTTGCGAAAAATAATAGTGTTTGCTTTGATGTTATAAGCGACGAAAAGGCAAACAAGGCTAATACATCCTCATTTACTGTCAACATTCAACTAATACGAATATATATCGTTAAAACAAATCACTGAATATCCAATAAACATTTAATATCACAATTCTTTCAGATTTAATCAAATTAGATCTGAAGTGTGCATTTATTTTGTAGCCAGATAACTGAGTGCCCTGTTAGCCTACAGTGTTTACTTCCTTTTCATTCATTTTTTTTTATTACTTTGTGAAATACTGTAATATGATTGCCATTTAGATGGTAGAAGTTACCATCTAAAGTATAAGCATGTTTATTTTAAATATATGTTTTAAATGTATTTTCATATTTCTAATTTATTAAATATAAATTAAAGTAAATATAAACGATGTACATTATACATCGGCCACCCTGGTCTCTAAGATATCGACAATCAAAAAACATTATCAGTCGACCACTACTCATTGCATATTTTTATTCATTTCAATGAACCACTTTAGTCTCAAGTGAGAAACAGTGACTAGGGTGTATTTTGATAGCTGAAGCTTGGGAGTGGCAAAATTTAATCTCAGCAGATACAAAGTCAGCATTTCAGGAATTTTCGCATTCTCAGCCAACTGTCAGCAAAACTAAAGTTTACACTAAAGTGCATTCTCTATAACAGGGGTTCTCAATCCTAGTCCTCAAGGGCCACTGTGCTGCAGAGTTAAGCTCCAACCTTGATCAAACTCACCTGCCTGTTGCTTTCTAGTAATTCTGGTTCAGGTTTGATTAAGGTTGGCCCTCGTCCCTCGAGGACCAGGGTTGAAAATGCCTGCTCTATAGTATAGCATTAGAGGACACATGCCAATTAGGCAGAGTGAGAGCTACGAGATTTAAGTTCCTTAAATCTGAAAAATACTTTCTTTGGAGACAGAAAAACAGTTCATTCATATAATACGTGTTTGTCTAAAATTGCTAAAAGGTTTTCTCCTAGTAATTTTAGTAAAAATGTGTGAGACCTGAGACCCACTGGTCATGCATCCATATGCTGAGTCGTTTTCCAGCTTTTCTTCGAAACTGCAGCAGGGTTCCATCACTGTATAGAGGAGCTGCTGCATAGAGGTCTCCATCTGAACATATAAAATGCATTCAACATTCATTACGAAAGAGCTGACACACCCTTTCTCGGTATGTCCATATGCATTATAAACCTGAGGTATAAATGTATTATGCAAAAGAGGTGCGCTCTCTGTGCAAGCAATAAAAATACTCAGTGAAAGCCTAGGTGTTACGCTACATAAGCGTCTACAATCCTCCAGCTCATTCACAAAGCCTAAGCAGATCAAAACATTAAGCATGCCTCTCACGTACCTGCCATCAGTGACAGGGAGTTTTGTGTATATGTGTAAGGTGAAATCCCTGTTCCTTCCACAACCTCAGTGGAATGATTGCTTTCTTTGGGAAACTTTGAAAAAAGAGAATATTGAGCGACAATATGGCAACCTATTTTAACATTCATTCAATTGCAGTGTATGAAAGATATCTACAAATTAACATACAACTACAGATATCAGGAACTTTTACTAGTTTAAAGGGGTCATGAACTGAGAAATCTAATTTTTTTTTACATATAAGAGGTCATCATTTCAAAACTAAAAACTTTCTTGTTAGTTCGATAACAGCTTTTATTGTAACCAAGCCCAGAGAACGACTCATTGTGTAATGCGCCTATCTAACAGCCTCTTCAGAAGAAAACCAACGCCTACTTAATAATTGCAACTGTGAACCCGTCCACTGGCGTGTTAGTGAGATGACGAGGAGAGAAGAGCGATACAGGATTTCTGAAATAAAAATAAAATTACCTTCCAAAGGATTCTAACGTTAATGTGGTTATTTTCAACAATGTGAATGACTCTGTTGAGCATTATCTATTTGTATTCAGTACATTCAACTGTGGATTCTTTGGAAAATCAGTTGCAATTTTAGCTCAGGTTTTGCAAACAGACTTTTACGATATGGAATAAACTTTACATTGTTTCTCTTAGTAGGATGAATATAATCATATGCAAAGATGTCAGCCAATCACAGCAGTGGACACGCCCCTTCAAACAAAGCGTTCAAATCAGAGGCTAAAATCAGGGAAGGAAAAATGCCTTTAATTTATAAATTGTGACCATTTTTGAAAATTATAGTAACATTATAAGTGCATCCTAGGAAATATTATAAAGTAATAAAAGTTCATGACCCCTTTAAAGTTGTGTTGTCAGGAATATCTCAAATTTTTTACATCAAGAATTCACATTTTTACAAGTAATAACTGATATAAAAAAATAGGCATTTTTAGGCAATATCAGGAATTATCAACAAATGAAAATGTTATTGTTGATATCAAAATACATTTTCTGGGAATTATTAAAAGTCAACTCGGCTTGCCAAAGTGGCACCGACGATTTGCTGCGAATACTCTCTGAGGTAAAAGTTTTGCACAAGAGAGAGCAAGCGAGCAGGAGAGAAAAACGGGGTATCTTTATATAAAAATTACTAGCTGCAAGCATGTTCTCCCTATAAATAAAAATGCACTCTTAGAAAAGTACATAAAAAAGTTGCTGCATTAAATATTTAAGTACAACCAACTTGGATGTTTAAGTCATTTCGACTTAAATTACATTAAACCGACTTAAAATGAGTTGAATCTTGTAAAAAAGCTTGTTGTCAACTTATTGATCATATAATTTTTTTATAGTAGGGCCCAATACTGTTACTATGAAGACATTTTCCATACTGATTTTTCACAGGTATTGTTTTACCCATATTTTGTGAATCTGATGGAAATTTTGTACGCACAAATAGAGTTTTTTTTTCACAGTATGGTTATATAAATTGCAGAGGCTATTTCAAAAATGTTTGAAACTTACCAGTTTCCAACATGTTGGCTCTTCTCCATTCGTCCCACATACAAATGTGCAGTCTTGAAATCTCTCAATTATGGTGACAACATTTTTACAAGAGTTCTGTATAGACGAAGGAATATTAGTAAGAATGTTAATCCACAAAACTCCATTTGTTCTGTTTCTTTCTCTCTTCTTCAAAATAATTTACTCACCGTTCCACACCTTGGTAAGTTTGGATTCAGAGTAAAGTTCTACAAATGAAAAAAAAAAAATCTGAATAAATCATATAGTTTGCATCTCAATAAATAGTGTTTTATTTTATCATCTCGGTCACAAGATCTTCTGAACACTTCTCAAAATGTATGTACAAATTATTTAACAAAACAGACAAAGCAACTGATTACATAATTGTTTTCACACTAACCAATCACACAGCTAACATTTAAATAATTGATTCTAACCACAGCAAGATGATAGACTTATTGATGGAAATAATCTGTCATAGACACCTGATATTTCCATTCACTGCTTTTGTTTCATTGCCTGAATTAAATTACACTGACAGACGTTGCTATGGAGCCGTTTTGTGCGTCATAGGCTCAGTATCTAATTATCTAACCAAAAGTCTTAACTGAAAGGTTAAAAATAATCATTTCTATGCATCATGTATCTATGCACTATGTATCATTTCTATCTGAAATGACCTTGAACAGCATTAAAATAATATTAATTTAATATGATTTTCAATAGAAAATGTCAAAGTCATATACATATCACATAATTTATATCATATATTTAACACGTATAAATATCACATACAATTTACATATGAATGACCAGTAATTACCTCCAAAATCTGACCACTGTCTACATCCAAAAATAAAACATCATTTAATCCTCCCACCAAAATACTCTTTGATCCTTCTTGGTGAAATAAGACTGTATGACTATAATTTGTGTCGTATAACAGTCGAGAATCATCTGAGGAAAGAATAAAACTGGGTAAAGTTATGTTGTAGTAACTTTTCTCACAAACACAATTACTGCGTCATTTGATATAGAAAACAAACAAAACAAAACAAAAAAATTTAAGTCAACTGTATACGTGCATTTCTATAACAGAATAGAATAGGCTACTATCAAAATGGTATTATTAGTCTGATTGCAGGGCAAATTTGTATAGTTCTCTTACCTTGTCTCAGTGTTAATCTGGGGTTACAAGAGCAAAACACGCACTGAAAGCACGCTCCATAAATAACCCAATGATACGCCAACTTGCATTTGATGTCGACAGAGAAATATCGTCGTTTTAGGAGCATTGTCCTATAAGCACATCTTCATCGACACCAGTCAGAGAGTTGCTCTGCAGATCACATCGACCTGACTGATTCCAGTAGAGACTGAGCGCATTTAGGCCACGCCCACGCCAAGCTGTCGCCTTGTCATTTCTCAATTATAACAAAAACTAAACAATGTCTAAAAGCTGATATGTGACAAGGTGTACAGCAAACAAGCAAAGTACCCCCCAAAAAGGGTACATTTTGGGATCCTGACACTCAGTGTGGCTCAGTAGGTTACGCCTACGTGTGGTAAGCATTTTGTCAAATATCCAAATGTCAGTTTTATGTATTATATTTCGTGTCGCTGATTACGTTCCCCTCCAGTGGGCGTAGTTCTCAGAGTAATATAACCAGAATTTAGCCCCTGGCCGCGATAATTTTTTCCCCAGGATGGGAGGGGAAGGTACCGCCTTTTCCTCTATGATTGGCTAGAAGGGCGACTGTTTGAATACATTCATTGACTGTTATATATGGGATGATTTTAGACTCAAAATGATTAATACATGAACACACAATTATCCATGAACTTTTCACTATCCACAAACAAATGCCTTTCAACTTGTATGTGCAAAACTCAGAATTGCATGAATGTGCTGCAGTTTGTACAAATAGAGACATTTTTTTTTATACAAATGTTTTATTTTGCATTAGTGTATAATTTGCACATGCAACAAATAAGATGTGCATTTGTGGATCATGTGACGCGTGTGCATTTATTGACGTCTTTTCTGCATTGATCTCATTTTATTCATTTGGATTTTGAGACTTTCATTTCGCGTTTTCAAGCATTTCACGTTTTCAAGCATTTCACAAACCACACACAACTACCAGTGAATGCGCCCGGTGCTGATTATTAATGTATGCACAACTACCAAATGTGCATTTCTACATTAAAACTTTACAACTTGTATGTGCAAAATCCAGATTGACATGAATGTGCAGTATTTTGTACAAACAGAGACATATTTGTGAATACAAAAATTCGATGTTGGTCAGAATTTGTGCGTGCACCGAGTACGATGTGCATTTGTGGATCCGGTGACACGTGTGCATTCATTGACTCGTTTGTGAGTCGATCCTATTTGATTCATTTGGATTTTGAGACTTTTATTTCGCCAGTTTGGCCTTGCACGATCCACACACACAGCTGTCTAAGAAAACCTGCTACCACTAGATGGCAGTATTCTGCCGAAACAGACAATGGCACCGGAAGCGTTCTTCTGCCTATAAAACACTTAATGTTTCCTCATTATAAAGACCAGAAAAACGTTTAACAGTATAGGCAAGCAGATTAAGTTATGAACACAACATTTATCTCAATATTTTTCTCCTATAGAAAACCATTATAAAATGCTTAATATGAAATATAGCGCATCAAGTGTAGCCTACTCAGTTCCCTTCGAGAGTACTCTCAGACGTTGCTAACGCCACGGGAATTCCTTTCCTCGAGATATTGAAGCAAAATTTTTATCCTAAAATTACCATATAACACGCAGTGCAGCTGCACAGCTCTCAGCAGGAAGCTGCTGCGTGCTGATTGGCTGTGCCGCTGCAACTGCAGCAACCTATGGCGAGACCGCTGGGCGGGACGGACCAATCGGGTCCCTCTATATTCCCGCCACAAGGGGCAACAGAATTTGCATAGCCAAGGGTACATAACTCCCTGTCTCGCTAGGTTAGTCAGATTAATTCTTCTTCAGCGACTCACCTCGCTGAGCTCTGGATCGAAGCCTGCCGTCGACACGCATCCAGCGGAACTCTGCAGCCTGAGGACGTCGGAATCTCCGCCTTCAGCCTGCCTTCCAGCTGCGCCATCCGGCATATATCCTTTTACAATTACTATGTCATTCTTGTGCCTCGTGCAGAGGTTTTCTTGCGGACGAGGATCGACACATCATCTGCGCATCATGTCTCGGACGAGACCACGCGCAGGCTGCACTCAACCAGGGCGGCTGCCCGAGGCGACGAACTGGCGCTGCAGACCCTTCGGCTCGGCTCGCCAGTTTCGACCAGAATCCCGCCCCTTGCTCTCAGCCTCTCGAGCCACGGAAAAAGAAACGTCGCGACCAGAGGCCCCCGGAGCGCTCTGGCGAGCACACGCCGGTCATTTCCCCGCGTGCCTCGCCATCGCCTGTCATGTTCGCCGAGGAACAGCACAGCTCCTCGCTTTGGCGGCTGCTGTTTCCTTCGGCGGACCGGAGGAGGAAGAGGAGGATGACAGCCTTTCTCTTGCTGCATCCGAGCCGGGTGGTCGGATACCGTCTCGAGCACGCCACTTCGACGCCGGACTGCCAGCGGCGGCAAAACTCGGTGGACGCTGAGCTCATACGCCTGCTCACCAAGGCCGTGGGCGACCTCGGCATTGACTGGTCTCAACCCGAGGAGCCCACGAGAAGCAGACTTGAGTGGTTTTTCGAGAACCGTCGCCAACCAACCGCTCAAAAACCCGCTCCTTCTTTCCGGAAGTCCACGAGGAACTAACCAAGTCGTGGAAGGCGCCATTTTCTTCTCGCGCCAAGTCCTCCTTTTCTTCAGCGCTCGGTGGTCGATGGCGCTCAGAAAGAGGATATCAAGCCCTTCCTCCCTCGAGGAAGCCCGCCGCACACCTTTGCCCGCCTCCGCCAGAGGATGGCAGTCTAAGGCTGTGCACCCTTCCAAAGCCTGCCGCACTACTTTCCAACCTCGCCGGTCGAGCATACGCCCCGCCCGGCCAGGCGGCTTCAGCGCTTCACTCTATGGCGGTGCTTCAAGTCTTCCAGGCCAAACTCCTCCGTTCCTTGGATGAGTCTGTCCCGGATAACGAGGTTCTGAGGATCTGCGCGGCGCCACTGACTTGGCCCTGCGTGCCACAAAGGCCAACGCCCAGGCGATCGGCAGATGTATGGCCAACTTGACGGTATTGGAGCGCCATCTGTGGCTTAACCTAACCGAGATGAAGGACTCGGACAAGACTGCTTTCCTGGACGCGCCCATGTCGCCTTCAGGACTATTCGGTCCCTCCGTGGTTGGATTCACGGAACGCTTCACTGAGGCACAAAAGGCTTCACAGGCAATGCGACATTTCCTGCCCAAGCGTTCCAGCTCTCTACTAGCCGCCATGCTAAAGCTGGACCGGCCCAGCCCAGCCACCGCGGCGGCGCAGCCAGCTCAACAGCCTCGCGGGCTTCAAGCCCAGACAGCGCTCCGCTCTACGAGCCGCAGCAAACCTCCGGAGCGTCGGAGGTCCCGACCCAGCAATGTGTCGAAACCTGAGCCGCCTAAGCCGCCCCTAGCCAGAGGCACGAAGAGAGGTTGGATAATGCCCGCCGGCCGGTTTACCACCTCGCTCTCTTCAAAAACGTTCCCTAGCTCCCTTCAATCAGGTGGCTGGGAACATCACATACACAGTCAACGAGCCCGCAAGCAAACGCGCGCCTGTACACAAAACGCCGTTTTACGGCGACCCATATGGGTCACGAAAGAGTTTTTCTCTGTAGGCAGTGTGCCAGCAAAAAGCATGTACCCCTACACTCAATCACTCCCCATGTTCCCCAGCTCCTGCACTCAGGTGGCTGGAAACACTATCCCCACAGACAACGAGCCCGTGCTCAAAGCCGCTCGCCTGTACACAAGCACCTATATTCTATGTCCCCAGCCCCTGTACTCAGGCGGCGGGAAACAATTCCCTCATAAGTGCCACTCTAACGCACATTATCGGGCCACCGAGTCCCTGTTACTCAGCGACTCGACCCACAAATTAATCCAGCCCCTGGCGAAGGCGAGGCCTGGCAGGCCATCCCGGCATTTCAAAATGGGTGTTGAACATAATAAAACAAGGTTACTCGCTACAGTTTGCTGCAGACCACCGCTTCGCGCGTGGAGAGACAACGGTGAGAAGCGACACAAGTCACGTGCTTGAACCGAGATATCAAAACTGTTAATAAAGGCGGTGGAAGCCGTGCACCCTCACAGAGCGAGTCGGGCTTTTACAGTCGCTACTTCCTTGTACCAAAAAGGACGGTGGTCTCAGACCCATCCTAGACCTCAGACACCTGAACAAAGCCCTTATGAAGCGCCCGTTCAGAATGTTGAGAACAAAACAAATCCTCGCGCACGTTCGCCCGGGAGATTGGTTTTCACTGTGGATCTAGAGGATGCCTAATTCCACATACAGATAGCCCCTCATCACAGGCCATTCTTGAGATTCGCCTTGAGGAAAGTATACCAATACAGGGTGCTACCCTTTGGTCTATCTCTGGCCCCGCACGTTCTGAAGTGCATGGAAGCGGCGCTAACCCGCTGAGGCTTGGGAATGAGAATTCTCAACTATCTCGACGACTGGCTCATAATAGCTCAGTCAGAGATACAGTTATTAAACCACAGATCTTGGCTTCTCAACCATTTGAAATGTTTGGGCCTCAGAATCAACGTGGCAAAGAGCTCATTGTCTCCCACACAGAACATTTCGTTTCTGGGAACAGTATTGGACTCACTGCAGATGAGCGCGGCTGACGTCACAGCGCGCTCTCTGTTCAGAACCGAGTGGTTTCCCTCAGGTCCGGTGCACTCACCCCTCAAACACTTTCAGAGGATGTTGGGTCTCATGGCCTCGGCGTTCTCAGACTTGGTCTGTTACACATGCGCCCATTACAGCGCTGGCTGAATCGCCGCGTTCCAGCTCACGCATGGCTCTCGGGCGATTACGAATCAAGGTAGATCACAGCTGTGTTTTGGCTCTGGCTCCTTGGAAAAATCCTGTCTGGTATCAGGCGGGAGTGAGCTTGGGCACTGTTACGAAGTGGAAGGTTATCTCGACAGATGCATCCAACCTAGGTTGGGGAGCCCTTCACGAGGGCAGGCCAGTCTCCGGTCTCTGGTCAGACTCGGAAAAGAGCCTTCACATAAACTGTCTAGAGATGAAAGCGGTCACGTTATCGCTAAGAGCTTTCCTTCCGTACATAAAGCACCACCACGTCCTAGTCCGAGCGGACAGCAGGTCGGTGGTAGCTTATATAAATCGCCAGGGCGGTCTAAGATCTTTCAATCTGCACGCAATGGCGGAAAAACTCCTAATATGGGCAGAGCGCAACCTGAGTTCGCTGAGGCGACTCATGTGCCAGGCATTCTGAATTTGGGTCCGGACATGCTGTCCAGGGACAAAGTGTCCCCAGCAGAGTGGTCTCTTCACCCACACACAATTCAGACAATTTGGGGCAGGTTTGGAGAGGCAAAAGTGGATCTTTTCGCCTCACAAGACAATGCTCAATGCCTAACATATTTCTCCAAGCACAAGGATGCGTTGGCCCACGAATGGCCCAATCTTCCTCTTTATGCTTTTCCCCCAGTCTCAATGTTACCTCAGGTTATAGAGAGGATCTGGGAGAGCAACTGCGCTGTGCTTTTAATAGCCCGCTTTGGAGAAATCAACCATGGTTCTCACTGCTAAGTCAGATGTCAGATACTGCTCCGTGGCCGATTCCGCTGAGGAGAGACCTCCACATGCAGGCGCGGCAGATCTGGCATCCCGTCCCGATCTATGGGCTTCATGTCTGGCCCATCAACTGAGAACCTCTCTGAAAATGTATTAAACACTATTGCTGAAGCTAGAGCCCCCGACCAGGCGGCTCTATTCAGGCAAATGGGCAGTCTTTTCAGACTGGTGTAAAACACGGACCCTGACCCCACACAATTGTGAAGTGTCAGAGGTGCTCATTTTTTTACAAGAGCTGTTGGGCGGGTCGTTCCCCCTCCACGCTCAAAGTGTATGTGGCGCTATAGCAGCGCACCACATTCAAGTGAACGGACTGTCACTGGGAAAGAACGATCTTATCGTGCGCTTCCTTAAAGGGGCTAGAAGGCTTCACCCACCTCGCCCCCCTTCAGTTCCTATATGGGACTTGTCTACAGTCCTGGATGCCATGAAAGGTTCTAAATTCGAGCCTCTGCATTCGGTGAGCTTAAAGCTCCTGTCACTAAAGACCGCTTTTCTGCTGGCGATTGCATCAGTTAAGCGGGTGGGTGATCTGCACGCTCTCTGTGAGCGCCTCTTGTCTGGAATTTGGGCCAAACGATTCTAAAGTCGTCCTCAAACCAAGGCATGGATACGCACTAAAGTGCTTTCAACTCCGTTCAGAGCACAGGTCATTTCACTTTCAGCACTTTCATCATCGTTAGATGAAGAGGATGCTAATTTGCTCTGTCCTGTCAGAGCGCTGAGAATTACATAGAGCGTTCTGCTGTTTTCAGGCACACTGAACAGCTCTTTGTGTGCTTTGGCGGCCGCACCACGCGGTCTGTGGTTTCAAAGCAGACCTTGTCACGTTGGATAGTGGATGCTATCTCACTGGCTTATGAGTCTAAAAATCTCAGCTGCCCTTTGAGCGTCAAAGCCCATTCGACTAGAGGCATGGCCTCTTCGTGGGCTTGGTCTACTGGCATTTCTTTGAATGATATCTGTGCGGCGGCAGGCTGGGCCTCACCGTCCACTTTTATCAGGTTTTATAATTTAGAGGTTCCTGCCCTACAGGCTGGGCTTCTTGCTGTGTAAATACATCTGACCCATTAAGGCTCGGTATTCTGGCCTGGGTAAAGTATTTGTATAAGTCATAAGCACTTATATGACTCAGTTATCTGGTCATTCACTATTCATGACCTGACTATGTCTGGTCTACTCATATATAGATATATATATATATATATATATATATATATATATATATATATATATATATATATATATATATATAAATATATATTGTATCTTATGTGTTACTTCATTAAATGGCCCGACTCAGGTCTGGCTTATATTGGACTTCATGATACCATGTTACGGCCCACTTAGGTCGGCTGGGGTATGGTGTCTCCGGGCTTCAGAGCCGTTAAGCAAGCACGGCGTTTTGCATTGGTTCCCGTGGCGTTAGCAAACGCATACTGAGTACTCTCGAAGAGCGGCTCGGTTACTAACGTAACCTCGGTTCCCTGAGAAGAGGGAAGCGAGTATTGCGTTGCTACCGTGCTTTGCTTTCTCAGGAGTCGCTTCAGTCGATTAACCTGACTAACCTAGCGAGACAGGGAGTTATGTACCCTTGGCTATGCAAATTCTGTTGCCCCTTGTGGCGGGAATATAGAGGACCCGATTGGTCCGTCCGCCCAGCGGTCTCGCCATAGGTTGCTGCAGTTGCAGCGGCACAGCCAATCAGCACGCAGCAGCTTCCTGCTGAGAGCTGTGCAGCTGCACTGCGTGTTATATGGTAATTTTTAGGATAAAAATTTTGCTTCAATATCTCGAGGAAAGGAATTCCCGTGGCGTTAGCAAACGCAATACTCGTTCCTCTTCTCAGGAACCGAGGTTACGTTAGTAACGAGCGTTTTCTTTATAATAGGCTGATTAGGCTCTATGGGAGAAAAGCGCTTAGTCCCCACATGGAAAAATACTATTGTATATTATAATAAAATTACAATAAATTAGTAAAGGCCTACTATAGTGTTTTTGAACCATATGGTAACGATATTACAGTAAATTGTAGTATATTATATAGTATTTACTACACTTCGTTAATTTACTGTAGTACATTTACTATAGAATTATTCAAAAACACTATAGTATTTACTAGAGTAATTTTACTATAATATACTATAGTAGGCTATTTTTCCATGTGGGGACTAAGCGTTTTCTCCCATAGAGCCTAATCAGCCTATTATAAAAGAAAATGCTTAATGTGGCTTAATGCAGTTTGACGATGATATTAAAACTCAATGATATTGAGTAGGCTAAACTTTATGCGCTATATTTCATATTAAGTGTTTTATAGGCAGAAGAACGCTCCTGTGCCGTTGTCTGTTTCGGCAGAATACTGCCATCTAGTGGTAGCAGGTTTTCTTAGACAGCTGTGTGTGTGGATCGTGCAAGGCCAAACTGGCGAAATAAAAGTCTCAAAATCCAAATGAATCAAATAGGATCGACTCACAAACGAGTCAATGAATGCACACGCGTCACCGGATCCACAAATGCACATCGTACTCGGTGCACGCACAAATTCTGACCAACATCGAATTTTTGTATTCACAAATATGTCTCTGTTTGTACAAAATACTGCACATTCATTTCAATCTGGATTTTGCACATACAAGTTGTAAAGTTTTAATGTAGAAATGCACATTTGGTAGTTGTGCATACATTAATAATCAGCACCAGCGCATTCACTGGTAGTTGTTTGTGTGTGGTTTGTGAAATGCTTGAAAACGTGAAATGCTTGAAAACGCGAAATGAAAGTCTCAAAATCCAAATGAATAAAATGAGATCAATGCAGAAAAGACATCAATAAATGCACACGCCACATGATCCACAAATGCACATCTTATTTGTTGCATGTGCAAATTATGATACACTAATGCAAAATAAAACATTTGTATTAAAAAAATGTCTCTATTTGTACAAACTGCAACACATTCATGCAATTCTGTGTTTTGCACATACAAGTTGAAAGGCATTTGTTTGTGGATAGTGAAAAGTTCATGGACAATTGTGTGTGCATGTATTAATCATTTTGAGTCTAAAATCATCCCATAGTTATAGCTCAACACAGTTTGTCTTATTGTTTAAATCTCATTGATTTACCACGAGTACCATGATTTACCATGCCTAAAATCGATCTAGCTGACTGCAGTGTGCAACAAGTCACATATGCTTGCCCTGAAGAAGTTGAAGCGCTCATCTGCGGCCTAATAAAAGTTCAAGCCGCAAAAATCAAGGCGTCATCAAGCTACGAAATTGTTTTGAATAAGCGACCTCTAGCAGCAAAAAAATACATGGTGCTTAAACTTAAATTTTTACATTTCCAGTTTATTTCACACTGACATAATGAGTTGTCTCCCCTTCACACTTTGCAGACTCAGGTCCCGAAGCAGCGCAAGATGAAATTCGAGAAGCCTCTGTGTCCCACAGTACTAAACCTGCCCCTCAAGTTACACCTAATATCTACGCAAAAGCGTGAATGAAAAGTAAAAATGTTTACGTTTTATTTATGAAATCTTATATCGCTTTTGAAACTTATAAAGTATGATAACAGCTAGTAAAATGTTGCTAACCAAATGGTTTCTGGTCCCCATTGATTTTTTGGAAACCGGCTACCGTTAACAGTCTGGTTACCAACATTATTCAGAATATTTTATTTTGTGTTCAGCAGAAGAAAGAAACTCATACAGATGAGGGTGAGAAAATGATGACAATTGTTTTTTTGTTTTTTTTTTGTGAACTATCCCTTTAAAATCGTGCATTCTTGGCGTGCTTCGCATGCTGCATAAACGTTTATTTATTTTGCAAAATAGCAGTACATTTAGTCAATCTAAGAGCTTTTAGCTAAGGGCCCAAAACAGTCAAATATTGTATCACGAACATCTTAGCTTAAAAGTGACTAGACTGATAGAATAAATATATAAAATCTGATTTTGACTCATACTCCAGTCCAGTAGGTGGCTGGTTTGCAATCCATCGTTACATACCAGAAGAAGAAGAACAAGAAGAGCAGCTGACTGACTGTCATAATGGTATTTATCTTGTTTCTTATTCAACGATAGCTGGGTTTATTATGGTTTCACATTTGAAACTATTTAAGTTATAATAAGTGACGGCTTTGTTTTGTGGATAGTAAATTTGTTTTAATTTTGCGAATGGCGCACGCTAGTCGTCTGGTGTAAAAAGGCTGAGCAGAAGTAAACATTCTTCACTCATTTTGCTTTATCATCTCTTATTTCAGAGGTTCCGATTTTGTGGAGATCTAGACTGTCCTGACTGGGTCCTTGCAGAAATTAGCACCTTAGCTAGAATAGTAAGTGCGGTTTGTCTAAATTGTAATAGGAGTTTTGATGTCCCCTTTGACACATTCTGTCTAAAACTTGGCTGTAAATAATTTCCTTCATTGCTGTTCTTCACAGTCGAGCGTCAAGATGAAACTTCTGTGCGTGCAAGTCATCAAAGATCTGCTCGATGAAGGCATTGATGTAAGAGAGCACTGGCTACTGCTGCTATTTGTAAACTAAATGGATATTCCTCTAACTAGTATATAATTATTTGTTTTCAGTATGACAAAGTTTCAAAGCTAACCGCAGATGCAAAATTTGGTGAGTAAAAATGAGTTGTTGTCATGTATTCTCAGTAATAGTTGTGATGTGTGAAATAAAATTATTATTATAAATCAAATGTTTTATTACTGATAAGCTGATCGTTATTTTCATGTTATGGCTGATAACAATAAATTGCTGATATTACAATTCTATTGAATAAATATTAAATCATGTTTTATTTAAAAATATTTATATTAAATAATAAATCAAATATTAAAAACTAAAATGAATAGTTTTAAATGCTACGAGTGAATGTTGGCATCACAGCATTCTAATGTACAGTGTGGAAAAAAATAGATATTGATTTTAAGATTTTCTAAAGATAGCATTTAACATTATCAAATTATTAGTTTAATTATGTGAGCTTTAGATGATAGCAAAAGTCTAGTTTTAAAATAAAAAAAGGAAATGAGCAGCAATTAACAATCTATTCTATACCTTTGAAGTATTGTGCTTTATAAATAAAATTTATGAAAAAAAAACTTTAATATTGACTGATAACTGATGTGAGGTGTGGGGGGGGGGCATACATATAAAACCAATTTAAATCCAATATATATATTACAGAAAAGAGCAATAAGGATTATAAAACACGTTGAGCATTACGAACCAACAAATACATTGTTTATTAATTTACAAGCTTTAACAATTTTTGATTAAGTTGATTTTTATACTGCATTTTATAATAATTTACTTCCAAATTGTATTCAAAATAATTTTGAGATGGAATTAAAACAGTGTAATCCATTTTGTAAATGTAAGAACATGTTTAAAAACAAGGTGATAAATAATTATATTTTAATATAAATATTTTGTGTATGCAATACTACATTTATCGTAATAATATCTGAAATGTATAGATGTATATAGGATCTTTGTAATTATCATTGTACATTTTGGGAAATGTCTTATGTAATGCTATTGTTTATATTGTACTAATCTAATCCATTAGAAAAAAATTACGCTCATTAGATAAATATGTATAAAGGATAATAATCAGTGGCTTCTGCCTATACCTTTTTCGGTTATGTATATTTTTTTGTTATATTTCTTTGGTAATATTTTTGTTTTTGTTTTTGTTTTATTTTTTTATGGCTGTAAGGGCCTAAATTAATAAACAAGTAATGAATATGTTACCAATACAATGGACACAGATCAGGCATAACATTATGATAATAATAATAATAATGTGTTGCTCCCACTTTTGCTGCCAAAACAGCCCTGACTTTTCAAGGCATGGACTCTACTAGACCCCTAAAGGTGCGTTGTGGTATCTGGCACCAAGATGTTAGCAGCAGATACTTTAAGTCCTGTAAGTTGCGTGGTGGGGCCTCTATGGGTCATCCACGTGATGTAAAAGAAACATGATTCATCAGACCAGGCCACTTTCTTCCATTGCTCTGTGGTTCAGGTCTGATGCTCACATGCCCACTGTTGGCGCTTTTGGCGGTGGACAGGGGTCAGCATGGGCACCCTGACTGGTCTGCAGCCCCATACGCAACAAACTGCGATGCAATGTGTATTCTGACACCTTTTTATCCGAACCAGAATTAACTTCTTGAGCAATTTGAGCTACAGTAGCTCGTCTGTTTGATCAGACCACACGGGCCAGCCTTCACTCCCCGCGTGCATCAATGAGCCTTGGCCGCCCATGACCCTGTCGCCGCTTCACCACTGTTCCTTCCTTGGACCACTTTTGATAGACACTGACCACTGCAGACCAGGAACACCCCACAAGAGCTGCAGTTTTGGAGATGCTCTGACCCAGTCGTCTAGCCATCACAATTTGGTCCTTGTCAAACTCTCTCAAATCCTCACGCTTGCTATTTTTTCTGTCTCTAACACATCAACTTTGAGGACAAAATGTTCACTTGCTGCCCAATATATCCCACCCACTAACAGGTGCCCTGACGAAGAGATAATTAGTGTTATTCACTTCACCTGTCATAATGTTATGCCTGATCAGTGTGTATGTCCATACATAAATATCTTGTCTGTTATCTGTGTGTATTCTGTCATATCTTTTGCCAATTTGTTTTTTTGTTTTTCAGAAATTGGAGACATTAAAGCCAGTGTAGCTATGCTGAGTTTCATTCTGTCCAGTGCTGCTAAACATGATGTAGACAGTGAATCTCTCTCCAGTGAACTACAGCAGCTTGGCCTGCCTAAAGGTAAGGATATGCACTTTATATATATATTTTTTTACTTTATACTAAAGTGCCCCATTATGCTATTTTAAAGCTTTCTAACTTTTGTTTTGAATATATATATATATGTATGTATGTATGTATGTATGTATGTATGTATGTATGTATGTATGTATGTATGTATGTATATATATATATATATGTATGTATGTATATATATATATATATATATATATATATATATATATATATATATATATATATATATATATATATATATATATATATATATATATATATATATATATATATATATATATATATATATAATGTGTACACTCACCTAAAGGATTTTTAGGAACACCTGTTCAATTTCTCATTAATGCAGTTATCTAATCAACCAATCACATGGCAGTTGCTTCAATGCATTTAGGGTGTGGTCCTGGTCAAGACAATCTCCTGAACTCCAAACTGAATGTCAGAATGGGAAAGAAAGGTGATTTAAGCAATTTTGAGCGTGGCATGGTTGTTGGTGCCAGACGGGCCGGTCTGAGTATTTCACAATCTCCTCAATGGCTGGGATTTTCCACGCTGCCATTTCCAACCATTTCTAGGGTTTACAAAGAATGGTGTGAAAAGGGAAAAACATCCAGTATGTGGCAGTCCTGTGGGCGAAAATGCCTTGTTGATGCTAGAGGTCAGAGGAGAATGGGCGACTGATTCAAGCTGATAGAAGAGCAACTTTGACTGAAAATGTTGCCTGGTCTGATGAGTCTCGATTTCTGTTGAGACATTCAGATGGTAGAGTCAGAATTTGGCGTAAACAGAATGAGACCATGGATCCATCATGCCTTGTTACCACTGTGCAGGCTGCTGGTGGTGGTGTAATGGTGTGGGGGATGTTTTCTTGGCACACTTTAGGCCCCTTAGTGCCAATTGGGTATTGTTTAAATGCCACAGCCTACCTGAGCATTGTTTATGACCATGTCCATCCCTTTATGATCACCTTGTACCCATCCTCTGATGGCTACTTCCAGCAGGATAATGCACCATGTCACAAAGCTCGGATCATTTCAAATTGGTTTCTTGAACATGACAATGAGTTCACTGTACTAAAATGGCCCCCACAGTCACCAGATCTCAACCCAATAGAGCATCTTTGGGATATGGTGGAATGGGAGTTTTCATGCCCTGGAGGTACATCCCACAAATCTCCATCAACTGCAAGATGCTATCCTATCAATATGGGCCGACATTTCTAAAGAATGCTTTCAGCACCTTGTTGAATCAATGCCACATAGAATTAAGGACCCTGAAGGCGAAAGGGGGTCAAACACAGTATGGTGTTCCTAATAATCCTTTAGGTGAGTGTGTGTATATATATATATATAATATATATATATACACATATATAATATATGTTTCTGCAATAGGTTAACATGCATCTCAGGTCTTTCATTTTCTCATAATATACACTGCAGCATCCCTTCTTTTCACGCAATGTCTGAAACAGTTTGACGAAAGATTCGATCTCTCTAAACTAGAGCCAGACCGATAAGGGTTTTTGGAGGCCGATATTGATATTAGGGAGTAAAAAAAGTGTGATCTTGGAATATCGGCCGATATTCTTTTGTATATTATAGTACATCACCAGTCAAAAGTTTGGACACACTTTCCCATTGGTGTGTCTAAACTCTTGACTGGTACTGTATATAGAATACAGTATATACATAAACAGAATAATAAATACATGAACACATTTTTTGCAATGATAACTCAAATGAGATGATCAAACACTTATAATGATGTGACAAAGATATGTAATGGAGGCAGGGTATTTAACAATTTAACAACAAACTTTATTATCTAAAATGAATAGAACACATAACCGACTGTGTTTGCGAGGATACTCGCCGAGACGGGCATTTTGACTTGAATTGGACGTTCATGTGCTGTCAGCGCCGCTCTGTGTGTGTGCACCGAAACCAGCGTGCGAGTTATAGTCCTTTAGCGCTTAAAAACACTTGTAACTGGTAAACTTTCACTCTCTGATGGTTAAACTTTGCAATTTATATGCAAATCACATGCATTCTGAACCGGGGTGCAGCTGCCCGTACGGATCATGGATCAACTACGATCCCTACACTTTACATCACACATCCTGTGGTGTACGCATCCGCAATAGTCACATCGCCATATTGATGTTAAAACGATACGTTGGTCGGGCTCTAGTCTAAACCCTCCTTTCCGAGAGCCTACTCTGCTCTGATTGGCCCAGTCTGTTGTGATTGGTCGACTGCTTACAGCGCATGTCAGAAACGAAACGTCCATTGCCATATCTGCCATATCCACAATTTAATGCCTTAAAAATGTCTTAAATTGGATCAGAAAATCTTGAAGGGGACCTATTTGCCCCTTTTCACAAGATGTAATATAAGTCTCAGGTGTCAGCAGAGTGTGCCTGTGAAGTTTCAGATCAAAATTCCTGACAGATCATTTAATATACCATTTTGAAAATGGCAATTTTTGGGTTTTAGAAAAAAAATTAGCTGTTATGTTCCCTTCAGTTTAGTCTTTAAAAAGGTCTTAAATGTACCTCCATAAAACCTGCAGAAACCCTGAAGACTGTATTTACTGACCACTCGTTTCAGGACCTTCAGAATCAGTTCTTTCTTTTTGAAGACAATAACTAATTTATTGTGCAATTTGATCTTTGAATCTTTGCAGACCTTTTACAGTTACACTACATGAAAGTTTATATCTGAAAAAGCATAATGGGCCACTTTAAAGCTTTAATCATTTATGTGTTTGTTTTAGAGCACACCACAGGACTGTGTAAATCATACGAGGATAAGCACAGTGCTCTACAGGAAAAACTGAGGGAGAGCAGCCTACGATGTGAGTATTACCAATAAAAAAAGAAAGAAAGGAAATTCAGCCTGGATCTTTCATTTAAATAAACTATTCTGATCCATGCTATGTGTCAGTGGGTCGCCTGGAAGCGGTGAACTGGCGTGTGGATTACACCCTGAGCTCCAGTGAAATAAAGCAAGTGAATGAACCCACAGTCCAGCTCAGGCTTCAGGCTCAGGACCCCGAGACCGACTCCACAGAGACCACTGTTGTCTCCATCACTGCTGACAAGTTCAGAGTCCTGCTAACAGGTGGCTGAGTCATTTCCCTCTGGGATCAGTAATTATGTATTGTATCATGCATATTGTAAATGTCCTTATTTTTGTTTTCCAGAGCTCAAACAAGCACAGACGATGATGAATGCACTACAGTGAACCAGTCATCCTTTGTTGATGAAATGTGCATGTGCACACATGCACAGAATCTGTCCATGTATATATAATGGGCTTCTCTGAAAGAAGAGAGAAATGTTTTTCTAACATTATGCATTTTGTAGAGGTCTTCACACACTGATCGTTCACATGTTGTTGCTCAAATTGAGCACTGACTTTTTGGACCAGATGTCAAGAGAAACAGAGAACAATGTCATCCAGAGAACAAAAAGCTCTTAGTGATTTATCCCACTTCATGTATTTGTCTTAATATCATGTGTATTTTTGTTAATTGTATTGTCTCTTTTTCTTAAAAAAAAAAAAAAAGTTAAATTAAAAGTTTAAACAAATTAAAAGTTTAAAGTTTTTTTTGTTTTTTTTTGCAAATACATACTATTTAGAGTTTATTCATATTTTGTATTCAATACTCCTTGGTCTTGAGGATATTCAGATCTCCTATTTACTGTAGGAGATGAAAGTTTTGTTTACAGCAAAAAAAAATTATTGTGTAAACTATTTCATTTGAGAGTTTGGAGAAAAGTACCCAGACTGTCTCTATCCTCTGAGTCGTAAAAAATGGAAATAAACTACAACTCCCATGATCCTCCCGGTCTCGTTTCATAAACATTAGCATATACCCCACGTGTTTCCATGTTTATATAACATACATCAGGAGCAAAGGTGAGTTTGTGCACTATTCATTGAATTTAACCAGCGATTTACTGAACATGATTTTGCTTGCTATTTTTGAACACGTTGCTACGCGATAATTCATTAACTTTGCATGTAGCATCTAAACATGTAGTTGCTTAGCACTCACGGCAGACTTTCATAACAACAGCGTCGTTCAACATCAGGGAAGGAGTGTAAACTAACAGAACGCTTATCAGATGCTCTCCGTCGATGTACAATACAAATTCACACTTTAGTTTATAGCAGTCCTAACTTATCTATTATTGTCAATGTCCACTTTGGCGTCCCTTGTTCCGAATGGGTTCGAAATTAAACTTTTATAGATATATATTCTCATCACCAAATGTAATACTACACATTTACCTACTCAAAATGTGTATTGGTCAATCTCTGTTTTTTCTAAGCAGAAGTTGGATGCATGTTTTCTCAATCCTGTTACCAAAACCCGTGTGCCATTTAAAAAGCATGCCAATAAATTCCTTTGTTTTCGCTTAATAATTTATTATTTTAAATAAATTGTTGGTTATATATTCAAATAATTAAGATTTGTGACACAAAAACCACATGAAGACATTTTTTTTTCATTTATCAATTTGTTTTATAATTTGATTTATTAACAACTGTATAAATGATGGACCAAAAAAAAAAACTGATAAAACAGTAGTTTAACTGTATTTCTTTCTTCTTCTTCTTTTTTTTATAGAAGTAAAATTATATACAGGAATGAGTGTCCATATGTGTTTGCTGCGAGCATGTGTTAGTGAGAGAGTGTGTGTGTGTACATGGCCGGAAAGACAAAAGGTAGGGCAGCATGCCATGGGTGGGTGTTTCTGGTACCTGCACAGTATGGGTTCTCCGTCTTATACAAAAGGAAGACAAAGTCACTTTTTTGTGGACTGGACCCTGTAAGTGTGGTGTTCACATTATAAAACTAATCCTAAATGTCTACAATGTAAGTAATTATAACTGTAAAACCCACAAATCACACTATTAGGCCTAAATCAACAAAACAAAGGACTACTCATTCCTGTTACTTTCACTCAGGCTTGTTATTTTTCATACAAGTAGCTAACATGACTGAAAGTAACAGGATTGAGTTTTTAAGCAAAAATTAGCAAATTTATACATGCCACATTGTGTACATGCTAATAGCATGAGGACACGGAGCAAATACTAATTTAGGTAACAGTATGATGAGATTGACCTTCTCAGTCATTGTTACAATTTTATCAAATATACAGAAATAAAAATGAGAGGACTTACTTTTGGTCTTCTCATGGCCTGCATAAGATCCAGATGATGTAACTTCCTGTTGAAAATGTGTCTTGTGACATGTTTTTTAGAGGGGGGCTATGTGTGAGGGTAACAAGATTGAGGGTGCACCTCAATCAGCTCCCTAGTTCAGTAGTCAGGGCACTGATCAGGGAGTCAGCCCATTGACTTATGTCCTGATCAATGCCCTGACTAGTGAACTAGGGAATTGATTGAGGCTCACCCTGAGTGAAAACCTGGGGACATGACTAAAATGTTTATTTTATATAACATTGATTTCTTATGAAATTTATTTTTATTTTTAAACATAGTCTATGAGGTCACACATCAAAGAAAAAATACTATTTCTGAAAGATTGTAAAGGTCCTGTTCTTTGTGATCCCATTTTTCAAACTTTAGTTAGTATGTAATGTTGCTGTTAGAGCATAAATAATACCTGTAAAATTATAAAGCTCAAAGTTCAATGCCAAGCGAGATATATTATTTAACAGAAGTTCCCTTTCAAAGCCTACAGCGAACGGCCGGTTTGTATTACATCCCTGTACTTCCTGCTTTAATGATGTCACTAGAACAGTTTGTTGACTAACCTCCACCCACAAGAATATGCAAAAAGGGGGTGGGGGGGTGGTCTTGTTGCTCTCCCACAAAGTGTTTGTTTGTCGCCATGTTGTCGAGACGCTGTTATTTTCATCCCAATTTGTAACAGTCAATGTAAAAATATGACAACTACTAAATAAACAGCTTACCATTGTGAAACATCTTGCAAGTCTTTCTTGAACAGGTTGTAATCGATCCTCTTCGATATTCTCCGGGTCTGATTCCGGCTAAAATTGATTACGGTAATATAGACATGTTTACAGTATTGAACGCGTGTATCTCCCCGTTATGGTAAGAGGCGGGACCTTTCTGGGCAACGTGCGCTAAGCTGCTGTCGAATCACAACACGGGAACCGCTGGCCCAATCAGAACTCGTTACGTATTTCTGAAGGAGGGACTTCATAGAACAAAGAAATCATCAGGCTGTTTTTAGGACAGTGAAAACACCCGTATACAGATAAGTAAATTGTGTGAAAAATACTGTTTTTTTACACGCGAAACATGAACGCATGCTATATTGCACACTGTAAACACAACCAAAGCTTCAAAAACACAGGAAAACCGGAACCTTTAATGATTTTATTTCATGATAAAGTTTAGGTTTAGATACCGGGGACATGTTACAAATGCTACTTTTAGCGTTCTCAGTAGTTTTTATTAATGTTTTAAATGATTCAATTTGCAGTTAGATTAATGTTCAGGACACTTTGCTTAATAATAAAATGTGTTTTAGAGTTAATTTTCATGCAGATTTATACATACAATGTCCATGGGGAGAGCAATGTTACCCATTTGGTGGAATGGCTCAAAGACATTTCTTAAAACTGTGACAAATGGCAGGAAGTAAATTCTTAGGTTTTTCTAAACATGAACACAGATTGTAGTGGTAACTGAATTTGTTGAGATTCAGAATTGTAAATGTAAATAATTTATAATATTTCATTAAAGTGTATTAGTACATGCTTAATTTATGCTAAATCTTCAAATCCGTTACCCATTTGGCCAGAAAATGATTCCTATTTTCCTTTTTAATGTAGTTTTTTTCCTAGAAAAAAAGGCTACAAAAAAACGAATCAAAAACAACTAGTTTGACTACCTGAGGTTTAAAATCTTAAACTTCATTTTCTGAAGGTTAAGCACCTTCTTTCACAGATCATTTGTTGAAAGAAAAAAAGATACGATTTTAATTTTGGTATGAAACGAAAGTAGAATTAGCCTTTTCTTCCCTGTTGTATCTTGCCCATAGACTGTATAAAAATATGGACGTAGTGTCCGTGACGTCACCCATAGGATTCTGAAGAGCATTTCTGAAGCGTAAAGTAGAGTCGAGCTGGCCGTTGCCATCTTAGCAGCGCGCTTTTTCTGCTGTAAAGTTGGGCATTTTAACATGGGGCTCAATGAGATTCGGCTCCCTTCTGGAGCCTTAGTGGCCAGTCAATGAACTGCAGTTTAAGTCACTTCCGTATTGGCTTTCAGACAGACCGAGGGAGGTTGCCGCTTGGTCTAGCCTGACAAGCCAGACCTACATCAAGATGTTGGGTCTGGGAACTCACCATTGGCAGGACTCAATCCGAGGGGAGGGATAAACGGTTGTCTTTCAAATTCCCTCTGCACGCAATAGGATAGCGCTACAACCAACCAGAGCAACGACGCGGAGCTAGTTGATAGATTAAACTTTCGCCGTATCCGGTCGGCACAACTCCGAACACATCTTCCCTTCTTAAGAATGACTTCAGTGCTGTAACCGTTCTTTGTTGTTTTCTCAAAGAAAAGCTTAACTCCAAGTCTTCCAGAGTCGCGGCCAAAGTCGATTCGAAAGACCGCCGTTCGCCAGCTTCTTTGTTTTTAAGTAGCAAGCGAAACCGCGGCAACTCTGCCGTCATTATGTTAAGCCCGCCCACCGACTCTATACACGATGTAATTGGCCTGACCTGAGTTTGGTTTTTCCAGCTCGCAGGTCGACCGAGAGTTGCTAGACTACACTCGTGGCAAATTAGATTTGCTGCCGCTAGGTTGAAAAATAATAATAATACTATGCACCGATAAATAATTTATAATAAATACTGAAATATTTTGTTCAACATTTTTGTGACTTTTTAAGAGTTTTAGGTCCTATTTGAACTGATTTGTGGAAAGTCTCTAGTGTAACAACATCTGAACCCCTGCTCTCTTGTTTAGGTTTTTCCACAGCCTATCTTCCTTTCATGTTGGAGAATGCCGGAAGGTCCTGAGCTCCATTTGGCTAGCCTGTTTGTCAACAGGATGTGTGAAGGGCTTGTGTTTACTGGAGCTGTAGAGAAATCAGAAGTGAATAAAAACCCTGAAGTTCCTTTCTGCTGCGATGCCTACTGCATCAAAGCCCAGTCCAGAGGAAAAGAAGTCCGACTCACACTCACACCCATTAAAAATGATGATGACGACCGTAAACGCAAGGTCGGTAAACAGCAGTCCCAGCAGCCGATGGATGTAGTTTTCCGATTTGGGATGTCAGGGTTTTTCCGCTTCACCTCAGTAGATGAACTTCCAAAACATGCCCACCTGCGGTTCTACACTAATGAGACCCCATCCAGGGTTCTGAGTTTTGAGGACACGCGCAGATTCGGCAGCTGGCACCCATATGGGACCTGGCAAAAAGACAGAGGGCCTTGTGTCATGTTCGAGTACGAGAGCTTCAGGTGAAATGTTTCCCAATGCACTGAACTCTAATAATCATTGCACTCATTAAATATTTAACAGAAATTAGTATAAAAGATTTAGCTTGGTTTCTAGTAAGATAGCAGGGAAAGTGTACACAGTAATAGCAATCGCATGGCTGGGCATTGACACAAATTGCATAATTCGATTTTGTTTCACAAGCTTGTGATTTTCTTCAATTCTGATTTGATTCAATATTGATTCTTTTGGATAAATATCAAGTAAATCATGTCAAAAAAACCCTCAACTAATGCAGTACACAGTACCAACAAGTCCCAACATAAAGAGCACTACAATAGTCTAGACTAGTAAAAATCTAGGCATGGACATCTTTATCTGTTGATCAAATATGAGGCATTTGTCAAAAATGACTCCCAAGTTCTTTACTTGATCCTAAGTTAGCATAACTTGACACTGGTTCAGTAGTTTAATGCTACTTTCGGTGGAGATGCCATTTAATATGAAAGGCAAGGGCCAGTTTACAACGCTATAGGTTGATAACTTAGTATGTGTGTTTAAATATTTCAGGGAGAATGTTCTTTCAAATCTGTCTGACAAGGCATTTGACAAACCCATCTGTGAGGTGCTTTTAAATCAGAAGTATTTCAATGGGATCGGGAACTATCTTCGAGCAGAGATTTTGTTCAGGTAACTCAATTTCCAATGTTTTCGATGTTCGAAATAAACTTTCTCAACTTCTTTATTTAAAAGAATAAAAGTTGAAAAATCCCCTATTTCTTTACTCAATTGTACATAAAACCATTGGAATTTTTCTCTCGTTGATGGCCTACTGTCATACCAATCTAAATCTGATTATGAGGAAAAAGGAACCGATTGTTTTCCCCACACATCCTTTTCAGATTACAAATCCCCCCATTTGCGAAGGCACGAACGGTTCTAGAAGGAATTGAGCTGAAAGACAAGGATGAAAAGGATATAAAAAGGGAGATAACAGTTTTAGAGGTGAAGAATCGGACACTATTGCCAGTGTATTAATAGGCACTTTGTTTGACATAAATCATGGCTTTGTTCTGTCTCATTCAGACAACAGATACAGCTGGTAAGAAGGGGGTGAAGGTTGAGAACCCAGACCTCCTTTCTTTGTGTCATGCTGTTCCCTCGGAGGTGGTGAAATTGGGTTAGTTTACACTGCTGTGATATATTCATTTATCAACTGCTATTTTGCACAGCTGTGTATGATGGCACATCAGATTCTGATTTGTTGTCATAGTGTCAGTGACATTGCCATTTTAGCTTCAGATCGTTATTCATGCAACTGATTTTTTTACTTCGTTTTTATATAATTAGGTGAAAATGGCTATACGCCAGCAAAGGGTGAATATTCTGTGCTACAAGCCTGGATGCAATGTTACTCTGTGGATGGAATGAACTCATTAAGTGACCACAATGGACGGACGATTTGGTTCAAAGTATGTAAATCTTTGTAAAATAGTCATTCTAAACCTGGAAACCATTAGGTGACACATAATTAGAGTATTAATCTCACATTTTTCTGTGATTAAACGCACCTAACATTAAAGTTTTTAATATACTTTTATATTGCGTTTCCATCAAGTTGTTCGAGCGGAGGACAGTGGTATTGGCATCATGTCGATGGTATACTCTGTTGCGTCACACAAACAGGAGATTCACAGCGGCGCACCTGTACTGCATTGCGTTCCCTTTTGTGTCTTGTGGCGCTTGAATAACATGGAATTTAATTGAATCACTTATAATGGATGCTGCGTTAAGTGTGATAAATATTTTTAACATGTAAACTTAAATAATTGCTTGTGTTAACATGTTAATTTTGACAGCACTAATTTATAGTTCAATTTAATTTTGTTTAAATGTTTGCTTTGTTTCAGGGGGATCCTGGTCCTATGGTGCCCAAAGGTAAAATCAATGTAAACATATGATTGACTCCTAAGAATGTTAGTTAACTAAACATTATTTTCCATTAGGTGCCAAATCTCGCAAAATGAAGTGGAAAATACAGAAAGATCACGATTATACAGATTCAAAGGTGAAAAGCAGTTACCTTTTTTTGACACTTTGTTTCATGAAAAGATACAAGAACATTAAATGTCTGCTTTACTCTAGAAAGCCAAAAAGACACACACCGACAGCACTGCTATAGAAAAGCCTGCCAAGAAAAAGGACATAAAGAAAGAAAGTGCAACCTTCAAAGCACTAAGGCAGAAAAAAGACACAAAAAGGGCCAGTACAACACCTGCAGATGAGAACAATAAGTCGAAAAAACAAGGAAAGAGAAACTCAAAAGGTTAGAATCTTACATTCACCATTTGTATGTCTACTTTAAGTTTTAGTATTCAGGCCCAGATTTCACTTCAATTTTGTTAGTTTAAAAAAAAAACCTTTTAAGTTCCTCCAAGGGCAGGAACTAACAAAATAAAAGGCCAACATGTGGAGGAAGTGAGTAAAACTAAAAGGAATTCCGTCACCTGCAGGAAAAGTTCAACAAAAGGTATAAATTCAGTCTTGGCCTTTTAATACAGAAGCTGATTGTGCTCAGTGAGTCTCGTGTTGCTGATCAAGTCTTTCTCTGGATTCTTTTGTAGCAAAGCAACAGCGGAGAAGTAGTGGCACAAGACAAGGCCGCTCCAGATGATGACTCAAATCTGAATACATTTCCAGGATATGAATCTGCATCTACTGTAATGGACCACCCAGACCTTTTATATTCAGCAAAGACTTCATCATCTATTTTTTACACAAATAAAATATGTATAAAAAAATTATGCTAGTTTATTTGCCCATGTCTTTTCCTAAAATTTCAATTACAAAGTAAGTTGAGAGGAAATAAAAACAGGAACAAGTAATAAATTGCAAACCTTACATTGAAATTTATTTTTACAAAAAAATTAAGCTCATGTGAAAATGGATATCCAAAAGGGATAATGGATTTTCCAAAAGGGATATCAGCTAGGGATTTAAAGGGATAGTTCACTCAAAAGTGAAAATTATCCACTAATTTACTCACCCTCAAGCCATCCTAGGTGTATATGACATTCTTCTTTCTGACGAATACAATCGGAGTTATATATATAAAAAATGTCCTGGCTCTTCCAAGCAATACAATGGCAGGGCAAAATTTTAAACCCAAAAAATGCATCCATCCATTATAAAAGTAATCCACATGGCTCCAGGGGGTTAATAAAGGCCTTCTGAAGTGAATCTATGGGTTTGTGTAGGAAAAATATCCATATTTAACACGTTATAAAGTAAAATCTATATCTTCCAGCAGACCACTTTCTGTATTCAACTTACGAAAAAAGAGTAACTGGCGCTACGATGATGTTGGATGTAGCGTAAGCGTTTTGAAGTGCGAGAGGCACACTTTCTTTGTAAGTTGAATACAGAAGGCGGTCTGGCGGAAGCTATTATAAAGTTGTAAATATGGATATTTTTCTTACAAAAACCCATCGATTCCCTTCAGAAGGCCTTTATTAACCCCCTTCTTTTTTATAATGGATGGATGTATTTTTGGGGCTTAAAATATTGGCCTGCCATTACAATGCTTGGAAAAGTAGAACTCAGATTGTATTCGCCTGAAAGAAGAATGTCAGAGAATATAGAGGGTCCCACCTATCACTTTGAATGATTTATTGCCTTTAAGCCACGCCCCTTTTTTGACCGTGGGAATTTTCCCACGCTAGCTCCTCCCCTTATGATGACTGTATGTACACCGTGGGAAAATTGGACTTGTGTGACCCCTCCTTATGGGTGATGTATATAGACCGTGGGAATTTTCCCACGCTAGCTCCTCCCTTATGGGGTGTGTATGTACAGTGTGGGAAAACTGGACATGTGTAACGCCCCCTGATGGGTTGAACATCTGAAGCGTGGGAAAAATTTCCCCAACGCACAGAAGTTCTAAGTGGTGTTAACTTTTTTAAAGAAATGTGTAGAAAGACAGAGTCAGAGATGAGTTCAGTTTTTTAAATATTTTATTAAAGAAGACGTAATTTCATTACATATGAAATCTTTTATCACTTTTAAAACGTTAAAGCATGGATGTTAAAATTGTATTTCTCTTTCTCTAAAAGAGTGTTATTTTAAGATGTAAAGAAATCAATAATTGGGACAAAAGTAAATGTCTCCATTCAGATTTGAAAAGAAACTATTGCATTTTACATAAAACACAAAAGAGTTTAAAACTGTTACATAAAACACAAACAAGTTTAAAAACATTGTTAAAAAGAGTAAGTTTTTTAACATACCGGTTGTTTTAAATATACACACAGAAGTGTCTCCTTCATCTCTGTCATTTCATGGTAAAAACCTGCGTCCACTCCTGGCGGAGTTGTGAATTGAATGATGTTTGGGAAAGCCGTGGAGCGAGACAGACGCCGACTCCTCCCCTACCCGCCCACACCACGTGTGACCGTGGGAAAAAACTTCATTGCAGTTGGATCTCTGTCACCTTAAAACGCGTCTGCACCCTTCAACGGTAAAGTCAGAAATGACCGTTCAAAGACGATGCACTGGGTCAAACAGACCACACCCACTAACACTCCCCGCTCAAAGGTGAGAGGTTAATTCAAATTTAAGGGATACGTAAAAATGACGCTGATGATGACATCACTCACGGGGGGAATCCCCCTCCCTCCCTCCCTGAACCAAACGTACATAAAAAAGGACGCGGGTGAAATACTAGTTGTGATTATTGGAAATCAGATAATCTACAATGGCTACGGCATCACCCTTAAAAACTCCCGAAAGAAGGATTACAGAGGCTATGGAGGATTTGACTTTAGCTCCACGAAAAAAACAAGGATCACACGGGCCGTGTTTAACGCGATTTCTTCCACGAAGCCCGGTTCGTGTGGAATATACCTTTCACTTATCTGGAGGACGTGCGTGTACGTATTCTTATGAGAAAAACCACAGAGAAGTCAGACTGGTTAACGTGGATAATGACGAGAGATTCACTACAAAATCAAGAACGGATCCTGATCTGATATTCGGTGAAAGCAGTTGGATTTTATTTTATTCGAAGGTCTGGCCAGACTTGAAAGACGGAGCGGACGTTCCGTTATTCATCGCGGAGTGGTCTGGAACTGAAATATCGATTGGAAGTAAATACCGAATTCTGGCGGACCAGATTAATAAATATCCCGAGGATTACATCTATATTCTTTCCAGTGATTTTGGAAAAAACGCGCCTGAAGCACGGTGGCCAATTTCGGAGGATGAACATCTGAAATTTTATGATTTAAAATTCATGTTTCAGTGGAAAGATTTATCTGTTATGGAGGATATTTTTTCTAAAATCAATCAACTTTTCCAGTGGACCGAAGCCTACGAGAGGTATAACAGTATAAAAACAAAGTTGTTCCACCCTGAGTGGGCCACGCCTAGTAGGAGGGGTGTCTACTTAACTCCACCTACTCAATACAAACATTCAAAAGGGCTCTCCCCAGAGACTGTCCCTCATTCAGACCTCTGACATGTCTCAACAAAGTGATCCTGACTCCTCTTCTTCATCAGACCTGTTTGGAAAAATTCTGGTGGATTTACAAAAAAAAAACGGATTATTGCCTGGAGTAAATGGATTACCGGAGAAAACCATCGAATGGATAAATAAATTCTGCACTGAACTTGGATATCATAATTTAACTTTCCTTACAAAACATGGATTTGTAACACCTGTGGTGGATTATGATGGACCAGACACAACCTGTGATGAGACGGACGGCTGCCTCGGGGAGACAGGTCATCGGATAATCAAGGCTATTTTGGCTGTCATTCTGGAAAATTTGATCGATAAACGGATGAAGAAAGACTGCGATGGATGTACTGTGGACCACCCGTCCCAAATGAGACATACTTGTTTGTTTGAAGCCTCTGCTTATTATTTCTTCGGATGTTTTGAAGAAATTAGACTGAAAATCCTCACGCCTGAGCTGAAAAACATTTTGGCTGGAGCTTTACGTCATTATGGAGGCAGTCCAAATCTACAGAGAATCCTGGGTGCTGTAGAGGTCATTTTATTTGACCTCAGAGATGAGATGTACATCGTGGAGCAATTATCTTCAATCCGTGAGAAATTGATTGATGAATCATGCGAGGAGATCATTTGCACTGCTGTTGATAACTGGAAAGCGTACTGTTGCTGAAAATCCTGAATCCACTGAAAACAACTGAAAATGGGAACTTGTGTTCTACCGTTCGGATTACAAAATATTTCTTTAAATCACGTGTCAAATATGGAATATCTAACCTACTCCACAAGATTATTCGGAATAATTGGATTACAAATACCAACACAACCCCGGATGAAAAACGACTAATGGAATTAATGGAGGATGTACGGGCCTTATCGGATGGGTGGAATGACATGGTGAACATCGCTGTAAACTGTGACAACACAACCTATGGCATCATCAGAAATGTTCTCAAGCTAATGTGTGAAAACCAGAACACTCTTAGAATAGGAGATATACTTTGTATTTGTACGTATGTAACTGATGTTTGTAGTTTTCTAACTAATGAAGATCCCGATGTATGTAATATTATAGATTTTTTAGTCGAATACATTTTGGAGAAGAATTTTGAAACGTCTGTGGAATTTTATTTTTTTTGTTTTACGGGATATAATTAATATTACACATGTTTGTGACTTTATATTGTGAAAATAAAAAATAAAAAAATTGTTGTGACTTTATTTGTGAAAATAAAAAATCTTTTAATACTGAACATAATTTGTAACTTGACTCATTATTGACTGAGACTCGCAGCGTTAACATGGCAGAACTAATGAAGAAAATATACTACGATCCTGCCAATTCAGGAGCTTTGGGAGGTAAAAACAGATTAAAACAAGCTGTATTAGAACAACACGGTGTAAGGTTATCTGACAATGAAGTGTCCAGATGGCTTAGTAGTCAGGACACATACAGTCTCCATCGAACTGCGCCAATAAAATATAAGCGTAACCGTGTGATGGTTTATGGAAAAGACCAACAATTTCAGGCCGATTTAGTCGATATGTCATGCGCTAAAGAGAATGATAATATTAAATATATTTTGACTATCATTGATATTTTCTCAAAATATGCCTGGACAAGGGTGTTACGAAATAAATCTGCTTCTGAAGTGACAAAAGCATTTTTGTCTGTTTTGAAAGAGGGACGAATACCTATCAAACTGCAGACTGATAAGGGGACAGAGTTTTTCAATAAACCTTTTCAACAGATGATGAAAAAATATAATATAACACATTTTGCAACCGCTTCTGAATTAAAAGCGAGTGTCGTGGAGAGGTTTAATAGAACTTTAAAGGGACGAATGTGGAGGTATCTTACATCGATAAATTCCAAAGCGTTACTGTGATATTTTGCAAGATTTGACAGAGGGGTATAACTCCAGTTATCACATGTCCATAAAAATGCGACCCTTGGACGTGAATAAAGAAAACGAAACCACGGTGTTCAACAATTTATACGGGAAAATACGTAAAGAGACACCGGTCTTTAAATTCTCAGTCGGTGACGTGGTAAGAATATCTAAAGTGCGGAATATATTTACCAAAGGATATGAGCAGAACTATACAGAGGAATACTTTACTATAACTTCTTGTATACCCAGGGAAGTGCCGATGTATAAATTACAGGACTATGATGGCGAGATAATACATGGGTTTTTTTACGAAAAAGAACTCCAAAAAATTATTGTGAGTGATGATAAATCGTTTAAGGTTGAGAAAATTCTCGATAAAAAACGGAGGGGAAAAGTCTCATACGTTTTGGTGAAATGGTTTGGGTGGCCGTCAAAATTCAACAGTTGGATTCGTGAAAAACACGTGATTGATCTACAGTCTCCTTTAAAGCCCTAGCGAGAGACACAGACGCTGTCATTTATGCAAAGTATCCATGATGTCAGAGGAGGGATTCTACGTCACACTTCCGTGCAATGCATCCGGGGATGTTTACCCCGAGAATCGGATATCTAATTACAGAACTAGACTGGCAAAAGCCATACATTTAAAAGGATTATGGGAAGTGGCCCTGGTTGAGTTTCACTACCCTAAAACATGGTACACTTTCAACGAGGAAGACGCTGCTTTTACTTTTGAATGTGAGGAATGTTTAAAAGAGGATGAGCGTAAACCGAGGGCGATGCTAATATCCAAACTTTCGGAAAGCCCTAAAAATATCTACGAACCATAATAATATAAAATACGGATATTTTGAAGATATTTCAGCATTACTTAAGGAAATAAACGCAACTCTTCCATCACGGGTACATCTAGGCTACGATAATATAAAAAATAAGGTGTTTCTGAAAACATCTCAGAAAGCATCTCTAACATTTCACGGAAAGCTAGCCATCATTCTAGGATTAAAACCGGTGTTTCTATAGAAAATCCAAACACTTCGGATGAACATCAGGGTGTGAGGAGCATCATATACGCACCATACCAGGCGGATATAAGTGGAGGCTTTTATACATTATTTGTATACATAGATATAATAGAATATCAATCAGTGGGGAATGCATATGTCCCATTATTAGAGGCGGTATATATTGAACCGAATACTAGCAAATCAGTCAGCGTAAGATACGACAAATCTCATTACGTGCGTCTTAATAAAAACTATATATCAGATATTGAAATTGAGATTAAAGACGATCAAAATAAAAACGTGCGATTCACCTACGGAAAAGTTGTGACGAAGCTGCACTTTAGACCAGTGAGAAAACATTTGTTTTAAAACAATGGCTTATCTCACACCGTACCAAGAAGACCCTCACCGGTACATATCATATTACCAATCACAAATTGGTGGGTCGATCGAAGGTTTTAATGGAACGCCAGTTTTATACGGTTCAGGAATCGGGGGTCTTTTCCGTGGATTATACCGTATGGCAATGCCATTTCTAAGAAGGGTTTTACTATAGCCCACATAAAAGCTGCAGCAAAAACATAGTAAGCGATGTGGTTACGAGCGCACTATCAAGGTCATATAATAATAAGGATAACACCGAGGACAGAGCGGTCACGGGTTCATGGTCATGCAAACGAAAGGCTTGAAACCACCAGGGACCCGTATGAGGAGAGGGCGTGGTCATGCCATAAAGAAGACTAGACGCAAGGCTAAGAAATCCTCAGTTGCAAAAATCAGACGAAGTCGTAAGAAGACTGTGAAAAGATCTACAAGTTTGAAAAGACGAAGCAATACTATTTTCTAAATCATGTCGCTGATTCATAGTATGTCGGACGAGTGCATCAAATCAGAATTGGACATTTTTACCCTTCCTTTAACGCAGACATCTATTGAAAAATACACTTATGTGGAAATCCCCCCTGTGACAGCTATTAATGATTCTTCCCCGATTGAATTTTTCATCGCGGGGACTGGTGAAGATTACACAGATTTGAATAACACATTGTTATATACACGTGTCAAAATAACTCTGCCGGATGGAGCTGACATAGCCCAAGGAGCTCCGGTGGGTTTGATCAACTATCCGTCTTCGACTATTTTCTCGCAGGTCGATGTGTCGCTAGGAGATCGCCTAGTGTCACAATCCTCCAATACGTATCCGTACAGATGTATTCTTGAGATGCTCACTAATTATGGAAAAGATACCCTAGAGAATAACTTTTCAGCCGGATTGTTTTACAAAGATACAGCCGGTCATATGGATGATACAAATCCAGGTGGTAGTAATGCAGGTTTAACGAAAAGAGCTGCTTTCACAGAGGGGAGCAATGTCGTGGAATTGCTCGGTCCAATACACAGCGATATATTTTTTCAGCCGAAATTACTATTGAACGCTGTCGATATTCGTATTCGTTTAACTAGAGCGAAAGACGCATTCTGTCTTATGCGTGGGGACGCGATTGATTATAAACTAAAAATAATCTCCGCTTCTCTTTTTATCAAGAGAGTTTCCGTTTCCCCCTCCCTCCGATTGGGGCACGCTCAAGCTTTGCTCTCAGCCACGGCGAAATATCCTATTGACAGAGTTTGTGTGAAGAACTTCTCCATACCGACAGGGGCGCGAGTCTCAAACCATGAAAATATCTTCCTCGGCACATTGCCGAAATCCATCATTATAGCGATGACGGATAATTCTGCTTTCACAGGTGCATACGATAAAAACCCCTTTGCCTTTAAACACTTTAATTTAGAATATCTTTCGTTAAGCTCAGACGGAGTTAATATCCCAAATCGCCCGTTTCAGCCGCAATTTAATTTAGCAAACGCGGTTAGAGAATTTTATCAACTGGTTTCCGCCACCGGAAGACACCTAAAGAATCTGCCATTGAGTATCGACAGAGAAGATTTTCTCAATGGGTACACACTTTATGCCTTCAACCTCACTCCGGATGATGAATGCGGGGGCCATGTGTCATTGATTAAATCAGGAAATATTAGATTAGAAGCACGGTTTAGAGAGCCTCTACAACACACCGTAAATATTCTGATTTATGCGACGTACGATTCTCTCCTGGAAATATCTCATCGGAGACAGGTGCTTGCAGAACACTATTAAAGGGCTTGAAATGAATACGGTCGAGCTGACGGAAGTTATGGATGCCATAGCGTGTGATGTAAATTTTTAGAGTACTCCTCCGATCATCTCCCCAAAGAAACTTTGAAAAATCTACCTGCTCTATTAATTTGTAATACTGATCCATCGAATGAACCCGGACACCACTGGTTAGCTATGTACATAGATCGAAACGGAGTCGCTTGTTTTTTTGACAGCTTCGGGAATCCTCCGGATTCGGATTTTTTTCCTTCATCCATTAGCGAGTTTCTAAGAAACAATTCTACACAAGTTCATCATTCAATCAGACAAGTCCAGGATTTTACATCAGTCACCTGTGGGGAACATTGTTTATTTTTTCTATATCATATTTCACGAGGTGTTGAGTATGAAAATATAATGGAATTTTACCATAAGCAAAATCTATTAAGAAATGATGATATGGTCTCTCTTTTTGTGAAAACATTGAAACCCACTGTTTGCAATAATAAAAGATTTAAATGCATCCAATGTGTACAGTCTGGTAAAATGTTCCAGTCTTATTAATTCCTGTGTAATGAATAAATAAAGAATATGTATATGAAATGAAATGAAATGAATAAACCAGTCATAAACAGCTGAATAATTTCGTTTTCCTTCTTTATTTAACATCAAAAACAATAAAACCAATACATCACATACAGATTGGATACAATATGTTGTACAATAACATACACGATAATATTTTGTAAACAAAAAACAATCTCATTACATGTCATTGTTAAAAATCCAACCATTGTTTTACATCTAGCCTGGGTGAATTAAATACATCTGCATCGGACGTGTGGGTGTCTCTGTCTGTGTTGTTTTTCAAAGACTGGGGTCCAGCACCAGAGTCATCCATCTGGGTTTTCTTTTAGCCGATTCAATCATTCGCCTTAGATTGTGATTGGTTATAGTCGAATAAGGAATCTTTAATGCCCGAATGCATCCAGAAACTCATGCCAACCTACAGGGCGTCGGTTCTCATGTATCATCTGTGGTGATGTTACACTCTTTATCAGATCAAATATATGCGACCCGGGAATGATTTTCCCTTTGTGAATAAATTCTCCGTCAACTGTCCATGAAGACAAGTGTTTGGCTTTGGACATTTTATCCATAATATATTTCACATTTTTTAAGCTTCTCTGAGGAATATTGGCTAAAACTTCTGACACGATTGCGTCATCACTGACGTCATCATTCTTAAGATCAGGGATGTGGGAGGTGGCAGGTGTCTCATGTTCGATGGCGTAAGAGTTAGAGAGTTACTCTCCATATCGCCGTGTTTTACCACACTCAAGAATCGTTGTAGAACATTAGTGTAGAGTTTGGATTTTTCGTAAGTGTTCAAATCATGCCTCTGTAATATTTCTCTAATTGATGAGTCCAGATCATTCTCCACAGTCGATTGGATATTCTCACGAGAGGGTACGGTTCTTAGTTTATCCAGCTGATGTTTTGGCACAAGATATAATTTCTCGGTGTGTTGCATTTTTTCTCTTCAGTTTCTAGTTATTAGACTAGTTATGAACGGCAGGGCTACACTGAGGAGAGGAAGTAAAAACCCTCCTTTTTGATTAATCATATGTCTCTTCCTGCTAATATTGATCTTTTTATTCGCTACATACTTGATTTCATTTCTTCTCCTTTTTAAAACCCTATGCTGTTTCACAGTTAGAGGGATCTTTCCATGAAGAATATTGAGAGCTACTTCACATAGAGCTAATATCAACTCGTCAGGAGAGGACTGGAGAATAACACGCCGCTGCTTAGGCGAGCTCTTGTATAATAACTTTAAGAGATAGAGGTTTCTGGAAAGTCTCCCGCTCATTGTTACTTTTGAACGTACACCACCGGGTAGTCTGACAGCAAATCCGTTCTGAGGCGAAATTTTTCAGGCGTCTGCGGTTTATAATCTATTAATAAGTAGCCGTATGGACGCTCGGTTGAATCCTGATACGCTTCGATAAAAAACTTTGTATTCCCCGGATACATCTGTCTCCCTAAAATACCAATCTGTTGTTTATCACGGGGGTTTTTAAATATTATTAAATAATTTGTATTGAGACCTATCGTTCTGGTAGATTTGCCCTGGAAAAACAGATTCTGTATTAACAAAAGACAGCTAATCTTGTTATGATGTATATATTGTGTAAAAATCTTTTCCACTTGAGCGTTAGAAGCAGCTAAAGTCATAACGTCGTCCAACACGAGGAGGGAAGTTTTACCAGGAGGAAATAAAGATCCATCGACCAATGTCTTTGGTATGCCTTCAATGAATTTAATATCAAAACTATGTAACATTTCATCATACATCGGCTGCCAGGATGTATACACGTACACAAAATTGTCAAACTTGACAGAACACATTTTGTCTGAATTATACATCAGAGTCTTCACAAAAAAAGTTTTACCACTATTGCTAGGACCGCTGACAACGCATCCGAAGGGATGACGTAACCTCGGATCGAACACGTCTGTTTCAGACATATTTTCAAAATATGACTAGAACCCGTAGGGCAGAGTTGTAAAGTCTGGTTGAAGCACACGCTTGTCATACACCACTGAGATTTTTTTCAGATGTGATCTGTTAGATAAGGTGAGCCGACGTTTGTTGCGAATAATGGTGTGTGTGCGTGCTGACAGGTGTAACTTGGCACCTGTCTCTACATAATCACGTACAAGTGCGGTGAGACTGTCTAAGGTCACTATTTCAGCGTTCTCTGCTGTTAACGTGATCCCTTTAGCTTTGAGAGATGAACGTCCCTTGTTTGTTTTAAAAGCATAAGATTTTGGCCCAGACGAAACGAATTGAATAATATGTTCGTCAGAATCTAACTCGCTTGTTAGCTGTCCTAAATACGGACCCGTCTCAGGCACCCAATCCTCGGGTTTTGATACAAAAACAGCGGAATCTGTATCGACATACAGAACACGTCGCCTAATTTATCAAAAGATTATACAGGGATAAACGAGCATATGCGGTGGTAAAAGCCCCGATGAAAATGTTAACATCCCGTGTGGGGGAGGGGTCTTGAGTAGGAGAACTCCATTGAATTAACCCCACAGCTGCAGATACAAAGGAGAAGTGGTGTATCACGCGTGCACTACTGAATAAAAGTTCACTGAATTCTCGTGAGTCTGTCACGAGCTCGGTGTGCGGTAGATGTGATCTAAGACAAAATCTTCCCCAAAGCGTGTTCAAAATTAATTTTGCTATGGATCTTTTTGCAGAATTATGAATTATTTTAGAAGGATCTAGAAGGATGAATCCTCCTTATCCAAATAATCAGATACGTAAGATTGTTTTTCCCTATCTGTCACTACATCGACAGGGTAGCCCGAGGCTTCCTGTTTGAGTTTTAGAAAGGTTTTGACGTAGTCTCTGAACAATGTGTCAGACGTTTGTGGAAAATGCCAGATCTCGTGTATTTTCACCACGCGATAGCCGTGTTGAATAGCTTTCTCGAGCTCCACGGTGACCCACGTCCCCGTGATAGCACGAAGATCATCCCCGTGATTGCATTGTGTGTCGTGGATCTGATGCTCGGCACATGTTCTACATAGAGGGAACATTAATTTCCCTCCGCACCTGTAAGGTAAAACTGGATGGTAGAGTCCAGACGGGGGGAGAACTATCGCTTTTATGAGACCAAAATAATTCTCTATCGGCTCAAAATCCTTGAAAAGAATTTTGGGATGCCCTATAGGGTAAGTTTTAGTAGACTGAACGTACGGATAGAGAGAAGTGAAATCAAAATAATCTATTCGTTCATCTTCAGCTACTCTGTGATAGAGTTTGAACGCATTGGTCCTTCCCCCGTAGAGCGCGTCACGTGGGCAGAGGCGGCTGGGTGCCTCATACGTACGCATGAAATCAATGACGTCACTGTCTCTTTGTTTCAATCCATCCCATTCACATTCCCACATAGTAATGACGAAATCCATAAACTCTACGGAGAGTCTCCAACTTGGCATCACATTGTCTCCTGAGATCACCAAATGAGACTTTTGATAACGGATTTATTTCGTATGATTTAAACCGACAATAGTGTCCGTGGAAAAAGCATCCCAGGTACTCCAGAGCTGTTTTAACCCCGTCACAAGTTTCATAATATCCGTCAATATGATATGGTCCTACCTGCCGCTCGCCATGATTTAATGCATGCTGTACCTCCACGTTTTGAGTCGTTTTGACATACTCAAGCCATTGGATCGATGAATTTGAAAATGTCTTGTACTGATTAACATAGGCGTGGCTATGTGTTAGAGCCAGCGTGTCACGCGGAAGAAAATTTGTTTTGAAAGTTTTCATACATACCCCGGGTAATGTAATTGATCTAAACGGATCAATGTTTGTAAAATTGATAAATTCGGCTCTGTATCTCACACATGCGTCGCGTAGGACAACAACATCATTTTTACAGTAGAACGCTAGCTCTTTTTTAAAATCAAAGAGCTCATCCGAGACACCTTTGTACCATTTGTCAAATGTGACACGTTCGCTTTGGCTCATGGCCTCATAACCGTAAAACTCCTTTGGAGGATAACGACCGACATATTCTGCATTTTCCGGTATATTAAATAAATGTGGGAAGTGACCCTTTGTTCTATCCTCTAAGCTTAGGGCTGCAGGTATTTTTGCTAGTTTTAAGGGGATAAATTGCCACGAATCGATGAAACGTAGTTTGAAAGTAGGATCATACATATATAGAATCCTACAGCCCTGCATAATGAGTTTTGGAGTTAACCCCTCTCCAACAAGATAATTCACAATTAAATAGTTATCAAACCCTGATGAATTGTGCGCTATAAATGTGTATCCTGCATATTTAGGTCGTCTATAATGTCTAATTAGAGCAGCGACGCAGTCTTGCCCTCCGGCTTCAAACGTCTCTCCCCCCTGACTGATGGCACAAACATAATTTGCTACATGTTTTCCATCTTGAACAAATGTTTCAAAATCATAATAAATGTATTTTTCACTGTACTGTTCAGGTTTTAGAGGCTGAATGTAGCACTCGTGATCGCCTTCACTCGCCAAAATTTCACAACAATGTATGCAATACTCTGGAGAGCATTTATGAGGTTTTTTATTTTTTTCATCATCAGCCGAGGGCCTATACACGACGTGACATTTTGAACAAAATTTCACAGATTTACACTGAGATCTTTCATCGGGGGTCTGTGGTTTTTTATGTGATTCGTAACAAAAACTGTTTTTACAGAATCTCAGGCATTCTGCACATTGTGTTCTTCTGGTCGTATACGAACGACACTCACGTGTCATACATATTTTACAAACGAATTGACAATCGTGTGTTTTTCTGTCTTTATGCCCCCTAAAACAGTACTCGCAGACGTACGACGCTCCTATAAATCCGGTTAGATTTTTTATGAGATGAAAATGCCCCTCATGCAGAAATAGATGGACTGTTTTTGGGTGTAATTCGTCTGTGTTTTTGTGTACCACCAACCCGCCAGAAGAATCCCTGTAAAAAACTACAATTCTTATGTCTAATTTATCTTCAAAAACAGATAAATTGTGAAGACCTATCTGCTCGTCTGTCTTAAACCCACATCCCGTGTGAATCTCCATCGCAGGTGCGTGTAATTCTTGATCTGTGAATTTTGGATTGAGGAAATATGCTAGACAGTAACTCAAACACATTTCGTTATCGATATTAATCGGGCTGAATAAATGCATTTTATTCCTGCTAATACTCTCGCTGATAGCTACGTCAGTAATCTTCCTCCGTCCGCCCCCTGTTTTATCACGCACAATCGATATCTGCAATGTTAAAGTTGCATCACCGGCCACATCATTATTACTCTGAGTAGCTTGTTCAATCTGATTTATGAATAATGAAGGGTCGTGGTTATTATCCGGAGTTAATACTGCATTTACAGACCCCGGTAAACTCTCGCCAGCAAGTGCTATGTTAATGAAACCTCTTTCACCAGCCAGCTGTTGTGAAAAGACAATCGTATCGTTAAGAATGGTATGAAGATGTGAATTATATTCTATTAAGTCAGTGGTCTGTATTTGACTGAGATCTAACGATCTCTGTAACTCTACACCAGGGGTCCCCAAACTACGGCCCGCGGGCCGAATACGGCCCGCCCCCACATTTGGACCGGCCCTTTGAACAATGCCAGAGACATATTTTGAAAAAATGTAATTTTAAAATTATATTCATATCTGTATTTGATTATAAAGGTTGCCTTTTAAACTAAAATGTCCCTTACTTTTCAACTTTTACAATTTCCCTAAAATATTAACATAGCGTAGCTTAATTATTTGTTAGATTCACCCACCAAGAGAATCGCACATTCAATGAACGTTTCATCGTGATCGAGCAAGTGCGCGCGAGCCAGGAAGAAATGACTAGAACTACAAGAAAATTGGATAATGCTTTTTTAAAGTAATTCTCTTTTGTCTGTATGGTGCATAAAATAATAAACAAAGCATTAGGAGGCATAATAAATACATTTAAAATCATAATAAAAACTCCACAATAATAGTCACTCTGGCCCATGTAATTTTCTGTAACCGACCCGGCCCCCATTAAAGAAAATAACAATAATGTGGCCCTCACAGAAAAAAGTTTGGGGACCCCTGCTCTACACCATTAAAACGCGGGCGTGGTGTTATTGTCAAATCACCTATAACACCGCCGGAAGTCATTAGCTCATCTATCTCCGCGGGAGTTAACTCCCTGCGTTGTATCTCACCTCCCGACATCCCACCTCTTTGCACACTTCCATCTCCATCATTCAGCGCTATCCAATCTTGTTGTTCGGATATAATATTATCCAATCTTTCCGTATTAGACAAATCATCAGTATCTAAAGCTCTCAATTGTTGATGTATCAAGAGCTGTAACCTCTCGTTATTCTCACCAGCAGGTCTTAACCTCGAGTGAATTATTTGATCAGACTCTGACTCCTCTTACTCTTTTAGAAGACATTTTTAATTGTATGAAACAGAACAGTAAATATAAGACACACTGTTACTAACGTGTATAACAAAATTACATAAAATTAGATGAAACAATAATAGAGAAAATAACACCCAAACGAATTTAAAAAACAAAAATAAAAGAGAAAATGAAATAAAAAACAATAACAGAAAAAATCATTAAAAACAACAATATCCACAACACTTATGAAGATCTAGCCACCGACTGTCTCTGGATAATATTTAATCTTTCAGAGACTAGCGCCAGCGCAGTGATCAGCATCGATTGGTCATTTCTCACCTCAGATAACTCTCGTTGAGCTGATGCCACAACATCTCGTAATTGTCTATTTTCTTCCACCAGACGTCGTTGACCGCTGGATAAAAATTCTACTGCAGATCTTAAATCGATGCTGTGCTGCGTCTGTGTATCAATTACTCTGTGTAGAAGCTCCACAGTTCCCCTCTGGCCTTCTTGAACAATATCCAGTGTCTGATGATAGGTGAGAGGTAGAGTTGCGATTTCCAAAACACGTTGAAAGTTTCTGTTTGCTGAGCGCAAAGTGGCGTAACTCAAACCTTGTAGTTCTCCAACGTTAAACAGAGGTCTGAAGGCCTGGTCATTTCCTTCATCTATCTCACTGCTATCTGATGAACCCCGTTCAGAATTTATAGTATTTAGAACCGAAGCTTGAGATTCTAAATAATCCTCTAAACCATTTTCGTTTTCGTCTAGAGTAAAAAACAAAAACATAATTAACTTATTTAATTACTACATTTTATTTAATATAGATAAAATATAATGAAACAAGAAATATATCTTACCGTCTTCCGAAGAAATCGGGCTCTCATGAGAATATTTCTCGAATCTTTTTTTACAAGAAGATGTAGACGTGACAAATGGAATCTCAGGGTTTTCTTCTAAAAAACAATATTATATTATTTAAAATTTGAATGAATAAAAAATATTATGATTAGACAAAAATGCTTTTTTTTACTTACTGTCATCCGGATAGTTAAATTCTTCTCCATAAATTTCCCTCAAGCGTTTAACTCCTCTGTGTGATCCGCTGCTTGTGGAAGGAGAATGTCTCGGTTCGACCTGTTGTTCGTGTGGGGTGGGGCACGGTGTCACATCTTCGTACATATTATTGGCTGGACTTCGACAAGTAGCCAATGGATACATTGCCTGGTCCGGAGGGTGAGAGATCGCTTGGGGGAATATATCACCTGTGATTTCTGTTGAAATATACCATAAGAGTTGAGTTGAGTTTTCTTAAGAAAAAAAAAAGATAATTAGAAGTCAATGTAAAAATATATTCCATACCTTCTAAAAAATCATCGGGCGATACGCCGTCGGGAAATGATACGTCATCTAGGAATAAAAAAACAAACATTTATTAAGATATCTTTTCAATTTGTATAATTTATAATTTATGTTGAAAAATACTTACATAGATCATTCAGAACTTTCGCTAGATCGTCATCAAAAAATTCCTGGGGTAAAACCTCTTCTCCTTCATAATGATTTGAAGACATGATGATGTAAATTATGAGTAGCCTAAGTTAGCGTATTCTGTCCTCACTCGTTTGCTGTTAAAGGTATGAATGAATTCTCCTTCTTTTAAAGCTTTGTAGGAACTGTTTTAAAACACATTTTTCCCGCTTCATTTTCAAAAGGAAGTACCTTTATCACAGCGTGAATTCAACATCGTGATTGAAGAAGTAGTAAAAAACATGTGTTTGTTGAGATATCACCTTAATAAAAACTAATTATCCTAATAAAAACATAAAATCGAACGCTGTCCCCCAGAGCTTGGGCTTACGCAGCCACGACAAAAGGCCTGTGTGTGTGTGTGTGTGTGTGTGTGTGTGTGTGTGTGTGTGTGTCCACGTGTACGTGTGTAAGGGTCTTGTGTTATAGTTGAGATGAGATTAAAACTATATGGTCTAAACTTTTAAATATAGACAAACTTTATCTCCGCTCTTTAGACAATAATCACAACTAGTATTTCACCCGCGTCCTTTTTATGTACGTTTGGTTCAGGGAGGGAGGGAGGGGGATTCCCCCCGTGAGTGATGTCATCATCAGCGTCATTTTTACGTATCCCTTAAATTTGAATTAACCTCTCACCTTTGAGCGGGGAGTGTTAGTGGGTGTGGTCTGTTTGACCCAGTGCATCGTCTTTGAACGGTCATTTCTGACTTTACCGTTGAAGGGTGCAGACGCGTTTTAAGGTGACAGAGATCCAACTGCAATGAAGTTTTTTCCCACGGTCACACGTGGTGTGGGCGGGTAGGGGAGGAGTCGGCGTCTGTCTCGCTCCACGGCTTTCCCAAACATCATTCAATTCACAACTCCGCCAGGAGTGGGACGAGGTTTTTACCATGAAATGACAGAGATGAAGGAGACACTTCTGTGTGTATATTTAAAACAACCGGTATGTTAAAAAACTTACTCTTTTTAACAATGTTTTTAAAACTTGTTTGTGTTTTATGTAACAGTTTTAAACTCTTTTGTGTTTTATGTAAAATGCAATAGTTTCTTTTCAAATCTGAAAGGAGACATTTACTTTTGTCCCAATTATTGATTTCTTTACATCTTAAAATAACACTCTTTTAGAGAAAGAGAAATACAATTTTAACATCCATGCTTTAACGTTTTAAAAGTGATAAAAGATTTCATATGTAATGAAATTACATCTTCTTTAATAAAATATTTAAAAAACTGAACTCATCTCTGACTCTGTCTTTCTACACATTTCTTTAAAAAAGTTAACACCACTTAGAACTTCTGTGCGTTGGGAAATTTTCCACGCTTCAGATGTTCAACCCATCAGGGGGCGTTACACATGTCCAGTTTTCCCACACTGTACATACACACCCCATAAGGGAGGAGCTAGCGTGGGAAAATTCCCACGGTCTATATACATCACCCATAAGGAGGGGTCACACAAGTCCAATTTTCCCACGGTGTACATACAGTCATCATAAGGGGAGGAGCTAGCGTGGGAAAATTCCCACGGTCAAAAAAGGGGCGTGGCTTAAAGGCAATAAATCATTCAAAGTGATAGGTGGGACCCTCTATATTCTCTCTAATGTCATATACACTTAGGATGGCTTGAGGGCGAGTAAATTATAGGATCATTTTATTTTTTGGGTGAACTATCCCTTTAAGTACCTGCATCATAACTGATATTAATTTAAATGGTTCAATGTATAATTAAGAGGAGATCTGATCTGAAAGGGTTTGAACGATAAGGATATTCCAGAGGTGGTCTTTGACACTGGAACGCTGGGATCAGGATGCTCCAGGAGATCACAGCTGTAAAGACAGTAAGTTATGAGTTATTGTTCTTGACAATACAACAACAGAACATTAGTATTCATTGTGTACTCACTGCCAAGCTTCTTTAACTGTAAGGGAAGTTGACAAAGTCGCCGTCACACTGCTTCCGTGAGACTCATAGAGGCGAATAAGAAGGGCATTCTCTTTTCTTTCCGCCTGTGAGAATAAAGGAAACTGTATGATGACAGTGGGCAAAATTCTGTTAGAAAAAGATTACAGTCAGGACATTTCATGAATGGGCACCTGTTTTATGGTCTCTAGGATGACGGCAGGCGAATTTACAGAGAATGCACTCGAGGGTTCAGAAATGACACCATGATAGACACGGAGCGGGAAGTTCAGGTTGTGGGCATACTGGATAACTGAAGCTTCCTGGAAAGGGCCTTTTTTGACACAATGATTTTATTCATGGCTGTCTGGAAATGACTTATAATAGTTTAGATATATGATGTACCAACCTGTATGTGGCATTAATGCGTAGGTAAAATTATGACTCCCCATATCTGCATTGGCATCTGGTGCTTTTGGAGCCCGCAATCTGTGAAAAAAATCAGTGTTGTTAGCAAAACATCTTAATGACCTGTCTGACTGAGAAAGATAATGCCGTGTTTGTTCATTATGCATGGGAAGCTTACAGGGACAAAGTCATGATGTTTTCATGGATCGAGTAGCCATATTTGGAGTCGTTAAGAAGAGCCACGCCAAAGCCATGCTCAGACAGATCAGCCCATTTGTGTCCCCACACCTATTAAGTAAACCATAAGGTCATACATTACGTAAAGTTCTCCAAAAGAACATTACACCACAGATGTTATAAGTGTTAGTAAAATATTAGTGTCACTGTCACTTGATGGTGGATCTGGTGAAGAAGCTGTCAGCGACCAAAATATTGACTTTGAAGATGTTGAAAATGATATGTTTGAGATGGTGGATATGAGCCAGATGCTGAATGTACAGGGAAATGAGCTCTGAGGAGGACAGTGTTGATGGTATAAAACATCTGCTCAAACTGATCCCTTCCAAGCTCCAAAAGGTGACAAAATATGCTTTATTTTATTCTTCTGTAATTGTTAGTCTAATATCAAGAGTTTTATATCACTAAAGACCTGAATATGTAATAATGATTGATGAAACATCCAAGCATTTAAGGGTTAAAGAGCCAGTCATCGAATTGGTGAAGACATGGTCCTTTGGGTTTGAACATGACCGTGCATTCATTGGACTAACTAGAAAAAGGCAGTTTTTTGCCTGATTTGAGCTAAAGATCCAAGGATTACAACATTTTTTTTGGTTGATTTTATTAGTGCTTGTCCAGGTTACTGAAATGTACACTTGCCTTGATGTGAACTTGGGCATCTTGTAGCCTATGCTCACACAAGTCCATAAGGCCAGACTGTAAGGTGTCCCATTTATATTTTATATTTCTAAGGCCGTGTTTACACCTGGTATTAAGATACGATTTTGTCGATCGGATCAGTAGACCAGGGAGACGCATTCCCATTTACACCTGGTATTTTAATCTGTCTCTTCTGTCCACTTTCAACCACTTCTGTCCTGATTTCTTAAAGGGGTGGGTTAATGTATGCGTTTTTTCAGATCGCTCAATCTAACGGACAAAATAAGCTTGCGGATATTTACATATGAACACGACCGGAGATGATGGGAACTTACGGAGAACATCAGCTTTCGTTTCTCCACTGACCGCCTCAAGTCTACTCCAAATGCTCTGAGTGTGTTAGAAATCAGGATTGGTGAGAGAACATTGTGATTGGTTTGTTTTTCGTCTTCAAACCAAACTTGGGTCTTCAGCTGACAAAGTTTAAATCCCGTCTGATTAGCGCACTTCCTGTAATGTTTACAGATTAGGTTAGTAGGCAGAAAGTAGACAGTCTTTTGTGGCTGTTTGAACGCATTCGACCACATGAGCATCTGCTATAGAAGCAATTAGGTCAAATGTTTTTGACTACCTCTGGAAGTGGTCGAAAGTAGACAAGCTCAAAATGTTTTAGACCTTGTTTACAATTGTATTTAGAGTAATCCATGTGTGATCCGATCAACCAAAAGGCATCTTAATAACAGGTGTAAACAGGGCCTAAGGGGTGCTCACGAGCAGCTCTTATCATCCACAATGCTCCCTTCGTTGTGCCCTTTTGCCAAGCCCGCAAGCTAGGACCAGAGGAAAAATCCCATCCCAATCCCGTCAAAAAACTGGGGGGAAATCCTGTCCCGTCCCAATCCCGGAACAATGACTTCCGTTCCCTCCCACTCCCGTGTTGTTGTTTTTAAATCTGAAACCTGTCAGCTACAGTAAAAGATTCAGTACAGATCACAGTATGCCTACTTAGATGAATAAATCAAAAATGTAGTTTATTGAACTGAAAGCCAGCTTTAACAAGACACATTAAATTCCATGTAAATCATCTATGCAAACACGGAAGCACGCACGCACCCACATACACACGCACAGTAAATGTCTTGCAGATGGCGTATGGCGTTTTCACACCGTCTCTTTGGTTACTTCAGACTGCCCAGAAATGTCATTGAGCACAACTGAGGTGTCATTTTCCTACAGTAGTCGTTGCAGAGTGGCTTTCATGTCTGACTGCATTTTGATTATGATTTTCGTGGCTACAAAGTGCATGTGGAAGCCGCCACCTTCTCTTATTATTGGTGGTTGGCATACCAACTTGGTGCATTACCGCCACGAACTGTTACGGGTGAGAAGCATGTCATCACTTAACCAGCCACAAACAGGAGAGCATAAAGAGACAGGACAACTAGAATTGAGTTCAAAATCAAAACATATAGTTAATTTATATAAAGGCATATTTGTGTATATAGTTGGTATCAGTGTTATCACGGTTCCCAGTCCCGCCCACTCCTGCTGAATTTTTCCTCTCGTCCCAATCACTTGATTAATAGTGATTTTGTTTCCCATCCCGCGGGACTCCTGAAAAAAATGTCAGCCTCTAGTGTGCATTGTTTAATAAGCTTTCGGTTAAATAAAATAAACTAAATTTAGATTTTTATTCAGTTAAGGTGTGATGTGATCTGTACTGTATTTTTTTCTGTAACTTACAGATTCCGGCCAAAAAAACAACACGGGAGTCATTCTTCTGGGATTGGGATGCAATCTACTAATACAATGTCAACAGAATGTGGACTCTTGATAAGGACTGCATGGATTGAAGGCAGCCTTTAGGATAGGCCATTCAGAAAGATAGGGGCTATACTTCTATGACCTGAAAAGTGTGCATTACCTCAAAGCGAGCCCAGTCCCAGGAGGTGTTTCTATGAGTGGGCCTCTGCAAGTGTCCGAATTGGATCTCGTAGGTAGCGTTTGGGCTGCGCACCTGCACAGGGAATTCCACCTTCAGAAACTTATGTGCCTCTTCCCAGTCCACCTGGAACAAAGATATCCATTATGCTTCACAGAGTCTCTTGAGCAGCTGGGTGATTAAATATCAAGCATAAGATGACAAACTTAGTCGTAATTCATCATCCCTCACCTGTGTGTTGAATTTAATATAGGGGCAGCAAGCATCCAGAATGATTTCCTGTCTTATTGTGCTGTTTCCGCTGATCCTTAGTGAAAAGAAGACGCTGCCCTGAAGCCCCCCAGATCTCATTACCTTGGCGGACTCGACAAGCTCAATTACAGGCTTCCTGGGAAAGCAGACTTATTGCCATCAAGATTATGACATTAACTTGGGTTCACACGAAGTTCAAAGCTGGGCTCATGCTTGGATCAGAATCCGATCCCTCACCTTGTCTGAAGGTGGTAGTCCATCACATCCCAAGCATCCCAATACAGAGGCACATCTTCGAACAAAGCAAACTGGTTCCCAAAGCAGCCCTCAGAAATGGTTTCCCTGAAGTCATAACATAGTTGCTTACAGTAAGTTCTATAAACAACCATACAAGATTAGGCACTGCTTGAAGGCCTACATGATGACTCACCTGTTTGTTTGGACTAAATGCAGAGACATCAATCGACCCGTTTGGTCAATCGTGGCCTTCAAAAGGCCATTCTCCATCATAATGGTCCCATCGACCTGTATCACAAAGAGCACCCATTGAATGACAGAAATGTGTGGGATGAAGGAAAATGTCCAACTGAATTAAGTACCATCTTTGTGACGGAGACAGAATCCGTAGGCTCGGCCATCTCGGTGACTTGAGCGACGCCCACGCTAGGTACTCTCACCAAGGCTGGGGAAACAGGTGGAAACTATAATAGGGGTTCTGTTTAATGAGCCTTACTGTCCTTTAATAAAATCTTACCTTGTCATTAGATATGAATGGAGTTTTCTTTGAGATTTACCCAAAAGAAGGTCATCTGAACAATGTTATGTTTTGTTTGTGGGAAGTACCTAAACTTGTTTGAGTGCCCTCCCCTGGCAGTGATACGACTTCAGTTCTCTCCCAGGGTAAAGTGTTCAACACAGCTGTGCTTGATCCTGCTCCATTGTCAGGAGAGGATCCCAGTGATTCACAAGCAGCCAGAAGTAGTCTAGACCCTGTGGTGCGTATCTCTGAAAACAAAGTTCATTAGGTCAACGGATGCTGCTGTCCATTAGACATACAACGGACACAGGAAGTGGACGCAGTCTTATTATTCATCATGATGGCATCACTTATGTTTGCTTTGTCATACTTCCACATTAACGGAGTTAATGTTTTTTGTCATTGTTTATTATTCCTGCTGGTGCTCCAAAACGAACATGATCAAAAGTTAGGCAATTGTGTGAGACAGTTCTGGGTGGTAATTATATCAACTCATGTTGATGTCAGGCTTTGGCTCATGCATTTCAGGATGACTAAAACAATATTTGAGATGATGTGCAATGGGATTGGTCTGCTGGCGAGTCCAGTTATCCATTTACACAATCTTCTATTTATTCAGAGGAATTTATTTGGTAAATGTTTTTTTAAAGCATATCTTAAGATTTTAAACAGTTAGTAAATTAGGTTCTACCTCCACAAAAGCTCTCAAATCTTGTTGAAGTATTCAAATATGTTGTGTGAGGACATGCACTAGTTTTGATGTCCGAAATGCCAAGTGCCACTGGGTCTCACAGGTCTCGTAGCCACAGGCGCTGCCTCAAGTTTGAATATGCATAAGTCAGTGAGATTTGAGAGCTATGCCGAAGGTCACACATTTCAGATAATGACATAAATTTCAACATTTTCCCCGCACAAAGCTATCATATAAATCGTCGTCCCTCCCTCGCATCCTGTAACAAATCAATAAATAATAATTTAAGCACATTCTTCAAATTCTTTTGACTTAAATTCAAAATAACTCTCCAAAACATGCAATAACCAGCTGAAATTAGATCAAAATATTGAGTGACAACATAATTTGGGTATCTTTCCCGACCTCTCATGGAAGAAAAAATCAATATAACATATTTCATGACTTGCCACTAGATGGCCTTACAGCTCTATATGGAGCAAATGAGCTATTCTGCTTGGTCCTAAAGTCAGTTCTCGAGTTTCTCTCTTTAGAATGCATTCAGATACACATGTAAACATTTTAAAATAATTGTTTTAGCATTTTTAGTTTGAATTTTTTTGTTTTTTTCTATGTATACTGAAGCATTCCTCACATTTCATTCATTCGTACGTTTGTGTGTGTGTGTGTGTGTGTGTGTGTGATTCAAGTACGACAAAAGTCCTGAGGTCTTGGACCACTCCGAAATTAAAAAAAAAAAGAGATTCGGGTCAAAATGACCCAAGGGAAGGATGAAGGTATGAAGACTTGGAACACAGAGCATGAATTGTAAAGACTACTTTTTGGTACTTTTAGGGAGTTTTTAAAGCTAGACAGACAAGCCAAAATCACTTTAATTGTATGGTGTATAACTTATATGATGTTCCACTGAAATATTGTGAAAATAATATGGAGTTGGAACACAGTGTTGAGTAAATGATGCCAGAATGATCAAGTATTCCTTTAACATTATTAATTGTACTATTAAAACCCCAACTTTAGAACAAAATATGTACAGTGGTAAAGGCAGATGGTTTACCGTCATAGTACTGTAAAGCATCCTCAACAACCATCTCAATACAGCTGCCAGGAATCACATCATGGAACTGATTGAGCAGAAGCAATCTAAAATAAAAACATGCAGAGAGCCACTTGAGATTTCAGCTACGCTCTTATCATCAGGATCTTTAATGCCTGAGTACTTGCCTCCACAGTTCTTGAAGTTTGCGTGCTGGATATTTGAAGCTCTCTTTTACACAAGGCCAGACAGCTAGCCACCTCAACGTCATGAAGCAGAACTTCACATTGGCGGTTTCCCAATTTTATCTACAGAAAAAAAAGTCAAATTAAAGGGTAAACATCAAACTAATGTTCAAATTACAAAATCTAACAAAAAAGCTTCCCATCAAAGTTGACTCAGGACATCGATAAAAACCAAGATGGTCAATTAGAAATAGGGTTGGGTACCGAAACCCGGTGCCGGGTATGTAACGGACCGAATCAGAACGCAGATTTCGGTGCCACTTGAATTCAAACGTGCTGGCGCCGAGTCAGAGACAGACACGCTCAGCGCTCGTAACATATCACAACTATTTAGTGTTTTCAACCACAACCACATCATGTTTATTTTAGGTTTCAGACATGTAATGCTGTAAAAAGTACTAGCAAAAATACACACTGATGTCTATGGAAGCGGCAAAAACAATCCTTTCAGACAGTTAAGATTTGACTACGTGTTTTATTCACATCAGATAGGAACACATTATATAGAGACTATAGTTTACTCTATTCTTCTCCCAGTTCAGCAGCGGTCACTTGCTAGTTTCATGTATTTCGTGAGACGAAGAAAAATGTATGTGATGTAAATCCGAGATCCGATTCTCGGCGCAAACAGATAGTTCATGACATAGTTAGCAGGTTTGTGAATATTTTGAAAGAAAAAGAAAAAACGAAATACGATACAGCTGCTGTGTGTCACGTGAGAAGCATGACGCGTCTCCATGGAAACAATAAGGCGATGGGTTCTCAAATATTTAGCCAGAGAATATGGTCATGTTTCTGCTAAATAAAGCTGAAGCTTGAAGCTGGTTTGTAGCAGACCAAGAATACAGACGACTGCTGTTATTACTGTAACTGTTATTTAGAGTTAAATTAGGCCTGTTGTAGTTGGGTTAGGTGGCTTTAGTTTTACTGTGAATTTGTTAAGTAAATTGTGTTTTGTATTTAATTATATATTTAAGTATACTTTAAACTTGTAATACATTTTTTCATTTAAATAATTAAATACAAATTAAATAAAAAGCTCTTTAATCTCATCCACCTCATTTTGTGGCTCTTTTTAAAAAAGTATCGGTTCAGGCACCGGTACCGTTTTAAAAGTATCGGTTTGGCACCAGTATCGAAAAAAAAAAATGATACCCAACCCTAATTAGAAATGATGTAGGAACAATGGGCATATTAAAGGATTAGTTCAGAAATAAAATGTCCTGATCATTTACTCACCCCCATGTCTTTCTTCAGTCGAAAATACATTTTGAGGAAAACATTCCAGGATTTTTCCCCATAGAATGGACTCTCCAATGGCAAACAACCAAGTTTCAATGCAGCTTCAAAGAGCTCTAGCAGAGGAATAGGGTCTTATCTAGCAAAACTATTGGCCATTTTCAAAAATATATGAGAATGTATATACTTTTTAACCACAAAGGCTCATCTTGCACTGCCCTGCGATGTGTAACGCATTACAACGTAATCACGTCGGTCGCGGGACGTAGGTGGAAGTAGACACAGTGCAGAAAAACTCCATCTCATGTTCTCCTCCAACTTCAAAATCATTCGACATTGTGGTTTAACGTTTTTTTTAGTAAAGGGCGTTTGATTTATTCTTTGCACGTTCACTTTGTTAACACTGGGTCAGAACTTCCACCTACGTCACGGGTGGCCTTTTCAACGTGATTACGTAATGCATCGCAGTGTAAGACAAGCCTTTGTGGTCAAAAAGTATATACTTTTTTTTTTTTAAATAAGACCCTTATTCCTCGGCTGGGATCGTGTAGAGGTCTTTGAAACTGCAATTTGGACCTTCAACACCTTATGGAAAAAAATGTTTGAAATGTTTTTGTGGCCTTGTCCTGCTTGCCACAGTTTTCGTCAAAAGACCATTTCTTTTCGACTGAAGAAAGAAAGACATTAACATCTTGGATGACATGGGGGTGAGTAAATTATCAGGAAATTTTCATTCTGAACACATGACCACTCCCTTTATAGATCAAACCTGATATGCAAGCATTCAGCAGATATCCCCTACTGAATAATTTTGTGAAATACGCCAGTATGGGGGTTGGCCAAACATAACTGAACTCATTTACACCAAGTCTTGAAGGTACAGTAACCAAAATCAGGGTTTGCCTCTTATGACAGAGATAATAGAAAATGGGCAAGTAAAACAAAATAGTTTTAATGCAAAATCTAAACTATCCTAAAAAAAAGTGTATTATATGCCTGTTTATTAAGTCATACACTGTAGAAAGAAAATGAATGCACTATTTGTGGGGTTTTGGGAGACAGACACACCTTTGCTTGTGTGGTGTAAGTGCCATTATGAAGCTCAAGGAAGAGCTCGCCGACCCATGTGCACAGAAGGGATGAGTCCGATTCCAGCTGAGAGAACAGGGCATCAGGACTTGACATCTGAACCCTGGATCAATCACATTCATACGACTCATTCTGGTAAGTTTTTTTTTTTTTAAATAACGTCATGAATGCGTCACAGGGCAAGTGGATTACAATATCAATATTTTTATATTCTGATTTAAAAAACAGGAAATGGGTGTTTTTGTGTTACACCCTCAGACAAAGAAAAAGGAAACTGACTTTGGCAGACAATCAGTGTCCCTGACACGCTGTAAACGGTCAAGCATTAGCTGTGTCGGACCACCGCCACCATCTCCGAAACCAAAAAAGGCCGCGCTGTGATTGGCACGCCCCTTGTCTTTGTTGTTCTTCACCGTGTTTATCAGCTGTATTGCGTCAAAAGAAAGAGAAATGAGCTGGCCGTCACAAGAGGGAGCTCGCAAATGATGCGTAACCTGATGAAAAACTTACATCTTCCACTTTACCCTTCATCGCATAGGAGTTACCCGGAGGAAAATGAGTGAGAACCGGTGTCCCATCAATACCTTCCCAAAAGAATGTGTTATGCTGGTGGAAAGAGGAATCATGTGATTTTGAACATCACAAACAACCATAATAAGGGTTTTCATATGTGCAGATGTGGCAGGCACACACCGGAAATGTGTTCACAAGGTTCCAGCTCAGCTTCTGAGTGAGAAAACGAGAGATTCCACATCCTTTCATGATCTGAGGCAGCTGTGCTGAGTAGCCAAAAGTGTCCGGCAGCCAGAACTGTGTGAGATACAGTAGACTCATGTATATATTCATAATCAGACTACAGTTATTTTTTTACTGATTACATGATTACATATTCACACAATGGCAGTAAATGGCAGTGTCTGCACATTATGTTTAAGAAAGTACTTGTCTTTACAGCCTCCCACATAGTGCTCGCATCTGGTATCCACCTTTTTCCTACGCCCTATGATGCTTTGCACAAATTATGGGAGTAACTTCTGTTAAACTGTAAACAATCAATGAAAGGTTCGCTCTATGGACACATAGTTTAAAAACTGGGTACAATGAGATGACATTATTCTACTCACCCTTTAGCCATCGAAAAAAGCAAAAGCATGAAGATACGTAACATTCACTGCCTTAAAAGACAGCCTATGTTGAAAATCAAGTTTTTAATTGTTGTTTGTATGCCAATATGGTTTTTAAATATGCTTTCAAACAAACCATGTGCGATGATTCACAAGCCAACACCATTGCAGAGTATTTTCTCCTTTAAAATCCAGTGAACCAAAGACAGTCTCAAAAACACAGTTTGAAAATCAAGGTGTTTCTGACATCACAAACTACCTTGTAACCAATCACGTCAACGGACTTTAGCATATCATTAACTATGACCGCTCTGAAGCAGGGGAGGCTCAAGAGAAGCCAGGTTATCCCGGTATATTTTTCTGTTGATATGAAAAATCGTGTACATTTAGCAATATGGCGGCTGAATTATGCATATGATGTATATCACGATGTTATGATGAATTATGAATTAAGACAAGTCATTTCTCTCGGTGGCCATCTTTGAAACGCCTCTCGGGCATGCAAGTGCAGCTCTCATATTTCATATTTCAAATCACTAATGAAATCTGACAACAACAGCCTCATCAATTTAGTTTCTAAACGCTTGAATGATTAATAAAAAATTTTAAAAAGGCAGGGCATATTTGCCATATTGGGCATTGCACGGTTGCACCGTCTTCCTATATATGTCTTTGGTTACATTCAAGCTAAGGCATGAAGAAATCTTTCACAGGAAAAAAAACGTTTAAATTTGTCATTTTTGTGTTCAAAGGCATACAATTATTGACTACAGGGGACTTTGTTATTGACACAATAAATATTGTATTTACCTGCATTAGAAACAGTCTAATAAACACGGCTAATCGGGATTAGAAGTGGAATGAGGAGACAATTAGATTATAATACATCTGTGAGAAAACGTGAGGATTTGGGGAGGAAAACAAGAGCTTCTTTGTGCATTCCAGTGAATTATTCATGGGATATATCGTAAATTAAATCAGGAGAGCAGACCAAACATGCACAGTATATGTTGTCTTTTTTCATACCGCTACAGCGGAATACAAAGAAGAAGAAATAATAATCAAGAGGAAAAGTATGCAGCGACTAAAAGAGATATTGCCATTGATATTCTTGTTATTCCATATCACACTAAAATATTACGTTAATCTCCTGACGTCTAATAATAGAACATGAGGTCAAACTGACGGATACGGATTATTTCTAGCGCAGTCTTATGAGTTAAAAGGATCTGTTTGAGTCTTTTTGAGTGGAAAATCCCCAAACAGAAGTGCCTCCCATAATCTAAAAATGCAGTAGGCTCGTTAGGAAAAAATGTGGATAGATGGGTATCAGCCGTTAAGCAACTGAGTGCCAGTGGGCAGGGCTTATAGTGTGACTATTCATAATTTTGCAGCTCGGTAAAATAAATGCTTTGTTTATAATAAAGGCCTTTTAAGATATGAACATTGCAGGATGTTTTAAAGGTACAAAGTTCAAGGAAAGTTTGAGTTCTCATGTCAGGACCACTTTAAAAGGTTTGGTTAATTAAGAATTTCTTGTCATTGTACTCAGTTTCTTTATCTCATCTCAAGGCTGTGTCTGACAGATATACGGCCTCATGTGCCCTCCTTTCAGGCTCTCATGGCCTCCTAAGCCTTGGTTGAGAGAAGATAGGCACTGTATTTCTTTCTTAATCAGTTCTTTGGCAGTAAAATTCAGAGATTTTAAGAAATGTGACCATGAGTTACTGCATGCACCTTCATCAACACTGATAATGACCTAAACGAACCATATTGTGTCACGGGGAGTGAATGTTTTGTTTTTAGACAAACACAAGTACCTCTTTACAGTAAAGTCCAAATTCATCCTTGAAGAAGTTCTGGCCGTGTAGAAAATGTCTGACCATGGACTCCCCAGACGGCAAGTTGCCGTCCTGATACATAGAAACAGAACATACATGCTTGTTTAACATTTTAACTAGTTCTGAATCGAATGTGGTGAAGAAACGCGCACAAATATGAGTATCCTACCATCTCTACCCACGTGCCTCCGACTGGAATAAATTGTCCTTTCTGCACAAAGCGCTTGATCTCTGAGAACAGGCCCGGATACCAGCTCTTCACCCACTGGAACTGTTGTGCCTGCACAAACACATCTGTTTTCCTATCATTTCATTGACATCTATTGCTTTGTACGGAGCTAATTAGATTTTTTATCCCTTAACCTAACAATAATTTTTGTTTTAATTATCCCAACATTTGGTATGTTTACTAAGCAACTTCCATTGGCTGATGGCCACAGTGAAGGCATTTCCTAAATATGTAACAAAAACTTACCTGGGAGCATGTAAAGACAAACTCTGGGTTCTTCTCCATCAGTCTGATCACAGTGACCCAGCTGCGAGCACACTTCCTGATGGTCTCTTCATACGGCCACAACCAAGCTGAGGACGGCATTGAACACGTTCAACAAGATCTAACATTTCCTACTGTATGTACACAACCTTTCAAAAGTCTCATGCTCATCAAGCCTGCATTTATTGAATCAAATACAGTAAAAACAGTAATATTTTGAAATATAATTACACAGGGTTCGTACAGATCCTGTTAAATGAAATTCCAGGACTTAAGGACTTTTCAAGCCTTACTTTTTGGTTTTCAAGGACTACAATCAGAGATCAAACAATATCTTTGAAAGCTGTATCATATACTTGGATATTACTATGAGCAATATAACGCCCATTGCCATGTGAAATTGCTCTATATCTATATCAGACAGGCTGCAGCGTTAATTTTGTGTCAAAAAATGTTTTATTGATCAAATTAAACACTAATTTTACATATATTGTCTTTTAATAATTCAAGCACTTTTTAGGCACCTTTTCATAAATATGAATGTTATCAAAGGTTAAATGTCAAATTCAAGCACTTCAAGCACTCAATCATTTCTTATTAATATCAATGTTGAAAACAGTTACTATCTTTGTGGATGCCATGATCATTGTATTTCAGGATTATTTGATGATTGGAAAAACCACAGCATTTTTTTTTTAAATAGACTTTTACATTTTTGAAACAATGTAAAAGTCTATAATCTTGGTTTTGAGTAATGTGATGTGACCCAAACTTTTAGACGTTAAGACCTGGATATACTCAAGGCGAAGTTTTTTTTTGTTCTTCGTTTAGGGGTAAAACAAAGTTCGAAATACGTGACTAGCGATATACTGTTAGCTAATATCTGACGCCTCCCACACTGCTGAGAGCGATTTTTAGATGAATATGTAAATATGTGGTGCGCGCTTTCCTCTAAATAACAAAATAAACACACCACAAAATTGAAAAAACAGCTAGAATTGTAATAAAGCATCTGACAATAGTGATGGATATGTAGCGGTGGATATGTTAAGAATGAACCCCCTGGAGCGGTGTGGAACACATTTAGGATGGATAGATGCACTTTTATGGACTTCAAAACAGAAACAGCATTCACTGCCATTATAAAGCTTGGAAGAGCCAGGACATTTTTTAATATAACTCTGATTGTATTCGACTAAAAGAAGAATGTCATATACACCTAGGATGGCTTGAGGGTGAGTAAATCATGGGCTAATTTTCATTTTTGGGTGAACTATCCCTTTAAAATCAAGCAGCTTTAACAGATTAAACATGAAAAACAGTGTCAGTGTCTCGTTTCATCAGAAGTACAACTTCATTTTCTGCTATAAAGCAGCTCTCCATTGTGTTCATGTTTTTATTCGCCGACGTCTGGCCTCGACGGACTGAACAGAAGAAATGAACCAGAAAAGTACATGAAAGAAGGCAGAGCGTCCGCACACACCTACCTATTACGTAATCACTACGGACCAATGATAGTACAAAGGTGTTTAGCAGCCGAAGCCAACTTATCCGAAAAGTTCGCTTTGGCAAGCCGTTTCGAACTCCCAAAACTAACTCCAAACGAACTTCGTTTCGGCTTGAGTTCACTTCGCTCTTTGATTTCGCTTGAAGTATATCAGGGCCTTTAGTACATTTCCATATGCCAAAAGTGAAGTAATAATTATTTAATATTACCCGAGTCAATATGGCAGTGGCCCATGGCATGAACCACATGTTGGCTTTCCCCATTTTTCTGGCCAAAAAACTTCTGGGCTAGACTTCGAGCAGCAGCAAATGAACTAGGATTGGCTGGATCGCACAGATTCACCATCTCATTGGCTGTAAACAAGGCCTGGAATCCGCGTTGTTCTCCTTCTCCTAGTAACTGTGCAAAAACATAAATAAATAAGACCAGGAATGTGTGTTTAAGGGTGTACATTTTTGTCGTACTGCTCACTTTATCATCACAGTTGAGTTTGAAAATACCTTGACAATGTCCACAAGCATCTCAAAGTCGGTAAGAAGCTCCCTAACATCTTGATTGAAAACAACAAGCTCAGCCTTCTGGAGAGTGTACTTCCTGTTTGGGTCGGGAGCGGCAATCATGGAACCTTGTCCGGCTCCAAAAAGTCCATTACATGCAAGTTCCACGTAAAGGGTAATGCTGAAATATGAAATTAAAACATGAAAATGGAAGCAAATGTATATCAGTTTAGAGTCAGACTATGTTGTTAGACTTCCACTAACCCATGAGGTTCACTGTCCTTCAAGCACTCTGTCAAAATATAACCGGTCTTCTCACCTTCTTTGGTCAAACCCTGAAAAATAACTCACAATGCGTGAACTCTTAAATCTTCGGCAAAACATTTTATGAGATGATCTGGTCTTGGGTTTCCACACCTGAACCGGTTGGTGATCCCGCCACACCATTCCCTCTCCGTCGCTCTCCCATCTCAAATGGACCTCCTTCCCTCTCCAGGCCTCTGGGATCTTCAAGGCCACTTTGAACCAGCATGTCCACCATCTGTCAAACATTTACAGTCAGTACACTAGTGATATATACAGTTTGTAAGACAGTAAACATTTACACAACTTACGTGGGCCCGAATGCATCACCAACTTTACAAGGCTGAAAGTTTTGCTGGATTGCCTCTGAATAAGGAATTCGCTTCTCCGACAGGAACACAGTGATGGACTCAAGTGGATGAGTATCTCCAAACAGTCTGCAGTGAATGAATGAGAGTGTTTGCACGCTCATGACAAACTATACACTAGGGGTAAATTAGGTCAAAGGTCGTTTATTAACCTTAAATAACTTGTTTAAAAAGGAATAAATACAAATATTTATTATTTAAAGACATATTGAGTACAAATAAGCTTTTATTAACATGAAAACCGTTAAGTGAATTTGCATAAAAATGAATCATTACATATCAAACATGCAGAGATAGTGCATAAAAGTGCACAGGCTTACCTTCCTCTAAGATTGCAGTCTGTGAAATATATATCGGAGATAAACTTCTCCGCTCTCTCCAGTAGAGTCCGTCTGTTTTTCAGTACGGGTTGGTGGTACATGATTAAAAACGAATGTACCGTAGTTATGAATGAGCATATCAGGTGTAATGTTAGTCAGACGCGTCTCTGCATTAACACCCGGAAGTACTTTGACAATAACAATCAGCTGTAAATGCCGTGATGAACACTAGAGGACGCCATTGCACCATGTGTTTCCAAAAAATATAACATCATGGCCGCTGTCTGGGGCTCCCTCGGCAATGAATTCATACGAACGATATTAATATAAAATATGTATAGCTTACTATATAGTGCGCAATAAAACAAATAGAACGCAATTTCTATCATTTGATAAACTCACATAAGTTTACGTAAGTATGAGTGTATAAACTAAGCAATCAGGCTAATCAATGCAACAATGTACAGTATCTGTATGCTTTGCTAGTTCTATCTATCTATCTATCTATCTATCTATCTATCTATCTATCTATCTATCTATCTATCTATCTATCTATCTATCTATCTGTCTATCTGTCTGCATCTATCTATCTGTCTGTCTATCTGTCTGTATGTCTGCATCTATCTATCTATCTATCTATCTATCTATCTATCTATCTATCTATCTATCTATCTATCTATCTGTCTGCATCTATCTATCTGTCTGTATATCTATCTATCTATCTATCTATCTATCTATCATCTATCTATCTGTCTGTCTATCTGTCTGCATCTATCTATCTGTCTGTCTGCATCTATCTATATATCTATCTATCTATCTGTCTGCATCTGTCTATCTCTCTGTATGTCTGCATCTATCTATCTGTCTGTGGTATGTTTGCTAAGTAGACATTGTCAGTGAAGAACTTGAGATGAAATAGGAGATGTGATGTGCATGAAACAAAGACAAGGGAAATATCACAATATATTGTCTGTCCAAATGTTTAAATTGTTTTATTTGTATTTTGGTTTTCAAATCATGCAAAAAATGTTGGCTAATATCTGTTAAATATATTAACTATTAGGCCTATTGGTGAACATACTGTAATAACGTGAAGTAATATTAATAACATATTAGGCTAATTAATGAATACTATTTATTCTATTCTATTCCTGCTCTATTCGGTGATTGAGGTGTAAAGCAGGTGTTATTGGTGATTAACAACACATCTAAAAGGGAGATGAGGTTCTGACACCTGCTATAAACCATAAAGATAATTTGTTATTAATAGTCCATGTCTACATTTTTTGTTAAAATTTTAATGTTTTGGTATTTTTTGTTAAAAGAGAAATATGTTCTACCTCAATATACGAGATACTGTATTTAGTTTTTTCTGCTACTGTACATTTAAGACTTTAAATGATTTGCAAAGAAGCAGCTTGTGCAGACTTATTGTTTTAGAGTTTAGATGAGTATGAAATACTTATAATTAGGTTTTAGTGCTATAATCAATTAATTTCTGACATAAGATCATTATATGCATTAGATGAGTTGAACGCCTTAGCTGTAACAACCTTTAAAAACTAAGATGTTTTCCTGAGTAGATTTTGAGTCAAAAGTAAGTACTTTATATTTCATATAATAGTAATAAAGTAAAGATTGAAGTTTTACACACTGCAATTTGCATAATAAAAATACTATACTAAATAATATAATATAATATATAATAATGAGCAAAATTACTATAATTTTTTTCTTTATTGGGTCAATTTATTACCAGCAGGAAAAACATCACAACACAGTAGTTCACAATACCAAAACACTTTAAGATACTTTTAAGACAAATAAGTAAAAATAACACTTCAAAATTCGCACAGCTCATCACAAATATGGGCACACAACTAACCCATATTAAATAAATCAAAATCACATTCTCTTCGCATCTCTTTTTAAATTTTTCAACAGAGAAGAGTCTATTTCAAGATTCAACGAGAGCTGAAGTGAATAAGACAGATCTTAACTAGCAAAATCACCAAGATTCTTCTGTTAGCAACTTCACCAGACAGACCATGCTAACCAGATTAACCAGCCTGGAACAGCATGGAAACTGATCTTTTAAACAAATCCCTCCGGATTATGGAAATGCATCTTTTTCTCAATGTGAGCGTCTACATGACACCGTTTTACCCGTTCATTCACACGGGTCTGAAAACGAAAACTTTTGAAAACTAGTTTCAAGTGCAAATTTTTGAAAACGATACCATTATCGTCTCTGTGTAAACTGCAAAAATGTAAATATGTGAAAACGGTGATGTCATGCGCATGTGTGTAACGAATTCAGTCTAAAGGTGCGTAGTGTTTCTTTACAATATGCCATCGCCACCTACTGGCCTGGCAGTGTTTTAGTCATTTTTGTCATTTTCATTTCAAAACATTCTGTCCACACTAGTGTTTTCCCAAAGTTTCTTGTTCACACTGAAACGTCCAAAGACGAGTACATTTTCTGTCACCTTTGCAGGAATTGTACAAAGAAGATACAAAGAAATAAAATTTAATTACATTTTAGCAACACTGCGAAAGTGACCAGTATAAATATATATCATATATTGGTACAATATGCATCACAGGCATGGGCGTCGGAAGCAAAAAAAAGAAAAGAATTGTGTCCATCCCCAGAAAACTTTTACTTGAGTAGATGCCATTTCCTGTATTCTGGTGCCTTTTAATTAAACAATTGCTTTTATTGCCTAAAACGGCTACCAAAAACCTGGGAAGATTTCCCAAAATTAACACAGCAACAAAAGTCTGGTCTAGTAAGTTGTTTTGAACAACAAAAAAATTCTATCATCTATTATCTATAATGTTTTTTTTTTAATTATTTTTTTTATGTTGCTAGTCAGTGAGGAGTGAGGAACTATATACAGTAGCATCTTGGCTTTAATATTAAAACATAGCACTGGTACAAGAACTAGCTTCTCTCATTGACCAGGATTCAAAGAGCTGCTAACACTGGTTGACTGATGTACTGTAGCTAGCTAGCCTAGAAATAGGCTTTGTCAGAGAACTGTTAGCGTTACAACAACATAGTGTAAGTGTAACTGTATTTCAATGCTGCAACAAAGACAACATGATGTCTTTAAAAGCAAAAGGCGAACAAATTATGAACATAATATACTTGAACATAAAGTACCAGCTTGTTATGTGAGCACACAGCATGACCCACCTGAGCAGCAGATATACTAAAGCCGCATTTCCTACTAGGGACTTTGGGGTGGTACTCTGTATGTTTCGACTGCAGGGACCAGGGTCTAAATTAAGTTCCGGGTGAAGATTTCCCCCTCAGAAAGTCCCTGCTCAAGAGGTAGTACTTTTTCGAAGTTCAGGAACTTTCAGGGTTGGGACTTGGGCGCTGAACATGCTGATTGGTTAAGTTCACGCAGCATTTCGATTGGTTAACTCCAAGTAACATTTTATTTCAACCACAATTTTTAAGTCTATTGTAGACTGGAAAAGCAGACAGCAACAAATTTGGGGGAAAAAAGTTCCCAGGACAAATTGTTCCGGGTTATTTCGGTGGAAATGTGGCTTATGATGCTTTGTTTACCTTGCTGTGTCGCTGGAGTGTAAGTAGAGAAAAAAACGGAATGGAGTTTAATTTATATGGACTCTGAATGAGCTAAGCACACAGACATTGCCACATTGTCATGTGACACATATTGTACCCATAGATATGTATGTTTATATCAGTGGCTGCTATGTGCTATTCACGTTCACAGAGCAGCTAAAATGTCAATAAATATTACTTTGTACAATCTGCATTGTACATTCCTGCAAAGGTGACAGAAAATGTACTCGCAAATGCATTTTAGACCAGACATGGAATGGCGATTGAATGCGAGATATAAGAGAATAATGTGATGGTACCAGAAGATTAGTGTGAAAACTATATTATGTCTGGTCTCACTCATCTCAGTGAGCTTTTATTACATTTTATGCATGCGCAGTAAGATGATTTTAACTTTTGGCTCTTGACGCTGGAGAGGATTTTGAAAAGGGAAAACCATTTTCAAATGCACTGTATCTGGATTAAATAATAGATGAAGCTTCAAATCAAGCAGCTAATCAAGATCACTGTTCATTGAAAAAGGTGACGTTCAAAATCAGGAACGAGTCTCCCTGATGTAGCGTTCATCAAGCTAATCACTCGAGTCATTATGCAGTTACTTCACAGTTGCAAGAGTCGGAGCATTCCGGTACATTATATTTGTACGGCTCACTGGGCGTGCATGGGCGTTTAGTCTCATGATCGCTCAGGCAATGAAAGGTCAAAGGTCAACCTACACACAAACTGGGGAACAATAGGCCAGTTCTGTGGCAAGCTCAGTGGGAACCGAGAGCGCGGCTCTGCTTGTACCCTTTCATTACTCTAATCGGTCGAACAGCACAATAGTAAATATAGGGTGGGGACATCATAACTACCCATCTCAGGCCGCCACATATCCATGCTGAACCAGAACGTCCTCGTTGCCTCGGGCAGAAGCTGTGTTTTCCCACCACGTCTGCCTGGCACTACATAGAGAGATGTCACATGCCGGTGGACAGCAAAGGAAGGCCACCCTGCAGAATATTGTATGATGGTTTCTGCTTAGCAAAGCACCGGGTTTGATGATGACTGGTGGGTTATATGCATGCGGTGAATTACATACTGTATGAAAACGACATATTTTTATTCTTCTCCCGTGTCATCTTAGGTTTTCGGGTCTTGTTGGATTAGAATGTGGTTGAAGAAGAACTCTGTATTCAAATAGTCAGAGTTCCTTGAAGATTTTTGATCTAAATATTGCATGCAACCAGACAGTTCCTTAGTGACCAGGCAGCCAAGGACAGAAACGCAAATGATGGAAAAGAGGATCGACTGCGTGTGGATTTCAAAGTGCAATTTGCTCAGGTTTCATCAGATGTTGAGAGGTTATACTTTGGAGATGTTTTCTTCTTTCTCAGCCAGTTTGTACCCACTGGTTTTGTCTTTTTTCTCTTCGATGTTAGATCTAGGTAAAAGAACAGAAGATGGGCAGTTAATTGTGGAAATCTGTGAAACGATAAAACTGGTAAAGTTTAATTAAGATGCAGTCACATCGGTGCTGCAAATTTACGTGACCAACTTAAACACGGGCAATTTGCGTGGGGAACTTGACTAGGCAGATTCCTATTAAACTTACTGGATTTTGTGCAAATCTTATGAAAAATACTAATAAATGATTGTGGAAATACATGCATATGTGCACACACACTATATTGACAAAAGTTTTGGGACATTTGCCTTTATATGCACATTAACTTTAATGACATCCCATTCTTAATCCATAGGGTTTAATATGGAGTTGGACCCCCCTTTGCAGCTATAACAGCTACAACTCTTCTGGGAAGAGTTTCCACAAGGTTTAGGTTTAGCTTCTTTAAGCGCATTTGTGAGGTCAGGCACTGATGTTGGATGAGAAGGCCTGGCTCGCAGTCTCCGCTCTAATTCATCCCAAAGGTGTTCTATCAGGACTCTGTGCAGGCCAGTCAAGTTCCTCCACACTTCAATTTTCTATTGAAGGTAGCTTATCCATTTAGTGGTCTCTGTCTGAGGCTCCCTAAATTAATGTTGATTAATTATGGTGGGATGTTTATAGCACCCTCACATTACATTGTACTAAATAAATAAATGAATTATTATTAAGCCTATGTGGTACACACAGCGTTTCCACTTTCATCAAACTTAATTGTGTCTTTTATGCCACATGGCATATGATTTTCACACTAGTTGTTTGACCATTTTCTATAGTGGCAGAATTGCAATATGCCAATATTTTCACAAAATATTTCCCTCAAATACAAAGTTCTGTCATGAAACTCTAAATGGCTCAGGTTTATAGATCCTTAACTCTGCTGCAATCACATCATTCTCTAGCTATCCTTTTCCACCAGAATGGTTCAGGTTCTAGAACCACCCGTGTGTTTCCACAGACTTGCTGTTTCCACAAACCAGCTCCACCTATCTGGATGTCTAATGTCGTGGGTATAGTCCAGCTCCACCTCTCTGGATGTCTAATGGGGTGGAGGGATAGAGTTGTGGGTAGGGTTAGGGTGTGGTGGGATATTATACCCCCACCCATCAGGCCCAAGTTAAGGAAGTTTGTGAATATATGTCTAAAAGCTAAGTGCACACACCCTATGTCGGTGGAAAAGGGTAGGGCACAATGGTCAGCATTTTCTGTTAGCAGTTGCAGTTCACTTTCCCCAAACCCTCCACCTTCCCCAGCACCACCTGTATAGATCTGCTATGGGAAATTCATGTACGCTCTATTCATTCGAAGCAGATCTATTCAGCCAAGACCAAACATCAATATTGCCATATCCATTACCATGCCATACACTCAAGAGTTTTCATGACAGAAATAAAAACCTCTTTATACTTTTGCTTTACGATCTATTTTTCACGAGAGAATACAATTAAGATTACACGATTTTAGGTAAATGTGACTGCATCTTTATGTAATCTGTTTAGGATGTATTTAATACTTACCTTTTTCTAAAAAGACACCAAACTAGTGTAATGATCAGTAGCAGTCCTAGCATGGAGGCCACTATTATTGTTGCTAGTATACCTGAAAGGAGAATTAACCTCATAATTAACAGTTAATTTTGTAAGACTTTGTATTGTAAGTTTACAAAGTGCCATGTAAACATTTATCAATGAATATGATCTTCATAACCTGGTTTAAAATACATGTTGTGCATCAAATGAAAGCCAGTGACATTAAAGTTAAGGTGAAATTGCATTTTCAACCCATTTTATATTAATACAATAATGGATTTCTGAGTGAAACAATATACTAAACAAGAAAATGTGACAGGATTTGATTTGATCTATAGGAAATTGATTGGCTTGTGAAAAATGGATGTTGAAAATTAAAGTAAAATAGTCAGAGACAAAACAAGTTATTACATTTTTGATTATTTTTCTTTAGAATAGCGTGTATTAAGAAAATAAAGGGTAAAGTTTGCTTTCATGTTGACTTCATTTTCATGACAAAAGTTAAAAATAACTTGTAACTCCTTAAATATACCGAGATTAGCTTATTGGTTAGCTGTTCTCAGTATGATTAGCAGTCATCACACACTAATGTTACACAACTGACATAATACGCAAAAATACACAAATGTGGCTATGATTACACATGTGGTGACAAAACCCAGTAGTGTTAAATAAGACACGCATGCACACAGGCACAGTGGTTTAAAGTAAAGATATCTGTCAGGCACTGCAGCACTACAATTACAACTAAACCATAGATACGTCAATGATAAGTTCCTAAAGTCATGCTAAATGCACAAACATGCCCTCTCCATATGTTCAATCTTATGTCAACAGCAATTATGCTGTGGTCAAAGACGGGTGACGTAACACTGCAGTTACACGTCACTGCATGGCCACCAGCTTATCGCCGCATATGAGTGTAATATCGTAAGACGTCACGTCTGTTAGCCAGAGGTGAGGAAGTGTCTGACATCACAAACACACACACACATGCACAAACTGTTTGTGTTACAATAACATACCCCAGCTCATCCAAGTAAAGTCTCCTTAGAGGAAAGAAAAGAAAACTATGAATTGGGAGGAAAGTTTTGGAACAAATTGCACATACAAATGAGCAATTGAGACCTCCCTTGTACATACAATGAAAGTCAGTGGGGTCCAAAACAACACTGGACTTATTTTTGTTTTTTTTTAAATATCATCAACAGAAAAAATAGAAAAGAAATAGGTTTGAAATGACATGAGTACATGATGACAGCATTTTTATTTTTGGGTGAAATATCCCTGTACAATCCAAACAAGATTCTGATAAATGTAGAACTTTTAACTCAATACAAGTTGAACATAAACATACAGGGACATGGTTATCCTTTACAAGTGGAAGAAGTGATACATTTTTAATTGACGTTATGCTTTTATTTTACAATCCATGATCTAGACATTTCACACTAAAATTTATACAGACCAAAATCTGAGTCAGTGTACAAAAAAAGATTATGCTGTCTGCTCTCTCTCTGGTCTCAGATCACACCCCAAAAAAACACAGTACCACACTGAGTTCAAGAATGTGAGAATGTTAAAATACTTAAAGTGCTGATTTTATCCTTTTGTCCCTTTTAATTTGTGCATGAATCTTTCCAACCACAGAATACAATTACTGCAATATACAGCTCAACTGTTCCCAATAAAATGTAAAAATATGCCCTCAACATTATGGTCTTCTGTTTTTTTGTGCATTGCATATCATAATTGAGATTGTTCGAGCCATACACTCCCAAAAAAATATCTCACTAATGCTTAAAACAGACCAATTTTTAGTCTAGACTAATCATTAGATAGTTAATCTGGAGGATGGAAAAAGGTCCATTTTTTGGTCCTGTCCACAACCATCTAGCAAATGTTTTCTAGGATACTGTCCAGTTCTTTGGAAAGTAACTTCAAACTTCTTCGTAATCAGCGGCATAACATATCATGAACATTATTTGCTCACCAATTCCTTTCATCTACTGCAAAAGCAACTAGTTTGAGAGTCTCTGTCTCCGAGACAGTGTTAGAGGGGTACCATCCAACTAAATAAATATTAGTCAAATGATGTGCTAGCCTTAGGAGCAGAGTTGACTAAATATTTTGTGCGTGACAGCGTACTGTGGAAATTTAGGCCCAGGGAGGTTTGCGGCCTACACTGGGTCTAATCTTCCCATTCAACACGTTGATGTCCGTGGTAAGTCAAGGCTGAGTTGTAGTCCTTTGGGAATGTAGCTTGAGGATGCCCCATGGTGGTTTTCATGTTTGGGTTTTTATGTTGTTTGATCTGCCTCCTTATCTGCCTCAGCATGGCTTTAGTCAGTGAGTGTTCGAGCTCGGCTGCCTCGTCCCGAGATCTTCCTTGTATGAGTTGTTTAATGGTCTGAAAGTCCAGATCAGACCGGCAGTGCAAGTAGCTCCTGAGGTTCAACTCAGGAAAGACGACCTCTCTCAGAGCTTCGACCATCAGACCCTTTGCATGGTATCTCTCGAGATGGTGAACAACATTCTCCTCTAGGGATACAAAGCACATCCCTTTGTCTGTATCAAATGCTCCCATATACCACGGTGTTGGTGTTTTCTTCCCAACGGAATTGGAGTTGCCGGTGTTGCTCTGTACATCATTGTTCGACCACTGCTGTTTCTGATTTGCCTGGCTCCATTGTCCCTGCTTCTTGGTCTTCTTCCATTTTTTATCCACTCCCGGTTGGGGACTCAACTTTGGCAGTAGCTGGTAGAGTCCCTCGTCGGCCAAGTCCGCAAGGTCGCCCACCAGAAGCTTCTGGATTACTTGCTTCCTCTGAAAGGAGGATGCCACTGAAAGAATACCGTGCAGTCCTGCACCAGACACAATGTAGAGAGGTGTTCAAGCAGAGCATTGCAAAGAAGGACTGCCGGGGCAAAGCTTTACTAGTGTGGGGGCTGGAAGGAAAGATTAAGAACCAACCTTTCTTCTTGGTTAATCAGCTTTTTGGGAAACATTGCCATGCAGTGAAGAAGCGGTAGCCTTGGATATCGATGCCCATACAGCAACATAGTGTTGGCCCAGATCTGGTACGCATGGAATCCACATGTACCAGATGTGGCCCGACCCTATGTTGATGTCTGGGTGGATTGAGCGTTCATGCAAAGATGTTAGAAAACAGCAAGACTAAAGAAGATCACAAGACTCCGGTGATAACAGCAATCCCAAACTTCTCTCATAGCAATAAAATGCCAGACATTTAGAAGCAAACTCTGTTGTGCATCAACTCTAAAACCAAGTTTAGAGGAAAAGATTTATGTCAGTGGAAGCCTCTAATTTAAAACCAAGCATTTGTTTCTAATAAGCCTGAAGTAGCGATGGTCTTTCATTTAGTAAAAAAAGTTAACAGTGCATAAACTAAGGCCTTATGCAGATGCTGAGAGACAAAGCCATCTTGAAAGCTCTATCAATTCTTTGATAGGAAACCATCATGCTCACATAAAGCACTGCAGCAGATATTTTGGCATTTCAGCTTTAGCCCTTCACTAGGCTTTCTGGTCATATCATGCACATTCAAATTGAGATCTAAACTGTACTTACCATCCTTGAAAGAAACCAATACCACTCTGTTGTCTGTGAGTTGTGGCTTCCGGTAATTTCCGTGAAGTGGCACGGTAGCAGAATCTTGGGCATAAGAGGCATACAGAGCTGTAGCCAATGCCAAAAACTGTAAAGACACAACAGTAACATTACTACAATATGGACAGCTAAAACCATTGACTCAGTGGTCCTGCCACACTTAGGCCATGTGCCCACCAAAGAGTTTTAGCCAGATGAAAAATGTTAGGCGCTCTGCTGAAAATGCATTGCTGTCGTCGCTTGAGAGCATTTTGGCAGCGGAGCATTTTTTTCTCTCATTTGAGACTCTTTGCTTGCTATGACACAGAACATCCGCGGAAGTGTTACTAGTATCTAATTTCATAGGTAGTTTGTTTGTTTCTGTATTGTTTCTATATAAAAATGTCAATACGTGTTTTAAATGATTTTGTTCTGTTATTATGCTTATTGTCATCTGCTGACATTGTACAAGCAGAATGTGACAGTTGGTCGGTGTGGTATTTGTTCCACCCCTCGAGGACTTTATATATAGGAAGACTTTATAGGAAGACGGTTTACTTATGAATGGAAGAGTGCAATGCCCAATATAGCGAATAAGCCCCACCTTCTAAATGAAAGAGCCAATCGTTGATTAGTAAAGGCATCGTGCCACTGCAGCTGCCATTGGAAGCTAAGGTTGCTATAGAAACAGGCAGTGTTTTTTGTCCAGCCTGAAAAATTATTTTTTTGTCATGATTCGAGCTTTTAGAAACAAAATTTATGAGACGGTTATTGGTGATTTCAAAAATGAAATTTAATTGTAAGCTTGGCAAACAGTTTTGGAGAATCTGAGGTTTCCCCATTCAAAGATACAGGAGCTGCACCTGCACTTTCAAAGCTCAAATGGGAATGCTAATGATAGCTTAGCTCAAGGCATTATAGACCTCCTTTAGTGTATATTTAATAATATTAATTGACCAATTTAATTTCTACTTGACCATCTTTTCTTGAAAGTATAGCAAAGCTAAGTAATATTTGACAGTGAGAAACCAAGTTTGAAGAATAAGCATGGTAATAAGCAAGTAATTTACTTGTTTTCGTGAAATGGTGACAGGTTTCCTGAACACGGTCCATAGCACACTGGGAAAGCAGGGCGGTGTGGTCAGAGACCCATCGTAACGGTAATACTCGTCCAGACGGGCTGGTAGCAGTGCACGGATGTTGAACGCGGGGACCTGTATTTTCTGATCTGTCATATCACAGGTTAGTAATAGGAGAGTGTCAGCATACTTGTGTTGTGCATTTCATAATCACAGATATTTGAAACTCTATGAAAGTGACGTACCTCTGTACTTTATCCCATTTATGTATTTGAAGAATTTGTCAAAAGCAGGGTTAAAATCTCCAATCTAAACAATATAAAACACTGACTGATTAGAAACTAGTCTGGTGGAATTTGTTGATGTGACTTTCAAGCAATGAGCTTATTACAGGGGCAATTACCCTAAAGCATCTGGAGTTAAATGCCTTGTGGTGATGGCCCATTGTTCAGTTTCGGGAATCAAACCAGCAACCTTCCGGTCATCAGCTCGAGTCTTAACCACTACACCACATCAGTCTCAGTGGTTGGTTTAAGGTCTGGACTCACCTCAATGAAAACTCCCAGCACAGCCAGTCCATCATGCTTGTCCAATGCCATTGAGATGTTGGGGTATTTGTCAGAATTGAAGTGTACTATATGCATCTGGATACAACAGAAAAGGCTGCCTTTAATGAGGAATCATATGTAAATCTATCTACCCATCCATCCGTCCGTTTCTCATGTGAAGGAGCAGTTCTGCAACGCGACTCGGCGGGTCGCTTATTGGGTGAGCAAGATGATGCACCTCCATTTTTATTATGTTGTATTAACAAAGTTCGGGAGGAGCACGTTCAGATAATTAACCCTCCACCACCCCATCTCCTCACTTCTAACTATTCCTATCCCAACCTGGGATAGGGGAGTACTCTGGATTTGGGCCAAATTCTGAGCTTGGTGCCCTCCCCTCGAACAGTATGCCAAATACCCATAGCCTTTACTCTATTTAATTATATGCAAGTGTGAACTCATGAACCTGCATCCGCTTTGAAAATCTCATCACATACGTGGGTGTGCCTGCATTGTTAACAAAGCAACTCATGCAGATAGGTTGGTTATGTCTGGGCACGCACATATTATCTGATCACCACCTGCAATTAATAGTGTGGACAGTCACCTGAAAAGACCTGATTTGAGAAAAAAAATCTGTTTCGTCTTAAGTCTGAACATAGCCATAGTGCTGCATCTGAAACCACAGATCATTGCAGTGGAGTATCCACACATTGCAAAGGCATTTGTCGAATCGTTTGGGCATGCTGTTTGGTTGGCTAGAGAATTTTAGAAGAAAGCCACAAATTCTCACTGTGTCTTTTCAGGTCACAGGATATAACCTCTGGCTGCTGGAAGGAGAGGCAATAGGCCAATTTAAAGGGCAGAGGACTGTAGTACAGAGCCACAATGACTATAAATCCTGTGTTTGGGAACACATTTAGGTGTGTTCAAGGAACACTTTGTGCAGACATTTTCCTTGACCTAAAGTGATGACACTCTACCGAACATTGCATCATGCACGTTTGAGTCCTGACTTTTTTTAATCCTCTATAATGGGGCTTATGCATTTGAAAACAGTTTGCACCAAAGGTGTTCACAGTAATGGAAAGTTCTTGTTTTGGGGTTTACCTTACCTCTCCGGCAAACCGCTTGCCATTAACAGTGTGTTCTGATCCAGTCAGCAAACTAGAGGAGCCCCAGTGGAAATGAAGCTGAGCTGCTGAATATCTGTGAGGGAGGCTGGAGATGTGCATGTGAGATGGCAAAGACAACTGCACTGTGGGTACAAGAGGAAAAAAAGTATAAATTTCAACTTTAAGGCAAGATTTTACTGGCAAGCAAGCCATTGTCAATACTGTAGAGATGCTCGAATAGTCGTGACACAGATGTCACATTCAAACAAGCAGCATTTTATTAGTCAGTATTGTGGGAACAGAAGGTTATAACTTAAATTGTTGTCCTTAATTTACATTTAAAACTAAGCCTTGTTTGCCCAATGAGAGGAAAGAAACAGTATAAAATGTTTGAGCCTGTATTGCTCAGGGTTTATTCCGACTCTGTGTACTTTGTCACTGCTATGCTGCAATAAACTTCTTCGAGATCTTCAGCGTCCTCATCATTTTTTCTTACACTACCCTGCTGAAAAATCCTGCATAAAACAGCATGAATTCCCTGTTGGTCCAGGCTGGCATATGCTGGTTAGAGCTGTCATGCTGTTCTCAATCAAAACTAGGTAACACTTTATAATAACTTTCATCAATAAATCATTAACAAACATTATATAATGGGTTAGCTCACCCAAAAATGTAAATACTTATGTCGTTACAAACCCATAAGAACATCGTTCATGTTCGGAAGAAAAATTAAGATATTTTTTATCAAATCTGAGCGCTTTCTGACCTCCCCTATAGACAGCAATGTCATAACCAATTTCAAGGCCCAGAAAGGTAGTAAAGACATTGTTCAAATCCATGTGACTCCAGTTATACCTTAATGCTATGAAGTGACGAGAATTCTTTTTGTGAGCAAAAACAAAACAAAAATAACGACTTCATTCAACAGTTTATTCTCTTTCTTGTCTGTCTCCTACACTGTTCATGTAGTAAACACAGAGCATTATTATTGGCCCACACTGTTCACATGAGCACCACGATGCACGCGCGAGATGCTGATGCAGGAGCCAGCCAATGATGAGCCAGCGTTCTGACGTAGAACCCGGATGCACTGTACTGTGTTTACTACGTGAGCAGCGTAGGAGAGAAGGTCTTACAGATTTGGAACGAAATGAGGGTGAGTAATTAATGACAGAAATTGAATTTTTGGGTGAACTAACCCTTTAATATATATTTTCACATAGGTAGAAATATATGTGATATATATGTATAGGTCAGGGGTTCTCAACCCTGGTCCTCGAGGGCCACTGTCCTGCAGAGTTTAGCTCCAACCTTAATCAAACTCACCTGCCTGTAATCCTGAAGCGCTTAATTAGCTGGTTAAGGTGTGTTTGATTAGGGTTGAAGCTAAACTCTGCAGGAAAGTGACCCTCGAGGAGGGTTGAGAATGCCTGAGGTAGATACATGATTAGGGCTTTGATTACTTAACATAAAATGCTTACAAATGTCATTAAACTTCAGGTCATATATTACCTAATGCACTTTCATACATTTAAATATGTACAATTGCAAAAAGGTGTTTGGCTATGAGTGATCGGGATGTTCAACTGAAAATGAACAATATAACAATGACTGGTCCCACTTTAAATAAGGTATCTTTAACTTTAAAAGTGTTGAGGGAATAAAAACGTTTTGCACCCACATTACATTTATGCGGTGTTGTTGTCTTTATCAAGCATTTAATTTAAACCTCTCAATTCATTTGGATTTGTTTTATGAGCACATTACCTCATATTTTAAGCCATGCGAATATATATGAACTAATTATCTGTTAAGAATTATATAATGTTTGTTAATGATTTATTAATGAAAGTTAATATAAAGTGTTACCCAAAACTCAGATGGTGTCCTGGTCCACCAGGACATGCCGGTGACCAGCATCCCATGTCAATGTAAATCTATGGGATTATTCCCATATTTATAGTTTTCCAGGCAAAATAAATCTTAAATCTGGTCACTGTCTATTCAGAAATTTCAGAAATGGTGCATAGGGATGTTTAATATTAAGACATTCAGACATTACACTAATAAATATGGCTGAGGCCTTGCATCTCTGTATCAAGATTTCCATTTAACAAATTCTGCAAGCTTTTCAACGAATAACTTTTTTCCAAACCGAGTCTGAAATGGCTCCAAAGCCCCAAACACAGTGGCACACTGTCAGAAAACCTCATCAGTATTCATCCTCGTGGCAGGAGCTCTGTGGCAGCAATACACACTTAGTTAACTATACATTTCCCTCTTTTTCTGACTAGACATGGCTCTTTGGAGTGAGAGTGCACAAAATAAAAGAGTCGCGAAACTAAACAATCACAGTTGGGAGATGGTAGATGGAAAACCTTCAGTCTGTTTAATGCACACTGGACCAAAAATATGGCAGAAAATACTCATTACCTAGAAAAGTATCACTTGTTATGTTGTTTAAGACATTACCTCGAATCAAAACTTTGCCATACTTTCCAGACTAAAATACAAACAGCTTTGTTTTATCATAATAAGTGGGTGATTATGGAAAATTACTATGGCAGAGATGCAAAATAGATCCTTCTATCATTTTCTCCACGTTGACCTAGAAATTAAGTTTGAGAAGAAAGACTATTTTACCTTTATGTGTGACTCACGGTCTCATTAGTTTAACAACCACAAATCCTTTAATCTATTATTTCGAATGAAGTCTGTGTTTTCTCTCAGACATTACAATATGAAATGCAAAATCTTAAAATGTATGTTTAAAATACTATATTGTGACAATAGTTATTAGTCATGTTTAAAAACAAAATCCTGCTCTATAATCATACTGGACCAACCAGAGTGTCCGTTGTTTCCGAGAGTGAGCTGCTCATTGGTTGACAGGTTGTAGTTCTGGAGCTGGATGGGCGGCAGGTTTGGATCGTATCGCAGCAGCTGTGTCTGGAAATCGATCGGCGACTGGAATGCTCCTCCGCAGAATGGGTAGTTGCTGGACCAGTCGTGTTCTCCATCAGGTCCTGAAACCAAAAGTCAAAGAAAGTTGTGGTATCTGAAGAATCTTTCCCTGACTGATTCTTATCTGGTGGTCTTTTAAACATTTGGGGCCAGATTCACTAAACAGGGAAAATTGGCGTGAGAGCGCAATTCCATAAACGTGCCAATGGGAGTGGAAAGTTCTATACGTGGTTAATGAACACAGACATAGCCGGATCATTTCCATAATGACCAACGCTATCTACCAGTTAGTGTCTAGTCAAAGACACAATAATGGCGCAAATACCAGTAAATTGACTATAGCAAACCTTACCCAGTACGTCATTAACTACCCTCCTCCGCATTAATTTTTTCATTCAGTTAGACATCAACTTGCTTAGTATTCCTAAATCAATTCATTATAAACAATATAACAAGAATTATATCTTTAAAATTATAAAGAATGCCTGTTTTTTACCATTCATTTTTTTTTGTAAAAATTATATAGGGTCACTAATGACCCGATGTGTGTAATAGTATATTTTTTTCTGCAGAACAATTGCATCTTTGATGACTGAATAAGTGCAATTGACCTTTATTCCACAAGGTGGCGATGTCTGATACACAATGATGAAGTGACGCTTCACTCATAGTTACCGCAGGCAGAAACAAAAGAATAGGAAGTATCATCAGCATCACCTTGAAAAGTCTCACGATTTACTGCAGATTTACCGTCACTGTCACTTTTTGATTTTGAAGATGTTGAAAATTTGAGTTTTGAGTATGTTTGAGATGGTGAATATGAGCCAGATGCTGAATGTACTGGGAAATGAGCTCTGAGGAGGACAGTGATGATGCTACAAAACATCTGCTCAAACTGAACCCTTCAAAGCTCCAAAAGGTGCCAAAATATGCTTTATTTTATTATTCTGTAATTGTTACTCTAATATCAGGAGAGTTTTATATTATACTGACAGGTGGAGATCCATCAGTGTTAGATATAGATCCGGGTCACTATAGACCCGAATATGTAATAATGATTGATAAAACATTCATGCATTTTCGGGTTAAATACTCTCCTCCCATACATTTTGTGTCTGAAAGGAAAACTCCAACAAATGCATATGCAATAAGATAAACCGGAAAAATAACCTTGTCCATGACTTTTCATTGCAACATTTTCAATGCGTGTCTTTAGTAAATCCTAACAGTAGTTTTTTTTAATGGAAAAAGAGGGTTTGTGCTAACGCAAGATGTTAGTGTGGCTAGAACTGGAGTGCATTAGCCATAAGTTTTGCTAAGACACAGACAAAGGTCAGCGATCACAGAACACTGCCTTACAAAATGAATGCCCTTACATGAATACCACACCCAACAATAAAAGATAATGTTTTGTTGCTTTGGAGGAGGCTTAGAAGTCATTCCAACAGAGTGCATGCTTGTCTAAGGACATTTCTGGTGCATTGTGGATCTTTTAGAAAAGAGGGTAAAGAAAAGGATACACTAAATAGCAAAGTTCCTCATTAACATCAACTAATAATAGTAGTTTAATGCAATTAATTAAATGCAACTGTCATGGTTTCTGTTTCTGAAAACAGTGGCAGTAAAAGTGGTTTGTTGCTGTGGGCTTAAAACATCACATTAAGGTCTTGAGTATTCTTTGTCAATGATGATCATGGTTTTGTGGGCAGCTGTTGTTCTCAGGACTGCTGTAACTGCGAAACTACACAGTAACTTTCCCTTGCGGTCGTAATTACTCACCGTCCAGTTCATTTTTAATCTAGACTAGCTTCTCCATCATAATCACATCAGATGCCTGTGGCCAGCCCGTAGAGGTTCCTAACCCTAAATCATAACTGTCACCCTGTTATGTAGTCATAATGAGCAGGCCTCTACAATAAAACATCTGAAGCTCTCTGGCCTGGATGTGTTTGACATCAACACACTGAACTGCTGAAAGCTGAGGTCATGCAGCTGTTTGCAACAAATCCCTTAAGGATTGATGCAAAAAATATTTTGAGTATTTTAAGTTGTTTTACACTGTCATGAGGAAAAATCCAGCAAAACGCACGGGCGCGTTTCTCGGGTTCTAAGGGTTAATAAAACCCTTAGTGATAATGACCTTAAATCAAAATAAAGTATTATATCTCTCATTAAGGTATATTATCACCAAATATTAGATTAAATCTTTTTATCAACTTGTTTTCTTTCAATTAGGACATGTTTTGTGTTTCGTTTGGGAACTGATTGATCGTAGGCCTCATTGATCTCAGCTTATCTCAATTTTTGAGTGGGAAAAAAAAGCAGTATTTGTTGATCATTTTGTTAATGTTCAATAAAATATGAAAAATGCATTGTTTATCACACTAGCGTGCTTTAATGTTTTACCAGGAAGTTTGTTTTGAATTTAAACAAATCTTATAAATCTCTCGTCATGCTATCTTATCACCGAATATTGGATCCAATCTTTTTGAGGCCTACGATCAATCAGTTCCAAAAAGAAATGACAAAACCTGTCCTAACTGAAAGAAAACAAGTTGACAAAAATATGAAATCCAGTATTGGTGATAATATAGCATAACGGATAAAAAAGCAGTTTATAAAAGGCAGGTCATTTTTTGTCCGGGAAAGCCAAAGGTGTTACAGCGTTTGCAACACAGCGTAAGAGTTCATTTGGGGTTTTGTTGCAACTGGCATATGATATAAAATATAGTGGCACATAAAATAATTTCACATTTTTTGAAGAAAATGCATGGTTCTTGCTTACTGTCCAAATCAAAAGAGCCCCGTCCCAAATCTCTATGATATTCTCTACTCCAAAAGCAGGACTTGAGGTATCGTTCATGACTGTGTCTGACCAGGATAAATTATGCTAAAATAATCTAACTTTTTTGAGCAGTTGCATATGTGTTTTCATCTTAGACCTAAGGCAGTGAGATGTTTGACGTCATTACGTCCCTCTATGTGATTCTAAAAGGCCTTGACTCAGCGGAATTAATTCAGGCTCAGAATGTCAAGAGCTCTCAGTGTTAGCCAACACAAAGGACAACGCTCATCTGAACTCGGTTTGATATGCTTGATAACATCTACACAGCAGCACAAGCACTTCTGTGTTTCTCACAGAGCTATTCGTCATGGTATTTCAAACAGTAGCTTTGGACACACACAGAGCTATATATAAATATATATATAACATTTTAATGGGGAAAAAATCCCATATAGAATATATTGGGCCACTTGTCTTAAGACAGTACATTACTGCTAACCACATAGAAACACCCTAGCAACAGCATAACAATTACAGATACATAAGGGTGGGCTCTTGTAACTTGGCCTAGCAACCACATAGCAACACCACAGAAATTGCATAACAATTATAAAGACATAAGGCTAGGGTATTTTGACTTGGGCTCTTTTAACTTTAAACAACAACATGGCAATGGCCTAAAAAACATTTACAACACCTTAGCAACACCATAGGAACCACATAAGAATTATAGAGACATGAAGGTGGGGTCTTTTGACTTGATCCAGTAAACAATCACATAGCACCACCCTAGCAACAATGTAACAAGTTAGAGGCTCTTTTGACTTGGACCACCCCTTAACAAGGGCATAGCATGCATTTAGAATAGCTTAGCAGCCATGTAGCAACACCCTAACAACACTTCTTCTAACAAACAACCAGCTAGAAACCACTCAGTGCACCATAGCAACCACATAAGAATTATAGATGAGAGCTGAGGTCTTTTGACCTGGTCCAGTAAACAACACATAGCAAAGACCCAGAAACCACATAGCAACACCCTAGCAACAATGTAACTAATTTGGAGGCTCTTCTGACTTGGACCAGTAAACAACCTCTTAGCAAGGGCATAGCAACCACTTAGAACATCTTAGCAACCATATAGCAACACCTTAACAGCGCTGCTAACAAACAACCAGCTAGAAACGACTTCCCTGTTGAAGAAAAACAGCATATTAGGTATGTTTTAAAGCATGGTAGCTGGTTTGAGCTGGTTTAAGATGGTTTAGTTGGTCACGAGCTGGTTTATGCAGGTCAAGTGCTGGTCCTAAATTGGTCCTAAACTGGTACTAAGCAACTAGCTCCAGCTCAGGACTAGCTTATAACCAGCTCAGGACCAGCTTAAACCAGCTCATAACCAACAAAGGACCAGCATAAACCAGCTCGAACCAGCCGCCATGCTTCAAAACATACTAACCAGCATATTCCTTTTTTTTTCATCAGGGTCAGGGCACCATAGCAACCACATAAACATTATAGAGACATTAGGATGGGGTCCTTTGACTCTGTCCAGTAAACTACCACATAGCAACACTTTTGCAGCCATGCAACATTTAAAGTTAGCAAGGGCATAGCAAGGGAATAGTAACCACTTAACAACCATATAGCAACACCCTAACAATGCTTCTGCTAACAAACAATCACATAGAAACCAAACCACTCAGGGCACCCCTAGCAACTGTATATTTTAAAAGCTGATTTTAGCATGAGTGCCACTCATGTTTTCTTCAGAAAATGCAAAAATCTAGTTTTAGTAGCAGCTAAACTTAGCAATTTGCTTAATGAGGGTGCTTGGTTTGATCATCACGTTGTCTAAAATTCATAGTCTACAAGCCTAAAATACAGCACATTACAAGGTAGTCTGACTTTGCAGCCACTATAAATTTGCACACAGAAGTATAACTGAAGGGACAAAAGAGATTCAGCTTGTAAATTGCAATGTGCCACACACAAAGACAGAATAATATTATGCAGTGTTCTTTCCTAAGTATAGGAGCAATGAAATTTCACAGCCAAGCAATTAGACGAACAATCTCTTCCCAAAATAAAGCCATTATAACAGCCCTGTTTTGCAGTTCTTATGTCTTAGTTCAAACCAGCTTTAAAATAAATCAAAACTAGACATGTAATGACGTAAATATGTGTAATTCAGTCATGGTACTCAATGAAGCTGAATGGGTCTCCTTGAAAAGCCGTTGAGAACACTTGAGTGACAGCCGCACGAGGATAGAGCTGGCGAGCATGCTAACAGGAATGACATGAGAGACATGGTGGGAATCATTTCAGACCCGAGAGAGCCAAAAGGGGTCGAAACGAGGTCAACTTTGCACCACAAGTTCCTCTTTTCCAGCAGCAACATGTTTTTTGATACCTTCATCATGGCTGCCAGAGGGTCTCCATGTCCACACTGGTATGGCATACTGGGATTGTTAGAGATAACAGTTAAAAAGGTTGTCCAGAAATAGGCTTGAATCATGAGGATGGTAAGCAGAACCCTGCTTGGTTCCCTAGGTGCAGGCAATAGACCAGGACTCTGCGACAGCAGGCGTGATTAAGCATGTTTATTTTAAAGCCCTTTCGACGTGTAAAGAGCACGTTCTGTTGGTCTCTGTACGACCGAATGACCTTTTTTGCTGAGGTGAAAACGACAGCATCTGGTCATTAAGGAAAGGCATTACGACTCAATTACTCACAGTTAGGTGACATATTCAATACTTGCATTATATTTTAAAAGATTTTGCTGGAGATCATGTGCAAATGGTAAACATACTGTATATGTGCTTTTTATTTGACCATTACATTTCCTAAATGTCATTAGACACGTTTTACTTATCCCTCTATTTAGCTGTTCTGTTGATTGGACAAAATCAGGAGCAGGATGTGTTGATTTCAAGAGGTTTCTAGTCTCTCAGCATTTAAAATTGTGTTAAAGTTTAAATAATTTTTATGAATGTTTTTAACACAGTTTCTGTTATCACCTCATTACTCTGTGCATATGTCTCTAAATGGCATTATGTTCAAATATTTTAGTAAAAGAAAAACATTTTACAAAGAAATTCTTATTTTATTCAGCAAAGATGCAATAAATGTATTAACTGTGACAGTAAATACTCTTACACTGTTGAAAAAAAAATGCTGTTCTTTTGAAATTTCTATTCATCAAACAATCTTGAAAATGCATCACAGTTTCCATAAATATATTAAGCGGCAACTGTTTACCACAATGATAATAAGAAATGTTTCTGGAGCAGCAAATCATCCTATTAGAATGCCTTCTGAAGGATCATGTGACTCTGAAGACTGGAGTAGTGATGCTGAAAATTCAGCTCTGCATCACAGGAATAAATGACATTTTGAAATATATTAAAACAGATATTTCATAGAATTTTTGGGTCAAATAAATGCAGCCTTCGTGAAACTGTGAGGTTCTCAAAACTTACTTTAAGTATTTATAAGTTTATTTGAATAGGGACAGTACAAAAAACATGTTTCCAGTCGAAATCTGGAAAATATGTATCGAACATAGAGAGTATAGCATAAGCTAATTTGCATCTTAGGTCCCTAGAAAGGCTTTTCTAAAAAATAAACAAAGGAAAAAAGCTGTTTATCATATAATTAAACATTCAGCTAATATAGCATATACACATGCATACCTAAAGACCTGTACCTATTTTAAGGATGCTTCCAACCCTGGCACATGAATAACTAGTTAAAACAAACATTTATTACATTTAAGTAAGCGCACAGCTCTGGTTTGTTTTAAACCTGTGCTTTATCATCAATGTAAAAAAAACTTTGTCATTTATTGCAGGTACTGTGTATGACTATGTATTGTTATATTGCTGCATATAAATTGATATAACTAAATATCATTCTTTGGTGTTCATTTAGTATGGAAAACCTGTCTGTTTTACATTAAACATTTTGAATCTACATTGCAACAAGGATTAAAATTACAAAATAGCAAACTTACCATTATACGTCCATTTTGCCCCTGAAAAAGAGATGGACACAATTATTAAATGCTTTTAAACTGGATGTCGAGCTTCATTGCCTCTTTCATGCAGTTCTAATAGAGTGACTGAACTCCAGCCATAAATCAGACAGATAATGCATTCCATTGCAGCTGGACTCCAGTCTGCTTGCAACCTGCTGCTCTGGTCATTGCTGGCTATTCTCAGTCAATCTGAACGGACAGGATGAGCCAGACTCTTGCTGGTCTTTCCCACAGATTTCTGGTCGACATCGAGGTAGCCCGGGATGGGAGAGATTGTATAATCTGTCACTGCTTAAAAAGCAAGTCAAAGGAAATCAAGGCATTTCTCTAATAATAAAATTGTATATGTTCAATTTAAACTCAACAGATTTAAAAGACACACTGTCTATGATGAAAAAAAATTGTTGTTACAACAAAGCCACCATACATTAACTGTAGTGTACAGTGATGGAAATTTTTCTAAACGACACAGGAAATTATGATATTATCCCAATATGAGTCCAAACAGGAAGGCGCAAAAAATGTCCTTAGCAATTTGGTCATCACTTTCTTTCACAAAAATTGCTTTTGTGAGACCACAGGTACTGACCCTTTTGGGTTCAGATCTACAGACAAGATATCAGGAGGGCCATTAAGGGTGCTAATTTGCCGTGACGTGCTTCACCTGTGGTTTTCAATACACTGAGGTCATTTAAGGTCGTTTGTCAGATCTGCAGACAGAAATCTTCATGCTAATGCAGAGCATTTTGGGGTTCTGCAAGTTTATAATTATGATTTTACATGTTCTAACTTTACTCCCAGGGTTGTTCATTTATGGAAACAGCATTCACCCACTCATTATAACAACTCAAATGAACTTCCAGGAATTTGATATATTTGATGGTCAATTTTCTCCCAAATTACTGCTTTTACACCAATATGAGACCATATTGTACACTAAAGTGATGCAAAATGTTATAATGCAATCTATTTTTAAAGTAATTATAAACAAAATGACTAACATTAACATGGAAATAAAGAGTGTTTTACAATAATGTAACAGAAATAAGAGAAAATGTTACATTTCTGAAGGATTTTATCCAAGTATGATATATAATCCATTATTCAGCAACAAAAACTGTAAAATAAAGTACTAATAACTAACATTTCCACATTATAGGTAGCCTAGATGTTTAACAGAACAATAATATTGTATTCCTCAATATGTAAGATACCATTTTGAATGAATATGTTAAGTAATAGTTTACCATGTTTCTGACCTATCAGTGGAAGTTTAGGCTTATTATAAATGAGCTCTGCAAGACTAGTGCAGGAGACTAACTTACCTGTGAACGCGACGGGACACGCCATGAAGAAGATGAATAGAAGTGTAATTGTCATCGCAGAAAAGTGCTGGCTTCTCATGTGCTCTCAGAAGTCGACTCAGAAGAGAGAAATTTTCACATAGGTTAGTTGTCGGAACCGGCTCTTATATCAAGCATGGTGCGCTCGCGAGTTAAACAAACTGACGTCACGGCGATGACAGAGCAGCGCCTCAGAATATCTGTCGCTCGTTTGCAGTGACTTCATACAAATCTGTGGCTGTGCCTCGAGTGGAGCTGCTACCCAGACAGCTTTTTAGGCATCAGAAGCGCACAACTTTGTCTAAATAGCCATTAGCCACACGTTCTCAAACCGGTCATTTTAAAACTCCGCAAACAAGGAACAATAGAGCGCCATGTGATATTAGAAAAAAAAAAAACGTACTGCTTATGACAGTCATTATATCTCCATATTGCAACATTTGCTCAGTGTTTAGCTACTGTGTCCGCAAATGACACACTGCGTTATTATAGGTGTCTATGTATACTGCAGGTATTGTGTTATAGCCTATACATTATCTTTGACTGGTTTTGCTGCACAATTTATAATCTATCTATCTATCAGTCTACGGAACGCCGCCTAGCCAATCAAATTCTAGGACTGGAATTATTCCATTATTCCCATTTAACAAAAATATTTTATATATATATATATGTTGTGCGAATTTGCAAACATCATTTGTTGCGTTGGAATGTTCTCCGTTCTGAAACAAGTAAACATAGTAACATTTAAAAATGTTTTCATGGAACAAATAACACAAACATGTCCACAAACGATGTAACGTTTTTGTGCAAACATTTTGAGAACATTATTAAAGACCTAACGTTCATTTAACGTTAGACTACTGGTTGAACACTAGCCTATAACTTGAGGTAGGTTATTATTTTAATGGTAACACTTTACAATAAGGTTGTATTAGTTAACATTAGTTAATGCATTAGTTAACGTGCTCTAACTATGAACAACACCTCTTTTCAGCATTCGTTAATCTTAACATATTATTCACGTTAACAGTGCAATTAATTAAAATTAGTTCATGCATTAGTTAACATGAACTAACCATGAGCAATGCCTGTTGATCATGATAACCATGAGCACTGCATGTTGATCTAATGTTGATAAGGTACACAACAGCATTTTTGACTTTAGAGTGAGATGGTGTGTTAGAAATGTTCATCCTTAGTGTGTCTCAATACGTAAACTAATGCAAATGTGTACAAGATAACCTTATAAAAACAATAAAGCTACAGGCATCGTTCATGTTAACTAATGCACAAACTAACGTTAACTAACTGCACTGTTAACGTGAATAGATGTATTATATGTGTGAGATAATGTTAACAAAGATTAACTAATGCTGAACATGTTGTTCATGGTTAGTTCATGTTAACTAATACATTAACTAATATAACATTGTAAAGTGTTACCATTTTGGTTATGACAAGCATAAAAAAACATTTAAAAAAGCATCCTATTATAGTTTATATTATATAATATAATATACCTTTGTTTTGTTTAATTTTGTAATGCTTTATCCCTCTAATGATGTAATGCATGGATCTGCATATTGAGTTTTCCTAATACACACTCTTTTCCAATACTGGATTACAAGTAGTTAGTTACGTAGCTAATCTGATTACTTTTTCCAAGTAACCAGTAAAGTAACACATTACTTTTAAATTTACAGTTCTACATACTGTAACTGGTATTTTATGAATACTATGAATTCTGACATAGCTCGGTTCACATAATCTACTGTATAGTTTGCATATTCGGACGCAGGCTCAGTTTGTGTTTTCCTGTTGTTTTTCATTTTGTCAAAAAGCCATTAAATAGCATAAATGCATTTTAAATATACACACGTGTTTTGCTTTAAGTGTTCTAACATATAAATCACTGTCAATAAACAGCAGGTTCTTTATACAGGTTGTGATTATATGCCCATAGAGGCACATTGAAAGGATGAATGTGTGAGAAGGCTTCACTTGAGTAAAAAAAAGTATGATAGCCCAGTCTCTTTTATAATTTATTTCAATTTTGTCAAAAAAATAAATTTGTTTGCCATATTTTGAATAAGTACTTATGTAAATGTGAGTTAAGGTTGTTCAGACTTTGTTTCTCATACACTCTGATATAGTACTTTATAAACGTTTTTCCACCACAGAATAAATACAAAAAAAAGGTAATTGTGACTTTTTACTTTACAATTAAGACTTTTTTCCTCGCAATTGTGAGTTTATATCCAATGCAGTAACTGATTACATGTAATCTGGATTACGTAATCAGATTCCCAAAATTAAGTACCTATAATTAGATTATATTACATTTTAAAATACTCAATCAGATTACAGTTACTTTTTATGGATATACATGTTTATGTTATTCTCACAATGGCATTAAATGATTCATAATTCTCCCTACTACTTTTATCTTTTAAAAACCACACTGCTTATACGTTCAGAAGGTCTTCCAGGTTTGTGGAATTGCGCACACAGACCAGCTACTGGTCATGTGACGATCACTGAAAACTGAGACCCCAAAGCAGTTGATCACTGGTTTTACAGAAATCATTTAACTTTTAAGAAGTGTTTTCTCAACATTGCATACATTGCATCAGTTCCTGGTGAATCACTCAGTGATTCATTTAACCATGTATTACTGTGTTTGAAAGCCTTTTCTTTTTCAAACACATTAAAATGTACATGGTTCTTAAGGACATTTTTTCTTGGTTAAAAGAACCCATTCGTTCACGGATGCCATGGTGGAAAAATACATCTTTCTCTTACTCAATATATTGACTGTGCCTTGCTGTTGAGTGGCTCCTCATTTACTCTGGGAGAAGCTAATGAGGAACCTCACAATCCCACAGCCCCCTCCACACATCCGTCCACAGTCCAAAGGGGACTTCATCTCCTGTCCAAAGACCAGAGGGGACTCCGTCTCCTGACCAGAGTCCAGTGATGGCTTTGGCCTCCAACTAGAGTCCAGTGATGGCTCCGGCCAACCATCGTCCAGAGGGGGCTCCAGCCCCGACCAGAGTCCAGTGATGGCCCTGGCCCCCGACCAGCGCATATTCAGCGAAAGAGGGCTCCGGCCCAAGATCAGCGTTTCAGTTCCGCTCCAGGCCACGACCCCATTGCTCCACCCAAGAGAACGGGGCTGGGGGGCAGTAGGTACCTTCCTAGGACCATGAACTTTGAACCTTTTGAAACTTTGATGCCCTAAAATGCCTTGGCTTCCTGAACTGCCACCCAGGAGGTGTCTTTGCCTGCCATAGCCGCCCATGCTCCACGGCCCAGAACCACCCAAGCCCAGGATCTGTAATGTCTAGTGTTTTGTTTTTGTTTCATATCACGTTCATATTTTCTGGTTTGCCTTTTGTCATGTGACTTCCTTGCCCTTATGTGATCATGTCATGTGCTTCCCTAATGTGTTATGTTTTCATTGGTTCATTGTCCTGATTGTTCACAGGTATGTCTTGTTCAGTCAACAGTTCTTGTGTATTTAAACCCTCATGTTTGCCTTGTTACTTTGTCTAGTATGGTTTGTTGTAACCCGCTGTTGGTGAGTTTGCCATGCCATGCCATGCCATGCCATGCCATGCCTTGTTTTGTCAAGTTCCTGTTTGGGATTAAAGGTCCACTATGTAGGATTTTTGCAGTAAAATATCCAAAACCACCAGGCCAGTGTTATATATTTTGTTCAGTTGAGTTCTTACAATATCTCAAATGTTTCCAACTATATGTAAATTGTGAGAAAATTGCAATTTAACCAAGGAACCGACGTCTGAGGGAGTCGCCTGTCAAATGCATCATATGCGTTACCCTCGGTTTCCAGTTTTATATGGCAGAAAGGCTTTACTCTTACTGCAGTGTACAACAAGTGTCATAGCAGCCGCCGAGCGAACGCACAGAGTAACGTCATAACATCATTTTCAACACAAATGTATCTAATATGATAAACAGAGCTGCATTACCTCATACTCATAATCGGAAAAGCAGAAATGGCAGTGTCCCATTATAAAAGTCCTGCTCGCAAGTCGTGTGTTGCGTAAAAATCGCTCCAGCGGCATTGCTCAGCTTCCACAACACTCGGTCCTGCTAGAGGATGGAAAAGTTACATAGTGTAGCTTAAAACTGCACATGAGTTTTCATCAAGCTCGCTTTCAGTGGATGTTTATTAAATTCCAACACGAAGCTCAATTTGGAAAACCCTGACTTAATGTAATATTCAATGCAATTCATGTTATTGATGACAAAGAATGGAATATATTTTAATATCAGTACGATAAGATTATCAATATGAAACGAGATACAAAAGTAATCCAAAAGTCCTCTGATTATATTAACTTAAATGTGTAAAGTAACGGATTACGTTACTAAATACGATTTTTGTCAAGCAATTTGGAATTAGTAACTGAATACAATTTGTAAGTAATCAAACTGCACTGGATATAAACTCGTCGGGGGGAAAAAACACTTTTTTTCCCATAGCTTCTCCAAGCTAAATCGGTCACATATGTCACATATGCGAATGACCCACTGGAGACACATGGATGATCGTTTAATGAATCAAAGGTCAAATGAGGGAGAAGTGATATACCAGCTGAGCCACTCCAGGATAAACATATTTTGCATTTTTAAATGTAATAATTTTTTTTCTTTTAATCAAATTTATGATAGGACTGAAGATTTGAATTGACTGTATTATGTGTTAATGTTTCATTATAAGGAACAGCCAATGCTGAAACCTGAATCTGCCACATCCTTTGTGGAGCCTCTTACTGGCATCATGCTAGATACTATTTTCACTTGTAACCTCTGAAGAATTCTCCCATAGTGAGGTGCATAAAAAAGTCATTATATTATATATTAGTCTTCTACACGTTTTAAAATGAATTTATTTCAAATTCTGTGCTGGACCAAAGCTAATTGTTTTTAAATGCCATAATACAGTCCCTGACAAAAGTCTTGTCGCTTGTATACAAATTGACCTGAAGTGCTGCTGAAATATATTTCTTATCAAGATTTTTTTACAAGAAATGGCTCATTTTAATCCCAACAGCTTTTGTAATAATGTTTCAGTGCAAAATGAAACAGTCAAAAAATATTCTAATGTTCACAGTTTAATAAAGCTTGGTAAAGTAAATTTTTGCAAAGACATAAGTTTGTCGCCTTGTCATATGAGCTTCACCTGTGACTAATAATGGATCAATTAGATCTCCGGTGTGTATAAAAAGAACCCCAGTACACTAAACCTCCACATCAACTGCAACTAGACCTCTGCAAAGATGCCTAAGGTTCACCCTGAGACTAAAGTTTTGATTATCAAGAGGCTGAAGACCAGATCCACTGCTGATGTGGCAGACACCTTCAAAGTGTCTCAGCATCAAGTACAGAGGATAAAAAAAAAGATTTGAAGAGACTGGAGACGTTTATGACAAACCCAGGTCAGGCAGACCCTGCAAGACAACTGCTCGAGAGGACCGTTTGTTGCCTCGAAAATCCAAGGCCAGCCCATTTTCCACTGCAGCAGAGCTCCACGAGACCTGGTCACCTGAAGTCCCTGTGTCAACCAGAACAGTTTGTCGGATTCTGTCTCGAAATGGCCTCCATGGTCGAATCAGTGCCCAGAAGCCAGCACTAAACAAAAGACAATTGAAAAACCGTGTGGCATTTGCCAAAGCCCACAGCCTGCTAAAAGGATGGACGCTGGAAAAGTGGCAGAAGGTGGATTTTTCAGATTAATCTTCTGTCTATATTGCAGGAGAACTACTGGAGCCCGCATGGATCCGAGATTCACCCAGAAAACAGTGAAGTTTGGTGGGGGAAAATCATGGTCTGGAGTTACATCCAGTATGGGGGTGTGCGAGAGATCTGCAGGGTGGAAGGAAACTTCAATAGTCTAAAATACCAAGACATCTTAGCTACCTCTTATATTCCCAACCATAACAGAGGCCAAATTCTGCAGCAGGATGGTGCTCCATCGCATTCTTCCATCTCCACATCAAAGTTCCTCAAGGCGAAGAAGATCAAGATGCTCCAGGATTGGCCAGCCCAGTCACCAGACATGAACATCATTGAGCATATGTGGGGTAGGATGAAAGAGGAAGCATGGAAGACGAAACCAAAGAATATTGATGAACTCTGGGAGGCGTGCAAGACTTTCTTTGCTATTCCTGATGACTCCATCAATAAATTGTACGAGTCCTTGCCAAACCGCATGGATGCAGTCCTTCAAGCTCATGGAAGTCATACAAGATATTAAATTTGGATCTCACTGCACCACTACTTAATTTGCTGACATATTTTTGTATTTGCAGTAAATTTGTTAAATTTCTGTATAAGCGACAAAACTTTTGTCTTGCCAAAATTTGGCCTTTCTGTCTTGATTAAATGATAAATCTTTTTTCAGTGAAACTAATTTATTTCAGTGGATTAAACGTCATTTGGGAGGGTTTTAGCTTTTCATATGAGCTATTTCTAACACCAATTGATGAATTAAAAGTCAGGTTAATAGCAGGTGTTTCTACAAAATAGATAAGTGACACGACTTTTGTCAGGGACTGTAGTTTCGTTTTACTTAGCACTGTATAATTGAGTTATTTCCTCCTCTAAGTTTATTGCTCCTTAAACAGTAAAAAGGTCAAATCATCCTCTCTTCTTCCCTCTCCGATCATTGTTTGATCAAACATTCATGTACACCAACATTCACAAGATTCTGTAGTTCACTGAGGAAACTTGGCATCATTGTGTTCATTTTTACTCTGAACCACAACATTCAGGCCCAAACTCAGAAACCAGGAAAGTGTTGTGATTTTCAAAATAAAACACAATGGTTAAGAAATTGATTTGTTTTGTGAGTGATAACATGGTTTATGTCTGGTTTGTGTGAAGTTAAAGTTCCAAACTTGATCAAAGATTTTAAAAACTATATGAAGAGTAACAAATTCACAGGAACTACTGGCAGCTGTGATTGCAAGAATAATTATGTTAAAATAAAGTTAAATGTACACAACTTTACAGAACAACCTGTACATTTACTAAATAAATAAACTAGTAAATACAAGTTCTTTTCTGCTGAATAAGCATAACCACACTACTAAAATCTGTTTTGATCCTTTAACATATACTAAGCACCATAATAACACATGTGGTAAAGAAAAAGCCACACGACGAATCACCGTTAATATACAGAGAAGGTGCAAGCAGTGTCACAAATACAAAACACCATCCTTGCAATACTCATGACGACACTAAAATAATGCAATAAACACTTATTTGAACATAAAGCCTTAAATGTACGTAACATAACTAATACATTTAAAATGAAACAATAATTTAATTTAAATACCATTAAATGTGAAGTGTCACACAGGAAATGTCGATTTACATTTTTCACTGTACATTATTACAATGAAATGTCCTGACAGAACTATTACAGTTTTTTACCATATAGTAAGGGAACATACTGTTAAAGGTAGGGTAGGCAAGTTTTGGAGAGACTAGCAATAGCAGGATTGCTTTGAAAGCATGAGATCCCACCCTCCCTTCAGAGCGTCTCCAAAGCAGCATCTCCTTAAAAACACAGCAAACAAAAGGGTCAAGAGATACAGCATTAAACTACCCCATGTCTTAAAGCACATAACATTACAATAATAATGAACATAAACAATTTAAAGAGCACTAACCTGTACCACCTGACTACTGCAGATTCATTTCGGTGTTGATAGTGTTGTCATTGAAACACATACATTTGAGTCACAAACCGCTCCGAGAATGATGTCACAGGTTTTCATCTCTTACAGTAGTTATGGCGTGAACGAGGCCTAATCTGGTTGTTTTGGTTCAGGAGGGACTGTGAAAGGTGGCTGCTATTTTGGTTGTGGTACTTTGTGACTGATGTCTGTCTAACTCATAGCATGAGACGTGGTAATGACATGTGATGTCTGTGCGACCAGGTGTGCGGAGGTTTGGAAATATACGCTGATAGGCATTTGAACTGAATGCTATGATTGGATGAACATTTTATGGTCCTACGCCTTCCACAGACGATATACACTAATCAGGCGTAACATTATGTGTTGTAATCTAATGGCGCTTTTCCACTACACATTATCAGCTCAGCTCGGCTCGGCTCGACTCGACTCGACTCGGTTTGGTTTTCCACTGTGTAAAAGTTGTACCTGTACCTGCTTCTAGGTACTTTTTTTCGTATCACCTCCGGCGAGGTTCTGAGCGAGCTGAGGCGATACTAAAACGTGACGTGACTGCTGATTGGTAAGAGAGAATCGTCACTGTTCATTGCGTCATCATTGCACGCGCCAGACGGGGGATCCTGAATAACCACGCCATTTTTAAATAGTTTGTCCAGAGATTGCGTGTTATTTACTATTATGGCAACTCGGAAGAATACGCCGTGGTCAAACGAGGAGGTGCAGACTTTCCTTTGTTTGGTTGCCGAAGACAGGATACAGCGAGAGAAGATTACGCCATGGCAGTTTCCTGCGGCGTCGCTATGACGACCAAGTACTATTGTGGAGGCGAGCCGAGTGGAGCTGGTACTGGTAATGGAAAAGCGTCATAATATTGTGTGGTCCCCCTTTTTGCTGGCAAAACAGTCCAACCCGTCGAGTCATGGACTCCACTAGACCCCTGATGGTGTGCTGTAGTATCAGGAACCATGATGTTAGCAGCAGATTCTTTAAGTCCTGTAAGTTGGGAGGTGGGGCCACTATGGATAAGACTTGTTTGTTCAGCACATCCCACAGATGCTCGATTGGATTGAGATCTGGGGAATTTGGAGGCCAAATCAACACCTCAAACTCATTGCAGTGCTCCTCAAACCATTCCTGAACTATTCTTTCTTTGTGGCAGGGCACATTATCCTGCTGAAAGAGGCCACAGCCAACAGGGAATACCGTTTCTATGAAAGGGTGTACAAGGTCTGCAACAATGCTTAGATAGGTGGTATGTGTCAATGTAGCATCTACGTGGATGGCAGGACCCAAGATTTCCCAGCAGAACATTTTCCAAGGCAACACACTGCCTCCGCCGGCTTGCCTTCTTCCCATAGTGCATCCTGGTGCCATGTGTTCCAAGGTAAGTGATGCACACGCACCCGGCCATCAACATGATATAAAAGAAAATGTGATTCATGAGACCAGGACACCTTCTCCCATTGCTCTGTGGTCAAGTTCTAAAGCACACGTGCCAACTGTTGGGGCTTTTGGTGGTGGACAGGGGTCAGAATGGGCACCCTGACTGGTCTGCGGCTATGCAGCCCCATTAGCAACAAACTGCGTTGCACTGTATTCTGACAACTTTCTATCCGAACCAGAATTAACTTCTTGAGAAATTTGAGCTACAGTAGCTCGTCTGTTTGATCGGACCACACGGGCCAGCCTTCGCTCCCCACGTGCATCAATGAGCCTTGGCCACCCATGACCCTGTCGCCGGTTCGCCACTGTTCCTTCCTTGGACCACTTTTGATAGACACTGACCACTGCAGACCAGGAACACCCCACAAGAGCTGCAGTTTTGTAGATGCTCTGACCCAGTCGTCTAGCCATCACAATTTGGTCCTTGTCAAACTTGCTCAAATCCTTACGCTTGCCCATTTTTCCTGCTTCTAGCACATCAACTTTGAGGGCAAAATGTTCACTTGCTGCCTGATATATATATGATACATAATAAAAATAATAAAAAGCCATTTAAAAACATATCTATAGATTGCATTGTCGTTTTTTAGATGTGTGGACTGTGTTCAAACTAGTTACAGCCCATTCAAGAAACAAAATACATATGACTTTATAACTTTGGCATAATGTAGTGTAACAACATTTTAATTGAGCACATTGGACAGTGATGTACTGTAATAAAGTACAAATCACTATCCTTGTTACTTTTTTCTCCAAATCTAGACGCCTGCAGTCTGAAAGATGAAGGAACTGGGACAGCTGGGGTTGTGGTTTACTTCGATGGAGAAAAAGACAGAGCTGAGGAACTGTTCTCTAAAACGGAAAAGGGGATCTTTCTACGCACATTTGTCTGCAATAATGCAACAACACTTTTAGCATAAAACACATTTTTATTGACTGATTTATTCTTAAGTCAAACATCGTTGACTTAAGAAAATGCAGCCACCCTGTGGTAATTTTTTATTTATTTACAGAAAGACTAGCTTGTTTGGAAGGGCAATGTTTGGGTTACTATCTGCGGTATTACTACAGTCCTGAACATCACACATGCAAGTCTTTCTACTGGACTGGATGTGTGGGAAACGGAAACAGATTCTTCTCACTTGACCGGTGCAATGAAACATGTGGTAAGAAATGAAACTGAAAGCTAATAGTGAGTTTACCCAAAGATATGTATGCAAAAATGTATATTAATTTACATTTGTTTGATTAGATCTAGGACACAAAGACCTGCACTTGGTCTTACTGGTGTCCTTATTTTCACGGTGATTGTCTTTGCTGTCAAGAAAAAGTCTTTCCACAACCATGTGTCATGTGAGCAGTGCAAAACGAATCAACAATTTATATAAACCTGTCAATATACACCCATTAATGTTCAATCACTTATGTCCTCTGCTATATCTGTAATTCAACTTATTTCAAATTCTGTAAAACAATAAAGTTTCTTTTGACTTAGCATTGTTAGTTTCTGTAATCAAGTTATTTGAAAGAAATCATATTGTGAATCTACAGTTACAGTTGTCCCCTCCTCAAAGTTTATTGCTTTTATCTTGAGAGAAAGTACAAAGTGCAAAGCATCCTCCCCTTACTGATTATTATTTGCCAATGTTCATTTTCACCAGTGTTCATATGGCTCTGTGGTTCACTATGAGGGAACTTAGCATAATTTTGTTAATTTTTGCTCTGAACCACAACATTCAGGCCCAAGCTCAGACATCAGGTAAGTGTTTTCTTTTCTTTTTTTAAACACAGAAGGGTAAAGATATTACTTTGTGTTGTGAGTTATAATAAGGTTTATGGGTTTGGTCTTTGGTCTTAAAAAACAAATGTTGAAAATACAATTCTCAAGGTAAAAACTAAATACTAAAGCATGCATAAACCCAGTCATCTTGTATTCTGTGTGAAGAACTGAAGTAAAGTGAAGATATATAAAGCATGAGCAAAGGTTCTGTCTATGGAGCCCCGTCACACCTTAGAAAGTCAGTTCACAATGTCAGGGTTGTGTTCCTTTCAGAATTAAATTGAGAAAACATTTTAATTTCCCATTTAAGGAAGTAGAGTTCATGTACTTAAGTTGAAAGTAATTCATAAAAACTAAAAATGTATTTTTTAACTAGAAAACAAGTTTGTAGAGACAAACCTTGGATTGTTTCTTTAAAAAAAAGATTTTTATATCAAAGTCTCTTTCAAAAAAAGTCTGTTCACTCGGCGGCCATATTTGCAACGCACTGGGCGCTATTTCAGGCATACAAGACAAGTCCTATCAATCTGAATGGGGAATCCTTGAATCTCAAAAACTGCTTTCAAAACTCACAATTAAATAAAATATTTCATATCAGCAACAAAATCTGACATGAACTGTACCATTAATGTTGTTTCTTATTATCAAATATCGTTAAAAAAAGCATAATTTTCAGGCTAGACGAGCCAATGCGCATGTGCAGTCCTAAGCGCGAGTCTCATGCTGCGTTCCACTCCACTTTCAGCACGCACTTGCAGACTTGCAGAAGTTTATATGGACAGACCCTTGCTCCCTCGATTTGGACCGATTTTTACACTTCAGGCAGCTCCACATACCACAATGCAACACGATTGTGACGTCACTGCATATTGCGATTAATTTACCCCACCACAAACAACTCTATGATATTTAAATAATTTTTTTAAACATTTAAAACAACCCAAACACACCTATATACATATAGAATGCTGCATTAAACAAAAAAATAATAATAAATCAACTCCATATTGGATTCCAAGTGATCGAGGGCTTAGGACGTTCCAGTTCAGACCATTGTAAAGCTTCCGTCTGTAGTGGGCACTCATGCAACGTAAGCAATGACGCACATCCGAGTGAACGAGACGGAGGGAAGTTAGCGAGTGAAGGGCATAAGAAAAACAAACTGGAAGTGCCCACTACTGGCAGAACATTTGCAATGGACTGAAATAATTAAAATATCAGAGTTGTTTGTAGTGGGGTAAATTAAACGCAATATGTGGTGACGTCACAATCGTGTTGCATTGTGTTATATGGACCTGCCTGAAGTGTACATATGAAGTAGAGGGTCTGTCCATATAAACTTCACGAAGTGGAACGCACTTCAAAATGGCAACAGAGATACCCCCCGAGGGGAAGTGCTCAGGGAAGTTTGCAAGTGGGTGTCTAAAAGTGGAGTGGAACGCAGCATCAGGTTTCTATCGGAGCCGGAGCTTCTAACGGCAGCTGCAGTGACGCGATGACTTTACCAATCAGCGATGGGATGTTTTACTTTAGAAGGCGGGGCTATAATGCCATATTGTGCATGAAATGTTACCTAAAAGTCTACTTGATATTTAAAACATCTTCATATTTAATCAATTTACTTTATTTTACGGCTCAGAACAGTTAATTCGTTGTTGAATTTGTTGTAATTCAGTAAATTCTGCTTCCTGTAATTACTATTCAACTTCCTGTGGGGTGTCGCCAATTCAATTCAAATTAACACTGACAAACAATGGAAAAGCAGGGCAGTGAATGGAAAAGGGCATTCCGTGTTAATCTGTCCTAAGACTGTATTTTATTTATTTATTTTTAAGTATAACTGAAGTTGCATAATATTTCCAAGAAGAGTCAGTCACATAAAAAAACAGAACAGACTTCACTCTTGTAAGACCTGTGTAAAAACTACAACACTGGCCATTGCTATTGATTATATTAATGAGAATCATAAAACTGATGTTTATGTTCGTTTTCTATTGCAAATTTGCACATCTGTTTCAAAAGCATAATTTTTAACTGTACAGACAGGTACAAATAAAAGCCATTGTCTCAGGTTTTTGTAGGCCACAGTCAGTCACTGGTTGTCCAGGTTTAAAATGTGAGCAATCGGTCTATCTGTACAAAAATGACAACATTTACAACCACCATAAAAACTAGGTGTGGACTGTGTCCAGACTAGTTACACATTACTCATTCAAGATACAAAGATCACTCCCATTTACATGATTGTTTCAACCTATTTAGCAGAATGTACAACAGAATCTCATAGCAATTCATAACCAATTACGTTTTGGCGAATTGGTGGCTAAATCATGTGAATCGTTGCATTTCATTCGTATGCTTTTGTATGATTGGCATACGCCAAGTTAAGTTTAAAGCCTTGTTCAAACTAAGGATAATAACTATAACGATAAAGATATTGTTATAAATATTAAAAAAATAGCAGTCCATAACACAACTATAACAATAATGGCACAGATTACGATATTGTGAGAGTAAATCAGAACCCTGCATTAAAGGGCATAAAAATTCCATAAAAATGATGGAAGTCAATGTGTTCTTTTAATTTTCTGGTTACCAACATTCTTCAAAATATATTCTTTTGTGTTCAACAGAATATAGAATCTTGGACCACTCCGATAAACACTGAACTTTAAAAAAAAAAAACTTTAAATGAGTTTTAGATCAAAATATACCAGAGAGAGAGAGCTCAAGCATTTAAAATGACAGCCAACACAACCCCAGCATGTGCTTATAATAAACAGAACAATAAAATATAATTATGCATCGTTTTCGTTATTATTCATATTATACATCTGTATCGTTATCTGTATAGTTCATTCTTGGTGTGAATAGGGCCTTAAATCTGGGGTTAGGGGTGGAACTTCATGCTTACTTTTCATCGAACAAATTGATATGTAATCGCCACCTTGTAACTTACATTTTCCTGTGAGATCAGGTTGAAATGTAGGTGTTAAAGGTGCACTGTGTAAATTTTTGCGGCATCTAGTGGTGAGGATGGGAATTGCAATCGCCCACCGCTCACCCCTCCCTTTCGAAGCACATAGAGAAGCTACGGTGGTCGACACAGGACAAAGATGTTGTCGTCTGAGAAAGAAGACAGTAGCTAGCGCTCTGTAGAGAAGTTTGTCTGTTTAGGGCTACTGTAGAAACATGGCGCAACAAAATATCGATTTCACTGTAAGGGGACCCGCGATGTACACACTGCACCTTTAAATCTGTGGTTAGGAGTGGAACTTCATGCTTACTTTTTGTTAACACTCATACGTTTTCACAACGTACCAATTGATATGTAATCGCCACCTTGTAACAGTTAAATTTTTCTGTTAGATCAGGTTTGAATGTAGGGGTTAAATAGTGCTTTACTAAATCTTGGACAAGATTTTACTCTTCCTTTCTTTATTTTTTCAAAAATCTAGACCACTGCAGTCTGAAACCAGATGAAGGAACTGGTACAGCTGAGGTTGTGGTTTATATGTACTACGATGGAGAAAAAGACAGTTGTTTTCCATTCCGGTACAGCGGGGAGGGTGGAAATGCAAACCGGTTCATAATCGAGAAGCAGTGCATGAGAAACTGTTCACGCAGAGCAGAAGAACTGTTCCCTAAAGACGGTAATCTTTCTAAGCACATTTGCCTGCAATAATGCAACATTAATCTTTTTATATGAAATGCATTGTTATTGATTCACTCATTTATTGACATTTGTGTACCAACAATACTTTATAAGCAACATCTTTGGTTAAAGAAAATACTGCCACCCTGTGGTAAAAACAGCATTTTTTTTTTAATTTACAGAAAGACTAGCTTGCAAGCTTCCAAAAGAACCAGGACAATGTTTCGGTCACTATCTGCGGTATTACTACAGTCCTGAACATCACACATGCAAGTCTTTCTACTGGACCGGATGTGTGGGAAACGGAAACAGATTCTTCTCACTTGAGCGGTGCAATGAAACGTGCTTCAATGCAGCAGGTACGTGTGGTATGGAACTTGTAATAGTGATTTATATGCTAAATGTATATTAATGTACATTTGTTTGAATAGATCTAGGCCATGAGGACTACACAGGTGAATCAGATGTACCAGTCGGTAAGTGAAACTTGAATATGATGTTTTCAGCTCATTCAGCTCATTTATCAACTGATATTAATTTCTTATTATCCCATCAGGAATTATCTTGGGCGTTGTGTTTGGTCTTATTGGTGCCATTATTCTCATTGTGGTGTTGGTCTTTGCATTCAAGAAGAAGTATGTCATTACAGTGCATTTTTGTTTGTTTTAGGCTATATTATTTTTTACTTTAAAATTTTCTGTAATTACACTGGAATTTATATCATTCAATTTTCACTTTTCTAGGCCTAGCTCGAAGAAACGTCAGAAAAAAGATGGGAAGACAGCGGAGCTGCCGCTGAAAGAGCAGGCCATTGAGATGGGAGGAGGGGAAGCACAGCCAGCGACTCTTGAAATCTCTACAGTCCAGAATTGAAATATCTGAACTTACATTTTAAACCACAAATGTACATTGAAACTTGAAGTAATTTTTTTTAAAGAAGGAAAGGCTTGACTGTAAAAAAAAAAGAGAAAAAAGAAAGAAGGGGTAAATAATATTTCTGTTGCTTATTTACTTGAACTTTATACTTGTGTCTACTATATTTGGAAGGTCCTTTCTCATTTACATTGTTTTATATGTCAGTCAAACTGGTCATATCACAATAAAAATTTTAAGTAGAAATGTCTGTATGGTCTTAAACTGCTTAAAATGTATAACATTTATAAACTGTGGCATGTCTGTCTGTCTGTGAGAGAACGTCAGTGCATGGTAAAAATTGTAAAATAAATAAATAAATACTTAACATTTACAGAAATAATTGTATTATGTAGTTAGTTATATAGTTCTCTTCAGAAAAAAGAAAGCAAGAAAATGCAATAATAAAAAAATGCAAAATTAAATAAAGGACTTAAATAAACAAAAAGTTGAAAAATGAAAAATAAATAAGTTGGAAAATGAAAAATAAATAAGTTAACATTTATAAAATTAATTTTATTGTTTCTCATCAGAAATAAAAGGCAAAAATATATAGTAGTAAAATAAATAAATTACACTTACATAATTTGTTATTATATTGTTAGCCATATTTTACATTTCTCTTGAAAAATTATATTAATTTAATAAAATGGAATAAATTAAAAAAATAGAATGTAATAACAAAAAGTAAATAAAATGAATAAATAACATTTACAGAATGTATTTTATCACACATTAGCTATAGATTAAAAACTAAATAAATAAATAAATAAATAAATAAAATCTGTTTTATTATATTATGTTTCTCTTCAGGATTATATAATTATATTATATTTAGGGGGCTCAAAAAGTATCAAAAAGTTTGAAAACGCCTGAAGTAAAATATTGATTTGTAAAATAGCTACACTTTCTCACTTATCTGCCACTATGACAAATCTCTTCCAGCACTTGTTCATGCACTTCCAAGTTTCAAGTTCAATTTAAGTGTGGTTAATTTATTGGCATGACAAAAACTGTACATCTGTATTGCCAAAGCAATGTAACGTTAGCTAGGCTGCGTACAAAATGTGTGCAATGTACAAAAACTTTCTTCTCAGTATTTATCACTGCTCTCCCTTTGAAAGTTAACGTTACATGGCCCTGGCTCTGAATTGAATCATGCTTCTCGATTAACACACGCTTGTGTGTATACATCCCATCAAAGTTAAAATAATTAAGTTTGAAGATAGTCAAGTACGCTCCCCATTTAGACTGTATTTTTGCTATCTAGGTAGGGTAGGGAGCCCAGTGGGTTTTGAGACAGCCCGAGTGTGAGGATGCATGTCAGCTCTCTTAAACCATAACAACGCACTTAGCAGAGCAACGTCAACTGTTAACACATCTATACGTCTAGGAATCTACCTACTGCTTCTCAAAAACACATTCTGTGGCTTTTAAACATACACGTTTAGAGTTTAAACACAGAAATCGTACAGAAGAGGACAGGCTGGGTTAGCTAGTGCTGTAGCTACTAGCTCACAGGCTCATGGAGTGCCCTCACCTCAGCTCCAGTGTCTGTATGACGGTGGACCCGAGCCGCTTCCCCAACGGTTCCCCTTCCTCATGGTGCTGTTCTGGTGAGTTAAATGCGGATACCAACGACTATTAACTAATAATCACTAACGATTAAGTCCATTTCCTGTGAAATAGCTCGAGCTAACCGAGCCGGCTAGTGCTTCATTGCTCCCACAGCAGCTCGCGCTAGGAGACTTTTGTGTTTTTTGAACTAATATAACTGAAAACTGAGGAAACCAGAATCGTAAAATATAGTAATATGATGTGAAATGATAATATTTCCCATTTGTACTCATTTAAAACCCCAAACTATGTAGTTAATCTTTACACAGCGCTAAAACTAGCTAAGCGCAAAGCTTATTGTTCTGTGAACACATTTCAATGTTTTGTTTGGAAATAATATTAAACGGTTGTCACGTTTACTTTCGCGAAGGAAATGTTTGTGCTTCAAAAAAGTTGGCTTTTTAATCTGCGATTGGCTCTCAGTTAACGTTAGTCATTTTCTTTATGTCGAGCTGTTGATTTAATTTAACAGGCCTTCTGATTTACAGTAAATTATTAATTTATGATATTTATATGCAAAATTGTGAGGAAAATAAAGCAGTCTAGATATGCAGACCTTGGTATCAAAATAAACCGGAAATAACGTCTGCAAACGTTTTTACAACATTAGTGGAATTCATGCATTGCCTTAAATGAGAGCTTCAATGTGTGAAAGGATCAAAACACAAAAATCTAGAGGAACCAACATTTTAAACTTTTTCTATCTTCTCACCTTCGTTTTGGATTTGGTCAGTTGCTGTATGTAGGAAAGTATTAGGCCTAAATGTGGCATTTGAAAGTAAGTTATTGTAAATGGTAATTATTGGCTTAGTGCGGGACCCGCTCTTATAAGGGCCAGTTTTCTGAAAAATGTTCCAGAGGACATTGAGGAAGCCATTAAAGGTTGGAGAGACTTTGACAGTAACCCATTAAGTCTTAGGGCAACGAACTTGTGGAAAGAAAAGAAGTGCGGTATCTAGTGTCCGGGCATCTGTGTTTTTCACCAAATCATAGATTTTATAGACCAAATAAAAACAAAATGTAAAAATGGGTGTATTAGAACAATAATTTCTGGGGGTGCATGCATGGATATCAAATTCTTTGCAAATAATTGTTTTTATATCATGGCCAATATTATAAATATTATAAGTCTCATCTGCTCAAAAATATAGTAAAACAGTATGAAATATTATTATAATTAATATAATTTATTCCTTTTGAAAAGCTCAACTTTTAGCAGCTCTTTCTCCAGTCTTCAGTTTCACACGATGCGTTCAGAAATCATTAATATGCTGATTTAATGAAGAAACAAGTATTATTATTACTAGAAAAAACGTTTGTGACATTATAAATGTCTTTATTTATATACATGCATACATACATATTGTGTAGCTATATTTCGGGATTATTAAAAAACCCATATCAGGTGACTGATTATAAATATTTATTGTCATGCCTGTTTTTGAACACCATTCACACTAATATTTCGAATGAAGAAAATATAAGTTTAATACCCGTAGCATCACCAGTATATCATGCACCCCTAATTGAACTGAACATGACATTTTGAAGAGGAAAGACTGAAATAGTATTTTCTTAGTATCTTCGAAAAATCTTTTATTTACAATGTATTTTTGTTTGCAAGGCCAGAGTGGAGATGAATTGTCATGTTAGATTACACTGAAAACACATGAACATTTAGGGCGTGACGCCAGAGGCCCTTCAGCACACCCACGGGACATGACAAATGCCCTATATCTCTCTTTTAACACATTTCACACTTATGAAACATGCCTTTTCAGAGACCCTCTCATTAATACTACTAACACATACATTAATATTCATTTAAAATGACTGTATTAGTAAAACTAATGTGTGAACTACCTTAAAACCACATCGTCAATTTTACTCCACACTGTGGGAGATTCATTGGAAAAATCATACAAAATGAACCTGCTTAGGCGACTTTGTTCCCGACTTTGTTAAAATGTCCCTTCTTTTGTTTGAAGCACATTATATAAAGCATGTTACAATAGCACAGCATTGATGCTTTCTTAATCAGTGCACAGCAGGTACGAGGAGACGCACGGGGTCTATTGACTTTTTCCACATTTGTTGGGTCGTGCACAGACCACCATTTACCAGAATCGACCGTTCCTTAGCAACGGCTAATTCAGATGCTTGTTGTGCACTCAGAAGGGAAGGTGATCAAGGCAATTAGAACAGAGCTCTCTCTCTCTCTCTCTCTCTCTCTCTCTCTCTCTCCCTCTCCCTCTCCCTCTCCCTCTCCTCTCCTCCTCTCCCTCTCCCTCTCCTCTCCTCTCCCTCTCCCTCTCCCTCTCCCTCTCTTCTCCCTCTCCCTCCCTCCCAGCAGGCCACAGCTAGAGATTACTTGCACATGAGGTTAACATGCCACCTCAGCTCTGCACAGTGCGAAAAAGGTTCTTATTACTATACACAAGGTTTAATTTTTTTTTTTTTACAAATTTTTATGTGGGTCTGGATTTATTAGGGGTGTGGGATATTGACAAAAAAAGATATCTCGATATTTTCTGGGATTTTCTCGATAACGATAATTGGACGATATTTTGCTGAGTGTGTTTTTGTGCTGCTACTTTGGCAGGTGTAGGACTGCCATGGTCAGCTGACTCCTAAAGTTTATGATATTCTTCATATTCTGTGTGGTGGTCAGTTCACAGAAGTGACAGAAATAATCTTTTTTACCTTGATACATTTATTTTTTTACATCTTTTGTGTCAATTTCATAAAATTAATAAAAATCAATTATAATAAGACACAATAGGGCTACTACCATCAACATAAATAATTTTATCAACAAAATGTATCTTTGCAGTGCAGAGGAAACACAGAAGCTGCATCTGAAGTGGCATTTAGATCATTTACACAGCTCAGAAGTGACACATTAATATCCTGCAGTTATGCATAAATAATGTTTTGATGTTTAAAACAAAATGTTGAATAATATTGATATTTGAAATTATTTAAAACATGAAAAGATACTTTAACTGTGAAATTCAAACCGCCAGTGGGTGGCAGCTAGTCACGTTTAATGGGTGAGTCATTGAGATTCAACCGATTCATTCAAACAGCTGATTCATTCAAGGAACGAAGCATTTGACTCTCTTAAGCTGTCGTAGTCATTGAATCATTGATTCAATTGATTCGTTCAAAAGAAGCTGATTCGTTCAGAATGAAAACACCGCTGTGTGTTGATCAGAGACGCAGATACAGTGCTGTGTGTTTGTTTTGAAAAAAATTCGGTGGCGAAATAAAGCAAAAATAGGCAATATGGAAGTCTAAACTGTAAGTCACTTAATATTAACTTCTTGTTTAGTAAACTTGTATACAATCACATTAACTATATTATATGATATAAATATAGCACGCAGTGAAAGCGGAAAGTGAAATGCGCACCGCATTAGTCTAATCAACAAACTATATCACGTGGGGTATGCGTGCACTCTCTGGGTGTGTGTGAAGGATATACTCGATAATGTCGGATCGCTGACGATATATATCGCACACCCCTAGGATTTATTATACATTTGTTAAATGGCAAGTTACATTTGTAAATGTTAAGTTTTGGAGGGAAAAATAATGATGGAAACACGATACATGTAAAGTAAAAAATACAAATATTATACAAATGCAAAAAATATATGTGTGTATGTATTTATATAATTTTTCTATATTTCTAAATTTATATATAATTTGTTAATTATTTTGTTATTTTGTAATATTAGGCCCAAGAGAAGAATGTGTATGTAAAATATGCCTTGTGGGAAAATTAATTATATTTTAAATAATAATAATACAATTATATTCATAATAATTGAAAAATTATAAAATACAAATATTTGACAATGGAGAATATATATTATAAACATAAAGCCCAAGAGAAGCTGATTTTTTTTATTGATTTTTTTATGTGTGGGAGCTGGAGAAAATAATCAATTAATTTAAAAAAAATGTAATATAAAAAAAATTATACAAATTTTGCAAAGTAAAACTACATTTTACAAATAATATTATACAAATAGAGGAATATAAAGCCCAAGAGAAGCAGATACTTTAAAAAAATTATTTTAAAGGTATTCAAATTAAGAAAAATGTGGTTTTATACATTTGTAAAATGATCATGGATGTAATTCGATTTTTAATTTTTTTAGTTTGCCGGTCAAACAAAAGCCCGTGGGTTTGTCTGATGTGCTTGAACGTGCATTGTGGAAGGTGAGTGCTTAAATTGATATTTTTAATCTGTTTGGTTTCATTCTTTATGATTTACTGTAAATATTACATTCAGGTGTAAAGCCATAGTTCCTTGATTTATTATTAGTATTGTAAATAATTATATTTAAGCTGTATTAAAATGTATAAAATATAAAACATTTTTTTAGTAATTACATTTTAATTATTAATACATTTAATTTCACACACATTATTTTCTTTGCATCTGTTTGCTGTGGCAGGTATGTTAACGGCCATGCCAAAAAGCATTTTGAGGACATTCAGGCTCCAGTTGGCGGTCAAAGGAAGCCAGAGCGAGAAAAGTTGAGCGAGAAGAGTCAGCAGCACTCTGTGTGTATGGACTGCAACAGTTTTAGCACGTTCTGGTTGGTTTCTTTCCACAAATACTTTAAAATGGACAGTAATAAGATGAGTGTTTTTAAAGGGACAGTACATACAATATTATTCATTGAGCAGTGTTTGTGTTAATCCTTCACATTGTTTTCTTCTGCAGTTACAGATGTGACGAATTTGTGGTGAACGACACAAAACTAGGGCATGTGCAGAGGGTCAGGGAACATCTTCAGAGTTTGGAAAAGTAAGACATTTAACAATCATGGCCACATGAATACATTGTTGATGTTATTGTGAAACTATTTATTCTCTTTGTTCAGCTCCGTGTCTAATACCGACAGACAGAGGAAGAGAAAACTGTCAGACAGTTCTTCTCCTGACAGCAAGCTGAAGAAAGACAGTGTAAGTTAAATTGGATTCTAGATATGTGTGTAAAAGGGCCCAGTGTGCTGAGAAATGGTTCAGAAAAAACACGACCATCTACATATCTAACCAAATATTTAATTGTTCATTTCTGGAAGGTAAAAAATTCTTATGATTCCCCACAACAATATGTTGTCATGCTATAAATATTTAAAGTTGAATATTTTGCTTATTTTATTATGCCTTACAGGCCTATATATATATATATGTGTATGTATGTATGTATGTATGTATGTATATATATATATATATATATATATATATATATATATATATATATATATATATATATATGTAAATATATGTATATGTATATATTAATTAATTATAAACATTTGATAAAAAAAGCCAACTATTTTACATGTGTAAGGCCTTGCATAGAGCTTTAGAAATGCTTTCGGAAAAAAACATTTATACATCTCATTATAAATATATATATCAAAATCTCTCTCTAAATAAATAAAAGTACAAAAATAATGTACATTTCATAGTAATCTCTGGAGACGGTGCTGTTAAGAAATACTTGAATTTTTGCTTTGTTAATTTAATTTGTGGCATGCCATGTATACACTCGTTTAAATTATGTATGCGTCATTTGTCAAAATTGAGCTGGCCCCATAATTTTTCTGAAATATCCCCACACAGGACGGCACTCTAGCACATTGTGCCACGGGCCTCCGTAACCTGGGCAACACCTGCTTCATGAACGCCATTCTCCAGTCCCTGAGGTAAGAGCAACCCTCACAACCCCGAGTCAAGGGCAGCCGGCGATGTGTATCCTGGCAGTGTGTGTGTGGCCCGGCTGGAGGAGGTTGACTGGCTCCCTGCTCTCTGCTGGCGGATAACGGTTTCTCTGTGGCCAGTGAGCTGGCTGGAGTAGAGCTTGATGGGCAGCCAGGTGACGGATTAGGCCGTCTGCCTGCTCACCGCAGCCAACCTTACACTGGCCGGGCTGATGGCTAAACCGCAGCGAGTAGCTCATGCCAAATATCATATAAACCGTTAGGCCTGTGTTGTTATGAACTAGTGAGGGGAAGCATTCATTTCACTGCAGTTACACTACCATTCAAAAGTTTACGTTTTTCTTTTTCTTTTAAGAAGTTAATACTTTTACTCAGCAAGGACACATTATATTGATCAAAAGTGACAAAAACAAAAAGTTTTAATGGTAGTGTATGTGCTTTTGCTTTCAGATTTGTCATGGTCAACAATGTCCATAGTTTTAAGGCCTGAATGAGATCTACCTAAAAAACTAAACAAAAAAAAACCCTTTCCATTTGCGCACTTTTGCTGGTCGTAATCCATGGAAAAGGAAGCTTTCAGAGAATTCTGGCATATTGTCGATGTGCAGTTTGCATTTGGAAAGATATACTAAAAGGTTGTAAGGATTTTTAGTCATGCTAGAGGCTGATCTATTTAGTTAAACGCTAGTTTTTGTTTCCTTTCTCCAGTAACATCCAGGTGTTCAGCTGTTATTTCAAGGAGCTGCCCTCGGTGGCCTTACGAAGCGGGAAAACGGCAGGAAGGAGAATGTACCACACCAGAAGTCAGGGGGACAGCAGTGTGTAAGGTCCTCTCCACTGAATGGCAAAGAGGGGGGTCTGAATGGTGTCCTTTATTTTAAAGAAAATAGTCAGAACACACTTTTTCCTTAATCCACGGCTAGCTGTGCATTAAATAATTTTTGTGGAGACGAAGAACCACCTGACGTGAAGCGGAGTGCATTTAAATAGTTTAATTTACAGCTAGCCGTGGATTATCCCTCTTATACAATGATCATTTGCCAGCATTAACAACGCAAAGCTATTGTTGATGTTTGCAGTGCAATGTTTGACCGGAAGGGTCAGATTTAGCATTCTGCCCACTTTGAATCAGACACAGTGATAAAGTAGTTTGTAAGATTGCATTTATTTGAATGAATGAATTATAGCATTTACTTTAATATATTATCGATCGATTGATCGAGAGAGACATTAGAATACCCTTTTGATATAATGTCTATGGAATGGTTATATTCTTTGTTACTTACAGAATGAATATACCGTGACAAATATATTTTGTCATTTAAAAAAATGATTTAAAAATAAAAATAAATTAATATATATCAAATTGTATATAGACAAAATGTGAATCTCTGGAATTATAAATGTTTTTTGTTAATTTTTTTTTTTTTTTGTAAAAGCAACTTAAAAAAAGAAAGAAAATAAGTTTTTCATTTTAGTTATATGTTACATAAGTACAAATACAGTGTTTCTCAACAGGTTTTGCCCAATAATAAATATTTATATTTATTTATATATATATATATATATATATATATAATATATATATATATATATATATATATATATATATATATATATATATATATATATATATATATATATATATATATATATATATATATATATAATATACACACACACCGATCAGGCATAACATCATGACCACCTTCCTAAAATTGTATGGTCCCCATTTTGCTGCCAAACAGCCCTATGCAGCCACATACGCTACAAACTGTGATGCACTGTGTATTCTGACACCTTTCTATCAGAACCAGCATTAACTTCTTGAGAAATTTGAGCTACAGTAGCTCGTCTGTTTGATCGGACCACACGGGCCAGCCTTCGCTCCCCACGTGCATCAATGAGCCATGGCCGCCCATGACCCTGTCGCCGCTTCACCACTGTTCCTTCCTTGGACCACTTTTGATAGACACTGACCACTGCAGACCAGGAACACCCCACAAGAGCTGCAGTTTTGGAGATGCTCTGACCCAGTCATCTAGCCATCACAATTTGGCCCTTGTCAAACTCGCTCAAATCCTCACGCTTGCCATTTTTTCTGTCTCTAACACATCAACTTTGAGGACAAAATGTTCACTTGCTGCCTAATATATCCCACCCACTAACAGGTGCCGTGATGAAGAGATACTTCACCTGTCAGTGGTCATAATGTTATGCCTGAACGGTGTATATAAATATTCAAATATAGTTTAATAAATTGTGTGTGTATATATATGACGTATTAGTCCCTGTAATGTCCTCTAAAATGCCTGTGTTTTTCTGCTCTGTTGTGCAGATCTCTGGTTGAGGAGTTCAGGAAAACACTCTGTTCACTTTGGCAGGGGAGTCAGACTGCCTTCAGCCCAGACGCCCTCTTTTATGTCATCTGGAAAATAATGCCAAGTTTCAGGTATAATACATTTTTTTCCATGAATTTGTCATCCTGAGCTTTTTAAGATATACTAAGCACCAAAATGCAATTACATTTTTCATCATTCAAGCGCCCAGAAGAATAATTTATCTCTTTCATCCATTTTTGCTAGTGGTTGACCGTTATACTTTTTTTTTTTTGATGGTTTCTCAGAGAGCTAGATTGTCCGATAGCTGTATCAGCCATATAAGCCCATATAGTATGAAACACTATTTAATTTAAAGATCATTTCTGCAAATCAATTTCTATTTCTTTGACATAATATTTACTAATAGGAACTTATTGATTTTGTAATCTTATTATGGTCATTTTTTTAACAAAAATAGTACCTATATGTTTACGTTTGAAAAAATTTGACAGGCCGTCAGTGTACCAATAAATAAAAATGACAAATATTGGCCAGTATATCAGTCAATCAGTCAATAATTTTTATTTTTTGTTTAATGTACGACATGAAAACATTTTGAAATAAAGTTTACAGTAAAAAACATTTTGTCTTTTGAATGTCTATTTCATAATTATGACTTGATAATGTATAATTTTGACTTCTTATGGCATAATTTTGTCTAAATCATTGATTTATATGATCATTTATCATGTGTGTGTGTGTGTGTGTGTGTGTGTGTGTGTGTGTGTGTGTGTGTGTGTGTGTGTGTGTTCTATCTCTAATGTTTTAAATTTATTCTATGTAAACTACTGTATTTATAATGAAAATGACAATATTTATAATAGACAGGTTATTAAAAATTGTTCAGTTTATAACGGTTTAATAGTTTGTTCAATAATGTGGTTGTCACACTCAGCAAAAATGCCAAGAACATCTTTAAGAAAGTAAGTGAGATAAATGTTGACGTTAATCTGATGTTTTTGCAGGGGTTACCAGCAACAGGACGCTCACGAGTTCCTGCGTTACCTGCTGGATCATCTTCACAGAGAGATGCAGGGAAGCAAGAACGGGTCGCCCAGTCCCGCCCTGACCCCGGACCGACCCAAACATGCCTCCGAGAGCAAATGCTGCATGTACGATACCACTCTGAACACATGTATTTGTAATTTGAACGGACAAACAGGTAGTCCTGTCCAAAACTTAAGCTGCCTTTCCACCATCGCCGCCATTTGCATATGATTCTTACGTTTTGTCCCATAGTGGCAGTTGCCCAGAACTTTCGATTTGGTCATAAAACAACTATTAACCGCTGCTTATTCAATATAATTAAATTAATGATGTGAATGAATGATTTAAATGAATGTATGAATATATCCACACAAAACAAATGACGCTCAATTTTATTAACAAAATGATTCATAGCTGCCGATTTTCAGCAATAGTGTTTAAAGAAAAACTGGTCCTTCTCCCCTCGCGCTCATAGCGTTGATAATATCACATTCGGTCAGGCAGTCGCTTGGATCTGAAATTTCCACAAACGTAACTGGTCCAACTCGATCCGCTCCAAGCGGGATTCGAACCAGGGTCTCTGGCATGGAAGCCGGATGCCCTAACAAGTAGCCGTTAGTGTGCCTCTTGAGTCCAGGGGAGTCAGGTTTACATGCACAACTCTTACTGGCCCACGTCCGTTGCACTTGCACCCCTAAACCTCACTCCCATCCGGGTCACGGCACCAGATGTAACCAGTTCTCGGGATTCAAACCGGGATGTTCAGCGTGGGAGGCGGGCACTCTTAACAAGGATGCTAAAGACTGCAGTTGCTATTGCGCCCCTTGAGGCTAGGGGAGTGAAGTTTACATGCACAACTCTTACTGGCCTACATCTGTTCGACTCACCACCCTAAACCTCACTCCCATCCGGGTCCAAATTTAACCGTACTTATCACCCGCTCCGAGCAGGATTTGAACTGGGGTCTCCTGCACGGGAGGTGGGCACGCTAATAAGGACGCTAAAGACTGTAGCCGCTAGCGTTAGTCGCTAATGCGCCTCTTGAGTCCAGGGGAGTGAAGTTTACACACACAGCTCTTACTGGCCTGTGTCCGTTACACATAATGGTCAGAACTCCACAAAGCTACTACTCAACATCAAAAATGAATGACTTCCAGTCTGTCACTTTTTGGAAATTGTGGAAAGGCTGCTTTACGCGTCAGGTTGAGCTAGATGATATATTGGACTACTCAAACAAATACAGCGTTTTTTGAGAACGCCACAGTAGCAGAAAGTCTTTAAATTGCACACAAAAAAAATATTACACAACTTGTCTTCAGTGAACTACATTTTTCCTAGTCAAAGCGGTACACAGATGGTTCGGGGCAAATTTCTAATTGGAGGTAGGTCTATCTCAGCAGGCCGCCCCTCGTTCCATATCTCCCCTGCTAGTTTAGTGAGTTCGTGGGCAGCAGTGATAAAGATAACTTTTTACGGCACACAGAGGGAAGTCTCTTTCGTATACAGAGAAGGCTGTTCCCACACTCGCCTGCTGCTAGAGGCAGAGCCACCCTGCTGTGTTTGTATTAATAGCTGCAGACAAGTGAGGAAGCCCCTAGCCAAGGGCTGTGAGGGTGACCTGAGTGGATTTGCCAGGGTTATTGAAAAGGAAGTGCAGTGTTGTGTCGTGCTCACTGGATTGTGCGGAACAAAATGGCAGGCTAATCCTGCTGCCAATAGACAGACTAGATGTGCTTTCATAAGGGCTTGATTCTGTTGAACACTTTTGGGGAACGGTACTCATGTTGGTTTATTTAAAGGGGACCTATTATTCCCTTGTTTAAAGTCTTGATTTCGATTTTGGGGTCTACTAGAATAAGTTTTCATGCTTGAAAACAAAATTTTTCACAAATTTGACATTGTTGCAGCACCTCTCATCCCAGTCTGTCAGTAACACTCTGTTTAGTTTGCATTTCTATGAAGCCCCTCCTTCTGAAAAGCGCAATGTGCTCTGATTGGTCGGCTGGACCAGTGTGTTGAGATTGGTCAACTGCTTTGAATGTGTTTTGGAAATGTCACGCCTCTTACCATAACCGCAAGTTTCAACACACTACTAACTCAATTTAAACAGGGCTCGCCTTTTTTTTTGCATGTGCCTTTGGCGGAATTATTTAAATTAGGAATATTGTGAATTGTTCGTTCCGGAAGAAAACTTAAGACTTCAATCAAGGCGTTTCAGGGAGTTCAGAAACAGTGCGCACTGATAGACAATAATTCCGTTTAGAGTGATAATAGGACCCCTTTAATAATGCAAAGTGGTTTTGCTTTTCTGCTAGAAATGGGACCTCCACTATCGTTACATCTATGTTTGGTGGCGTCCTACAGAATGAGGTGTACTGCTTGATATGTGGCACGGAGTCTCGAAAATTTGATCCATTCCTAGGTGAGTTGTCAATCTGGTCCATCAGCTCTAAAAGCTTTGTCGGCCTTTGTTGCCATGGTTACGCTAAATCTTGCTCTCCTCCAGATCTCTCATTGGACATTCCCAGCCAGTTCCGAATCAAGACCAAGACAAAAGACCAAGAGCCGGGGCCGACGTGTACTTTGAAAGGTAAGAGATGTTATTTGAAACTATTAAGTTGAGTTCGTTTTGTTCTGCGGTGACACTAAGAGCATCTCTCTGCCGGCTGCAGATTGCCTTTATAGTTTCACAGACCTTGAGGAACTCGATGAAACTGAGCTCTACATGTGTCACAAGTGCAAAAAGCGACAAAAGTCCACCAAGAAATTCTGGATCCAGAAACTGCCCAAGGTGATGGAAGTATAGAAATATCTAAGTTTTTAATATCATGTTTCATGTAGTTTGCAACATTTATAAGATGTGTTGTCCCTGTGCAGGTGCTTTGTCTGCATCTGAAGAGGTTCCACTGGACAGCATTTCTGAGGAATAAGATTGACACCTATGTAGAGTTTCCCATTCTTGGCCTTGACATGAAAAGCTACTTGTTAGAGGTGAGAGCAAACCATTTAATTCTCTTAATTCTGTACAATTTGTTAACTGAGGACGGTTTGTTTCTTTGTAATTTCTGCAACAACAACAAAAGAATTATATGTAAATGTCATTATATTTAGTTAAATTAAAATGATTATCTGATCATTATAATAGTATAAGGGGTAAATTACTTTAAATATAAATAATATTTAATTACTTCATATATATTATCTAATCTTAAAGAATACAATTTTATTTATATATATATATATATATATATATATAATACTATTACTTTATATATGAAGTTATTACATATTAGTATAATTTGTTATCTAATATTAAAGAATAGTATAATAAATTATATATATATATAGTGTGTGTGATTTTATTATACTATTACTTTATAAATGAAATAATTAAATATTATATAAATAACTGTTATAATTTTTTTAAATCTAATATTAAATACAATTATTATAATGTGTGTGTGTGTGTGTGTGTGTGTCTGTGTGTGTGTGTGTATATATATATATATATATATATATATACACACACACAGACACATACACACACATTATAATAATTGTATTTGTAAGTCATTACTCTTCAAATAAATTAACTATTTTAATATCATTTAATAATGATATAATTTCATGATAACTATATGCAAAGTAGTAAAATAATAAAGTAACATTCATATTACTTTACTTTATTAATTATTAATTTAAGATAATTTAATAATAATTCATATTTTAATGTAAATAAGTAATTTTACCTTTTAATGATTAAAATACTACAATAATATCATATATTTAAAGATACTAATTATATGACTGTGTTGTTATAGAAAATATATATTTTATTACAATGATGTAATTCTTCTCAGCCTGAAAACAGCTTGCCTGAGAGATGCCTGTATGATCTTGCTGCAGTGGTGGTGCATCACGGATCTGGGTAAGTAAAGGCTTGTAGTGTACAACTCATTTCCCAAACTGAACTCCTGTTTCATTGTCATCCACTAGAGGGGGATGTTATATCAATAGCTGTTTCCTATTATTTCCTGTTATATCAATCACACACTGAGCAGATAATCAGATCACAGATATATACAATATTCCATCTCCTTCCTCTCCCGCAGCATCGGCTCAGGACATTACACGGCATACGGGCGTCATGAGGGCCAATGGTACCACTTCAACGACAGCACGGTCACTTTGGTCAGTGAGGAGGCTGTGCTGAAAGCCAAGGCCTACATTCTGTTCTACACCGAGCACAGCGATCAAGAGAGTCAACCCAAGCTTTAAGACCTACTCCAGATCAGTTATTGGACCTTCATACGCGTGCTGTCATCCGTCTCATGTCTTATGCTATCCAGTTATGTTTTCTCCGTCACAGATCCTCAGTATAAACCGAATTGCTGCTTACGTTTTGACTTGATGACTTGTGTTTAATAGACTGTCCCAGTTTTTTTTGTTTTCATACGCCACCAGTGTGAAATGAGATTCCAAAGGCAATTATTCAGGGGGGATTTTTGTCTGCCGAAAAAATTGACTGTAGAAACAAAATGCTTTACAATTGATTTTTTTCCCCTAACTGAGTGTTTGTCCGTCGGCTGAAATGATGACAGCTGTCACGTTTCCGTGTCAGACGCTGACGTCTCCTACTCATGCCAACGTTCTGCTCGCTGCTCCAGGAAAAATTCTTTCTGTTCGACTCGGAAATTCATTCTTGTCCTCTGAGCCTGCTGTTCGTTTTATCTAGACTGGCGTTGGAGGTATTTCCGAACCAAAACTTGAAATTTATGATTTTTATGTAACAAAACGAGATGTCATTTGTATCACAAAGCAGTAGTTGACTCACAGCTATCACCTCACTAATGTGAAAATGACTTTTAAAGAGAAGGGTCCAGTAGCTCACGCATCTCATTTCCTTTACGCTTGAAAATGTCTGACCTGATGTACAGTTTCTGTCCTTTTTTAATTAAAGGGATGCAGATTGTGCAAACGTCGATTTGTGCTTTTATTATATTCTCATAATTAAAACACGTACAATGTATTATTGTATTTACTCGTTCATTTTGAGTGGACCAACCACAGTTCATTTTGTTTTTAGGTACTATTTAGGATCAGGTAAAGCTGAAATCCAGTGATTCGTTCTTCCTCGCAACCTTGTACCTTGTTAAAATGATTTTGTTTCCAGAAGTTGTGCAAAACGAGCCAATCAGAGTAGCTTGCCAAATAGAGAAAGTGCTTGCTTGCGAATCAGATGGTCCGTGGGTGTGCCGACTTATGCTGGTGCTAGCTATGCCCCACTTCCATATCAGTCATTGTAAATAGGGTAAAAAAATTAATAGATATGTCAAAATATAATAAAAATCCTGAGGAAGTAAAACTAAAAATGTGCCATATTTAAATATGTTACAATGCCTTTACAGTGTGGCCAATTCTCCAACGTGTTTATGTCTGTGTATAAAATTATTTTAATATTTAAATGTATAATAAAAGATAATATATATTAGATAATAAAATATTAGGTTATACACACACACAAACACATATACATTTTTTTAAAAAGTTTTGTTTTTGAAAGAAGCCTATTTTTATCAAGCCTGCACTTATTTTTATCAAAAATACAGAAAAAATTTTGGAAAAATTTTGTGACATTTAAAATGGTTTTCTATTTTAATATACTTTAAAATATAATTTATTTCTGTGATGCAGAACTGCATTTTCCACATCATTACTCCAGTCTTCAGTGTCACATGATCCTTCAGAAACCATTTTAATATGCGGATTTATTATCATTGTTGGAAATAGTTGTGCTGCATATTATTTATAACCTGTGATACTTTTTTTCAGAATTCTTTGATGAATAAAAAGTATTAAGAACAGCATTTATTTAAAATAGAAACTTGTGAAATTTGTGACAATATACTCCACCGTTCAAATTTTGGGGTCAGTCATTTTTCTTTTTATTTCATTCATTGTGAAAGAAATTAATACTTCAGCAAGGATGTGTTCAATTGATAAAAACTCACAGTATAGATTTATATTTAGAATTTTTAACTTTTTAATTAATCAATGAGTCTGTTGAAAATTCAGCTTTGCATCAATTAAGTAAATTATATTTTAAAGTGTATTAAAATAGAAAATCATTATTTTTAAATAATAATGATATTTCACAATATTAATTTTTTTCTGTATTTTTGATCAAATAAATGCAGGCTTGATGAGCATGCCATTTCTTTAAAAAAAACCTTTTTTTTTAAATAGAAAAGTTTCCAAACTTTTGACCGATATGCACTATCAAGTGATCTCAATGTTAACCTGGGCGTATGAAATCAGGCATGAAAAACATTTGAGACTTTTCTAGTTGAGTTAATTAGGGTGTATTTTGTATACAATAGGACATGCTATTGCTCAATGTGCTCGCACAGGATTGAATGATTCTAGTACGCACTGTTCTCGAATACGGGTGTGGGATCAGAGTGTCACAGCGTGCACGTTTGCTTGTATTTCCTCTGTCCTGCCCATGTAACTGCTCTCTCTTCAACCTCGCTTTAAATATAGTGACAAGTAAGTACACCAGTTCTCTATAATCTCCTTTTCTTCTTCAAAAGACTCGTTACAGTGTCAACCACTGTGAAATGTAAGCGCTGAATGGTTTTTAATGACGTAAAGCGCTCCAAAACAACAGCGTATGAGGGTGTTCATTGTTCCCATTGTGAGTATTTATTTTCCTTCCCCCTCACTCCTTCTATCAATTGCTGCCGCCCACACGCAAATTCTCGCACGAGCTCCCGGGGGCAGAGCAAACACCGGGACTCCCCACACGCCACGTGCAAGCGAGGTAGCGGCAGGTGAGGAGGAACAGCTGCTCACAGGTTGCTGTCTGAACGCTGTCATACTTTAAGAAAGGAAACATAGTCTCTCTCTCTCTCTCTCTCTCTCTCTCTCTCTCTCTCTCTCTCTCTCTCTCTCTCTCTCTCTCTCTCTCTCTCTCTCTCTCTCTCTCTCTCTCTCTCTCTCTCTCTCTCTCTCTCTCTCTCTCTCTCTCTCTCTCTCTCTCTCTCTCTCTCTCTCTCTCTCTCTCTCTCTCTCTCTCTCTCTCTCTCTCTCTCTCTCTCTCTCTCTCTCTCTCTCTCTCTCTCTCTCTCAGGTCACAGCTGCCAATAAGATCACGTTGCCTGTGTTATCAAGTGCCACTGCGTCAGTCCTAGCATGTCATGGTGACTCATTGAGAATGACTCAAACTTTACAGGGTGAAATCGCACTTTACTCGGAAAAAGACATAGTGTGATTCAGTGATATCAGGCGGTATTGGCAAATGCCATATCAAATGTAGATGTTGTGTAGAATAATTCCAGTATGGGGAGCTAATTTGGAAGTACACCGTGTTCGTTGGGCACAAAACGTGCAGAACTGCAGCTCTCACTGTACTTTCTCTTTACTTTGACACATTGCCAAAAACTAATGCTGTCCTTTTTTTCCCCTAAACAATGTTTGTTTGAGTGTTCTGACTAGCCTGACACAGCAATCTTAGCTCAGGTGATGGTGTGAGTTTGGGGCATGCTATCTGTTTTGTCATTTAATTTGGTGCCGCAAAATTGCTTCATCTGTAATATTGTAAGAAATACAATCGCATTCAGTCCTGGTATGTTCAAACTTTTGACTAAATTTTTTTTAAGCAAGGCGACTTAAGCCTGGGGTATACTTTACTGTTCGCACGTCTTTCAAAGTATACTACACATTGACAGTAAAAGAAATGGACACAGCGAGCTTCTCCTCCTGTCTATACGGTCATTTCTCTAATATGCGACGAGAGTCGCGTGGTTATGACGCAATCGTTAGCCTATTTTTTTTACAAAAATGGCTTCTACGCGGCGATGGTGTAAGATACAGGGTAATGGAGCCTTTTATTCATTTTTGTGTTTCTTTAGAAATAAACAATGGTCAAATTGGAGTCTTTACACACCTCAGATGTAAAGTTATTCGCTGTCAAAGTGACGCCAAAATGAATGGGTGTCAATGGAATGCTAACAGCAGGTGATGGCTTGGTTAGCAATGGCTGCCCCTATGGAAGGTGCACTTTCCAGGGCTGTATTACCCCTTGATACTACACCACGGATGCGCGTGGATGATTGCATTCAATACATGTGCAGTAAAAAAAAAATTACGAGAATTACGTCATGCGGACAGTGCAAGAACGCGGATGGCCGAAGTATACCCAGGGCTTTACATTTATACTCAGATTCTGGAAATTCGCGGACAAATTGCCAGAGAGCCTTTTGTGTAAATGCAAGATGGAAACGGAATTTCCTTAATGCTGATTTATACTACGGCATAGCTACGTTGGTGTAGCACATGTAGCCTGTGGTGTAGCCTGATGTACACCTCTCCAAAAACGTAATGCGTCAATTCTACGCAGACTGCAAGTGCTGTGATTCAGTTTTTTTCACAACAAAACACGCCCAATTGCTACTCAAAACTAGCCCAGCGTTCTAGGGGGTAAAATCTGCATTGTTTAACAGGTTCCCCTACTAAAATTCATATTCCCGGGGCTAAATATCACATTATTGGGGTTGCTTCAACCTGTGGACATGAAAAACAGCCTGCGGCAACGGTCTTAATGTAGCCGCTGACTTGGCAAAACTGCTGTGATTGGTCTGCTAGAACACCTCCCTCAGTTCAAATAAAATCTGCGATAGCGGTGCATTTTCGCGCATCGATTATAAATTATCTGTTCTTCGATATTTGGCAACGAAAGCTCCTGCTAAATTGCCGCAATCATTGCTGCTGCTTCTCCAACAACGTACACAGCCTGCATCTTCTTTCGGCTTTTGCCTTGATATTGTGGGTTACACCATCAACACACCGTGTGGACACTGCCTACTAGCGGTGTGCATGTGTAATTGCACATCGACACAGACAAAAAAGCAGAAGAAAACCGATACATACCCTACGCCAGGGGTGTCCAACCCTGGTCCTGGAGGGCTACCACCCTGCAGATTTTAGCTTCAACCTGAATCAAACACACCTGAACCAGCTAATCATGGTGTTCAGGGCTGCTTGATAATTACAGACAGATGTGTTGGAGCAGGGTGGGAACTGAAATCTACAGGACGGTAGCCCTCCAGGAGCAGGGTTGGACACCCCTGGCCTACGCCGTAGAGGCTACGACATAGGTCCGAAATCAGATGGGGCTTTGACGCTTAAAGGCGGCTGTGTCAAGCTAGGTGCTGTCATAGTGACAACAGCCAATCACATTACTTCCAGCTCGTACTGCAACATATAGGGTATTTGCATGTGAATGCACCGCTAGTCTTGTGGGCTGTGCTCAGACATATTGCTTAGTTGTGCTTCAGGGAACTTAGAGTTCAAGTCCAAATCTGTCCAGATCCTTTTCCCCTTGATTGTCTGCTATCACTTCCCGTCTCTCCTAAAAATGCCCCAAAATATACATTAAAAATGATCCCATCAGACCCATCCCTACTAGTAACATTAGATTGAGATCAACAAGAACATCTAATGCTGTGAAAAGCATGTGTTCCTCTTGAGAAGCCTTGCTCTTTCTTTTTTTTAATTCTCTTTTAAACATTTTCATATGGAACCGCAAACTAATCATTTCGTCGTCTCCACAGATAGCCAGTAGCTCCTTAGTCTTGATACCAGTCCAGTTATCAGTCATCGTGATCTTGATTTTTTTAGTTCTCTGGCCCATTTACAACTGGTATTTGGTCGGTCTAATCATAAGTGAGTAACAGGCTAAATACAGCTCTAAATAGGATCCAAAGTGTTTTACGCTTGACCAATTTCAACAACATTCGGCATGTGTCCACAATGTATTTGCTCAATTTTGTGCTGCTTAAATAAGTGCCCAATTTATTAAATTGGATTTTTCCCACAGTTTTGTTTGATGTGTGCTTATCAACACACAATGACACAAAGTGTATGCTTTCATGAATTCAGAGGCCCTCCGCTCTAAATTTGAGTATAAGTGATCAGAGGAGAAGCATTTGAGATGCAATTTCTACCGGGTGTACATGATGAATGCCTTCTTTGACCACTTTAAGGTCGTGTACACACTTGGCATGTTTGGATCGATTAAAACAAACCCTGGTGCGATTGCTCTGTTAGTGCGGTTCATTTGAATAATGTGTAACGCTGCCATCCGAACCCATTGTGCGCACCAAACAAGGGGGCTGAGATCGCAGGAAACATGGGTCTCGGTCCGCTTCCAAATGAACCAAATTAAATATGAACGCAACACGGACCAAAGGGAGACATGATTTCACAAGGTGTGACCCTAACAAGGAACAAATACTCAAGCATGTCTGTTTTTTCTCGTCGTAGTCGTGATGTTTCCCATCACAGTTCGGTACAGGCATCAGAACCGCTTCTTCTCGCAACAGATCGTTTGTGTGTGTGATGGAGGGATTCCTACCGCTGTTTTGACTCCTTTTACGTTTTATGAGGCTCTTCAAAAGTTCTCAGCTGGTCAAAATAGCATGCTACGCACATACAACGAGTGCATTTAGCCCAGCACACAACATTGTTTTGGATGTTCGATAGTCTGTTCTAGAGATCGACCGATATGGGTTTTTCTATAGCCGATGCCGATTTGTAGAGGTCAGGGTCAGCGGATGGCCGATATGTGCAGCCGATTTTGAGATCTTGAAGTTTTCGCCTTCATTTGCATGCTAACATGTCACACTAATTATAAGTGGATGCACAACATTTCTAAACTTAATTTATTGAACACTGACTTTATCTCTCGAATCTTAATTTTGTGAACTGCACGGTATTAAAATAAAATATTTATCCAAAGTTAACCAAACAAATCAATAAACTGACCACCAAGTATTAATGATAAACATGGCCACAAATGCCATTCCCATTCTATGAAATACATCTGTACATTATATCTAATTTGCATAGTAATGTGTTTTTAGGACAATATGTAATGTAAACAGATGTATAATAATGGGAGTGATAAAAAGGAATATTTTCCTAAGAATATATTTCATAAGAATATCCAGACAAAACTGTGTATGTTGTAATTCACTAAAATATAATATCCTCTTAAGAGGCAAAACCTCTATTCTGGGTCTAGGGAGGATATTTCTGTCTTGTGCAGAGTGAATCCAGCATTTATATTTATTCAATGGATTTAATAGACTGTACAGCCTCGAGTTTCGCGAGCCTGCATTAACTCAGCACTAAATAAAAACTTGGATCACATTCAAAAGATCTGGCTACATTACTCACCACTGCAAACACATTTTTTAAATGGATGGCGCTGGAACACAAATGTGCAAATCTGCCCAATCTGTTTCGCCAGTATATTATTACAGTATCAACTAAGGGTGCTTTTGCTTGCGTTTGAGAGTGCTTCAGCCTTGTTTATACTTTCAGCGAGCCTCCGCTGACTGCGCGCGCCTCCGATCACTGTGCTCAACGCACACGACCACACACTCCGCGTCGATATCATTTTTGCCGGGCGCACCCTTGCTCGTGCGGATGTGTCGAATATAAACAAGGCTAGCCTGTCATACACTGTTCTGGGTTGCCCCAGGAGTGAGGGCAGCTCTGTGTCTCCGAGCAAGGTGCTGCATGTGAGCAGGGCGGAGTAACGTAGCCCTCGCCCTCAATCACACTGCAGTGTTTGGGTTAGGGTTAGGGTTACCATTAGGGTGTGGTCTAATGGTGTTGATGTCATTAGACCACACCCCTTCTCATTACAGAGATGCGCATCACCTAATATGCTTAATTGGTAGTAGGCTTTCCAGCCTATACAGCTTGGAGTAAGACAACATGCATAACGAGGATGATGTGGTCAAAATACTCATTTGCCTAATAATTCTGCGCTCCCTGTATTTATATAAAGGCCTACTTAATATTAAAATTGAAAGTTCAGAAAGTACATTCTCATTGTACCTCTGTGCTTTGACGATCTAGTTTAAAAAAAAATACAAATTATTTCTGTGGTAGAAAACATTATGGAACCAAGATCAGCTACTACGGCCTGATTTGTTATAGACCCAGGGCCCTACGTGTTCTTAATCCGGGCCTGTTTTCACTGGAGTTAAAAAGACAAATCAAGTCACAGTACCAGTCAATATGGAAGCAATTTTGACTGGATGTGAGAAGAGCCACAATATTTGGACCATCATACATTGTTGTTGTTTTTATTGTTGTTTCTTATGTTTTATGATACAGCAAAACTCTTCTGCATTTTGACATTGACTATGCAATAGGTCTATCTAGTTTGTGGTTTATTTCTGTTGTAGTTGTGTCTTCAGCCATTTTGGAGTGTTACATTTTAATCAGTATTGGACTTCCCATTTTTATGCTTGAATTTACATTGTGAAAAACAAGATTGTGTTCCATATTGTGATGCTCAGCAATTTTAACATAGTATCGTCATCATATCAGTGTAGATGTAGATGGACCAAAATAAAACCATTAAAATATCAAGTAAATAAGTATTGTTATACTTGGTGCCACAGTGACAGTCTTATCCCTAAAAGAATTGCTATACAACGATACTCAATATGTTGCCTCACAGTGAGTAATTTTTCCCTGTTGTACCTCACGGTGAGTAATTTTTCCCTGTTGCACCTACACAAAATTTAAGGGTTCCCCCACCTTCCAAATCCCATTTTAAACACTGAATACAGCGTTTTTTTAATAGTGGATCCATGTGAACGGGGATCCTTTTTGAAAACATTTTGCCTATGCAAAGAACGCGAAGGAAAAACCTTTCCGTTTTCAATACATCTTTGTCATGTAAACATACCCTAGTGTGTGTCGTCTTTGCGACCCAATGTGCAAGCAAAACCAGGTGTAAACATGGTCTCAGTGTGGAAGAGTGTCTCGCCATGCCCCATCTCCCAAGATGCAAGGCGCTGAGTGAAGACTCTTGCAAGTGATAAACAGAAGCTGCCAAACTCTAAACGTCCCTCACACTGCCTCCTGTCCAGGCGTCGGAGACAGATGGACTGGGAGAGTCCATGTGCCTCACACATTTCCATTTTTGACCGTGCCTGCAACGGTCCTCCCAAAATAACCCCCATTCCTTACGACCTTATATGTGCAAGGCCTCAGTGAGATTACAGTCTGGGGGAGAATCACAAATCCAGGCCACACGAGACTAGCCGTTGTCTCATTGTTGCTTTGTGGTTGTTAGCAGACCTGTTAGCGTCTCCAGTCTTGCTATGCATCTCACAGAACTAGATCAGGAGTGTTTGCTACACCTATTTTCGTACCTAGACAAGGACAGTCGCCGCAGCCTGTCATTGACTTGTGTACGACTAAGACAGGTTTTCCTGGACCCGCAACTGTGGACGCTACTTCACTTCAGGTCTCCATGCGAGCTAAGGAGAGACAACTTTGTTCTGGGCTCTTCACTAAGATACCTGGCTGTACACTGGCACTCGAGCAGGGTCAAAGTGTGCAACATTGAGGACTGGATGAAGACCACATTCCAAAGGGACCTCTGCAGAAAACACGAGAGCCTCGTCAGTGACTTCCTGGAGCGTGTCTGCCACATGTGAGTGTTTCTGTTTGTCTTGGCATCAACATTCATTTAGTCATTGGCTTGATCTTGATCTTGGACACGCAGATGTTCTACCCTGATATATTTAGAAAGATGGAGTAACTTTAATGAATCCCACATCCGCTTTCATTGGTAAAAGTAAAGTAATGACTCCAAAATTAAGTTTCCATGATCGTTTACTCACCCTTGTGTCGGTCCAAACCTTTCGAGAAGAATGTTTACACCGCTTTGTCACATTGCCAACAGCAGTATCCAGTGGTCCAGTATCCAGTACTGTGTTACTGTGTGTCGCTACCTGGATGATCCACGACTGTTTTTTTGGTTGTTCATGAGTCCCTTGTTTGTCCAGAGCAGTTAAACTAACCAGTGTTCTTCAGAAAAATCCTACAGATCCTGCAATTTATTCAGTTTTCCAGCATCTTTTGCATATTTGAACCCTCTCCAGCAGTGACTGTACGATTTTGACATCCATCTTTTCACACTTTGGGCAACTGAGGGACTCAAAACAACTATAAAAAAAAAAAAATAATAAAAAAAGATTCAAACATTCACTGATGCTTCAGAAGGAAAAACAATGCATTAAGAGCCAGGGGGTGAAAACTTTTGAACAGGATGAAGATGATCAAATTGTTCTTATTTTATTTATATATATTATATATAAATATATTATATATATATATATATATATATATATATATATATATATATATATATATATAAATATATATATACACACATTTAGTACTACCCTTCGGAAGCAACAGAAGATACTTACAGTTTTTCAGGAAGACAAATTAAGTACAATTTACCTTGATCTTCAAATTCAAAGTTTTTACTCCCCGTCTCTTAATGCGTTGTGTTTCCTTCTGGAGCATCAGTGAATGTTTGAACCTTTTTTAATAGATGTGTTTGAGTCCCTCAATTGTCCTCAGTGTGAATAGATGGATCTCAAAATCATAGTCACTTCTGGAAACTGAAGAGTTTGCAGGACCTGGAGGATTTTTCTGAAGAACGTTGGGACAAACAAAAGGACTCAAGAACAACCATCACAAAACAAAAAAACAGCCGTGAATCATCCAGGTAACGACACACAGTAAGTAAGAATCAAGAGAATGTAAACTTTTGAACAGGGTCATTTTTATAAATTCTTTTTCGTCTTGTGGACTACATGTTAACATTTCATGTAAAATATCTTATTCAGGACAGTGCTAAATAAAAAAATAATTCACAGATATTTTCACAGTTTCGGCAAAGGGTGTGTAAACTTTTGAGCAAGACTGTATGTCACAATTGAAAAGAAAGGACAATCACAATTTCAGTTTCATGTGCTGAAGGGGACTTCACAGAGTGTTGGACTCTTGCATTGTCAATATAAGAGGTGGTCAAGATCTTGTTTTGGCAATGCAAGAGTCCGGCACTCTGTAAAGTCTCCTCCAGCTCATCCCAAAGACTTTCAATGAATTTAAGCTCCGGACTCAGAGGTGCCGATTCATGTGTGAAAATTATTCTTCATGCTCCCTCCGAACACAATTTGAGCCTGATGAATCTTGACATAGTCCTGCTGGAATATGGCCCTGATGTGTCTTCCTACTTGTTTTTTTAAGAAATGAAAAGCTACACACTCCATCCATTGGAGTTATAGGAACTGTTCCCAAACATTAAACATGCTAGAAACATAATCATTGATCCAATCATAGACTCTTAAGCATTTGCATATTTAAATCCAAACAGCGACAGCGATCCAAACACAACTCAATGTTTATGAATTAGTCTGGTTTAGGAAGTGCATATATGCTTTTAAGTATTATCTCTATACAAAAGATTGTAAATGGAAGCAGACACCAACTGGTAAATTTCACGCATTGCCTGCAACAACTGGCCCATCACTCCACAGCTACAGACCCTCTCATTCAACACGGAGCTGTGGGACTGTCACTCAATAAATGGAAGAATAGAATGCAACACTGGCCATTCATTCACCCACATTCTTGTGTGTTGCAGCAAATCACTCATTTAACCAGGTTCTGTTATGTGTTGAAAAGATTTACAAGAGTACAGAACGTTCAGAAACTACTGTTTTTGAGGAACACAGATACATTAGGACGTAGCGTGATATTTTTTAAGGAACATACATCAATGGTGGGAAGCTTAAAATTACTTCAGTATGAATGTTCCTCCCGTAGCCATTTAACTCCGCCAGTGCCTGACTAATGTGTCTCAAACCTTCATTCCTTAAAAGTTCATCAGAAACACATTTTAGCTTTAAGCATGCACGTCAGCACAGTCTTCCATCGATAGATGCGGCTTGTGTTGGAAGCGTGCTGAGGCTGGGAATGTAGTTTGCCTGAAGTTTTGAATGACATGGGGTCTGCGGTGTAGCATGCAGTGAACAGCTGAATTACCCTCTGGAGTTTTAAGGGCAGATCTGTGCAGCCTCTTCCAGGCAGCCAATAATAACGGGAGACATGATGGAGCTCTGCGGTTTCTCCTGCTGCTGTTTTGCGCAGTAAACTCACTTACGAGGGAAAAAAGAAACCGTGTGATTTGGCAGAACATTCTTCAAAAAAGGTTCTTAAGTAATTCTCTTGCCCTCAGATAACAGCCAAACGTAGCATTTGCTGGTCTGACGAATGTGTTATGAAACATCAAGGGCCAGATTTAGTAAACAGGGCAAATTAGCGTGAGAGCACAATTCCATAAACGCGCCGATGCGAGTGGACAGTTCTGGGCGTGATCTACTGACGACGCACATACTAACGAACACAGATGCAGACGGATCATTTCCATAATGACCAACACAATCTACCCGTTAGCGTCTGGTTTAAGACATGCTTTTTTTGGCGCAAGCACCAGTAAATTGACTAGCGCAAACCTTTGTAAATCACCTTGCATAATTTATTTAAATACTCTCCTCCCATCAATTTTGCGCCTTAAGGTGAAACTCCTACAAATACACATGCAATAAGATCAGCTGCAAAACGAACCCTGTCCAAGCCTTTTCAGCTGTAATTTTGGGGCGGCAGTGGCTCAGTGGATCATGTAGATTGTCTACAAACTGGAAGGTTGGTGGTCCATGAGCAACACACCTAACCCCAGCTGCTCCCGATGAGCTGGATGGCGCCTTGCATGGCTGACACCGCTGTCGGTGTATGAATGATTAATGTTTTTTTTATTTCCGAAGAGCAATTTAGTCAACTCAAGGAGGTCTTTGAAGGTTTTTTGTGTAGGTTGAAGTCTGCGTGAACCAGAAGTTGCAAACAACTTCAGTGTTGTGACATATTTCCTAGTGAAATGGAATATTGAATAGAGGGTGGGGGTTTATTTTAGCGCGCATCCTCTCCATCCCTCGCTCATAGCAGACTGACGGTTGGAAGGGAGTGGTTATGAATTTTCTACCTAAGCCGTCAAACTGACGTCATCAGAGAGGGAAATCATTCCAGAGTGAAAGCAAATTTTCTAAATATTTTTTTTAATGTGTATTAACTTGCACTGGTTAATTGTTCACCACAATACATTATAGTTTTCTCAGGTCAGTGTATTGGTTTCTAGGTTCTTTAAAGGGATAGTTCACCCATGATTTACTCACCCTAAAGGCATCCAAGGTGTATGACTTTCTTCTTTTAGACGAATACAATCGGAGTTATATAAAAAAATGTCCTGACTCTTCCAAGCTTTATAATGGCAGTGAATGTGGGTTGAGATTTTGAAGGCCAAAAAAGTGCATCCATCCATTATAAAAGTACTTCACATGACTCCGGGGGTTAATAAAGTCATTCTAAAGCAAAGCAATGGATTTGTGTAAGAAAAATATCTCTAACTTCCACCAACTGTTGTACGCGTGTTCACGAGAGAGTGGTGTTCCAGGCGTAGAGTAAGCTTAGGTGAGATTAGATGCATCTTGCGGTTCAAACAAATAGCTCAAGCTCAAGCTCAAGCTCCTCCTCTTAAAAAATTCTCATTTTAGACTTAACTCGTGACCTGTGTTTTGTTTTGGTCTATCCTCTGCGCTTCCGCGTCCATCAGTACGTCATCCGTATAATATTATACCGGAAGCCAGTGATTAAAGTTTAGAAAGTTATAAATATGGATATTTTTCCTTCAAAACGCATGGCCTCACTTCAGAAGGCCTTTATTAACTGCCTGGATCCATGTGGATATCTTTAATGATTGATGGATGGATGCAGTTTTATTGGCCTTCAAAATCTCGACCCCCATTCACTGCCATTATAAAGCTTGAAAGAGCAATGATATTTTTTAATATAACTCCGATTGTGTTAGTCTGAAAGAAGAAAGTCAAATACTCCTAGGATAGCTTGAGGGTGAGTAAATCATTTGGGTTCTATCCTTTTAAGGTACCAGTACATAGATTGTTTCCTCAAGACCTAAAATACAATTTTTTGTAGCATTTATTGGACCAACTGAAACCTTTTGTTTTTTTTTAAGAATGAAAGGCAAGTGTGAATATGGATACATCTTGACATGATAATATCAGTAGGGTTTTTGAGTTGGCTGTACTGTATGGTTACTTCTTGAAGATTAAGTTCTTGATGTTCTTTATGGTTTCTTCAGATCAGCATGTTCGTTTCTGGTCTGTCAAAAGGATTAAAACACAACAACTAGATCATTCTAAGGTTCTCTTATGACATCAGGGAACAAAATGATCCAAAGATCCAATGCAACTCAATATGGTTGTGGAGGGTTCTTGAGAGGATTCTTTAGGGCTAAAAAATGTTTACATTATGGGTTCATCAGCATAATGATGGTTGTTCCTTGACCAGAGAAAACTGGAGCAACACATGATGAAATTGGAGAGAAGCAGAAAGAAGTCCCACCCTTCTGAGCTCTCCTTTCATGATTTGCATTGGCAGGTGGAGCCTACAATCAGTTCTTTGTTGATGAGGGTGGAATGCACATGTGCGTCAGTCACTGTGGACTGTGTGTGCGTCTCACTCACTTTCCTACAAGGACACACACACTGACTGACGCCATTGTGGCAATATAGTTCAGCTGCAGGAAATTTTAGGGCCTAGTGAAGAGTCTCAGTCTCACATGGCGTCATTAAGTAGGGATCTAGTTTTATTCTTCAAATAAAACATTGCTTTCTTTCTCTTTCTTAAACACCTAGTGAAAATTACTGTTGCCATCCACCAAAATTTAGAACTGAATTCAGAAATGTCCATGGCCAAAAATGCATACACCAAATTTTTGTTTTGTTTTTTTCTAATAAAAAACATCTACACATACTTAAAACAAGATATTTTTACTTAAGAATTATGTTAAAAGACATTAAGATAGAAAAAGGAAGAACATAAGAGAATGTTTAAGGATAAGGTATTTTTTTAATGGAATTGTATTGATGCTTAAACCATATGGCTTAACCTGTTTAACATATCCATCAGCATTCCTACAGTTAATATTTTGACAATCCATCTTGAATTATTGATTAAAATATCCTGACGATCACAATATTTCTTCAATATCAATTTAAATGGCCAAAGGCTTTAATCTTGCCTCCACAACAAGGAATTGAATGATTTTGTTACGGATATTGCACATGATGAATAACACAATTTCTCCAAACAGGCTATTAGAAATGAAAAAAATAAAGAACGTAACTACATCTGACCACATCCATCTGTTGTGTGAGACTTTTTCTGTTGACGTTCTTGGCGCAGACTGATCATTACGGCCGCCTGAGGGAAAATACGTTTCTAGACTCGGTCTCATGGCCCTAGACACACCCTCCACAGTGTCCCAAGAGTGACATTAGCCTATAGAGAGACTACTGTCACTGTGATGACTCTTTGAGTTAGAAGAAAAAAGCATTAAATAGAATTCCTGGTAAATTACCATGCGACGTACGCCCTGCCACGTGCGGGATGTCTATAGAGGCGACATCCACATGGGGAAACCTTCACGGTTTGTGTTATGGAATATGCTCCCTCACACCCAGGTTCATTCTCATTAGATTTTCATTACAAAAAAAAAAAACCCTGTTTGATGGTAATGCCTCTGCTCAAAAACAAACAAACCAAAATCTGCACAAGAGAAAGGCGGAGCTACGAGAGGAAGGCATGTTTATGTAACCAGAGATGATGCGACGCATATATCTGGTGTGTTTACTTCATCTGGCCAGCTCTGGAAGCTCCTCCCGCTCAAACACAATGACTGAAATCTAACCAACAATCCCAGAGGCTTCGAATTCTTGTGAGCCTCTCTCATCCTTCCTCTCCTGTTGATCCCTTTATCAGACCGTCTGTGTCACAGATGGCCGTCTGTGATAATGAAAGCAATGGCACGTGTAGCGTGAGATCTGCCCCATGGCCAGGGTTATTGGGACAGTGCTCATAACACTTACAGGCGGCTGGAATGTGCCGGTCTCACATGTGGTTAAGTGGTAAGATTATGTAAGAGTTTATATAATCTGCATCAGGAAACGTGAATGACATCTCAAAGCTACAGCCATTAGCTCGCTCCATGTGAATGCGTGTGAGTGTTGACCCAGTGTGTGTCCACCAGCAGGCTGCAGCAGAGGAGAAACACGGACACAGAAGGGCGACTCTCCAGAAGCCAGTACAGAAGGTTCCTGTTGCCCGAGCTCACTGGTGTGGGCATGGGAAACGGCTCGGCTTTCAGCTGGAGCGATTTAGCAAGAGCACCAGCTGTGTTTATGGCAAAAACAGCTGATACAGCAAACACTGACTAAGGGAATGTTTTTTTTGTTATGCTACAGGTATGCTTAGTATAATACCATGCAAATGCCTGGTGGGGTCACATAATTTACTGCCTAAACAGTCTTGGGTTACAGTTTTTGACAGCAAGGCTTGTTTATTATACAGTGTACCACCTAATGTGCCCCCTGAGGAATAAAAAGCATTCGCAATGCAGTAAACTAGCGTGTTTTCCAGCCAGTTAATCTCTGGCGGCTGCTTTTCTTACAAGCAGACTACATTTGTGCAATTTATCTCATATCTCACCGTCTAGTCACTTAAAGCTGTCTCATGATGAAAATAGCTTATTTGAATCCAGATGAATATGTCAAGACATGCTGAGCTGATTAATATGTAAATACTAGCTAAGCTGTTTGTTAAAAAAGTCTGTTTTCTGTCACACTGAAATGCGTCTGAAATCGAATATCCTACTAGTATGCGAATAACAATACGCCAACAGAGTATGTACAAAAACATAGTATTCCAAAAATAGTAGGCGAAAAGTTCCCAGATGACCTGCTACTTCTGGTGAGATTCTGAAGTGCGCATTCAATGGGCACTTTACGATCCCATGAGGCCACGGGAGGGGATTTATGAATGGAGGTGAAGCAACGCAACTGACGCTGGTAGGTCATGTAATAATGACAACATGGCGGATGTAGTACATCCGGATTACATTCATACATACACATATAAAACATGCTTTTTTTAACCTACTGCGACAGTACACAATTTCGGACGCACCGACTGTTTTCAAAATATTTCTCTGTTGTTTGAGAATTCCAACCAGCCTAACACGGCAACACTGGCTCCACCAATGGGGTGAGTTTTAGGGCCGGGCTATCTGTATGTTTGACCAATGGGGTGGGAGGAGGGGGTGGTGGTGACGGGGTGGAATCAGGAAACCTGTTTGAATGCTGTGGTGCATTTAATAAAATCTTAACCAATTATATTAATCATTTTCTTAAGTTCTGTCACACAATGCATCATTTTGTAAGTGTGTATTTTTTTGTTGTTGTCAACATTACTTTCTTCTGTCCAAGTTTTTTGTTCAGTTGTTCTATCCGAGTGTAATAGGCAGTGTACAAGTGTAAGTGTAAGTGTAAGTGTAATCTGTGACAGAGTGCAAACACTGTCTCTGCCATTTTTAAAACATTGCTCTTGAGCATGACATGGCAACACTGACTCAACCAATGGGATGTTTTTGGGGTGGAGCTAATTACCAATGGCATGACAGGGGAGGGTTCAGAAAACCTGTTTGGATGGTTTTGATTTTATTGCCGCTTCTAATATTTAGTAAATTATTAATTTGCTTTAGTGCTATGTCACACAATGTTTTCTTTAAAGGCACAATTTGTTAGACTTTTGGATTAAAATATCCAAAAACCACTAGAACAGTGTTATATATTTCAAGTCTTCTTTCCAAGTGTAATATGCAGAAACCTTGGGAATTTAGTCATTTGTATGTTAAATACCAAAGTCTTTGTGGTGCTTTCAAAACATTATTCTTTGTTTAAAAATCCTGATCAGCAACACGGGATCAACCAATAGCATGAGTTTGGGGGCGGGGCTATCAGTTTAATTGACCAGTCACATACGAGGGGAAGTTTTAAGGAAAACCTGGGCTGCGTTCAGCCCCGACAAAACATTGCACTGTTCTGATGAGGCAGGAGTTGCAACTATGGCAGCTGAGAAGGCCATTCTTTGTGTTCTTTTTGAATAATTTTCAGAGCCTGATGAAATCGGTGTAAACATGTTTAATACTGCAAAACACACTCAATGTTACAGTCATATCTCAAAACCCGTTGCACACCGTTTCCAGGAAACATGACTTTCAACCCGGAAACCGTAGCAGAATGTAGCACACTGGTTTGAGCTTTAACGTGTCACAGTTTAAAAAAAGGCAGCACAGAAATTATACCCTGACAAGCCAGACCCACATCAAGATGTTGGGTCCGGGAACTCACTATTGGCAGGACTCCGAGGGGCGGTATAAACGGTTGTCTTTCAAATTCCCTCTGCACGCAATAGGATAGCGCTACAACCAACCAGAGCAACGACGCGGAGCTAGTTGATAGATTAAACTTTCGCCGTTGGAAAAAAAATTCTGAACACATCTTCCCTGATTAAGAATGACTTCAGTGCCATTCTTTGTTGTTTTCTCAAAGAAAAGCTTAACTCCAAGAGTTCCAGAGTCACGGCCAAAGCCGTAACACCGCCGTTCGCCAGCTTCTTTGTTTTTAAGTAGCATGCGGAACCGCGGCAACTCTGCCGTCATTTTGTTAAACCCACCCACCAACTTTATACACGATGTGATTGGCCTGAACAGAGTTTGGTTTTTCCAGCTCGCAGGTCGACCGAGAGTTGCTAGACTACATTCACGGCAAATTAGATTTGCTGCCGCTAGGGTGCGTCTAGATCTCCAGGCTACAGAAATTACACTCTCCAACTTTAACAGCCCTTTTTTTGTTACTCCATAATTCACTATTCCAATCTGTTCCAATCACTATTCCAATCTGTTCCAATCCCCATGTTGCTACACATGTTGCTATTTTTGTATTAATATCAAATTATAAATATTGCTTATTTATGTCATATAGCATGAAAAATTCTGCTTCTTGTTTCTTTAGGTGTCCAAATCTACTCTCGCTGACTCTGTCTGGATGTGGACACATTACGGATCACAATGTCATCAAAGTGTTACAAAGCTGCAGGAGGCTACGTAGCCTTAGTCTAGAAAACTGCACTCGGATGACCGACTCCGTCCTCCAGGCTGTGGTTGACCACGGCAACAGTCTCAAGGAGGTGAGGGTGGACTTCTGCCGCAATGTGACCCAGGCAGGGCTGCAGGAGGTCAGAGACAAGAGACCAGAAGTGCACCTGAGCGCATTGCATAGTGCGGATATGATTCCAGACAGCAAGCCTGAGGAGAAAACGCAGATCAGGAGAGCTCTGCAGAAGTTCTTGATCTTCTCATGACAGCTGGAAGCTACCTAGAGACTTCATGTCAAGTTGAGGTTCACAACATTGAGCAGTACTATTACAAATGTTTTCTTTTTTATTTAGCTATTGATACTGATATGACACTCAGGGTTTCTTTTGCAAATCCTTATTTTGTCATTTCAAAAGTTTCCGTGACACGTTTCTGAAGTTTTCATTTCTATTTCGTTTGAAACTTTCTAATATTTGATTTGATCAGCATTCTCATTTTAAACTCATTTTTTATACCTTCGTTGACAAGCGTTGTTTTTCATTTATTTGTTTGTCCATTTGGCCTGAATGAAACGACTCACCGGTCAAGTAAACAGTACAAAGACTAAGTATTCAATATGCAGGGCAGTGGCCCAATCCACACATTTCAAACAAATCTTAGGTTTTGATTATAAAACATTTGTGAACTCTGTGAAGGGCAGTATTTCTTAAAAGCAGACCTTGTTTTGGTTGCATAATCAAGGTTTGTTCTGGAAGTCATAGTTGGTTATTCTCATTGTGGGTTTTGGACTTCCTCCTAGTTATGCAAGAACAATATTTGACAGAGCACAGGTTTACAGCCTTGCAGCATGACTTTTATTAAGCAATAATGCGTGAGAGGCTGTACTATATTTTAAAATATAGTCATATTGTGAATCATATCATGTCGAGCACAACACGCCAGAAGGACTTTATTCACAATACAGCATGGCCTTGAGTGCCTTATTGTGCCTAAAACCTTATTTTATTAAGCAAATTAAATAATTCATCTTAGAAAACAGTTCCAGTCCTGGTTGCTGATTGGTCAACAGTATTTCAGCCATACTAAAACACACACACCCATACCCATAGAGACCAAACTTCAGTTTACATATCAAGTTCTGTATTTCCTATCAGAATGATGTGACAATGAATTTGTTAATAAAATTATGTTTGCTTTTATCATTTTTCAATTATCTACTGTATAATTCCTGTACATTTAGACTATGCACTTGTGTAAGAAAAAATAGGTGTGAGAACTTATTTGTTGAATCGTTGAAGGTGTATGTTCTTTATGCATGCAGGTGTGTCATATAAATACATTTCTGGACAAACTATACACGGCATTTTGACATTGCCCTTTGACCCATATATGTGACTCTGGACCACAAAACCAGTCATAAGTCACACAGGTTTATTTGTGGCAATAGCCAACAATACATTGTATGGGTTAAAATGAATGATCAATTTTTCTTTTATGCCAAAAATCATTAGAATATTAAGTAAAGATCATGTGCCATGAAGATATATCCTACCATAATATATATCAAAATGTATTATTAGTACTAATTTGCATTGGGACTTCATTTGGACAACTTTAAAGGTGATTTTCTCAATATTTAGAATTTTTGCACCCTCAGATTCCAGATTTTCAGATTACTCTTTTTGAAACACTAAATGGGTTGCGGAAATACGTTAATAAGTAAAGCAACTTATGTAAAAATACATAAGTTGCTAAATTGCTTTGGTAATTGCTTACCTGTTAATAAATACATTTATGAACATTGGTGCCTTTTATTATTTCCAGTTTTATAACTTTTATAGTATATATATATATATATATATATATATATATATATATATATATATATATATATATATATATATATATAGGTCTTGACATTAACTTTTTTAGCTCACCAGCCACGATGGCCAGTGGTTTTCCAAAGTAACTAGCCACACAGCATTATCACTGGCCATCGATAACATGGGACATTTAGATGTTTGAATATTATCTCATAATTTGGGAGTAGGAATATTAGGCTTCTGTCACTTTAAGACATGACGCGGATCCATTATACTGTTACACATTTATGCTTTTGTTTCTCAGCTCACTTAAAAAAGAAATGACTGGCTGCGTCCAAAATCGCATATTCTCTTGATAGGTACTTATTTTAAATAATTGTTTCACAACTGCTATGAATGTAATCTGGACATAGTACATCTGCGATGTTGTCATTATCATGTGGCCTATGGAATTTAAGGCTGCCAATATTAAATATAAATAAATATACAAAGAAATGTAAAAGCAAAAATAAATAAATAAATATACATAGAAAGGCAAAAAAACAAAATGTATTTATACATTTATTTCCATATTTATGTATTTATTTATTTATTTCCATATATACAGGTCCTTCTTAAACATGTGCATATTGTGATAAAAGTTCATTATTTTCCATAATGTAATGATAAAAATTTAACTTTTATATATTTTAGATTCATTGCACACCAACTGAAATATTTCAGGTCTTTTATTGTTTTAATACTGATGATTTTGGCATACAGCTCATGAAAACCCAAAATTAGCATATCATGAAAAGGTTCTCTAAACGAGCTATTAACCTAATCATCTGAATCAACTAATTAACTCTAAACACCTGCAAAAGATTCCTGAGGCTTTTAAAAACTCCCAGCCTGGTTCATTACTCAAAACCGCAATCATGGGTAAGACTGCCGACCTGACCGCGTGTCCAGAAGGCCATCATTGACACCCTCAAGCGAGAGGGTAAGACACAGAAAGACATTTCTGAGAACGAATAGGCTGTTCCCAGAGTGCTGTATCAAGGCACCTCAGTGGGAAGTCTGTGGGAAGGAAAAAGTGTGGCAAAAAACGCTGCACAACGAGAAGAGGTGACCGGACCCTGAGGAAGATTGTGGAGAAGGACCGATTCCAGACCTTGGGGGACCTGCGGAAGCAGTGGACTGAGTCTGGAGTAGAAACATCCAGAGCCACCGTGCACAGGCGTGTGCAGGAAATGGGCTACAGGTGCCGCATTCCCCAGGTCAAGACACTTTTGAACCAGAAACAGCGGCAGAAGCGCCTGACCTGGGCTACAGAGAAGCAGCACTGGACTGTCGCTCAAATGTTGCATGTCATTCGGAAATCAAGGTGCCAGAGTCTGGAGGAAGAAGGAAAGGAAAATGCCAAAATGCCTGAAGTCCAGTGTCAAGTACCCACAGTCAGTGATGGTCTGGGGTGCCATGTCAGCTGCTGGTGTTGGTCCACTGTGTTTTATCAAGGGCAGGGTCAATGCAGCTAGCTATCAGGAGATTTTGGAGCACTTCATGCTTCAATCTGCTGAAAAGCTTTATGGAGATGAAGATTTTGTGTTTCAGCACGACCTGGCACCTGCTCACAGCACCAAAACCACTGGTAAATGGTTTACTGACCATGGTATTACTGTGCTCAATTGGCCTGCCAACTCTCCTGACCTGAAGCCCGTAGAGAATCTGTGGGATATTGTGAAGAGAAAGTTGAGAGACGCAAGACCCAACACTCTGGATGAGCTTAAGGCCGCTATCGAAGCATCCTGGGCCTCCATAACACCTCAGCAGTGCCACAGGCTGATTGCCTCCATGCCACGCCGCATTGAAGCAGTCATTTCTGCAAAAGGATTCCCGACCAAGTATTGAGTGCATAACTGAACATAATTATTTGAAGGTTGACTTTTTTGTATTAAAAACACTTTTCTTTTATTGGTCGGATGAAATATGCTAATTTTTTTAGATTTTTGGGTTTTCATGAGCTGTATGCCAAAATCATCAGTATTAAAACAATAAAAGACCTGAAATATTTCAGTCGATTGTGCAATGAATATAAAATATATGAAAGTTGAATTTTTATCATTACATTATGGAAAAGAATGAACTTTTATCACAATATGATATTTTTTGAGAAGGACCTGTATTTATTTATTATTTTATTTATTTATACATTTATTCCTTTCTACATTTATTTATTTATATATTTATTTATTTATGCATTTATTTATTTCTATATTTATTTCTATATTTATTTATTTATTCATTTATTTATGTATGCATTTATTTCTTCCAACATGTATTCGTATGTAGGGTAATGAGAAATTTTATGAGTTTATGAGGGTAATGAGTTTATGAAAGACTACCACCGCTTAATAGAACAAATAGTTTCTGTTGCTGTCAGTATTGTTTTTGGAAGTTACATTAAAATGCAATGGTCTGGTATCAGCGTCAGTAGGCTGTACTTATTGTATTTCTCCACACCACAAGATGTCACTGTGGCCGCTCTGAGCTCGATTGCTATGTCTGAGGTAAACCCGCCCTTTTCATTACCCTACGCGAATAAATGTTGGAAGAAATAAATGCATAAATAAATAAATAAATACATAAATAAATATATAAATAAATAAATGTAGAAAGGAATACATGTTGAAATAAATAAAAATAGAAATAAATAAATGTATAAATAAATAAAAGAATAAATAAATATACATGGATATAATAATTATTCATTTTAGTTTTTGCTTTTCTATGTATCTTTATTTATATATTTATTTTTTTATTTTTGCTTTTTACATTTCTTTGTATATTTATTTATTTTTAATATTGGCAGCCCTGACATTCCATTGTGGCCTACCAGTGTCAGTTGTGTCACTTCACTGCCATTCATAAATCCTCTCCTGTGGCCTCATGGGGTCAAAGTGTCCATCATATGCATAATGGAATAAGTAGGTCATCCAACTACTGAGTACATTGAAATCGGACATACTTATTTTGTCACATACTGTTTTTCGCCTACAATATAGTTGGGAAGAATGTGATTTCAGATGCAGCCACTGTGTTACATGAATAGGGTTAGGATTAGGCCATCCATGGCCAGCATATTAACAATTTTCTTGTGTTTTTGACTGTTTGAGACTTCCACTGCAATAAGCAGTGAAAAACTCAATTTAGTACTGAGAGGTGGCTTTATCTGTATGAGCAGAAAATCTGCGTGAATGTGAAATTCAAGGCCTATAACAGCAACAATGAGTGAGTGAGGGGAGGCGGGTTTGTGTGTCAACTCGCTGTCGGAGCGATGAGAGAGCGAGAAAGCTCAGCTGGTGTCGGGTGTCTATTCTGTGGAAAATGAGTATTGGAAGCGTTTCAGATATTTCAGTATTGATATGTATAGAGAAATCACTACACTGAACTTTGTTTATTATGTCTTTTTAAAAGACTACAATTGAAAAATTGACTGTTACACATTACATATACCGTATATATATATATATATATATATATATATATATATATATATATATATATATATATAAAATTCATTTATGTTCTATTGTGTCTGCCTTAACAGAGATTTATGACCTAAAGCCTGCACAGAGTTCTTTGAGGCCATGTTGGACGTCTTCCAGCGTTGTGATTAGAAACATATTATGTAAGAGCTGTGAAGTGTAGAAGTAAGTTGTCCATGTGACCATGCTATTTTGCATCGTAATTGCAGCAAAAATAGTCGTTCTTGCCGCTTGGAGTAACAAAATTAGTTCTTCCTCTCTTGTGCCTGTTTGACCTTTTTCAAGTGCATGTAATCCAGCAAGTACTGTTTCCTCAGACCCCCAGGGCATCATCAAGACCTTATGAAGAACAATCGCACATTCTGTCCCTAAATAGTCCGTAATATTGTTGGAGATAAATTTAGAAAAACAAAATGATTTGTAATGAGTCTTAACAGAAAATCCCTTGTTTTACAGCCAGTGTTCTCCACAGGATGTTCCCCGCAGTGGATTGAAGGCTGGAGGGTGAAATAATATTAGGATAAATGTTTCTCTCTCTCACATTCTTGTTATCAGTCTCTCTTTCCAACTCTCGCTCTCCTTCTTTGGCTCTAGGTTTTGTACTTGTCAAGTTACATAAGTAAATGTCTGGGGTGAAAAGTCAGTTATCGTCGTAAAAAATGTCTGTTATTGTGCAGTTCGAAATTGAGATGGTTAGATAACGTCTAATCAATACTTTACAATAATTCCCATGACCAGGACCATCATCCCGGACTCATGACCCACCCATAAAACTCTTGTCCAAGGCCTCGTGAATTCAAGCATTGGCACTGGCTGTGATATTTCGTAAGACTTTAAGAGGTCAAATGAGCCACAAAACACGATCAGCATGCTGTGATTGCCTAAATCAGGTATTTCTTTGTTGTGGATGCCAGTCCATTCCAAGTGGTTACGCAATCCAGTTAGCATTTGATAATATCAAGAGTCCAGCAAACAGATTTAGTAAGGCTGAAAACTTTAGGCGCTATATATGTGCATGATCACGTGTAAGCAATCAGCAAGTGAAGCCAAGAAACTGTAGTAGCCTTTTAAAGAAAAAGAAAAAAGTTGATGTTTTCGCCAGTGAGAAACTGAGACTAGCTAACACCCATGGGCAACTTTAAGTTTGGTGTTGATTGGCTGTAGACAGCAATGGGCCTCTAATGTGTGTGATTTGCCTGAAGCTACATGGGTTCGTGTTGCTTACTGAGGATACAGTTATAAAGCGTTTGATCTGTGAAGTCTACTATAGGCAATCTCTGAGGAGGTCATAAAACATGCTCCATATCACAAGAACTATTTTGTTTCTGTTTTACTTTGTCGGTAAGCGTATGCTTATGTAAAGTTAGGTGAGTTAGACATTAGTAATGGCAGACAAAAAAATATCTTATATTCTAACAGCATATAAGTTCAAAACTGCCTAACGTTACCGAATGAAACGCCGAACCCATGAAGATGAAACGACTGAAGCTTTGGGGGTGTTGATGGACTTGATCAACTCTATCTATGGCCCTGTCCCAAAGGGCACACTTCATATGCACTTTCGGTCTTGTGGAACTTACAATGGCTGTCGTGTGCATGTGTCTGTTAAGTACATGAGACTGTATGGTGTCCCATTTAGGCCCTGTCCCAAATGGCACCCTAAACCCTCACGGTCTTCCTCTGAGTCCGCGCTTTCACGATGTGATGCCACTTTGACTGAAGGGTAGAAGTTGACTTGCGGGCTCAAGTGCGCATCGAGGGCACATAGCAGCCGCAAAGGGGGTGCTCACGAGCACCCTTCTTTAAGCTTAAATGATGAATGGGACACCCTACGGTCTTGTGGACTTAACGGACACACGCACGCAATGGTCATTGTAAGTCCTCAAGACCGAAAGTGCACATGAAGTGTGCCATTTGGGACAGTGCCTTAGCCGTTTTAGGTTTCAGAAGGGGGCTCACGAGCGGCCTCTTTGTGGTCGATATGCTTCCCAAGTAGTATTGAAACTTATAGTTTTAGTACATTGATATTAGTATACTTACCACATAAAGTATACTTTAAAATATACTTAAACTTTACTTAAGTATACTTAATTAAATTAACTTGAGGTATACTTATTTTTCGTACAGGCTCTTACGGCCTTCGTCAGGAATTCGTAAGAAGGTTGTAAGAGAAAATAATGTACTGAGACATTAACATTTCAGTCAGAAGGTTGTCTCAATCCGTACGAACATGACGAAATGCTCAATAAATCGTAATAATTCTAAAGCACATTGTATATAAACAGTAAATTCAGCTTGTGAGAGGAAAAAAAGTCAAACGCTGGGCATCAGACACATTTTTTTTGTGTGTGACTTTTTTCAAACAAAAGTCCGAACCACAATTTGTTCAGATCAAGAACTTCAATGCCTTACAGCAATTTAGATAAACTTCAAAGCAAATTGCTTAAAATGCTCCACAGCCATTTTTTCCAGGTGTAATCGTTTATGTGGGATTACGAGGTCCTTATAAGACCATATAAGAGCCAGTTTCCTCCAGGCTGCATATAGAAATGAATTATTAGCCTGCATCAACCTGTAAGTGTCTCCACGTGTCGGTTCTCAATGTCTAAACCAAGTTCTTGACCAACAGCTGTGTATATGTGAGCCAGAAATGTATGCAATTGACAGGAAACCAGAAAGACTGGTTGCTGTAAATAGTGACATTAACGTATATATGCAATGGCTCGGGTGAATTCCATCCCCTCACGTTTTTTGCCTGTAATGTACTGTACGTTTGCGTTTAGACCCACAGCACCACCCAGACATCTCCTCATCTAGAAGAACATCACATGTTGTACGTATGCCTGTCCTCGCTTGCTAGTCCTCATATGCCATGTAAACGGAACTCAAGGTTATGAGGAAAGTGATAAAATCAAGCTACAGAGGGTAATAAATTCTACTAAGGATGTTTATTGGTTAGACTGAAGCACATGGGCAAGTTGTGACATAAGATCTGCACATACATGTACAACATACAGTCTCTTTCCTTCTCTTTCTCTCCCTCTGGGTGGAGGAATGCAAAGGCAGCTCAGGCCACGAGCTGTTTCGTAAAAACTGTGGGAGGGAAGTCACGTTGTAGTGAAATTCACAGGCTGAGCGGAAAAGAAGGGGAGGGGGAGTTGATTTATGTCATCCAGGAATGGTTGCTGGTGCGCTGGCTTCTCTTTTAGACCCCAGCACACATCTATAGCCACTCCTACTGCATCTCTCATGTCCTGCAATGCACATTACCAGGGATTTAGCAGGTCTGTCGGGATTCATAAAATGTGAGATCATGCACTTTAGATGATGTGCCTTAAGGATCTTCATATTGTACTTGTTTATTTTATTTATACATTTCCACGTGGTCCACCTTTGTTAGGGTGTGGTGACATTTACCATTATTCTGCACATTTTCATTAACTTATTTCAATAGAAATCCATGCAATTGGGAATTTCGCTTGAGTGCTAAAGGTTTTCCACATAGATTTTGCATCAGGTTGACAGAATGATTCTTGGTTCGAAAGTGAATTCTCTGTGAGCTATACTATTGACAATAAACATTGGACCATTTTATCAGCAAAATGTGCACCGCACATTCAGTCCTTTTTGTGCTACTACAAGTTCGAAGTACACTATCAGTTTTTTTTTTGTGTGTGTTTTTTTTAATGAAACACCCCCTTTTATGTGAAATGAAGAGCCTTGTTTGGCTGTCAGGTCAAATCTGTGTTAAATCCACCAGCTGGAGTGCCTATGATCGCCAACAAAGGGCACTCCTACCGTCTCCCTTGCTTTCCCATCATAAACTTCAATTCCAATAACCCATTGCCTGGACTCATTATAGTTTGAGCACTTCCACCTGCGTGTCATTCCCTTGTTAACTGTGCCTTTATAAGCCCTGTGTTTTCAGTCATTCTTTGCTAAGTCTTGTATGTGTCTACACTGAATGTCTGAACACTCTTTTGCCTAATTTCTTGGACTACCCTGTGTTTCCTGCTCAGTTTATTTGTACTGCATGCCTTGGACTTCACCCTCTGCCTACTTTTGTACTACAATTCTGGATTACTCCGTAATGAAGACTGCGTTCTGATCTCAGCGTTTGTGTCTACGAGCAGTTTGTAACACGCATATAGTTGTTATCTGTCCTTTTGCAAAACCTACATTAGATTAAACATTAGAGAACCTACATAGGTCAAAAACATTCGAGCCATGGCGCTCTCACGCCGTGAAAAATACATCACGGAGCAAAGAGGACACTGACAACGTGCAGACAGACAGGACAGAGTAGTTACTTCTGATATGAAACAAAGTCTCGACTTTCAAATTTTGTAATTTTTTTAAAGAAATGTAAACCATAAATATCGTTTTGTGGCTCTTTAATGTGTTGTGACCGTTCACTGTAGTGCCTCAGTTAAAGCTGCTCATGAACCGATCATCTCTTCCTTCTGGTTAATTTATAGCATCAAAAAAACATGAATGAACATCACAAGGAATGTTGTTTCAACCGCGTCAGTACACACCGCTTTTTACGTTCAAGTTCGCTGATGTTATCCGACTAACTCTTCTTCTTAGTTTTATAGCGGTTGGCAAACAAACGGTCCCGCCACCTACTGGACTGGGACTAACTCTTATGACTGCTTTGTCTGACAAAATGGTGGATTCAGCAGATGGCGGATTATGATTGGTCAGATCCCCTGTCAATCAAACTCCCGGCGAAGGGTGAATTGCAGACTTTGTTAAGAGTTTTCTTTTTTTACCTTTAGCCATTTGTTTCTAATGTTGGGCATTTATCCTACTTGTATTACATCACAGTAAGTGGCAGGCCAAGGTTTTACTTAAAACTTACATTATGTTTTTATAGTACAATCAATCAACTCTTTTACCTCAAAAAATTATCATTCATTTATACATTATGAGTGATTCTGTAATTGGAGATGCATTTTGCATTTCAAAAAGTTAAGGAAAAAAATTTGTTCACTAACAGAAATTATTGCCAGTATTCATATTGAAAACATATTCAATTTTGATAAGTTACTTTAAAAGTAATTTCTTTATAGTATTGTTTGTCAACTCTGTTACAGACAAATTAGACAATGTGTAGAAATAACACCGGTAACAGGATTGACAATTTTAAACTTTTTAAAACTCCACTTGCTAGCATAAATGCTAAGAGCACATGGCACTAATGAAATCATGATGAAAAGACAAAAATGATAAATTATAGATAAATTATGTTGTCCTTTTGTTATTGTGGTAACAATTTTGATGTTTTACAAAATAACTTTAGGTTAAAATATTTTCTCAGAGAGAGAGTACACATACCTTTCAGTGCTTTGGATCTTATCTGTGAGGCATAGTGACATCATTTCCTGTATCTTACATAGTTGTGGGAGATAATTCCACCAACTTAAAGGCAAAGTACAGTACAGTAACAGAATTGATGCAAGATTTATGGACACATTTTAAGATAAAATATATTTTTAAACAATTTAATGTTGTAAAATTAGGAAAATTACTATTTAGGGATTTTAGAAATAAAATAAATGAAATATTACCAAAAGAATATATGTTGATTATGATACATGATGGAAAAAATACACTGATTCGGGAAATCATGATTTTTATCTATATAAGACAGAAAATATTATATTGTTATGGCCTGTAATATCTTGTGATCCACAACAATGAGTAAAAAAATAATTGAAATAATAAAAAATATAACTATTTTAAAAAAAGCAGGAAAAAATAATGACTTTTGACACCAAATGTACCTGCAATTATAGAATTACCCATATATAGTGAGAATGTATGCAGTGCCCTCATTTAGTGCACATGTTCGCAACGTGGTTTGACTTTGTGATGGGTTTTAGATCGGGCAGTAGACCTAGTGAGAGAGCATTACATAAGGATGCTTGTAAAATGTGAGCGGAGAGACCTGTATAAAAAAACAGATCTTTATAATTTCACATTATTGAGCAAATGCTTGCTTAACTTTACTCCTCACTATTATACACTGCCCAACACAGCACTCGGCAGCTTTGCTATATGTAGTGTTAGCTTCCAAATGTCTTTAGTTGTTTAGTTAGGACTTTTTTGTTGGTAAAAGTGTGACAGTTAAGTGACAGACGAGACTGGCTTATTTCATGTGTTATGTCTGGAGTCTGGAGGCCGTGTTGAGCGTTTTAGTACCTCATGAACTGAGATGGCCTTCTCGGAAAGCTAGAGTTTAAAAAGGTGTTTAATGTGCAACATTCAGGTTTCAAGGAATCTCATTTATTTGAAAACATCAAGGAGGATCACGGTGCCAGCTGTTTTTTTTTTTTTTACCCCACTAATACCTGATCTGCCATCTTTTCCATATTAGTTGAGGAAAACTGATATAAATCAAACAGGCGTCTATCTGTCCTTCCACATTAGCTCTAAGCAGGTTTTTTCATTGGCCAATCCAAACATAACAAGAGTTCCACAGACACTTCGGTGGAACTTCTGAGGAAATTTATATGCTACGGAGTAATCTATATGGATTAAGATATTTACATAGATATGCTTTATCTCTCTGTGCACAAAGCAACTTTACAAAACTAATGAGAGATCAGCTCTTACCATTAAAGTCTACATGAAACAGCATGTGCAACCCGTTTTACTTCCATAAAGACTTTTTACTGCCACTGCAGCAGTAGTGGCCCATTCACACCAAGAGTGATAAAGATAAATATATATGTGTCCACACCATTGGATATTGTTCTGTTTATTCCAAGTGCATGCTTGTCTGCCACTTTAAATGCTTGAGCTCATTAGAGCAGGATGGATTCTGATTGGCTGTCAATGTTATCGTTCATCAGCTGGATCAAATCTTTCTAAAATTGATTTCAACAATATCATTCCTCTGTGCCGTTATCGTTATATCTTTGGTGTGAACTCTCTTATTCCTTATTATTGAGAACGATTTTTAGAACTATATCTTTATTGTTATCTTTATTTTTATCGTTCTTGGTGTGAACGAGCCTTTACTCAGGACTTACTTACTACTCTTAAAGGGATAGTTCACCCAAAACTAAAAATGTTGTCATCATACTCACCCTCAAGTTTTTCCAAACCTAGAGGTTCTTTCTTCTGCCGAACACAGAAGAAGTTATTTTGAAGATTGCTGGTAGCCAGACAGTTGACGGTAGCCATTGACTTCCATAGTAGGAAAAAAATTAAATGGAAGTCAATGGCTACCGTCAACTGTCTGGCTACCAACATTTCTATATAATATAGAAAGCATTTTTAACAGCAAATTCGGGCAAAGAGTATACAGTATAAGTTCTCTCAAAGGCAGTTCCGCGGCACGAGAATATAATGAAATAAGTACATAATATAACAAGAAGCTTGCAAGAAAAATGATTTAATGCTTTTCTGGTCCCAAATGGTGTAGTTACACCATGTGCCAGTAGGCGCTAATGCTAACCAGCCAAACGCTGACTCGTTGACCAGCATGGAGCCAGGTGGTTGGCGAGGAGGGGTTGAAAAAATGATGACGGATTGGTGATGTCAACTGAAGTTGTTTCAGAGACAGAGCAAGTTAATACATTTTGATGAAAGGTACGAAGACAAACATACCTTTCTTTCGAATTGCATGCAATGATGAATCGTTCACAATAAGACCAGGAATGTGTATTAAGAAAATAAATCAAAGTAAGTCAATTCTGATGTCATGTTGACTTTAAGATCAAGCACAGATCAGTAAAACTCAATAAAGGAGCAGTAGACATATCCTCAGCATTGTAAAACGAGGTAAATGGTTTTACTTTATTGGAGTTTAGACATGTACATCAACTTGTCAGTTATAAGGGCAGCGAGCTGTAAGAAGACAAACAAAACTAATGCATTTCCACAGACGGCTGAAACGGTTTACCTCTTGTTATTCGCAAATGAATTGAAGCAAATAAGTTTTGACAACAGCCGGTCGTTATCCAATTTACTCAGATTTTCATGGAGGTCATTTTACCACGGCAGCCACATTTTTCACAAAGAACATTTCCCCCTTGGATTTCCTCTGTGCGAAATGGCAGTTCAAGCCTTCTGGCCGTGTTCATGGCTGCTCATTTTAAAGAACTTATTTCCAGCAACGGGCTCTTCATTTGAAAATCAAATTGAGCGGGAACAAGCCTCCAGGCGCTAGGAAATTATGAACAGGCTAATCACTCTAAATCAGCTGTTATACAGTATGCAAAGAAGACTGCATAATGATTATGACTCTGGTACATTTGAATTTAAACGTTGGTTGCTGAAGATTTGGCTGGGTTTCAAGAAAGTAAGTTGTACTCACTTCCATGGCCCCAGGTGTATAAAACCAAGCACCTAGGCATGGACACTGCTTCTACAAACATTTGTGAAAGAATAGGTCTCGCTTGGTACCGTGATAGGTTGCCACCTGTGCAATAAGTCCATATACATTTCCCCAATATTAAACACTACACGGTCAACTGTTTGTGGTATTATAACAAAGTGGAGGCAATTTGGAACAACAGCAACTCAGCCACGAAGTAAATAAGAGTGGGGTCAGTGCATGCTGAGGCGCACAGTGGGCAGAAGTCGGCAACTTTCTGCAGAGTCAGTAGCTACATACCTCCAAACTTCATGTGGCCTTCAGATTAGCTCAAGAACAGTGCGTAGAGATCATCATGGAATGGGTTTCAATGGCCGAGCAGCTGCATCCATTGCCATAAACACACTCCTAAACCTTGTGGAAAGCCTTCCCAGAAGAGTTGAAGCTGATATAGCTGCAAAGAGTGGGCCAACTCCATATTAATCTCTACGGATTAAGAATAGGATGTCATTACTGACACAATAATGTAGTATTATTACAGGTCCTTCTCAAAAAATTAGCATATTGTGATAAAAGTTCATTATTTTCCATAATGTAATGATAAAATTAAAATTTCATATATTTTAGATTCATTGCACACCAACTGAAATATTTCAGGTATTTTATTGTTTTAATAGTCAAGTCAAGTCAAGTCAACTTTATTTATATAGCGCTTTTAACAATGCAGATTGTTTCAAAGCAGCGTCACAGTGTTAAACAGAAAAATAATGCAACAGAATATATTTTGAGTATATTTTCAGTAACAATGTGGGCTTAGATCAGTAATTAGATAAGTAATTTGGTCTATATGGATAATTTATTTTAATAATTAGATTTATTTTGAAAAATATTTGAAAAATAGTTTTTCCCCAACTGAGCAAGCCAAGCCAGAGCGACAGTGGCAAGAAACCAAAACCCCATCAGGAGACCTAATGGAGAAAAATAAACCTTGGGAGAAACCAGGCTCAGTCGTGCCAGTTCTCCTCTGGCCAATTAACAAACAGCGTATTATTATTATTAAAGTTATTATTTTAAAGGTCATAATCGATCTGAATATTCGAAAGATCTGAGGCAACACGCCGGAGGCGGGTTTATTGAGGAAGATGTATCGATTAAACAATTATTAAAAATAAAAATTTGAAATATCGGAGTCATTACGCCGGAGACAGGTTTTTATTGAGGATGCCGTATTGATTAAACAATTACTAAAATTTAATATTCGAAGATCGGCGGCAACACGCTGGAGGCGGGTTGTTTTGAGGATGACATCGATTTAAAGAATTGCTAACTAGGACTATTCAAACAATCGGAGTCATCACGCGGAGACAGGTTTATTGAGGATGTTTATCAGGTTTATCAGCAGCTTAAGGGGAGTCTAAATGACACGGTCTCTGCAGACACTTCAGGGTCATGTGTTGGTCACATCTGGGTGCAGGTCCACCGTCTGATCTGGATACAGCCTGGATCCGGCTGACTGCAGTAGACCTCGGGATAAAACAGAGACACTAACATTAGCGTAGATGCCATTCTTCTGATGATGTAACGAGTACATCAGGTGTTATGGGAAGTGTTCCCGGCAGCCTAATAATCATTTAATTGAAAAAATGTATGCCATAGAAAGAGATGTGTTTTAAGTCTAGATTTAAACTGACAGAGTGTGTCTGCTTCCCGAACAATGCTAGGAAGACTATTCCAGAGTTTAGGTGCTAAATAGGAAAAGGATGGACCACCTGCAGTTGATTTTGATATTCTAGGTATTATCAGCAGGTCAGAGTTTAGAGACCGCAGTAGACGTGATGGAGTATAATGTGTTAAGAGCTCACTCAAGTACTGGGGAGCTAAACCATTTAGTGACTTGTAAGTAATAAGCAAGATTTTAAAATGTATGCGATGTTTAATAGGGAGCCAGTGCAGTGTTGACAGAACCGGGCTAATGTGTTCATACTTCCTGGTTCTAGTAAGAACTCGAGCTGCTGCGTTTTGGACCAGCTGGAGTTTGTTTATTAAGCGAGCAGGGCAACCACCCAGTAGAGCATTACAATAATCTAGCCTTGAGCTCATGAACGCATGTATTAACTGTTCAGCATTTTGCATTGAGAGAATGTGCCGTAATTTAGATATATTTTTAGGATGGTAGAATGCAGTTTTACAGATGCTAGAAACATGGCTTTTAAACGAAAGATTGGTATCAAAGAGCACACCCAGGTTCCTCACTGACGACGAGGACTTGACAGAGCAGCCATTGAGGGTTAGACAGTATTCTAGGTTACTACTTGTGGAGCTGGTGTTGGTCCACTGTGTTTTATCAAGGGCAGGGTCAATGCAGCTAGCTATCAGGAGATTTTGGAGCACTTCATGCTTCCATCTGCTGAAAAGCTTTATCGAGATGAAGATTTCGTTTTTCAGCACGACCTGGCACCTGCTCACAGTGCCAAAACCACTGGTAAATTCTGAAAATACTGAAAATTCCTATCTCAAACAATTAGCATATTTCATCCGACCAATAAAAGAAAAGTGCTTTTAATACAAAAAAGTCAACCTTCAAATAATTATGTTCAGTTATGCACTCAATACTTGGTCGGGAATCCTTTTGCAGAAATGACTGCTTCAATGCGGCGTGGCATGGAGGCAATCAGCCTGTGGCACTGCTGAGGTGTTATGGAGGCCCAGGATGCTTCGATAGCAGCCTTAAGCTCATCCAGAGTGTTGGGTCTTGCGTCTCTCAACTTTCTCTTCACAATATCCACAGATTCTCTACGGGCTTCAGGTCAGGAGAGTTGGCAGGCCAATTGAGCACAGTAATACCATGGTCAGTAAACCATTTACCAGTGGTTTTGGCACTGTGAGCAGGTGCCAGGTCGTGCTGAAAAACGAAATCTTCATCTCCATAAAGCTTTTCAGCAGATGGAAGCATGGAAAAGGATCTCAGCCAATCAGATTCGAGAACCAGAAAGAATTGTTGTATAAATAGTTATTGGCTGTGTCCTAAATCGCCCCCTATACCCTTAAATAGGGCACTATTTGAGGGGACAGCCATTTGTAGTGGTTTCCGAAACCATAGTGTATGTTATTGAGTGCACTCATTAAATCCCACGATGCATTGATTAATCAACATTTTAAATGATTATTAAACAGAAAGCACAAATTATGCAAAATGGCAGCCCTTCCGGCACACTCAGAATTCACTCACTTGTTTTCATTCAGTCCTTTAAGTGGACTATATTAGTGGAGTAATGTAGGGAATAGTGAATCAGGGTATAGGGGGCGATTTCAAACACATAAATGGTCTCCCAAAAGAATAAATCGACTCTGAACCACCTAAATGAGTCATCAGGAATACGAATCCCAATTAGTTACAACTACACGTCACTAGATAACACATTTGCATAATGCCCGCCTATGTTCTACATTGACCTGCCCTTCAACGCAAGATTTGCAAAACGCTTGCTCTTGAAAGATGGGTCAGTACCCAGTTTATTTGGACCAGCTTGCTTCTCAGAATCACAACCTGTGAGTATGAATGATTATTGATGCATATACTTTCTACCGGGTGTTCAAAATACATTGTTTTGTGTTTCATATTTACGTTATTACTGTCTTACTGAAATGCTTCTGCTATCAGGCCACTGTTACCTAAAACTGTGTCCGTTAACGCAGATTGTCTGTTGTTTTCCTACTATGAGTAAAGATAAAGGACGGAGCAAGATTTTTACAAATGTTTCTGTTACATCAGTCATTCTATGTTAGTGTTCGGCTAACGTATGCACTGTTATTGTTACAGTTCCACATGTGCACTGAAATAAATTAGAAATATACACATTGGTTTGTTGATGGACATACATCTGTTAATGCTGATGGTGAGGAATTACAGTTGCAACATCTCATAATGAGTAGCGCATAATTGAGAAACGTCCTGCTCAAGTTGTCCTTGCCATGAAGGTTTGGGTTAACTAGTTCTTCCAATGTTTCATCATCGCTCAGATTGATAAGGTAAAATCGACACCATGTTACTGTCTTTACAGTGTGTAATCGCTGAGCTTTAGGAAGCCCCCAGAGCTGAAGTTCGGTTATGGTAATACGCAGTAGACCAATCACAACAGACTGGGCTGTCTGGCCAATCAGAGCAGAGTAGACTTGCAGAAAAGAGGGGTTTAGACTGAATCATCCATCGACTTGTTTGAGAATGTATATTATGAGAAAATGTAAGTGTTTTTTGTCCTTTGATGCATGTAAACCTAGGAGACCTCCAAAACAAAAGTAGGTACCTTTAAAATAGCATTTAAAATTTGTAATAAATATTAAAAAAAACACTTCAATTAGACATTGTTGAGCTATAGGTCAGGTATCTAGGTCCGCAGTTGTGCTTTCCTCAACAGTGGTTAATTCTATACGTTCACAACACAAAGAGCTGCCGGCCTTACAAAGGTCTGGTTTCCAGTGATCTCACTTGCCTGCCACAATAGGAGAGTTTTTTTTCCTTTGCTTTGAAGGGTTGGATGTCTTTTAGATAGATATGCTTCTGTCTGATAACACTGTGCAGGTTTAAATGCATTTCCATACAATACGACCAGTCTATAATGAGCCTATAGTAGTAAATATGTGTTTTTGTATTGTAGCTGTGCGATAACAGCTTCTTTCCTTTAGTGGGTAATGATAAAGAACAGGAAGTTGATGGTAATGGAGAGATTAAGTGTGTATATGTCTAGTTGTGTGAGAAAGTGAGCCATTAAGACGAGCCCCTCCTGCTTTATTTATAAAGTCTCATTGTCAAAGTATACGAGCATCCGCTATAGATTTTCTTAATGGGGGAGTGGGTTTAAATGTGAGCCACCCTCTTTTTCTGCTGCCCTGCTTCAGTTCCTGCAGTGCTGGGTTTCATTGTGCACATTTGTGTAGCAATATGAGAGAAATACAGAGTGAGTGGATGGAGATGGGTGGAGGTCAGACAGTCTTTTTATATTCCTCGGCCCAGAATCGAGGATGGAACGAGGGTTCGTTATCTGATCCTTTCTGTAATCTCATACGTCCACAGAGAGAGAACATCAATACCAGGCCTCGTTTAAATACTTTTTCTCTGTGTCTGAATAGGATGGTCCACATATCATCTGAGAGTTGTCTAGTTAATGTTGTCTTACGGTTGTCTAGGCCTCAGGCCCTCACTCTTTTCGCAATGGCCAGATCTGAGAGTTGTTCAGATCAATAATTATAATGGATATTCTTTATTTATTATTACTCACTTAGCTGAAGGTAACAGATGCTGAATAGTGAATACAGAATGTGAAATTTAAAATTATGCAAAAAAACATATAGTAACACTTTGTAAAAAAAACAGAACACCCTAGCAACCACATAGCAACAGTCTAGCAACCAATCACAACACTCTAGCAACCACATAGTAACATTCTGACAAAAACAGAACACCTTAGCAACCGTGTAGCAACAGTCTGGAAACCAACCACAACACCCTAGCAACCACATAGCAACATTCTGGCAAAAAAAAAGAACACCCTAGCAACTGCATAGCAACATTTGGCCAAAAAAAAACAAAAAACAGGACACCAACCATATAGCAACACTTTGGAAACCAATCAGAACACCCTTGCAACTACATAGCAACACACTGGAAACCAACTAAAACACCCTAGCAACCATATAACAACATTTTGGACACCACCCTAGCAACATAGCAGTAAGTTTTTCATGTACAACCATACAAAAAAAGTAACACAAGAGTGAACTTAAATTCCCCCTGCTCTTTAGTTTGAGTAGACTTTATTATGCTGAGTGAGGAAACCTTCAAGTCTAGACTACAAAATCCTAATGTAACATAATTCCCCATAATTCTTGGCAGGATAAACATGTGCTTCCGTTAGAAGACTATTGAGAAATATAGTAATTATATGATATCAAAATTATAATCTGGCCAGTGTCATAAATTGTGTCTGCATATTAAACTGAATGACTATCTCTGTCTGTCTACCTATGGTTCTATCCTGGCTTGATCTTTATCTCACACCTGCAGTGTGTGTGCGCTCGGCCTGCTGTGGACGTATACATTCATTCACTCGCCCCCAGAGTGTGTTTCTGCCCTCGCTGCGCGTCTGTTGTGTCTCCTGCAGACTATGCAGGTGTCGATGAGGCTTTTAATAATGCACAGTAAGCCTGCTTTGAAGCTGCCTGCTCCTGTGCACAATATTCCTTCACTCCCCGTGGATCTCTGTCAGTTTCTCTGCCCGGGGCCGTGTTGCCTCAGACATCAGCTCTACTGTCAATCACTCTCCTGAAGAAGCAATACTCAGACACCACAGGGCGTGAATTAAACAGTAGGGCATTCAGTATATGTATAGGTGCACAAAACCTGCACGGCCATGAGATTTGCTTCATAAAACTTTTATTTGCAATAGATATTTTGCAACATTACTGTTTTTGATGTGAATTGGTAGTTCAACCTTGTGTTCTTCCGAACTAGGGGTCCAACTTAAAAATAAACTAAAACACTGTTGTCTGTCTATTTGTCAGTTTTATGTATGAATGTACTCTATTACACAGAAAGATAGAGATTATCAATGAATAATGATTGATTATATATATATATATTAGGGCCGGGAGTCGATTAAAAAAATTAATCTAATTAATTAGAGGCTTTGTAATTAATTAATCGAAATTAATCGCATTTTAATTGCATATAAATATTTGACCTAAGAACAGTGAGAAGTAATTTTTTTCACATGGATTTTTAGTATACCATTGAATAATGACTGAATACTTAAGCTTAATCAACTAAATTTTGTTTATTTATTTATGTCCAGCGTTGAGGTGATATTTGAGGCTCGATACGCAAATTCCTTGTTGCATAGCTTCCACACAACCATGCTCTTGTCGACGCTTCCATCCTTTCGTTTTTTAAAACAAAATTTCCCATCCACGGGGCCAAGCAAAGCAGTCTCGTCAGCTTCTTTGTTCATGTTCACTGTGGTTTGTTGTGTTCAGAAGTTCCAGTATAATCGGTCCGTCGAAACTCGTTCATTAAAAAACGTTCCGCGGTGCAAAAATAAGTTAAAATTTTTATCTATTTTTTTGCGTAATTAATCTTAATTAACGCGTTAAAGTCACGCAATTAATTAATCTTAATTAATACTTTAAAGTCCTGGCCCTAATATATATATATATACACGATAAGGCATGAAGTGAATTGGTGAAGTGAATAACACTGATTATCTCTTCATCACGGCACCTGTTTGTGGGTGGGATATATTAGGCAGCAAATGAACATTTTGTCCTCAAGTGGATGTGTTAGAAACAGGAAAAATGGGCAAGCGTAAGGATTTGAGCGAGTTTGACAAGGGCCAAATTGTGATGGCTAGATGACTGGGTCAGAGCATCTCCAAAACTGCAGCTCGTGGGGTGTTCCCGGTCTGCAGTGGTCAGGCCTGGTCTGATGAATCACGTTTTCTACGTGGATGGCCGGGTGCATGTGCGCCGCTTACCTGGGGAACACATGGCACCAGGATGCACTTTGGGAAGAAGGCAAGCCGGCGGAGGCAGTTCCAGAATTTTTCTCCACATAATGGTTTTCAGTTGCAACCAATGGGTTGAAGGTCCAATGCAGTTTAGAATGGCTTCAAAGGGCTTCAGAGGCTATGCAGGATCCCAGTGAGGAATAGGGTCTTATCTAGAGAAAACATCTGTCATTTTCTGAAAAAGAAATAAACATTTATGTACTTTTTAACCTCAAATGCGTGACTTCGTTGTCATGGCGGAAAGGTCACGCACGGGACGTATGTGGAAGTACCGACTCAGTGTTAAAACGAGCGTGCAAAGACTAAATCAAACGGCCTTTACAAAAATAAAGGTAAAACAATGATGTCGGACAATTTTGAAGTTGGAGGAGAACATTGAGATTGAGTTTTTCGGCACTGGGTCGGTACGTCCACCTTCATCACGTGTGATCTTTCCGACGTGATGCCGTTATACGGCATGAAGAAGAACAACACCGAAGTCGCGCATTTGAGGTTAAAAAATATATAAATGTTTATATTTTTTTGAAAATGACCGATGACTGAAGCCATTATGTAGAGAAAATCCTGGAATATTTTTCTCAATTTTTTTTTATTTTCGACTGATGAAAGAAAGACATGAACATCTTGAATGAGATGGGGGTGAGTACATTATCAAAAAAAAATCATTTTTATGTAAAACTAATGAACTAGAATTAGAGGTACTGTCATTTTAAGATCTCACATGCCTCATTTTCTCACAACTCTTTAAGACATTTAAGACTGCTCTTATGAGGATACAAACGGACCATAATTCAATGTTTTGTTCGCTCAAAGGCGTAAGGAAACTTGATTCTGCCGCTCTGTTTGTGTGATACTGGCACACGTCTTTCTGTGCGTCGTGTGTCAAAACAGCACATTTTCTTTTGACTTGTCACGCTTTAATGGTTTAAAAGCATTTGCTTGAATAAGAGCGTGATCATATAATGTAACGTTAGCCAAAGGATGACAGAAAAAACGGATGCTGAGTTAATTGCGTTAAACATGTTAAACTAAAAAAAGTTATGTGTGTAGAGTTTCGAGAAATGGGGCCATAGTTTCAGAAATTGTGTATAAGTTTTTTTTTTTTTTAACTGTTAGATGCCTAACTATTTAGCTTTTTTTTTTTTTTTAACTAGGCATAGTCAGAGCTTTTAAAATAATAATAATGTCTAAAAGTATTAGTGCTAGATTAAGTCAGCCACTGTTCCACAGTATCATTGCAGAGTTTCTTAAGAATGCATTGTTAGCTTTGCCAAAGTGTGTATCCCCTTAAAGAGAGGCTGGCTCAAGTTCATGCAGTGTTTATTTTTTAATCTGCTCGTGGTAATCTGAGACGCGACCCTCACCGGGCTTTATCCTCCCCTGTTCAACAGATGCTGCTTTATGGAAGTCAGACACTAACTAGGTGCCTCATTCACACAAAGCCTTCTCACTTAAGCAAGTGCAGTTACACGGAAGGCGAGGAGCGGACAAAGAGTACACACAGGTATGTGTGTGAGCACAAGGTCGTCTCAAGGACAGGCCAGCTGTGTCGTCTAGGCAGAAAAGCCCGTCTGCCACACAACGTGATCCGCCTGCCAAACAAAACAAGTGGAGAAACACACAGAAGGCCTGGTGATTCACACTCACAAACACCCACATATGCACATAACAGCGACAGACAACACACACACCTCTTATTTTTCTGAAAACTAGCATTACATTTCAAGACCAAATGTAATTACATAAAACGTAATTTTTTTACGTATTTATTTATTTATTTTTGTAAAAATTATATAGGGTCGCTAAAGACCCTAAGTCTGTAACAGTGTAAGTATATATTTTTTCTTCACAACAATAATTGAATCTTCGATGTCCATTTTCACCAATAAAATGAGATCAAAACTGTGTCTTTGCGACTCTTTTCAATTGACTGAAACAAGTTGTCAGTAATTACAGTCTTCCTGCTCGAACCTACATAGGTTTGTAACAAACTTGTATAATGCTAGCCTATGGTCTTTACTGGCTGCTCACAAACAATGTCTACTTTGACCCTCAAACACTGCTGTTGTAGCTGAGATTGGAAGAGTTTGGTTTGTCTTGTTGACATGTCGGGAAGATACAGTTTTCTGCACTGTGAAAGCAAATCCACTTTGTGGTATCTGTCAGTTAGAGTTAGTATGCGAAGAATCACATGGGACAGGAGTAAAGAACTTCCTCCATCTTGTTTACTCATCACTTCTGTTCTCCACACACATTACCGTATTACACACTTCAAAACAGTAGTCAAGAATATAATTCTTATCATTACTACTTTGCATGCACTTCCAAATGATGAGGACTCAAGCTTGAATTGATACAATAAAACCAAGCATTACTGTTCATATCACTGTGTATTCAAGACTTAAGTAAGCCTCCAGAGATCAGGTATAGTAATGGGTGTTTCATTTCTGACATGCACTGTACCAACTGACCAGTTAGAGCAGAGCAGACCAATCACAACAGACTGGGCTATTGGACCAATCAGAGGAGACTAGACCATTCACAACAAATTGGGCCATTTGACCAATCAGAGGAGACTAGACCAATCACAACAGATTGGACCATCTGACCAATCAGAGCAGAGTAGACCAATCACAACAGGTTTGGCCATCTGACCAATCAGAGCAGAGTACACCAATCACAACAGACTGGGCCATCTGACCAATCAGAGCAGAGTAGACCAATCACAACAGGTTTGGCCATCTGACCAATCAGAGCAGAGTAGACCAATCACAACAGGTTTGGCCATTCGACCAATCAGAGCAGAGTAGACCAATCACAACAGGTTTGGCCATCTGACCAATCAGAGCAGAGTAGACCAATCACAACAGGTTTGGCCATTCGACCAATCAAAGCAGAGTAGACGGAAAGAAGGGGTTTAGAGAGCAATCAAACCATTTTTGCGAGAAAAGAGGTGATGCTGAAATATATAGGGAAAAATGATTAGGAAATGAAAGTGTTTTCATCTAAACCTATTGTAGAAAATAAAATTAAGAAGTTAGAAACCTTAATATCTAAATTGAAGATTTGACTTTTAGTATGCATATCTTAGCATTACTGTTGTTTCCAAAACAATAACAAAATTCATATTTAGAAGAAGTTCAAAACTTTGTCTCTCACTTCCGCCAATATGGAGCAATGATTTTGATGACATCACTCTGCACTTCAGCTTCTCATTCTTCCCAATTCTGTCCAATCAAACACTCTCAAGAATCTGATGTGTCCCGCCCCCTACATTATAAATAGACGCTGAAGCTGCGGCTAAAATCGGTCACTTGTTCTCACATTTACTATTTTCTACATGGTGAATGGCACATAGTGCACTATATAGGGGATAGTGAACGATTCAGACGGTGTAAATATGCTTTCCATTGGGGCGAATGAAGTTTGGTTTTTCTTTAATGTCACGCGAACCTCCGCAGCGCGTGCACAGTCTGCTCCAGTCCATAGACACGCAAAAGCGAATCGCAACACATCACAGAATGCTATATTTTAAAGCGATAATGGAGGATAATAGAAGGAGAAACAGTTAGAGATTAGGAGGAAACTGTGGTTTACTCGGATCTGGTCAAGCTGTTATCTAAACTAAACGCTATTGGCTACTTTAAAAAAGGGGAGGAGCTGGTCGATATGTCCCCCCCTTGTCTTCCTGTTTCAGGGGAAATTATGTCAACACATTGAATAATGCTACGTGTTTCAAGGCACTTCAGTGGGCCTTTAACATAGCATATATGTGCACTTTCAGTTCTCTCATAAGATCAGGTGCTCTTTTACAAATAATTAAAGTGAATGCCTCTAGGTTTGCATCAAATTTTTTTTTTGGGTACACTTTTCCTTTAACTAAAAAATAAATAAATGCTTATATACTTGTTCAATAAGAAATAGGTCTAGCCACAGGAAGTATTATCCCTGGGGAAACGAAGGTGTTTCCGTTTTTTTATTCTCTTGCACAAAGCAGCAAACTCCGATTTGATTCGAGCTCACAGTAGTACACAACAATGAAATCCAATCTCTTTTGGTATATCATTCACAACCAGTCTAAACTGCTCCTACATCCATATGAAGAAAGCTTCCGTTGGATACTTAGAACTTGGAAACTGTAAACCTGCGCTAATCCCTACTTGTGTGGTGATCTGAGCCGCGTTTTGTGTGAGATTGCAGAAATATAGTAGGTTAGGAAAAGTTTAGCCTAGATCAGAGTGACACATGCCGCTCCCTGTGAGAAACTGAGGGTGGTAATGTAATCTCAGCGCTGTCTGTTATCTGAAGCCTGAAGGTAGTGAGGGGCCACATCTTTGTTCGGAGCTGAATCTCTGCTCTTTTGAGACACGTGATGACTTTGTTCTTGCTATAAATTGCACTTGCACCTGATATAATGTATAGGGTTGCTACCTTCAGTGTGGCAAAATAAGGGACACCCATTCACAACACCTTATTTTATTACTTTACTTAAATTATGACTATATTATTATGTAATTATTTGTCCCATTTTTATCTAAATATTTTTTTTCAAAATGTCACAAATTTTATATGACAGGATTATGTATGATTAATATAGCCTAATATATTAATAATCACATTAATTAGGCTATAATATATTAATTAACCTGTCTAATGTCTAAAAAAATAATAATTCTGTCTGGCAATCTCTGATTATGTATTGAATATTATATTAATATATTATCAATTAAAATAAACGATAGGCCGATACCTTTAGAAGCACGGATGTGTCTGTCACTGCTGCGGCTTGAAGTCAGACAGTCTGAGCAACTGAAATGCTTCTCTGCATGATAAACCAGCAGTTTGCCTGAGGTTCATCATGAATTACTGGACAGACCCATTGCCATTGATACCTTTTTTCTGTTCAACCCATAGACCGTAAAAAAATATGGACGACTCGACTTCATTGGCTTCTGTTGACGAGAGTTGAAGCCTCCGGAGGCCCGCACACGGCGCTGACATCTTGCGCAGATTCTTGTTCTTGAGACTCCGTCACTATTGCAGCAAAGCCGCTAAAAAGCAATCACGCGCAAATGAGCTTCCATACTTATTGTGAAATTGATTTCTTTATATTTGCTATTAGTATTTTCCACACTGCAAAATCCTTATGTGTTTATTGAACTATGTGTTGACCTATGTAAAATACGGGACAAATCGCATGCCGTATTGGTTTGATACGGGACGCGTCATTTTACTTGTAAATACGGGACAGGTGGCAACCCGTAAAGACGTTAAGACGTAAAGACGTAAAAAGACGTTTAAGTCTATACAAAAATGCCAGGGAAAAGTTTGAAACTTAGTGTATGCTGAAAATATTCCCCTCCATTCTTTTTGTGTACGCAATTTCGAGATAAGTCAGCCAGATCTGTGAATTGTTTTATTGCGTGTTGAACCAGGGGATTGGTAGGTCATGTAAATTGATCGTCATTAACATCAAACTTGATGCATGTGCCATAACTGAACTTATAAAACGCAAATAAGATTTTACCACTATGGCACAGAAGGTGATTTTCAGGTATTAACCAGTGTTGGGGAAATTTACTTAGAAAAGTTATGCATTACAATATTGTTACTCCCTTAAACTAAAAACTAATTACTTAGTTACTTTTTAAGAAAAGTATGCATTATGTTACTTTTGCGTTACTTTTTCTCATTTGCTGTGGGCTTGTTTAGGTTATTAAATTTAGTTTTGCTTATGATTTAACTAAATCATCGTAAGCCAGCAGCAAGTACACTGGTCAATAAAGTGAGATTAAATGCATAAAAATAATTGTTTTATTTAAAATATTTAATTATTGGCGGTTTGCACAGTATTCTGATTTTACATTTCACTCAGTAAGTCATAATTGTCAGTCAATAAATGGGAAAATAAATGTGTTAGATATTTGAAAAAGTAACTAGTTACTTGTAATGGGTTACCCCCAACAATGGAACTATCGTATGGCTTAAAGGGTTAGTTCACCCAAAAATTCTGTCATTAATGTCTCATCCTAAGAAATTGTTGAATACAGTTATTTTGTTGTTGTTTTTTTTGCACACAGAAAGTATTCTCGAGAATTTTACTCCATAAAATTGAGAATGAACCACTGTAGTCACATGGACGATTTTAACAATGTCTTTACTATCTTTCTGGGACTTGAAAATTAAATAGCTGGCTTTGGACGGGTCAGAAAGCTCTCAGATTTCATCAAAAATATCTTCATTTGTGTTCTGAAGATGAACAAAGCTCTTACAGGTTTGGAAAGACATGAGGGTGAGTAATTAATGACTGATATTTCATTTTTGGTGAACTAACCCTTTAAAGATGTATAGTGCAGAAGACGTATAGACCACTTTTATGATACTTAAATTATTTTTGGTCCTTTTTCGAGTTCAGAAACAGCTGTCCCATTCACTATCACTATTTGGAAAAGAGCAGCCAGGACAATCTGTTAAACGTCTTATTTTGTGTTTCACAAAAGAAAGAAAGTCTCTTTTGCTATTCAAGTTTATGGACAAATTCCCAGATGTCTTGACTTAAAATTAACCTATTTTTGCTACTTTTTTAAACAATATGTGTTTATTCATGTGTCTTCTTCATTTCTACATTGTGTGTGTTAGTAGGTGATCTAATAATTCCCGTTTTAATTTCCCAGTGGTTCTTTTGGCTTGGGGCACAAGCAAAATGAGAGGCGCTTGTGGTAAAGTGGGGCTCGAATTCTCCTGGGGATCCAGACAACGGGTCTATGTGTGGACCTGTTTCTCAAAGCATCTATCATCATTTCTGCCCAGATGCAGTTCAAACATATACAAGAGGGGTTTGACGTAAAAAATAACGCACTCAAGGCTGTCATAGTGATTTGATAAAAGTTGAAGGAATAACATAATTCATAATAGGGCTTCAAACAGGTGACGTGAGCCGTTTTAGCACAGGAACGGGTTGTTGCAGGAGCTGCGGAGGAAAGAGGAGGGTGAAAGGGGGTTTTGGTGTACTCTGCGCCCGCCTCCAGTGCTTCATGCCGGTCGGATGACTGAGCGCTGCTGACGCGATCGGTGCAGGAGGAGGACAGAGCAGATGCCATGTGAAAAAGAGAGTGGGAGGATAAGTACAAAGTGCACATGGCCAAGACGCCACAAGCACATGGGATCCTGAACGTAATGAGAAGCAATGATAAGGGCCTCGTCAACAAACACTGCGTTACTGAAGGACACGGTGCGAGTGGTGAGGGGTCACGGTAACCATGCTGAGACTGAACACAATTATTCTTCTGACTTAACCCTTTACAGGAAATAATTTTTTAAAAAAGAAAAAAGTATGTGTATATTATTGCACAATTTCATGATTGAAAAATAGTCATCCAAAATGAAAATTATGTAATTATTTACTCACCTTCATGTCATTTTCCAAACCTGTATTTCTTCTGTAGGACATAAAATATTTTGAGTTGTTTTTGTTTTTTTTGGGTACAATAACTTTTTGGTTACCATAATTCTGCAAAATGTCCAGAGCTAAAAACGGATAATCAAATTGTATGTTTTCATGTGTAGTATTCTTGCTTTCTACTGAGTAAAATATATTATTGCACATTTAGAAAAACATACCTAAATTGAAACTTGTCATTTACTCACCCTCATGTCGTTTGAAACCATGACTTTCTTTCTTTTGAAGACATTTTGAAAAATGTCTCTATGTTTTTTTGTCCATTAAGTTAAAGTCAATGGGGTACATTGTTTTCTTTGGACGTTGTGTGGACAAAAACAGTTAGTCAAAATATCTTTCTTTGTATTACAGAAGAAAGAACGTCAAAGAACTTTTATAGTCATTTTTTTCCATGCAGAAACTATAGTCCAATTACCAACATAGTTGCGATTCTGTGTTTCCCAAAACCATAGTTCCAATAATCATACATAAACAACAGCATTGCAAACTTGCGTGGTGAGCTTGGTGAAAAAATGTTGCTGCATCCGAAACTGTCTAAGTAGGTACTACATTTCAATTTGAACTTACTTTGTGAGCGTTAAAAAGCATGTCCTCTCACGTGGCCTCATGGGATAGTAAAAAGTGTCCATTGAATGCGCACTTCAGAATCTCGGCGGAAGTAGTAGGTCATACTATTTTTCGAATACTAAGCATTCGGACATTCTACTGTGTTGACATACTTTTTTTGGCATATGTTAGGGGTGGCACGGTACATGAAAAAAAAAGTTCGGTTAGCTGTCTCGGTTCGGAACGTGTGCGTCGACGCATGCACAATGTCGCCTCGTGCCCATGTGTTACCTCAGACAGTGGGTGTCCTTTTCGCGAAATAAAGGATTTAAAATAATTAAAAGACAGTAAAAGTGGAGTGCTGCAGGTGAACCGCGGCTCTTTCAAATACAGACGAATATTGTCTATTCTGTCACATTTCCGGTTTTCTCCTCCGACCCCTGTCTGTCTCGTGCTTTGATTTATGATGGGAAGCATATATCTGCTGCAAATGCGACCGTGTTCCCCTCTGTCCCAAACACACATGCATATAACATGATGTAAGTAGCTCACGTGATAAATATAACATTAAAGTTAAGATATGCTTCTAGTTTTAATTATTTAAACAGGCTTTTGAAGTTTGGGCAAAAAGCTGCTCACGCTGAATTAAAGCCACAGTGCATTGTTCTGATTAAAACTGACATCATCATTAACATGAGAAATGGACTCGGTAGACAGCGTAAGCAGGAGACAGCCAGTTAGGAAACAACTTCTACATGATATTTAAAACATGTAATACTGTATCCTAAATTGTGATTAATAAAGCTATATATCATATGCTGTAGTACATTTCTGGAGTGTTAACGATTAAAAGAAAAAACAACAAGAACCGTACAGAACGAAAACCATGACCCTAAAACCGTGATACGAACCGAACCGTGGGTTTTGTGAACCATGCCACCCCTAGCATATGTAGTAGGGAAGTCAATGGGGTCAAATGTTTTGTTTAGAAAGAAGTAAGTCATACACTTTTGGAATGACAAGAGAATCTCTTTTACAATACCAGTGTAATACACATGAAATAATTTTGGCCAATTTACTTGATTTTATACATGTTCCTGGCCTTATTGTGCACAACTCATTGCAATACTCTTCTAAAGGATAAACATATTAAATAAAAATGGTCGTCTTCATAACCTGTCATCAAAATGTAATAATGACTTTCTTTTGATGTCACCAACCCCTTCAATCCAACCAAATGACCCATGACCCAATCAATCCCCAATTGCTAAAATCAAGTGACACAATCGTGAAAATACTCCAATGTAAAGCTGCTTTGTGCTGATGTGTGCTGCGTCTGTCTCTGAGCAGCCTGAGGCTGAACGTGATGGATGATTGTTTCTGTTAGGAGCGAGAGAGCGAGGGTAGGAATCTGTATGTGATATACAGCTGACTGACTGATATTCAAGCGATGAGTTGCTAAAACATTTAGCACTCCTCTGTTTGGTCTTGCGTCACACTGTTCCCGTAAGCTTGTGGCTGACAGGGAAGGAAGTGGCCGGGCAGAGGAAGTGGGGCACTAGCTTAGCGAGGCCATGCAAACTGAACTGGTGCAATCCACTGGAACTGTTCTGGGGTAAAGCATTGTTTGCCAAATATGGAAGATATTTTTACACAAAAGAAGATATTTTGAAGAATTACGGTATATAGCCAAGAAGCTGATTGACTTCCATTTTATTTTATTTTTTTATATATGAAATTTAATGGGGTCCATCAACAGTTTGGTTACCCATATTCTTCAAAATATCTTCTTTTGTGATCAACAGAAGAAAGAAATTACAGGTTTGGAACAACTTGAGGGTGAGTAAAGGATTACAGAATATTCATTTTTGGGTGAAATATCCCTTTAATTTCTTCAACGATGCATCGTACTATGATGGTAAGTCATTTCACAGGAAATAGACCCCTAGTCCAGTTAGTTGTTCAGTGAAAAATGACCCAGATTCTTTATATGTTCTGCATAGAAATATCTTAAAATGCTGGAAAAGCTCAGAGTTCAAACCGTATCTAGTTACTGTCTTCAGGGATTGTGTCAAAGGTCAGGAGACTCTAAAATAGATATTGCTTGGACATGCAAGCTGTCAGGTTTGGTGTTGCTTTAAGGCTGTTTAAAGTTCATCAGGTTTTAAAAGACGCCCTATTGCTAGCACTTTTAAGGCAGCATCCCAACCATCATGAAACCTCATAAGTGAATCTAGGTAAAAACAAAAAACAAAACATGCATCATGCAAATAGCACTCTTCATATGTCAGACATAGATCTTACTTTGATTAGAGTTTGATGTAAGCATGCTGCTAAGCCAATGTTTAAAGGGTACCAGTCTATCAAAGGTGTCCCATTAACTCTGCTCTAAAACGTGACTGTCTACATTGGAAATATACTTATTAAGGTATATAGTCACATCGAGTTTTAATAATTGTTCTGATTTAAAGAGAATAGGGAAGTGCACACCATAATGATAATGACACAGAGGAAAGATTTCATTTGAATCACTTTCAGAATGACTTTTTTTCCAGCTGATGAATGATAAAAACATTTAAAGCCAATCAAAATCCACGCAACTTTAAAGAGCTCAAGCATTTAAAGCGGCAGCGAAATGCATTGCCCTTACACTGTAAACCCGAATAAGCTGGCAAAACTCAAAAATTTGAGGTAATCAGTTACATTTTAATTGCTCTTCACTTGAAATAGTTGAATAAGCTAATAAAGTAATCTCAACTTAAATATTTAGACATTTTTAGTAGTTTAGTTGTGGAAACTTGCCTAGCTTTAACTAGCTAATTCAATAAATGCCAAATAGCTAATTGGTAACACAATGCTTAGCATAGCATAGCAATTGCTGAATGAGTATGACAATATGGAAAAAACTGACGATGGGCCGTTGAATTATTAGAAAGTAATGCACACCCGGGGTGGTAACACGAAGCAGAACATTCAACAACCCTGTAGTATAATACTGTATAATTGAACCAAAATTAAGTATCTTAAAAGGCATAATTGGAAGTGTGTTCTGTGATGTTCCCTATATAGGCAGCACGCTAAAATCTGGAACAGTAGTCTCAGCCTCAGACGTAACGCCCACGAACAGTTGGCAGAACGTCTGATGCATATGGCACACTTATCTGGAAACACTTCAGGAGTTTCGAAGTCATCATCTGATTGGTTGAATTCTACAGGATGTCTGCCAGACAAGTGTGTTGCGTTCTTTAACGGTCCGCCTGGAAACAAATGCCGTGATGCCAAACTCCCTTGTGGAAGAAGAACACTGTTGTGTTTACAACCGTGACAATGCGCGCTTACCAGGAGCAACTAAACGCTGGATTTTCAAAAAGTATGTGAGATATGCAGACTTGCACGTTCTTCAATGAATGAATTATACAGTATATGCACGCCGGTCTGTTATTGCAGGGACGTCGACTTGCGATTGGTTGCGTTACATGTCAGTCAAAGTCCTGTTGGTCCAATGAAAGCTGCAATAGAGTCCAGAACTTCTACGTCAGTCAGAATCATCATTGATCTCTTAATGTTTCACCATTGATCTCCAAAGCGAGTCATTTGACCCCAGGTTGTTTTTGAGAAACTATTTTAGTTACATATAAAATTCAACCTGCCAAATTGGCTTGTAGGAGTGCCTGTGTTACACTCCACTGCTGTAATTCACCAGCATTTGGCAGGTGTTAATGTCAAGCCCTGTATATTTGTATTGCACTCTGGTCAACTTGTGTTGTTTTTAAATGTGCTATAGAAATAAATGTTGATTGATTAATTTAATTTTCCTTCTATTGTGATTTAACAATCCCATATTCCGAGTATTATGACACAGATGCCGCAGGTGAGTCATGATCCGCAACTGCTTTCCTGTCATACAAGTGGCCCTTTCATGTAGTTGGACGGCTGAATGAAGGCATCATTTGTCTTGATTGTGTCAAGATTTGCAGGTCCTCAACCTTTGAGCTCCAGATCACAACGCCAATGAACAACCATTTAAGAGGGCAAATACTCATCATTCTCGTCATTAACTATGGTTTTCGTAGCGACTTAGTTGATTATGCTTTGACAAACGCAAAAGCACGGTTACAATGCATGAAAGACACAGCAGTGAGATTGGTTTAAACCCTTTTCTTCTTTGTTCTTTGTGTGAATGCATAGATCCTTTCACAAACAGCCTCCACACGTTTCCTCTGGAAATGAGATACTCCTTATCTCCGTGTAATTAGCCGTCCTCGCTTCCTGTGCTTTTTCCCACACTAATTTGTGGTTCTGTAAATAACAACAATTTTATCATTTATATTATTAAGTTTAGCATCTAAGCAATAATGCATTTATATAATTTATTTATTTTAAATATTATATAAATAAACGTGAATATTTATATCATTTCACATATTTGTATATTTTAAATATAATGTTTAAATTGTTTGAATTGTATATAAAATATAAATTAAAACCTAAATTAAAAACATTAATGTTTAATATATATATATATATATATATATATATATATATATATATATATATATATATATATATATATATATATATATATATATAATTAAACATTAATGTTTTTAATTAATGTTTAATTATATAATTTATATATAATTAATTTATATATAAATGTTCATGTTTTTATACAATATTATATATATATATATATATATATATATATATATATATATATATATATATATATAATATTGTATAAAAACATGAACATTTATATATAAATTAATCATAAAATATATAATATTACTCTACATAAAGTATATTTTAAATATAATATTTAACTTTTATATAAATTAAAACATTTAAAATTTTTGTTTTAAATGTTTCATTTTTGAGGGATGTTTACAGAAGAAATATTGTGTTTTTTTTATCAGATAGATTGTATCGCACAGTTATACAGGTTAAAGTGGTGTACGGTTGCAGTTGAGCTTATGATGAACCCCTCTGAACAATTGAATTTTCCAATGGTGTCTCGTGTAATCCTGCGTCACGCAGGTTTTGTTTAGAACAGGAAAAAATGGGCTTTGTCTGCTCAAATTCCAGTAGGGTGTACTTAAAATTTGACCATGTTCCCTGCTGAGACTGCAGCTTATGGAGCGAGCACGTACACACACACACACACACACACACACACACACACACACACACACACAGAGAGAGAGAGAGAGAGAGAGAGAATGGTTAATTTGTGTGTTATCTCTCCCAGACACTCACATGGAAACAGTACACACACTCACTTCTATGCCTACACACACCCACGTACACACACTTGCACACACATGCACAAGCACATTTCTGGCACCGGCTCATTGACGTCAAGAAACCCATCCCCCCTCGCTCCTCCAGTATTTGCCATTCTTTACAGAGAAATGCTGGCTATTTGGGTCATCTGCAGCTTTAGATGCTGGTTTGAATAGTGACCCTGACCCAGCTGAACTGCCCCCATAATTAGGCTACAAGAATCAGATTACAAAGTCGAAGTTCAGCCTCTCTCTCACACTCCATTTCTTACATTTAGTGAACTGAAGCGTGGAATTTCCACTGCATGTGATTTATGATTTCAGCTCAGCCCTCTGCCACCTCAAGATAAGTGGAAGAGAGAGATACAAAGTACTCAGCCCTAATTCGCTCTTACATCTTTCGATCATAAAAGTGGGCGAACTCACATCATTTACTCACCCGGTGTCTTTCCAAACCCGTGTGACTCTCTGGTATAGGCCTCTTGCCTAAAACCTTCTGTTTGGTGACACTACTTGGGCTGAAATGACACACCACACCTTTAAGAATCATATCAGTCCACTTTGTAAATATAAATGATCCTATAGAAGCGTGTTTCCTCCTCCGAATAAAAATGTCAATGTAAGATATCGTTTAAAATAAGAAATACATTTGCACTGATGTATAAAGTCACACATGACATAGACATATAACGTCACCTTGTGAGATATACAGTGGCAATTACAAGAAAGAGAGTGGCCAGAATGAGATATAAAGACAATGCAAGATATAAAGTCGCAATTTACGAGTCCCAAATTGTGAGATTTTAAGTCACATTGTGAGACATAAAGCTGCAATTATAAGAAATAAAGTTGCCATAATGAGACACTAAGTCACCAATAAAGTCATGATTAACAAGAGAAAAAGTTTCCATTATGAGATATAAAGACACATTGTGAGATATACAGTTGGAATTGATGAGAAACAAAGTCGCAAGATATAAAGTCGCAATTTACTAGCCTGGATGCCAGCCGAACTTAGCCCCGCCCACAACATTTGAGTTCGGGAAATCCGGTCTGGACTTAATCCGTTGTGGAGCAACTATGCTCGAACAGGAGCTGTTCGGACCAATCAAATTGTCAGGGCGGGCTTTATACGATGATGGACAGATGATAAACAGTAACGTAAGCATTCACGTCACCAAAGAGCGCTTAGGTTGAATTCATTCTAATCCTAAACGGAGCACTTGTTCGTATATGCATTCACCTTTACAACACTGGAAAAGATAGTTTACACTCATCTTCTACTTCTTCCAGCGTGCGTGCAGTTGAGTTCATTTGACAAATATGCATCGCTCCGTTGCTCTGATTGGTTGTAGGTCTATCCAATTGAGGTTTTTCCTGGTTCGATTGAAACACGCTCCATAATCACAGCCCAATGGAGCAGTATCAGACTCATATTCTGACTAGCATTGAGTATGACGATGTCAGGCTAGCAGTTTACAATTTTTAAAGTCACATTGTGACACAGTTAAATTGTCACAACAGTGATGATGGGTCATATTAAGTGATATAAAGATCACAATTATGAGAAACATTCTTGTATTTGAAAAATATAAATATTATATAATATATTTTTTATTATGAGATGGAAACAGACATCCAAATGTTCAACCATTATGTAAGAGTATAGAGTTTCAAAACTCTGCACTTTTATATTTCTGTGGTGCAACCTTGATTAAGCCCACCAGAGCTTTTCCTGGCTTGAATCTGTCTTTCTCACTCTGAAGACAGATGCTTCCTAATCCCAAATGACTGATTCTTGAATTCTCCTTATGCAACACATCTCCAGAAATGAGGCTTCTGCAGAAATGATTAAGGCCAAACTGAACCACAGTCCATCAAAAACCAACCCAGTCATCATCCTCCCTGCACCAAACCTCAATAGGATACACAAACACATGCACATCAAACTTAAGCAGATCTTGAACTTTATAAGGATGGAAAACCAAAGCTTCGTTAACAGCTCATGTCCTCTATGATTAACTGAGGGCTCAAGCATTCCTGCTTGGTTTGCGGATGCCTAATTGGTAGCGTAGAACCACTAGCATGCCAAGTTTCGGCAGACGGCTAGGGAATGCTGACTTCATGGAAGGGTTAATGTATGGAGGGCGGAGGGTGCAGGGTGCGGATAAATTAGGCACTCAAAGGGAGTTTGTCCTAACCTTGGGCAGCAAGGCCAGACACCAGCAGCAGAGGCATCCCTTCCCCCATGACCTTCAGTTTTCTTTTATGCTCTGCCTGCAGCTTGACCTAGTTGGGTAGTGTTTTGGGAAGAGCTGGTTTCAAAATAAACACTCCAGTTGACAAGTAACTGTATTAGGAACTATACAGTTGTAAGAATGATAGTCCGACTTTTGCTGATGTGAGTGATTCAAATAAAAAGTAAAAAAAAAAAAAAACGTGATTGGAAATATATGATGGCTCCAGCCCCTGACCAGAGTCCAGAGTGGGCTCCAGCCCGTGAACAGAGTCTGGCTCCGTCTCCTGTCCCCAGTCCAGAGAGGAGTCTGCCTCCTGTCCCCAGTCCAGAGAGGGCTCCGCCTCCTGTCCCCAGTCCAGAGAGGAGTCTGCCTCCTGTCCCCAGTCCATAGAGGGCTCCGCCTCTTGTCCCAGTCTAGAGAGGGCTCCGCCTCCTGTCCCCAGTCCAGAGAGGAGTCCGCCTCCTGTCCCAGTCTAGAGAGGGCTCCGCCTCCTGTCCCCAGTCCAGAGAGGAGTCCGCCTCCTGTCCCCAGTCCCCAGTCTGCGACCAGCGAAACAAAGCCTAGTGTACTTAGGTAGGTAAAGCACATGTGGTATACATTGAGTGAACTAATTTATTCCAAGCTATAAAAGTTTAACATTCCCTGGCTTAACTCAAGCCTCTCATATACACCATTACACCAATGACGCTAGTGTGTTGGTGCTAGCGTAGCGTATATCTATTTGTATGTATGTGTGTGTGCACTCATAATTGTCAGGAGAAAAAGAGTGAGAAGAGATAAGAAACTCTGAGAGATATCCAGGGTGAGAAGGAGGAATAGAGGGAGAATGCCTGAGACAAGGACAGCATGTCACGTGTATGCTGGAGAAAGTGCATAACCCCTCACAGGGCAGTCCCTAGACACAGCAATCACATGAGCGGAGCCAGAACCTCGCAGACACGTCTGTCACGTCTCTCCGCATGCGTTTCAGTCTCATGCTGCCCTAACACCTCCCACTGTCTCGTTTCGTCTTATTCAGCTCACTTCCTTGAAGTGAGTGAATTACTGCGGAATCAGACTCTGTCTCAAATGTTTTTTTTTCCCTAAAATAATGCTCTTATTTTAGATTAAAACTTGTGCGCATTATCTAAAGTCTGCTAAAGCTGTAATTAATTAATTTTAAAAAAATTTAATCGTTATTCATTAATAAACATCTCTTCTGCCATTCCTCATTCACATCTGCGTATATTAAAATACATAAAGCCCAAAGTATACTCTGTTTTTCTTTTGCGTATGCTAGCGTAGGCATAGCCAGCAATGCAGCTTTTCAAAGAATATTCCGTTTAAAGGGATAGCTCACCCAAAAATGATCCCATAAAGGCAGTCTACGGAAGCTAGATATTTTACTTTATAACATGTAAAATATGGGTAATTTTCTTACAAAAACCCATCGATTCGCTTCAGAAGGCCTTTATTGAGTAACTCACTTCTAGCAAAAATAACCATGAATTTGGTTACATGTCGGTTTTGCCAAAATAACTTGCGGGATGTATGATATTCCTCCATTTAGGCAAAGTCAACAGTGATTACAAGGTGTTTGGTTTCTTTGACTAGTCTATACTTGGGCTATGGTTAGACGTCTGAAATTTTCACTGACAGCCCAAATTGTTCCTTGTTTTAGCATAGATGTCAGGGCTGTGTTTGGACAGCTATTAGATGTCTTTTAAACGCAAAATTGCTTGCTAGGGACTTACAGTAAGCATGAGTCTCCATTTGTTCTCATTGCTGTCTATGTGAAATCAAAGAGATCTCCTTTTTCCTGCGGGAAAATTCACAACTATTTCAATACAACTAGCTATTCATAAACGTGTAAAACAGGATCTGAAGATATAAAGTGTGTGAAGCAAAGGTTGAGACTGTCTTGAGGGTTCCGTAAACAAAGACGGTTCACATCCCTTAAAGAAATGAGTTTTTTTTTATTCTCACTCAGCAGGACGTATGTTTGAAAGAAAACTCCGGTTTGGTTTCTCCGCCACCAAGTCTCAAGGCTGTCCCACAGAACTCAGGACTGGAAATGAGCCAGGCGATTTTTAATGTTTGAAATTTGGGATGGAATCCAAACAAAAGAAATACAGCCCTGGTATAGGCCTCAAAGTTATGCAAGCCTATGAGAGTAACAGTCCAATAAAATAAAAAAAACAGTAGAAACTTATGTAAAGCTCTCATTACTGTGGCCGTGCCTAGTGAGGAGGGGATGTGGAGCTCTGTTAAACTAGGGCTGTGAGACATACCATGAAATGAGTGCCATTTGTGTTCACAACATTTAATGCAAGGCACAAAACACAAAAATATGCAAGTATTTAGCCAGATTAAAGTAATGGTGTAATGATAGTACTGACAGGTCTTCTGTATTGTGAACCCAGCCAAGAAAATTTAAATGGTAGCCTTACTTCGTCATACTCAGATTCTAGTCAGAATATAAATCTGATACTGCTCCATTGAGCTATGGGGCGTGTTTCAACCGAACCAGGAAAGAAAATCAATTGGATAGACCTACAACCAATCAGAGCAATGAAGTAAGAGACGTATGTTGAGCGACGCATAGTTGTCAAAAGAGCTCAACTGCACGCCGGAAGAAGTAGAAGAAGATGAGTGTAAACAACCATCATTTTTGAGAGAAATAGTAAAGGTGAATGCATATACGAACAAGTTCTCCGTTTAGGATTAGAACACTCTTTGGTGACGTGGATGATTACGTTGCGTTATCTGTCCATCGCCGTATAAAGCCCGCCCTGACAATTTGATTGGTCCGAACAGCCCTGGTTCACGCATAGTTGCTCCACAACGGATCAAGTCCAGACCGATCTTCCCGACTTCAAATGTTGTGGGCAGGGCTAAGTTTGGCTGGCATCGGGGCTATTTAAATAGGCAAATGCTTAAGAGTCTATTTATTATTTCTTAAACAACCATTAAACAATGCCATCGTTGCGCCAGTTACACTTTTTCCGTAAGTTGAATATGGAAGACGGTCCACCGGAAGCAAGATATTTGACTTTATAACATGTTAGATATGGTTATTTTTCTTACAACAACCCATCAGTTCGCTTCAGAAGGCCTTTATTAACACTCCTTTTATAATGGATAGATGGACTTTTTTGGGCTGCCATTTACTGCCATTATAATACTTGGAAGAGTATGGACATTTTTAATATAACTCTGATTGTATTCGTCTGAGAGAAGAATGCCATATACACCTAGGATGGCTTGAGGGTGAGTAAATCATGAGCTAGTTTACATTTTTAGGTGAACGATCCCATTATGCCACATGACGGCTAAAGCCATATTTCTTTTTAGAACATGCTTTTTTTAAGGGTCATGAAACCTCGAAAGATGTGAACAGATGTAAGGGCTGCACATCCCTGAAAACACTAAAAGCACATACTAATAAGTGGAAATTGGTTATTTTTGCATTTTTTCAGAGCAATTTCGTCCCAGAATCTGAGCGTGCATCCAGAGCGTGTGATTGGCTGCCGAGGCTGGAGAGAACGATTCTACGTCATCCGGTTCTAGCCCCTTCTCTGAGATCGTATTACAGCGGAAAATTCAAATGTCACGAAAGACATTTGAACAGAGCACTGTTCCTTCACCTCTGCCTGTTCAGCGTTGCGTTCCGACACGTGCCATAAGTGTATGTTTCCTCAACACAGTAGCACAAAAGTGTTTTTTCCCCCATTATGCTGTCATAGCTGGAGTTTCGACTACAAACATGGAAAATATGACTGTAACAATATTTAGTATGCAACAACATGCATGAGAGCTGTTTCTGTGAGGAACGGCACGGTGAGTTTAACAACGCTCACAAATCGGATCATAGATCATATACAGACTGAAGCGTGTTTCAAGTTTTTATGGACATATTTAATATACTCTACTGCTCTAAGCATGAACCAGCACTGTGTATGCACACATATTTAATGCGCACTTCCTTAAATTAAATATGTGTGCAAATAAGGACACTAATACGGCTGTATGTCTGATCATAAACGCGATGAGTTACTCTGATACACAGAAGACAATCATGTAGACCAAAAATTCAAAAAATGGACAAAAAGTAACTACACCTTTATTCTTTCTTTGTTAAACTGACTTGTGTCATTAGTTCAGAGACTATAGTGCTCGTAAATGTAATGAGAATATTATTAGACCTTTTAAATGTTCCTCCACATTTCTTCCTCGTTCTTGGGAGTTTGTTGTCATATAGGGTTACATTTTTAAAATGCTTCAAGTTGCCCTCAACATTTTTTCTCTCTGTGGTCATATTTCAATAATCATGTGTCTGTATAATGTGTGTTGCAAATCTGTGTTTTATCGGTTGTTGTGTCCCCTTTTCCCGCCTTCTACTCTCCCACTTTTCCTTAGCTTTACACAACCATTTCTTGAGACTTTCTCAACTCTGAGGTGTGAACGACCAGGCTAAAACAGAGGGGGGCTAAAACATGACACTTTAATGAGCAATATGGAAAGTTTTGCAAAGTCTGCAGGCGCTCTCTCTTTCTCTCCGCCTGTGTACCCAAGTAGGCACCGTGAGCATGAGCCCTTAATGCCTACTCAGTGTCCTGTGGAGACTGCTTTAAGCTCAGGGTTGTGGGAACGCAGGGTGCCACCTTATGCCAATCCACACAGTCACGTCTGCCTACTGGTCTTGTCAGATAAACCGATGCAGCTTGGCTCTGATCTGAGAAGAACTAGTGCGATTTGGTCTCTCGGTGTACTTCTTCACTCTGCTGCTGACAGATCTAGTTTCATAATGGCGCTATAAACAGGTCTGTGATGTTCAGATCAGATGACCTGCTTGAGAACAGAATAACTATGGGAACTGAGAAAGGTATGGAGGGACATTTTTACATTAATGGATATCGTGGGAATATTGATACAGTAACGGAAGTCTGTGTCGACTGTGAAGATAATGCTAAATGTTAATCGTTCAGAATAGCATTTACATTTACTGTATTTCTGCAGTATATGAGTTTTTAGTACACATGGAATACTGGATGACCGACTACAAAGCACACATGCTCAACTTCCATTTATAGTGTGATTTCAACCACAATTTTTAACATATATTTCCTGGACAGCCAAGACATTATGCAAATAAAATACAAAATAATGCTTTTTTCCTGGAAGCCATTTTAACTTGACACTGCAATTGTCATGCAACATAGTAATGTGATGTGACAATATTGTAGCTGTTAAGTATTTTCTATTCAGTAGCATGTAGTATAAAGTGTATACCGTCTAGTATTTAGTAATCTAGTATCCCATTCCAGACACACGTTTGTTTTTTCATCCTTAGATGGAACTTGGAGACTTGCGGTCAGTATGAGTTATACAGAATAGATGGATGTTTGACAGTGACATGTTCTATTCTATAAAAAATAATGAATAATTTCCCCCTGCCAATCATACTCTGTCATTAAATGTCAAAAACTGAAGAGAAAAAAGAGATTCTGTCCTTTTTTACAGAATAAATTGTGCTATAATTACAGTTCTTAATGCTTGACTCCACAACAGCCCCTAATATCAGTCCAGCAGAACCTTTGAATGAAGCCTTCGGTCCAGGCTGGTGTCATTGTGATTGAATTACAGGGTGCAGAAGGATTGTGGGTGATCAGCTCGGTGCTGTGCACTGATAGCATTAAGTCATCCATTCTGCATGGCGAGACAGAGCGAATCAGGGTGAAGTCGACGATAAACACATCTAATTGATCTGGGCTCATTTCACTTGACTCTGCAGTTTTCACTCAAGAGTTCACCACCGTTTGACCACAGGACTAGCCCTGCATTGCATTATAATTATGTGTAAAATGCTTAGAAATGAAAAGATAATTGTAATACCTGTTGTAGAAGTTTAGAATGTTTAAAAATGTCATACCTAGAAGTATTTATGTACATACTATATACCGATCAGGCATAACATTATGACCTAATATTGTGTTGGTCCCCCTTTTGCTGCCAAAACACCCCTGACCCGTCAAGGCACGGACTCCGCTAGACCCCTGAAGGTGTGCTGTGGTATCTGGCACTAAGATATTAGCAGCAGATCCTTTAAGTCCTGTACGTTGCGAGGTGGAGCCTCCATGGATTGGACTTGTTTGTTCAGCACATCCCACAGATGCTCGATTGGATTGAGATCTGGGGAATTTGGAGGCCACGTCAGTTGTTGTGCTCCTCAAACCATTCCTATACTATGGTTGTTTTTTGACAGGGCGCATTATCCTGCTGAAAGTGGCCACAGCCAACAGGGAATACAGTTTCCATGAAAGGGTGTACATGGTCTGCAACAATGCTTAGGTAGGTGGTACATGTCAAAGTAACATAAACGTGGATGGCAGGACCCAAGGTTTCCCAGCAGAACATTGCCCAAAGCATCACACTGCCTCCGACGGCTTGCCTTCTTCCCATTGTGCATCCTAGTGCCATGTGTTCCCCAGGTAAGCGACGCACACGCATCCAGCCTTCCACGTTATGTAAAAGAAAACTTGATTAATCAGACCAGGCCACCTTCTTCCATTTTTCCTGCTTCTAACACATCAACTTTGTAAACAAAATGTTCACTTGCTGCCTAATATATCCCACCCACTAACAGGTGCCATGATGAAGAGATAATCAGTGTTATTCACGTCAACTGTCATAATGTTACGCCTGATCTGTGTATATGTGTGGTCCAGGTAAACCCTACATTATGAGAAAAAAATATCCCACAAAGATGGACATTTTTTTGGTCCCCATGAGGAAAACATCTTATAAATCAGACTAAATTATGTTTTTTGAAAATGTAAAGATGCAGAGAGTTTTGTGTGATGGGTTGGGTTATGAGATAGAATATACAGTTTGTACAGTATAAAAATCCTTATGTCTAGGAAAAGTCCCCATAAAAAATGAAAACACACAACATGTGTGTAACGTGTGTGTGTACTACTTGTACACGTACCTTTGTGAGGACCAGTTTGAGTTTTAGACCAGCTGAGTGAGGACAAAGAGAGTAAAGTAAGGACATTTTTGCTGGTCCTGAATTTCTGAGACCACTTTAAAGGCCTGTTTGAGGGTCAAGACTTGGTTTTAGGGTTACGGTTATAGTTAGGTTAAGGGCAGGTTTAGGGTAAGGGTTCGGGTTAGGCATGTAGTTGTGATGGGTAGGGTTAGGGTAAGGTGCTAGAGAATAGAAAAATATATTTTAAAAAAATGAAAATGTAAAAACATAAGCCAATTTAAAATATGAATTAATACATCAAATCAATACAAAAAAAGATAATTAAAAATATGAATTAATTAATAAAAATCGACTATATTTTTTCCTATTGTTTATACTCTTGAAATAACAATGAATATACATGTTTTACATGTAAGCAGTTTTAGTTCACAATTATCAGTAGAAAATTATATAATTTTAGTTCAAGCTTTAATCTTTGAAGTCAAGCTTTAATATTATAATCTATCACTAAAGGTCAAGCCTTAGATTTATCAATTTATTTAGTTTATGGATGACAACTTTTACATTTACAATTATTCATTTATCAATATAGAAATAACAAAAACCTGACATTAAAGGTAAAGCGTACTTTTTTGGATATTAATTTAACCCCTCTATCGCTGTTTAATGTCTAACCATAAGTAAGCCATTTCTAGGTTGATTTTCTTAAAAAGTATCAAAATAAGGTGCCAAAAATACACCATGCACATGCACAGATACAAGTGTACAAACACATGGGCCGAAGTCTGTCGTAACCGACAGCTCTGTGCAGGAATCACTTAATCTGTTTGGAAATGAACACCGGTAAGAGAGCATGCACGCCTCTGAATCATGTACAGCCATCTTTATCCGTGCACTGTGCATAGACTCGGCCAGAGCGCTTACATAATCCAGTTAAAATACACCCCCAGTCACATGTAGCATTCAGCCCTGTGGAGAGAGAGCCTACTGCCGCTAGGGCTGTGCTGGCAGCTGTTCAGACGTTTACACACACACACACACACACACACACACACACACACAAAGCCATTAAAGATTCAACTGTGATTCGTTGCCAGTTTCAGTGCCCTGCCTGCATGTGAACTGTCTGTGGAAAAATGAGCCAAGAGCTGTCTCTCCGAGCACATGTGACTGTGTGGAGTCTTACGAGAACACCCCCAAACACACACACACGCGTAAAGACGGAACAAAATGGGCAGGACGTCCAGCCCTTTAAAGTCACAGTTCAGGCTTCCTGAAAGCATGCTGGGTTTCACTTCTTGCTGAGCACATGCTACTCGTGCCCACTAAATGCAGCTAGAACAGCACTTTTTTTTATTTTGGCTGTGTGGGTGACGGGCACGTCATACACAATTTTGACATAACTTCAACACATCGGTATAAGACAACCATAATTTATCTCTTTTAAGAGCCGAGCTGACATGAAAAACCACATAATCACCCGGGTACATCTGGGCAGTGCTGTCTGAAAAGACCCAATCTCACCATCTGGGGCGCCACACAAACCGAAGCACAGTATGAGCCTGATCACCAATTCAGCAGCATAACCACCTGGTCATTCTATGGTCAGATCTATTAGTTATGCAAGTGTCTTTAATATTAATAACCGCTGAATAAATAAGGGTTATGTGCTGTGGGTCCTTTCGGCCATGCCTCGTGCTCGAGACCCTGACTTCTTTATCATTTATCAGCACTGTGGCTCTGCATGTACTATTACATATAGTAACTGCAGTAGGCTACTATAGGAACTATTATGTGTCTTGTGTCCTTAAGAGTGAAACCACAATTTGTGTGATCATATCCTTACACCTGCCACTAGGAAAGTAAAAAAAAAAAGTTTACTAAAATAAAACTTACGCACTTCTTATCAGGTGTTGGATGAAGAAAAGAGCTCATTCTTTAAAGGTCATTTATGATGATTGACTTCGAAGAGTTTACCGTTATTTTGGTACTGATGTGTGAATGGTCTCTTACCGGTAAAAAGACGGAATGCTGCTTGTGTAAACAGCATTTGTGTATTAACCAACCTGATCTCATGGGAAATCAGAAGTATTTTACAAGGTGGCGGTTTCGTATGAATCCGTACAATTTGATTCATACAGAAACATATGATTTTCAAAAGAATCTCAATATGAAGGACCACCCCAAACCCCGAACCTAAACCTACCCGTCATTGGGGTTCAAACAGATTATACGAAAATCTACAAATGAGATTGTACAAATTCGTACAAATTAGCCACCGATTCAGTAAAACGTAAAATAGTTACAAATTGCTGTGAGATTGTGTTGGTATTTACCGGAAAAGTCGCTCTGGTACTTTTACGGTAATTTACTGGGATTTCTGTGTGAAAGGGCTTTAATTTTTTTAAGTCATGATCATTTCCACAACACTGTCATTTCCAAAATGTATTGCGTTTAATAGTATTCTGTGGTGGAAAGACTTTTGTTTTGCTAAAGCTAATTCCATAGCTAGCATTCTATTTATCTTAAATAAAAAAGTGATTACAGGCAAAACAAACACTTAACTATTATACGTAATGCAAACATAATTTTATTTAAATGCAACAATAAAAACCTGTAAATTGATTAACAGTAAAGGCTTGTTCAAATTTATCTTAAATATAAAACTTTATTAGAGACAAAACAAACATGTAACTATTTTACATTTTGGCAAATTTTTGGTGAATTCATATGAATTTGAGCAGTCTCATTTGTTTTCATCCGATCTGCTTGCGCCCCAATGACATTTAGGTCTAGGGGTTGATGCTTATATATTTTTCCTAAAATTCATAATTAAATTGTTTAAATGCATTCAAATTCACCACCAATTCGATAATGCTGGAAATGATTCCACAGCTGACAGTCATAAATTGTGTAAAATATTGATGTTATATGATAAAGTCTTAATGTTAAAATAATTGTAAATATTTAAATAAATATTTAAATGGTTTATGTTTATTAGTTAAAGATTGTCTGGGTCTGGGACATGGGTAAAACAATAAAATATATGTATAAAAGGCATTCAAGGTATTTCATTTCAAGTTTCCATTTATAATGTGACCACAAAAAAAATTAACTCTTGGGACAGAAAAGTGCCCAAAGTTGAAGAGCATATAACATATCGAAGGAGTAAAAGCAGAAGAGCAGAAAACCTCAAAGCCTGTTATAGCTGACTTAGTTACATAATCAATAAACACAGCACATGGATTTCCACACCGAACAATGTCTCTGTCTGGAATAATCCTGTTAGATTTAGAATCGGCCTGTTGCTGACCTCAAAACTCTATTCGGAGTGTCATGTTCTTTTACCCTTCAACATGATTTCACTACTTGCACGTTATTTCTGTAAAGCTGTGGGCTCAACGTGTTTTATGATTGCTTGTAATGTGGGCCACAGGCTGTGTACTCATCTGCCATCACTCACGTTTACACACACAGAGCTCTGGTTCAGTGTGTAACACATGAAACACAAAGCAGATATGGCCATTAAAGATTAGTCATCTCTACTAGCCATACTCAAAGGAGCATAACCACACTTAATTTACCCTTACAAAAATAAATATACTAAGATATAAAAGCAAGTATATTTTAAACGTTTGTATACTTATATTAATGTACTAGTGTACTTGTAAGTGTATTATTTCATTATTACTTTCATGGGACTAAATTGGCCCGCTTTTTAGTGTATCAAAGTAAACTTTTAAGTATACTTAAAATTTACTGCTGTAACACTTAAAGTACACAACGAGTTTACAACTAAGTTTGAAGTATACTCTCAGTAAACTACTAGTTTAGTAGTTTTATATTGCAAATATACTTGTTTTCTTTAAGTGAACTTAGCATACTATTCATATATTATTTTTGCACTTTAAGTATACTACATAAATTTTTATACTTGAAATATACCTTTAACTGTACTTTAACTCTTTCCTCACCAGCATTTTTTGATAATTTTCACAAAACTTTCATGGTCCCTAGAATATTTTGTTGTATAAATATCTGAACATGCAATATATCAAAATTAAGAAAGTTTTATTCTATAGCTTCATGTATTCTTAATTTATTAACTCTTGAATATGGGTAAGTTTCATAAAAAAGCAAACGTTTTAACAAAAAGCTGAGAACATCGTGTTTTTGTCAAAGACTTCATTCGGCGTAAATTGCATCCGTCAACACATCCAAAGCGCCCCAGTCCTATACCTCTTCATGCGTTGACATTTAATTTGCTAACTTTAGGCAGTTTTGATTTATATGCTGTTTAATGTTTGATGGTCGTGTTATTTTACATGTGCATCAGCAATTCTTCTATCACATGTTTCTGCTTCGTCTTCTCCTGTGTTTTGATTCAGAGATTCTGTACTATTTCAGAAGATGCATAGTAGCGCCCCCTACCGTATAATAGTGAAAGCCGGAAAATTCCATCAATGGCAGGGAAAGAGTTAAGATTTGTAAATTTCTATGTAAAAAAAATAAAAAAATAAAAAATAAAATAAAATAAAAATAAAGGCCTTCTGAAGCGAAGTGGTGTGTTTGTGTAAGAAAAATATCCATATTTAACACTTTATAGACTAAAATAGCTAGCTTCCGGTCAGCGGTGTGCAAGTGAAAGAGTACAAAGTTACAGTGAAAGAGTAACCCTTGACGCATTCGTATTGCCGAATGCAGAACCGCAGAGGATTTCGATATAAGAGAAGAGGGGGTTGAGTTTGTTGCCCAGCACTATCTGCGAGAGGCGTCAAGGCTTGCAATGCTCCTATTACATCGCGTCAGGGGTTACTCTTTCACCGTAAAGTTGACTTGCACCACTTACTGCCAGAAGCTAGTTATTTTTTTCTATAAAGTTTTATATATGGATATTTTTTTCTTACACAAACATGCCACTTCACTTCAGAAGGCCTTTATTAACTCCCCGGAGCCATGTGGAGCAGTTATATGAGGGATAGATGCACTTTTATGGACTTCAAAAATGACACAACAGTCACTGCCATTATCAAGCTTGGAAGAGTCAGGACATTTTTAACATAACTCCAATTGCATTTGTCTGAAAGAAGAATGTCATATACACCTAGGATGGTTTGAGGGTGAGTAAATCATGGTCTAATTTTATTTTTTGGGTGAACTATCCCTTTAATGAAATTATCTTGATAACTTCGGAAATTAGGCAGTGAATTTCTAGTTCCCAACATGTTTTGCATAGGACTGGATAAGGAATATAAATATTGAAATTAAGTGTTCATTTATTTGTTTTTAGTGAAGGAAATTTTGGTAATGTTGAAGTTTTTGTGGTTACCATTGTGCTGAAGAGTAGATACATGAAGTTAAACACCACACTGACTCTAAAAGCAATGACTGTGCTAATGCCAATGACAAGTAATATCTTACTTGCTCATTAAATATGTTAAAAAAGTTATGTTAGCATGTGCAATGATAGCTGTTGATTTGAACTGAAATAGATAAGAATAATTGGTTACAGGGCTAGTTATTCTGTTAGTTGGAGCGACTTAATTTTTTGGAGTATTCAACTTAAAAAATTGTGTTTATGCTACAAAGTTCCTCTAATTCAGTGAAGCTGAACTGTTAAACTGTTAGTTAAACTGTTGCGTTAATTAGTTTTTTGTTGCGCCAACACATAATTTTTTAGAGTGAAGAGTATACTTAGAATGCTTAAATAACTTTTTACGTATATCTCGATCAAAAGATTGAGTACAAGTACAGGTCAAATGCTTTTCTGTCAGTAAAAGTCACATTGTATGTGTATACTTCTAACTAAAAGAAGTAAACTAATAGCACACTTAAAGAGTTGGTTCACCCAAAAATGAAAATTCAGTCATTATTTACTTAACCTTATGCTGTTCGACACCCGTGAGACCTCTGTTCGGAACACAAATGAAGATATTTTTGCTGAAATCTGATGACTCAGAAAGGTCTCCATTGACAGTAATGTCATTTCCTCTCTCAAGACCCATAAAAGGTACTAAAGACGTTGTTACAAAGTCCATCTCTCAACAGTGGTTCTACAATCATTTTACGAAGCGACGAGAATAGTTTTTGTGCGCAAAAAAACTAAATAACAACTTATGGCCGATTTAAAAAAACTGCTTCCTGAAGCTTCGGAGCGTTATGAATCAGCGGTTCGGAAAGTCACGTGATTTCAGCAGTTTGCCGGTTTGACACGGGATCCGAATCATGATTTGATACACTGGACTCCTTTCTGAGCCATTGGATTTCAACAAAAATATCTTAATTTGTGTTCCAAAGATGAACGGAGGTCTTGCGGGTCTGGAACGGCATGAGGGTGAGTAATAAATGACATTTTTGGGTGAACTAACCCTTTAAATAAAGTTCTTTTTTGTTAGGGTATAGTCCTTCACACTGTGGCAATGCAGTTTAAACATAATTTTGTCTGCTATAAAGGGACATTATATTACTTTAAATGCACAATTGAAAATCATTCCACGTTCATAATATTTAAAGTTCACGTGTAAGTGTTATTTTCCAAAATCCCTCAAGCAAATGAGGTGAAAGGTCACCAACCATGGATGATGTGTAATGCATCTACAAAACTACATAGCTAAACACAGTTTTTCAAGAACAAGATGTCCAAGTGACAATTCAAAACAAATTTGAGAATGTTGGGTGTGGGGGACCTGAAAGTAATTATATTCATGTTTCTGTGAGATTCTCTCATGTAGTTATCCATAGTCACACTTTTCTCTAGAGTGAGGGTAGAGATTCAATTCTAGCTAACTGTGGAGGTGACATTCAGGACAGAGGTAATGTGGGCACCCAAGTGTTTTTCTCTCTCTTTTTTATGAATGAGATAAAGAAAGTCAGTGTGAAATCCTGCATTCCCCGCAACCCTTCATCCCAGTGAATCATCAGGATCTGTCAGACAGTGCTTCTAAATCACCAAGCCAATTTTCACCTGTGACTCATCGTAGTCCAGCCACACGGACGATGGGCTGAGCATCAATGGCTTATGTGTGGCAGAGAGACCAATACAAAAGCGCTAGAACATGCTCAAGTGTTCAAGGGACCCTGTAATTGCCAAGCGTGAAAGCAGTCACTCCATGACAGCATTTTGAAATGACTATGATTCAAGAAGTGCATGATGTAGCAGTTTATGACTTCGAGTATGTGAGAAGTATTCTAAGGTGAATTACTTAAAAAATATACGGTTTTATCTCTCAAAATAAAAGAAGCGAAATATGTGAAATAGGAAATAAAAATTAGGAAATAATCTATATTTAAATAAAAATATATTGCATAAAGAAACTGAAGACTATTTTTAGGATCATTCATTCATTTTAGGCATTGTGACAATGGGCCCTATCATACACCCAGCGCAATGCAAGTGTTTTTGGCTATAGTTTTAAGAGAGAAGCATAAAGAGGGAAGTTTGAATTATATGATTTTGATATGGCGACACGACCAAAGAGACAACGTTCTGATGAACAACTTGCAACGAAAAGGGAAAAGGAGAAGGAACGCGCAAAGTCCCGAATTTACATCGGAAAAGCCTTCAAAAGGTGGCAAGAACTCCGGCGGCATTCATGCCGCGTTCATGACTGTTTCAGGAAGCACGGAGAGGAGGGGGAGGAGGAGGGGGGTATAGCTAGCCTCTGTTTTTTTTTTTACAACACTTCGAACGTCAACAAGAAGTTACTCCAGGATCGCTTAGAGCACCTTTAAGAAACTAGGTACAACCATTTTGGACCATGCCCCAGGTGCGCAGACTTATTTTTTTCCATCGTTAAACTAACAAAAGTGGATTCAGACATGAAGTGCCAAACGCTTCAGTCCATGTGCTCAGATCATTAAAATAGGGCCCATTATTATAATGAAGTTTTCTCTCATTTCCACATCACATCTGGGTTTTGACTTTTTGTCACCATATTTTCATTACTGTAATGCATGTATTAAAATGAGACTAAAAAATGTGTATAGCCTACATTACTGTTTATTTTTCACATTAAAGTAATGAGAAAAAGATTTAATGGTAATGAGACTTAATAATGGACTTTTAATAATAAAAACGCTTAATAGTATTTAAGCACAACATAATTTCTTATTTACTTTAATTCTGAGGATTGATTTAAGGATCGGACATGTTTCACATGATACATTTTTCTGTAATTACTTCAGTATGTAACATCTGTAATATGTTTTTCATAGAAGCTCTCATTATCTTGAGGTGACTGTAGATCTTCATGGTCTATGATTAAATGCAATAAACCAATAATTATCTCCCACTTACACTGTAATCTCATATACGCCACACGTTTGTTTCTTTCTATGTATACAGACTAGGCATATTTTGACAAGGTCGATTGGAAACTAGAACATGTCTTCAATAAATACTCCAGAGAAACAGATTACCTAATGGTGGTAGAGAAATGACTGAGAGAATAGGAATAATAGCTGATGATTCAGGCTTTCTTTTTTTGGACTTTTATTCCCACAAGTTGCAAACTTAACCGCTGTGTCATTTGCTTACCTTGTGAGGATCAGGTTCACCGTATAGGACTAAATGTTCTCATAGTATTGCATATTGTAAAGTGACCAAGCTGAGCACTGTGAAAAAAACCCCTTTGCAAATAGCATCCAGTTATTTGCTCTCCATCCTTTCAAGCGATGCTCTGCGGGGTGTTTTGGATATGTAAACGGGTAAAGAATGTTCAAGTGTCACTGCACTGTGCACCAACAAATGGAAGAATAAGAGAGTAAAGATTGTGTCGGCCAATAGCATATCGGGGTTGCTGCCTTCCGCCCAAAAGGGAAGGAAGCGTTTAGTGTTTGCAACACACCTTCCTTGCAACTAAAAGGGATAATGTTGTGAAATATAGCTATCATTCCTGCCCTCTCGCTTTAACATCAAATACAATCAACACAGCTAAACCACACCTATGGACTTGCTTGCACTTCCCCAAGGTCTGTGATCTGAGCACCATAATGTTCTTTTTATAAAACCAACTATAACAATAACCTTATTAGTATCCACACTAACGGACAAAGACATTATTTCTACTATAAGCGTGTATCGCAGGTATGTCGCCTCGCCTGCCACTTTAAATGCTCAAGCTCAAGTCGGGTGGATTCTGATTGGCTATAAAAAAATGTTAGCGTTCATCAGCTGGGAACGAATCATTCTATAAGAGTCACATATCTGATATTTCAACTAAATTTGTGGGCAATTAGGTCCATTATTTATTGTAAATAGCGCAGCTATGTATTTAGCACAGCTCACACTTTTAAACCAAGCAACTTTCTGCAAATTTGCGTGCCCAACCACTTTAAATCTTGCAAAATCTGAAGTTTGGCCCTCACGCAAAACTCGATTTGTTCCAGAAAATGTTTTTGTTGTGCTGATTGAAAATCTCTTCACATCCTGATAGCAATCACTAAGTTAAGTGGTCTAAATGTATATATTAGGGGTGTAACGGTTTTTATCACGGTTTTAGGGTCAAGGTTTCGGTACGGTTCTGTATGTGCTATATGTTTAGGGGAAAAAGGATTACTGTCCAATAAAAATAAAGAAAATAAGAGAAAAATAATCTAACTACAAGCAATAGCACATACAAATATAATAAAGATAGAACAAAGTAGATATAGCAAATATAGCAAAGATACATCAACAACAAAAAACCAGTGCTTTTCAGGTTATTTAGGTACCTAACAGTAGTTTACAGAAATTGAATAATCAAATGTAAAATAGCATTGTACATAATATTTACTGTATAAATTAGATAAAAGATGAACTTTTAAAGGGATAGTTCACCCAAAAATGAAAATTAGCCCATGATTTACTCACCCTCAAGTCATACTAGGTGTATATGACATTCTTCTTTCAGATGAATAAAAGTTGAGTTATATAATAAAAAAGTCTCCAAGCTTTATAATAGCATTGACTGTTGCTCTGTTTTTAAAGTCGGTAAAAAATGCATCTGCCCATCAAATAATATGCTCCACACGGCTCCGGGGGTTAATAAAGGCCTTCTGTAGCAAATCGTTGCGTTTGTGTAGGAAAAATATCCATATTTAAAACTTTTTGAATTAAAGTTCCAGCCAATTGCCTTCCATAGAAAAGTGTTGAAAGTGCCTTCACGGAGTTCAAGATGCGTACACGACGTCTGGCAAGCGTACCTGGTAGCGTAAGCCTTTGAACTGCAGAGGCACTTTCAACACTTTTTCCATAAACTGAATATGGAAGGCGATCGGCCGAAACTTTTTCTTACACAAACGCATCAATTCCCTTCCGAGGGCATTTATTAATTAACCTCCCGGAGTCGTGTGGAGTACGTTATTTGACGGACATATGCTCTTTTATGGACTTCAAAAACTTTTGCTTGGAAGAGCCAGGACTTTTTTAATATAACTCAACTTGTATTCGTCTGAAAGAAGAAGGTCATATACAGCTAGGATTACTTAAGGGTGAATAAATCATGGGCTAATTTTCATTTTTGGGTGAACTATCCCTTTAAACTTAAAAAAAGCTATTCAGTCAAGAGCAGTGAGTGGTTTCCTTGTCTTTTGTAATTTCATTAACATTAGAAACATAGACAGCAGAAATATTAGGCTGCTGTCACTTTAAGAAATAAAGCACTGATCCAAACTGATACATATGCGTTGTCTTTCTTGACTGTTTACACTGACGTAAGACTTAACCTACTATGTTTTCAATGATACTCGCCAAGACGGCCACGCTGACATAATTTTGTGTGAATTTGTCCATTCAAGTGCAAGACTTAAAAGAGAACTCAATATTTGCGCGCTTTCCACGTGCACACACAAATGTTCTTGCGGTGTGCGCGCGAGTTGCGTCTTCTTACGCTTGAATGTTTAACCTTGCAAGGGTTAAATGAGTTAAGTTCAAACACAAATAGCAACGTGTGCAGTTCATGTCTCTCCTGCGTTCACGCACTATCAACACCCAGTTGATGATGCCGTAAAGGATTGGTCGTATTAGAGCATACGGCACTCCTATTGAACAAAGTTTACAAAAAGTCACTGTTTCGTCTGTGTTTTTTTTGATCATCACTGTTGTAACGTATTGGGAAGCCAGAATGCGTATCCATCATCGACAGAAACAGACATTAGCCAAACTCTGTCTGTATGTTTTACATGTTGTTATTTTCAACATAGCATATTATAGATGCGTGATCTGATTTCAAATGAACCATGATGCAAGTGTGTGCCGAGCCGTGGGTGGAGAACGGTACAGTTCTTTTTTTTTACCAAGAACCGTTACACCCCTAGTATATAAGTATATGTGTATCTGTGGAAGGCGTAGGACCATAAAATGTTTGTCCAATCATTGGAATCGGTCCGGATGCAACAGCACAATGTCCTACGTGTCTGTCAGCGTATGTATTTTCATACCTCAGCGCATCTGCTCGCGCAGACATCAGCGCGTTTAACGCTATGAGTTAGACAAACGTCAGGCACAAGCACCACAACCGAAACAGCAGCCACCTTTTACAGTTCCTCCTGAACCAAAACACGCCAAAAGTATTGTAATTTGGAAGAGATGGGAAACCCATGACGTTATACTCGGAGCGGTTCGTGACTCGAAATTCGATTTCTATTGCAACACTATCAACACCAAAATGAATCTGCAGCAGTCAGGTGGTACAGGTCAGTGCTCTTTAAGTTGTTTATGTTCATTATTATTATAATGTTATGTACTTTGATACATGAGGTAGTTTAACGCCGTCTCTCGCACTCATGATGCTTTGCAATCTCTGCTGTTTTGAAGGAGGCGTGGCTTAGGAGGTGGGATCTCATATTTTCAAAGCTAGCTTGCTATTGCTATTCCGCTCCAAATATTGCAGTCATTATTATTGTGGCGTGGACTTCTCGATTCTCATAGAATTAGAACAATTATTCAAACTTTATAGTTACAGTTCTTGTTGTGAACAAGAAACAGTCACAACAAGACCTTATAACTTAGTCCAAACATGCCATTACTGGCCGCAATAGGGCCCGTTCCAAGAAGACAATTTGCATTTAAAACCAGACCGGTTTGTACCCAGTCGGTAATCCATCTGGGTGGCGTCTTTGGCTCAGTTCAGAACCCACAATGTTTTGTTAATGTTCTCCTGGTTGTCAAATACCGACAGGAACTGAGAGGGAGAGAGATGGAAGAAACATTCTGTTCACATCAATTATGATTTTCAATTGTGCAAAGCCGAAAGGAGAGACAGAAGATGGGTGGGTTTTTTTCTCACATGTGCTCACGTTTTTCCGGGGAGGAGGACTATGACTCATTGGCTCCAGCCGCTGAATCTTTGTCTGGACTCCAACCAGAGATCCCACCCCCCAGAGAGAGAGAGATGCAGAGTCCTTATTTGCTCTCTCACCGTCACAGCCACCAACTTGAACAACCACCACAGCATGAACGTGAAAATACCAGTGGACACAGACCACCTGGCATGCCATTTTCCTCCCGTTCGGGTTGTGCGCTGAATAACGTGTGACGGAATATAGCAACACAACTTCACCTGCTGTGAGGCTTTTAGAGAAGGTGCAACATTCTTAACACAGCAACTGAACTACTTTGGAATGTTTTTCCGCCCTGCCCCCCTCACCATGGAAACTCAACGGGCTGTGTAAAAACAGTGCGAGCGTAAAGGCATCACGTGTGCAACCCGACACGAAACAGAACGTGGTGGCCTATCACGTTCAGCCTCATTCATTCATTCGACTTGGTCCACAAACGGCCAGCTGTGCACATTGCAGTCAGGCAGGGGCATGTAAGGATAAGCCCCGCAACGGGGCTCCTGCATCCAGTGAAACAGAACAACAGAAGCAATGTGCACATTGAATTGCTCCTTAGATACATGTGTCACTGGCTTGTGGTGCATGCAAATGTTTCCACATTGGTCTGTTTACAGTTGCGAAATGATCAATGGGCCTAAAAGTGTACTAGAAGTCGTAAATGTCAAGTCCATAGGTCACTGAATTTCCATGTTTTTTTGACAGTTATTTTTCTCCTTGACCTCAAATACTCATTACTGATACGCGTTATGATGTATTACACACACACACACACACACGCACACACACACACACACACACGCCTAAAATATAAACAAGACATTTTCTTGACAGGTTTCCTGAGATTAACCCAATGTCAGGTCGTAAAGCTTTATGCAAAACAGTTATTACTGAATGTTACGCAAATGTAAATTTGCCATCCGTTTTAGCACAAACCTTTTAGTGCTAAACATCAATCATCCCAAAGATTTTGAAACAAAAAAAAAATTATTTTTTATGATGTACTTGTGGTATGTACAATAAAGTGATACATAATTATACATACCTCTTGAAACATGCCAGGTAGGCTACTGTTGTTGTGGTTATCCACTCAGGTGAATGTGATTTATGATAGCGTCTATATGTAAAAAAATATGCACTTATACAGGTCCTTATGGTAATTTTTTTGAGATAGGAATTTTGGGTTTTCATGAGCTGTATGTCAAAATCATCAGTATTAAAACAATAAAAGACCTGAAATATTTCAGTTGGTGTGCAATGAATCTAAAATATATGAAACTTTAATTTTTATCATTACATTATGGAAAATAATGAACTTTATCACAATATGCTAATTTTTTTAGAAGGACCTGTATATGCACCACTCTCCCCAAACTCCACCATAATTGCAGTATCATACTCTGAATAATTAAGTTGGTATAAAACAGAAGTTGTGATAGTCTTATCTTCCATACAGTGGTCTGAGTAAAACAAGGAAAAAATGTAGAGTGGGGCCTGATTTTGTCTATCGGGATTGATTAGATGGTTGTGGTTTGCTATTAGTTGAGCTCATGTGAGTGACAGGTTGCCCCGCCCTCAAGCCAGTAAACACGTCATCAGAGATGAAGCTGCAAATTAATTTGATTAAAGAGCACTGAATTAAATAAATAATGATGTACACGGATAGGCATCCGATCGTTTATAAGCCTAATACATACTGCAATATTCCTTAAAAATGATTTCATGGTGACTTTCAAAAGCAGCATTACCCTAACATATGTGAGGGAGGTGCATATCTGGCGTCACCGCATCCGAGCTAATGAGGGATAAAAAAGTTAGTAACTGTGAGCAACACAAAAAAAAACGCTCGCAGTTGACATTCTGTCCGCCTGTTGGAATGAAACCGATCCGCGTGTCCACGTGTTTTGTCAATTTGCATATAATTTTAATATGTAAGCTCGTCTCCCCTATCAGCCGGAGCTCGCTCTCAACGCAAACTCTATTTGTCAGATTCGGGTCTGGACTCTCAAATCGGAACGCTCTGCGTTTTAGCGCCCGCCCTCTCAGACACGTTGCCTTGGGAGAAGTAACACGGGGCCACACAACTGCAGGTCTACATCACTGGAACCACGTACGCTTCTCAACACAGGCTCCGTCGGGCGCTCCAGTTGTCTTTGGATATACTGTTGAAACAAAGGACAGTGCGACCATTCGTCCATCCGGCTTGAGGTAGGACTCGCTTTTTAAATAACAGCGATGATATGTTTTTATACAATAAGTGTAAAAATTGCACACGCATATAGAAATGACAGTGAGATATAGGGCTTTATGTATAAGTATGTAACGTTAAGAGATGTTAGAAGATGCCGTTGCGTGAACAGGCATCCGCCTATTAAAGCGATACAATTATAGCCTACATATGCGTACTTAATGTATATTTAACGCGTACTAATGTATACATTAGGCTATATTAAATGTAGCCTATACTATAGCATTATTTAGTCAATCGTGTCTTTTGTAATAGTTTGTGGCTTCATTTCCGTTTTATGCATGATTGTTTATTTTAATATATGTATAACTATTTTAAAAAAAAACTGATATTTTTGAAAAGGCCAAAAATTGCGGTGGTCTTTTCTTGGAATGGTGTATTAAGGTGTTAGTCATCATCAGGGCCCCACCCTCAGTTATCAGACAGGTACATTAATTCTGTACGGGTTTTATTTCATAGTCGTTTTAATATTAATATACGTGTTGCCCATAGCAACTGATATTACTGGCAGGCGTAACTACGTTACAAGAAATACGTCTCGGTTACGGTTACATGATTTCCTATATTTGCTAAATGCCGCTATTAAAATTGTCACGTGCCCGCTTTGTCTTGCTGGTAACCAAACGTAAACACTGTGGAAATAAACCTTTCTTTGTTTTGTCAAATTACATGTTACCACAAACTAATAAAGGGCCTTTTCATCCCTGTCCCCAGCTGCCGACAAAACTTGTAAAGTATCCGATGTGGGCAGTTTTTCGGTTTGAAAGAGGAGTTTGTTCGCTAACGGCGGTTTCTAAACGCGGCGTTTTGTTTGATTTCAACTTTTGGCGAAACCAGTATTGACAGGAAAAAGCTGGTCAGCTATTACTTCCATTTGGAAAGCCTGAGCTTTGTGACTGTTATAAAGCCAATTAGTCGCGTGCTTGAGGTAGATATATTACATAATGTGGCTTTATTGGCAGGCCAGAACTCTGGCTCAGCAGTCCATTTGTTTGCAATGATACCGACCAGCTGATGGACGGATTAAATGCCCAAGAGATGGGAATGTGCTTAGGCAATCTGAAAATTCTCGTGCGTGCACAATGACAACGACAAAAGTACTTATGTTGTATAAGGAGTTATTTTAATTTATGTAAACCGTGCATTTTAAAATGCTTTTGTATTAACTTAAAGGGACTATACTGTAAACATTTAAAACGCAGTGCTCGAGGTGCTATATTTACCTGATCCCTTAAAGGGGGGATAGGTCAAGTAAAATGAAAATTGTCATTATTTACTCATCCTCAAGCTGTCACAAATGTGTACGAGTTTCTGTTTAACACAAAAGCAGATATTTTGAATAATGTTGCTAACCAGACAGTATCCAGAAGATTTCCATAGTTGGAAAAAATACTGTGGAAGTCAATGGTTACCAACCCTCTTCAAATATATTTGCTTTTGTGTTCAACAGGCGAAATAAATCCCTACAGGTTTGGAACAACGTAAGGGTGAGTACATTTTGACAGAATTTTCTTTTGTGGGTGAACTATCCCTTTAAAAATTACTTATTTGACCATAATGCATAGGCCAACTAACAATGCAGTTTGTGGGCAGTTTCCTTTCTTTTATTTTAAGGTTTTTATTCATTTAGGCATAACACATTTTTGCTTCACATACATGTCCTGTTAATTCATAAAAAGCCCTCGGCGCGACTATAAAAAGATGAGTGGTCGGTCGGCACCCTTAGAGAAAGCACAAAGCAGTTGCTTCTGTGCAACATACGCTTTTAGCAAATATTCATGGCTTGGCTCATTAAACATGACGTTGTAAACACTAATTTTTTGTGTATTCCTTAAGGCATGTCTATTATGAATTCCCAAGAACTGATGGAATTGATAATACAAGCAAAAAAATTACTGGTAATGCTCAAGGCCGCAGATCTGGTCCCAGCTGTATGTTATTAGACTCACCCTCCTTTAAAAGCAAGGCCATAAACAAATTAACTTTTAAATGTAACCGGCATACACTACTTGCACGTTCAATTTAGGCGCAAGCTATGAATCTGAGCAATTCATCAATGAAATACTGCAGAAAGAACGGCTTATTTCTAGGGTCTTTGTTCTGTGTCAAATGGTGGTCACCATGGCGGCCGCGTTCTGGTCTCATTGAATAAACAAACAGGGCTTTGAATGTGTGCGTGTTTTTTTTTTCCTTTTTTGTATCACCTGCTTCAACACAGCCTGTTAGTTCTGTATTGCTTCATTTTCAAGTGTTTTTCAATTAGGTGCGATCAGAGCAAACAAATGCATGTGCTACTTGGGGTGCAAATGTGTTCTTAAAAGAAATCTTAATTCAAACATCTTCGTTTTGAATAAATAAAGACTGTCTCCTCCTGCTGCTACAATATTATGCATGAATAAGGCTAGTTTTTTTTACAAGAACGTGTATGTGTGTACGTATTCTTTTAGTGTCTGTTTTGGTACTGTTAATGTACAGAAGAATCAGCGTTGTCATTAAAAACCTACCAATTAACCGTAAATGTCAGTTTCACAAGTTCTCGGCACTGTTTGTGGAACAGCAGTAAGTCTTTTTTTATGGCCGCTGTTTATCTTTAGTCTGTGTGTGAGATTCAGGTGGTGTGTCTGAAAAACACGCTGGTCTGAGCTGGCATGAATTCAGCATCCCACAGGATTTTATTGAAGATGTATGGTTAAGCTGTCATTTTGGTCCACTGGTATCTGCTAGACTATTAATCTCACAAATAGGTCTGCTAAAGGAGGAATTTTTGCTTTTATATTCCTGCCAAAGCAATACAATGAAATCGAGAACATTCCTTCTCTACTAGACATTTTCATGCCAACTCGTGTTGTATTGTGTAATGATTTAATGCTTATTGAAAATGGAGATTAAAGTACACCCTGTTTCCTCCGCAGGTCAGTGATGGTACATGCTGGTTAGACCCTGCTTCCTAAGATGTCAGCTTCAGATTCGGACTATTCCATTGACTGGCTGGCCAGTGACGATGAGGACAACGATAGCGAGTTAGAATCAGACTGTACCAAAGTGCAGGGACAAACCACCTTGCCAAAATCCCCCACCTCGGGGGTCGTCCAGGGGGTCCATACTTGCCAGTCGCTCTCAAAGAGGAATGGAGATAAAGGGGAGGTAATGGACAAAGAGAACATGAGCTCTCGGGGAAGTTCTCCTTCTAGCTGCAATAGTTCTGACTACAGTGAGAACGGCAGCCATTCTCACCTGGGACAAGGGGATCGGACCAATTACAGCCGGTGCCCCGAGAGCCCTACAGGCAAAAAGAGGCAGGCGCTGAAGAGAACACGGAGCTCTATGGTGCCGGAGCAAAGGGAGAGGCAGCTCACACCTGAACAAATGGAGAAAGACAGGCTGTTCGCATGCAAGGTGAGATGTGCCACTTTTGAGTCAAGAGAAATTGCCGGCATGCCAGGGAAGGGACATGGTGTTCTGAAAAGCACCCTTATCTCCCACATGATCTATCGCCACCTGAGTAGAATATAAAAAAAAAAATACTCTTAAGCAGAACCACTTCCAGGAAGACCCCTCCTCCGTGTGTTATTTCTAGGTGAAAAGTGAATGAGTCACACGAGGCTACTGAGTGAAAAAAAAAAACAGTTTTCCTCTACCTTGTAGAAATGCAGTGATAACTCGTTCCATTCCATTAGCATACATGTGTGAGAGTAGATGAGTCACTGTTTGTATCAGTGCTGTTGTTCTTAGGACATTATGAGCCATACAAAGGAATGTCCTAACTTGATGTTGTTTGTTTATGGTAATTGGCAAAGTATATTGTCAACATCCTGAAATCAAAACTCTAGAAATGGTTAGAGAAATGCTAATCAATAATCTAATAACCGACAAATGAATGAAATACTGAATGATGCTCTTTGTTTTGCAGTGCTTGGAGCTGCAGTGTTACATTCACCCGTTGTCCTCAATCCTTAATGGCCTCCGCTCAGGCAGATACAGAGAACGTGAGTAATGTTTTATTCGTTCGTATTAGTCTTCGCAGCATCTGAAACTTACTTTGTAAAATCAGTATACAAAGAGAGCAGCCAAACTAGAGGCTGCAGGTGATGGTAGCAGAAGCATGTCATGAGATTTGGGACTGAAATGTGTCATGAAAATAAATGAAATGAGGCACCCAAATCAACCACAGTCATTTCCTGGTGGCACATGCTACCCCGCTTAGTCATTATAAAACGTGAATGGTTGAAAGATGCAGGTCTAAAGCAGTGCAAACCGCACGGCTCCGAAAATACCCCAGGCCTAGAATGAAATATTGAAGACTCTATACAGATAAGCTTGCGTTTGGGTTAGCTTTTTCCTTTTTTTTTGTCTTTGCATAATGGTTTGAAATATTGTAAATATTTGACTGTTGTAACTTGATACAAGTAATGACCGTCAAATCTATACCATCACACTGTCCTAACAAGGTGACAAAGTGTGATATATATATATATATATATATATATATATATAATTTTTTTTTTTTTAAATAAAGTTTCTGATGTATATTAAACATTGAAAAAGAAGATACTAACTGTGGAAGGTAAGACACATCTCAAGGAACCGTTAAATTGATGCCATCTGGAGAAGTGTGGTATTGCTGTTCTTCATTTTACGAATGCAAACTGAGAAAGCCCACGCAATAATCTGGTTGACTGACTGTTAAGTCGCAAAGCATTTTCGCTTTCAGTGCGGACAGGAAAATGACTTGTTACTGGAATCATGTTGCGTCGCGGCTGGTTGGAACACAAAAAACTTGCTCAAGCTTGACCTTTATTGTAAAACACCAACAGATGTTATTAGCGTTATTGGGTACTTAAAGAAAAGTTTTATTGGTTAGAGCCCCATATGTACTAGAAAACAGGTTGCGCACCAGGAGGACCTGCTCATGAGTCTGGGACTGCTGTCAATGCACGGGCTCTGGGTGACAATGGACTTCCTGGCCACAGAGACAGCAAGTCTGTCCTCCCACGTGCTTCACAAGAACCCATCTGCCTCGCAGACATAGCGCAGCCTGTCAGAGACTATAAGCTGGCATTGCTCATAAAAGAAAAGGTTTAAACTGTATCTTCTCCTTTTACAGGCCTCAGCACTTTCCAAGAGAGTGTGGCCATGGACCGCATCCAGAGGATAATGGGGGTCCTGCAGAATCCCTGCATGGGGTGAGTTCCCTACTGATTCTTTCTCTTCACTCACGGGCCGATTGAGGGTGGGAGGGCTTTAGTCCGCACCGCACTCCATCGCAGATCGATCTGATAGATGTTGTCCATTTACTTGATCTACCTCAATCCACTACTTGCAACATTGTGAGGAAATATAGTTTAGTTGCTTGTGTGTTTGCGCACATTAGCGGTAAGCCAAGGTTGAATTATCCCACGTCACTTGTGAATGACTTGTACGCCCTCTGCCCTGTCTGGAAGTCTTGTGAATGTCTTGGCTAGGTATAAGTGAACGAGACGAGGAAATGTGAAAACACATGGCTTTGCAGCATGATGCTTGGTCCAGAGAGGGGAGGGAGGAGGGCGGGGGGGCCTGCTGGGCCAGTGCGGACCTGCCACCACAAATCTAAAAATGGCTGCACAAGAATAGAACTCAAACCTAGGTCGTTAAAAATGTCCCAGCTCCTTGAGGGAGTAGCCAGTCGTCCGATTGATTAGTCCTCCTCTGGCTAGACGGTGTAAAGTCTGTGATGTCGTCTTTGGGGGGAGTCAGTGCTTCTGTTGCATCGAATGATCTCATAATGGGTCAGGCTGGGCTTAGGTGCGTCATTTACTTTTCCTCTTAACAGCACCTGGCACGCAGCCCAGATCTGCTCTCATTGTATTGCATTGTGCTACTTCACGAAATTCAATATTCACGTGCGAGTGCAGAGTCTAGAACATCTAGATTGTTGGTGTACTTTGGGCCGCATCCAGCAGTGTCGCAACCTGTGCGGCATGAATGCACACATGGTAGAAAATACGCCTGAAATGGGTGTTTTGCCACTAAAAACATGGATGATGGGGTTTTGGGTGGGGTACTAATTCTGGCCATCTGAAAGAGGCACTGAGCCAAGCCATATCCAAGCTGACACAAGTAGGGGCGTGTCTGCCTCCCCACCACTTATCATTAACCCATTCCATCACGCCAGCTGGCAAGTCCCCCAACGCAAAGGCACATCAGAAAAGGGAATATAAAAGTAACTTTTACAGCAGTAGCCATTTAAATTTGAAATACCGAGAATGGGGCCATAGCAGATACTTTGGTCATGTGACTTCCGCTAATCCCCATTAACCATCTGTCGGGGGCTGGTGCGAGTCAATGGGCACCATGTGCGTGTGTCTGCATCACTGCTCCTTAGCACGACTATTTATTTTCCCCGTGACGTGGACGTCAGTGCCCTGCTGCAGGCTTATGTCTATATTTAGAGGCGAGGGAAATGGTTGCACTCCATGCCACGTGTGTGTGTACAAACATGTGTGACTCAACACAGGATCTGTTCTCATTTTGAGAAACACGTTTGCATGTCTGTGCACATGTACGCATGATGCAGTGTACTTGTGGTTAAGTGTTCTTTCACCAAACAAGGTTTCACAACTGTAGACTTTCATTTTCAGTCATGTCAGTCACATTAAGTCTCTGCTTTTTAGTGCATCTGTGGGCTACCAGACTTAAATATTGTCCTTCCTGTGCCATGCAGGGAGAGATATGTCAACATCATTCTGAAAATGGAGGAAATGTTGAAGAACTGGTTCCCTCACATAAAACCTCAACGAAGCGACCAAGCCAACACCGCAGCGCTGATGGAGGAGACGACCCCATCTAAGAAACCCACGGTAAGGCTTTCTGAGAGCTGTCACGAACATGTGTAAGTTAAGACGACAGGCTGATTGAAAAGGAGAGACTGAAATACCTATTATACCGTAATCACTGGTCCAAAGAGGAACAGGACAGACAAGAAGGGATTAAAATCTATTTTTACAGTACAGGGGTATAAAATACAAATCTCATGTTCACTAAGAACGGAAAAGAACAGGTCATTTTGGAACGCTTTCGCAGGACTAATAAAAGTCTGCAAAGTAAAAGGATATTCTCATGCTTTTTTTTTTTGTATCCCTACACAAGTTATTATTGTAAGAGTTTTTGGGTCAATGACTTGATGCACTGGTCATTTAGGCAAAAATAAAAAAATGCAGTTCATACTAACAGAATTATTCATTCATGCCAAGTGGTGCGACTCCAGAAAACCATATTTATGAAACTTCTCACCTTAAAATTTAAGTTGTATACATATTAGTTCTTGATGGTTACACCACATGGCATTTTAGTAGTTAAATGGGATATGTTTTGTTTTTTTTAAACATGTGAAACCAACATATACAGACATAATATTTCAAAGAACTTGGCACATACATTAGATTTTTCGCTATATTTAACTATTTTCTTAAATCATGGCAAACCAATTGCAAAGAGATCCTCAGAAATGTTTGCATTAGAAGTATGCCAACATTTCTGAGGATCTTAAGTCTGCAAGATCTTAATTAAGAGGATCTGAGTTTGCATCTTAAGTAATTCTCCCTCTTTCAATACTTTACAGTTGTCTCCAGCTACATCTCCCCTTCTCACTGGCATTGCAAACCCTGCCACCACAAGTGCCCTTTCCATGGGTAACAAGGCAATGAGAGTCAGCGACCTCACACCCCCAGGGCCCTACTCTGCAACCAACCTAAAATGGCTCCACACATCACCCATCTGCTCCCCAACGGCTGATCAAGCTCAGGGGACGGTTCGGAACTTTCTAACGGCTCACAGGGACAGAGACGCGACGCAGGACAACTCTGTGTCCTCCAGCACGGACCGTCTGTGTAAAACAGTGTCTGCTCCCAGTCGACCACCTCCGGCCAAGATTAATGCGCCATGCCTTGAGAGACTTCTTAAATCCACAGAGAGTATCATCTCCCAGAAAGGCCCAGTTGGCTTGGGTGGCATGGCAGCTGGTGGATGGTCCTAGTCCTGCGAAAGGGCTCTGGAAGATCAGAGCCTAGCTAGAGCGTGACTGCCCCCAGCTGGTCTGGAGTCACCTGACTCCAGCACAATCCCTGCCTCCGTTCTAGCCTTGGGAAGAGGCACAGAATGCAGCAGAGGGAGTTCAGCGTAGCCCGGCAAAACAGCGGCACGTTCAGTTACAAACTGAAAAGTGTCGGAGTGTGATCTTTGTGCGTGTGTGATGTGTACGTCTGCGTCTATTCCCTTTCTGTTGGACTGCAGAGTGCGTTGTAGCAGTGTGTGTGTGTGTGTGTGTGTGTGTGTGTGAGGGGGGGAGGGGGGTTGAGTAAGGTTTTGTGATCTTGGCTCACTTTCATACTTTACCTTTTGAGATGGTTTCCTCTTGAAACAAAGAAAGAGGAAAATTCTCCTGTGGCGACCGCATCCGATGAGGCAGCATATTGGTATCTGTGAAAAAGCGAATCTCTAGACAAAACAAAGCAGCCTTTTTTTTCAGAAAGGGAAGGGAAGAGAGGAGGAATTTATTCTGGGAACACTTCAGATATTCCAGCGTGTTAGTGATCTCTATTGTAGGTGTGGTTGAATGTGAATTTATTGCTTTAGTTTGCTCTTTAAATCCACTCTACAGAGTTGATTTGATGTGACTGTTACTTCATAGGTTTAAACTTCTAGCTATGTTTTTGGTACAACGGTTCTACCTCATTCTGACACCACATCTCCGGTAGTGTATGAATACAGTAAGATCGTACATGCACGCAAGAAGACTCAGAGCGAGGAAACTTCATACAGAGCATAAATACAGTGAGCGAAACTCGCCTGTCATGCCGAACTAACACTTCACAAGAGAAAGCTCCGGAGGCTTGACTGGTGCCATTGTAAAGAATGTGAACTGCAAATTTTTTCGCTTTTTTTGTTTGTTTGTTCGTTTTAAGCCTCCCAGTTCAAGGGCATATAGTGCCTGTCAATTCGATGTCAAACTGTGCCTCTTCACTGGTTTTGAAGGGAGAACGTGAACCATCCAGAATACCTGACGCCTCTGAAGGATGTACAAAAAGAAAATCAGGAACCTTCAAAACTCCTGCCATTCATTTTCTGCTATCAAGTAAATTATTTGAAACTCTTGCCAACTACTTCCTGTGGTCATGTGAGAAAATGACATTTCGGTTTGCCACAGAGCTGGACAATATCTAAGAGGGAAAGGTATTAACTGTGTACATATTTGGAAAAGTTGTTAATTTACCCTTGCAAAGTGGCCTTTATAGTGTAATATTTTATACTTTCAGAAATAAATGTGGTTATATTTGTTTGCTGTATTCCATTTGTCTTAAAGCATTTTGTTTCAACTGATTGCATACAAATCATTGAAGGTTTTTCAATGGACAGTGCTGATATCTAGACAGCAGAGTGGCTAAAATAATGTGGAAAGTATAATATTTATGACATATCAGTTTTCATGCCCTTGGTAGCTGTATTGAAATATGTACAGTGGCATAAATACTGAATGCTCTGTGTGTCTAACAAGTCTAAAAATTTGGATTTTCTTTAGTTCAGTCAAAACAACATTACACCACATCTAATTTGGCAGCCCTTGTGTTCATTGTTTTCAAGATGGCTTTGATATTGCACCAGGAGGCAGTTGATCACAGACCTTTTTGTTTGCTATACTTATTGGCATTCTCATACAAGCACATCTGTTCAAATATCAAAGTCATTCTTAAAACAACCCTGGCAAACATGGACAGCCTATGAGACGGATCTGAAATATAGCTTTTGTTAAATCACAACTTGACCTTAACTGAATCTATAATGTGTCAGAGAATATTGAATATTACAGGATTGGTCTCTGGTGATTAACTGCTCTACGGTGTCTGGGAAGGTTGAACGGGGAATATAGAAATTCAGAATAAAACCCACATCCTTTGGAGAACAGAAAAGCAAATGTTTTTCTGGATGGTGAGTAATTCACATGTCCTCCGCCCCGATTCCCCCTTCTTTCCATTTCCCTGCAGTGCAGAATTTCAAAGTCGGGCACCAATCAACCAGTTGCATTAAGCAACTGCACTCTTATTTCTCATTATACTGTAGGTATTGGGAAGACGGTTCATTATAATATTAAGTCCTTTTTATAAGAAGACTCAATGGAAGTTACCCAACTAGCATAACCCTAACCATTCTAACTGCAAATAGGTGACCTAAGTACCAGTAAGGTCATGTAGTGGTCAACTTTTCAGCTGCAAGGTGAGGTATTATGTCTGTAGAACAAACAGTTCTAATAATAACAGCGCAGATGTACTTCTCAGAAAAGAGTATGGTCTTATTTACTGGTCCTATCCTACAGTAGTATATGTGGATGACATCTTTTGAGGATACATCTGTACGACCACAAAAAAATCACTTCCTTTCGGCATGGAGTGACATGGTGTGCTGCTTTGTCCGTGCAAACCCATGATTTTTGCCAACATTGAGGCATTATTCAGATGACTTATTATTGCCTACTAATATTACTTATAGAGGCTAAATGAGTGCATTGCTTGTTCAGTGGCAGAACAAACTGTTTATATCATCTTCAGAGACTTGCAAAGAATGCAAATGTAAGTATAAACATGATATTTAATAAGGTGCTTGCATATTTCTTTACATGCATTAGAGTTGTTAATCTGTAAATAAAGTTTAAAAACAAATAATTTAATATTAATGAAATGTCTTTCACATACTTTGCTAGTATTACAATGACACCCCTAGTGAAAAATAATTATACTAAAATGTATTCAAAATACATTTATTTTATGCTAAGTATACTACATATATTTACATATTTTTGTACATAATGTAAATATCCTTCAATTGTACTTTTGGTATACTAAATTGGTACTAATTAGTACCTTACTAATAGTGATGTTAACACTTTAAATTTTAAGATTAATATTAAGAAATGTGCATTGTGCAATAAAGAAGTACTCCAAATAAAGTTGAATCATAATATCTATATCAGTAAGTCTCAAGCGATGTCAGTAAATGTTTTAATGTATTTGTAGTATACTTAGTATGCAATAAATGTATTTTAAATACATTTTACTATACCTGCATTCACTCTTGAAAGTATTCATAATTTTAGATGTATTTTTATTTTTTAAATACATAAAACAGTATAACATTTTAATGTTATCTCATTAATGGCTTGTCAGTATGGACCAGAATTTCAATAGGCAATTTTACTTTGTAATGCATATATGCAAAATGTGTTAATTTATTGGTACAAGGTTTGTTTAGCACTAGAACCTGGGTCAAAATCCATCTTTGTTGCATCACTCTAGGTGCCTCAGTGTGAACAGGAAAAATCGTTCACTTTTATTTTGATTGTCCCTTTAACACATTCTGTTGTGTATAAGTTGCACCTACATGTCTACTAACGCTGCCTTCACGTGCCATCGGAAATTTCACAATTCCCACTTCAGAAGTTTTGATTACGAGCTTGTTGCATTCAAGAGTTTTGCTGTCGGAATGAACATGGAGGACAGCAGGTTTATTCTTATATGTAGTGTCACATGCACTGACAATCATTTAAACGTTTACAATGCTATCCACTTCCTGCCGATTCTGTAATTTCGGTCAAATGAAGGCTATTTTCGCTGTGTATTAAACACAGTATGCTTCAGATGATCACTCATTTATGTAAATATGCACTACATTAATGACAAGACAAGACGATCTAGCTGTTTTGGGGGAAAAAACTAATAAATCATACCTGTCAGAACAATAGTTCTCCCCGCCGCCATGTTTAAAGCTACACTGTGTAACTTTTTTAGTTTATTCTTAGCTAAAAACACTTTCAAAAATATATGTGCCCATTAATGTATATTTACTTCTTTCAAGTAATAAAGTATTCTCGTAAGTGTATAATATGCCATTGAAAATACATACGGGTGAGGGGTTCGAATGCGCGTCGCCATGTTGACCCTCCATCTTGAAAGTACATTAGCCAAAGAGGGACATACCCGTAAATTCAAGCTTCGCCTTTCGCGTTTTAACACTCGATGGCACCGTGTGGAATGTGAAGAGGGGGATTGCTTGAGACTGATATAGCCTACAATGTAAACTTTGCCTTACGCTAGTGATGTCGTACAACATACAGAATAACGATAGCACAGATAAAAGTTACTTTACTAAGATTAGCTTGCATTTGTCTGGTAACCTGATCGCTGATGTTAGCAATGAAATGGTAAAAAATGACGTAAAGGTAAAACTATTATTCATCATTCATTCACTATTATAGATGTCATAACCTACATGTTAAATGACAAATTAAATAATTGCAAATTATAATCATTTTCTAAAGTAACCTCATCACTTGATCGAACTGGAAGGCATATTAATTTTGGACTAAATCAGCCACCGTAGGAGTTAAAACGAAATCGGAATTGAGAGGAACAGAAACTAATATTCACTGGATGGTCATATACCTTTTCACCGCTAGATGGGGGAAAATATCACACAGTGTAGCTTTAAAGTTAATGGCACGCCCATCTCGGGAATTTGGGTATCAAAATGATGTCCGAACTTCCCAGTGGTAAACACGACATCAGAGGGTGTTCATGTGCAATTTTTACCTAGGAAACTCATATATATAGTATAGCGTATAGCACGTGAAGGCAGCATGACTCTCATTAGAGTGTTAGTAGAGTATTAGTAGATTGGCAGGGTTAAGGTTAGAATGATTTAGTTGCAAAGTTACTTATAGTCAACAGAATTGACATGTAGTTGAATAGTCACTTATAGTCAACAGAATGTTCAAAAGGGACCATCAAAATAAAGCGTTACCAAAATTTTGGCTTGCAAGCATTATGGGGTGTTTTGTGCATGCTTAGTGTGAAAAGACTATGCTCCACCAGGGTAAGATTAATTTCAAGGATTTAAATGAAACACTGAAATGAATTAAACTGGCACACTCGCCCTGTTCTTGAATATTTACCATTTGTACTCCTAGGAGATTTTAGTGGACTTGTATCATATGCTAACTGACAGAGCTAAGGTCTTGGCAATTAAAATGGATCAAAACTCTAAAAGGCCACTACTGTTTGACTGTTAGGCTCAGTGGTATCACACAGCGGTCACAAGCTGTCAAGCCCAGATTAACAGTGGGAGGTGGGGAGGTCTGGTCCAGCCCAAATGGATTCTTGTCATGTGAGGAACATGGCCTCGTTCTATTTTACCATTGCCATCCACATTTAAACTAAGTATAAAAGAAGAAGTATTTTAAACTTTTTTTAGGAGGAAGAATGACATGCTCAAATGATATTCGGTTTGCATAAACTGAGCAAGCTAAATTAGTTATTGACTGGTTGGAGGAAAGAATTCTCAGATGGTCTGTCAGTGTAATTGTTGATATTCATGTTGCAATAGGAACAACAATAAATAGATGGAACTTCAGTAAACGCTGCAGCACCTTTAGAGTGCAAAATACAGATATTCTGTAAAGGCCTGTTCACACCAAGGACGATAACTATAACCATATAGCTATAAAGTTTTCATTTTATGAGAACAGCAGAATTCACACCACAAATTTAATGAAAACAACAGAGAAACAATATCCTCAGAATCACTTTCAGAGCATTTTTTTCCCCCCAGCTGATGAACGATAAAAACATTGGCAGTCGATCAGAATCCAACAACTTGAAAGCGCTCGAGCATTTAACCCAGCAGACAACAAAACTGCAGTGCGCTTGTAATAAACAGAATGTCATTTTGCGTTGGTGTGGACGCTAATATAGTTATCTTTATGGTTATCGTTCTTGGTGTGAACAGGCCTTAAAGGGATAGTCAGTTCTCCCAAAAATTAGCCCATGATTTACTCACCCTCAAGCCATAGTCTGCCAAAGCTAGATATTTTACTTTATAAAGTTTTAAATATGGATATATTTCTTACACAAACCCATCGATTCACTTTTTTGGGATTCAAATTTTGGGCTGCCATTGACTGCCTTTATATTGCTTGGAAGAGCCAGGACATGTTTTAAATATAACTCTGATTGTATTCGTCTGAAAGAATAATGTCATATGCAACTAGGACTCCAGAGGAATCAAAAGCAAAACAAAGCAAATGCACTTGTCTTTTGTGCCATGTTATTTGTTTAGGGTCTTAAAATAGATTCCCTCAGGTTTTTACCAACAGCGCGGCTCATTGGCTTTTTCCAATCCATTTAAGTAACTACAGTTGCATTTATATTTCAGCAGGGGAGACAGGAAAAGCTCTACTCATTCATAAGAATATGTGGAAGTCATCATTTAACATCGAGCCTGAGCCAAAAGTAACATTAAAATTGATACTTTGACTACAAAAGACCACAGGACCTAAAGTCAAGACTCTTCTGGGTTTCATGCCACAGGAGGACAAGCCCAAAGCTCGTATATCAATTCACATCAAAGAATGATGATGAAAAAGAAGCAGTAGGATGGCTTATACCATGTGTAAGCTGGTAGATTTAGTGCTAGTGTTGTTTATGCTGCGGTAGATACATTTTGGCGGCTAGTTGGCAGGACTGTGAAGCTCAATGCTTTCTCGTCTTTTTTTTACATTTAAATTCCATCAAAATCATGACATATAGCATTACTGTGATATGAAATTACTCATACCATCAGTGATGGATATATTTTAGTCATCTTGCCCAACTTTAATGACTATTGAACATTATAGCAAGTGCCCCCGTAATTGAAATGAATACAAATAAACTGTTTCTAAAATCAGGTCCAATTATATTAAAAAATGCTTTGAATGTCATTTTATAAAAACAAAATACCCAGTGAACCAATTTGTCCTTTATGATTGTAAGCCTTTCTTCATGTAATAATGTCTAGTTGTCCTCATATCTGTGGGTTGAGATGCATCATGCCCACGCACTTAGAAAATTGCTCATTAACTTGTTAAGTAATTCAACAGGTAATTCATCCCCACCAGAGATAATGATCTCATTTGTCAGATGGGCCCTAAATAACTGAACCATCAGATTACAAAAATAACCACTGCCATTGCCATGATCACTTCGCCATCAGAACATTTTGCTCCCCATTTCTTTTCATACGATGTTCCCAGCACAGTAGTACCTGACGTTCTTTTAAACCCGAAAAGAAGCAGTGCAATCATTTATTTTACTGAATTAGCGAGTTACATTGCTGACTGTTAGATTTAACATTAAGAAAAGGGCTTGATGTACTGTGTTAAAGCTGCAGTCTGTAACTTTTTTTGGTTAAAAATGATCCAAAATCAATTTTTGAGCAAACCAGCCATCAGTGTTCAAAACGATCTCCTTACCTAAGCCCGATTCACAATGGTAAGATTGTAATAATGTGTTGTAATTTGAGTGGTATGGTAGATTTCTGCGGGAAATTCGAGCATGTCTTTGCGTCATTACGTCACATCTGTATACATAAAAAATGAATCCGGCTACTTGGCTAGTAGGCTATCCCATGTGAGGATGCTGCAGGTGGAGGATCATTTATAGTCTTTTCTCACAGCAGCTTGAATAATTAAAGGTATGTAGGATTTTTGCAGTAAAATATCCAAAAACCACTAGGCCAGTGTTCCAGTTCCGTCAGAGTGAGTCGCCTTTTAGTTGTGTCATATCTGCGTTACCCTCGGTTTCCGGTTTTATTTGGCAGAAACGCTTTACTCTCACTGCAGTGTGCAACAAGTGTCATAGCAGCTGCCGAGCGAACGCAGAGTAACATCATAACATCATTTTAAACACACTTAAATGTATATAATATGTTAAACAGAGCTGTGTTACCTCATACTCATGACCGAAAAAGTGGAAATGGCGCCGACAGCTATGGCCCGTCATAATAAAAGTCCCGCTGCTCGCAAGCCTTGTGTTGCGTAACAATCGCTCCAGCGGCCTTGCTCAGCTCCCTCAACACTCGGTCCTGCTCTGCTTCATTCTACAGTAACGTTAATAACCGCATCCATCAACATGATTTCTGCCCGAGTCTGCTGTGAGGTGAAGACCTCATGTCCCAAGATTCTGCGCTCAAACTTGGCGTCATCAAACTACGCCTTTGTTTTGAACAGGCGCCCTCTAGCAGACGGAAAAATTGCATAGTGCACCTTTAAATGTATAATTTTGATGGCGGATTGTAATCCAGAAAGGTCCAAACGACAATCATCAGTGACAACTGGAGATTCACCCATAGTCAAAAGCAAAAGACTAGACTGTACGGAAATTGAAATCTACAGGTAATGCTAATACACACTAAATACATGTAGTCACGCAATGCTGATGTTGTTAACATTAATATTAGCCTTTATCATAAAGGTAGAAGTGCTTGCATCTGTCCCCATCTGTCATTGGTTGAACAAACAGTTATCCCTGTCCCAAACTCACACCATTGGTTGTTGGAGCCAGTGTTGCTATGTTAGGCTGATCGGGATGTTCAAATAAACAGAGTGGTGTTTTAAGCCCGGGACGCCCCAAGCCGACGTCAAAGAACTCTCACCGACGGCCAGACGCTGATTAAACATGCTGACTCGGCCCAAAAACCCAAAAGCCGTCCGACTAGAGCCAACGGTGCAGAACACACTGAAAAAACTAAGCCAACCGACACTCAAAAACGGGCAGACGGTCGACCGTTGACTTGGTGTGTCCTGGCCTTTATAACCAGATATTTACAGTTTTTAAACCTTTGAGGGAAATCAACGTACTAATGGCTTAGGTATTTTTGCATAATCAACAGGGACTGTGTTGTTTAACAGTAAAAAAAAATGCACATTCATTTTTTTATGTACAAAAATGTACACCTTTTTGAAGTCTGACCTCAGTTTCTTTATGTCAGTGTGTTTATAATGGGCTCCAATCCAAAGAAGAATCCATTGAAGTGCAAAGAAATGAAAGAGAATGAAAACATTGACACAAGAGTTCATCCATGAGGCTTCAAAAGGGGAATTTTTCTCTTTGCAGAAAGAAGGTCTATCAAACGCAGTCTAATTTTAAATGCCTGAAATCCTCCTTTGAAAATAATTTGACTTCACATAATTCATTTTTTATTTTTTGAGATTTATATCTTTTCAAATTTTATTTAGAATCCAGGTAGATAAATTAAGAAGTTGATTTTACTGAGCATTTGTATGACTTTTAAGATTTAGATGATTAATTATAAAGTCAAGGTGCTTTTTTATGCTAGTTGAATGTGTTCAAAGTACCGAATGTCACCAGAGACCAATTAACAGAGCACACAACCAACGAGTCCTTCCCAGTGACATCATGTCGGTCGTCTCAGGTCTTTAGAAAGAGCGCAAAGACACAAAGTCATCTCCCAAAGAAGCCTAAGTGAGGACAGGACAGGGTCGAGAAGGCTGACTCATAGTTATTTATACCAATTTAGCTCTTTCTTCCTCGTGGGAATATCCTGATTGGAGTGGAGTTGTGTGTCTGAAAGTCTGGTTGGAAAAAAAACAACTGTGTGTGTTTGTGCTTTTTTTTCCCAACAGACTTGATTATAAAGTGGTTGCCTATAGTTATGCCATCACTGATAAACAAGTCACAAAAACATATAGCTGCCATTAAATAATATAATTATATTTTGGAATACACTGATATTACATTTTTGGATGATACTGTCAAGTCAATCATTGATTACTATACTATTTTGTCTAAATGCATTGATATATAACAAAAATCTAAAATAAATCACTGTAAATGCTACAAGTCAATTCAGGCATCACGACATGAAAATGTAGAGAAATATTAATTTTGATTAAAGATCTTAAAGATTACATTTAACAGTGTTATTATATTTTGTTTTTAATTAAATTAATTAAAATAAATCTCATATATACTGTGTAGTGTATATACAGGAAGATAAGCTTTGTTTATCAGTGATTTTAAGCGTAGCTTCAGTTCAATCTGCCTGCTTGTCTGTCTCTGCTGCATGCTGCTTTGCAACCCACCTCCTCCCCAGCTCCCCCTTTAACTGTGGTGAACTTAATCTATGTCATATTGTGTCAATGATGCATGCTCTGTTCTAAATGGGGGATTTATGATGCCCTCCTAGATTGAAAATTTGGGAGGTTGTCCCCAGAAGCTGCTGTTCCCTGTCTTGGCTTTTCATGGAGCTCATGAAAACGATGGGGAATTTAGAACAGAGCCATACTGCCAAATGTAAAATGTATGCAAATATGCCAAAAAAAAGTTGACTAAAAGTTTGTCAATAGTATTTTTGACGTGAGTGGACCTGTCTGAAGCGCATTTATGGGCGTGCATTTGCTCTCTCACTCTGGTTCCCCGCGCGCCCTTCCGGGAGAAGAGCCCGTACGGCCCGTACAAGGAAATTCCGCCCCATTTGATGTCACACAGACCCATACTAAAAAAAAAAAGTTCCGAAACTTGTGAGAAACTGGAAGGACTATTTTTGACACAGAAATACACCATCAAACTTAGTTTTTGCGATGGATTATGATATAACATAAATTTATATTGTAATTTACTTTACTTCCAAATTTAAAACCATATAATATAAATATACATTTACAAAACACACATTATACACACATTGTATTAGTCTGTTTTATTAGTTTAAATAGGCCTATACTTATACTTATATTTAATTGACAGATTTCAGACAGGACCACTTTGGCAAGTAACTTCAGTTTATTGAAACACATTTATCTTTGGCGTTATGGTTCCTTAATGGGGGTTTTTGCTCCATGATAAACAGAACATACAAGAGCTTTGCATTACCCCCCATGGAACCATAAGCTTGAGTAATATACAGATGTTTTAAGACACTTTAGAATGTCTTTGATGTTTTTGAGTGCACTCCTTTTATCCCATAATGCACCGCAATAGCAAGTGTTCAACTGATGTACACTCAACAACTAGAGAATACCCATAATGCACTGTGACCTTCGCAGCCAATGAATTACCGCGTCTTGACAGAAGATGGCGCCCACATCTAAATCATCCATTGATCCATTTTCCAAACCTCTGTTTCAACAGCGTAATATCATACTGGTATAAGTTCCTTTTTAATTGATTATTAAATTCTTTCATTAATGTTTATACATGCTAGTTTCTATGACCTAGTTCAAGATAAATCTTTTCATTACTGGAGCAAATTTGTTCATTAGTGAGTTTGTTATATATTGAGCTGCTTACCTGAATCTTCGGTTTTGTTACAATCTGCAAGTTGATCTCAAAAGCACAGTGATTTTGTCCTGTTGAAGGGAAAAAGTTTTGTTATGAAGTAGAAAAGGAATTTTCAGTACTGACCTGTATTACTCGCATGTATCTCCAGCATGTTCTGTGAATGCTCCATATTCTGTGTGGCAAAAAGGATGAGCCTGAGAGCCGTGAGATCGGGGCGAGGTGAGCGTGAGTTTTTATGAGTGTCACCTGCGCTCTGCACCAGTCTCAAATTTTTTCGGTGGTCATCCTTGAGGGGCTGACGCTTTACTTTCATTTTGTTGTTTGATTATTTGATATATTCAAGTGTGTGTGAAAGTTTGCCAGGAAAGAGGAATGCGCTGTCATAGAGCCCTCGCCACTGTGGGGAATCGGCGGTGCCACTGAGCACGGCTGAGCAGAGTCTGCCACCATTGACACTTGAGGCAGTGGGCTGGAGTGAGTTTTCCGGGAGACGGACTAACTCGCTGCCTGCTGCCTGGGTTCTGGAAAGGGCGGTTGCCGTCTGAGAGGAAGCTGGCATCCGTAAAAGATGGGGAGGAGCAGGGAACAGGGGACTCGCTGCCAAATGTCCCAACACGGGGGAGCTGTCACCGTCTGCCAGGTGGTGGAGGAGTCAGAGGGCCGTCCACAGAGGGCTATCCAGCACCACTGCCAGGCATCGTGGAAGAGTTCACCCAGATGGTAGAGGACCTGATGGCAGTGCATTTTAGGAACTGGACCTGTCTCTCCTCATGCTTCCGTCTCCTTTCTCTTGCACCGTCTGTCCTTACCCCCAAGTGCTGCGGCCGCCGCGACCTGCCCCCCAGCGGAGAGTAGAGTGCAGATTTGTGGGTACCCCCTGGCCTGCAAGGGGTGATCTCAGTGTCTTCTAGAAGCAAACTGGTGCACTGGAAGCAAACATTTCCCACTTTATAGGGCATGTTTTGGTGTCTTCACTACTCAAGAATTTCAGTCATGCCTTTAACCTAGAAAAAGGCAAAAGGCCTAATGGTCCCCCAGAGATATAATGCCCTAGAAATGCTTTCCGCCCCATTTCTGCCAGAGCAAGAACCCTGAATCAATTCTACTGAAAAACCGATGAATCGGCTTTCCAGCTGGATCAATCATTTAATCTAATACAATTAGGAACGGAAGACAGCGGTGTCCTGAGACTGACCTTCTGGAAGTGTCCAGATATTGTTTATCAATAAAACTGGCTTTGCTGTTTTTGGGCAATTTTTTTTTGTGTGTGGCTATTCTAAATCCCTCTTTGACATACACAAGGCATTCAAAACTGATCCCAGACTGCCCCATTTACCCCACCAATATACGACGCATTAACAGGTAAGGAACACAGCGACCTGAGCGGACATGACCATTAAGCATCTATTCTAAGAATAGGGTACACATACGAGACCTGAATGAATAATGGAGCCGGCCCTCCAGAAACTCATCTCCTCAATGTCGTCATGTGAACAGAAACCAACCTAATGATCACACACACAGAGCCAAAGGATGTCATGCATGATTAATGATGAGCAGCTACTTATCTTCATATAATTCAGCAGCACTCAACCATCTACAAATCCAATTCTGATATCAATTTCAGTCTAATGAGTCAAATTTAGATGAAGTTGTCAAACCCATTATTTCATATCTAAAAGGAATGAGCTAATCAAGTAATCGTACAACTACCAATTAAGCCTAGTTGGTTATTGAGGTCGTATTTCTTTTTATTTGATTTATTGTTATAATTATTATTATTCATTTTTTCACTTTACACCTGTTTTTATTTTTTTATAAATTCATATGCATTCTATTTTCAATTATGCATATGTCTAGAATAAAAATATGCCCTGTTCTTAGAAATCTGGTCGATGGTTACCTTATATGGCATAACACACAATACATACTGTATATGGTCTATTTAAAAGGGCTTGCTAATTACAAACAATTGTGAAACTGGGTCATTTAGCATTTGCCGGAACTGTCTGTTCAGTACATCAGTGGGATTTCCATGCTATCCAAATGTAACATTTGCTTACTAGCATCCTACCCACGTCCAGATGGTAAGAGTTTGCAGTGCAGCCCAATACGATCTGGATCACACAAGTGTTTCCCAGATCTCGTATCATAGGCCTACATATGAGCTGCTCCCCACATTTATATTACCCTCTCCATTTTATTTGTTGAGGCACTATACGTCCTAACATGCATCAGAACATTATCAAAATAATAGTAGGCTATGGCTCAATACATTGGTTTTGGATAAGGAGAACAATGAACAGCATGTGTTTTCCTGTGGGTAACACTCACTGAAGAAGAAAAAAAAAACATAAATGGACATGGCTGTTTTTGTGCAGTTCTTTTTAAATCACGTGCCAATGTTAAATTACCTGCTGTGTGTAGTAATACAAGCCGGTACACACGATGATAATGTCATTTTCTAAGTTGAACTCGTCTCTCATGGTGAATGTCCCAGTAGAATCCAGCTTGTATCTTGAGTCGTGACCTGCAGAAGTTCGCGCTGATTTTGATAACGGCGGTACTTTAATCATGAACGTCCACTTTTGGCCAACAGATGGAGACATTTGTAACCGTTTCAGTGTTAATCATCTTTTTCCCCCTAAGAAATGTAATCTTCCAAAATGAGCAAATATGCCTGTGTGATGATCTTGTGTGTTTTTATTTTAAATGTATGATATCCTAGTATTTAATTTGAATTAATATTTGATTAAAATGATCACACTACAGGCTGTCTTCAGGTCATAATAACACTATATAGATTAAAATATTAAAAACAAAACAATAAATAGGCATATGTGTTTTACAACAAACATTTAGTGAAACCCATAAGATTTTCTGCTTGACTGTGGCGACAACCAGATGGAGCTGAAAATCGATTAGAAACAATTCTCTGTCAAAATTCATGGATTCGTGGTAATGAATGGTAGATTTGCTGATAGTTATAATAAACAGAGATTGCTGGTGTTCAGGGCCAAGACAAAAAAAAAGTGAAATAAAATGAAAGAATGGCAACCAAAGGACAATAGGCTTAATAATAATAAAAGTAGGCTATTCGTTTAACATAAAGGTATTAATTTTCCCCCAGTAATCAAGCATCAGTTCACTGACATGGGATATACATGTCTAACCAGTAGGTGGCACTGTCATTACAATTATCATTCCTTCTGGTGTGTGCCGATGTTTGGGTCGCCTGTGATCGTGACTTGCATCATATGAATGTCCTATTCCTGACATGTTAATCCAGAGAACTATAGGCCTAATACATAAAAGATTTGTAGAATCATTTGTAGGCATATAGCCTATTAAATTAATCGTATTCATAGCTACATTTGACTGTGATTGGATAGGGGAATAGCCTATATTTGTACTTCTGTAAACAATAAATTTCCCATATAGGTTTAGAGCTATACTTTTGCAAAAGATAGGCTACGCAATGGCCTCCCCTACGAAAATTAACCATGGTTTTATAATAGTAAAAGTGTGGTAAGCATGTTTTTTGTTTTTGTTTGTTTAGTTGTTGTTTTTTTTGGCTAATTGATAACCACAGTTTTACCACAAATAGGCCTACCATGGTTAAACTATATGTTAGAGTAACAAAGCCATGGTTAATTTGTGGATACTGTTGTGTAACTATAACTATAATATTTTTTTAAATTTGTAGTAAAACCATGGTTCATTTTCGTAAGGGCTGCTGCTGGGGCTAAAAAAGATATGATAACAGTCCCACAGAAGCAATGAAATCTTCCTTGTGATCCATCCACCCACGGTTTGAGCTTACGGCTGCATTCCAGCTATTCATCTTTTGTTTTTAAGCAATAACAGACAGATATCAGTTACAGCACTACAAAAAATGACCCAAAGCTGGTTATTAGTTGCTTTAATGATGCTATGATGGTTTAAAATACATTGGAAGCAGATAACCTAGATGATAGAAGCATGAAACTACCATCAGAGTTACTGATTTCTCCCATAATTCAACAGGAATCTAAGCTGAAGGCCAAAAAGCAGCTTGAAGTTTGTGGGTAAGTAACAGATTTCAGCAGTTTTTGTGGAAAATGTGTACTTCTTAAAACTATCCTCAAGAATGGTTGAAATAATAAACCAAAAATACACTTACAGCATAGAGATGCCCCACCCTAAAGGTCTTATCATCTATCATAAACTTCATTGATAGGCTCTGAATTGCAGGTCAGTGTTAAATCAAGATCGAACCTAATCATTCAATTGAATGAAACAAAAGACTCCAACCCAATAATGTGAGAATATTGTTGATGTTAATGACACACTCTCAGAAAAAAAGGGACAGTGGAGGTACAATATTGGTCCTTGGGGAACAAAACGTATAACTGTACCTTTAAAGGTACACAATTGGTCCTTAGGGTACAATTTTCCTTTACATAGAGCAGGGGTAGGCATGTTCGGTCCTAGAGAGTCATGCAGAGTTCGGCTCCAACCCTGAAAGACGTCTATTGAAGCTCTTATTAAGAATTAACAGAGGTTTAGATGTTGATGTTTTATTGAAAAGGTTTGGTCACCATTATGGAGATCAGTGTTTCCTGCAGTTGGGCAGTTTGACTCTTGGCTTTTTATGTGATTTTGTGGTTTGACATTGTTAACAAAACACATAATCTGTTAAATTCAAAAGAAGCTGTAAACAAAAGTTATCATAAAGAAAAATGTTTGACTCACCCCTGACTAAATATGTTTATTAAATAATATTCACCAACAATACAGATCAGACATTCTGAAATTTGATTTTTAAAAACATTTCACGGGGATTAAAGTTTAGACACACAAATATCAAGAATCAGCGTATGAATCTCCACAATAACATACTTAATGCTGAAATGCATGCTGGGAGCTGTGAGTTGTATACTGTGGTGGCTTAGTAGGATTGGAGCTAAACTCTGCAGGACATCAGCTCTATAGGACCGAACTTCCCTACCCCTGAGGTACACAAAAGTACCCTTAAGGGTACCACCCCAGTGACGGCCACTTGTACCTTAAAAGGTACAATTTTGTACTCTTTTTTTTTTGACAGAGCATTATGACGTATACAACTCCTCTAATCTCATTGAATAACACATTGGCTGTACATAATAACACATTATCAGAGCAAATTGGATAGGATAAGGAAGGATTACTGAAATATGTAGGGCAATGGTCTGGAATGGAACAAACATTGGCACACTTGGTAAAATTCAGCTCATTGTTATTAAGAAAATTCAAATGAACATGCGCACACACGCACATACACAAACAAAACATTATTTCTGAGGGTACGCTTTGCTCTGGCCAGACTTTAGAGGTAAAGTTTCACTTCCTACACTTTTTCCGACTGATACCTTTCAGATTGCACTGGCCTACTTCTCTAATGGCAGTTTATTTAGTTCAGGTCAAGTTTTCACCACAACTGCGTTCAGCTTAATTGAGCTCAAACAACACTGCTGTTGTGAAACTTCCTGACTGCCTGGACACGAGGGCACAATTTTCTCACTAACAGACTGATTGTAACACAAAAGGTTGATTAGAGAATAGCACAAGCCCAAAGCAGTCAGGTCACTCTGTGTGCTGACTTTCAATTCATGTTTTAGGCTACAAGATCTTAAATATCTTACATGATCTTAAATATCTTGATATAAATGCTATCATGGTTGAAACCGTGTGGACAAATATAAATTGTACCTAAAATAATTTTCTTTACAAAAATTCAGACATTTCAAATATAGTATAAATCAAGCATTAGTTGACAACTTAAAATTGTAAGGCAACTTGCTGCAGTGTTTTTGAGTTTACTCAACTTTTACACACATGTACTCAACTCAATAAACTGAGTAAGGTCACATGTCTCCCAATTTAAGATCTTTTATTCAGCTGATTGAGTTTTTATCACTTTTTGATTTTGTGTTGAAAATTGTTATTTTTTTATGTCACCATCATGGTGATCAGTGTTTTCTTGGGCAGTTTGACGACTTTTTAATGTTAGTTTCTCTGGCTGCTGAATAAGAACATAATCATTGTGTAGTGGTTCAATTCACTGATTTTATGACTGACTTTAATATGAGTAATCTACTATTAACTTTGTTTTATTGTGATTTTAGATCCAAACCGGTTTTAATCAGAAAAGCTGAATATGATTTAAAAACAATTAAGCACTTTGACCTCGCACAGACATCAAGAATCAGCCTATGAATCTCAACAATGGTGACATGCTTCATGTCACAATGCATGCTGGGAGCCATGGATGAGTTTTGCATGATGCACCCAGAATGCATTGTTAACTTGTTGCAACTTGTATGCTTGTTAACTTGCAATTACAAATCGAATTTACAATTAATACTAGGTTGGTCCAACAATTGTTGAACCAACTTCTTTTCACTGGTTAAGCCAACCTTTTTGCATCTATTGTCCAGTTAACTCAAACATAATCATTAGCCTACATTTTTGTGAGTTGAATTTTTAACAGTGTATAATATATAATTGTATTAACAGTGTATAATTATTCATTATGATATATTAAATTAATATCAGGCTATTCATATATTTACTAAATATTCAATTCTACAATTATTCAATTCTATTATTATTCAAACATTTACAATTTATGAATCAAACATTTAATATTTTAGCTATTGTTATCATCATTATTATTGTTAGTACTAGTTATAATTATAATTTTAGCATAAATTATCAGGCTATTCATATATTTACTTAATATTAAATTCTAAAAGTATTGTTATTATTATTCAAACATTTAAAATGTATTAATCAAGCATTTAATATTTTAGCTATTATCATAATTATTATTGTATTAGTTATATAATAATATCATAAATGATCAGGGTCTTCATATTTACTAAGTATTAAATTCTACAATTATTATTAAAACGTTTACAATTTATGATTCAAACATTTAATATTTAAACTAATATTATCATCATTATTATTGTTAGTATTAGTTATTATATTATCATACACTATATATTACATTCACTATTATTATCTAGTTATTATTTCTAGTGAATAGTATTGTTGTTATTACAGTAAAAAGCTATTCATTGATCAATTTAATATAACATTATTAACTACTACTACTACTAATAATAATAATAATAATAACTTAGGATTAGTTAATAATAATTAAGTATTTGTATTATTTATTTACTAATTTTTAAGAGTTTTGGAGGATGAGCAGATAAAATGTGCATTAAAGGATGCACCTCATGAAAATGTAATGCAATTCTTATTTAATCCCAACTTCCTGACTTTACTATTGAATAAAAAAATCAAACAAGCTCTTAAATAAAAATATTAATCATTTATTACTTCTAATATTTGTACAAAGGGGGTCTTTTTTATTTCACATTGGTTGTGAACAACACAATACAGAGTCATAGCAAGAGTATAAAATAAATGGATATAAGTGATATCTTTTTTTTCTTGAGGCACATTTTATGAATATTTTCCACTTAGAGGAAAATCTGACATTAATACTTGTAAACAATACTGTTTAGTCCCCTAACACCACCAATCATGTGACTGATGCACAGGAAGTGATGCAATACAGGTGTACATTAACATGCACTGAACATAGTCATGTGTATACACGTAAACTTGAACATGTATGTAATGTATAAATACAGACTGCAAAATGGTTTAAATTCAATTAAGGTTTAATACTAGCAGAATGAACATAACTGAATTTCTTACAATTTTGTAAAGAAATAAATTGGAACATTTGAGCCCAAAGAAAATTACATTGAAAGCACATTCCTGGGAACAATAAGATACTACAACCTCTTCCTGATGATGACATATGTAGAGCAACAGGGCACTGTGTGCAGACAATGACACACTTTCACTTCTGCAATCACATTCAGCCTCAAGGCACTGTGATACAATCATTTACATATGAGTCAACGTAATCCGGTTACTGTACTATTAAAACGTAAACCCATCCATTTCCCAAAATCCTTGTCCTATGTAAGGTCAAGGGGATACTGGAGCCAAAGAGCCAGATTTTAGTCTCATTTTTATAATTGTGATAACATCTGACCAATAGGTGGCGCAGTCCTGAAATATCTCAAGTACCATAATGTCTCAGCAGCTATGTTTCCATCCAAAGTTGTGAATTTACCTTATGCGCCAAATTGGAATATTGCATAAAACATTTGCGAAAAAAAGCAGTTTCCATTGATTTAACCCTTAAATGCATGATTGTTTCGCCACACATCATTACATGTTCGGGTCTTTAGTGACCCGGATCTATATCTAACACAAATGGATCTCCACCTGTCATGATTAATATAAAACTCTCCTGATATTAGAGTTACAATTACAAAAGAATAAAATAAAGCATATTTTGTTGCCTTTTGGAGCTTGGAAGGGTTCAGTTTGAGCAGATGTTTTATAGCATCATCACTGTCCTCCTCAGAGCTCATTTCCCAGTACATTCAGCATCTGGCTCATATTCACCATCTCAAACATATTCTCAAAACTATCATTTTCATCATCTTCAAAATCAATATTTTGATCAATGACAGCTTCTTCAACAGATCCATCATCAAGTGACAGTGACACTAATATTTGATTGCGTTCAGTTCTTACTCTGCAGTAAATCGTGAGCCTTTTCAAGTTTTGCTGATGATACTTCCTATTCTTTTGTTTTCTGCCTGCGGTAACTATGAGTGGAAAAGCCAATTCATCATTGTGTATCAGACATTATTCAGTCATCAAAGATTAAATTATTGTTGTGCAGAAAAAATATAATTACACCATTACACACCTTGGGTCATTAGCGACCGTACATAATACTTTTTTTTTTCTTGTTATATTGTTTATAATGAATTGATTGAGGAATACCAAGAAGGTTGAAGTCTAAGTTACGTCCCGGGTCAATTGCAGCTTTTTTAGAATCCATGCGCATCTTGGCATTCCATCCGGCATTTTTTATGCAATATCCCAAAATGCGCATAAAAATAGGTGGATGGAAACACAGCAAATGATACAGTACATACAAAAGTTTCATTTCACAATCCAACAGCATTCCTTATTCATACTTGTCCTTCCCCCGAGAGAGGGATGGACTTTCATATGCACCAATATGCTAATTTCAATAAATGTAGGTTTTTGAAAACAAAATGAACGCTGATATATCACTATCGCCTTAAGAGCTTCACGAGTCATTGTTGACCCAGACTTGACCTAAATTTAAGACACTTAATAGCTAATACATTGAGCATTACACTGTTTTAAACTGGACTTCAAACCCAGTCCATTTGACACTGCCTTGCTTCGTCAAATGCACATTTTAAAGGTGCGGTCGAAATTTTGCAAGCAAGAGTCAACAGAATATATGAAGCACAGCGCACACAGAAGTCACTTGCGAGAAGTTTTATGTTGGTCATCAAGGGAAATTCATGTGACCAACTTGAACCCACTGCGAAATCTGTGTGGGGAGATTTTTCACAAATATGCGCCATTCCTGATTTTCAGAATTTACATTTGAGCAATTTCACGCAAAAATCTGCAGAGTAACGGTAAACGTGGCCACCCCTTGAGACGACAATCTGCCCAATAACACGATAAAAATCGACATCAACACATTCCATACAGAATAAATGAAGTTGGCTATATCAGTCATGCGCCGTTAAAATACAAAGACGTTCAATAAAGGAATGCAAAAATGTTGTGGCACATATTAAGACAGACAAGGCTCAAGGCAAAGTGGCGTGTGTGACGTTGAACATCTCTAATACATTGTACAGTAAACTTTACATACAGACTTGTAATACATCCAGTAAAGTCTTCCCTATCCCATTATGTACATTAATACATTTATACACAGCTTTATATTTGCCACAACTGCACTTGTTGCATCGTGTTTACGGACGTGGTGACAAATAATAATTGCATCTCTATGAAGTCAAACAAACCACATACAGACCTCAACGTCCCTTTCTAAGAACAATTCAACCTGTGTGCGTTTGGAAAAAGGCACACGCGCCGCTGGTTCACCTCAAAACCGTGCGGCTGAGACGCTTTTATTCTGGTCGGTCGGAGGAGCAGCGAGGAGTTTCAGGAGGTGCTACTTCTCTTCCTGGTTCGGGGTTTCCTCAGCATCCCCTCCTCCTCTTGGTCGCTCTCACACTCTCTTTCGAACATGGCCACCGTGCGCCCTACGTAGCCCATCTTGGGTTTGTCCTGTAAACCACCGACAAAGATATTGCGATGCTTTCGTAAAACAGTATAAGACAATAGAGGGTCGCTCTTGTGATTTAACAGGTCATATTGCTACTGCTGGACCTACCAGACAATTATCTATATTGGAAATGTAATTGAGTATAATTGAGCAGGGCTCATGCAATACCTGTGGTTTGGGGTGACCTTTCTTCATCATGCGTGTCAAGTGGTTGCAGAGGGCCACAATTCTGAAAGAAAGCTATTGGAGAACAGGGAGAAAATTTAATTAAGTTTTAGACTAAACACTATCATTCAAAAGGTTGGGGTCATTAAGTTTTTTGGGTTAAAAAAAAAGAGAAATTGATCCTTTTTTGGTCAAAAGTGTCAGTAAAGAAGATGTATTATCCAAATAAATGCTGTTCTTTTAAACTTTCAATTTTAAAATATACTCTGTATACTATACAGATATTTGCCATATTTCACAATATTTATTTTTGTACTGTACAATTTCTGATAACACATAATTTCAACCTCATCATAGTAAGATTGAAATCCTTATGCTTATTATTTCAACAAATTACTATGAAGTAAATTCCTTACAAATAAAATAACACATTAACTCTTCCCCCACCAGTGTTTAAAAAAAGAAGTTGTCAGCCACCGCCAGTGTTTTTGATCATTTTCACAAAAATGCTGCTGCTCCATTGGGCTGGGATTATGAGGTGCGTTTCAACCAAACCAGGAAAGAAAATGCCTCTGCACTCAATTAGATAGACCTACTACCAATCAGAGCAACGGAGAAAGTGACGAGCGACGCATAGTTGTCAACAGAACTATGAAGTAGAAGAAGAAAATGAGTGTAAACCACTGGTCTATATAAACCAGTCTATCTTCTATGTCTATCTTTGCTAGTGTTGTAAAAAGAATTTAAGGATACACAGAGTACTCACCAACACGATCATAATTTTTGAGAGAAATAGTAAAGGTGAATGCATTTTCGAACAAGTTCTCCGCTTAGGATTAGAACTAATTCAACCTAAGCGCTCTTTGGTGCTGTAAGACCGCTGAAATCGCTCCAATGGCGGCAGCGAAGAGCGGGCGAAGGTATCTGCGCGTTCGATGTTCTCAGCTGGGCAAAATGGATCTAATTCCAATTCCTCTTTATCTGACTCCATTTTATTATAATTTAGAATTTGGATTAGAATGCCAATTTGGTTATTTGGTCATTCATATTTAATAGTTAGACACACATTTAATTATTCCGTTTAACCCTTTGTGGAAAGTACCCATTCATGATCTCATATAGATCGTTAATAATTCCAGAGTAAGTCAGAATAAATCAAAATGTAACAATTTATTAAACAGTCAGGTATAATTCCAATTACATAATCAATTCAAAGATACTCAAAACATCGAATACTCTTAAGTAAAGAGATGCGTTCCTGACTTTCCATAGGCTACGTAACGTTGACTGGACACAACGTTACGGGCGAATCTGAATACAAAATTTCGCCCTGACTCTTCTGCTACAGTGCCTTAAGTATTCAAATCTGACAATAACTTCTTTCAAATGGTAACATATGTTAACAAAGGGAATTTACATTTAATCACTCTCTCAGACCTGTATTGACAAGACCAAATGGTTGACACACCTACCATACTATATATGCAACATCTCTTTAAACTCTTAAAACCATTGTTATCTTCTTGAATATTTCTGTGGGGATGAGATATTTGTACCAGTCACACTAAGACATTTCCAATGATATCAATATTGTTTAGTATTTGTTCATTTTTAGATCATATAGATTTTTGGGTATATTTTCAATGGTCACAGCCATTAGGAAGTAGGATGGGGGGAGAAATAAATACATGTAAATTAGAGCCATTCTCACACAAGTTGATTCACTCAGTGTGACGTCGTCTGCAAAAGTTTTCTTTGTCCTCAACCAGACAAGCCGGCATCACTTTTTAAAGCCTTTCAGTGACGTGGATGATTACGTTGCGTTATCTGTCCATCATCGTATAAAGCCCGCCCTGACAATTTAATTGGTCCAAACAGTCCTGGTTCAAACATAGTAGCTCCACAACGGATCAAGTCCAGACCGAACTTCCCGACCTTAAATGTTGTGGGCGGGGCTAAGTTCGGCTGGCATCCAGGCTTTAAAACAGTTCTGTAATATCAGAAGAAATCCTTTTTTTTTATTGTTATGCCTTATTTTTTATCAACAATTAAATACAGGTAAGTTTTATAAATATAAACAAATAAAAATTTTAAGCAAAAGGCTGAGAAAATCATCTTTTGTCTAATATTTGCACAGTTCTGGGTCCTCATTTCATTCAGTAACATTAGGCAGTTTTAATTTTTATGCTGTTTAATGTTGATGATCGCATTATGAAATAGTAAACAAAGAAAGATGGAAAATTCTGTGTTTGGCGGAGAAAGAGTTAAGTTGGACACAAAGAAAAATCAACATTTCTCTCAACCCTGTTACATTCACAAAGTTTTAACAATGAACTTTATAGGTGGAGCTGGGGAGGGGGGAGGGTTTCTGAAAGCGCGCTGCAACTGCTACAGCAAATGCTGGCCAAGTATATAAAGGTTACGCGGCGAGCTCATTGGCTACTGATACAGCAGGAACCAATCAGCTGTGCCCTATAGAGAATGATGTGATTGCAAGCAGATTGAGTCAAGCACCTATCAGCCTGCACCATCTAGAGTATCATGACAAAACTTTGTATTTTTTTACTGTAAAAGAAACCTCAAATAGGCCACCCCCAATCTCTGTTTTAATGAAATGTAGATTTTATATGTTCCAACAGGGTTGGACAGAAAGTGCAGAGACATATCATATATATTAAAAGTATTGATAAAAATGTATCGGGAACACATTTCCAGATCTAAAGCGATGTGTAAGTCTTACCTGCCACCTCCTCCGGACATATTGTCTCCTGAAGTTCTCAATGTTCACCACAGATTGTCGTCGCACCAGGGCTTGTCGGGGGTTTACGGGCTAAAGGAAAGACAATCACATTGTTGTTACCGTTCAATATGCTGTCTTAGTCTGTGAAACCGATAGATGTGTATGTTTATACCACTATTGTGCCAGTTGTGCTGTTCACTTTCACACAGTTGCTAAAATATGATACTTTGCCCACCCTTCACAGTCCAGCAAAGACGACAGAAAATGTACTTGCAATTGCTGTCCCGCGTCAAAACATGAGAGCAGTTGCGTTTTAGACCAAATATATGATGGTGACTGAGTGCGACCTGGGTTAGTGAATGGTGAAGCTAAATAAAATGATCCTGCCAGAAGAATTGCATGATAACTTTATTATGTCTTGTTCCATCTGGCTCAACTCTTTTCTGTATCATCTCCGACGTTTCAGCATGGACGAGCATTTTGAAACGAAAATGCTGTTTTCAAATGTATCCGGATGAATGTAGACATAGCCTCTCCTCAACAAACCACACAATTTGGGGTATCACTCATGTCTGTAGCACAAACAGAGTTACAGAAGTTCACTATTTATGGTTAGAGCTTTGTTCAAATCGCTAGGCCAAAGTATGAGGTATAGAAAAAGTGATGATTTAGCAAATAGCACATGACAAGTTCCAAGAAATACACACCCCTGAGGGACTGAATACACTACCCCACATCTCCCCCTGTCCCACAATGCACTACGGCCAGCTGCAGGACTAATGATCAGTGTGAGGTATATAATCATCATTCTAGTGGTTTATTCAGTGTAGAAAGAAATGACTGTTTACGTCTGTTTACATCAAGTTTACAAGTGCTGAGGTTCACAAATCAATGCACATCAAATATTACAAACATGACTTTCTGAATGAAATTAAAGTAGAAAGTAACAGGAATAAACACAAAATTACATGTGCAAGAAAGAAAAAAACAGTTGAAATGTAAATGTTAAAACTGGCAACGAACATGTAATGTTTCTAAAAGTACTTTAAAAAGGTGCATTCAAAATAAATTAGAGAACTTGAAACTACTTGTGAGAAAAAAACAAATCAAGTTCAATTTGTGAGCCAAAATCAAATGTATGGCCCCTGTAAACAAAATAAATAAACCCATGCATAAAGATGACAAAAGGAATGAAATCATAAAGGCTGACATCTTCTCCACTGTTCGCTCTTGTTGTTAAAAAAGGAAATAATTTGGTCAGTATTTGACCATAAATTAACAAAAAAACTTAAATAATACTGACAAGAACAACCATATTGATGAATATGTTAAAAGGTATGCTCTTGAATGCTGTAGGGTTCAAACATTTGCATAACTTTAATATTTTATGGTCTCGAAAAATACAAAACAAGCAAGTTACAAATAAACAGCTACATTTTATGCAAAACTGACTTTAAAAGTGAGTGTTTTGCATTAAAACACTGCTTTTGAGGTACTACAGTAAAATTAATTTAATAAATGTCTCAAACTAATTTTTCATAATATAATGATCTTTAATTGTTGGCTCATAAATATTAATAAGGTGACAATGTTTAATGCGTTATTCGAACTGGGAACCTGCTTTCTTGAACATTCATCCAGTTCACTGCCAAACCTGATTTTGCTTGGTCTTAAAGTACTTTTTTTTTCTTTCACAAAAACAAAACACTTAAAATATAATTATATTCCCAAAAGTGCAGGACGAGGTCAGGAATTTCATAAAGTGGATGAGATATGCCATCCAGAGTTATAAAAGGTTGCTACGCCCTGGGACGTTTTAAAACTTATCAACCTAGCTCATGCATATCAATTAGGTCATAAAGGGATTTAGGGCTTAAAGGGATTGTTCACCCATAAAAAATTATATTCTGCCATAATTTACTTACCCTTATGTCATTTCAAACCTGTATAACTTTATTTCATCTGTGGAATATATAAAAAGTTATTTTGAAGAATGCTAGTAACCAAAAATGTTTTGGTAACCATTGACTTTCATTGTATGGACAAATAAACCTGAACATTTCTCAAAATATCTTCTTTTGTGTTCCACACAAGAAAGAAATAGAGTTTTGGAACAACATGAGGGTGAGTAAATCATGACAAAATTAGATCTTTAAAAAATTACTATTACCCAAAATGTGGGGGGAAACACTTATAATGTATTTCACAGTGGTTGCGACTCCACCATCTACGCCACTGACTACACATCCTGCAACGCTCCTAATCCCAGTGTATTACAATTGCACTCTAATCTCCATTAGCTAGATTTAGAGATGTCGGGTTGTGCTCGAGGACATAGTTCGCCTCCAAAGGCCCTGCTCAACAGCTCCTTCAGGGCCTCGTTCACCTCATTGTTCAATGCTGAGATGGAACCCAAACCCCTGTTCCCTGCCTCTCCGTTTAGTGATCCCATAACCTCCTGCAACCAGCGGAGTTCTGCGTTCAGCTCCTGTCTGAGGGAGCTCAGGTGGGCTTCTCTAGTCAGGTAGCGCCTGTCAATGCTAGCTAGGTTGGCGTCGGTTGTCCTTAAGTCCTCCTGGATGCCTTTCCTCAACGCCTCCGCTTTGCGGAACTCATAGCGCACCTGCGAGATCTCCTGCCGGATGCTCTCGCTTTCCTCTTTATACCAAGTTTCCTTCTCGCTGTAGACGGAAAGAAGAGCCTCAACGTCGTCCTGAAGGGATTTGCGCTTCTGAGCCACATTTTCGAGACCCATTTCCACCAACGAGATGTCTTCCAGAACATTTGCGAAACGCTCGAAGTTGACGTAGGTGTTGTTGGGTGGCATGCTGGAGTGGGATTGAATGGTGTACTCTTTCAGGCGTTTGGTCTTCAGCTGCTGTGATTCCGCTTTTGTTTGCGTCTCTAGTGTTGCGCTGCTGTCCTCCGGCTGTTCGTGGGTCTTCGCATAGAGAAATTAGGAGGAATAATGTGTAAGAAACTAGTTCGCTTTTTCACCAGGGAGTCAAAGCACTCAACTCACGCACGGGTAAACAGCAGACCCAGGCAGGAAGAAGAGGAGTTAATGCTGTTCTCGGTGGTGTTAGGATGAGGAGAACAGCATGGTAAACACTGGATTGAGTCATCTCTACAATCCCATCATCGATTAGAAGAATTCATCGACATGCGATTGCTTCCATGATGAAGACTTGCATGCATATGTGCATCTAGTAGTTTGCCAACAAGCTAATACCAAGATACCTGGATAGTTCACCCAAAAATTAAAATGTGGGTATCATTTTCTCTCGTGAAATCTCATGTAATTCCAGATATTTTCAAGTCCAAAACAACATTGGAAAAAACAAAGATTGACACCTTTTTTTAAATATCAAGTGAAACTGGTTTGGAATGACATGAGTATATAGAGTAAATGATGACAGAATGTTCATTTTTGGCTGAACTATCACTTTAATTGCACAATTTAGAGTGTTCACAGCAAGTTTATCGTTGTTAATGATGTGCGTACAACCCAGGTCAGTTCACTCTGAACGGCAGAGCAAAGTTCAACACTCACGTATGTTATAATGCCAGTAAGAAGCACTCATCAACACAAGCGTAGGTAAACATGCTTTCAATTGTGCATGTTTGAGACATTATCCAAGTGGTTACCTGAATCCAGGGGTGGTTGAGTGCATCTTGTATCTTAAGCCTCTTTCTGCAAAGCAAACAAAGACAAAGAAAACAAGGTAAATGCACAAGAAAAAAGAAAGAAAAAGAAGGCATACTTATAGCAAGTCTACTTAGCTGTAGTAAACACTAGATCTGTGGGATGCCACGAGCTCAAACCTGTCTAAATGTTATTAGTGACAAATTTCATTAAAGGGATAGTTCACTCAAAAATGAAAATTAGCCCATGATTTACTCGCCCTCAAGCAATCCTAGGTGTATATGACTTTCTTCTTTCAGACGCATACAATCGGAGTTTTGTATAAAAAAATGTCCTGGCTAATCCAAGCAATATAATGGCAGTAAATGCCAGCCCAACATTTGAAGCCCAAAAAGGTGCATCCATCCATTATAAAATGAATCCACACACATTTACTTTATAACGTGTTAAATATAGATATTTTTCTTGCACAAACCCATCGATTTGCTTCACAAGGCCTTTTTTAACCCCCTGGAGCCGTGTGGAGTACTTTTATAATGGATAGATGTACTTTTTTCTGGGCTTCAAATTTTGGGCTGCCATTCACTACCATTGTAGTGCTTTGATTAGCCAGGACATTTTTAAATTTAAAATATAAAATCTGATTGTATTCGTCTGAGAGAAGAATGTCATATAAACCTAGGATGGCTTGAGGGTCAGTAAATCATACGCTAATTTTCATTTTTGAGTGAACTAACCCTTTAAGCTGTCAAAACTAGCATGTAAATGCATGTTATTTAGAATATATATATAATTTTCTTTTCACTTGTGAGACTGGTAAAACACTGTTGGATAAATATATAAGAGAAGAGTAAAGGGAAAGATGGGTGGGTCTGTACTTTCATAATAATAAAGTATATTTATAATGCAATGCTAATCGACATAGCCTTTATCACTGTATAGAATATATAAGAGAAACTTAACTACCAAAATATTTGATTTCTTTATGGCTGAATCCTGATTTGACCTCTCACCTTGTATCTTTCACCAGCAGCTGCTTGATGAAGCATTTGGCCAGTTCACTGGTGTTTCCGAAGAACTCCTCATCAAACTCAAAGTTAACTGCTGATATGTTTGCAAGAGTTTCCTGTTTGGAGTCGCCCAGGAATGGCGAAGCCCCGCTTAATCTGGAAAAGAAAGACAAATGCTTGATCTACGTACAACCACATTCGAAATTCCTGTTAATTAACTGTTAATTTTTTTCCTGAAACTGTTCCGACAGTGGAATCAAAACAAGTGCAGGAGTTTATGCATCAGACAGCTGTTAAGTGGCATAATTATGTTCACAATGGCGATGGGTGGAACAGTTTGGGTGTCACTGTCTGATGGCCCAAGGCTCAACCTGTCATTCACTATTCACTTTTCTGGTATATCGATATATTAGTTTACCTTTATCATTTTCATTGAATATATGAGCTTGTGAACTGTTAATTCCATGCTGAAAATATAGCTTTGACACCACAGGAAAAAATTATATTTTAAAATATAAATGGATATTGTTTGTTCTCCTATATTAAAATGTGATGATGATCTGTATGTATAATACAAAAGAAAAATATAATCAAAATTCTATAAAATTATTGTCTGATTTCCCTACAAACTGTATAAACTGGCATGTGTGTTCAGATATATTCATCTGATCATGTTCACAATTCCCATTGGCATGGGTGTAACATTATGGGTGTTATTGTTTGACGTGCACGGCCCATTATGAGAACTTCTCATTCATTATTCATTGGTGTGGTTCATCAATACGTTTGTTCAGCACAGAACCGTGCTCAGACATTTTGAGGGGCGGTAGAAAAAAAAGGGGCACTAAGGGTATAATAATTAGAAATAATAATATTTTTTATTTTAGATATGGTTTATATTTTATGAAAGACTGCAGGGTTAACTCTTAACATGCAGGCAGTCTATGACTATAAATCTTCAGAAAGGTCTAAGGATTTAAATTAATATTATATTATTATGATAAAATGACAACATTTTTGTCAGGAGGTATGCAAATCTAAAACAGCGTCCATGTATTCTATAGGAGATATGAGCCTATTTAGGAAAAAAATCCTGTACACTGGAGAAAAACATAAGGATTATCATGTTTACTTCAAATTTCTTTAGAGATAAGCATTGTTTTTCCTATTTTTACCCAAAATAGGATTGAGTGAGCATTATTGAGCACTACACGTTTTGTCTGTTTCTTTCATACTGGAAGACGAAGGGCGCCCTCGCGCAGAAACAAAGTAGTAACAAATATGCCTCGCAGAAGTAATATAACTTGTGACGTTCCAGGAAATCCCTAATATGGACAAAGCCATTCAGCTATGAGCTATCGCTGTAGCTGAATAAAAAGATTGAAATGCTTGCTGGCTGATTAAACATGAAGACAATAAAAACACGACTGCGAATATATATGGTTTATCAAGCCCGAGTTCTTCAAGCCTTCTCAGGTATTTTCATAATAATAAAGTATTTATAATGCAATTCTATTGGACATAGCCTTTATCACTGTATAGAATACTGTAAAATAATAATTGTCTGTTTCAACACTTGACTGATGTTATGAAGTGAGTCTGGAGTAAAAACACATTTGTTGGTCAAAGCCAGGGAAAATGTTTGACTCAAATTCACAGTGCTTTTAGAGATGGGGCAGCATTTACAACTGATCACAGAGCCGCTAATGTGGATTGTGATGCATCTACCTGTCACGACCTTCTGGAACTCTCCAGAGAGTGGATACAGACTGTGAGTGATGTTGGGATGTTGGGGAGCGAGCGGGAAAACACAGAGCGGGTTAGCGGAATCAGTGGATCTTTAGCGGAGGGTAAACAGAATGCTTTTAGCGGGGATTTGAATCCTCTGGGGGGTGGGGGGCGAGAGGGGCACCTCAGCCAATGAGGGCAGGTTGGTTCAGCATGTGACCTCTTAACTCCATATGTATGGAACTCTATGGAATCTCTCTGTCTGAATGTCTATGAATGTCTGGCTGTCTAGTCTGAGAAGAAGGAATCCAAATTCTTCCATTCATACTCACAGGATGTATGTGATGACTCCGATGGTCCTGGAGGAAACAGCGAGGCGGAAGAGAGCACATGGTTAAGCCATAGCTGAGCTTTGACGCTTACTTTATGTAAAGTACAAAGTGTGATCAGCTTAAAAATTCTCACCACATGTCGGCCTCTAATCCCAGCTGCTCATAGTTGACTATCTCTGGAGCTGAAAATAAACCAGGTTAGAGGCATCAGCTACATTTCATTCAAAATAACAATGTAGGATGTCCAAAGATGGAAGAGAATTTCAGCAGCCATCAGTGTCATCCAGTAATATGAAAATGATTCACTCACTTAGCATCTTACATCATGAACTTTTGAACTTACCAACAAATTCGGGTGTCCCAAAAATGTTTTTGAACTCTACTCCGTCTTTGATCCTATGTGCCAAACCGAAGTCGATAAGCTTGATTCGCGGCAGTTGGACGTTGTTATCCAGCAGCATGATGTTCTCAGGCTGAAAAACAATTAAATTACCCATTAAAACTATAAACAGTCACCCAAGCCAAGTCAAAAACCAGCATTTAAGTACTTCAATCAATTGGCAACTATGTTTCCATTGAAATGATGGGTGTCACTGTCTGACTGTCCAAGGCTGAACCTGTCATTCATTATTCACAGTTTTAGTTTATCGCTATATTTATTGACCTTTATGATTTTAAATGACTAAATGAGCATGTGAGTTGTGAATTCCATATTTATTTATTTACTTATATATTTCTAATGTATTCATTTACCTGCTTAATTTAATTAAATTTAACCCATGCATTCTATTTTTTATAATTGGATATTTTTTGTTCTACAAAAAAATTGTTTATATTATAATTTCACATGATCTATACATGTAATGAAGTTAAGGAAAAAATCATCTGAATTCTACAAATCAAGTGGGAAACACCTGACTTCAGCTCTATATGTGGTGAAAATGGGAGAAAAAAAATGTATTTGAAAAAAGTGATACTGGAACGTCTTGAGTTCACAAAGCACATTGTAGCCTGATAGCTAATATCGAAGAGGAGTCTTGCTAACCTTTCTAAGCCTGACAGAAAACACAAGCTAGTTTATTGCACCATGCTTTTGTATCATTCATGACAATGAAAACAACAGCGGAGATACACAAGCTTTCCATTTTCGAGTCCACCTCAGTAAATGGCATTTGTCGTGTGTGTGTACGGCTAATCAGCGCTAACCTCCACCTCAGCAGTTTGCATGCTGATGAAGTGGCTGAAGGTTTCATGTAATTCTGCGTGGGACTCAACACCTGTTATGTTCCCGTATTAATGCCTCTATGCACCCAAGAGGTGAAAAGAGGCCTCCAGCTGACTTCAAGTACGGAGGAGGGCGTACACTATGTTCCCTCAGGAGTTGTGCCATGTCTAGGATGTACAAGTACGGAAATGTGCCTCCTTGTCAATGTAAAAAGAAAGTTAATTAGTCACTGGTTACTTCATAAAACATTGAATTTAGCTGTTAACTAAAATAGCTATTTTTAGGAACAGTTCTTCCGTGAGCATGGCACAAGACTTTGTTTACATAGAAGTTAGCATGGGATGTTTTGAGCAAGAACGGAAGTTATGCTAAGCTAAGCTAATATATTTTTGATCAAGATTCTTTGGGAGTTATGCTAAGCTAATATACAGTGACCTAATTGGTCTCTGGCTACTTTCTAAATATCTGAATTTAGCTGTAAGCTAAAATAACATTTATAAAGAACAATTCTTTTGTGAGCATGGCTCATTTTGTCAGTGGTTAGCATATGTTCATTAGTGTAAGCGAGAGAGTTATGCAAAGCTAATAGGGAGAGTAAATGACTATTCATACCAAGATGAATATTCAATGAAAAATTCAGTGCGATAAACATTTCAATTTGAATGAGCACTGTTAATGCATCTGCTCAGATCAACACGAACATTCACATGCTAATGCTTTCGATTTTATTTAGATTTGTGAAGAAAACTGCCCAGTCACTAAGCTACAACTTGGTGTCACTCACTAAACTATTTCGCTAAGCAAGAGTGAATAACAGGGGAAGAATCCAGACCCACCCATCTTTCCCAGTACTCTTTCATTAGTGAGCATGGCATGGTGTGTTTGTCAAAATAGCAGTATGCATGTAGTTTTGAGCAAGAAAAGAAGTTCTGCTAAGCTAATTTCTTTTTCAGTGAAAGACTTTGGTAGTTATGCTAAGCTGAGATAAGCTAATATCCAGTGACCTAATTAGTCACTGGCTACTTCCTAAATCTTTGAATTTAACTGTTAGCTTAAATAGCAATTCTTTTGCGAACATCACAATTTTTTTTTACATAGCATTTAGCATGTGTTGTTTTCAACAAGAAACTGAATTATGCTAAGCTAACTGTTTGCTTAATATCATAGCTAATACAAAATCTGAACGGCTGTTTAAAAGCATGCAAATACTGTTGGACTTGAATGGCAAGTGAAATCACTTTGTGTCCCTGCGTAACCAGGATATTCTGCTTTTCTAAAAGCACCATATACTGTCAGAAAGTGAATCTGCATTTCCATAAAATATGGCAGAGAGTAGACAGTCTTTTGTGGCTGAATGCATTCGATCACATGAGCACTACGAAAGCAATCTGGTTGAATGTGATTTTGACTATTATAAATCAGCTATTTTTATTGCAGTTCTTTCATGAGCATTGCACAGAATGGCATTGTTTGTTTACATAGCAGTTAGCATGTGTTGACTGGAGCAAGAGAGGGGGTTAACCAAAGTAGTATCTTTTGAGTGTCTCCGGCTGCCCTTGTAGAGCTCAAGCGTGTGCTGGCGACTGTGGAGACGCAGCACTTAGAAAAACAGGATGGAGATTATCGCAGAGAACAGCGTGGGTGACATGTTTCATCATGTGCCGCTGATAACCTTGCTGTGTTAGAATGTCTGGATCTGGGCCAGGCTGGACGAGGATCACATGTGAATGGGGTACAAACACACGTTCATGATGGGACGGTGCTTGTCACAGTGATTAGTTAGAGCTGTCATTAGCAGAGGAAGTTGTTTATAAGCTGAAAAGAGTAAAAGGAAGGAATTTCCAGACGGTTGACAGAAATGGGGTCATGTATGCATTCCCAAGAAACAGTACAATAGCAGGCCTTAGAAAAGTGAATAGCTATTTTGTCATGCTAAGTTTCAGGTGTTGCCATGCAACAGACCTGATTGTTCTTCAGTAAAGGCCAATTCACCTCTGCTTGAGGAAGAGCTATACTGTTGCCATGGCAACCATTATAGCTGTTTCTCGCCTCCACAACCAAGCCATTTATAGGAAACTATACGACTGACTTAAGAGCTTAGAGGCAGCCGTGGACAAAACTTATGTACCTTCAGGTCAAAATGTGCAATTTTCTTGGAGTGCAGGTACTGAACTCCATTGAGAATCTGTTTGATGAATTCTGTGGCTTCCTCTTCACTCAGCGACTCCTTCTGAGCCAGGAAGTCAAAGAGCTCGCCTCCTGAAACACTGAAAAAAAAGAGACCGACAGACATTCAAACAAGCATAGGAAACTGGCTATTGTTGACATGACAAAAACATTTCCACACATGGAATCCATCCATCCATTACATCCATCAATCCATTCCTGTTGCATTTTTGCTATTTTTTGTTGCATTTTTCTAAAAGTGTACATAATTTGAGTATTTCAATTTAATAATAATACAATCTGATAAAAAAGGGAAAATCTCAAACCTACCACTATTGTTAAAACCATTGTTATTTATTAGTCTAAACAAAAATGAGTATAAACTGAATGCACCAAATACACTTTACACAGTTTATCTCACACATACAGAGATGTTCATCTTAATCTAATAAATTTAGGCTAGTTAACTTCCTCTGTGACAGTTAACCACAGCAGAGCTTAAACAGCTTAGCGCAGCCCTTTTTATCGCTAACATCAGACCACTTTATCATAGCTCTGCAGAAATCTCTTTTTCCAAACTCTCACAGACATTTTAATACGTAGTATATCAGCTTAGCTGAACTTGAAAACTACAAGGTCTGAGTGGTGGATCTAGAAAGATGCTCTTCACTTAAAATACAGAGCAGCTGACACTCACAGACTGTCCATTCAGCCACTGTTCTGATTGGATTCAGGCCACAATTAGTCTTAATTGAGCTTCCACGCTCCCATGCACACATCTCAGGCAGAGAAAACCTGAGCTGGGCCTCCCAGAAACTCTAGAGCTCTGACATTTACTACAGCTTCCCCTACACTTTCAGAGAATGATAAACACACTGGCCTCCAGACCACGAGATACAACAAATACACATGAACACATAGTTGGGCAAACAGTTCCCTTTAAAATTACGTAAAGGAACAGTCAACAATGCATACTGGCAATGTTAATATACAGTATATGAGTATGTAAACAACAGTATGCCTGTATTGGGACATAGCCTATTGCCAATATACACCGATCAGGCATAACATTATGAATGTTATTAGGTGAAGTGAATAACACTGATTATCTCTTCATCACGGCACCTGTTAGTGGGTGGGATATATTAAACATTTTGTCCTGAAAGTTGATGTGTTAGAAATGGACAAGCGTAAGGATTTAAGAGAGTTTGACAAGGGCCAAATTGTGATGGCTAGACGACTGGGTCAGAGCATCTCCAAAACTGCAGCTCTTGTGGGGTGTTTCTGGTATGCAGTGGTCAATATCTATCAAAAGTGGTCCAAGGAAGGAACAGTGGTGAATCGGCGACAGGGTATGGGCGGCCAAGGCTCATTGATGCACATGGGGAGTGAAGGCTGGCCCGTGTGGTCCGATCAAACAGACGAGCTACTGTAGCTCAAATTGCTCAAGAAGTTAATGCTGGTTCTGATAGAAAGGTGTCAGAATACATAGTGCACATCATAGTTTGTTGCGTATAGGGCTTCATAGCCGCAGACAGTCAGGGTGCCCATTCTGACCCCTGTCCACCACAGAAGCGCCAACAACTGCGTGTCTGTCGCTTACCTGGGGAACACATGGTACAAGGATGCACTATGGGAAGAAGGCAAGCCGGCGAAGGCAGTAATGCTTTAGGAAATGTTCTGCTGGGAAACCTTGGGTCCTGCCATTCCTTTGGATGTTAATTTGACACGTACCACCTACCTAAGCATTGTTGCAGACCATGTACACCCTTTCATGAAAACATCAGTATTCCCTGGTGGCTGTGGCCTCTTTCGGCCGGATAATGCGCCCTGCCACAAAGCAAAAATGGTTCTTCAATGGTTTGAGGAGCACAACGAGTTAGAGGTGTTGACTTGGCCTCCAAATTCCCCAGATGTCAATCCATTCAAGAATCTGTGGGATGTGCTGAACAAACAAGTCCGATCCATGGAGGCCCCACCTCGCAACTTACAGGACTTAAAGGATCTGCTCCTAACATCATGGTGCCAGATACTACAGCACACCTTCAGGGGTCTAGTGGAGTCTATGCCTCGATGGGTCAGGGCTGTTTTGGCAGCAAAAAAGGGACCAACACAATATTAGGTCATAATGTTATGCCTGATCAGTGTATAATTTAATAACTTAAAAATCCAACAGAAATACATAATATAGTATGATGACATCTTTGCACCTTTGGCATAATATTTTATTTACAATGCACAATGATTTGGGATGCACCAAGTGTGTAATGTCACACACTGCACTGTTTAGGATGGAGAATATGCAAAATGAGATGCAAACTTCATCATGCAGCCAATGTTTTTGCCCACTAATGCACCTGACCCGATCAATCAGATGTTTGTTGATTAAAGTGGTACTTGAAGCAGCTGTTATAGCTCAGGACTAGATGGTAAGCGTTCTTTTGAGAAAGCTTTAAGAGACTAAGGTTGAGAACTACTGGTTCAAACAGCAGTGAGTAAGATAATTTATGAGCTCTTAGACGAGGGCGGCAGGCATTAGTCAACTAAAGAGGAATGTCATTTGAGGACAGGCACTTGAAATGAAGCAGTAGCTCATATTCATTTGAAGGTACAACCCTGTTTGTTATAGTTGTAATGGGTTTCCTATAACATTTTCACAAACGGCCTTCAAATGCAGCTAAAATTTGGCTGGATTTTTCAATTACGTTCAGAAATCTTAAGTGTGAAGTAACAAAGCAGCCTTCTGAGTTCTGAGAATCAGAGAAAAGATGAAAGTGGTAATGTAAAACTAAGACTGTGTCTGAAAGCTCAAGGCACATCCGAATCCAATGATTGTACCACATCCTGTCTATTGAAATACATCTGATTGTTTTTTTAAGGCAGCATCCTGCGTGTACCATTCTGCATGAGTTAAGCGACAAAATAAATATGGTATCTGAAAGTTGAGGTTGGTGGTTAGTTTGTGTGTAAATGTACATTTTAAGATCGATGTTTTCCACTTTTGATGTCATTTCTGGTGAGACATTAGTATTGTACTAATTCTTTATTTGATTGCTATTTTGTTGTAGATCATTAAACCATTACGCTGCCTCAGAAGTCGGTCCGGAATCAATTTCGCAAGGTGCCTATCGTCTTTTTGTGTGGCATAAAACCTTAAATTTGGTCTGGGGAATATTTTTTATGATAAAAGGGTTTTGGATATGGCCCCTTTAAGAGCTATACAGTGAGGACAGCTGTGCTAGTGGGTAATTGTAGCTCTTCACAAACGGCGTGGGAGGACGTGTTCTCACTCACAGCTCCAGGATGAGCACCACGTCAGTGCGGTTCTCGTAAACGTCATGCAGCGAGATGATGTTGGGGTGCTGGAGGTCCTGGAGGATGTCCACCTCTCTCTCGATATCCTCTCGCCGAACGCCTCTCCGGCTCGCCCGACTCTGACGCTTTTTTATGAACTTTGCAGCATAGTCCACACCCGTACTCTTCTCCTTACAGCGTTTCACAATAGCAAACTGCCCACTGAATAAAAGAGAGAGAGAGAGAGAGTGAGAGAAAACATTGAGTTCTTCTGCATAATAAGCCAGATGATGAATGATCTGAGTAATCACTTCTAACATTCATCTCCTAGGATATGGTTAATAACGCAATAGCACAAATGCCACATTGTATTTGTCAGTTTTGTAGGATTAGAACATTCCAGAGGATTGAAACATTTTCTAGTTTCCTCAACAACAATAACAAAAACAGCAGGTTAAGAAGTTAATGAACAGCACAAGAATAAAACAACATTAACATTACAACAAAAATTAATAAACAGTAAAAACAGTAAAAGGCAGTGCTTTCTTTTTTATCTCCCTTGAACTCATCAGTGTTGCCAGCTATTTTCAATGCAAAACAGCTCAAAGAGTCGCTAGATGACGCAACTGTTTTCACTTTACATTTGTTTTCTCTCCTAATCCGTGCTCAATTACTGTGCTTTAATTTATAGTTGAATGTCCAATAAAGCTGTTCTCATTTACATAATTTTTCAGTCAGACAATGGAAGGAGTATGATAGTGACTGACTAAATGTTAACCAGCAGTCCAAAAAGTCGCTAGTCACCTTTTTTGAAGAAAAAAATAAGTCGCTAAAATGGTGTGAAAAGTTGCTTATCTAGCAACAAAGTTGATAAATTGGCAACACTGCATGAAATGTGAGGGGAGGCGGTGCATCCACATCACTATATTTGGCTCATCACATGATAATTGAATGCAAATCGAAGGGATCAAACTGGAAATGAACTATAAGGCTGCATCCGAAATCTCATACTCTCTTGAGTAGGTACTTAATATATAATGTAATAAGTAATTACATCAAGACCGCTAAAAAAGTATGTTCTATATAGTATGAATGTGTGTAGTATGACTGTAATCCGGACATACTTCTTTTGTCACATACTGTTTTCACCTACTATATAGTAGGGAAGTATGCGATTTCAGATGCAGCCTACTTTTGGCACTAATGTGAGACTTTATGGTATATCTAAATCAAAATCAAATTAAAAAACACCCCACAATTTGGTGTTTTTTAAGCACCCCACAATTTGGTTAAACTGAAATGTGCACAGTTGTGTCTGAAATTTAAATGTGTGGTGTTTATTCATGGAAATATTTGCTGTATGACTGATTGTTGAAAGGGAAGATAAAAGCAACAAAACATAATTCATTAAATATAAAACTAGAGGCACAAATGTATTTTTAATTTTTAAGTCATATTTTGAAAATTGCAATAACGAAATTTTGATTCAAAATAATGACTACAGTAAATGTAAAAAAATGTATTTAAAAATGCATTCCACATTGTAAAAATGTATATAAAAAAGCATTAACCTGATGAGACTTTGATGTGATTTTAAGAAATAGTATGTAAAAGGGCACCTTATATGCCCCTTTTTACAAGATGTAATATAAGTCTCTGGTGTCCCCAAAATACCCTATTTATTATAGCATGTAAAATGTGCCCCTATTTGCGTGTGAGAAAAACACGCCATTTTGTGTGTGTGTCTCTTTAAATGCAAATGAACTGCTGCTCCTGGCCCTTTTCAGAAGAGGGCGGAGCCTTTACAGCTTGTGCTTAAGATACTTGTGCAACAACAAAACTTAATTCGATTTACTTAATAATTTAAGTTAATAATACTTAAGTCAACTGATCACATTTTACAGTGTGGAGTACGTCGGCAGAATCTGACAAATCGAACTCTTTTATTTCAAAAGAGAAGTAAAGATGTTTTCTATTATACAATCCCCTTAAAAACCTTTTATACTTTCTTCCTGGACGTTGCTGAATCTGGAATCATTATCAGTATTGATACGTTCCTAATTTCTACCTTAATTGAGCTTTTCTGCCCGCAGTCTACATAAACCAACAGATAATATGAGCAGCAGACATATTTCATCTGCCGGGACTGGGGAGATATTGTTTGAAATGTTCAAAGCATGTGTGAGGAAGCAAAAGCGTCTTTGACACAGAAGCCGCGGGTGGGTGGCATTCCTCTTCTCTGTCTATCTCTTCTCCGAGAGCGTTTTCCTCCCACACCGTGACCCCAGTTGGCGCGCGCTTCCCTGCGGCAGGATTTCCTCTTAGGCTCTTGCTATGCAAGAAATGTTCTGTTCCGGGATTCTATAGGGAGCTCAAGCTCAAACTATCCTTGCAGACATATTGCAGGATTAAAGATCCAACTGATTGTTCAGTACAACAGCGAAAACCCAGTGGGTTTCACAGGCTAAGAGCAAAGCTATGCCAAGTTACTAAATACTGAACGTGGGCGATCGTATGATAATGTGATGTCAGTAATTCCTGCAAAGAGTAATTTAACTGGAACATGTGGTGCTATATGTTGCATGTGATAGAGACTATTATTAGACTGACACTAACTTGGCTTCAGTTAAAAATGTATTTTGTTTCTAATGTTGCTTCCAGTTGGTGTTGAAGTATTTCAAGCAAATTAATCAAGAAAATTAAGCATTTAATGCTTTTATTAAACTATGTATCAGTGGCATGTGGTCGACTATTGCAATGGAGGTTAAGTCCTCTCTCTTGATTTGGGTTTTTGTGCAGTTTAAATTCATGTTCAAGTTTGAAGGCATATTAAACAGCATTTTAACTTGGGGCTAATAATAAACCAATACTATAATATTTATGCAACAGTAAGGGGAAGCCACACCCCGCCCCGCCAGTCTGCCTAACAAATGAGGATCAGTTCAATGCTGAATTTGCACAACAGTTGTTTCAGAAGGAACATGAGTTGAATCAATACAGATGTGTCCACTAACTATTCAGAAACATCCAGTTGCATTGTAAAAGTTGTAACTTCTCCATAAATCTCTCCATCAGTGTCCGACTCTGGTTCTAACATGTAAAACACCACTACTGACAATTTCTGACATTTGGCTGCATTAAATTGTCCAGTTATGTGGAATTGTCAAGTTCACATAACTTTTTTTTTCAATTACGCATGGTCTATTACTTAATCATTTTAAGGCAACGGGTTTCCTCACTTTTTAAAGTCAACTGATCACTTTTTATAGTGTGACAATAATAGACATAATGTCATGGTCCTTCAGAAATCATAATATGCTGATTTGCTGCTCAAGTAAACATTTATTAATCTTATCAGTGTTGAAAACAGTTGTGCTGCTTAATATTTAACTTAATATTTAACTTTGTTTACATTGATGAATATTTAATCAATATCAATCAAATGCATCTTTGATTGATAAAAGTATTAATCTATTTAAAAATATCTCAATTGGAAAATCATCACTGAGAATGATGAGAATTACAAAACTACAAAAATGTGTTGAATTGATTAACTTCTTTTGTTAAAGCAATGTTAAAACATATGTTGGGGAGATTAGACAGTCATGACAGAGGTCATTTACATATATACGCATTACAGCAAAAAAGAGAGAGGGTGGAAAATGGTGCCCTTGAAGTTTAAAACTCCTTTATTAATGACAGTAAACGATTTCTGACCGATCGGACCTAGCACCACAACACACTTCATTGTAGCCAATCAGGAATAGGGCACGTGTCTGCTCATGATGGGGGAGGAGAAAGAGTGAGCAAGAGGGAGATTTATAGAAAGACTGTAGAAAGAGAGATGGCTGAGAGACATTACAAAAGATAAAAGCTCAGAGGAATATCACTGGAAAAAGAAGGGTTATGATCAGGCAAGAACTTTAGGACCCATGTTAATAGCTTTAGAGACCTAAGTGGGAAGGCCTGAAAATGGACGCCAAGGATGTGTTGTGTTGTTTCTTTTGGGTTTGCTGTTTCACAGTACCAAGTTATGCTGTTGTAATGTGAGCTCTAGTAACAGGAAAGTTTTAAGTGTCATTGTTCATCTGGAGCTGATGTGCTTGTATAAACTCTTGTGTACTGTATGTTAGTTTTTTTTTTCCTCGTCGTTCGTCATCTTCACTTTATTTTTAACTGAATGTTATTTTGCTTTGCTTCATGATAAAGAGACGCCCATAATGAACTACATGTTCGTGTATTTTGGGGCGTGGAGAAATGAAAGAGGGGTGTGTTTGTTTGGGTTGATTAATCGCTTACTGCACCTTTAATACAAAAACTCATTCCTGATGCACATGACGTGAGCAGATTAAGGAAGCGTCTCTGAGTCACGACTATATCTAGCATGTGCCTATCAGACGACGGATCTAGACGGACTGCATCTAAACTGACTAAGCTGGCCGTTCTTGACATCATGCCTCATCATGTCCTGATGTACATTTGGCCTGGATCATTATCATCTGTGACCAGGAAATACTGTCCAACTCCTCGGGTGCTCGTGCCGGACAGCCCGTACCGTCACAGAGGGACAGAGAGGAGGGATTGACTGACAACAGGATGAGGGGTGGGGGTGGGGGGGAGAAAAACAAGGGATGATGTCTTCTCTGTGAAATGTGCGGGATGTTTTGCAAGGTTTCTAAACAATGTCATCTGTAGGAATGTCTTCCAGCAGACCACAATTGTAAACATACATGTTGACTATTAGTTCAGTTAGAAAAGACAACCATGCAAACAACTTTGTGTGTCTTTGATTCTTCTAATACTTCTGAGTTCCTGCTCCCTTTTCTCTGATCTCACATGGGAAGTATATAAAAACATGATAATGCAAACTAAACTTCTGTTTGTCACCTGCTGTTCTTGTTCATGCATCAAGTTCCAAATGCACTGTGAGAATCGGCTGTGTAGTTTATGCACAGCGAGCAGATGATTAGACCATGATTGCAGCCAGTTACTTCCTGTGTTTCACATGAAGCCCCACTGAGAGGTTCTAGGCTGCGATAAGCGGCGTATATAGTATATGTGTGTGTCTATCAGCAGGCTAATTTTAGATGCCACCCTGCTCCTCTTCTACCTGTTGGTACAGATTTGGGGGCTACAGATTCCATGTTGTCCCCAGAGTGGGTCATACATTTTGGTTTATCACATAAAACCTCTCAAGCATGTCAAGGTCACATTTCACCCCACAAAATAATTATTTATTATATGATAAACTGTTAAACGGAAACCTCGGTTCTTTAGTGACCTGGGGCGTTATTCACTACCCTCCTCCTCATTCATTTTTTATAGTTAGACATCATCCTTCTCAGAATTTCTTTATAAATTCAATAAAAACAATATAATAAGAAAAGACAAGAAATTATAAAAGAATGCCTGATTTGCCATTGATTTTTTGTAAAAAACAACCTCTAACAACCTGAGGTGTTTAACAGTGTATGTATATATTTTTCTGCACAATAATAATTGAATCTTTGATGACTGAATAATGTCTGATACACAATGATGAATTGGCTTTTCCACTCATAGTTACCGCAGGCAGAAAACAAAAGTATAGGAAGTATCATCAGCAAAACTTGAAATGGCTCACGATTTACTGCAGAGCAAGAACTGAACGCAATCAAATATTAGTGTCACTGTCACTTGATGATGGATCTGATGTATGAATGATCTGAATATGAGCCAGATGCTGAATGTACTGGCAAATAAGCTTCTTCTAGCTTTTATTTTATTCTTCTGTAATTGTTACTGTATAGTATCAGGAGTTTTATATTATTGCGAGAAGTAGACATCCATCTGTGTTAGATCTGGGTCGCTAAAGACCCGAATATGTTATAATGATTGGCAAAAGAATTATTCATTTAAGGGTTCACGAGTTCACACTTACATATAATTTATAGAGAGTAAATTTAAATGCGTATTTGGTGTGCTGTCCTGGGGGAGAGCTTCGAGCTCGGAATTTGGCCCGAACCCAGAGTACCCCCCCCCCATGTATGTAAGTGTTTAGAACTAAAAGTGTGGAGAAGCGGTAGTGGAGGGATGCTGACAAACTGTCAAAAAAAGAGGTAAGACTGGTATATATATATATATCTCTTATTGTTGATTAGCTGAGTGCTCTCCACTTGTGTCAATTATCTGAACATGCTCCTCCCGAACCTTGTTAAAAAAACATAATTTAAATAAATTAACACTGATGAAATCTTTTTCTATTTTTAACAATTAAGCACATTTCCCCCCATAATTCTCATGACCATAATGTAATAAAATGTTAGTCTCTGTAATTTAAAAAATATTTATTTATACATTGCGGTACTATTTAGTGTACTACATTAAATCATGCTGATTTAATTTTAAAAAAAAGTTTAAAAACAGCATACAAATTTTTTGTACTACATGAGAATTAAATATACACAAATTGTTAATGCTGTTTTTAACTTTTTTTAATTAACTGGGTTTAATTGCAATACTACAAATGTAAAATGCATTAAGGTTAGAATTCAAGAGGAAAATGTGCTTAATTGTCGTGAAAATTCCATAATATAAAACATTTTAATGTTTTATTTTTAAAGGTGTCGAAATATAAGTGAAGTTATTAAACTTAATTTCGGGAGGAGTACGCCCATCTAATCTTCCAATTAATACCAAGGTATAAAACCAGCAGCTTACCTCTTCCCATTTTTAGTTCCCTCCTCCTCCCCTGCTCCACCTTTTGTGCAATTTTGCTTGTTATAGGGGGGCAATCGGAGCTCAGGTAGAATATCCTCTCCGAGCCCCTCTATAGCAGACAGCAAGCCAAATCTGTTTACCACTTTCACTAAGATTATAAGGGCACACAAACTTGTGAATTATGTATAAAAATATAACTTTTTATTTTGGTGTGAATTAGGACCCAGATTTGGTTCACCAATTCATTCACACCCCAGTTTGTTTCTATTGCTTCTATCAACAAAGTAATGGTAGATTGTTTCCAGAAGCCACACAGCCTCAATGATGAGGGGAATTCACCTCTCCATTCTGTTTGTTTAATTGCAAAATCACAGACATAATAAAGACAGAGAGATGTGTACGCTGGGACAAGAAACACTGATTTAAAAATGCCTACTTTTATTTCACTCAGAGGACATTTTTCTCATTGTGTCTAATGCTGTTTTCTGTTCATGTAATAAAATCAAGAAAAGAATTGCATTACAGTTCATTGCCTTTGGCAAACAGAACCGAATAAGTTTGATTGCTAAATCAGTAGGGACTATTGGCCACATCGATAACTATGTTTGTTTAACAACCTATAACCCACAAAAATACAAGGACGCCAAACACTGCGAGGCCTCCGCCTGGAAAAAGGGTCGGGCTGTCCGCACAGAGCTCAGAGAGGCCTAGATAAGAGGTTTCCCTCGTACACATACACACACAGCACATGCGTGGAAAACCAAAACAGTCTGAACAGGAATGTGTATCCAGAGGGACGGTCTGTCTCTCCCAGAGCCACGGGAAAACGCAAACCTAGACCATAACAACTCAGCGTCTCAAGTTTTCTTTCCATTTATCACATTAGAGGCACATTTCACCTCTACAGCCCACAATAATGTCATTTATAGCCGCTTGGCTCTCAAGTCACAACACATGGCGATGTAGGCAACGTATGTGTGAAGTGAGTCATAAAGGAATTTACTCAAAGTTCCTCATTTTCTGATTAAGGTACATATTCTGGTTAAGTACTGTACATCTTGAATTTTCGAGCTGTCCATATTTAATATGCCCCAAAATGACCTTTGTTTGGACATATGCAGTTGTAAATGAATATTCAGTTATGGTGGATATTCTGTGTTTGAGACCAAAACATCTGATTATTACAGGAATATTCCAGCCATTTTATGCAGATTTCTAGAAACTGGAATATTGGCTTAATCTGGTTTTGGTTGTAAATTTATTACACAATGCTTACATGATCAGAATAGGACCACATTCAGATTATTATTGGAATATTTTTGCATGTAAACACTAAACACAACAAAAGACACTTTCAAACCAAGCAGCTTTCTGTTGATCAACTTGAATATTCTTACGAAATTTCCAATAGCATGGATTCCTATTAAAATGATGATGATGGAATCATTTCAAAAAGGAAAATACAGTGTTACAATACAAAATTTTCATATCGGTGCATCCCTAAAACATACAGACACTTCACAAACTTATCCTGACATTCAAAAACCTGTCTTGTTTCGTTTGAAAGTGGTGTTAAATGCTTTGTCGGAGGTGCAATTTGCAGAAAAGCTGAGGGAGGAGAGAGTGCATCCCATAGCAGGCGTGCCACTAGTCTCTGTTCTAAGCCCGCTTGTGTTTTTGAAGGCTGGAGGTCTCAGTGGACTTTCCACTCCCAACAGCTGCTGGTTATTAGCCGGAGGGCCTCACTGGCTGTGCGCTTGACCTAATGGCGCCAGTGCAATATTCAAATACAGGTCCAGAACGATGGCCTGAGGGGACAATTTAACACTGAGTTTCATTGTATCCATGTGTGTATATATGAAAAACGGTGCCCTCTGCTTTGACAAAAACATGGAACAGATGTTAATGCATTCTTTATCGTTTTCAGTTAAATAGAAAGTTTAAAACAACAGAGTGTGTGTTTTTATTCCATCACTAGGGAGTATTTCATTACACAATCAGCACACAGGACCGGAAGTTTTAATTTCATGTAAAAACAATGAAATATTATTGCATTATGGATGTCATTTCTTTTGAATCCTGCCAGTGAGTTACTCTCAAATTGAACACAGACTGTCAACCCTCCCACACAATTTATCATAACAGCTTTTCAACTCCTTCGCTTCACAGCTGCCGAATACTTCCTTTTCAACACTTTGGACAGATGATTTTTTTGCTGAGAAAACATTAACAGATTCTTCATCAAAGCATCTTGTTTGTGCTGCATGAGGCAAAATAGCAGTGGGGGGAAGAATGCAAGGAATGTGCGTTGATGTTTCGACAGATCCCCTTTGACTATTTTTTTTTTTTGGTTTTATCAAACTTGTTGACACAATGATTTACTATAATTGCACTGGGAGATTTGTAGTGACTGCGGCAGCCTGTGTTTCAGCTTACTTAAAATAGCCAACTTTACCCAGATACCCCCGATCAGGACTGTAGGCCAGCTCAGAGCTCCAAACCACCTGTCATTCACTTCAGAAGTCAGACCCCTACATGTCCGGTCTTGAGCTTAGAAGAAACTGGATTCTTCAAAATGTTAAATCAGAGCTTTATAATAGAAATAGACCGGCCGACAATTTTTGATGAAAACGAAAAAGAGGCTGTGAGTGACATTTATAAAACATAAGTCATTCGTCATGTTTCATCATTCATTATTACATATTTGGGTCTTAAGTGACCCGGATCTATATCTAACACGGATGGATCTCCACTGTTGCGATAGTATAAAACTCCTGATATTAGAGTAACAATTACAGAAGAATAAAATAAAGCATATTTTGTTACCTTTTGGAGCTTGGAAGGGTTCAGTGTGAGCAGATGTTTAATACCATCATCACTGTACTCGTCAGAGCTCATTTCCCAGTGCATTCAGCATCATGTTCACCATCTCAAACATAATCTTAAAACTATCATTTTTAACATCTTCAAAATCATTTTGATCACTGACAGCTTCTTCACCAGATCCAACATCAAGTGACAGTGACACTAATATTTGATTGCGTTCAGTTCTTACTCTGCAGTAAATCGTGAGCCTTTTCAAGTTTTGCTGATGATACTTCCTATTCTTTTGTTTTCTGCCTGCGGTAACTATGAGTGAAACGTCACTTCATCATTGTGTATCAGACATTATTCAGTCATCAAAAAATTCAGTTACTGTTGTGCAGACAAAATATACTTACACCATTACACACCTCGGGTCATTAGCCATCCTATACAATTTTTACAAGAATAAATGGGGAAACAGGCATTCTTTTACATATTTTTTTCTTGTTATATTTATTATATAAACATAATAAAAAATGCTTCTTGAGCACAAAATCATCATATTAGAAGGATTTCTGAAGGATCATGTGACACTGAAGACTGGAGTAATGATGCTGAAAATACAGATTCATCACCACAGGAATAAATTACATATTATGTATAATAACACAGTTATTTTAAATTGTAATAGTATTTCACAATATTATTTTAAGTTTACTGTAAGTGTTTCACCACGAACAATCAACCCTCAGGTATCTAACAGCATGACATAATGAACAGACTATACTTCTGTCCACTACAGCCTTGTTTCTGTTCATGTCAAATTATATAGTCTCCTTTCATGGCTTACTGAAATATGAGTCAAAAATGTCTTGACTAGTATGTTAGCAAGTGTGAGACATGATTACTTATAGTATTAGTCATTGCAGTGTTCACTCTGTGACTCATAAAGATACTTTCACTCTGACATTGCAGAAAAGTTTGAGATGATTCTCCATTAATATAATAATTAAATTAATGGGGGTCTGTAACAACAGATTTATGGGTGGAGACATTATTGACATTAGTGGGTGCCTCTAGTCTCCTGGTTGTCCTCGTGACGACAGCCCTGTATATAGAGCATATGACTCACAGATAAGTACGCAGCCAGTAAAAATACAACCCAGAATCATATGGAAGAAAAACTCACAAACCAAAATCTGTGCGTATAGTCTGTTGCTACAGGGATGATCTGCATGATTTCTTAAAAAAAGATACATATATTTATAAAATGGCCTTTTATCATATTGTAGCAGAGACCTGTCAAAATATACAGGACATTACCAAACAGATCATCTCTGAAAAACGCACCAACTCGTCTTTCTTCAATGGCTTTCATCACTTCCTCCTATTGCTTAACCTCAAGACAGTGAAGGGGAAGATGAAATGATGAAATTAATTTTTCTCGTAAAACAAGTCTGCCAAAATTTACAATAGTTAAATGCTGTTCATGGAGGGCCGTCCAGCATCATCCATCTACTGAGCTTAGTAGCACATGTCAGATGTATAAACTGAATGCTTTAACCAAATATAGATTTGCTTATGAAAGAGGCAGATTTGCCAAAGCTCGCTGTCTCAAAAGAGCTGTTAAGCAATGTAACAGGATCACTATGTATATGGGTTACTCTTCCTCTATCTCACCTGTCGACTAATAAACTAGCTGGAACTGGTATATTCACCACTACTACACAATATACTGACTGGATTACATGAATCCAAATCTTATAGACGTTTAAAAACTATAACTTGATTCAAAAGATGAAATTGAGGCTGTGTGAAATATTAGTACAATCTGGGAAATGGCCTTCATTCATGAAACTAAAACATTTTCTTCCTGTGTCAATCACTCATAAAACCATTCTTATGTAAATTCTGCTCATGTTTCATGAATGAGGCCATTATGTGGCTGTCGAATGTTAAATATGTGTCCTGATTTCAGTGGATGTAAACCTTTGAAATAGTGAATTTGTGTAGTTTTGAGTAATTCATTAAAATTAAATTATCTGACATTAGTTATGAGAGCTGCATTACTCAGTACTACATAGAAAACACTACAGTGAGTTGTACTATTTTGAAGCTATGAGTGGTTATACAACTATGGTCTAGTGTTTCGCCTCGCTAAAATACATAAATAATAGCAATGATGCAAGGGTTGGAAACTGACAACTGGTTCTTTTACAGAACTGTTTCCATTGTTTAAAAAAATACCAAGACCAAATGTTTTTCATGATGATTGACTCCATTAAAAGGTTGGTTCACCCAAAAATGAAAATTCTGTCATTAATGACTCACCCTAATGTCGTTCCAAACCCGTAAGACCTCAGTTCATCTCCGGAACACAGTTTAAGATATTTTAGATTTAGTCCGAGAGCTTTCTATCCTTCCATTGAAAGTGTATGCATATTATATACAGTCCGTGTCCAGAAAGGTAGGAAGAAAGGTATCAGATGCATCAAATGCAAAGAAGGAAATATCTAAAATAAGAAATGTAAAAACATTTTTTAGGGATGCACCGATACCGATAACCGATAGTGTTTTATATTTGAAAGTCGATAACCGATATATTGGCCGATAACTCTAAATCCAAAATTGTAAACTAATTTTGAGAGCCTGATTACAAATATAAAAGTCTCACAATTAAATCCATGTCCCAAGCACACAACTATAAGGTTCTCCTATTTGGGATTCCAATCTTATTTCAAGCAATTCAAAACCATCATGGTAAACAGTTCGCATATGAATTGTCTCAGCTGAAAGAAATAATACATTATTTATAGGCTTTAATATATTGGCAACATATTGGGCGTTAACGTTAACATTAAAAATATATATCATATAACATATATCAGCCGTTACTAAATGTTATTATTTTAAATGATTGATTACTGATTTATTGACTATGATGAACAGATTTAATGTCGGCTTTTATTTACATATAAACATTGATCAGCACTCAAATATGTTAAACAGAAGCTGGACCATACTTGCTTGATGCACGGAAACACATCGAATTGCTTTAGCTTCCCTATTATTATCGGTGTGTCCGAAATCAAATACTGTCTGAGGTACTACATAAGAATTTGAACTTACTTTATGACCGTTAAAAAAGTATGTTCTATATAGTATGAATATGGGTAATATAAGTGAAATTTCGGACATACTACATCCAACATGTTGTCATTATCATGTGACCTACCAGCGTCAGTTGCGTTGCTTCACAGATATTCATAAATCCTCATGGGATAGTAAGGTGTCCAGCGAATGCGCACTTCAGAATATCGATGGAATTACGGGTACTTTTCGCCTACTGTTTTTTGTACTATATAGTAGGGAAATATTTGATTTTGCATATTTACGTGCTAATCAATGTTTATATGTGAATAAAAGCCTAAATTAAATCAGTTCATCATATAAAGTGATCGTGTTTCTGCAGAAGACTTGGATTGAACCACTCCCTTCATATGGATTTGTTTTACAAATCGCTAAAAGTGTCATAGATTTGGGTGAATAGACTTCTTAGCATAAGGACAGAAATAAATCAGATTTCATAAAATATATCTTCATTTGCATTTCAAATAGGGACAAAAGTCCTATGGGTTTGGAATGACTTGAGGGTGAGTAGATGATGACAGTATTTTAATTCTGGGTGAACTAACCCTTTTAGGCTGTGTCATATTGTAAATATGCATTTTCAATACAGCCATACCTTATAAGCGAAGGAGGTTAGTAATGCCAACTATATACGCTACAAAAAATGTTGGCTGTACATCATAATCTCTTAAATCTCTTTTTAAGCTAAATTTGCTTTAACAACACGTCCAATGACTCAATGTAGCCAACTCATACACTGTCATCAGTCCATTACGAAGATTCCTATCATCTTTGAATAAAGCCCTTGTCAGCAACAAGCCCCCACCTCCAAGGAACAAAATGGTTGTGTGAAAGGGTCTCATTTGTCCCACATCATCAACCTCTGAAGCAGGTGATTCATGCGGTGGTGTGACAGCCAGTCTCTTCCAACCAACCCACACGCAACACGACGGCTGGTGGGAATTTGTGAGTGTGAACAACTCTTTGCGTTTAAGTGTCTTTATTTTTCCCTCCAGTCTCTCTCTCTCGTTGTCCTCTTCTGATATACATGTTTGCAGCTGCTAATGTGTTACAGATCATCACACACTAGCTCTGTGAAACCACACATGATTTCCTCTTTCACACGCAAGATACGTGTCTGTGTGCCTGAGTATTTCGCAGCTGACCCTCCATGGCATGTCTGTGGGCTGGAAGGTCTCATTCCGAAACAAGAAAACCAAAACATTGCAAACAGAACTAACATTTTCTAGGCTTTTAGTATCTAGAGGACCTGACTGATATTAACACACATCGCTAACAAGCTAACAACCTTTAGCCTTTGTACGTTTTGCTGTAGTCATCACTACAAAATTAGGTTTATTGTATCTTCTCTGCTGTAAAAAAGACCATTGACTCATATTTAAGCTATTAAATGTACACTAAGTACAGGTAGTAAACTTAACACTAAAGCTCTGAGCGGCTGTCATGTGTCTATGGCCTACATATAAAAATACATAGCATAGCACACATACAAATTGGGTAAAATACAACAAAAATATTCAATACTAAAATTACATTTTACATTTTTTTACATTTCTCCCACTTTGGAGAATTGGAAATGGGCTCTTTTGATTGGCCTATTCGCACCAAGGACAATAACTATAATAAAGTTTTAACAATCATTACAATTCTATAAGAATAGGGAAGTCCACACCACAACTATATCTCTAATGACACAGAAGAACACTTTTGTTAGAATCACTTTCAGAACATTTTCCCAGCTGTTAAACAATAAAAAAAAATATTGACAGCCAATCAGAATCCATCCTGCTTTAACAACCTCGAGCATTTAAAGTGTCAGACCACATAACCGAAGTGTGCTTTTAATAAACAGAACACTATTGTCTGTTAGTGTGGATGCAAATACGTTCACACAGTCAGTTTTTGGGATTGACAACCGCATTTACTTAGTCTCAAAATGTCCCGTTCGCACATCAATTTACAGTAGTGCCTCGAATACTGTCTGTATGCGTGTGCAATGGGAGTCAAGCCTGTATTCTCTTACCAGTAACCATGGTGAAAGTGACCAAAGATGGCGAATCCAAATGAGCCACTATTGACCTATTGGTAAGCCCCTCCCTCGAACGCAGATGAGCCACTGGCAGTTGAGTATCAGTTGCACAGGGACTGGAACTCTGACATCTTTAGGTTTCAGCGCCATAGAGAAACATTGGAAAATCCTAAGCTCTCATCAGTTTGATGGTGTTTATGCTACAAAAATGGTTAAACGATGTGCCTAGGGAACGTATAACACTGATTCTTGGTATCCTGGTTGTCATACTCTCATTAAGTTACAATTAAAGTTAGTCCATGCTAATGTGCAAACCTAAATAGCTCAGTGTTCTCACATCATGTTACAGTGTAGGTCAAAAACACATAAACAAAGGTCTACATTTCAGTGCCTCTCCATATTAAAATGGTTAAACGTAAATTCATTTAATCTTACCCTACGGTACATGAACAGTGTTGATATGGCATTTGAGTCGTGTATAGAACACAAAACTGACGAGAGCCGTGCTGGTGGAGAACAGTAAAGTAGAACCTTCAGATGATGCACAGGTCATACAATATATTGCCAAAAAGTTTTGGGACACCTGCCTTTACATGCACATGAACTTTAATGACATCCCATTCTTAACCCATAGGGTTTAATATGAAAATGACCCACCCTTTGCAGCTATAAAAGCTTCAACTCTTCTGGGATGGCTTTCAACAAGATTTAAGAGTGTTTATGACCATTGTGAGGTCAGGCACTGATGTTGAACAAGAAGGCCTGTCTCCGCTCTAATTCATCCCAAAGGTGTTCTGTCGGGTTGTGTGCAGGCCAGTCAAGTTCCTCCACACCAAACTCCCTCATCCATGTCTTTATGGACTTTGCTTTGTGCATTGGTGCACAGTCATGTTTGAACAGAAAGGGGCCATCCCCAAACTGTTCCTACAAAGTTGGGAGCATGAAATTGTCCAAAATGTCTTGGTAAGCTGAAGCATTAAGAGTTCCTTTCACTTGAACTAAGGGGCCAAGCCCAATCCCCGAAGAAAAAAAAACCCTTACACCATAATCCCCCCCTCCACCAAACTTTACACTTGGCACAATGCAGTCAGGAAATTTCATGAATGGACTTGCACAGGTGGCAACTTATCACAGTACCACGCTTGAATTCACTGAGCTCCTGAGAGCGACCCATTCTTTCACAAATGTTTGTAGAACATGTAGGTTCTTGATTTTATACACCTGTGGCCATGAAAGTGATTGGAACACCTGAGTTCAATGATTTGGAGGGGTGTCCCAATACTTTTGGCAATATAGTGTATCTCCCTCGCTGTAAGTTACCGAAAGCAAAAAAACACACAAAACCCCTTAGCAGAGCAGCTCTCTCGCACTGTATGACGTAACAGACAACTAGTTGTCTAGTCCAGTTCCATTTGCAGCGCAAAAGAATGCGGTTGTGAGTCCTGAAAATCTACAAGTGTGAGTTTGCTTATAGAATGTGGTCATCACTCCCGTAAATAACTGTACTGTGTGTGAACGTAACCATATTAAGGATTCAAATACAGGACTGATAACCATATTCTTCTGCTGTGTGAACTTGCCGTAATAGTTACCTTAATAGTTATCAATCTTGATGTGATCAGCCCTTTAGGCAGGTAAAGAACTACCCAGAACACCTTAGTAATCACATAGCAACACCCTAGCGTTGTGGTGGCTACTTTTGTACAGTATAAGTATTGGCACTTACATTTTCTTCAGAAAACCTGATAAACAGTTCAGTGTCTTTAAGATTCAATATTTGACCCAATATGTATGCTATTTATTTTTAAGCTTATCATTAGAGTATTATGTTGTTAGCTAAGCAACATGCAAACTTCAAACTGTTGATACCAAATGTGAGTTCTTCAGAAAAAGTAGCATAAAAATCCAATTGCATTAAAGGTTTGATAGCACAAACTGGCCCTTCATTAATATAAAGTAACTCCCTCCCTGTAAACCTACTGCACTATCAGTCCCGTTCTCAGTTACAGTCCTGCAAGCGAGGTCAGGTATCTCATCTAATCCAGGGTGTGTCATAGAGACTGTGCCATTGAGCGGGACACAAAGCCATCCAGGCAGATGGCTGAGCTGTTACATATTGCAAACAATAACCAACATCTGTCTTTCTGCTCATAGCACCTCAATTTGTAGGCCATTGTGACAAAAGGGAACAACCTGTCTGACTTACGGGAGGACGCCTTTCCGAGCTTCCCTGAGAACAGTTTTATGGCCACATATAAGTTTTGATAAGAGAAACAAATGACAGACAAGTGCCAAAGGGTGATTTCCACCTGCAACCTATAGCCTGGGGCGAGAAACGGCAGTCACCTGGGTGTAAGACTACACCTTTCCTGAATGTTCACGCTGTTTAGCACTTCCTGTCTGGATGGATTTGCAACTTCCTCCTGCTAATATGGTAGAAATGCTGTTATTATAGCAGGTTTTTTGCATTAATAAGTGTTAGGCTTGCCTGTTGTGGCAGATTTTAAGGGGAGTGTGCTTTGTAAGAGAGAACAAAACATGACTCAAGAATGAGAACTGGAGCCAAGGGAAAGGAGGGTGGGGGCCCGCAGGTTTTTGTTCAGTGGACTGTTACAGTAGATCCTTCCAATATTTTCCCATTAATATATCGTTTTTAAGATGACATTATGAAGAATAGTTCTCCCAGAAACAGACAATATTCAGATAAAACACAGAACCTCCGCAACTCTGCGTCATTATGTTAAACCCGCCCACCAACTTTATACACGATGTAATTGGCCTGACCATAGTTTGGTTTTTCCAGCTCGCAGGTCTACCGAGAGTTGCTAGACTACACTCGCGGCAAATTAGATTTGCTGCCGCTAGGTTGCGTCTAGATTTCTAGGCCATGTGACCCCTTGCAACCACATCTCTTGTCTAATGACGTGTTTACTGGCACGACAACCTGTCACTCACATGAGAAGAGATCGACCAATAGCAAACCACAGTCATCCAATCGATTCCCTATAGACTTGCCTTACATTTTTTTTGGTCCGAGAAGTGTTTCAAAAACAACAGAAGCATCCAAAACAACACTGGACCCCACTGACTTTCATTGAAGAAAAAGTCAAACAATTGGAAACAACATAAGGGTGTGAGTAAATGATGAAATATATTTTTTTAATTTTTTGGGTGAACTATCCCTTTAATAACATTTATGATATAATACTTTGGAAGCATTTGTTACTCTCCAGTGCCTTGACAAGTGGCTTGTCAGGTTTTCTTTTCCCAAATTCCAGCTCTCCAGATTTTAACCTGTCCTGCAATTACACTGAAGGGAGCGTTCATACAGCTCACCGGCTAGTCAACAGCAAATCAAATCTGGAAGCAATTATAAGACATCCTCAGGCAACCAATCACTTACCTTCCAAGTTCTTCACCAATATCATAGAAATCCTCCACTTTTTGTTGCTTGAACACAGCCATTCCTAATGTCCTCATTGATGATGGTGTTTGTGTCTCGGTAAACAAGGGACAGCAGGCCAAATCTGTCTTAATGGTGTCCCTCGAGAAGCACACAAGTTCAGAGAAGTTCTGTTGATTTGTAGGGTGCAACTCTGAAAGTCATACACACTCACATAAGCACGTTCCAGCATGCTGCGTTGCATTCCTTCACAAGAAAGTAAGAGAATGTATTGCACTTTCCATGTTAGGACATATAGTGCAATGTGATCATTTAACAAAACCCTTGGCACTTAAAGTTTAGCTTACAGGAGCATGAAATGTCAACGTTGACGTACATATCAAGTCATTAAAAGTGATCAAATGACTTTCTTTAGAGGAAAATGAGGGTTCAGTGTCATGAGAATTATCAGGTGAAATTGAGATTGCTGTTTTTGCCAGGGACAAAAATGCCAACCACATTGAGCAACATGTGTTCTGACAGACTGACAGCACTTACAGTTTATTGTTATAAAGGTAACGAATATAAGTATATTGATAATATCATCTTATTGTCTTCACATACTGTTACCGTTTGCTATACTCTTTAACTAAGAGCTGCATACCCAGCTAAGGGTCATGTACTATGAACGTTTTCTAATTTTCAAAATTACCAGCTTTATGAACAGTTTAAAAACGTGGTTATGCAAGCTTCATGGGAACCTTCCATTTGATAATTTTGCAAACATTATGGGAAAGTTACTTTCAAATGTTATGTGAACGTTCTAATAATAATAATAAAAACGTTGCATGAAATAAATATCATTTCTGCTAATGTTTTGAGAAAATCGAACGAACGTTCCATTAATGTTACTGGAAGAACGCTTGTTCCTAACTTTGGCAGAACGTTCACAAAATAATATGAAGACTTCCTATGCAAAAGCCTCTAAGTCCGCCAGTCGTTTTCTCTTTAAAATTATTATTTTTTGTCAGTCTCCAATGTAGGTTCCTACCTAAGTACCGGTACTTCTGAATGGGAGGAAGATGGGATTTAGTGGGTTTGAAGTTAAAGTATTTGATGAATGTATAACTATGTGCGGAGAGCATTCACTCAGTATCATTATCTCATTTTTGACAGAGGTGGCTTTTAGAGGCTTTTGCATTGGAAGTCTTCATATCTCCTCCTATTTCATTGTTCACAAGTTTAACAAGACACACTGAACTACAAGAAGGGTTTAGATTAGTTGATGTTGTTAATTAGAAAATAATGGGATGTCTTACCTTTTTTTAAGAAATAACTCTAATATTACTGCATTCCGCGGACATTTGAAGCATATTCCCCGATTCGAGCTCGTCTCTTGCGCTGTGAGTCGCGCTGTACTGGAGACTATGAGCGCACGCGCTTATGTTGTCAATCTCGAGCTCGCTCACGCGCCACCTGTTGAGCACAGCGGTGATGTCAGACTGTCAAATCTTTTTAGTGAATCAGATGAACCGGTTCAAACCTATTTTTATACAGTCTATGGTTCAAACACACTTGAATGTGTCATTTTTTAAAAAGTGTTCTGGATAATTAAATCCTGGTTTTTTTTTCCGAATCTGCTCTTAAAGTTTGATATAAGTCGAACTATTTTCGTTTTTTTAGTCTAATGGATATTTTTGTTTTTAATTTAGATAATCTCGATTGCTTTTCGGCTTCCTCCAGTAACCTATACATTTACACCAATGGGACTCGTTTGTGAACGATGTGTCAAGTATTTATTCACAGAATTTGTCCGTAAACCAAGTATTTGACTAGATGCGTTACAAATAATATACTGACAATTTAATACATTATTAAACAGTTTTAATAGCAATGCAAATTATTTTGATGTCTGATTCGCGAGTGAGTCATTCATTGATTCAGTCAAACCCGGAAATCGCTAATCAGTCCAATATCAAATATTAATGAATTTTGGAGTCTGGGATACTAAATAAACAATTTAGCCTACTGTCTTTAGTGCTCGTGTTTGCCCCATTATGTATGCAGTATGCACTATGTTTACTACTATCGCCATCTGCTGGACATAATAGGCAAACGACAAATAATATGCTTTAAGAGATATATATTATTTTTACTTTACCTCCTGATTGCCACTGTCCTCGTGCAAGGACATTATATTTGAGTGAATTTCTCTGACACCATACATGTCATAGTTTTAGTCTGGATGTCCTGCAAAGGACATATTCAGGGCTTTTCAGAGATACCATTTGTTTTGAGGTTTCACCAGGACAATAACTTCTCATTGGTCTTTAATAATGACTGAATGATCAAATTTAGCATTCTTATGGAAATATATGTTTTGTAATATTTTGTAATTATAATTTAAATCTGACTAATTTTCAAATAATTGTTTGTTATAAATCAACAGCTCAGGAAAATGTTATGTGGTTTCTAATCAAAATATGACTTTCAGTTACAAAACAGGGCATTGATTTCATACATGTGCTCAATAGAGAAACACAAGTGAATAGGGAAAGAAATTACACATCAATGTTACTATAAAATATTAGATATTATTATGAAAATGTTGCCAACTATTACTCCCATTACACTTCTTTTTTCATTACATGTTGCTCCAAGAACACATTAATATGCAAATTAGATCCAGTGTTTAGATGCATTGCATTGACTGGGAAAACCCATGTATGGCCATTTTATATAGCATAAAGTAAAATGGTATATCAATTTGTTCCATTATATCTTTCATAACATAGTTGAGAATCATCTTTAAACAAAGAAATCCTGAAACCTGAAAATTGATAGGTGAATGGAAAAAAAAATCCTATTGTTTTCCTTGGTCTCAAGTGGTTAATAATTAAACATATTTTAGATGCAGAAATATTTAATAATTGAATATATAACCATCACAAAAACAGGAACTCTATTGTTATGCAGTATTTCCTGTGAAACATTTGGTGAAACAAATTGTTTTCATGAGGAAAGACATTTTGTAACTGTGGTATTGTTTATGGAGAGCGCAGCTAGCTGAGACTGGCTATAAATATGTATATAAAATTAAACAAAAACAATTGTATGCAATAGAAATTTATTGGATAATCATGCATAAGTAAAAAAATACAAACATCAGAATTGAAGGATTATAATGACGTAAGTTTCAGCAACATTTCAAATTCAATAATTTTGTATACTCATACTGTGCATTGAGCAAAAGCAAACAAAGACAGTTTAAAACCACAGCTTACTCACTGAAAACATAGCTCAAGTGACATTTAATGGCTAAATAACATGGGTAATATGAATGATTTTCTGGAACAATTAATGTCCCAACAAATTGAACGCCAAAACATATGTAAATGCGGGATTAGACTTAGTCTTAAAATAACGCATTTTCACAAAGTAAAACTTTTTTTTTTTTTCTAAGGGCAGTGTGGATGACAAAATGTACGCCCTGCATGCAAAAACATGGTCAACCTGAGAGACCAGCTCTCAACAAAGTAAAACATTTTTTTTTTCTTCCTAAGGGCACTGTGGATGACAAAATGTACATCCTACATGCAAAAACATGGTTAACCTGAGAGACCAGCTCTCACCATAAAACCAAAGTCTACCACAGTTTTGCATCTTTGTTCGCCATGACATTTCCAGTCAAACCAGCGGGTGTTAAAATGTTTATGCGTATTATCAGAATGCAATGGCATAGAAAAGAGATTAATTAACTGCTCTAAATGTGAAGTAGATGTACATGCACTGACATTTAAAAGGGGGTATGGCTTTTCCAAGCATACACGTGTGTAACAGATGACTTCTAAGCCAAATTGTTCATGGAAAGTTAAGAAAAGTGCTATTAATTTAGATATACATTCCCTCATTAGACAGGCCCTTATGGATTTTTATTCCATTTTAAATTTTAAGCGAATTTAAGCAACAACATACAAATTGAACACATGCCTGGAACCCATGACAAAAACAAACAAAAAACTTGTTCACATTTTCCATATTATTATCTTCATTTTAAGCAGCGTTTTTGTCTAAAATTAGAAGTATAACAACATAAAATTATTGTTAGAATATTTCAAATGGAAGAGAAGAGCATTGAAACAAAGGAAACATACGTGTAACAAATGCATCTGAACGATAAATGTACCAATGAGGCAGCAGCAAATGTGCATTGTGATTCTAGAACCTACATACACAAGAGCTGATACGTGTGAAACGCCATTAAATGTCATTCTGTGATATGGCAGGGTTTGGCAATGAGCAGGCAGGATGATTTATCTTGTGAAATGTTCATTATTGTGTTTTCCACATTTGTGCATATTTCCACGCCTTGATTGGACATTGAATTAAGTGGAAGTGCTTAAAATAACTCGAATGTGAATGGACAGTACCGAATGATTAGAAAAAGGGCAAGCCTTGTAAACCCGAATTTGATTCACATCAAATGATCATACAATACGTGTTGTAATATAATACGTTTTGGTATGATTACCAATAGTATGTAAACAAATGATACAGTGGTGTATGGTAATATGTCCAGCATAATGCAAATGTATCAGAATTTGGTCCAACCCGCACCAGCACAATCATCACTACCTAAATGCTAACTTAACCTAATACTGATTTTGGTCTGTATGTACAAATGGATGAAATATTGGTCAAGCAATTTAAAAAGACAATGAACATTTTTGATTAATCAAAAGGAATACTGTTCTTTGGTCTCTCGAAGTCACAGTTTTTTGAATGAAATGCATTGAAAGTTATAAGACACGTTGTGATTGGCTAATGCTTTGCAGGTCTGTTCCCTTATTGGCTGTGGTTCAGCTGTCCTCCTCGTCGTCACTGATGAGCGTGCGGCCATCCAGGGTGGTGTCTCTATCCCGCAGGAAGGTCTGACGGATGGCTTCCAGCTCAGTGAGCTCCAGACGGACCTTCTCCAGGTGGAATGTGCGGCGGTTCTGGATCTGCCTCAGTGGGAATGGGTTCATGTCCACAAAGGCCATGCTCATCAACTTCCTGCGAGAAACACAAATAATCATGGTACTGAACAAGTGTGCGTGTGTGTGTGTGTGCATACATAAAATCACTCATTACACCCGAGGTCTGAAGAGCATCTCTAAAAGCACAAAATGTCCGACCTTGATGCAGATGAGCTTCAGCAGCAGAAGAACACACCAGTACCGTTCCTGTCAACTAAGAATAGGAAACTGAGGTACAATTTGCACAGGCTCAACGAAAATGGACTAAAGAAGATTAGAAAAACGTGGCTGGTCTGATGAGTTTCGATTGCTGAAGTGACATTCAGATGGCAGATTTAGAATTTGGTGCAAACAACAAGCATGGATCCATCCTGCCGTATCAACAGTTCAGCCTGCTGGTGGTGTAATGGTGTGTTGGATATTTTCTTGGGCACACTTTGGGCCCCTTAGTACAGAGGTCTTCAACACTGCTCCTGGAGACCCACTGTCCTGCAGAGTTTAGCTCCAACCCTAATTAAAAACAGGTGAAGCAAATCAAGCTCTTCAGGATCATTCGTTGAAAATACACAGGCAGGTGTGCTAAAGTAACAAATCTGCAGCAACTGCGTGACGCTATCATGTCAATATGGACCAAAACCACTGAGGAAGGTTTTCAGCACCTTATTAATGATATTTATTAGTAATAAACTACTTAAAAATACAAACAATAAATAAAAATAAGACAATTAAGTTCCTGCAAAAACGAATCAAACCACAAGATGTCACCATAAACAATCACAAAACTACAACTGTAATGTTTCCAAAACATTTCTAAATGTTAAAAAACAACAACAACCATAACCTCCAAGCCATAACAGCCCTGACCCGTCCAGGCATGGACTCCACTAGACCCTTGATGGTGTCCTGTGGTATCTGGCACCAAGATGTTAGCAGCAGATCTTTTAAGTCCTGTAAGTTGCGAGGTGTGGATCGGACTTGTTTGTTCAGCACATCCCACAAATGCTCAATTGGATTGAGATCTGGGGAATTTGGAGGCCACGTCAACACCTCAAACTCATTGTTGTGCTCCTCAAACCATTCCTTAAGTATTTTTGCTTTGTGGCAGGGTGCATTATCCGGCCGAAAGAGGCCACAGCCACCAGGGAATACCGTTTCTATGAAAGGGTGTACATGGTATGCAACAATGCTTAGATAGGTGGTGTCAAAGTAACATCCACGGGGATGGCAGGACCCAAGGTTTCCCAGCAGAACATTGCCCAAAGCATCACACTGCCTCCGCCGGCTTGCCTTCTTCCCGTAGTGCATCCTGGTGCCATGTGTTCCCCAGGTAAGCGACACACGGCCATCCACAAGATGTAAAAGAAAACGTGATTCATCAGACCAGGCCACCTTCTTCCATTGCGCAGTGGACAGGGGTCAGCATGGGCACCCTGACTGGTCATTCGCAAAAAATTGCAATGCACTGTGTATTCTGATATCTTTCTATCAGAACCAGCATTAACTTCTTGAGCAATTCGAGCTACAGTAGCTCGTGATTGGACCACACGGCCAGCCTTCACTCCCCATGTGCATCAATGAGCCTTGACCGCCCATGACCCTGTCGCCGGTTCACCACTGTTCCTTCGTTGGACCACTTTTGATAGACACTGACCACTGCAGACCAGAAACACCCCACAAGAGCTGCAGTTTTGGAGATGCTCTGACCCAGTTGTCTAGCCATCACAATTTGGCCATTGTCAAACTCTCTTAAATCCTTACGCATGCCAATTTTTCCTGCTTCTAACACATCAACTTTGAGGACAAAATGTTCACTTGCTGCCTAATATATCCCACCCACTTACAGGTGCCGTGATGAAGAGATAATCAGTGTTATAGGCAGAGTTAATATAATATATATATATATATATATATATATATATATATATATATATATATATATATATATATATATATATATATATATATATATATATATATATAATATTAACTCTGTCCTAACTGCCTAATGTTACTGAATGAAATGTCGACCCAGGATGAGCTATAGGACTGTGCAAGCATCAGGGGTGCTGATGGACCCGATCTACTCCATCTGTGTTTGATCATCGCTCTGAATCTGATCTGAATGTAGTCTTTGACAAAAACGTGATTTTCTCAGTTTTTTGTTTAAAATGTTGCCTTTTTTATGGAACTTGCCCATATTTAAGTGTTGATAAAAAAGGAACGCATAAAGCATTTTGTTTAAACGCAGAGAGTCTGCTCTTTCGTTTGATATATTGCATGCTCAGATATTCATACAACAATTTATTGTATAAGCCATTACATTTTTGTGAAAATGATCAAAAACCCTGGCGGTGACTTTTTTTAAAAACGCTGGCGGGGAAAGTGAAACATTAAAATGAAATATTAGTAAAAATGAATAATAACATGTATAAACAAATAGTCACTATATTTAGTCACTATAAAGTCACAATTTTTTTTAAAGTCACCATTTTTTTTTACCAATATTCGAAATAATAAAAACAAAGTTATGCAATTACTGTATTTTCATGATCTCACGCACCTTGCATCCAAGATGGTACGTGTGAAATACCGAAGGTACTTGAAAATGGTCATGGGATCCTCAAGCTTTAGAAATTCCTCTTCTTTGCACTTAAAGAGCGCAAGAGCAAATCGGAATATTATCTGCCAAGGTAAAAATAAACATCAAAATATGTCATCAATTATTGATTACTAATGATTACCAGGCTTCAAGGGAAAAAGTAGGTAAGTAACACTAGTATATAACATGAGGCATTAATCCACCATACCTTGGGTCCCTCATAGAGAAAAGCGTCCCATATCTTGAAGAGGATGTCACTGACCACACTGTCCACAAACACAACCAGGAACCAGTTGAAGGTGATGAGAGAGAAGTCTACCTTATAATGCTCAAAATGAGCATGAAGCCTGGGTAACTTCTCACACATGAGGTCCTTAAACACACGCTGATCTACCTACAATCAAAATATACATTTTCAATAAAAAGAACACAATATATATTTAAGTCACTTAAAATATTATATTTTGGACCCTGCTGCAGTCACATGTCAGCAATGACAAGCCATAACAGAAGCGTGCCAATAATATGGTTTTACTAAAGTCACTCCATATATGATCATGTGGTTAGTAATCAAAAACTTCTGTAAAACATGACAGTATTCATGTTATAAAGTGCCAAAATTTGGTAAAGTTTGTTCAGCAAGCATGTTAAAAACGAAAAACCCAAAGACACCGTGACAGATGACGGAATATTTAAGAGATATGCTGTTAGCCTGCTGTTTATGAGTCATATCCAGCAAACCAAGACATGCTTAAAGAGACATGCTCCAATTTTACAACCTTGCCAAGAGTTTTTTGGGGGATTTTTCTCGCCTCTGAGTGAGTGAGCAATCTTGAAACGGTACCTGTGATCCAAGCAGTGTTTTAGTGTAATAGTCACGTGGCATGAAAACCTCCACAATGGCCACGAGACACCAGAAAGCATCTTCTTGGTCCAAATACAGAAGAGCAATAGCTGCCAGCCTGAAAAAAATATTTAGAAATCTCTATCAGATACAGATATTTGAAGGCCCACTGAAGTTCCTTGAAACACACAGCACTATTATTCAATGTGTTGATGTAATTTCCACTCAAACAGGAAGACAGGCGGGACATATCGAGCATCTCCCCCCTTTTTTTTTTAAATAGCCAGTAGCGTTTTGTTTATATCACGGCCCGAGCTGTTGAGCTTGGCAAAGCCGCATTTGACAGCTAATGACAGACACAGTCTAATAGATTCTCCTTTTAGATTTACTATGAAATTGTTACTAAAGCAAAACACAAGTGAACACAATCACGCTGAGGATGTGTAGTTTGAAAAATGTGTAATTTATGTAATATATCTCTTCTATTCGTCAGCGCTGTTTCTAATGCGTCTATTTATAATGTAGGGGGCGGGACACTTCAGATTCTAGAGCGCATTCGATTGAATAGAAAATCTGATGAGATGCTGAAGTGCAGAGTGATGTCATCAAAATCATTGATCCATATTGACGGAAGTAAGAGACTGTACGTTTTGAATGCACAAAAATCATCACTCGCACATAACGCGCATATCATGCAAGACGCACAATTCTTGAGGTGAAATTGTCCTTCGCGCCCCGCTATACGCGTCTTTCGCGCAGCAGGACATTGGCGTGTCAACGCATGTTAACATTGACTTAACATGGAAATAATTTGCTCCAGACGCTCTATTCGCATTCGGTGTGAACACAGCATAAGGTTAACATATTTATACTAAAAGCCAAAAAACTTAAATTTTGATTTCATGAGGACTTTAAAGATGTTGATGAAGCTTAAGACATAGAAACACCCCAGCAATGAAGTCAAGAGCAGATGGAATCGTTTGGATCTGCTACCTGTTGAGGCCTTGGCAGTAGCCGATATCTGGATTCCTCCAAGAGAAAGCCAGTAGCACGTTCCTGAGTTTCTGGATGCCATCCGAGTCAGGAGAGGCATAGTGCTTGTTGTTAGGGAGTGTCCGCAGGAGATCGAGCTCTATTTGCTTGCAGGCCGGGTTGGGTCTATCGTTCGCCATGCACAGAAGGTTTTGGTAATAGTCTTTCGGCTGGCAGTCACGAATCTTCTTCACATGGAAGCTTACGCACCAGATCCACACCTTGGAACGGTGGATATGGGGCACCCCGCTTCGCATCAGCGCCTTAAGCTCTGGAGATCGAACCATCTCTCTGTTCATGGTGGTGGCCAGATAGTTGTCCCACTTCACTCTGACTGACGTCTCCTGGTCTGTCAGGGAGAGAGACTTCAGGTCCAGCGCTCTCTTTTTCGCTTCAAGTTTTTCCTCCTCATCCTCCTCCTCCGGGACAGTTTTGAAGCCAAAAATGTCGTACTCACTATATGAGGAAAGGTAATATTATCACTTGTTATATACAGTATGTAACACAGGAGGCAAAAATATTTAAAGCAACAAAGGCCAATTTCAAAAGTAAGCATGATATGTTTTGTGGAAGCAAGAAAACATCCTGTTCCTGTAGACAAGTAGCACTGGAAAAACATTAACATGACCAAACATGTTTGAAGATGGGATCTTTAGAAGTCTGGCAGCACAAATATGAAAGTAAAAAAAGAATATTCAAATCTAATGGTGATAGTTTGTTTTACTACCTGAAAGTTTAAAGAGGCCATATTCTATACATTTGTATCTTAAGTCCTCTTGTAATGTTAGTCAAAGTTTCTTGTAACAAAAACATTTTTTTTTTTACTTATGTACCTTTAAGACTGCAATATGTATATGAGCTCTGCTAAGACTGGACTCATTGCATATGAAATGTTTCAATTCCTTGCCAAGTTACTGAATGTGCTCAATTTATATGTTGACGGTCAACATTTTAATGGTGGTGATTTCATTATCATGGCAAATTCTGAATAACTACTTTTTGCAGGTGAATTAGCATAAATTAGATGCACTAGGTTTGCATTGGAAACATTATTTATGTGTATATACAGTATATAACGTATGAAGGAAAATGCTAAAGAGTAAAATGGAAAATAAAGGGGATACCTAACAGCGTTGGGTTTGAGGATAGGGTGCTCCTGCTGGTCTGCGCACTCCACCTGAAGTGCATCTTCTAGTAAGCGGGTGATAACCTCTCCACTGTGGGTCTGCTCTGAGGAGGAACACACAGGATTCTTCACTTCCTGTAGTAGCACCAAGTACTTACTCTCCACCTGACACAGCTTGGCCTCCAAACTGGTGCACTGTAGAACACAAAACAGAAAAGCGCAAAGAACAAAAATGAGTCCTCAGCAAACTAAATCATGCACAGACAACCTAGCAAAGGATGATGGAATGCTAGGGGAAAGGAAAAGGAAATGCTAACATGGCACATAAGACAGAATCTGCGAACAAAACATCCAGGATGGTTTGTGTGGATCGAGTTGCTGAAGTCACAGACCTTTGCCTCTAGCACTTTCTCTCTGGATTCAGCATTTCTTCGTAAAACCGTCAACTCGAGAATTTCTTTGTTCAAGAAGTTATTTTGGGATTTGTAGCCCTGAAGACTGTCCTGGAAAAGAGACCAAACAGAACTTTTACAGGTATGTCCTGTTAATGTGCTGGATAAGCAACTAAAAGTATTGAACGACTAAATATAAACATTATTTAACATTTATGTAGTAGATTAAAATGGGATAAAACACCTAACAGTTGTTACCCAACACCCAACAATTCCAACCCCTACCATGTTAATACACTATTAGTTAACCATGCCATTAAACACCATAACTTTCATGAAACTATCCTGCAATATACAGACAACTACAACCCCAAATCAGAAAAAGTTGGGACAGTATGGAAAATGCAAAAAAAAGAAGAAGTGATTTCTAAATTTACTTTGACTTGTATTTCATTGCAGACAATATGAACACAAAATATTTCATGTTTTGTCTGGTCAACTTCATGTCATTTGTAAATATGCATCCTTTCCTGTCATTCAGACCTGCAACACATTTCAATAAAAGTTGGGACAGGAGCAATTTAGGGCTAGTAATGAGGTAAAAAAGTTAAATAATTATGTTTTTTGAAACAGGTGATGTCAACAGGTGATTCTAATTATGATTTGGTACAAAAGCAGCATCCAAGAATGGTCTAATCCTTTAGGAGCAAAGATGGGCCGAGGATCACCAGTTTGCCAACAAATACAGGAGAAAATTATTGAAATGTTTAAAAACAATGTTCCTCAAAGAAAGATAGGAAGAGATTTGGATATTTCACATAAAACAGTGAATAACATAATTAAAAGACTCAAGGAATCTGGAGGACTTTCAGTGCGTAAAGGACAAGGGCGCAAGCCTAAGCTGAACAACCCTGATCTCCGATCCCTCAGGCGGCACTGCATCAAGAATCGTCATTCATCTATAAGCGATATCACCACATGGGCTCAGGACTACTTTGGCAAACCTTTGTCAAGTACCACAATACGTAGTTACATCCACAAATATAAAACTGTACTGTGCCAAAAGGAAGCCCTATGTTAACAGTGTTCAGAAGCGCCGTCGACTTCTCTGGGCTCGGAGACATCTGGGATGGACCATCACACAGTGGAAACGTGTACTGTGGTCAGATAAATCAGTATTTCAGGTATTTTTTGGGAGGAATGGATGCCGTGTGCTCCGGACCAAAGAAGAAAAGGATCATCCAGACTGTTACCAGCAACAAGTTCAAAAGCCAGGGTCTGTCATGGTATGGGGTTGTGTCAGTGCCCTTGGCAAAGGTAACTTGCACTTCTGTGAAGGCACCATTAATGCTGAAAAGTACATAGAGATTTTGGAGCATAATATGCTGCCTTCAAGAAGACATCTTTTCCAGGGACGTCCATGCATATTTCAACAAGACAATGCAAAAGATACGAAGACCCCATACTGTTGCCCACCTTAAGACTTGTTTGCAGGAAGAATGGGACAAAATTACACCTGAAACACTTCATCACTTGGTGTCTTCAGTCCCTAGATGTCTTTTAAGTGTTGTGAAAAGGAATGGCAACATTACAAAGTGGTAAATGCTTTACTGTCCCAACTTTTTTTTAAATGTGTTGCAGGTCTGAATGACAGGAAAGGATGCATATTTACAAACGACATGAAGTTGACCAGACAAAACATGAAATATTTTTTGATCATATTGTCTGCAATGAAATACAAGTCAAAGTAAATTTAGAAATCACTTCTTTTTTTTTTTTGCGTTTTCCATACTGTCCCAAATTTTTCTGATTTGGGGTTGTAATACCAAAAAGGATCTGAGACTTAAAACATACAAGACTTGACTCGCATGTTACTCTTGCCATTGTCAGATATATTTCCCTTCAAGCTTTTAATAATCTCACAAACACATTCATACACATATTCAGATCTACAGATTGGGAAGTTCAAATAACAGTGTTCTTGTACTACCTTCAGGGTGTCAAACTCTTGTTGTTCCCTAGTAGCACTAGGTGAGTTGCATTCAGCTGACTGGGTTCCTCCTTCGTCACTCTGCTGGGAAAGTTTCATGATGACTTCGTCCTTGGCCTGAATGGTCTCCATGAGCATGCCCAGCTGTTCATTAATCTCCCCGATTTTGATCTTCAAACCTTTCAACTCCTGTTGAAGACTATCCTTCTCCAAGGCTAGCCTCTCCATATGACCACAGAGATCTTTGATCTGGGTGTCCCGCTCTGTCAGGGCTTTGTTCACCTCTGTCTCATCTTGGTTAAGATTCCCTGGAGGCATTGTGGAACGCCAATCGCATTGGGAGCTACGTAGTGTTTGTTGGAGAAGACGAACCAACTCCTGGTAGAAGGGAATATTGTGTGAATAAGCATCTGATATAGTTCAGCAGAGCAGAGTGACCCATTAATTACTTGGATAAACTACTCAAACACACACCAACTGATCTAATCAAGCAAAATGTAGTCAATGATCACTCTTTAAAGTCCTGAGGTCAACGTTTACTGTAATCCATTAGAACACGAGGAGCCTAACCTGCTGCTCTAAGGCAACCATCTTACAGAATTTAATCACCCTGAAGAAGAAAATAACAGAAGGTGTGTTGAAGCAGAATTGGATCTCAAGTCTGCAGGAAGGTAGCCCTCTAAGAGCAGGGTTGGCTACCCCTGCATTTGAAGCAGTTACGAAAATGCAGACCTCCAGTTGAGTAATGGGCTTTTGTCTTTATAAATTGATTTCTTACTTTTATCTGGGACAAAAAATATAAAGGGAATTCAGAACACTTGCTTTACTAGGACTCTTTAATTGGGTCATAATATTGGGGGCTTGTCCGTTATAAGTCAAAAGTCATATATGTTACATCCTGACCCTAGAATGGTCTGGTATTGTGTTACTAATTATATCAACATTTCAGAGAAAAGCAATGATAACCTTTAGCAATCAAATGTAATTTATCTTCTTGGACAGGTGAATTAGCAAAACACACAAAAAAACACACAAAAAACATGGAGATCAAAGTAAACCACAAACATTCAATTTGCCCCTAAAAAAAAAAAAAATTTAAAGGGATAGTTCACCCAAAAATGTAAATTCTGTCATGAATTACTCATCCTCATGTCATTCCAAACCCTCATCTTCAGAGCACAAATGAAAATCTTTTTAATGAAATCTTAGAGCTTTCTGTCCCTCCATTTACAGCTACACAGCAACCACTTTGACGCTTCAAAAACTTCATAAAGAGACCGTAAAATGAATCCATATGAATTGACCGGTTTAGTCCAAACTTTCTGAAGACACTCGATCGCTTTTTATATGGTGAATTTAGGCTTTCATTCACACTTAAATTCATCAACACACATATCAGTTGTGGTAAACAGAATTTCAAGCATGTTTGGTTGATGTACAAGGACCAGTAGCACGTTTGAGCTTCAGCAAGCACCAATGAGGTTCATTCATGGTTACACAGCACGTTTGAGCTTCAGCAAGAACCAATGAGGTTCATTCATGGTTACTCAGCACGTTTGAGCTTCAGCAAGAACCAATGAGGTTCATTCATGGTTACTCAGCACGTTTGAGCTTCAGCAAGAACCAATGAGGTTCATTCATGGTTACACAGCATGTTTGAGCTTCAGCAAGAACCAATGAGGTTCATTCATGGTTACTCAGCACGTTTGAGCTTCAGCAAGAACCAATGAGGTTCATTCATGGTTACGCAGCACGTTTGAGCTTCCGCAGCACGTTTGAGCTTCCGCAAGAACCAATGAGGTTCATTCTAATGTTACGCAGCACGTTTGAGCTTCAGCAAGAACCAATGAGGTTCCTTCATGCTTACGCAGCACGTTTGAGCTTCCGCAAGAACCAATGAGGTTCATTCATGGTTACGCAGCACGTTTGAGCTTCAGCAAGAACCAATGAGGTTCATTCATGGTTACTCAGCACATTTGAGCTTCAGCAAGAACCAATGAGTTTCATTCATGGTTACGCAGCACGTTTGAGCTTCCGCAAGAACCAATGAGGTTCATCTAGCGCATCAAGCCGGTTCGGTTGAGCTTCTGTTCATATCCGCTGACCAATGTCTAAATGTGAATAAAAGCCTAAATTCAATTTGTTCATCATTTAAAGTGATTGTGTCTCTTCAGAAAAGTTGGACTAAATTGCTCAATTACTTATGGAGAGTTTGACAATCTCTTTATTAACTTGAAGCGAGAAAGTGGTAGTTGCGTAACTGTCAACAGAGGGACAGAAATCTCTCAGATATCTTAATTTGTGTTCCGAAGATGAACTAAAGTCTTACGGGTTTGGAATGACATTAGGGTGAGTAAATGATGACAGAAATGTCATTCTTCATAGTTTTTAAACTATTCCTTTAAACAGTTTCAAGAGTCTGCACATGGTAAAATGACGCAACCTTAAATGTGAAATTGACTAAGTGCATTGGCTAATTTTACAATTATTTGATGACAATGTCGAGGCTTCAGGAAGAAAGATGTAGTGGTCAGTTTGATTAGTCTGGAACAAGTTTTGGTTTGACAAATACTTTTCTCAGCATGTTTTTTAAGATGTTAATAAAACATAACACTATTTCCAGTCATTAAGGGAGCAGTCTCATTACACCTAATTCATTGAGTAATTGAACACCTTTTTTGAGTATGCAAATCCATGTTAATAAAATGTTATCGGTAATGTTGTAATAATGAATGACCACATATTGTTGAATAAATATGTGACACAGAGTCAAAATTAAGAGTTGTTAATGTGTTAACAGCACATCTATAGGCCAAAGGGGAACTCTGAAGGGAAAAACATAACAACAGTACCCATTTTGTGGTTCTCAAGGCCCTTGTTTTAGATCCGCTAACACCTTTATAGAAAAGCACACAGAAATGTATGACTGGAATAGCAAGCATTTACTGCAGCAAAGCTTTCTGGTGGGTATTAGAAAATGCTTTGAATTACAAATGCTCAAGAATACGTAGAATCATCAGATACTGTGTCAACATTGACCCTGCACAAGGGAAATCCCCACGTATGAGGAACTACAACATGGAAAACAATTAACCAGAAATAAATAATTGTAGAGACACATTTTTACAGGTCGCTTATTTAAATTTTTACAGGTTCTACAAGCAAATACTATATTATCACACTTCGGAAAATGTTGAGATTTAGAATGGGATTGCAAACTAGCATGTCATACTAACGCTGTCCGTCAAGGACATACAATAAGAATAAAATATGGTTTATGATTTTTAAGGATGAAGAGTGTCCTGACTGCTTTAAAAAAAAAAAAACTACCATTACTACTTTTACTGATGTCGTACCTTCTGACTGGCGAGTTCCTCTCTGAGGTTGTTCTCTTGCTCCTGCAACCGGTTGATCTCTTCCTGCTGGCTCTGAATGTGGAGCTGCAGCTCGGAGGTCTTGGTCCCATTACACTCAACCGGCGAGCTCTCTGCGCTGCGGTTGGCTTTGCCGGAGCCCACGTGAAAGGGCCGTTTCATTCTCGAGGGGTTGCGGAAATCAAACGTGAACGCTGAGCCAATGGAGTCTGTGGACAGTCATGAGTGACAAGACAAGGTGTTGAGCATTCAGTTTAATAGATTGTGTTTTATTAAGTTAAATCTCTGAATTATGATCTTACATCTGTGAAAGTGAGATGGGCTCTCCCGGCGCTGGCTGTCTGGTGGGTGTTTGTGATCTGGTGCGTCCTTGGTCGGAGGATCCACCATCTCCCAGTCCTCACTGTTGGCTGTGTAAAACACACTGCGTCTGTTCTCTCCTCCTCGGCCGGGCCGCAGGTGAGACATGCTATTTCTGATAGACGGTACAAGGTAAGGAGGAGCAAAATTCATGTTATCTGTAAAAGTAATAACTCAACCACAGTATATTATAACATGCTACCGCTGATGTCAAATCTTCACTTGAGTTACACACCAAAGGTTAATTCCAAACCTTGAGATAAAGAAATACGTACATTTGTCTTGATGTCAGCATGTTCTGAGACCATGGTTTTCAAAACCAATCTCACGTGACATTTATAATTCTTCTTTTATTTGCATAAGGGGTCAAAGTATTCTATTCCCAGCCTCTTAAAATCCAACACAGAGCTACTGAAGCATTTCCAGCTAGTTTAGTTTGTTTATCTGTGCTGAAATCCAGGTTCAGTCCTTTGGCCGGCTTCAATATTACGCCATCCAAACAGATGAAGTCTTTTGGAAAGTTTGAGGAAGAATTCACAGATGGCAACAGTCGGCAAAGTAGTTAAATATGAACCATTTCAAATCAATATACAGATGTACATGTAACTTGCCAGTTTATAATTATAAATGAATAAATGAAGACTATTAAAAGTGGAAAATAAATGAACCATACTGACTGAGTAGTACAATATGCAAGTTATTAGACTATAGTGGAATCTGCCAATATTATAATTTGCTTGCATGCACGATATCAATGAAATACGCTTAATTTTCGAACCTAAATTAACATCCGATAACAATAAAAGCCCAAGCTAGTGCGAGTCTCCCAGGCTCCTACCTGAGCTCAGAGCCCCAGTGTCGGAGGGAGTTGAGAGCTGCGGTAGGTTGCGCCACAGGGTTACGTGCCGATTGGAGCCCGACCAGCCCCTCATTGTCCATCTCCAAAGCAAAGTCACTCCGAACACTTTCCATGCTCTCGTTGGGCTTCTCGTTGAGCATTGCTTCTAAGAATAACACGGTCAAGATTTGAGTCATCAGTGTTCATTTGGGTATATCAACCATCACAGTCTGGCGCTTTTCTTAGTGTCATTCATCAATCCAAGATGCGTCCTTGTTTCCACACATTAGTCAATATGCACAACAGACACATTCTACAAAATGACTTTAATGTCCCTTATTAACTTATGTGCAAACAATTACTTTAATCATAAATGATACAACTTTTAATATGTGTGTCAATACAGGGATATTTCATTTTTTCAAGTCACATCACTAGAATAAACCATTTATAATTTTTTTAAATCAACTCTAACAATGGTAACAGGGTTGACAATTTATTATATGCATATTGCACAAATATGCAGATTTTGATCAATAAAATACAAAAAATCTTAAGATTTTTCCAATACATTATTGGATTTACATAATGCACTTTAAAAAAGAAATTAGTCATTTCCCTGAGTTATGCAACCCTGTTACTGTTAAATGTCCCTTCTCTTCAGTTAATCTACAGTTGCATACATTTCTCAAAATTACATCATCACATTTTTAGGAAATTAACTCTGCAAGTACAAAAACGTCTTCTAATAATAATAATTTAGGTTTGTGGACAAAAATACGAAACAATGTTTAACAGCTAGCTATATTAAAAAAGAAATATAGCTGTGTTAATCACTATGTTTCGCATTTTTGTCCATAATCCTAAATTATCAACCCTGTTACCGTGAGTTTATACAGTAAATAATTGATTATTGTACAGATGTTTATATAAATATCAGAAACGAATTATCTTTCTAATAAGCATCTTGTAGTGCCATGGACAAGATTAATATACAATTGTCAACCCTGTTGCCTTTGTTAGTTATATTCCAACATATATTTATGCATATAGTTATGTATTGCCAGAATATGCATTTAAGCAAATATTTACATAAAGCAAATAAATACTACAGAATAAATGACAGAACTTTAGCAACATTGGTACTTTGTTAAAATCTAAACACTAAATCTGATATAGTCTTTTATACTCATCTCTTCATATAATGAAAATAAAGTCATGAAGTATCAAAAAACACTACATAATATAGTATTTGACTCTGGTGCAATACTAATGTTGTTTCTGACTAATATACACATTTTAGCATTTGTAAAGCACATTTACAGTACTAAATACAGCTGTACTCCCATTAACTGTTTAACAAAAGTTACTGTGAAACCAAAACTATGAGCTCTACTTTCCCATCATTTCAATGAAACATTCCTGAATGTTGTTTGCATGTGAAATAATGCCGCATATGCAAACACATGACATTTCCAAGGTCAGTATCAACAATGCTGATCAATTGAGTAAAAGGACAATTTAAATAACCTAATGCAGAGGGAAATTCACAGGTGTATTTTTTCTGTTCAATAAAAATGAATTGCTAATGACTTGCAAACTGACAGTAATAATGAGGAAGCACATTCACGTTTTGTTTTGGTTCTGCCTTTTCAACTTCAAAAATAAATGTTAAATACTACAGCTAGTCTCAGAGCAAAAACCACAAAACTGCCTGGGGGTTAAGAACCATTTATAGTCCCGCATTAAAAGGAAAAATAAATCAACCACTTATTTCTTTACTAAGATCGTTTTTTGGCAGCCTTTATTCTGTCTGACTTGATTTATTTATTCATTTTAATTTTGACTAGGTGTATTTAATTTAATTTAATACAAAACATTTCAGCATAACGCCGCTTCACACCGCACGCGCTAGCAGTGCGTTGGCAGGGCAGAAGCGGTGCGTATGGAGAGCTTTCACACTGGCAGCGTTTGTCTCGCGCAGCTGAACGCGGCTTGTATATTGCAAATACAGACGAATATATCCATTCTGTCACTTTCCCACTGTTCTCCCTGTCGTGCTTTGATTATTGATGGGCAGCATATATCTGCTGCAAATGCGACTGTGTTCCCCTCTGTCCCAAACACACATGCATATAACATGCTGTATAAAGGTAGTTTACGTGATAAAAATAACCTTAAAGTTAAGATAAGCCTCTAGTTTTAATCATTTAAACAGGGCTTTGAAGTTTGAGCAAAAACTTCTGGCAGTGATGTGTTTTCGAGTATTTTATTAAAAAAATGCACAGCGCCAGATGTCATATGGTGTTTGTGAAACACACGGAACACTTCACTACATGATTTCAAAGTGAAATTAGTTATTTTGCATGTTAATCAGGTCAGTTTTGATCAGAACAATGCACTGTGGCTTTAATTCAGCGTGAGCAGCGCGTCAAAAATAGACACGATCGCGGCACTGACGCTTCTGCTCTGCTTCTGCTCTGCTCCTGCTACGCGCTGCGCGCTGCCTCTGCTGCCTCTGCTGCGGTGTGAATGCACTCATCTGTTAACATGAGCGCCGGAAAAAATATGCGCTGCTTACGCCCTGCTTACGCGTGCGGTGTGAAGCCGGCGTAAGACTTTAGATAAAACATTTTTGTTGCGATTAATCACATCTAACAAAAAAGCATACGTGTCCAAGGCATGGACTCCGCTAGACCCCTGAAGGTGTGCTGTGGTATCTGGCACCAAGATGTTAGCAGCAGATCCTTTAAGTCCTGTAAATTGTTAGGTGGGGCCTCCATGTATCAGACTTGTTTGTTCAGCACATCCCACAGATGCTCGATTGGATTGAGATCTGGGAAATTTGGAGGCCAAGTCAACATCTAAAACTTGTGCTCCTTAAACCATTTCTGAACCATTTTTGCTTTGGGGCACATTATCCTGCTAGAAGAGGCCACAGCCACCAGGGAATAGCGTTTCCATGAAAGGGAGCATATGTTCTGCAACAAGGTAGGTGGTACATGTCAAAGTAACATCCACATGGATGGCAGGACACAAGGTTTCCCATGAGAACATTGCCCAAAGCATCACACTGCCTCCGCCGGCTTGCCTTCTTCCCATGGTGCATCCTGGTGCTATGTGTTTCCCAGGTAAGCGACGCGCACGCACCCAGCAATCCACATGATTTAAAAGAAAGCGTGATTCATCAGACCAGGCCACCTTCTTCCATTCTCTTCCTTCTCCGTGGTCCAGTTCTGATGGTCACGTGCCCACTGTTGTTGCTTTAAGCAGTAGACAGGGGTCAGCATGGGCACACTGACTGGTCTGCGGCTATGCAGCCCCATACGGAACAAACTGTGATGTGCACTGTGTATTCTAACACCTTTCTATCAGAACCAGCATTAACTTCTTGAGCAATTTGAGCTACAGTAGCTCGTCTGTTTGATCAGACCACACGGGCCAGCCTTCGCTCCCCACGTGCATCAATGAGCCTTGGCCGCCCATGACCCTGTCGCTGGTTCACCACTCTTCCTTCCTTGGACCACTTTTGATAGATATTCACCGCCGCAGACCGGAAACACCCCACAAGAGCTGCAGTTTTGGAGATGCTCTGACGCTTTGGAGCTTTTTTTAATGAAGCGTGATAGATCGTTGTTGCAGCGCAGAGTGCAAATGATCCAATTCCCTCATCCACTTTAGTACTATAACTTTATAGTACATTTAAATAATACAGATTATTTTATGTTTTGTTGTCTTAAACCCCCAAACTGTCAGGGAGGGAAAACTGTCCAAACAAATGAATAAAAAATAAAAGGTTTTAAATTTAAAGAATTAAAAAACTAAATATTATGACGTCAGTTTAGGTTTGAAATCTTTCATATAAACACATGTTATAAATAGCAGCCGTTTTAAAGCTGTTAAGATCATTGAAAAACTTCTGTCCAGTAATTTGTTTATTCTCAGATGTCAGGGTGGCAAAACTGCAAACATGGCTCTTTTATTATGACAAGGTAATAACTAAACATGATAATGCATCATCCGGATGACCCTTGTGGCAGAGTAAAAAGGTTTGTAGGTCTCTCTCAAATACTGGTAAAAACTGCTCATTTCAAGTATAAGTTGGTACACTTTCAATGTCAGGTGGTACAACTACAGTTTATACATACTATTTGGTTGTACCGCTTGACATAAAAACAAAAAATGTATTTAAACACTTTGAAATGTTACTCAACAACTGAAATTAGTTTAAACACATTATTCAGGACTCAAAAATATGCATTACATCAGTTTTGAAAAGATTATTTGTCAATGACCCAAATATATTCACTATATTATCATATTCATTATATTTTTTTTACTTAACCTCTCTTCAGCATAATGTATGTTTGAATAAATCCATAATAAAAAGTTTTTATAACAGCCACCTTTAAATGTTTATAATTCAACAACGAATTAGATTAGACATCTCATTAAAAAGTTATTATTAACTTAATTGTTTGTATACAAATCAATTGTTATTTCTTTACCTTTAATATTAGCAATGTACCAACTGACAGAATTATAGTTTACAGTATTACTTGAGAAAGAGGAGAGATGAGAAAAACTGACACCTGTACCTGATATATATCCAATTGAATTGATATTGAATTGTAAGCTTGTGAATTGAAATGTGTGTGTGTGTGTGTTCACTGGTCCTAATGTGTGAGCACTAACTTAAATGCAGAGGACAAACTCCGAGTATGGGTTACCATACTTGGCCTTCACTTCACGAGAACGTTCTACTTCTATATTTACATGCGTGCTTTGTGGACAATCTGTAAAACAGTGTCACACGGGCTGAGGAATCATGTGCTTTTATGACCTCACACCTCACATGATTAGTAGCAAACAGGTCGACATCAGAAATTCCACATATGAATAAATAACATGATCAAAAACTGATTTGTATCTTTCTTTCTTCCAATGCATTGTGTATTCGTCACGGCCCGCTCACTTCTCCATATATCTCACCTGCATCTTTGGCCACCAGGCCCGTATGTGGATGAAAGGGGGTGGGGGAGCACCAGCTGTCTCTGTGGCCGGACATGTTGCAGAACTCCCATCGTTTCTGCTGTAACTGCTGCAGCCAGTAATGCATCACCTGCCTGTTGGGCGCCTGCACGTAGAAAGAGAAATAAAGCAGTGCGAAACCAAGACTCTATTTTTACTTGTTGTTTTGTGGTATAAAAGCTTAGGGAGGAACAGGGTCAGGTGTGAATGTGACTGTCCCCTTTGAGAATAATCATGCTGGTTTCATTCTCAGTTCCAGTTTACAGTTCGGTGATGAAGTTGCTCTTTAACTGTGACAATCAATTACATTTAAAAACAGAAGAAAAAAACCCCACTAATAAATGGTCAATGGCAAACGAGTGTCCACAATTAAAAAAACAAGTTCTTAGATATGTGCTGTTTGTATTTATGTTGGTTTTATCTGGTTTTGAAAGTCTTTGATACCATATTCAAGAAAAGTTTTGATTTAAAAATGTCACACGGTGTAACATATTTTCCTTAAATCTTGAATACGTGCGAGTCTACACATCTTAATATCTCCTAAAAAAAATTTCCATATATTTTTCAGCATGAATAAGAATATAATGACATATTAATTCATAAATACCATTACGTTTTTGGGGAGTCGCACCACATGACATTTCTTAGTTAAAGGATTAGTTCAATTTTAAAAAAACTTTTGCTGATAATTTACTCACCCCCATGTCATCCAAGATGTCCATGTCTTTCTTTCTTCAGTCGAAAATAAATTAAGGTTTTTGATGCAAACATTTCTCCTTATAATGGAGGCAATGGACCCCAAACGGTTACAGGTCCGAATGACAGTTTCAGTGCAGCTTCGATGAATAAGGGTCTTATCTAACGAAACGATCGGTCATTTAAAAAAAAATCTAAAGTTTAAGTTTTAGAAGCACAAATGTTCGCCTTGCTCCGTTCTGTGATATGTGTACATGACGTCACGTAATACGCAGTTGCGTCGAGAAGGTCACACTTGCCGTAGGCGGAAATACAGAGTCTGTGTTTTCAAATGAGAGGAAGGAGGATTCAAAATCGTCCGACATCGCTGTTTTACCTTTTAAATCCCTTTTTTGTAAACGCCGTTTGACTGAGTATGTGCACGTTAAACACTGACTCGGTATTTCCGCCTACGGCAAGTGTGACCTTCTCGACGCAACTGCGTATTACGTGACGTCATGTACACATATCACAGAATGGAGCAAGGCGATCATTTGTGCTTATAAAACTTAAACTTTTGATTTTTTTTTTTTTAAATGACCAATCGTTTCGTTCGAAGGAGAAATGTTTGCATCAAAAACCTTAATTTATTTTCGACTGAAGAAAGAAAGACATGGACATCTTGGATGACATGGGGGTGAGTAAAATATCAGGAAAAGTTTTTTTTAAAGTGAACTAATCCTTTAACGTCGCCTTGTTAAAATCATCTGGAATTTTAATAAACTGACATTGAGGGTCTGCAGAAGAGTCTCTATTATATAGTTTTATTTTTTGCATGTTGGTTGTACCACATGACATGAGCGGTTTTGTTCTTTTTTTTCTAAGAAATAATAATAAAGGATTATTCCAAACAACTTGAGGTTTTGTTTTCGGGAATTCCTTCTTTTACCTCATTAAAAGAAGGAATTTTACATATATTTAAATGGATTGAACACAATCAAATTAAGTTAGGACAAAATGTATAGCAATTGTGTTGCTTTAGCAAATTTTAAAGGTGCCCTAGAATGAGTTGAAACAATATTTTAAATTGTTCTCTGATATCTACATAGGTGTGGCTTATTTAAGGGTTAAAATTGTCCAGATACGGTTTTACAGGTCCATTTACAACCCCAGAAATTGTCCATAGAATGAAATGGTCTGTTTTTGCCTTTTAAGGAAGGGTCATGAATATTAATGTTGAGCTCTGATCTGATTGGATTATTTCAGTAGCTCACACAAGTGCAGTTCTTTAACTAACACAATCGCAAAAAGCACAAGCGGCTCATGAGTTCTGACCAAACACAGACCGACTGAATGACAATTTAAGCAGAAAATCTCAAATGGAGATCGGTGAAATGCAGTTTACTTGTTTGTCTGTGTTTTCAGATCACCGCACGCGCGAGTGAGGGCGTGTACACATGGTTGCCAGATTGCACATGTTTAATAAAACACCGAATAGTATACGTGTTCTTTTAACAGACAAGCTCTGATTGTGAGATTTAAATCAAACGCAAGCACAAACGCTGTACGAATTATCGTATCGGCCAAAGTTTTCATAGCGGTTAGAATTTGGTCAATATATTAAAGCTGATAAATAATGGATTATTTCCTTCAGCTGAGACACTTCAGACAGTCCGCCATTATGGTTTTAAATTGCTTTAAAAATGATTTGAATCAACATGCAAATTCTGTCATATCATATAGGCTGCATCAAATAATAATCAGAATATTATAATTGTGTGCTTGGGGCATGGATTTTAATGGTGAGACTTTTGTTTTTGTAATCCCGCTCTCAAAAATCATATATAAAGGTATATTAAGATTTATCGGCTTTCAATAAAGAATTATCGGTGCAACCGTTACATCATGCACAGTTTTGCTTATGGAAACCCATAAAGTATTTAGTCAAGAGGTAAACAACGCTTCAGTCAGTATTAGCATGCTGGGACCTGTGCCAGCTCAGATCTGTTTGAAGACATTTCCTTCAAACTAGATCCTGATAACAAAAAGCTTCACGCGGCGTCGTGAGGGCCTCAAGTGTTACATGCAATTCCATTTTAGAGCTTGAAGTTGAGAAAGCAGCATCCTGTTGCATTACCGAACAGATTCAGATCTGAAAAACTGCGCTCCATGTCCAGCGAGAAGACCGAACCGCTGCAGAGCTTGCAAAGCCAGCTCAATTACAACAACAATCTTGTGTTACATTCTCCAGTCATGAGGAAAGAACACTGATGAGTCCAGCATGTATTGTATCCTGACAACAGCTGAATGACTGTGTGCTTTGTGCAAAGAAATATTCCCTTCTGCGTACATGTACCCTAACATAAATAAAGGACATTTATGAATGCATAGTTTTATATAGGCTATACATATTGTCTACTAATTATAGGTGAAATTATGCATGCATGATGCACCAAATTGTGTGTGATATTAATTTTTTTTCCTAAAATATCAAATCATGCATAATTTTGATTTAGTGTAGGTTACTTTTAAGGGTAGGCTACCATAAGGATGTCAGTAACCACTTGTTGCTATAAGAACTTTCTCAGTCACTTTGCACCGTTAAAGTGCATTAAGAAATTAGTCTTTCATAATAAAGGCAATAAATTCAGTGCTATTAATCTTTATATGGAAAACTGCTGTTTCTTATTAGCATAGGCAGACGTATAAGAACTACATACCTTCAGTAGGAACTCCTTCCCCTCGGTGTTGATCTCAAAAAGCCCCTCTTCTACCTCCATATCATAGCTGAAACAAGCATCCGCGATCTCAATGTGTCCCAGTGGAAGGGCGTCATGAGGAGTCTTAAAGTAATACAAATAACATTTCCTCGGGTCGTACACAAACCAGCGAGTTTTGAAGCCTCTCAGGGGCCCTTTCCCTGTCAGTTTATTCAGGTAGCCGCATAACTTGGAGTTCTGCTCCTTCGTGCCATCGAAGTCGGCAACATCGAGAGACTTGGTCGCCAGGATCCGCGAATTCCTGGTGGGATTGGCAGCGCTGTCATCCTCTTCATGCATCTTTCTCTGGACTTTCGTCTCTATCAGCGCCAGCGGACACAAGTTTCCATCCGCATGACGTCACATGACTTCCATTCTCGTGCTGCTGCCGCAGAGGATGATGGGACGGGTAGTTTTACTGCACAAGCTATTGTTACTATTGGGAAATATTGTGTAAACACTAATGTGAGTAATAATAATAATTTTGGTTGTTGGTTCATAATAATAAAAAAAATTATATATAAAGGAAAAACAGAATAAAATTATATAGTATAATACAATACATAATTGATATAGCATAATACTAAAAATACAAAAAAGAATATAATAACATTTTATATAATATAATATAATATAATATAATATAATATAATATAATATAATATAATATAATATAATATAATATAATATAATATAATATAATAGTTTTCTGTCAGCCAAAGCTTTAACCTTATGAAAGTTAAATTACTGGTTAATATTGTAACTTTTTATTATTTATTATTACTAATAATATTATATATTTTTTTATTACTAATATAAATTACATTATCATATACATTTATTTAACATATTTGGGCATTGTTTAACATTTAACATCCACCCTGGACTAAAAAAATATAATAATAATAATAATAGTAATAATAATAGTAATAATAATAATAATAATAATAATAATAATAATAATAATAATCAAATTAATAATAATTTAATACAATCTAGGATCTCTTCTAAATATACATCAGGATATAGTATGCATTTTTTTTAATTACCCTAAAATATGCCTGCATATTTATATAACATATAGCCATATGTACACATACTGTATATTAATACAATAAATTAATACTATTAGCTTAACAAATCTGGGCATTGCTTCATATACAATATACTTAATACTTATACTTACAAAATTGACAAAAATATACTAAAATTAATAATGATACATTTTATTTTATTTTGTTTTATTTAGCTTTATTTGTATTTTAATTTAATTTAATTTACATATTTTACTTGGTTTTATTTATTTTATTTTATTTTTTAATTTATTTTATTTTACTTTATTTGTTTTATTTTATTATTATTAATTTTTTATTGTATTGTATTTTTTTATTTATTTTTATTTAGCCGTTGTCTCTCAGGGTGACTGTTAGGGGGCGCTGCAGTGCTGTTTTGCCTGATGTGCTTGTTATACATGTATGCTGATTATATTAACCCATTTGTGCCCAAATTTTTCGGAATGGTTTTATGCATATAGTAGTGTTAATAGTGTCCTATGTGAACATGTTCTGTATTTATTTTCCCCAGTTTTTTTTTTCTTTTCTTTTTTCTTGAAAATCGTATTTGAATGTGTGGCAACTAGTTGCCAGTCGGCAAATATGTTGTATGCACCCCTTCAATGTCAAATTTGAATAGGAGGAGGCATCTAACTCAAAATAACTGCTTTCAACAGATCAATCTTTATTCATAAACACATTTATTATGTATAAAAGTCGAAGAACATTCAATGCAAACTCAAAAAAGCTGCATCTATCTTATAATATTTATAATATGAAAACACAACAAACAACAAATCCATTTGTCTTAAAGTGGTGGAACATAGTGCAGAACATAGTGCAGTCAAGTCCAGAGTAACATACTTATTACTATGTTATATATTAAAACAAAATATATAGACTAATGATTTAACAACAACCAAATATACAACAGCACTTGGCGTGCATGTTTTCACAATACTCGTGATCAAACATAGCTGTGATGTTTTTCTTTCATCATAATCTCAAATTGCAGTAAAAGCTGACTTTTCTACATCATCCCATCTACTGGGATTACTGGAAGTATGAATAATACAGATGCATTACATTAGAAGAGACTGATCCTACCCAGGGAATGAAAGTGATCCTCGCATCAGGAAGAGTCATATAAACAAGACCAGAGGACAAGCCTATATGATTCTGCTCTCATCTCATGTGACACAAACCATTCATGCTTTTGACCTTCGGCAAAAAGTCCAGGGCCTCATATCTTTGAATCTGTTAGAATGAATGAAACATTAACTTTTGTTTGTTAAATTGTTTCCATGCCCCCAAAATATCTGTGGTTGCCATGGCTGCCACTCTGTCAGTTAGTTTGAGATGAAAAGAGAGAGGGAAACACTTTGGTTTCCTGCACCACAAGCCGCTCTGTGAGCTTTCCTGAAGGTGACATCTGTTGAAACCTATGACACAAGTCACATTACAAGCTTTGTTCAGAATTGGAAACACGGTAATAGAAAACCATTTTCAAAAAAAGAGCAAAAAATGTTTGCACAATTATGGCAACGCTTTACAATGAGGTCCAATTAGTTACAATACATTTCTTACTCATCTTTGTTAATTGTTAGTTCATGTTAACTAATGTGTGTTAACAAATGATACCTTACTGTAAAATTTTACCACAATTTCTTACTTTCAAAGTAATTTGTATTTCTTTTCTTTTTGTTGAAATCCATTACTTATACTGTGTCTAACACCGACGATCTTTTAGCTCGTTTTGTTATTCTTTTATTCTTTTGGCGGTTATCTTAAAAATTAAAATTTCTAAAGAAGGCACACAAATCTGCAGCAAACAGACGTAACTGTCACTCTTGACATTCTCCGCTGTAAACAGACGTCTGACCTTTCTGAAATGTCACAATATTCCTTCACAGCATCTCACTGGTACGTGTCTTTTTTCCCTTTTACCTTCAGTTTAAACTTCTGGCCTCAAATCTCTGAGGTCCAAGTGTGTCATTCGACAAAACGTGTGTCATTTGAGTCCCTCTGATGACTTTAACAATGAATAACCGATGTCAACGCGTTAATATAGGAAATCACATCAATCACACCAAATAATTTTATTTTATGTCATGCTTTTTTTAGTCATGAGGATGTCGTAAAAAAAAAAAAAAAAATATATATATATATATATATATATATATATATATATATATATATATTATGCAAAACTGTTATCTTTAATATTTCACAATGCTACTGTTTGTTCTGATCAAATACATGCAGAATTAGTATGGAAGTTTGTTTTCGCAACTGAATAAAAAAGGAAACTGGTGTCAGCAATGTTTGTGATAAAGATGAGAAATGGCAGCAGTTAAAGGTGCAGTGTGTAGTACTTATAAGGATCTATTGACAGAAATGAAATATAATGTTTTCAAACCTTATATAATGTACAGATATGATTTTATTACCTTAGAATGAGCCATTTCTATGATACATCGCAGGTCCTCTTAGAGTGAAGTCGCCATTTTGCGCCGCCACATTTCTACAGTAGCCCTAAACGGACAAACTTCTCTACAGAGCGCTAGTCACTCTCTGTTCCATCCGACAACTACATTTTTGTCCCGTGTCGGCCCGCGTATAGCTTGTGTGTGCTTCGAAAGGGAGGCGTGAGCGCTGAGTAATTGCAATTCACAACCTCAATGCCGCTAAAATTCACACACTGCACCTTTAAGATAAATTTTTTTAAAACTCTGAACTACCGTGTGAACCCGATGAGAACAGACAATGAACTGAAGGAAACAGAGCTTAAATACACAACCAAACAAATCAATGAACAACAGGTGAAATCAAGGAAAAACCATAGAAACGAACTGAAAAGCAGGAAATCTCAGTTTTGACTTTTTTTTCAGAATTGTGAGATTCATTCATTGTTACATATGGGTGTTTTGGAGGGCTGAAAACGCCATCTCCGTGTAAACTACAAAAACATGAATTTATGAAAACGGTGACGTCATGTGCATTGAGTGTTCAGGCTATAGGCGCATAGTTTTTTTTTTTTACAAAGTAACATCGCCACCTACTGGCCCAACATGAATAATACACCGTTATGAGCTGTTTTCACAGATCCTTGAGAACCGGATCGTTTTGACAACATTGCCGTCTGTATGCAAAAAAAGTTTATCCATTTGTTATAAACACTAATTATACTATAATTTCCGAGATAAAAATAAAATAAAAAAAACCTCTTACCCACCAAACTTTTGAACAGTAGTTTCAGGAAATCGATCTGTTCTTTATCTGAAGTGATGATTCACTTAACAGAGTCATTTAAAGTGAAATTATATGTAGAAATGAATTTGACGCAGTCAACAGAAAATATTTGCAAACTGATTAACATTTGTTAGTCACGAGAACAATTCACCGTTCCAATTCCAGGAAATTAGGAAGAAGGTGTCTACCGTCTTAAAGCTGTAAATAAAAGGCCTTCTCTTTTTGTGCCTCATGAAAGAAATAAAACTGGAGTTAAACGACACAATTACATTTTTGGGGGGAACAATCTCTTAACATGTTGGTTGAATACCATAACTTGCAAGTGATTCACCAACACCAAATAAGGAACACAAGTACAGTCTCTAAACTACCCCTCCTGTCAAAGATCAAACAGCTGATACAGAGTACAGAAATGGTGAAGCCACCGCAGAGACACTGTGTGGAAGGTCTCAGGAAAACCCTGTCCACCAGCGTGACACACACTGTTTCTGAGGAGGCTGCTGTCCCACGTGTGAGGGGTGGGGAGAACAGATCAGACCAGCCTTGGGCAAAAACCACAAAAATACAGTACACACACTTTAACCCTGATGAGGCAGTTATTGATTCTGTGCACTGTTTGCCACACTGACATATCTTTTCCAACATAATTTGTTTGGGGACACTGATTTACACAAAACTGATTTCAAGCTTTAATGTAGTATCATATTACATTGCATTAGCCTATATTATATTATACTAGGCCTATATTATATTATTAATTCAGTACATTTTAAGTGCGGCATACGTATCCAAATGTATATTTATTTAAATATGTATTTAATATATAAAATTTATACAATTAATAAAAAAACATAGATAAATAATTAAGGAAATACACATTTTTTTTATTAATGAATTATAATGTATATATTATAATATTGATTTATTTAAAAATGTATACAATCAATAAAGACATTTTTTAATGATTTATAATTTATTTATATATTATAATATTAGTTTGTTACTATGTGGCTAAAGCATCCAAATTGTTATTTAATTTATTATTATTCATATATAAATATTAAGAATTATAAAAATTTTAAAAAATCTTTTGGCTCAATCTTTTGGATCTAATGCAATGGCATTCAGCCATTAAGAATAGCCCATTATGGACATTGCACTTTAAGTATCACAATTATCTTTGGGCTATGCAGTTTATTGAAGTTTACACGACTTCCTGCAAGTACCGTACATAACCCACCGATACAAACAGAAAGTGTGTGTGTGTGTGTGTGTGTGAGACCACATTTCTTTCCTCTGTGCGTTCCATTTCTCTTCAGGAAACTGTAAGCTGTGCTCTGTAGACGAATGTTTGGGTTTTTTCCTTCCCTCCCTCGCGCTGCCATTCATCCGTGAGCTGAGCGTCTTACACTCTGTATAACACTCTCTTTTTCCAAACGCAGTGTGGAACAATGTGTGAGGTGAATGTCAGCGAGGTATAACAGTCAACACACCATCATAAAGTTCTTCTGAAGTGTATCAGGCGTGTGAGAGACTGAGGACAGTTTTAATCTTGAGCAACATGACACTCAAATCACACTGCACGCATCTAGGCGCGCCAACAGGAACAGGTACGTCTCTGCCATTCCATGCTGTAGATTTTGTAACGGTTTGAAGGAATTTGAAATCATTATTTTGGTTACATTTTATTTTAGTGTGTCCGTGGCACAGCCTAACTAATTATACATTGAAGTACTCAGAAATAATAATTATCAACATGTAATTATAAGGTTAGAATTAGGGTTTGGTCACAGATACAAGCAATTTATAATTACTACAGTAACTAAATGTGTGTAACATGGACATTGTAAAATAAAGTGTTACTTAAGTATGTTTACAATATTTGTTTATCTTTTGCTTGTGAATATGGCAATAAATTGTGTTTTATGAATAAAACAAATTGTGTGGAATAAATCAAAATAATAATAATATATACACATTATACATTATGTTACATAATATATGTGTATGTTGTGTGTATAATTATTAAACACAAACTTATATATATATATATATATATATATATATATATATATATATATATATATATATATATATATATATATATACACACAAACACACACATTTTTATTTATCTTTTTTATTTAATTTAAATGTATTATTCATATATAAATATTTAGAATTATTAAAATGTATAAAAAAAAATCTGTATTTCAGTCAGTATTTATGAAGGTTTTTAACAACAACAACAAAAAAAAAGATTACTTTTAATTAAATGACAAAAAAAGTTAAATTCAATAACTTGACCAACCAAACAATAAAAAAAGAAAGGAAGAAAAAAAGGAACCTAACATTTGATTTTGTATGAACGTCTTCCACAGAAGTGAATTGAACATACAGTAAATTAATAAAAAATAAACCTGCTGTTCTTGAGTCAACTTCTGTGTTATCAACAAAGTAATATACAAACATAATCTAAAAAAATTCTAAATAAAAAGTGAAAAAAGGAACCTATAGCAAACGGATTTCTATGGAAGACAAAAGTAGGCCTACAGCGAAGTGAACTGATGGTTTTACACTTATTCTTAGGATCTCTATGGACCAGCGGACACTGCAAAAGACAGTGCAGCTCTAAATTGCAGCTTAACTACCTCACAAGAACACATCCGATGGACCAGAGGAGGCCCAAACCCCACAGGTTCCACTCCTGCCTGGTGTTTCGCTTAAAGGTAGGCCTACATGGGACACTTGAATCACACTTCACACCAGAATGTCATTGCGAATCATGTCAGGTGATTTTCCTCTCCAGTTCACGCACGTCATCTCTTATACACACTTGTAATGTGATCTAATTTGAGTTTCCAAGATCATCTTAAAAATTACAAGACATGTGGGCTGGCGAGCGGAGATACAGCGATACACGAAATTCATGGGGAATTTACATGGCCTCCGGCCGTTTCGCTTTCCTTGCGAAAGGTGCCTTGTGCGGTAAAATATAACCACGCCGAACCGACTCGGCTCTGGCATGATAAACAAGAACAATGGCTCTGTTGAAACTGCCACAGGTGTTTTATGACGTCGCTGGGAAAATAGGCAAATGAGACTGTCGGTGAGGTCCTGCAGCGTTTAGGGCTGGTGGCGTGTCGTCTCATCAGCCTTTCTATATTGACACAGGACCGTGTGAGGATGGACCACAGCCAGCCTGAAGGAGACGTCCAGGAAAACACGGAGAGCAGATTGAGGGAGCTGGCCCTGAAGTGGTTTACAGAGACCCAGGCGCCTTTAATTCTCCACAACGGCAACTTCCCGGAATGGTTCCAAGGATTTATCAGCAGAAAGTAAGAAATGTTTCTGAGAACAAGCGTTTAGAACAGGCAGCAGCTGTTTTAAATCTGTTAAGTGATGTCAGCACAGCTTTATTCTAGCATAAAATACCAATTCTTCCAAGAAAGACTTTGTTCATTTCAGAAGGTGTCTTGTAGTTTAAAAACATGGGGTGACACTTTAAAACAGTGTCTCATTTGTTAACATTAGTTAATGCATTAACTAACAATGATAGGCTACATATAGGCTTTACACCATTTATTAACTTAGTTGGTTACACTTTATTTTACACTTTCTTTCTTGTTACTTGTTACATGTAGTTACTATAGTAGCCTAGTTACTATAAATTGTGCTTAATTACATGCAACTAACCTAAACCACACCCTAACCCTATATGTACATGTAGTTAGTTATTACTCAGTACTTAAATATATAATTACACTGTAACACGGACACCTTAAAATAAAGTGTAACCCTTTATTTTTAGTTGACATTGTTACAGTGTAATTACACAAACAAGTACAGAGTAATATTAGGATGTACTTAGGGTTAGGGCTTCGTTTAGGGTTAGTTACTAATAATGCATAATTTGCTGTTATTAAGTATGTAACATGTGTAACGGCATCACCTTAAAATAAAGTGTCACCAAAATGTTCATGTTTATGATAGTTAATTAACTAATAACTTTTGATCTTAAAAATGTAAAAGTAAAAGTTGAGATTAATTTAATAAATGCTGTTGAAGTGTTTTTCTTTGTTTGTTCATGTTAACTAATGCATTTAACTAATGAGACAAATGAAACGTTATTGTAAATATTGGCAATGATGGTTCCATGAATAACTTTTAACGTTCATGGAATGTTTTGAAAAAGGTTTCTCACTGAGAACAACAATTGTTCTTTTAAAGGGATAGTTCACCCAAAAATGAATATTCTGTCATCATTTCCTCACCGTTTGTTCCAAACCTGTATGAGTTTCTTTCTTCTGCTGAACATGAAAGAAGATATTTTGAAGAATGTTGGTAATCAAACAGTTGATGGGCCCTATTGACTTCTTATGCATTTTTATGGAAGTCAATGGCTACTGTCAACTGTCTGGTTACCAACAGATCAGAATTTAAATTTTTGGGTGAACTATCCCTTTAAAAGAACAATTGTTGTTCTTAGTGTGAAGAACATTTTAAAAACCTGTGTTAAGAAGTGTTCATTGAAAGGTTCTTTGGAACCAAAAATGGTTCCAGCGAAAAACTCTCTTGGAACCTTTCTTTTTTAAGAGTGTACCACAGTTTTGAAACCATTTGAAATGTTCGTAATCTTGTAATGTTATGCAAGCAGTATTCAAAGTTGGAACTCTATCATAATTTTTTCATGGTGTTGTGTTTCACAGGGATGCAGAAGAGCATCTGAAAGACAAGGAACTGGGCTGTTTCCTCATTCGGCTCAGTGATAAAGCCGCTGGTTACATTCTTTCATATAAGTAAGTGTACTTGGAAACAAAATAAGGGGTGTGCAGTCATTAGTAATTTTCTGGCGTACCATTTAGCATTGTTCTTTTCCTCCCAAATGACTCAGCTAATAACCAGATGTTTGCATTTCCTTGAAACTTTTCAAATGCAAACTTTTGGTTGCCTTCCAGCATTTTCTGGTGTTAATATTTTAGCTTTTGATGTCAAACATTCTTAAATAATATAGAATAATATAGAATGTTTTGAATAAATACATTTTTTCCACTGAATTGCAAATAATTGTTTTTCAGAGGTCGCGATCGATGTCGGCACTTTGTCATCAATCAGAATAAAGATGGACGCTTTATTGTGACGGGTGACACAGAGATGCACGACACCCTCACTAGCCTCATTGAATATTACAAGACCAGCCCCATTGAACCATTTGGAGAATATCTGACACTCTCATGTTTTGAGGTGAGTTTGTACTGTATATATAGCTTACGTATATATAATAGTGCTGTAAACTCGATTAATCACGATTACTCACATCCAAAATAAAAGTTTGTGTTTACATAAAAAAATTAGTGTGTACTGTGTATAATTAGTATGTATAAATACACACACATGCATGTATATATTAAAGAAAAATGTGTTATTTATATATAAAATATTTATATTTATATATAATATAAATTATATTAATATATACAGTATATACATGCAAATATTTCTTAAATATATACATTATATATACATAATAATTATACACGGTACACACATGTATAATGTAAACACAAACTTATTTTGGATGCGATTAATTGCGATTAATCGGTTTGACAGCCCTAATATATATTTTAATAAAATACTTTTTTATTTTTATTTAAACATTAGCATCTCTAAAAAAAAAATAAGCAGCACAAATGTTTTCAAAAATGTTTTATATCATCATATTAGAATGATTTCTGAAGGATCATGTGACACTGAAGACTGGAGTAATGATGCTGAAAATACAGCTTTATCATCACAGGAATAAATAACATTTTAAAATATATTCAAAAAGAAAACAGATATTTGAAATTGTAATAATATTTCACAGTATTTCTGTTTTCACTGTTTTTTCAATCAAATAAATGCAGCCTTGGTGAGATACTTCTTTTAAAATGATCTTAATTACCCCAACTTTTGAATTATATATATGTATAATAAGGCATATTACCATGTGCCATTGCTTTTCTAAACTTTTTTTATTTTTTATTTTGTTGCAGTCTTCCACAAGCGAGCTGTATGATGTAATTCACTTTGACATGAGGGAAAAGGCAGGAGTGAGTGTTAGAGCCGTGAAGGATATTTGGGACGATCAGCGTATAAGACATGACACAATGCAACCTCCAGCCTTGCCACCCAAGGGCAACAGAAACACAGCGGTATGTCACATTTGCTATTTAATAGTTTTAATTCAATTTGAAATAATAGTGTTGGAATTAATTTTAATAGCTATCAGTTATTTTCATTAATGAAGGCCTTCTGAAGTGAATAAATATGGTTTTGTAAGAAAAATCCATACTTAAAACTAAAAAGTAAAATATCAAGTAAAATATCTAGCTTCGTATTACGAAAGTCATATACACCTAGGATGGATTGAGGGTGAGTAAATCATGGGGTAATTCTCATTTTAAAGTGAACTACTCCTTTAAACCATACCATCAAACCTGTCCCTACCCCTATAACACCTCAAAAGCGGAAAATGCTTTTTTTACAGTGTGCTTGTTACACGTTACATGCAATTACTATAGTTATAACACGCAATTTACATGTAACTAACCCTAAACCAAATCTTATTCCTTTATGTTGTTAATTATTGTGACTCAGTACTTAAATGTTTCATTACACTGTAACAATGACACCTTAAAATAACGTGTAAGGGGCTGTTCACACTAACTGTGTTTTTTCCACTATTTTCCTATGCAAACACGCGCTAGATGGACGAGTTTGACCACTGCGCTCGCATCTTGCTTCTTTCACAGCATCTCGCTCATAACACGGTGCTCAAGTTAAAATAAGTTCAACCTTTCAAATATGCGTCTTGAGACCGTTCGGTTTTGCCCCATTCCACTGCCCACGTCTCACATTTTATAAAGCAAAAACACGTCCTGTGTGAACCAGCCCTAACCATGTTTTGCAATACAACATGAAAACAACAAGTACAGTGAGTAGTTAACTCTTTCCCGCCACCGTGTTTCTACTGTTATACGGTAGGGGGCGCTATGACAGATCTTCTGAAAGAGTACAGAATCTCCTCCTGATCAAAACACATGAAAAGAAGATGAAGAAACAAGCGATGTCATATGTGATTTTATGCATATGTAACATAATGCGACCACCAACTTACTGTTTTTACTTTTTAATACAGCATATAAATCAAAACTGCCTAATGTTACTGAATGATATGCCCAGGACGAGCTATAGGACTGTGAAGCTTTGTGGGTGTTGATGGACTCTAACAACTCCATCCATGTTTTGATAATCGCTCTGAATCCGATCTGGATGTAGGTTTTGACAAAAACACGATTTTCTCAGCTGTTTGCTCAAAATGTTACTTTTTTTTATTAAACTTAGCCACATTCAAGTGTTGATAAAGAAAGAATGCATGAAGCTAGAATAAAACAGTGAATAAAAAGCAGATCTTTCATTTGATATATTGCATGATCAGAAATTCATACAACAAAATATACTGGGGGCTGCGAAGATTTTGTGAAAATGATGCTGCCGGTGGCTGGCGACTTAAAAAATAAATGCTGATATATACACCTGATATAAAGTGTGACTGTAACATGAAAGTGCTTAAACATCTGGCTGTGGCTTCACATCTGGATAATTATGATTGCCTTCCACAGGCAGTACCTCCAATGCCAAGGAAAGGCCTTCCTCTGAAAGCCGTCTCATTGGATGTTAAGTTCAGCACGGAAAGCGTGCTGTATACGACAGTAGACCTGCAGAAGCCCAAAGAAAGACTCAGAATGCCAACAGAGGGCAAAGACATTTCACATACCGCTAGAAGGGAACTCAGAGCTCAGAGACAACAGAAAAGCCCTGCCACAAACCAAGGAATCATTTATTCCGAGGTCATATTGCCGAACTGCAGAAGTCAATCCCTGCCGGTCCTGGATGACGACTATGAAAAAGAAATACATTTGAATAAAAGAAGCCAACTGCAACTCTCTTCCCACGTACAGAGGGAACACCTCAACAATCCCACCACCAACATGTTGCCAGGTCTTAGCAACAGCCTTGATATACTATGTAATTCATCACTGTATGAATTAGCCGGAACACCTGGCCACCAAAACATGGCGGGGGTAAGAATGTCAAAGGTCAGCGCGCAGGAAAGCGATGCTACGTATGCCGAGGTGCCTCTTGAACCCGTCCCGATTCGCTTCCTGGTTGACGACACGTACGAGCAGATTCCCGACTCACAACCTACAGCGAGAGCAGAGGAGAATTCACACACTAATACCTACGAGACGCTAACAGACTTAAAACCGAAGCAGATTATTCCTGCCCGGGCCAATAAGGTGAGTGTTGGTGGGATATTGGTATAAAATTGCTTAGCATAAAGTTTTCATCTTTTAATAAAGATTCTTAGTGGGATGCAATACTAAGAGATAGTTATAGAAGATTATCTTATAATAACTGTAATAACATACCTATTGTTTCCTGTAGACTGATAAATGGAAATGGCTGTCCCCGGAATTCTGGAAAAAATAACTTCTTCATCCACGGACAAACATCATAAAATTACACTAATAGAGAACTGTTAACAAAAACTACTTCAAGCTATTTCTGATGATTGACTACTAGAATAGTACAGCTTTATTTTTCACCATATATGTGGGATTTCTGTATGTGTATCTGTGAAATATTTAAATTTTTTCATGTTGAAATAATATTTATTAACTTAATAAACATATACATATCTGAGTGTCTCTTTCTCTTTGAAAACAAGCTAGAATCACCCTCAGCAGTTCACTTTCATTCTTGTTAGTCGTGTGACTGATGTATCACATGATGGCCCTTGTGGAAAAGAAGTGTGCTTAATTGTATTGAATGTGCATTACTTAATATATAAACTTAAATTATAATACATTTTCATTCAATTGTAAATAAAATGCAATTAAAGGCCCTATTTTAACGATCTGAGCACATGGCGCAGGTGCGTAGGGCGTGTCTGAAATCCACTTTTGCTAGTTTAACGACCGAAAAGTTTTAAAAGGATGCTAAAGAGTACATCTTTTTCACAATGGGGGTGGAGGTCAGGATCAGAAAACATCTGAGTATTAACCAGAAGAAGAAAAAAATCAGACATGAGCTGTGTGGATGGGGTAGACTAGACAAATGTCATTACGCCTACATGTCTCACCCGAGATAATAGCTGCCCTAATTCATTTGGATGTTGAATCATATTTGATATTGTCGCAATTCAGTTAGAGATGTGACTCTTTTGAAAATAAGATAAACACTTTATTTACAGTATGTATAAAATGTCAATATTTTGAAAGGTCAGATTTAGGGGTTTAATATGAGTTCGATTTTTTTTGTAATTTTTTTTGCCACCACTAAAAACACAACATTTCTTGTCTCATTCCAACTTTACTGACCATGAATATAATTATTAATACACAGTGTGGGAATTGGAAGCTGTTAAAGTTTACAGTCTTCCAAATTACATTACTTGCCAATAACAGAGACCATCTGTGAAGGTGCACATCTGCCTTTACGAGACTTTGTGCAACTGCTGGAACCATGATGCCATTGTGTTCTCTTTAAATGACAGATTTCCAGTAGAAACACTTCACACATGTAAATAAGTCGTTTTAAAACAAAGGAACTGAGGCTAAATACATCTATGCCTGTGTACACATATCTCACACAATTATTTCGGGCACCAGATATCATGAATTACGCTTATGGTGCATTCAAGTCCTCCTGGAAAGCTTATATTTACAGGTTGGGAAGTTTGGGAAAAAATAAGATTAAAAATCTGCTTCTACAAAATAATGATTAAATCTGGTGTAGGTCTATTCATTTTTATGTTTTTATTAAATGTATGACATTGACATTTATAGCAGCTAAAAACATGTCTGAGAACTAGTACAGATTTAAAAATAGATAATTACAAATATAATGTGACAGAGGTCCTATTATCAGTCAAATGATTGAGGTTTCTATTTGCTTGCTAAGCTAATAGCAATTCAGCTAATGGATTTTATAATTGTTAATAAATACTTATACAACTAGCTATACTCATTACTTGACAGAAGTGAGTCACATAAACTGCTTTGGCTTTTTATTTATCAATGGTGATATCTAAGCTATTAGCAACCAGCTAACTGCTTTTTACATTATATATATTAATTCATATATATTAATTCATATATAAATGCTGCTTATTAAGCTATAGCCATCAGCTAATAGCCTACTCATAACATGACAGTGAGTCACGTTCATTATCTGTAAACTGAGCTTTCTATTTATTCATCAATTGTGCTTGCTAAGCGATTAGCAACCAGCTAACTGCCTTAGCTTTATATATATATATATATATATATATATATATATATATATATATATATATATATATATATATATATATATATATATATATATATATATATATATATATATATATATATTCATTGATGCTGCTTATTAAGCTATAGCCATCAGCTAATAGCCTACTCATAACATGACAAAAGTGAGTCACAAAAACTGCTTTCTAATTATTCATCAATGGTGCTTGCTAATCTACAAACAGTCGGCTAACTGCTTTAACTTTTGTATATTAATTATTGCTGCTTATTCAGCTATTAGCAACCAGCTAACTGGTTTAGCTTACACTATATTAATTAATGCTGCTTATCAAGCTATTATCAACCAGCTAACTGGTTTAGCTTACACTATATTCATTAATGCTGAATTAAGCTATTAGCCATCAGATAATATATGACGGAGGTGAGTCACATTATCTGTAAATTGTTTTAACTTTCTATGTATTCATCAATGGTGCTTGCTAAGCAATTAGCAACCAGCTAACTGATTTAACTTTATATATTCATCAGTGCTGCTTATTAAGCTATTAGCAAACAGCTAACTGAATGAGCTTACTATACATTCATTAAAGCTGCTTATTAAGCTATTACCAAACAGCTAACTGATATAGCTTACTATACATTCATTAAAGCTGCTTATTACACTATTAGCAAACAGCTAACTGGTATAGCTTACTATACATTCATTAAAGCTGCTTATTACACTATTAGCAAACAGCTAACTGGTATAGCTTACTATACATTCATTAAAGCTGCTTATTACACTATTAGCAAACAGCTAACTGATATAGCTTACTATACATTCATTAAAGCTGCTTATTAAGCTATTAGCAAACAGCTAACTGATTTAGCTTACTATACATTCATTAAAGCTGCTTATTACACTATTAGCAAACAGCTAACTGGTATAGCTTACTATACATTCATTAAAGCTGCTTATTACACTATTAGCAAACAGCTAACTGATATAGCTTACTATACATTCATTAAAGCTGCTTATTAAGCTATTAGCAAACAGCTAACTGATTTAGCTTACTATACATTCATTAAAGTTGCTTATTAACCTATTAGCCATCAGCTAATACTCATAATTTGACAGAAGTAGTTCCATTTCTGTAAACTACTTTAGCTATTTATTCATCAATGGTGCTAAGTTATCAACCAGTTGATCAGCTAAGACCAGCTAGAAGTTATCGTGATCCAAAACACTGTCCTAAACTGTGCTTTCAGACTCAAATGAACTGGTCTCGATAATATACTGTTGTACGTCCTGTAAAATAATAAACTTGTGCAACGTAAAACAACTGTGACTGGTCTATGGACAACCAAAGAGCATTCATTTTCTGCTTCAATTGGCTCATAGAGTTTATTATAAAAGCTAAACTGTGGACTTGACTATTGATCATCATAATCATGAATAACTACACAATGCTGCCCAACGGCACAGCATTAATCACTGTTTCCTAGAAACTTAAGCACATCACAAAGAAACTTGCTCACTCCACACAGAAAGTAGAGGTGATATCCTCACATGTGATTTATGCCTGGAAGAAATTTATAGTGGCCTTTCTGACTCCCTGGAGAAGCAAGTCTGTGATTTGCACACTTATGCAGAAACTCAAGGGACCAAATGGTGTTGGACAAGATCTTCATGTAAAAGGGGACAATAAAGCTGCCAGCAGTGACTGATCTGGTTTTTGTGGGGAGCAGGAATCGTAAATAAATGAGTCATTGCACAGACAGCGTAACTTCAGGCAGATTTAAGAAAAGACGAAGACGGTCTACAAAATTTGTCCTTTTCTTTATGACAAACAGTGTGTGTATGATAAATGGCATCTACCCGCCAGGGCTAATGCAGAAGCTAACCAGTTAAACCTTCCTTGCATTCGTATGCATACTTCCCTACTAGTAGACAAAAACAGTATATAAAATGAGTAGTATTCATAAAACAGTAGCCAAAAACGTACATGGATGACCTAATTCTGCCGATGTACAATTTACTATCCCATGAGGCCATGGGAGAGGAGGAGAATGGCGGTGAAGCAAAGGTCACATGACAATTACAACAAGACAGATATAGTGCATCCGAACTTCTTTAATCTTACATACATTCATACCTTTTTTTCAATTAATCATCAAATAACTACTCAGGCAACGTACAGAGTAGTTAATGAAGGTGTAGGGGGCGATTTTGGATACTACTACGGTAAAGACTAGAAGGGATACAGCCAAGGCCACTGGGCATGCTCACATCAATATTGCGTCATTTAACTACTGCATTTGCATTAAAACACAATCTGATAAGTAGCAAAGATTTTGCCTTACTTCTGGTCGTTGCTGTATCCCTAGCCCCAACCTGCAACCATTGATCCAGAAACACAAGCTACTATGCTAAATCACGCTAGCATATGGCTACAGTGGCAAAATGACTTTTGGAAGGCAAATGGCTTAATGAAAAGTGAAAAGATATGATGTAAAGGCATTGAGCACTCTCAGAAAAAAGGTACAAAAGCTGTTACTGGACCTACCCATCACAAAGGTTCTAATATGTATTTAGGAACTAATATGTACACCTTTGGAAACAATATGTATCTTTGAGGAACTACTATGCACTCTTTGGGTACAAAGGTGTACCTTTTGAAAAGGTAACGCCCCAGTGACAACTTTTGTACCTTTTTTTCAGAGAGTGTGTAAAACCTAGGATGTTGTGTTTGCGGACTCAAACAAATGTATTGCGTTTCCTTGTTTACAGTTATTGATCAGGAGATTAGCGTTCTTGACAAAAAAGCCATTACCAGTTACAAAAAGCACATCCAGTAATACTGCTATATCCTGCCCTTGTTATCGAGCTGGCTTCTAAAAAGCACAAAAATGGATTGTTTTGAAACTCTTGGGATGCCATATTGGCAAACATCACTGAGCTAATAAGATTAGAGGGCAGCCAAGGCCAGCACACCGAGTGTGTGCACAAACCACGGCGCATGTGTGAGTCGCGCTGACGTCCTATTTTATGCTCTACATCCAGAAGAATCAATGCTCTAATGCCTACATTACTGTCAGCAGCCTGAGTGGCTGTATCAGACTGGAACAGAAGCACATCTAAATCAGCAGATGCTCAGGGTGAGAGCGTAATTAACGAAGGCGCATCATCAGCACTTACATCCCACTGGAGTTTTTAATACAGTCCTCATAAAGGGAGTTGAAGGTAACGGGATGAGGAATTAACTGCATATTAGCGCAGGCGGCCTTATCCCTAATGACCGCACACCGCCGTGATATCGCTAAAACGGTTCCTCACCAATCCACCCAGGCATGCCTTGTTTTATGTCTGAGAACCATTTTCATGGTTACATAAGCCCTGCAAATGGGATCTTTTTGGCAATTAACAAAGCCCAAAGTGCATTTTTATTTATTTTAAAGTCTGTTTTAGTTGTTTCTAGTACTTGTATCTCACAGAATGTCTAACAATAAAAACTATAAACTATATATATAAAAAAGAAATCTATAACCGTTTTAGATAATGGGTGCTTTATTACAATTTAAAGGGATAGTCCACCCCAAAATCTTTTATTCAAGCTTAAATAAAAAAATGTTGTCCATACAATGAAAGTCAATAAAACATTGGACTTTTATTGTATGGACAAAAAACAACAAATGACCTTTTTTGTGTTCCACAAAGACAGAACGTCATACAGGTTTGGAAACATAAGGAGCCCTATAAAACACCCGGTGCAATGCGACGCCACTCGTGTTTTTTGCTAGTTTCAGCCCGCCGCAGTTATCATTTCACGTCCAACGCCACGTTGTTTTATTAGCAAATGCACTCGCACAACACTCGTACACATACACACAGGTATGTGCAACAGCATACAAACTTTTTTAAATATTACAAATAAAAGGATTCCTCTCTGGAGAAGCGTTCAGTCTTTTCGCTTGCAAATTCCATCATGTAAATAGCGAATCTGCAATGGTGCAAGTGCAACTGGCTTTTAAAGGGAAAGGGAGATGAGAATCTGATTGGTTTCTTGCACGCTACACCCATAACGATAAAATATAGTCGTCAAGTTGTCACTTAGTACAACTTCACATTTCAAGTCAACTAAACTTGGCTGCACAAACACATACTTTTTAAGTTAAAACAACTTTTTTTTACAGTGTAATAATGACAAACTTTATGAGATAAAAAGACAACTATGACTTAAAATGTAACGATGATAGAGACAAATTTATGACAAGTCATAGTTATGAATTTTAAGTAATTATTATGAGATATAATTATTATGAAATAAAATGTTGAAATTATTACATAAAAACAGGAAATTTTCTTATGGTGATGAAACTAGCTTCCGTACAAATCATTTCTAGAGACTAGATAAAATATGTCATCTATATCTAATGATGGGGGGTCTCTTTTGACTTTGATCTAGCAAACACATAGCAATGCCATAGCTGACTCCCAGAATGTCCTAGCAACAATTTACCCATTGCACATGTACAGTAGCATGTGGACATCATGCAATGACAAGATCAACGGGATCTAACACACACACCCTCATCCCCAAAAACAAAAGTGCAACATATACATTTACATCTTAAACAATCCTTGCAAAAACGGTAAAATGCGTTTGAATCAATATTGGGCACTGTTAAGAGGACAGGAAGTTTTTGACCCAGTAAATCATCAGCTGAACTAATATGGCCAAGGACAGCTCTGTGCATCTCTGGGCGGAGATTTACCGGGCTCAAAGTGCGCCGTGTATAATCATACGGGTGCTGATGCAGCGCTGCTTCTAACGATCTCATTCAGCTTTATAAAGTCATTAAAGTAGAATACGACAGATAGGCTGGAGAATCATTGTTGGCCCGTCTTTATTGTTAAGGCTGGTTGGTTTGCAGCTGCATGGGGTTTGAACTAGAACAAAAGGAGGACAACGAAACAACCAGGACAGGGGTAACAAAAGTGTGGCTGCTTAAAATTAGCTTTGAATATGCAACATAATGTACAGTACAAATATTTTTAGCAGCGGCTGATAAATTCTATACTATGCAAAAATTGCAGTATTTTCTTTGCAATAAGTGTTAATAGTAGCTAGATGATATTTACACTTATAAACAGAGGCATATACTATGTGTACCTCAGTGTTGTTGCACATTAACAGGATGCAATATAGAGTGTAAATGATATTTATTAAAATTATCAAATGTATGCCACCTGATTAGGAAAGTAAATCCCTCCCTACACATACCCTAATCCTAACCGATAAACACTTTATTATTAAACAAATGTTAGACACTTAAATGTTAGACACTTTCCATATTTCAAATATTTTCTTAATTTTTGTTGAAAATAACTGCCTTTCTGATCTGATATGTGATGGGAAAAGGGAATAGAGTGAGTTCGGCAAAAGAAAGGCGGGTTTTAACTTGCGTCAAAACTTTCTGCTACACGCCTTATAATGCTATTGCTTCTGTTAACAATCTAGCATTTTCCGTAGTTTTGTCTGCCCCAACCAGACATAAGTGGGCGGAGTTGGTGTAAATAGCCTCTGCCAACAAGGCGGGCAATTTATTTAGTTAACGCAATAGGCTGGTAACCAGAAATGTTCTGGTTTGATCTCCCTATAGGTTCAATTATTTAGCATGTCATGTTTTGCCAGGATTGATGTTGATATCAAATGCCTTTAAAAAAATGGTTTAGCCTAAAATGAAAATTGTGTCACTTACTCACGCTCACGTTCTTCTGTGGAACACACACAAAAAATATATATTTTAAAAATGTCTCCAATGTTGTTTTGGACCCCAATGATATGAGGATGAGTAGATTATGACCGAAATGTGCTTCCAGAGCAAAAACTAAAGGCAAACAACACTAGACATTTATCCTCCAGCGTGGAGTTGTCTGTTCAAGAAGCATCAGCGTTGGTATCTTCCTTAGAAGACATTTTAGGTTCATATATGGAAGGTGCTGCAGTACAAAAAGACGATAAATAGAGAAAAAGCTTGAAATATAATGCACAAGTCACATGGACTTCTTTTACTGTACTTCTGTGCTTTTTTGTCCTCTTTGGAAAAGAGCAGCATGGACAATGTTTCACGGAGGACAGAACATGATACAGAAAGACACGAGGGTGAGTAAATGATGGCAGAATTTTCACTTCCGGGTGAACTATCCCTTTAACCCTTAAACGCACACCTCGGGTCTTTAGTGACCCAGGTCGTCATTCTCTACCCTCCTCCTCAATCATTTTTTTTTAAGTTAGAAGAGAATGCCTTTTTCCCCATACATTTTTTGTACAAATTGTATAGGGTCTCTAATGACCCGAGTTGTGTATATTTTAAGTATATTTTTTCTGCACAACAATAATTGAATCTTTGATGACTGAATAAGTGCAATTAACCTTTATTCCACAAGGTGGCAATGTCTGATAAACAATGATGAAGTGACGTTTCACTCATAGTTACTGCAGGCAGAAAACAAAATAATAGGAAGTATCATCAGCAAAACTTGAAATGGCTCACGATTTACTGCAGAGCAAGTACTGGACACAATCAAATATTAGTGTCACTGTCACTTGATGATGGATCTGGTGAAGAAGCTCTCAGCGCTCAAAATATTGATTTTGTTGAAAGTGTTGAAAATGATAGTTTTGAGATTATGTTTGAGATGGTGAATATGAGCCAGATGCTGAATGTACTGGGAAATGAGCTCTGAGGAGGACAGTGACGATGCTATAAAACATCTGCTCAAACTGAACCCTTCCAAGCTCCAAAGGTGACAAAATATGCTTTATTTTGTTCTTCTGTAATTGTTACTCTAATATCAGGAGAGTTTTAAATTATTGTGTTATATATAGATCCGGGTCGCTAAAGACCCGAAAATGTAATAACAATAATAATAATTGGAGAAACATTCATGTATTTAAGGGTTAAATGATACATATTTAAAGTCACCAAAATTAGGCTTTAACCTTCAAACATCATAAACAAATGCACTCAGTCAACAATTGACAGAAAACCTTTATTAAAATTTAAGTCAAATGCCCTCTATCACATCAAATACTGAAGAAAAAAAAACTTAAAGAAAGGAGACAGTTTGACCTTAACACCTCAAGTTAGGACAGAAGGGATAGAGGGATTTGCAGGCGGAACAAATACATGGAGAGCGAATGACAGAGAAGAAGACAATAGGAGAATATATGATGACAGAGCCCTTCGTTCAACTGGAGAACATTTAGATATGATTGTCGTCATGCTCCAGTACTATAAGCAATTAGATTGTGAAATGGCAAAGCTGTAGAAACATTAGGGAAACGGGGAAAAGGTGGGGAACGTAATCTAATTCATGCATTTTATGGAGAAAGATTGCATAGCTGTAGAAAACACTGTCTCAGTGGTGCTGACGCCAGTAATGTGCTTTTAGCCCTCTCTCTCTCTCACTCTCTTGTCCAGTTTGTTTGTTCCTTCCTGAAAACTGTCCCATGATTTATTTGATCCCAAATTAGAGTCTTTAGAAACGGGAGAGTGAGTCAAAATGTTGTCCAATGTGCCACGGCATTGGTTGAAGCCCATAGAAGTGATTTACGCCCGCATTAGTTTTACTCCAAGAGCAGGTGTGTGGGTCAAGCCCACAAAAGGCCTCACCTTTCCATTTCGTCTCTCTGAAAACACAAGGGATTTCTGATCCAAAGTTTTCTGTTCATGAAAAAACAGCCATGCATTTGTCAGTAATCCTGTCTAGTGTGCTTCCGGTGCAAAAACGAAAGGAAAAGACATTTATCCTCCGATGTGGACTTGTCTGTTCAAGGAACGTCAACATTGGTTTCATCCGTTGAAGCGGTTTAGATTCGTATATGGAAGGTGCTGCAGTACAGAAAGACGACAAAGAGAGAAATGTCATATTAGAATAGAGGTAAAAGCACATGGACCAATCAAAATCTAATTATGACCTTTCATGCCCCTAAAGCATAATTTATCTGACCAAAAAGGGTGTATATTTTAGGTGTTTCACAGCCGTAACCATTCAAGCAATTTTGCTGTCTCACTGGTAACTGATGAAATTTGACCGTTTAGTAATTAAAAAGTATCTAAGAAGAACCAGTATGAGGAGCAGATGGCTTTTGATAACGAAATTGATGTTAAAATGAATTTGGAATTCCACCAGATCGAATAGCAAACCTTTGTCATAGATCTTCAAACAATGGACATTAACCACCTGTGCATACGTCACTTGGGGAAAGTACTGTGTCCTTCTCATAAACTGACAATTTTACCTCACGTCACCCTTCACCCTTTAAAAAAGAAACTTAATGACTCCAAACTTTTGAATGGTGGTGTATATAGAACATACAGAGTTTACAGCATTTAGCACCTGGTTAAGCTGGATTGTGAGTTGTTAGCGATCAAGTTTCTGTGTTGAAATACAATGTGCAAAAGGCATAAGTGTTTAATGAATTGAAGTGATTATGCAACAGCACTTCAATTAATTGTTTTAGGAGAGAAGCACAACAGATTAAAACAAGAAGATGAAATAAGATTACATGTGTTTCTTGTAGCACTCAGAATCAATTTAAATAATTGTCTCCTTATAATCGTATAAATCGTATAATGTGTCTGTGAGATCTGATTTACCTGGTCCCATTAATGTGGAAAATTGCTTCATTGAGTCATACAAACACAAACACCATTGTTTTTTTGTTTATTTTGCTATTTACTTTTTGAGGATGTTAATTGAATTTAAATCCCTTGGTGTTCCTCATGGTTCCATTTTGGGTCCTCTTCTTTTTGCTTTATGTAGTGCTGTTTCCACCACAGGAACTTTCCCCAGGAACTTTGAGGTGGTACTCGGTGTGTTTTGACCGCAGGAACCAGGGTTTAATTTAAGTTTCATCCCTGCTTGCGAGGTAATACTTTTTCAAAGTTCATGAAATTTTGCGGGTGGGACTTGGGCGCTGAACATGCTGATTGGTTGAGTTCATGCGGCATTTTGATTGGCTGACTGCATGCAGCAATTTACTTCAACCACAATTTTAAAAGTCTGTTGCGGTGCGTGCAGTAAGAGTTGTTTGTTATTCGAATCGACAATGAAGTTTTAAAAAATACGACAGATGGACCGACAACGAGGTTCAGGCTTTATTAAGCTTATATGCGGACATTTGGTTTTTGGTCTTGTAGTTGAGAGTGGGGCACAACCTAACACTTTTTGACTTTCTCAGTTTGTGAAAATCCACTTGGGGTTCAGAGTATTTATTTTTTCCACATTAATTGCACACATGTCTAGTACAATTATGTGGTTTTGTTTCATTAATACAGTGTATACCTTTTTCTTGATTTATCCCGAAAGAATGGAAGTGGAATGTGACAACATGGCCTGTAGGTGGGGTATATTATAACATGTAAGGGGGTACATTGTAACATGAGCAAGTGACCGCTTAAAAAGTCATCTGATATAATCAATAAAATTACCAAACAAAAATGTTGGCATTTTTTAATAATTAAAAATACACCAATTTTTTATTTTGACAACAAACACATCGCTAAATACAGCTATACAACAAAGTTAAAAACCGTATAATAATGAATCATTTCTGAACATTGTCTCTCAGTCATTATTCACCCTTTTCTCATGGTTTCTCAAAATAATTCATAAAAGTATAGAATAAAATAGCGTAGTTCTAATAGGGGCTCATTGTAAGGCATTATACCACCTAAGCAACTGGGATTTAAACCGCGGCTCGCATCTTCTACTGGTTAGAACAGCATTAAAGAACAATCTCAAATGTTAAATAACAGATATAAGATTAAAATAATATTATATTTGTCTTATTTTAAATAAACACAAAAAACAGAGATGAAAAATACACTTAAGAAAGAAATTTACTTTTGCTATAGTTAAATAAATGTTCAGTGATATCTTCCAAAGATTTTTTAATTTTGGTGCATTTTTTCCTCTATATAGTGTTTATATGGCAACTAGTAAATACACAAAGTTTCGTCATCCTGGCATGTGTGGAAAGTGTTAAACCATGCGTGTTACAATTAACCCTGCATTAGGTTTTGCCCCGCGCTCCCCTATTGGTCCTGTAGTCTTTAAATCAGGCTTAAATCGGTTTTACTCTACCTGCAAAGCAGTTTGGTTTTAACTTCTGTTGTTTTTAAATGTGCTTTATAAATGAATAAACGAAACTTAACAAAAAGTACAGTCAGCAGAATGCTAAAAGCATTAACTTTCTATGAGTGTTCAAGAAAGTAATTCCCTCTTAGACTGACAGCTGCTGAAAGCAATTCTGGCCTCCAGGTCTCCAAATGATAGTACAAAACCTTCCTGCCCCTCTCAATCATGTGGTTGGCGAGGTACAGCTGGGCAGTCCAAAAAGGCCTGTAAAAGCCAAGCAGAGGAACTCTTGCCCCATAAAGCATATTTGAGCACACTGTAGCCAAATTATAGCAGTGTGCCTCCAGAGCAGAATGCTAATCATGACGTTAGCAACTAGCGTAACTGGCTTTACACTCATATGGACACTGCATCATTAGTTTGCAAAACTAGTAAGTACAAACAGTAACTCTGTAAGTACAAACAGTAACTCTATGTTCCAAAACATAGTGAACTGGCTTGCTATCTCCTGTCTACATACGCAGTGGCTTCCTAAGGCAGTATGCTAACCGGATCAAATCAAATCTTGCAAAGTATTTCAATTAAGTTTAATGTTAGCATGTTGCTAAGCTAACACAGTACTCAAATGAGCATTAAATGGTAATGTATGTACTAGATTTGACATTTTAAAATAAATGTCAGTGGTAAATAAAATATTTATAATGACAATACTGCCCGCATTCTCCACCATCTTGGATAGATTGGACTACCAAAAGCATAACTTTATATTAAAATTTATAGTAATATAACGGCTAAGTCAAACTCTGATGAAACAAGTCCCTTTACCAATATTCTTACCTTAAAAAGTCAGGAGCCCTGGAGATCATGTTCTCAAAGTCAGCAAAGGAGAGCTTGCTGTCTCCATCCAGGTCGGCCTCCTCAATGGCCTTCTCACACACCAGATTAACCTCCTCCGGTGTTAACTCCTCCTTTGTTAACCTGTTTAGAGTCTTTTCTAAGTCCTCCTTGCAGATGTAATTATCCACATTGAAGTCTAGGAACAAAACATGATGATAAGAGTTAACTACAAATGAGTTCATGTTATAAAGTTGCTGCTCTGTTTATGAATGTTGCAATATACATTTTTACTACATCCTCCAAAAATGTGCATTGTCACAATCACATTGTAAATAATTTTATATTTCCGTCCTAGTGGACTGTACACGAGGTAATGAAAAATGACTTTTACCATATATTTTAAAAGCATAAATGGCTTTCAGTTCTCTAGGAGCCATTTCGCTGAGAACCGAAAACATGTCCACAAAGTCGTTGAAGCTGAGGTTCCCCTGGCCATCTTCGGAGAACGATTCCACAATCCGGTTCCTGAATGGATTCTCCTAGAAAACAGAAATTGAGAGGTTTCTTCTGTCACGATTTCCTGTGTTCAGTTCCTGTGGTTTGTTCTTGTTTGCCTTTGTCTCCATAGTTACCCTTGTAAGTCACCATAACAACTGATTACCCACACCTGTGCCTTGTTATCATCTTGTTAGCCCATGTATATTCAGTATAACCCTGTTTTCTAAGTCTTTGTTTTTCGTTCATTGACAGCTGTTACGTCTCCTGTGTTCCTTTGTCATCTTGTTTGGATTATTTCCATCATCTCCTGGTTTGGATTATCTTTGTGTTTATGTGTTCATTGAATAAAGATCCTCACCTCTCCACGTCCATGACATCTACTAGGTTTTTCAGGATACACTATAAAAAAGGACTAGAGAGGCTGCATTTCAGAGCAATTTTAGTATTACTTATATATTATTATATTATTTATAAATATTATAAACTGGCTATTATTTTTTACCAATTTCATTTTTTATCTTTTTAGTTTAAGTTTTAGCAATTTTCATTTACATTTTTGGTTACATTTTATTGTCTAAAACTTAAGTAAAAATAAATGTTAAATAGAAAAATAACAATTTCTATTCAACTTCCATTTATTTTTACTGCAGTTTTAGTCATTTTAGTACATCAATTTAAACTTATTTCAGTTGCAACATGTCTAATTTTCGTATGGTTTTTCCATCTAATATTTATATTTAATTTAATTTCAGCTTTATTTCAATTACCAAAAACCATATTTAATAGTATTAGATTAAGTTAACAATAACAACTCTCTCGACATATATAATATATCTTGATATTCTTATGGAAACCTGTCATTTTTAATTGTTTTGATTTTGATTTGTAAAAATACAAATGGAAACCCAATAATACCATATTATTTGAAATATTTTACTAAATGTTTCCCTTAAAATCAGTGGAAAAATGTGGAAAACGTCTACAGATTACATTTGGCCCTAACTGTAGAGTACAAATCTGTGGCTATACATAAGCATGTGTGCAGCAGAGGGAGTTTTGCTGAGTGAGTCATGTATACAATGTAGAATGGCTGACTCCCCAAACTGGTGCCCATATATTTCTTACTGGCTATTGGCCTAAAGGAATTTTTATGCCCTATGCGACTAGCTGACTCAACACCTCTGGGAACAGTAGCATGAACACAGCAGAGCAGGATCAACCTTAACATTTCACCACTCAATATCCTGTGCATTGTTATAACTACTTTTACATTTTCGGAATGTGAGTGGGGCTTTGCATTTAAAACTTGCTGTCATGATGTTCTTGATGGTTGTTAGGGCATTACAAGGTGGTTGCTGAGGTGGTTACCTTCTGGTCCAAGTCAAAAGAGACCAAAGTGATATTTTTCTGCCGTTTTATCATCCACCAGGTGAAAATAGCAAGGTTACACATAGGATTTAAGGTAAAAATGTATGTTAATAGCACAGACGGTTCTGTATAATTGTTACTTCGCAAAGTTTAATACCTCAAGTTAGAGTTTGTTCAAGTCCTTAACCCTAAGTATGAGCCATAGCAAGTGTAACGTTAGCCAGTAAGATCTGTGCGTGTAAACCTCTATCCCATGGCCTCAAGAGGCGTATTACCAGCTGCGGTCTTTAGCATCCTTGTTAATGCGCCTGCCTCCCACACCGGAGACCCAGGTTTGACTTCCCGAGTAGGACTGGTTACATTTGGTGCCGTGACCCAGATGGGAGTGAGGTTTGGGGGGTGAGTGTAACGGACATAGGCCAGTAAGAGCAGTGCATGTAAACCTCACTCTCCTGATCTCAAGAGGCACTTTAACGACTGTGGCCTTTAGCGACCTTGTTAGCACATCCGCCTCCCATGCCGGAGACCCCGGTTCGAATCCCACTCTGAGTGGGTCGAGTAGGACTGGTTACATTTGGTGCTGTTGACCAAGATGGGACTGAGGTTTAGGGTGGGTGAGTGTAAAAGACATAGGCCAGTAAGAGCTGTGAATGTGAACCTCACACCTCTGACCTCAAGAGGCATGCTAGCAACTGCGGTCTTAAGTCTCCTTGTTAACGTGTCTGTCTCCCATGCAGGAGATCCCGGTTTAAATCCTGCTCGGAGCAGGTCGAGTAGGACCAGTTAAACACTTTAAGCATGATTTACATAAACCTGCAATAATTAAATATATTAAATTACGTATTTATTCTCACTTTATTAAGCGATGTCTTTGTTGCTGATCTTCAATTATCTAATTTAACCATATTAACAAGCAAAAATGACTTTAGATAATTATCACAGTTGTTATGCTGAAGCAAGTGTGTTACACTTTCTTCTCCTGCATCCTTTTTTAATTCAATCCAGAATATCAGAACAGATGAACGGTTTGTTTGAGCTGCGCCCTCTACTGTACAGGCGTATATTTTATCTGAGGCTTATTCATTTAACTTTTGGTGTGAAAGGGCATTTACATTTGCCAAAAATAGAACTTTTGTTGTTGTTATTAAAAAACTAACACGCAAGACCAGCCCAGGTGAGGAAAAGTAACGCAAAATTAATGTAATGCATTACCTTCTATAAAAAGTAACTAAGTAACACAATAAGTTACTTTTTTAGGGAGTAATGCAATATTGTAATGCATTACTTTTAAAAGTAACTTTTCCCAGTAATGGTCTACAAACTGGTAAGTGCAGCAGACTAAATATTCACTAAATATTTGCAAAAAAACTCTTCTGACATATGTTTAAAATACATGTAATGCACACGTAAATTAATATGGAAACAGATTGCAAGGTTTAGAGTTCATATGAACAGAACTTTCAGATTCTAAAATCCGACTGGAATCATTCATTTGAATCAAAGAAAATTAGGTTAGGCTGCATCATGGGCAACAGCATAGAGAACATCCGTCCATGTGTAATGTCAAAACACTCTGAGGCGTTTGTATTGGCAGAAGTCAAGTAAACAACCCTCTAATGCCCAAATGTGTTAAATCACTCCACTTTTGCATGAAAAAGCTAATTATCGGACTGAATGGGGATCGGGATTTATGTTTCTAAAGGCTGAGAGGATCTTTGGAAACTGGAAGCTGTCGTAGTCCCATCAATCCCAGCTTGAGTGGTCTCCATCAGTATCGTCCACCTCCCAGGGTTGGGTTTATAGCTCCTTCATCCATCTGACAGCTTTAAAGGGCAGTAAAATTATGTTCCAACACGGGGCACATAATGGGGCTCATTCTGGAGCTGTAACATCTGACAAATTTTGACTGACTGAGGGCTGGGTCAGAAAAAGGAAACGTGAGATCGGATAGGCGATCAGTAAGACTGAATAATAGTCTGAATTATTTTCAAATGAAACATTTTATTCAACCTTTAGAAAAAATATTTACAAAAATCTAATACATATTTTATCTAATTCAAAGGATTAAACAGAGCAATTTGGTACAGTTGCTGATAAGTATGGCCAAAAAGTAAAATGGAATTCTGATAGGTTCTAATGCAAATCAAATGCAAATCTTTATAACAGTATAACAGACTAGAGACTACTGTACTGTATGTAAAATATATATCATATCAGTTGTCAATGCATTGTAGATTGCAAAGCTATGTAGTTGTATTTGTGGAGGTATTTGTCATCACCTCAAAAGCTTCATAATATTACTAACAATATAAAAATCAGTTTTTACAATCATATGCCTTTGACTTGCTAAAAAAGTGTAAACTGTCAATGAAACAACAGAATACACGAAATAGATTAAACACAACAGGGTTTTTAAGCCAAGTTTTGATCATGTTGATAATTGGAGGCCTTAGAAATTTGAGTATCAAATCTAATACAGTTGGCGTTGGTTTAATAAAAAAAAGAAATTCATTAGCCCTTGCCCTTTTGACCATAACCGGCATAGGAATGGTGCTAATAAAGCACTTCCTCTATAAAGTAACATTATTATGACTTGAATGCTAGCATGATGCTAATGCTCTTTTTGGCTAACACCATAAACAATCCCTTGAAGCTTTAGTCCGATTAAACGTATGCATCTTTACAACCATGGAAAATCTAAAGCGCTAACATAATTTGCTGAAATGGCACCGTCTCATGGTGCGTTAACTTTCACAAGTGGTGTAATATCCCTCGCTCTCACCGCTTGTGCTGTCATATAAACAGCCCAGCCAGCATGGTCATTAAAAACCAATTTTGCCCTATAAAAACAAGTGTCGATTTGATATAAACTAAAAGTGCAGAGAAGGTCATTGCACAAGTATTCAGTTGCCAAAACAAGTGTCCGGGAATATTTCTGCACCCCTTATGACGTTGTATCCGAACTGCAAGTTTATTTCCATGTAGTTAACACAGGCAACTGATACAAACGGTAAAACATTCCAGTACAGTTATACGAAATGAACTCTCTGAACGCAGCTGGACCGATTAGAACTTTGCTGCATCACAAAAGTAGTAAATGGCAAAGTGGTGAACTGTTAGAATTACCTTCAGTTCCGGCATGTTGACTATGAGAGCTAAAGGGATTTTAACATCAGGGTCATTGGTGTAGTCCATTGGAACCAAATGTGGAGCCAGCTCGTGGTATCTTCCATGCAAGCTGCAATGCAGAAAAAGTGAAAACTGGTTACTGGAGTTTATTACTATTGCTCTGACTTCCTTTTAGTTCATCCTTTGAATCAGACCTCATTCGTTTTATTCACGACTGCAAAATGAGAATGAACAAAATGGGCCTATAAAAAGTGATACAATGATGTACAATATGTACGTGTCGAATATCAAGTTAAAGTTGGCCTGAAATGGAAGTTGAGATAGAATAGGGCAGGAAAGACTGACATATATCCGAGTGAAACGGCTTCTCAGTTTTATTGACGAATATATTTAGCTAACAAACTTTTTTCACTGACGAAAATGGGACGATAACTAAATAAAAACCAGTTTGTGATAACAAAAACTATAATGAAAATATATTAACCTTTTCGTAAAACTAATAATAACAAGGTGGAGATCCAAATAAAATAATAAAAAATGATAAATAATAAAAATGAAAAGGCAATAAAAAAATAGCAGTGGTTTATATTTAATTCAGAAATTACCACAATGTATAAAACTAAACGCATTTCACAAATACTGTGAAACTCTATTTCACACTAGCCAATCATAATTATGCACCCATTGAAAGAAGAATTAGCAATGCTCTTGGCGGCAGATTTCACAAGGCCGTTTTGTCTGTTTGTTCCTCACAGAGAGATCTGGAGACTTGCCAGCAAACGGTGAACTGATGACTCATTCTGAGCATGGCAACAAGACAGAGAGAAGCGGACACTGTAATAGGCCTGTGCAGCAGTAATGATAATAAAAACTTGCACATAGATAATAGGACAGCAGGGACACAGGACGATAGAGAAAGCTGATGAAGCTTTGTGTAGGCAACAATTAAATAAACAACTAACACCAATGCACAAATAACAAAACATGTTTATCATCTTATATGTTTGTTGATTACTAAGCAAAACCAAACCAAAAGAAACCAGAAACAAAAGAAAACAAAAAACTAAGAATAATAAAGTAACAAAAATAAACAGATAAACAAAAAAATTAAGCAAGCATGAATTAAAAACAAAACAATTATAATAAACAAACAAACAAAAAAAGGATAAAAGGAAGCTGATATCACACAGTATACAGCAACAATCCTCCTGGCTCTAAAAATCTAAAATAAACAGATAAACAAAAAAAATAAAAGCAAGCATAAATTAAACAAACAAAATAAACAATGAATAATAAACAAAAAAAAAAGGATAAAAGGAAGCTGATTTCACATCAAGCAACAACAAGCAACAAAATCCTCTAAGCTCTAAAAACAAAGAATAAAAAATCTAAAATAAACAGATAAACAAAAAAAATCAAAGCAAGCATGAATTAAACAAACAAAATAAACATTGAATAATAAACATCTCACAGTCTCACATAGTATAAAGCAACAAGCAACAAAATCCTCTAGACTCTAACGGTCTTTGCACACTGAGTATTTGTCATCCTCCACTTGTACGGTGGCTCTGATTTTTCAAAACACCTATCAGAATGCTTGCTACGGATGCGAAAAACACAGAAAATTGAACCCAATTAGAATTTTTTTATGACGGATAAAAGTTTCGGAGGCCATGTGTAAATGTGATTGACACAACATGATGTAGTATTTATTTTTTAAGGTGCAAAAATTATTAACCCCCCGGAGCCGTGTGGATTACTTTTATAATGGATGGATGCACTTTTTTGGGCTGACATTCACTGTCGTTATAAAGCTTGGATTAGACAGGATATATTTTATTATAACCCTGATTGTATTCGTCTGAAAGAATGTCATATACACCTAGGATGGCTTGAGGGTGAGTAAATCATGGGCTAATTTTCATTTTTGGGTGAACTATCCCTTTAAAGGGATAAAGGCTAAAACAACCTATTGAAAGAAAGAAGGGTCTCCATTCATATTTCATAAATGTAAAGAAAATGTACTGTAACGCACCAATATGACACTTTAGATTATATTTTCCCAACACCAATATATATATGAATATTATACTTCATATGAAACACTACTTTGTACTAAGAAACTACAATGAAGTGATTAAGCGTGTGATCAGTAATTGCACCAACTCATAGAAGTCAATAATAAACACGTACATTACAATAACTGCAGCCTGTAATATTTATATTATGACATATGATAATATGTTTTCAGACAAAAAGCTTTGCTGCAGAGGCTGTGGAAATATTTCTAGTATTGATGATTGTGCATTACATACTGTATCTTTGTCCCTGCTGTAGTTACAATCTCATGTTCCACCACAGGCATCCAATCAGGATGCAAGGAAATACAAGCTAATTCATAACGATTGCCGATAACCCTACGCTAACCTTGCATAACAGTGTGGCGGATTGTGCCGGTCTGTGCAGAGAACAGGGGAAACTGAGTGTTTTATGAAGGTGATAAAGTACAAGACTCTATTAGGTTTGCCAGTGATTGTCCATTTTGTTTCTCGTGCTCCACTGGCCCTGTTATCAAAACCAATCTCAGTGTCATTGCAGAGGCACAATCCATCCACATGAATCAAGATGGGCCAACACATCTTATGCAAGAACTGGAACTACTTATGAAACACCGGATGACAGCTTGTGAAATGAAAAATAACAGCCCTGAAAGAGCTGTCGGAAATAAGAGTTCATATGCAGATTAGGTGAGATTTGCAAGATGTTTTGAAAACACAAAACTAAAAGTGGAAGATGTAATTCAGATAAGTTATTCCTATGTAAGCTCATCATCACGAAAGATAAAGCTAATAGCGCGGATCCAATGTGATATCAAGAGCCAACAATTCCTGAACCTACATATTAAACCATCCACAACACCTTAGCAACCACATAGCAACACTCTAAAGCACTCCGAATACTTTGGCAACCACATGGCAACACTCTAAACTACCCAGGACCTCTTGGCAACTAGATAGCAACACTCTAACACACTCAGAACACATTGGCAACCCCATAGCAACACTCTAACACACTCAGAACACATTGGCAACCACATAGCAACACTCTAACAAATTCAGAACACATTGGCAACCCCATAGCAACACTCTAACACACTCAGAACACATTGGCAACCCCATAGCAACACTCTAACACACTCAGAACACATTGGCAACCCCATAGCAACACTCTAACACACTCAGAACACATTGGCAACCCCATAGCAACAATCTAACACACTCAGAGTGTTGCTATGCAGTTTGCAAGGTGTTCTGAGTGTGTTAGATTGTTGCTATGTTGTTGCTAATGTGTTCTGAGTGTGTTATATTGTTGCTATGTGGTTGCTAACGTGTTCTGAGTGCTTAAGAGTGTTTCTATGCAGCTGGCAAGGTGTTCTGAGTGTGTTAAAGTGTTGCTATGTGGTTGCTAACATGTTCTGAGTGCTTAAGAGTGTTGCTATGCAGTTGTCAATGTGTTCTGAGTGTGTTAGAGTGTTGCTATGTGGTTGCCAATGTGTTCTCAGTGTGTTAGAGTGTTGCTATGTGGTTGCCAATATGTTCTCAGTGTGTTAGAGTGTTGCTATGGAGTTGCCAATGTGTTCTCAGTGTGTTAGAGTGTTGCTATGTGGTTGCCAATGTGTTCTCAGTGTGTTAGAGTGTTGCTATGGAGTTGCCAATGTGTTCTAACACACTGAGAACACATTGGCAACCACATAGCAACACTCTAACACTCTCAGAACACATTGGAAACCACATAGCAACACTCTAACACACTCAGAACACTTTAGCAACCGCATAGCAGCAAATAAAACAATTTAGAACCTAACCGCAACCTCTCAGAACACCCTTAACACCTTGGCAACCATATAGCAACCCTCTATCAATCAGAACACCTTGGTAACAGCATAACAACACTCTAAATTACACAGAACACCTTGGCAACCACATTGCAATGCCCTATTAGCGACCATTCACAACACCCTAGCAGTTGCACAAGTAAATACTACACAAATTACCACCAAAAATCAAGTTCAGGTAAAGTATGCTTTGTTAGAGAGACACAAATCAGACAATATCTGATTTGACTTTAGCAGCAGTAGCTCTAGCATGGTATTAATATCCAGAGCTCAAGGTATTTAACATCAAGCTAATTTTTATGTGGAATATGTTGCAGTTTATTCAAAGCATCCTGGTGCATTACAGCACCCAGCGAATGGGTAATGAAAGCAGAGGGTTACAAAGCACTCTGGGGACATGAGATAAAAGCCAGTAATGGTTCATTGCTGAAGAATAAGCAGAGCCTATAATGGCCATTAGAGAGTAATGCATTAAACATCTCATTAACCCTTTTCATGGACGCAGCCTCCATGTTACACTTTATCCCAGTTAATAAATGCATGGATTTTTTTAACCCACCACATGAAACACACGCATGAGAAGTCTTTACAGATGCGGTGCATCTTTTATAGAGAAAATTCATTGCGGTTTCTGATTGCAGTTTAGAAGGGCAACAACTTGTGAACAACTCAACAACAGTATGCATGATAGTGATAAGGTCACCTGATTTGTTGATATGACAGGAAAATGTGTTTTCGCTAAGGGAACCTACACATCACAGGAAAGTCCATGAGCCATCATGAGTCACCAGGGGACTGTAGGATGGGTTTCATTATGATAACTGAGGCCTTTCATTACTGACTCTCTCATTAGATGGGTATTACAGCCACAAAAAAACAATTAATGCAAACCAGTACCGATCAACGTGAAGACCACCGGCTGCTCATGTGATCTCAGTAATGCCTTTGGAGAAGAAATTCAGGGTAATAAAATATAAAAGAACTTTTAATTAATAGGGTACAAAAAACATTCTTGTCTGAAACTTTTAAAAGTAGTCTTTAATTTAATTATTTACATTTTTTTCAGCTAATGGTCAGACAAATGATAAGCTTAACATTCAGAAAATGTTGATCATTAGTCTAAAGAGGTCAGATTAAACATGAGCTGTTTTACTTTGGATTTATTTTATGACTTGCACATTTTGTTTAGTTGTCTAAATACAGTTTAAAACATGATTTATATATATATATATATTTTAGCAGTAAGCATTATATAAACAATTACATAATTTTTTTGTTTAGAAAAAAAATTAAAATAAATGTGCAAGAATGTGCTATAGTTGCAGATTTATTTTAAATTAAGATGTCACTCAGTACAGTGTTACACACAACTTTTTTGTAAAAAAATAATAGATAAAAACAGACTGCGCCAAAATTATGACAGCATTGTGTGATTTTAAATGTTTGAAGACAGTTGAGAAGATTAAGACATCAGATATTACCTTTCATGAAGTGTGTAATATAACTGTTTGTGAATGTAAAAGGTCTGCAAAGTTTCATTGATCAAAGTGCACAGAAAATGTTATTGTCTGAAGCTGAAACTCAGAAATGGTAATAAGTTATTAAGTATTTACATTTCCGACACGCACTGTAAGTGGTCAACCAATCACAACAGACAATCTGACCATTCAGAGCGGAGTAGACCAATCCCAACAGACTGGGTCATGTGACCAATAAGAGCAGAGTAGACCAATCACAACAGTCTGGGTCATGTGACCTATCAGAGCAGAGTAGACCAATCACAACAGTCTGGGTCATGTGACCTATCAGAGCAGAGTAGACCAGTCACAACAGACTGGGTCATCTGACCAATCAGAGCAGAGTAGACCAATCCCAACAGACTGGGCCATCTGACCAATAAGAGCAGAGTAGACCAATCACAACAGACTGGGTCATGTGACCTATCAGAGCAGAGTAGACCAATCACAACAGACTGGGTCATGTGACCTATCAGAGCAGAGTAGACCAATCACAACAGTCTGGGTCATGTGACCTATCAGAGCAGAGTAGACCAATCACAACAGTCTGGGTCATCTGACCAATCAGAGCAGAGTAGACCAATCCCAACAGACTGGGCCATCTGACCAATAAGAGCAGAGTAGACCAATCCCAACAGACTGGGCCATCTGACCAATAAGAGCAGAGTAGACCAATCACAACAGTCTGGGTCATGTGACCTATCAGAGCAGAGTAGACCAATCCCAACAGACTGGGCCATCTGACCAATAAGAGCAGAGTAGACCAATCACAACAGACTGGGTCATGTGACCTATCAGAGCAGAGTAGACCAATCACAACAGACTGGGTCATCTGACCAATCAGAGCAGAGTAGACCAATCCCAACAGACTGGGTCTTGTGACCAATAAGAGCAGAGTAGACCAATCACAACAGACTGGGTCATGTGACCTATCAGAGCAGAGTAGACCAGTCACAACAGACTGGGTCATCTGACCAATCAGAGCAGAGTAGACCAATCCCAACAGACTGGGCCATCTGACCAATCAGAGCAGAGTAGACCAATTCCAACAGACTGGGCCATCTGACCAATCAGAGCAGAGTAGGCTCTCAGAATGGAGTGGTTTAGAGGGACTGAATCCTGTATTGAACTGTTTCAGACACAGAGAAAAGAGGTGATGCTGCAGAGTATATTATGAGAAAATTAAAGTGTTTTTTGACCGTGGATGCATGTAAACCAATTGTAGGAGCCCTTAAAATAGCATAATAGGGGGGACATTAACAATAATTTATATACAGTATAAAACAGATCCTAAAAGAAAAAAACATGGCATTTGCACCCAAAAAAATAATGAGACACCAAATGTACCCTATTCTTGGAAAACCACCTTAAACATATATTTTTCTGTGGGTTTATTTAAAGCCTGCAATGCGCACATTTTTAAAGACTGCATTATAGAAGTGCATCCACATAAATGTCTATCAGAATCGTAATAAAATTTCATTTAACGGTTTCTACGTCCACAACCAGGGACTCAGACAGACATGGGCAAGAAAACATCAGTAAATCATCTGTTCATGATGCAGCGGAGCATCCTGAATCATATCATATTATCTTTTACACACCAGGACAAACATCACACCAATCTATCAATCTCATATGACACATAATGCCTAGAAAAGAACATTGGACTGAACGTAATACACTTTCAGTTGAAGAGAGAGGGGTGTATTTTGCGTAGCCTGATTGTTTTGGTGAGAGGGTCAAATGCATTGGGTAATGAAAGCTTTAAACATCAAGAGAAACTACTAGAACGTTGTGGTTGGACAAGTGGCATTGAGTTGCTGATGTTCAAAGATCAATCATATTTCCCATAATCAATATGTCATGGCAAGTCATTAACATCAAAACACTGATTATTTCGTACCAGCTCCATACAATATAAAAACTGAGTCACAACAAAGCAAAGTAGGCAGATGCCTACTGAATTACCTACACAGAAACCACCTTAACAGAAAATGTAAGTGGTATGTACAGCACTGGAAATGTCCTGGCCATGAGTCAGACTTGGGGAAGTACACTAGCTAAGGCTCAGCCAATCAGAGCCTGTTGTTGGGCTTCTGTATTACAGTAATTGGGTCGTTTGACTGTAATCGGACACTGTACCTCTTTCTCCTGTATCTGCTTTTAATTTCTTAAAGTAGACACTTGATCTTCAAACGACAGCGATTAACAGCATATCCTGAAACCCGAGAGCAATATGTCAATCCTATTAGAATAGAAAGCCAGCAATTTGTTTTATTTATACCTAATGCACAGAGGGAATGGACAACAGCCAGGTCGAATAACAACAAAAGGCTTTATTTCTTTATGTTATCGTGAATAGGAATCTACAAAGGAATGGACCAGACCTGATGTGACACTTTGCAAGTCTGCGCCTAATCAAGAGATTGGGTTCCAGGTCTCTCGTAAGGGTTGAAAAGCGATCCTACGCCGTGAGAGAAACGCAGGTTACTGCGCTTACCCAAAAAGTCTCAGTTTCAACCACTGAACAACCATTATAGAAGCATCTTTGGAACACTGAGTTTGTTACAATTTTAATGTATTGTTCAATTATAATTACCAGTTATGGCAATGTATTCCAACACACTTTCATGGTAATTTGTAACCATTTTAATGGTGATTTGGGCTATTTTGTATGGATTTCTGCTCACACCCCATCTTTATGCTTAATATTTCTATTAATCGGCAATTCATAAAATAATAGCTTTTTCTCATGAGATCAGGTTGGGTATTCATACATGTTCTTGTACATTTTCCTACAATTGGATAGACATTGTATACAATATATAAGACAGTACCTCAACATAAACCCTTTCACATATGAACTTTCAACATGGCTTCATAAGTAGTTTGTTTGAGTACTAGTTAATTAATACAAATTGGCAAAATTGTATTAATTCATATAGTTTAGTCATAGAAAAATGTATGACTTAAAATATATAAACTTAAAAAATATATATAAAAGTTGGATGTTTTCGTACGATCCAAGAGGTACATTACTGTATGACTTTAAATATTTGATCTTACAAATAAAGAAAAAAACCTTCATGGAGTATTTCATTCATAGAATGGTGGATTTGATTGTATTTATGATACATGAGATTAAATGTTTAACTCATCATATTTATTTAACACAGTTTACGCATTTACCTTATTTGACATTGTAACGATTAAATCTGAAAAGTTTCTTTAACCATTCTCCATCAACTAATAATGAGGTTCCCGCAATGGGATTGAATCTCATAACTCGATTTGTTTCAAACATTTAATCAATTTCAGTTCCATATCAGCCGTCAGTAGAATTGCAAAGATTTGTACGTCTATAAAGTTGATATTTACATTGTAGATCCTGTATATATGCTGTATTGTACATATTCTTGTCCATACAAAAATGCACATGTAAATATATGTGTAAACTTTATGTTAATCAATAAAAATGAATGCGATCACCCAGATTATGGGTATATAATGCACCAAAGCAGCACTGGGATGCAAGAAAAAATAAACATTGTAAAAGGATTCTTGGTAGCTGTAACTAATTGCTGGCCCGCTTAAGCTGAGCGGTAAAATACGGCTGAGTCAATAACTGTGACTGAGCCTATTTGTGTTTACAGAGCTACTAGACTACAGAAAAAGAAATCGTTATAGTGTGCCAAAAAAGAAGAAGAGATTTCTCTGGAAATCCCAATTTTGGGCTTAAATATGAAACAACAAAGAAAGTTAAAGTCCAGACAAAAATGCATTTTCTACGCTAAAAATAATTTCTATCTCGCCAGCAGAGCCAATTAACACAGAACAGTTTTTGTTGAATGGCGCAAGATGCAAGTTCAATTTCTTTTAACTTGAGCGCCACATTTTAAAGGGGTCATGAACTGAGAAATCAAATTTTCTTTGAGCTTTTGACATATAAGAGGTCATCTTTACTATAAGAATATAAGTTTCAAAACTGAAAACATCCTGGTTAGTCCAAAAACAGCTTTTATTGTAACCAAGCCCAGAGAGTGTGCCTATAGATAGGGGAAAGACCGTCTTTGCAGAAGAAAATCAATGCCTCCTTAATCATTGCAACTGTGGCCCCGCCCACTGGTGTGTTAGTAAGATGACAAGGAGAGAAGAGCGATACAGGATTACTGGAATAAAATAACATTACCTTCCAAAGGACGCTAATGCCAAAAATTTGGTTATTTATTTTCAACAACGTGAATGTCTCAGTTGAGCATTATTTATTTGTATTCAGTACATTTCACCATGCATTCTTTGGTAAGTCAGTTGCAATTTTGGCGCAGGCTTTGCAAACAGATTTTTAAGATATGGGCGCAGTAATGCGACAACATGTAAGTAACTGTAAGTTTTTGTCTATATGTCAGTAAATCAATCCAGTGACTAAACGGTCAACTTCACATTGTTTCTCTTAGTAGGATAAAAATAATCTGTTATTTAAACTGTGATTAAATTATATCTAGAAAGCGATCAAAGAATGCTTCCTTTACAATTGCTGGAGCTGTCAATCAAACAGTGCGAGTTTATCAGTGACTGAGTTCTGGACTCTTGCCAAAGTCAGGTTATAAACAACAAATCTCTTATTTACATTGTGTTTGCACTGTTAGTTATGATGAAAGCATCCATTGGTGTGCAGAAATCGAGTTGCAATGAAGAGATCACTGCATTCATGCGCTCAACATGTCTGTGATCGGCTACAATGCTCATCACTGCACCCTTTCATGCCACGATCTAAATATAATGCCATAATCAACATTATTCACAATTAGTTAACATTGAGAGCTGCAATATTAAAAACATGCTAAACGTTTTCAATAGAGTTCCACATGTAATACTTAGCTAATTCATATGCAAAGATGTCAGCCAATCACAGCAGCGGGCATTTACACTGAAGTCTCACAGCAGACACGCCCCTTAAAACAGAGCGTTCAAATCAGAGGGCTATCATCATAGTAGGGAAAATGCCTTTTATTTCTAAATTATGACCATTTTTGATGTACACATCATACTAACTATATAATTGCACCCCAGGAAACATTATAAAACAATGCAGTTCATGACACCTTTAAGAACGCTGTATCATGTGCGAGATGCAAGCGCAACAGTCAAACATGTCTGTCTATTGCATGTTTACATTGAAAAACATTGGGAAAAAAGCGCAGTGAATTAAAGGACATTCTGTGTGATCAAACCCTAATTGTAATTCAGATCAAGCTACGTTTGCCTCAATTTATTACCTATAATTTCAGTAGATACAAAATCAGCAGCCATTGTGACATAAAACCTGCCTTATAAACAACACGATTAGACTTTTTAAAAATTAAAAGTTGAAAAATGTCATCATATTTGATTGATCTACTACATTTGCAACTTTACTGCAGCTGTGCAATGAAGCATTTTAATCTACTGTTTAATCACTCAATTATCCTGTTGCCATTGTTTACATGCTATACATTTTTTATAAAACTAACAGAACTTACAAGCTATGTAGAGAAAAGTCTCATTTTGGAGGGCAGCCACACGGTCTAATTGAGGCTGGCAGAGAAATTGAGCGATGGAGCTCATGCTGATTAATACCAACAAACCTTTCTGATTGAAAGCCGATTAGTATAGCTACACTGCTGCATTGGGCCAAAAGTACAGCGTTATATATGTATATACCAACGGCTTAAAACCAAGGCCATGTCATGTTAGTGGCTAAAGACAATTACACGCTTTGCTGCTTGCTGCATGGCCTGTCAGGGAGAGATTCTGATAGAGCCACAAAAAAGCAAGAAAGAAATCACGTTCTTGCAGACAGAGCGAGGCTATAAATCTCAATCGGATGGGATGTAATCTCTCCCTCTGTTTACCAGGACAAATGTTTCTCGCTTTAGAACATTGGCTTCTAATTCAAAGAATGCTTTTGTGGAGCTTTCCAAGAAAACAGTTGGCTAAAGATATACTTAAATTTTACTCAAGTACTGAAAAGCAGTGAAGAAAAGGTAAATCCAATTAAGAAAAAACTATTTTAGCTCATTAGAGTATCATATTGTTAGCTTAGCTAGATGCTAATGTCAAACAGCTGAAATCAATTGTGAGACGAATAGTGGTAAGGTTTTATGGGCCGCCTGACCCATTTCTGACAATAGATCCTCATAAATACTACACACTGCACCTTTAAGACACACTGACTAAAAATGTAGCTAGCTGTACACGATAGATATTTTATTCAGTGCTGAAAAGTAGCGCTAAAAACTACAATATCCTATTGTAATGTAAAGGTTAGCTTAGAATTGCTGACTATGTCCAAATGCCTAAATTGAGAAAAAGGTGGCTTTATACATTTCAGTCAATACTGAAAAGTAGCACTGAAAAAGGTTAATTAACCAAAAATGTACTATTTTACACAATAACTGTATACTATGTATTTTTATGCTTGTTAGACTATCACATTGTTATCTTAGCTACATGCTAATGTTAAAACAGATTAAATCAGTCGTGGGTCTAATCTGGTTTGCTTCATGTAAATTGTAGCGATGTGCAAAATAAATGTCATTCAATACTAAAAAATACAACGACAAAAAAGTTTGAGAATCACATTGTTAGCTTAGATGCATGCTTATGTCAAACAGTTTAAATTAATAGTGGGTCTAATCTCGTGTGCTTCATATGAATTTGTAGCAAAGCGCAAAAAAAAAGTTAGTTTATAAAAGAATTAACTATCCGACTACTTTACCCAATATGTCTTGGCAACACATAGTTAGCATTTCAAAACCCTTGTGTGTCTTACATTAATTTATGTGGAATGATGCGCATAATTGCCAATGTAGAGCATCCTAAATGACGAAATCGAGAACTACCCATGTTTTACCCAATATTTGTGTTGCTGCAGATGTAGAGCATTCCAAATCCGTCACTTGTGAGGTTCTTTACATTGCAGCTGCTTATGTAGACAGCAGAAAGCAAGTGAGCTCAATAGATTTTGGAACAGAGTTTTAGATTAGAGTTCAGGACTCAGCGGCTCTTAAATTTGCATAAATGGCAGCTTCACATAAAGGGCCATTCCCATAAAAAGAACCTTTATAATGGTCAGGTTCTCTTTATTAGATCTCAGGTCTCATTTGAGCAACCGTATGAATTTCAGTCAAACAAACGGTGCACAGCCTGTGAATGGAATACTAATGAAGCCAGCGGACTGTTAAACGCAGGCTGGTCTGTATGAATGAGCATGGATGAATATCACTGGAGCTGAACTGCTGACAGGGGAAATATCAGTTGAATGAATGGGGTGAGAGTGATATATAGATCTTAGACATGGTTAGTAAGAGCAAGTGGAATGCAGAGGAATTGAACAAACTGGTAGAACGCACAATAACATAACACAATAGCTTCTAACACAAATTTCTGCTTGTATTGATTTAGAAAGTTTTCAATTTTTTCGATTCATATCGTACTCCTGCTGGATTCCACAGAATTCTTTCCCAAAATTAGCACAGAAAATGCCAAAAAAAAAAAGGTCTATACTTACCGAAGAATCTCCTTGCGGGTGAAGAAGGTGCAGTCCTAAGACAAAAAATGAAAGATAATCATTTCTCTGAACACACATAACATATAACTGCATTTCATAATACAAACAAAAAAAATGTATAGTAAAGACATCTGGCTTACACCCCAAGCATAATTTCTAAGTTTTTTGTAAGTAGCCTATTATTACCACTTTGCTAACTTTTGCAAGACTTAGCTGCGGAATTAGGCCACACCCCCTCCCGTCAAATCCCCACCCTCATAAAATATCAGCCAGTAAAAAAGAGCACACAAAATGATTCCCATCCAGAGAGAATTTCTGATTGGATGAAACCCAATTTAACCTATTTTAGTTATAGCTGACAGGTAGAAGTGTAATATTGTGCTTTATATATAAAATAAATAAAATAAAAATAAAAATAAAAAAAATAATGTGAGAAAAGAAAAAGATTTAGAAAAGTGATTTTTTTTTTAGTTTTTAATGTTTTTGAAAGTCCTTTACACTCACAAAGGCTTCATTTATTTGTTCAAAAATACAGGGAAACTGTAATTTTGTGAAATTTTATTAAAATTTTAAATAACTGTTTTCTATTTTATGTAATCTATTCCTTTGATGATAAAGCTGTATTTTCAGCATCATTACTCCAGTCTTCAGTGTCACATGATCCTTCACAAATCATTCTAATATGATGATTTTCTTCTCACAAAACGATTCATATTATTATAAATACTGAAAACATTTGTGCTGCTTAATAATTTGGTAAAAACAGTGATGCGTTTATTTCAGGACTCATTGATGACACAGTAAAAAAGTTGCTGCCTTAAATTTTTAAGTAAAATCAACTTGGCTGTTTAAGTCATTTCAACTCAACTTACATTAAACTGACTTAAGAAAAAATAGTTGAAACTTGTATAACTAAAGTTGCTTATATGCAGCGTATAGTGTCAGTTCCGGCAGGTCCCGTTAGTCAAGCTCGCATCAGCTGACTGTCAGCTGATCAAATCTACCTATAGGAATATGATGACTATCACAGCATGTATTTATAAGCTCCTTCAGTATTATCAGCTGCTATCGTGTTTCTCCGGAGCTAATTACCCTACTCCATCCCCAGCTCCTCCTCTCGTCAGTCAGGATTTGGCATTCTGATTCCCCCTGAATCAGACTAAATTCCCGAATTAGGTTGTATATTTTAATATTGACATTAATGCATTAATGCTATCTGCAATACATATCTGCTATATGCTTCCTGTTTACTATAAGGGGTTTATCACTGCTTTCCCTGCTCTTCTCCATGCTAGGCTGCATGGATGTGCAGGGAGTTCTTGCCCAGAACAGAACCTAATAACCTAGAATGCTAATTGTCTATTACTTTGACGATAGTGATCCTGACAGAAGTAATGTTAAAGCATATGTTGTCATAACTTATTGATCATATATTTTTTCCCTGTGTAGAAAGTTCAACATAGCAGCATTTATTTGAAATCTTTTGTAACATAAATATCTATACCGCCACATTTGACTAATTAAACGCATCCTTGCTGAATAAAAGTATTCATTTCTTTAAATGTACCCCAAACTAGTGTACAGAAACATTGACTTATCCTGTTTTAAATGATACGTTTAAGGGAAAGCTCAAAAAATAAAGTGCCGACGAGTCAAATCATGTGAACCGTGAATCTGACACGTTAAGCAACAGTTTTTTCATTCACACTGCATGACTGCACGTGGATCAACACCTGAGCTCCTTGTCGGCTTTTTCAACACCTTTTGTATTGCCGCACAAAGCCTCTTAGGTTTCACTGTGTATGATAAGTGTTACCCACCACAAAAAACACACATGAAATGAGGCCTGGCAATATGACCGCAGGGAATGGCGACAGCTGTCGGCCCACTGTAGCACAAATCGCCTAAAAACCCATTATGACACTGTTCCCAGGTCTGCGCATCCTTTCCTGTCTGTACTCATTGTAGCCATGCTGACCTGAGCCGACAGATTTATTAGCTAATGATTAAGCTCTCCTTTATGATGTTTACCCGAACACCCAGCCAGCTCTAAGCTAAAAAAAAATAACCATCCTCCAAATCAACGGAGCAGCTTGGAAGACCGTTCCATGATTTATGTGCATAAGCCTTTGAGTACTGTTAATTGCTCGTTAATTTGAAATATTGAGGCTTGAATCTGTAAGATGTGAGGTAAGGCCACAGCTGCGAGTTATTAGCGAAGAGGACCCGGTGTTAAATTATTACCATAGATGTAGCCCACATATCTAACAAAGAAATGGCTTTTTTATAACTTCTTATAATTACGTCATAGAGACATAATATAAAGGTACATGTGCAGCTGGATTTTTTTAAAATGTCTCTCTGCTTCCTTACATTGTTACAAATCCCAAATGTAGTAGAGCTGGAGAACGTCGCCATTGATGAATCTTCAGCATCACAGCAAAATAAATACATTTATTTTAAAGAAACAAGGAACATCCCTATATTCAGGGTTTCCTAGCGGGCTGCATGCAACAAAAAAACAAAACAAACATACAACGCGACCAGGGTATTCGGATTCACAAACAATTGACTCTAATAGAGTGGTGCAGGTATGACATTATTTTGTAGGCCAAAACGCAGAAGCGAGCATTTTAGCACTTCCGGTTCCCTCGTCCCGAAGTCAATGGGTTTTTTGAATGGGTTTTTGGTTAAATGGCTGAACACAAGCTCAAGACACATTCATGTTTTACTCAACGACATATAATACATCAGTATTACCCCACTCGTGATTTGTTGAAGCTGTTACATGTCTTGAAAAGGGCGGTTGCTAACAAGTGGCTAAATGGGACTACAGAGGTTGTCGGGGAGATTAAACGTCATCACGCCGAAAAGGTAAACTCAGTCCGCTTTTACAGCCTCGTTACGCTTATAATTGTGCTCTTATAAACTATTCTAACTCAAATGTTCTGGGAAATGTTTTTAGATAAAACTGAATCGGAAGTTTAGTGATGTAGTTCGCTTATAGCCTACCTTTAGCTTTTTACTTCTGGCAAATGCATTTAAGCTTCAAAATTCATAAAAGTTGTGTCTTGATGGACAAAGCATGTAAGTATCTTAAATTTTTGTTGATCACAGAGTTTGAAGAGGAGCTTGAGTTTGTTGCCCAGCCCTATTTGTTTGAATTACGAGAGCCGTCTAGCTTACGCTACTGCTACATCCTCCGTCATATGTTGGGTCAGAGGTCACTCTTCCGCCAGAACTAGACTCGCATAGGGCCGTTTCCAGAAGTACATTAAGCTTGACCAGAGTATTTTCCGATTCTTGAACAGACGACTCTAATGAATGAGTTTATTTTTAATAAATAAAAAAATATATACACCATGGCCACTGTACCCTATTTCTGAAATCATTGATTCTTATGATGATTCTTTTAATTGATAAGAAAGTTTGAATAATTTTGAAACACTATCCTGTATGTTCATATTTAAAATAACATTAAAACTGAAATATTCCCAAATGACTCTGAATCAAGTCAAAGTGAAATTGGAATGGAGTTGACTCTTCACCATTTACAAAACCTCTCCTTTAGTGTTTCACTGGAAAAAAAATAAAGCCAAGCAGCTTTGGAAACAAGGATATGATGACAGAATCCAAATTTTTGGATGTCTCCTTTAAGACATGGACTTGTTTTTCAATGAAACAAAAAAAAGTGCCTTGAAAAAGGATTGTTTTAGGATTATCCACCACATTTGCTGCAATATTCTCCCCACTAGCCTGATTCGCTTCCACAGCACAATGAATGACTTGATAAGGCTTGGCTGCTCTGAGGAATGAGTCTATCAGCCAAATGGCCAAGCTCCACTGATCAAGGTACGTCCAACCCAGTGATTAAAGAGCACAAGGAGCGGCGGCCATTGTTGCTAACAGCCATTGATCTCCTTGATGCACTTTGATGATTGGCAGATGGGAAACTCAGATGCCTAATATTCAAATGTCCTTAATATCTGACTCAGTGAACCAGTTACATCACAAATCTATTCCAAGACTATAAATATGTATATAAATCCATTTAATGTTAATCATGTGTCATCATACTGCTATAATAAAAAAAACAGGACTTTAAAGAAAGTCCAACAGCTTACTATAACTAATCAGAATTAGGTTTCTTAGATTGTATTAATATTTAAGACTATCCGAGTCCTCCTCGAAGCAGTAGATGATGTTTCGCCAAGGCATGACAGACTACGGTTACCGAAGACAAAAGCATCTTCTCTTCTCACATGTTCACGCACGAGGAGGGTAAGCGCTTTGGAACAATATGATCAGATGTCCTCAGATATAACTCAATCCTCAGACCTTAAGTAATAAAATACGATTCATGCTATATGATTATAAGTGGTTAACTTATGTGTGTTGGCCATTATGGTGGTTTTAAGAGCATCATGAAGATTTACAGAACTAAATACTGACATTTTGACTAGTTTAGAGTTTAAAAAGCTAAAGCTCATAAATGTGTAACAGCTATTTATGTCAAACTCAGAATTTCCTTGCAAAATCATACAATCTGCACATTGTGAAAGACAATAAAGTGACTTGTATGCCGCAGACAATAAACTAAGAACAAGGTGAAGCCCCATATAAAATCATACAGACCATCTCTGGGAATAAACACTGATCCCAGCTTTTATTTATCAAAAATAGGCTTTTTTTCTTACCGTCTTAATTTTTTATTGATTTATATTTCATATATATATATATATATATATATATATATATATATATATATATATATATATATATATATATATATATATATATATATATATATATATATATATAGTCCTGTTTTTATAGCAGTACGATGAACTTCAAATATATATTCATATATATATATATATATATATATATATATATATATATATATATATATATATATATATATATATATATATATATATATATATATATATATGAATGAAGAAAAATGTTTCCAAAATAAGCTGATTTCTTTCCTGATTTTTTAATTTCTTTGGAGATAAGAATGTGAAAACCACAGTTCTGTTCATTCTTTCACCCAAAACTTAATTGTGTTGCTTTTCTCTCTATCAAAGAATGATAAAGACTAGAGTCTCTTACCTGATAGGCGTCTAGCTGTTCATCAGTAAATATCGTTTGCTTATTACCCATCTTAGTCGAGTGATTTTCCTCTCGTGCAGATGCATCACATTGGTCTTCTCTGTTCTAGGCATTTATGTCCACGGTTTGGCCAGCCGAGAAAATTGGGAGCCAGCATGAAATTTCAGTCCTTCTTGAAGTAGCCTATGCCTGTTGGTGGTAAAGGTGACACTCTCCATAAATACTTAAACAGCTCAAGAAACGTTACACTTGTTTGACGCGTACCGTTCCTGGCGCGTGCAGTATGTACTCGTACTGTGGCTGTTCGCTCTCACTATGACGGAATTCTCAATGAAAATGATTCTTGAACCAACTAGCACCTTTATACCACAAGGGGGCAGCATTGAACGCCGAGTACGTATATAAATTAATACTATACTGTAAATTTGACGTTTTATTTAGCCTAGTAATTACTGAAAAATACATTTAACTAATAAAAAAAATTCAGGTTGCTTGGGACACATTTCCTAATAATCTCAATGGCAAATAATGTCCCAATCAACCTGAATTCAGCACTCTTTGTACAGTAATAATTAATAAAAACAACACACACACACACACACACACACACACACACACACACACACACACACACACACACACACACACACACACACACACACACACACAGGTTTGTTTCACTATATTAGTGAAGACATTGCATAGACTTCCATTGATTTGATATCAAATTAATTATATTTTCTATCCCCCTACACTACCCCTACCCCTAAACCTACCCATCCCAGAAGCATGTGCAAAACAATAGATTTATTTAAATAAAAACATTTTTGCCGATTTATAAGCCTTTTTAAATAGTGAGGACCAGTCAAATGTCCTCACTAGTGAGTGGCCATAATATTTTACTATATAAGTGAGGACATTTGCTAAACAACTAAAATATTCTAAAAATCACACTGCCATACAAGAGTCATTTTGGTTCCCCAAAGAACCTTCAGTGAACAATTAAAAAATAACCGTTTTTCTTTTTCAAAGAGGTAGTTCACCTAAAAATGTAAATGTTGTCATAATTTATTCACCTTCAAGTTGTTCCAACCTGTATGGGTTTCTTCTGTTGAACACAAAACAAGATATTCTGAAGAATGTTAGTAAGTTGACGGCATTTTCAGTATCCCCCCCCTATATGGAAGTCAATGGGTTCTGTCAACTTTCATTTTTGGGTGAACTATACTTTATAATATAACCTTTTCAACTTTAAAGGATCGGTTGTGCAATGGACAGATTCCATGAATGTTAAAGGTTCTTCATGGAAGCTTTAATTTCTAAGAATGGTCTTCAAAGAAAAGCGCAAAACAAATAGTTGTGTAATTTATAAAAATAAAAAAATAAATAAAAAACTATCAATGTTTCGCGAAGTATTTCTTTATACTTATTCCATTTAGATTTTGACATGGCACAAATTCTAAGTTCTACATTCCAGTTCCCGTTTCCATGACAATATCCTAGTAACGATTGTAAGCACACAAAAACGCTGAAAGGGCAACTTCCGCCTGGTCTGAACTTTAAATAAATAATTTGCACTGGCGTTAATTTAACCAAGAGAACGTTTGAAATGAAGAAAAGCGTCGGAGCAGTAAAAGAGCAGGTGGGCAAACAATCCCCGCGTGAAACCGTCGCTATAGGGCAGACATTACAGTGAGGCTAACCGCAGAGCTAACAGTCACACCTACTCAGATCTGCCCGTGCGCACTGCATACTGTAAATGCCCACCAGCATTTATAACCAAAACATCCACCCCATGCTGTAATCTGCGAATGACTGCATAAAGCTCAGCGACAATGGACTCCAAGAGGGAAAGGGACAATGGTGAGTTAAGTTACTTGATAAAGCGATGTTTGAAACGTTAGCGCGTGCTAGCAGCGGTAGCTGTCCACACACTGGTGCTGATTCACAAAGATACTACTGGGACTAAAATGACATCATGCTTTGGTAATTGAATATATTTTGTAGGGTATTTCATTTGTTTGGCAGTATAATGAACGCAGCCTTGCATTATAATTTTAGTAGAACAGCATGGCGTCTCCTTCAGAGCATTTCTCGCTTGTTGCTCCGCTAAATTTGGTTTAATTAAGCACATGCTTTGACTCCGTTGATTAAACCAACTGTTGGTTTGCAACAACTTTTAGCGTATCCACATAATCTCTGCTATTATATTTTAGCTCGCAAAACTCTTTCAAGTGGGTGCTGTGCGTGTTGTCATGGTCGATTTAAAATGGATTAGTAGAGATTTCTTAATCTATTCGGTTAGGTTAAATAAGATTATTGTTATATCCACGTGATTCTGCACCTTTTAAGAATACCCGATTACAGGAAACCAATCCCATAACCATGCCAAGTGCTGGTTTAGTGTTATTTATAGGCTTGAAGTTTTTATCAATATTGTGATGTAGCTTGATTCTTTATAGGTTCAGTTTTCATACTTTCATACTTTTTCTTTACTTTCCATTTTTTGGTTATTTTGTTATGTGCTTTTGTCATTTTATTAGTATTTTATATAAATAATAAATAATATTATATAAATATAAATAATAGTAAATAATATTACTATTTAGCAGTGCTGTCCAATTGATTAATTATGATTAATCACATCTACAGTGCCCTCCACTAATATTGGTACTCTTGGTGAATATGAGCAAAGGCGACTGTGGAAATAAATCTGCATCTTTCATACAACATTTCAATTCACAATATTCTAATCTAACTTTTCATTGAAGTAAAACAATCGAAAGTGGGGGGAAACTCGCATTATGAAATAAATGTTTTTCTCCACATTATTGGCACCCCTGAGTAAAATATCTGAAGAATATTCCCATTCGTATAAGTTTTTTAGCACACCATGGTGACTAGGAGCATTACATTGTCCAGCCATGACTTCCTGTTCCACAGGAGTATAAATATAAGGAAGCGCAAAGGCCAAATTCCCTTAATCATTCATCACAATGAGTAAAACCAAAGAATGTAGTCCTGATGTGCAGCAAACGTTTGTTAAGCTTTACTAAATAGAAAATGGCTGTAAGAAAATAGCTTAAGCATCAGGGCAATAATTAAGAAGATCCAATCAACTAAAGATGTTACGAATCTGCCTGGAAGAGGACGTGTGTCTATATCGTCCTAATGCACGGTGAGGAGGAGAGTTTGAGTGGCCAAAGACCCAAAGATCATAGATGGAGAATTGCAGAGATTAGTTCAATTTTGGGGTCAGAAAGCCTAAAAAAAAAGGATCAAACAGCACCTGCATCACCACATGTTGTTTGGGAAGGTTTCAAGAAAACTCTCATCACTCGCCAAAATCTCCAGCATATTCAGTTGTCAGACATGACTGGAACTTCAAAAGGGACCTGGTTCTATGGTCAGATGAAACAAAAAAAAAAACAGATGGGTTAGATGCAAACAGGGATAAAAAGTACCCCATGCCCACGGTTAAATATACCGCTGGATTTTTAATGTTGTGGGCCTATTTTTTTGCTGGAGGTCCTGGACATCTTGTTCAGATACATGTCATCATGGATTATATCAAATACCAACAGATAAAAAATCAAAACCTGACGGCCTCTGCTAGAAATCTTATAATGGGCCGTGGTTGGATCTTCCATCAGGACAATGATCTTTACAAACATCAAATCGACACACAAATGTGTCACTGAACACAAAATGAAGCTTCTGCCATGACCGTCCCAGCTCCCTGTCTTGAACCCTATAGAAAATGAGTGGGCTGAACTGAAGAGAAGAAGCACCAATATGGAGCTGGGAATCTGTATGGAGGAATGGTCTCTGATCTCTCGGCAGGTGTTCTCCAAACTCATCAGGCATTGTAGGAGAAGACTCAGAGCTGTTATCTTGGGAAAAGGACGGCCAACGTAAACTAGAGAAAAACCTTTATTTCATAATGTGATTAGTTTTTATTTATTTATTTAAGTTAGTTGCCAAGACATAATTTCTAATTGTTATCTAATATTTATTTCAACTTTATTTTGTCACAGTAAGGGTGGTTGCAATGGATGAACCTGATTTCACCAAGTACAACGTGTTCCTGGATCAACATCTTTGTTGACCCTGGATCAACATTCCAACCAACCAATCAGATTTGATGGACAAGTTTATTTATTTTTTAGGGATAAGTTATGGGTAGGATTAGGTTTAGGGGTAGGGGTGTAGTTAGGACTACATTTTCAGACAGGAATGTTGCTTCAGGATAAACAAAATATGTTGACCCAGGACCACTTCTACTTCTACTCATGCCGTGCGGTTGCAATGAGTGCACAAACCCGAGGAGTAACACACAAAAAATCTTTACTGATCAAAATACAAGGGGAAACACATGGGAAAATGCAGGAACATTAACTACGCTAATGACACAGAACCCAGAACTGAGGAAACTAAGGACTTAAATACACAAGGAGTAGTAATGACCTGAACACAAACAAGTGCGTAATTAATTAGGAACTATGGATTTAATAGGGAACACAGACAGGCACACAGAAAAACCAAAACATCATGATAATGAAACCAAACCGAACAGTTTTAGTTTTATTTAACGATTAGAATCCTGTCCCATAAACACGGGTGCCGCTAAGGGGGGGAAAGTTAGGACGATTCTAAGGGCCCATGCACTTTTGGGGGCCCCCAGAGATTGGTTTTATTAGTAGTAACAGTACTAGCAGTAATGTAATATAAATTATAAATGTATAATCTACCAGAGTAACAAATAAAAGAAAATTACGTCTTATTTCTGCATTTCTGGCAAAATTACCCCCCTAAATGGTACGATAGGGGGGCCCAACTTCATATTCTTTCATAGGGCCCAAAATTGCTAGCAGCGCCCTGCCCATAAAGCATAGTTTGTGAGAATATAAATATAAAATCACTAGTGTTTTGCACAAAATGTTTGTTAGCCAAATCTGACAAATGTTAATAAGGAAATAACATTTTAAATTTAGTTTTATTGCATTAGTAATAGTCTGTAGTAATTATAATCATCTCTATTTATTTAAAAATATTTGGGTATATACATTTTGAAAAAAATTAAATGTAAGGAAACAAATGTCTGTGTGAAAAATTAATATTTGCAGGACATTCCATTCAACCCAGAGGGAGCTGCGGCTGTAATCCAGTCTTTGAGAGTTAAAGAAAAGCGACACATAAAAGGAGATTAAAACTGTAATCACCGTGAATCTTTTAAATCATGTAGAGCCGCGTTTATAATCTCCCCACAGAAAATACTTAACAGACCAGAAAGAACTGTTCGCACTATCAAAACAAATTGCTATATAAATTATAATCACACATTTTCTCCTTATATTCCAGAAACAGAATGTGCAAAGATCACCACCGTGCTTCTGAAATCCCGCACTGGGGAGTTCGATTTGGAGTCCATCTTGTTTCTTAAACTGAGAAATTTAGGTAAGATTAGTGTATTTGCTGAATACATTATCACAGTTACACATAAACACAATTTTACTTATTTATAATTTTTTTTGTTGGCAGGAATTTATGATCTTGGATGTATAGGAGAGTGTGTAAACCTGGAGAGGCTGGACCTCTCGGGAAATAACATCACAAATCTGGGGCCTCTTTCACCTCTACGGAGACTTCTCGTTCTTAACTTGTCAGCCAATAGAATTTCGAATTTAGGTAATGGTTATTTCATTCAGAGAATTCAGAAACTTATTAGCAACATCGGTGGCCATTAAGTGATAAACACAGCCAACTTGTATAGATGAATATGTAAATATGTGGAGCGCAATTTCCTCTCAATAACAAATAAACGCTACGAAAATGACAGCGGTGAGAAAACAGCAGATAAGAAAGCATCTGATCATAGTGATTTGAATATGTTTGCACCAGCTCAGCAATTCACCGGCATCATGTAGGCAGATGAGGTCATTTAATACACGGTTATGATAGTTATAAAGTAAGACTATAGACTATATAGATCTGGCTATGCGAGACACTAGTTTGAATGAATCCCTTTTCTTTGAATTACACATTGACATTACAGTAGAGAATAGCTCTTTCAGCATTAACCTTAACATAACATTGTAAGCATTAATTTTATTGAATGAAAGACCGTGCATAAACGTCACATCCTTTTGATTTTCCGAGTTTTGAACGTTCCGAGTCATTCACATAAAAGTCAGTCTACAGCAGGGGTGTCCAACCCTGCTCCTGGTGGGCTACCATCCTGCAGATTTCAGTTCAAACTGAATCACCATGATTAGCTGGTTCAGATGTGATGATTCAGGTTGGAGCTAAAATCTACAGGGTGATAGCCCTCCAGGACCAGGGTTGGACACCCCCTGGTTTACAGGCTTTCATAGACCTAGAACCTAGAAAGTCGGGGAAGGTCTCGTTTTTAGGTCTTGGAAGGTCTCTTTGTAAATTGTTGTACATAAAATCAGTGCTATTATATCTAACTTTTGGAGTTGATCATGTCTCTTCTCAGAACCGCTTTCCAGCTGTGAAAGTTTACAGAGTTTGAATGTTGCTGGTAATGTGATACCGAGGTAAGCCACTTTTTTTGGGTACTCGTATGAAATTTATTTGCTTTACTATCCACCTTTCCATGTGACACATATTGCTTTGCACCTGCAGTGTTGATAATCTTCATGCACTCAAGTCTTTAAGAAAGCTGGAGAGCATCAGACTGAAGGACAACACCTATAATTACACCAATCCAGGTTAGCAGTTTTCTGGCTTTAATTTATTCAATCTTTTTGGCACTCAAAACATTTTCCTTAATTCCTATTTATTTCGCTGTAGTCTGCAAGAATTCATCATACCGAACTCTTATTCTTGAAATGTTCCCAAACTTGAAAGTGTTGGATGGTGAGTTAACACTTAAAAAAGTTATTTAGAAAATATATATATATATATATTTTTTTTTTCATAAAATGTTGTACGCAGTCTAGCAAGTTATCACATTCTCTTTCAATGTGTTATTTAAGGTGAAAGGGTGGTGGGACGTGGAAGTGACTTATATCAACTATGCAAAGACATTGATGATACTATTAAAGGTATTCGCTGGAATTTAAATCTTTTTATTTAATAGATTTTAAAAGTGAGGTGATGCACTTGTGTATCATTTGGTACTGTGAAGTTTTGTGTATAATACAATAATATGCTTAACACTGAAACTAAAAAAAAAAATAATAAAAAAATTTACAAAAAATATCACACGATATACACATTTTTTGAGGTCAAATAGATTTTATTAATTAGTGCAAGTTAACTGTGACGACTCTAAAAAAAAACTGTTCAAAAGTTTGGGGTCGCTTAGATTTTTTTTTAATTATTAAAACTTTTTAGCAAGGATGCATTGAATTGATCAAAAGGGACAGTAAAGACACTGATAATGTTACAAAAGATTTACATGTTATATAAATGCTGTTCCCTTTTTGTCATTCACGTTTGACGTGATGTCGACTGACAATGGGATCTCACTTGGGAGCCCCAATCCCCTCTGAGTTTTAGAAAATGGTCATTGAAATTGGTGTGTAATTTGCCACTTCCCAGTACATACGGGTATATGAGATAGTGGCATGCATCCACTCATTAGATTTTTGCTTCGGAGCCCGAGTGGTTGCATCACTCTTTAAATCACCATAGCTAAAAGAGCATTATAAAGAGGAGATCCCTCTTGCTGGAAGTGTCTATGGCGCATTCAGTGGCGTTTCGCCAGTTACTTAATGCACAGTTAAGTACAGCGATTCCTCTCTTGGTGCTTTGGCATAAATGAGCAAGCATGGGTGCTTTTTTAAAAATGCCTTTCCATCCGTGTGTTTCTGGATGTGGTCATTTCCTGGCCTCAAATAATGGCCACGATCGTTGTCTCACATGTCTGGGCCCAGAGCATGCTGAGACGCCATTCTTGGATGGTTCATGCCCTCATTCAGGAAAATGACCATATTTCTCATGAAGGGTAAAGTCCTCTGCTGTTACCCAGCACGGTTCCTATGCACAGCACACGGTGGTTAACAGTTACAGTTACAGTTGAAGCTATTCCGCCGGGCCTGTCCCCACAGACCTTCCACTCCTTCAACGTGTTGAGTGCCGCCGAGCTTCTGGATGATGTCGCAGGTCCCCCCTCATGGCAGACCCAGCGTATTATTCGGGGCTCCGGCCGAGGACCAGATGCCGATACCTGCATCGGAGAGTGGGCTATAGTCCTCTGGTGATGAAGGCGAGGCTGAGCTTTCCACTGGGTGAAGGCGTATTCATAGTTGATGGCCATGCTTTTCTGGGCCGTCGAGGGCATCAGGCTTGAGTGGAACACTCTGCTTTGCGCTGAGCTTTCACGGTTGATCAATTGCTTCCTGGGTGCATCCTGGAATGAAAGTGCCTTTCTTTTTAGAGATGCATGAGGAGATCCAGTCATGGAAGGCACCTTTTACTCCTTGAAGCTGCTTCACGGCCTCCTTCACTCTCACTACCCTTAATGGTGGGGCTGCCAGAGGGTACGAGGACATTCCACAGGTGGAGCGTGCAGTTGTAGCACACTTGTGCCCGCAAAGTGCCGCCATCTGGAGGACCTGTCCATGGCTCCTGTCCAAGGCCTGTAATCTGACATCAGTCCTGTCTACAAAGGCTTACAGTGCCTCTGGACAGGCCACCTCCACCCTGCATGAGATGGCCATCCTTCAATTTCATCAGGCCAAAGCACTTAAAGATCTGCACAAGGGTAGTTCTGAGCTGTGGTTGATGCAGGAACTGCGGCTAACGCCCGACTTCACCCTCTAGGTGAACAAGGTCACGCCACAAGCTCTCGACCAGACGATGTCCAGACGTTGGTCGAGGAACACCACCTCTGAAACTTGCAGAGATGCAGGATGCCGACAAAGTATGCGTTCTCGACGCCCCCATCTCCTGCACACTGTCGAGGACTTTGCCCAGCAGTTCTCTGCAGTCCATAAGCAGATGGAGGCCATCAGACACATCTTGCCCTGATACCATCAACACCAGGACTCAGAGGTCTGGCCCCTAGTCTGCTCGTCACAAGGGCGTCCCCCTGCAGATTCTACACTGCCTCCGGTGCAGGCAGAAACAACATCCCAGCCACAACGTCGAGCCCCCAGCAGGAAGTCTCTCAGACTGCTGCTAAACCCTCCAAATGTCTATCAAAGCAGCCCAGAGAACCAAGAGGACTCAGTCACTAGATTTTTTCTGTTCTTACAGACCCCAAGTATTTTTCTTATTGCTTAATATATTACTTTTATCAATAATATTTCACTTAATTCTTTTAAAAATAATTATTTTTCTCTGTGTTTATGAGACTCATATATCTATATGTTCTAATAATTATTATTTTCTCTTTCATTTGCAGCAGGCATGTATAAAAATGGCCAACTGCCTGAGGTGCCAGACACCAAACCTTGGGTGGATGATGGTTTTTGGGAGATAAAGAGATCAAACAATGCCATTGTTGATGAAGCCTATAAACAGTTCAGTGGTATGGGCTAAACTCATCTACATTAAAGGGGTACTTCAGCGCTGGGAAGATGAATCTGTATTTAAACTGGGTCATTAATGTAGTAGAAATTTGATTTTTATTTTTTATTTGGTGCCTTCTAGACTGAGAAAACACAGGATACAGGATTACTGGATCACTTGCCTACCACGTTCATTTTCAGAAAATCAGTTCAGTTAGAGACACTACAATTAAAAACTGAACGTGTCTGTTCGATATAATGCGAGTGAGCCGATTGAGCGTCACGGCACAAACGCAGCAGGATCGGATTACATTCATCTCATGAACTGAGGTAATCGCGGGATTCGCGGCTGCGGCTGCATTCACAGTGCGTGATCAGTCTGGCGCGTGTTCAGTTCATGTCTTTGGAAGCTTCACTTTCATAGGAAGTTCATTTTAAAAGTTGAAACACTCACTTTGGTTTCCACCGCTCCGTTTACATGAATCTCCGCAGCTCCGCGAGCCGAGTGCTGTAAGTGAGATGTTGAAAACATGTGGAAATAGCACCCACTGCTGGCTGTAGTCTTTAGCCTCTGGCCAAAAACTCCTCCGATGACGCAAAATTACGATATTTGCGTCATCGGAGGAATTTTTCCAGAAATAAAATACATAATTCTCTCATCTCAGGGTCATATGAGGGGGGAAAGTACGATCATTTGAATACACCCCTGGGTTTCCACTGATACAAAGCTTAATGCTAATCGCTGAAGTAACCCTTTAATCATAACCATTTTCTAAAACATTCTTTAAACACATCAGCAGTCACACTTCCAAACCATAGATTTAATATGCTTTCGGTAACTATCTCAACAGATGTTCTTCATGAATGCAGGCTGCTGAATAGTCGAGCAGCACATGTGATCTCACAAAACGAACGGACCTTCAGCCTCAAGAACCAACCAAAGCAGTATGCCGTTTGAATCTGGGAATCCCTTAATCGAATTATGTTTCCATAAGAATGCATCTGTTTTCCACAGCTTTTTCTATGTTTCTATTTTCAAATGTCCATAAGCTTGATGCATCACCGGTGCCAGAAATCCAAAATGCTCCGTGTTGCCTGCAGTGTGAGGGTTTAGTTTTTGTAACTACACTTGAGTTCTTTCTGATTTTCCGCTGCTTAAAGCAGTGGTTCTCAACCAGGGGGCAGCAACAAACTTCCAAGGGGGCCTCAGATGATTTGAAAATAAGATAACAACAACAACAAAAAGTCAAGATATGTCTTTGTATTTGGTTATTTTTATAATGAATATACACAGATGAGCCAAAACATGACTACCTGCCTAATATGTTGTTGGTCCTCCGCATGCTGCCAAAACAGCGCCCGACCCACAAGGCATGGACTTTACAAGAAGGTGTCCTGTGGTCTCTGGCACTAAGACCAGGACCAAGATCCTTCAAGTCTTGTAGGTGGAGTGGAGCCGCCGTGGATCAAACTTGTTGCTTCAGTACATACCACAGATGCTCGATTGGATTGAGTTCTAGGGAAATTGGAGGCCAGGGCAACACCTTGATCTCTTCATCACGTTCCTCAAACCATTCCTAATAATGTGTGCAGTGTGGCAGGGTGCATTATCCTGCTGAAATTGGTCACTGCCATCAGGGAAAATCATTGTCTTGAAATGGTGTACGTGGTCTGCAAAAATGTTTAGGTATCCTGGTGAATGAATCCTGGTGCCATAACTTCCCAGGTAAACGGCAAACATGTATACGGCCGGCTACATGATGTAAAAGAAAACAGGACTTAACGGGCCAGGCAACCTTCTTCCACTGCGCTAAGGTCCAGTTCCAGCACTCGTGTACCCGTTGTCGGCACTTTCGACTGTGGACAGTGGTCATCACAGGCACTCTGCGGCTACGCTGCCCCATACGCAGCAGAGTGCGATGCACTGTGTGTTGTGATGCATTCTTCCCATAACCAACATTTTGTGTGGCTTGTGCCATAGTAGACCTTCTTTTGGCTCAGACCAAACGGAATAGCCTTCAATGCCCTTGTGCATTGATGAGCCTTAGGCACCCACATCACTGTTGTTAAATTCTCACCATTGCTGACCGGGATCAACCCACAAGCCTTGTCGTTTCAGAGACACTCTGACCTAGTCACCTTGCCATTTCAAAGTCCAACACATTGATTACGAGAACTGATTAGCTGTGCTCCACTGCGTAGAACGATCGGTGTATGACATCACAGTACCACGGGAGTGATTCGGAAGCATACTCGGAAGCCTGCTCTCTAATCGCTCGTCGTACTTTGTTGTGTACTCCAAGCGATCTACACAGCACCGCTTCAAATTGAACACACCTTGTTACCATCTAATCTACCAAGAACTTAATATGTGGCCTTGTTAAGAGATGATCAATGATATATGATTCACCTGTGACTGGTCATAATGTTTTGGCTCATCAGTGTACATCTTTCTAGTTCTGCTAAGCTCTAAAGCTTTATATTTTATGTAATTGTGAGTGAAGGGGGCCTTCAAGTATTGTTGTGGACAATAGGGGTCTTGAAGTCGAAAGGTTGAGATCCACTGGTTTAGAGAGACCAATACTGTAGTTACCCCTAATCCAACGTGATCACTGTCTCAGGATGTTCAGAATCAAGATTCCTCTTTGCACTCCTAAAAGAATGCTGTATTTAACTTTATGCTTTAAATCATGCTTTAAATGCTGCTATTTGTATATTTCATAATGGTGAAGCACTTGTATTGTTTATTAACCACTTCTGATGCTTTCCCATGTTGCTCTTGTTTACAATTTTTAGAGAATGCTTTTTGCCTTTTATTCTATGCCTAATGTGGACAATTTTTTGTAAATTGCTTCATATGATATCATTTTTTTCTTTTTATTTGCTCAAGCAGCTTTTTGTTTTTAATTACATCCAAATTGTGCTCAGCTTAGCATCTTTGTATTTACATTTTGTTAGATTAAAGTACATCCATGCGAAAGAATCACTGTCTATGTTTATTCATCTTACAAGTAATGTAAATAAGCTGACTATTAAAAAGACTCAGGCTATAGTCTTTGATTAAGCGAGGAGTAGGTCTTAGTTCAATTAGGACATTTAAGTACCTTTTATAAATGTGAAAACAAAAACAAAAAAATTTTTTAATAAAAAAACATTACTGGTGTGCATCTTGAAACAAAACAATGGATGTGCAAGTTGCTTTCAGTTAAGACAGCTTAAATATGCATTTCAGTCTGGGTCTCTAGAACGGCATCATAGAGTGTTTAAATTGTTAAAGTGATGGTTTACTCAAAAACAAACATTCTGTCTGTTATCATTACTCACCCACATGTTGTTCCAAACAACACGTCTTTCTTCCTTCCTTGGGGTACAAAAGGCAGAATTTTATTTTTATTGAACTATCACAAATAAGGTATAAAATATCTTTCTGAACACATTCAAGGAAAGATCTCCATCTTGTGGTCTATACATGCATCGGTCTCTAGTCAATACAAGTATTAAACGTAAATGTTTCCCACCTCACGAACTATTTTTTTCCTAAAAGTTACTCATTCGCAAAAAAAAGGGAAAAAAAGATTTCGTTTTGAGAAAAGTCACGTTGCAAAAGAAAAAGAAAATCGTGAAAAATGTACCGTGACATCCAGTGCAGTAGGGGGAGTGCAAAAAAGCATGTACGTTCAGCATGTCAGAGCTCTCATCTTTACAGCTGCATGCAGATCAGCGGGCCTGGACACATGGTTGCCAGGTTTAACTAAATCCCCATTACTGCAGTCTGCAATTTAGAAAAATGCAAAGTTCAGGTAGTTGTGATTTATTTTATTTTATTTTTTAGATTTTTTTAAATACATAAAGTATAGCTTACACCTTCTAAACTCTGGAAACGTGTAAGATTCTGTAATGTTCCTTTTTGAATAAAATATTTTGCATTTATATTACCTATTATGCATCCGATTAAAAAAATAATATAATAATAATAATTAAATAATAATATATAACAATAAAAATATATATATATATATTATATATATATATATATATATATATATATATATATATATATATATATATATATATATATATATATATATATATATATATATATATATATATATATATATAGACCATATTTTGCGATTCGTGTAATCTAAAAGATTGAAGACCACTACCGCAAGGACAAGGTAAATCATAGATTTCTAGTAGTCTGGGTGAAATCTGGCAACCCTGGATACTCATAGTAGAGGATGAGACACCGGATAGCTGCATGCATTGAGTTAGTATCACGATTAGCACAGGATGGCTGGAAACGCGTGGAGGTCAACGGTAAGGATTATATTATATGACAAACCTCAGATTATAGCAGACCGTGTTCTGTTATGCCTAATATGAATGTATACTATGAATGCAAGTATACTTACCATACGCTGAAAAAAATAATCGTTGCGTTGCTTTAGAGATGCCACAGCGGCCCTGTACTGCATGCCCTTCACACTGGCACTTATATGATTAACACATTTAACAGCTCTCAGTCAGCTCATACACTAGTCTTTCAACACACGTAAGTGAAGTTAGGAGAATAATACGACGCGATCTGACCTCAGTGGATGAATCACGCCTGAGTCAAACGCCACAGATGTTCAACACCACTGCAGTCACCCCGAACCACACATTATTGTGTTTAATAACCAGAAGAGTAAATAAACTCATCTAGTAGGACAGTAAGGTCAGGTTGTGATAATTGAAAACGACATTCTTGCCTTTTCAGCTCATAAAACTTCTCGAGAGATGCGGCGTGCGGATAAGTGACGCGAGCGGGACTCCGGAAGTAAGACGCGCATCTCAGTTCAGTCAGTTAGCTTATTAGCTCGCAGTGGGTTTTAGTCATTAAAGATGGCAAATCTGACGTGGACATTAATATAGGCAGGGTGAGATAGAGTTTAAAAATGAGCTTAGTTGATTAACATCTGCGAGGAGATCTACTAACGCCAACTAACTAACCAAGCTAGTGGATGAAGGTCACCTCGACATTTTGTCTTCATGAATGCAGTAACGTTAACAAGAACTGACTGGTGTCACGACTAAACTGGACCAGGGATTTATGATTTCTCTTATTAACTTAATGTTATAGTTCTTATGGAACATGCAATCATGGAGTGATGATGAGGACTTGAGAACATGCAGAAGAACCGTTTAGTGTCCTTCAGACTGGTGTTTTACCTCCTGGGTGCCACTGTCCCTTTATATTTGAGTGAATTTCTCTGACACCATACATGTCACAGTTTTTGTCTGGATGTCCTGTAAAGAACATATTCAGGGCTTTTCAGAGATAGCTATTTTTTTGAGGTTTCACATGGACAATAACTTCTCATTGGTGTTTAAAAATAACTGAATGATTAAATTTAGCACTCTTAATTAGAAATATAATATTTTATAATTATCATTTAAATCTGACTAATTTTCAAATTGTTTGTTATAAATCAACATCTCAGGAAAATGTTATGTGGTTTGGTTTCTAAGCAAAATATTGATTTTATGTTACAAAACGGCATTGATTTCATTCTTAAAGCGTGTTTATTAGGCATTTTAGGAAACAACAAGTGAATAGGGAAAGAAATTGCATATCAAAGTTCCTATAAAATATGAGATATTATGATGACTATCTATTCCTTCCATTGTTACACTTCTTTTTTCAGTACATGTTGCTCCAAAGAACACATTAATATGCAAATTAGATCCAGTGTATAGTATATTGCATTGAATGGGAAAACCCATATATGGCCATTTTACCCACATATAGCATAAAGTAAAATGGTATATCAATTTATTCCATTATATCTTTCATAGCATAGTTGAGGATCATCTTTAAACAAAGTTTGTTTAAAAAAAATCCTGAACACCTGAAAAATAGCCTCGTTAAGAGGTTTGGTAAGAAGTCACCCGAGGTGGCAAAACCGTACTATTTTGAATCTCTTGTTTGGTAATGAGCAATATTTATATTATTTGTGTTGTGCAATGTTTAACAATTACTTATGAACATAACATTGTTATGACCATAACAATTTCCAAACCTGACTTTTGTTCATCTTCTAAACACAAATGAAGATATTTTTAATAAGACCTGAGAGATTTCAGTCACTTCAAATGTAATGGCGTTCATTCATTTTTGAATTAATTAAAACTACTTTTTCATATTTTTTTGGAAATGTCCAAATTTTCTTTTTGGTTAACAGTTTTATGGCACTGCTCTTTACCCAGTACACATTGCTTTCTCAAAAAAAAAAAAAAACAACATAAAAATAAAGAAGTAATGTCCTCATCAGATCTGCTGTTTGTTTAATAAAAAAAAATTAAAAAACTTGTCATTTGTGTTTGATCATCATTGACCCCTGGTTTCACAAACAGGCTTAAGCTAGTCCCAGACTAAAATGCTTTATTGAGTATATATTGCTTTTAACTGAAAGCAGCCTGCACTGGCAAATCTTTCAAAATGTCATAAATGTAAGTGCCATTGTTTTGTCTCAATATGCACACCAGTAATATTTCTAAGAAATGTTTATAAAAGCTACTTAAATGTCCTAACTGAACTAAGGTCATCTCCTGGCTTAATCTAAGACATGTCTGTGAAACCAGGCGGTAAAGTTTTAGGCTGATTTAAATTGTTGTTCATGCAGATTTCTGAAACAACACCCTTCATTTTACACCAGGGATGAGTAATAATTAACCCTTAATCACGCAAATAATTGGCAAAGGTTTGCCTTTTGTTTAATCTTTTGTCTTCAGGAAGGTCCCTGGTGTAATTTACCTTCTAAATGCTTGTCGCCTTACTTGAGCTTGCTGCATAGCGTGTTCAAAAAAACCCTTGCAGTTTGCATGCAGAGTTAATGGGATCAGACTTAGTCTTTCAAGTCTGGCTTAGTCTAATTAACTGCTTTAGCTCCTGTGTGCTGCAGTGAAGATCAGCCATAGTGGCAGTTGCATTGAATGCAGTGCTTTTAAAGATACACATGGGTAGTTTGCTTGCTTTTTAATTGAATGTTTGGACTTTGTGTTATTGGGCAGTATCAGCTTGATTTATCTCCCAGTGTTATTGATCTGTTTGTACCTTTGAAATCGCCTTTGCAGGTGTCCCGTGTAATTGGAGCCGTAAAGACTCAGACCCCACAGCCCAAAACCTTCTCTAGAGGGGTAAGTTAAATTTAACACTCACTGCTGTACCATAATTTGTAATGACACAGACAGATACAAATTGACTCAACTTTATGGATGACACTAGCAAATCAAGTACTAGTGGTATTACTAAGAGTATTTCTGAACATGGTACCATGTACCATTGTACTTCCATGGTATTAAAGGGATAGTTTGTCCAAAATGTTAAATTCTGTCACCATTTACTCACCCTCAAGTTGTTCCAAACCTGTATGAATTTGTGCTGAACACAAAAGAAGATATTTAGAAGAATATGGGTAACCAAAGCGTTGATGGACCCCATTGACTTCCATAGTATGTAAAAATAAACAAATCCTATGAAAGTCAATGGGGTCCATAAACTGTTTGGTTACCCATATTCTTCAAAATATCTTCTTTTTAGTTCAACAACAAATAAATTAATACAGGTTTGAAACAACTTAAGGGGGCATAAGTGATGCCTGAATTTCCATTTTTGGGTGAGCTATCCCTTTAAACCAAGTACATTGAATGTAAATAGCATGGTACACAAATATGGTAAGAATGTAGTACCACCCCAGCTAACAGGGAACGTTCTCAGGACTTTACCCAATGTTCTGACAAATGTCTCTCAACAAATGTTCTTTAAGTAACATTAATAGAATATCCTGTCAATGTTATCTGGACTTTAATAACGTTCTTAAAAACGTTAGCACAAATACGTTATTTATATGTCGTTCATGGAGAGTTTTTTTTTCTGAAAGTTGGATGTTCCTCTAGCATTTATAAAATGTTACTACTACTGATTTTAGAATGTTAGGAGAACATTTAAAAGTAACATTCCAATAATGTTTGAAGAATGGAATAAAAGAATGTTTTTTTTTAACGTTTGCAATGTTTAGATATAACTTTTTTAACTTAAATGGAATGTTAGCAAAATGTTCTTAGAACATGTGTTATCTGGAAATGATGTATATGAATGTAGTTTGTGGTCCAGATTGGTTGTCATAATGTATGCTCACTTTTTTTTTCTTTTTTTAATGTAATTTAAACAATATTTTAATGTTTTAATATGGAATTTGACATCATGAATTTAAAGTAAACTGTATAGTGACCTTATGCACACTATATATAAGCATAAGTGATTATGTTCTAAATAAAAAAACAACAGTATAATAAAATATACATACCCCCTTTTTGTCCCCTGTCAAATCCCTTTTTAAATATATATATATATAGTTTAATAGATTGAAGCAGTATCATTGGGGGGAAAGTAAAAGGTTTGTTTTACATGTCCGAAAGGCAAATACTTGGAAAAGTTAATGCACTTGGAGTATGAATCATAGAAGTCTCATACATTAATTCTACAGCCTACAGAAAATATGTAGTTGTGCAAATTCCTTCAGTCAAGGTTGTTCACATTAAGGCGTTGGCTTTTTGGCACTAGCAACCGTACTTAAAACATGCGCTGCAAAAAAAACTATGGATGCCTTAGTTATTCTGGAGACATTAGTTATAGGAGCCAGCAGTATTCAAACTTTATGAGCTTTTGTACTGAAATCCTCATATATGTAAAAGCCTCAGAAAAATAATGCCAGATTGTGATACGTGTAGTAATTTTCCAATTTAATCTTGTTTTCAGGTTTTTTTGTGTGTGCTCTTTATTTTTAAGAAAGTTAATTCTTGAAGATGGTGTTGTTGTTTTGATTTTTTGTAAGAAATTAATATTTTATGTAACAAGGATGCATTCAATTAATCAAGTGTGACAGTAAAGGTTTTTGTTTCAAATGAATGCTGTTTTTTTTACTTTTTATTTAAAAAAAAAATATTATGGTTTCCACTAAAAAATATTAAGCATCACAACTGTTCAACATTGATACTAAGAACTGTTTCCTGAGCACCAAATCAGCATATTAGAATGATTTCTGAAGGATCATGTGACAATGAAGACTGGAGTAATGATGCTGCCATCACAGGAATAAATACTCTTTAAATTATGTTGGAAAATGGTTATTTTAAATTGTAACATTTCACAATATTACTATAATTTTGGTCAAATAAATGCAGCCTTGGCGATCCAAACAGATTGTTAAAAAAAAATCGTATTGACCCCAAACATTTAAACAATAATGTTCATTTAAAAATCACATTACTTTTAGTCAATTTCACTCTTATGTAGAAGCCTCAGGAAAATGATGGCAGTTTGCGACGTTTGTGATAAATTTTTTTCTGTTTTTTGTGCTTTGACAGATTCAAACGGTAACGTTAATTCCTGGAGATGGAATCGGTCCTGAGATCTCCACTGCAGTAATGAAGATATTTGAAGCAGCTAAGGTACGTATATGTTGTTTCACTCTTCGGGAATTCAGCTTAGGCTGCAAGTTACAACAAGTGAATTGAGCGACTATTATATTTTTAACCCCTTTTGTGCACTTCTTTCAGTCTTAGAATAAAATTCTGCGCATTTGTGTAAATCTTCTCTGATGTGTTTACTGGCGCGAGGGTGGGACAACCTGTCACTCACATAAGACTGACCAATAGCAAACCACAACCATCCATTCCCAATTCCCGATAGACAAAAATAAGTCTTGCCCTAAAAAAAAATCTTGTTTGAGAAGCTGTTTCACTCGGCTTTGTCACAATAGGGAAGAAAAGAACTTTAAAGCTACATTATCTCTTTTTTTCTCAATCAGGCCCCTATTCAGTGGGAAGAGCGAAATGTCACTGCCATCCAAGGTCCCGGAGGCAAATGGATGATCCCTTCTGAGGCAAAAGAGTCTATGGACAAAAACAAAATTGGGTTAAAAGGTTAAAACTTGTCGTCTCTCTCACATCAATCAAATCATTATAGTTTTTACAATGACTCACACAATGAATTTCAGGACCCCTGAAAACGCCAATTGCTGCCGGACACCCGTCCATGAACCTGCTGCTAAGGAAGACCTTCGACCTGTATGCCAACGTGCGTCCTTGTGTGTCCATCGAGGGCTATAAGACTCCTTACACCGATGTGGATCTGGTCACCATCAGAGAAAACACAGAAGGAGAGTACAGTGGGATTGAACACACGGTATGTGTGTGTGTGTGTGTGTGTGTGTGTGTGTGTATGCCCATCTGTATTTCACACTATTTAACCAGCTCCTCAACCAAACCAGAGCTAGCTGCTATTATTCTTTTGATTTCTTCTTCTTCTTGAGATCTGCAGTTGCAGGAAAAAGTATGTGACTCCTTCGACATTTTACATGGATTTTCCGCATTAATTAACTTTTAAATAAGTCAATAGATTGCGTCCGAATTTGCATACTGAATAGTAGCTACTATTTTTGTTTTTGTAACTTGCTTCACAACTTTTAAAAAAGTATGTACTATATAGTATGAATGAAATTCGGACATATGGTTCATGTTATGGGGTTCATACACTTTTTCCTGCAACTGTATACATTTGTACCCCTTTAGTTCTTTAGGCCGTTTACAATAATAGGATGACATTTGACCTTTGGGGTCCTCAGCGGCTCCCTTCACAAATGTCGAAGGTCATGCTGTTGTCATCTAATGCTATCTTAACCAGTTTTTCACACAGTGCTAGCGGGAACTCAGTGGGCACAGCTCATATTTCAGTGCTGTTTAATCTTTAGGTAGGTGCCACATGGTTGCTATAAATCAGTTGTCTCTGGTCCCACTCCATAGTGTGTCAAAGCATTATGTGAAATGACCTTTAGGTCGTCACATTCCATTCATGCGATCTTCCCTTTGTCTGTTCACGTTATTCAAAGTATGAACATGTACACTACCTTTCAAGAGTTTGGGGTCAGTAAAATATTTCATTTGGATGAAATGAATGCATTTATTTAGGAAGGACGCATTAAATTGATCAAAAGTGACAGTAAAGACTTTTATAACTGAACTTTGGTTCATCAAATAATTAAAAAAAAGTGTCTTGGTTTACACCAAAATATTAAAGGTGCACTATGCAACTTTTCCGTCCGCTAGAGGTTGTCTATTCAAAACAAAGGCGTAGTTTGATGACGCCAAGTTTGAGCGCAGAATCTTGGGACATGTGGTCTTCACCTCACAGCCGGTGGGGAAGAATCGGGATAGGACTCGGGCAGAAATCATGTTGATGGATGCGGTTATTAACGTTACTGTAGTATGAAGCAGAGCAGGGCAGAGTGCTGTGGGAGCTGAGCAAGGCCGCTGGAGCGATTGTTAATGAGAGGAACAACACACGCCTCGCGAGCAGTGGGATTTTTATTATGACGGGACACAGTCACCGGGCGCCGACGCTATTTCCACTTTTCCGGTCATGAGGTAAAGCAGTCCTGTTTATCATATTAGATACATTTGAGTGTGTTGAAAATGATGTTATGACGTTTCTCTATGCGTTCGCTCGACGGCTGCTATGACACTTGTTTCACACTGCTAAGAGTAAAGCGCTTCTGCAAAATAAAACCGGAAACCGAGGGTAACGCAGATATGACGCAACTGACAGACGACTCCCTCACACCCGTCCCGGTTCTTTGGTTAAAATAGCAATTTTCTCACAATTTACAAATAGTTGGAAACATTTGGGATATTGTAAGAACTCAACTGAACAAAATATATAACGCAGGCCTAGTGGTTTTTGGATATTTTACTGCAAAAATCCTACATAGTGCACCTTTAAAGGGATAGTTCACCTTAAAATGAAAAATAAGATGCTGATGCTGTATTCTTTCTTTTATGGACCACAAAAGGAGAATTTTTTTTTTTTTAAATGTCCCACTCTCCCATGCTCTCATCCATAGTAATGGCTGTGAATAGCGAGCAGCATCAAGCTTTTTTTTTAATAAGCGCAAAAAAAATCACAGAATGAACCCATGCGACTACAAAATTCTAGGCCGTTGGTCTTTTCTGCATGGCTGCACGACATGCATTTATGAGACTCTGCGTCGTCTAGCCCAGAAAAAGCACAGAATTTGTGTGAGATCAAGATTAACAAAAACGTGACATGATGTTTTATTAAACAAGGTTTGAGAGGAGCACGATCAGATAATTGACACAAGTGGAGAGAACTCAGCTAATCGTGTATATATACGCAGCAGTCCTACCTCTTTTGTTGACAGTTTGTCAGCATCCCTCCACTACCGCTTCTCCACACTTTTAGTTGGGGGGGGTACTTTGGGTTCGGGCCAAATTCCGAGCTCGAAGCCCCTCCCCCAGGACAGCACGCCAAATACGCATTTAAATGTACTCTCTATCAATTATATGCAAGTGTGATATATGCATTAAAACAACAGGGTGAATAAATGATGATTTAAGGTGTGAACAAAAAAAAAAAAACATTTAGTCCTTGTCCGCTTTGCATTCACATTAGCATTTTGATGCCGAACCTAAAAGCATAGGGATTTGTTCACAACCTGATATTTGTGATGGAACTTACTAAACAAAACAATGCTGTGTGCTGGGCTAAATGCTCGTCGTTTGTGCATAGGTACATATGATGGTATTTTGACCAGCTGAGAAATCGTGAAGAGCTCATAAAATGTTTAAAAGAATCAAAACGAAGATCTACCTGCGATCGAAAACACTAAAATTACCAACCCCAAACATTTGAACAGTAGTGTACATTTTAAAAAATCACTTCACTTGTCTCAAATTTTCTTCAAACCCCCAAACTTTTGAATAGTAATGTATATGATGTGGTTGTGTACATGAAACCTTGAGTTGCCTTCTAGATCAAGTCCACCATATGAAGCTTGCTGTGCAAAACTTAAATCTGATTTTGTATAGCAGTCGTCATATCTTGCCCCTTTGTATTAACTAACCCGACTGTTTTTTTGAAACCTAAATTTGGTTTTGTCTCGAGATAAACGGCTGTGGTTATTAAACGGCTCAATATTAAATGTGCTTTATTTCCACACTGAATCAGATTGTGGATGGAGTCGTGCAGAGTATTAAACTGATCACAGAGGATGCCAGCAGACGCATCGCTGAGTATGCATTTGAGTACGCCCGAAATAACCAAAGAACCAGTGTCACGGCTGTCCACAAAGCCAACATCATGTGAGTGTCAGAAAACTGTCACACATCACATAGTAACTTTGTAGCTATGAAGAATTATTTCTATTTAACAGGAGTTGTTTTCTGGGGGCAAATGTTTTGTTGGATCTAAAATTGTACGTGATAAAGATGTTGAATTCAGTGATGTCTTCTAGGCGAATGTCTGACGGTTTGTTTCTGCGGAAGTGCCGAGAGGTTGCTGAGAATTTCAAGGATGTGAAATTCACGGAGATGTACCTGGATACAGTCTGTCTGAATGTATGTATAATATACAACTTCATTCATTTGGCCTTTTCTAATCCTCTTACATCTCTGAAATGTTTTTTTTTTTTTATATAGCATACTTTAGAATATTTACACTTGAGATTAGGGTACAATTCTCACTATTAACAATAGTTAATGAACTCAATGAACCTCAATGAACTCCCAATTACTGCTTATTAATAGTTAGTAAGGTAGTTGTTAAGTTTAGGTATTGGGTAGGATTAAGAGATCTAGAATATAGTTGTAATGAAGTTCGTAGAATAAAGAGGAAGGAGGCGGGAACCGGCGAACATTTAAAGACTTTGATGAAATGAATAAACACAAAATGAAAGTAAAACGCAGGCATCCCCACACGCAAACACATACTCAAGCGTAAACAAAAACACAACATAAAGGCGGCAGTGGATCAGTGGTTCATGTAGATTGTCTTCAAACCGGAAGGTTGATGGTTTGATCCCTGGTTCCACCTTACCAAGTGTCAAGGTGTCCATGAGCAACACCCCTAACCCCAGCTGCTCCGTGCATATGCCTCCGAGCTCCCTCATGAGAGGACTCGAGACTCGCAACATTCTCAGTCACGCACCGGTCTCACTCGCTCCTGCCACGCCTCTCGCTCGTCTGCCTCGCCACAGTGGTCATGCAGAGTAAGGCTTCGTCTACATTAATTAAATTACGAGTTTCGTTTCAAAGCGGTCTCCGTCCACACTAACGGTTTCCAAAGGTTCTCATCGACACTGAAACGTCAATTTGCAATTTGAAGTTAACTTATAAAGTAGTTAGTTGCTAAGGCAACATTTAAAATTAGTTACATTTTTTCAAGTTTAAGTTTTTCATCTAATATTTATATTAGAACATTTTTCAAGTTTAAGTGTAGTGACCCAGAAGTAGTGTTGGGTCAGTTAATCTAAAAATGTAGAGACAGTGTAATTGGATTACTGTACTAATTACTCTCCCTAAAAAGTATTGCATTACTTACTACTAATTACTCTCTAAATCCCATATCAACCAGTTGAATAATACAAGGATAGACATGAAATTGCTTTTAATTCTTTAAAATAAATCATATAAAATGATTGACTTGACCAAAGTATTTTAAGGAGATGGTTACATTTTGAAAAACATACATTTTAACATTAGACGTTAAATTGTTTATATAGACTTGTTCTATAGTTTATAAAGTATTGACTCTTTCCCGCTACTGGAAATTTCTGGTTTTCCGTGTTATACGCTTGGGGTCGCTAAGACATCTTCTGAAAGAGTACTGAATCTCCTGATCAAAACACATGCGAAGAAGACGCAGAAACAAGCAATGTCATATGTAATCATATGCATATGTAAAATAATGTGATCATCAACATTAAACAGCAAATCAGGGTTTTTCCTGGGTCAAAAATGGTCTTCGGTTGTGGCTGATAGACATGGTCATCCATACACACATGCAGAGTAAAAAGTACCCTACCCACGTGATCTGCAAGCGCAATACTGACAAAACATTTTAAATAAATTCAAAGAACGTTTGTCATTTTTGCTCATCTTATTTTGATACCTTGATGTTTGTTTTTGTTCCTCATTTTTACACTATTTATAGATAATTGTTTTGGTATATAATCATATATATATTAAAAAGTAGTATATAAAAATTGTATTTCAATTTCATAAAATTATCAGCTATAGCTAATAACAACTTTGTTCTGGGTTCACCTCACTCCAGTCTAAACTAAAAGATTTAAAGGCTATTTATTTGAAAGACTGTGGATAATTAAAACTAACTCTTACATCCACTCTTGCTAAATTGGGTAAGCACACTTGTGTTCTCATTTCAGATGTGTTCAGAGTAAATGTTTACACTGATTCGTGAGTTCAGTGTTGGACAGATCAATTTTTCTAACCAGTCGTTTAAATGATTCGGTTCAAAAGAGTCATTAGGTCGCGAATCGGACATTAGTAGACGCGGTGTGTGCGCATCCGTCTGTTAGAACATCGCGAAAGATTTGTCAACACACAGAAAACACTTAATAACTGGATAGGATTTGTTTCCCGTTTAATGAAAGTATGGGTTATTTCAGCTGGTCAGAGGAAGAGTCAACATTTTCGAGCGCAGTTCACACCCAGCGGTAATTAAAGGAAAACATCGTCTGATAGCGCCACATGCACATGGATTGAGGTCTTTCCGACCTTTTGATTTTGATTAACATAATATGCGAAATATTAGAAAGCTTAGAATGCTTATTTTGAAGACAGAGAGAGAGTGCGTATGGGGAGCTCTCTTCTCGTTCTCTCTGTCACTCAGTTAACGCAAGCGCAGCAGCAGTCATCAACTACATCAATCATAAATCACAATAACTGATCAAATAAGGCTTTGGCGGGACAAAAATTCGTTTTGGCGGTCGCCAAAAAATGTTCAATGTAGGAAAAACCCTGCAAATAACTCTAAACTGCCTAATGTTACTGAATGAAATGTCGACCCAGGACGAGCTACAGGACTGTGAAGCTTTGGGGGTGTTGATGGACACGATCTACTGTGTTTTGATCAATGCTCTGGATGTAGTCTTTTTCTCAAAATGTTGCTTTTTTTATGAATCTTGCCTACATTAAAGTGTAAATTAAAAAGAATGCATGAAGCTAGAATATTTTTTGTCGTTGTTTAAAAGCAGAGGGTCTGTTCTTTCTTTTGATATATTGTATGTTCAGATATTCATACGACAAAATATTCTGGGGGCCCTGAATTTATGGAAATGATCAAAAACGCAGGCGGGAAAAGAGTTAATGCAATTTACATCAGAAGTAACTAATTAAATTAGAGAAATTAAGAGTAATCCCTTACTTTACTTCACTTTCAAGTGGAAAGTCATTCATTTACAGTAATTAATTACTTGGTAATGCATTTCATCCAACACCCAAACGACTTTATTTTCATAAAATCATTGATTTTTGCATTGTGATTTATTCACTAGATGGTGCAAGATCCCTCTCAGTTTGATGTGCTGGTAATGCCTAATCTATATGGCGACATCTTGAGGTGAGTCTGTATAAAGCATCATATAATAATATTATATGTGATATGATTTTTAAAAGTGCAACTCCCATCAGCCTTTGATTTGTCTTTCAGTGATCTGTGTGCTGGATTGATTGGAGGCCTTGGAGTCACTCCCAGCGGGAACATCGGAGCCAATGGTGTTGCCATATTTGAATCAGTATGTGTTGGATGCTGCAATAGCTTTACAATGGAGTGATCTATTAGTATCATTCTATTTATTTTATAGTATAGTATAATTCTTGTTTTTTGTGTGTGTTAGGTACACGGAACTGCCCCTGATATCGCAGGCAAAGATCTGGCAAACCCTACCGCCCTTCTGCTGAGTGCCGTCATGATGCTGCGTCACATGGGACTGCACGATCACGCAAAAAAGATTCAGGCCGCCTGCTATGACACCATACGGGACAAAAAGGTAGGATCAATTATTAGTGATCATGAGCCTTGATTATGAATTTGGCATCCACCGTCAAGACAGATCTTGATAAATCTGTTATATGTTTTTATACATTCCAGGTTCTGACCAAAGACCTTGGTGGAAACTCTAAGTGCTCAGAGTTCACCGATGACATCTGCCGAAGAGTGCAGGACATGGAATGAGGCTTTTCTAAATGTCAATGTTTGGATCACATGCCTAAAGAACGGACAGTCAAAAAACCATGAAATTAATCTTCATATCATTCTGATATCTACGCACAATTCTACTAAGTGTCTGCATTTTTGTTTCTCCAGAACCGCAAAGCACTGTCTTAAATTCTTGTTCTACGGTGACTGTATTTGTGAGCTGTTTTAATCTGTCAAAAAGGAACTACGAATTCTAAGATAAACTGTATTTATTGACTGGACAGTTTCTCTGGTTTGACAATTTGCCTGTCACATGACAGGAATAATAATTATTAGGGGCTGAAATATATAACTTTATTTTTCTTTTAAAGTGTGTTAAATCCGTTAAATAGGTGAATAGATGTTTCACATTTTTATGCTTGAGCTTTACATCAGTTATGAACTTTGCATTATGGTTAAAAATTAATATAGTTCAAACAGCTGTTGACCTTTGCTGTGTCAATTGTGAAATGACTGTACCATCAAGACATGACTGTCGTTGGAATATATACGTCTATTTTTATGGGCAAAAAAACATGTCTTTATTTTTACTGGGCACTGATCATTATAACACTGCATAAAAATGAGAACATTACCATTACAGTATATCCACAAACAAAGCTTTATTTTTAAGATCTGTTCAAAACATACAGGAATATTAAATGTAATATAACATCTAACTAACATTAAATGACAAGAGTATGTTTAGATGTAGTAATTAAAAAAATAGGATTATATTATATAGGTTGGTTAATTAAAATAACCCCCACATTTCTACCATCTGTCTTGGCAAAAAGCAACATTATCTTTAACTGAGATACAGCCAGTCTGGAAGTCTTCTATTCTTTGTAAAAACCTTCTATTTCACTGTGATACTTCATCAACACCACTGGGCGACGTAGTTTCATTGTAGGACCTGAAAAGAAACGTATATTCTATTGTCTTTTGGAACGAACATGTGCATGTTCAATACACTTTGAGATCCAAATACACCCAATGGACATCTACTGGAAAGAATATCAGCACTCACCTAGTTCTCCTCCAACAATTGAGAAATCTTTTCCTAATATGATCCATTTTTGTATGCGTTGGGCGTTTGAGGTTGCTTTTGAATTGACCTGTGCAATAACCTCTTCAATGGACTGGTACACTAGCTTGTCTTTTCCTCCAATGATGTCCGACACTTTCGTGGCTTGGCTACCAAGTCGCTGACAGTATTCCACAGCCTCCAAGCTAAGAAGGTCTGTAGGCTCTGTGGTCTCTGGATTGATTGTGCACTATCCAAGGAAAGAAAGAAAGGAGTAACCTAAATGGTTTTAGAGTTGTTGAATCCATAACTTTTCTCAAAACATAATTCACCTTTAGCGTTAGCAGCATGGACAGAAATTTCCTTTTGTCTCCAATTAACATGGCATTGCTGATGATTGGCAACTCTCGCTTCACGGCATCCTCTATGGGAAGTGGGGGAATGTTCTCCCCTCCGGCAGTGATAATGAGCTCTGAAAGGAAAGAGATTGAATGGAAATGCCCTTTAAACCTAACCTGAATCCAATTGTTGTGTAGCATGAAATCTAGTGAAAAGATTAAAAATAGCATCCTTTACCTTTTATTCTTCCGGTAATGTAAAGAAAGCCATCTTCATCTACCTTTCCTAAGTCTCCAGAGTAGAGCCACCCATCTTCACCCAAAGCTTGCTTTGTTTTATCCTCCAGGTTGAGGAAGCCCATGAAGACATTCCGGCCCCAAAAACACACTTCTCCAATTCCGTCAGCATCTATGTTTACTAGTTTGTATCTGCAGCCTGGAACCACCTTACCACAGCTAGAAGAGTTCAAGGAATTGTTACAATGTCAACTTGATTATTGAGCTTCAAGGTGAAAGTATTCAATCTGGAAATTGAGGTAAGAGGGCTTGCCTTAACAAGCGGTACACATTTGGTCCAGACATAAAGTGGGGTCCTGAGCTTTCACTCATCCCATAGGCTTCATACAATCGAATATTGAGACCGAGGAAAAACTGAAGGGTTTCACTTCCAATAGGCGCAGCTCCCGAGAAGAACTTCACGCAACTGGAGAAGCCCAACTCAGCACGAAGCTTTTGTAAGACGAAGCTGTCCGCAAGAGTGAAGAGGAATGACTTCTCTTCATCCCTGATTGGAAGACGATGACCATTAAAACATAAGAACGTTCCAAAAAATATGAATGTACAAATGGACAAGGATATACATTACTTTGTAAGCCTTTGATTAGCCTCCAGACTAACAGACATGGCCCATGCCACCAGTTTCCTTTTCACGTATCCACACCGTGAAATGCCTTCTTTGATTTTTTCCATAATCTTTTCCCAAACACGAGGAACGCCCATGTGGGCCGTGGGGTTTACCTCTCGAAGGGTGTCTACCAAACTCCCCTAAAAGGTAACATAAAACTACAAGTGAGCAATGTAGAGTTGACTTCAATACTTTAAAATATTTGACAGTGTGATGGACTTGGCTTTCACATGGATTCTTTAAGTCTCTGTCTTGACCTGGACTCCATCTACTCAGGTCCTGTCCTGGACTCGAATGAGCTGGTCTCAATATAACACTGATATTTGATGACAACACCAGTTACAGGATCTAGAGCAAAAGTTCCACTTTCTAGTAGAGTGTGAAAATTTGTAGAATCTTTAGTGTGCAGGATCTAAACTCTGCAGGAAGGTGGCCCTCCAGAAGCAGGACTAGACATCCCAATCTAAAGCTAAACAAGAGTCCCTGATCTTGAGCATTTACCTTTAGAGCATCTGGCTGAGCAAAGAAAACTTGCTCCCCCCATTGGATCCCTGTCCAGAGATCATAGATCTGGGCAGCAATGTGGCTGAGAGGAAGGTAGCTGACCAGAGACTCTTGCCTGATTTCAGCTGGCTGCATATCTCCAGCCCTGCTTGCATGGTGGGCTGTCCATGTGATCTATAAGAGTCCAGAATTCAAAATTGTCAATAATCTACAACAGAACATTCACAGACTGCAACATAGTCTCTGCCCAGATGTGGCCTGGATCTGGTTCGACGCTATGTTGCTGTCTGGGTTGCCAATATATTGTGAATGTCATTTTTTTCAGTCACTTGCATTGTCATGGCTTAACATCACTCCTTTCGGTGATCCGGTTGTTCCAGAGGTGTAAATAAGTACACAGCACTGATTGGCTTTCTGGCTACTGATGACTTTTTCAAGTTCTTGATCAGAGATTTCCAGTCCAAGTCCTAAGAACTCTTCCCACTGGCCAAAGACAAGCAGCCAGTAAGTCTTTGGGTAACTTTGGCCTAAATGAAAACTCAGACAGATCTCTCTTTATCGAACACTTACCGAATAGAGATTGGGTATCTTCTCCTTCAAAGATCCTGAATACTGTACTATGGCTTTTAAGTGTGGCAGCTTATCCCTTACCTAACAAGAAAAACAGGAGTATTAATCAGGTTGTTCATTGATTATGAGAAGGTCCGGGTTTTGAAAATAAAGTACATCAAATGTTACCTGTAAAATCTTATCCAGCTGCTTTTGATTTTCCACAACAATGACATTGGCTCTTGAGTCATTAGCGACATAGAGGCAGGCCTCCGGTGAGTTTGTGGTATAGATCCCTGCCATTATACCCCTAGCACAAACACAAATAAAGATGTGAGGGCAGTGATTCTAGCCATAATATTGCTACATCCATTTAGCTTGCTTCAGTTTGCATTTGATGTTTATAGGCCACTTAAAGAGCTTGAATGTGTAAATGGACTTTTCACACTTTATATTGTTCACCCAGGGTCATTTTTTAATAATCCTGGTTTATCTTGTTCCATGTTTCAAAGGAAGTACATTTACATGCACTTTTAGATTTAAGTCAAACTAAGGCTGCATCTGAAAGCTTAGGCAGCTGACTTGTTGCCTCGTTGCAGTATCAGACTTCTGTGGCAGCATAACACTTTAATAATATACAACAAAAAAAGAGAGCTTTGTTAAAGGCTACGTGAATGTTTAATTGCAACAATACTAATTTCTTAATAGAAATGACATCAAAAGTGGAAAACATTGGTCAAAATCTTAGATTTACATGCACCTATCCACCAATCTGTATTTTTTTAGCTTAAAGGGATAGTTTACTCAAAAATTTAAATTTGATCATTTACTCATCTTCATATCATTACAAACCCGTTTGACTTTTGTTCATCTTCAGAACACAAATGAAGATAAATAAATTAAATCTAAGAGATTTCTGTGCCTCCATTGAGGGAAGTGATGGTGTCTCTTTGGAAAATGTGGACTAAACCACTCAATTCATATGGACGATCTATTTATTAACTTTTTGAAGCGTCAAAGTGGACATATCTGTCTTCTGAAAGTCTTACGGGTTTGGAACATGAGGGTGAGTAATTAATTAAATAATTTACATTTTTGGTTGAAATAACCCTTTAAAGCTCAGGATGGTGGGATATAATAGGCAGCGAAGGATACATTTACGCAGCCTTTAAAATTCGATCTCAGGAGACAGGAAGTGAAGCTAACATTGGATTCCCAGTTTATTTGGACCAACTTGCTCCTCAGAATCCCAACCTATGAGTGATTATTGATGCATATATTTTCTACCGGGTGTTCAAAATACAGTTTCCCGCTAAATGCTAATTCACGTTATTACTGTCTTACTGAAAAAACTTCTGCTAATCAGCTGTGGGTCACTATTACCTAAAACTATGTATATTAATGCATAAGTCCTAAGTCTGTTATTCTTACTACTTTGAGTAAAGATGAGCTAGATTTGTTTTGCAAACTTTAATGATACATTAATCATTCATCTTAGTTCGGCAAACGTTTGCACTGTTATTGTTACAGTTCCCACATTTGCACTGCAATAAATTAGAAATATACACATTGGTTTGTTGATGGACATACATTTGTTAATACTAATGGTGAGGAATTACAGTTGCAACATCTCATAATGTACCTCGAAATGAGTAGTGTATTACTAAGAAACGTCCTGCTCAAGTCGTCCTTGCGATGGAGGTTTGGATTGAATAATTAGTTCTTCTAATGTTTCATCATCGGACTCGCACTCGGATTGATATGGGAAAGCGTCTTTACAGTGTGTACAATCGCTGAAGACTGAGGAAGCCTCCAGAGCTTAAGTTCAGTTCTGTCAGGACCACTGTCGTCAAAGATTATTGACAATTAGCATAATAGTTTGGATTGGCGGTATGGTTCTGTTCTGGGCAAGAACTCTGATTAGTCTGATTCAAGGGGAATCAGAATGCCAAATCCTGACTGAATAAGAGGAGGAGCTGGGGATGTAGGAGGGTAATTAGCTCTGGAAAAAACGTGATAGCTACTGATAATACTGAAAGAGCTTATATGCATGCTGTCATAGACTTCGTATCCTATTGGTAAACAGACAGCTAATGCGAGCTTGACTGATGTGACCTGCCAGAGCTAACGTTACGCTTGATTTATGGTAACAGGCGGTATACCAATCACATCAGACTGGACATCTGGCCAATCAGAGCAGAGTACCTCACGGAAAGGAGTGAATGAATTTAGAGAGAATGAATCATCTGACGAGTCATTTAAGAATCATGATGAGCAATGTATGATATGAGAAAATATGTTTTTTATGCTTGTAAATCTATTGTAGGAAAATTAGGAACCTTTAAAATAGCATATTAGGGGCACATTAAGCATTTAAATTAACACTGTAGTTTGACTTCAGTGTTGTCATTTTTTAGCATGAGGTGGTAAGTGCTTGGCAGTACAATTTGAGGTTAGCAACACCAAAACAAACAAGTATAACATTTTAGGCATAATGTGAAAAACCTACAAGTATTTCTCACCCTGCAAAGACAGATCCAACAGCAGCAATAAACCACTCTGCAGAGTTGAATCCCAGGATGGCTACACTGTGGAACCGCTCCAGACCAAGCTAGGAGAATTGTCAAATATCACTGTATTATATCTGTAAATTCCATGCGTATGACTTGTGAGAATGAGCTGTGCAAATAAACCTTTTAACATGGGCATGTTATGTATAAATTAGAGTTTTAAAAAACTCAAGATCACCTTTAGAAAGCTTTTGGCAGCCATTCGACTGAGGTGATAATATTCCGAAAAGGTAACTTTTTCCCATTCATTTCCTCTTTTGGTTGCCAAAGCAGTCAGCTTCCCATACTTTTGAACTGAGTTGGTAAACATCTGATGCACAGTGATGGGCTGTTCTGGGCAAAGTTCATCCATTCTCAGCTGAACTGATCCACTGGCTTCTATAGTCCATAGGGATTGGGATGGGGCCAATTCCGCACCTGCCAGAACCTCCTCAACGCTTTTTTTCTCTGCTGCATTGAATAGGAGATAATCACAGTTCAATGACTAAAAATCTGATGATGTGAACAGGATTGAATGGTCAGAACATAATCCAGATATCCAATCTCTGAATATGATAAACAAAATAAGAGTTAATCTACTTACAAAATCCTTCCCCAAAATCCTGCTCCAAAAGGTCTGTCATCGGCCCTAGAGGTGAAGAGTCCAAGCTGAAATACAGACTGCTGGCAGGTTAGATAGCCGTGGACTCTGGCTCTTCCTGCGGACAGACTCGGCTCTTGCTGTCATACCCAGGAATCACATGGCACAACAGCTCAACAGCATTGTAAGCCCCCCACAATGATATGTTTTGGTAACTAAGTACTAAAGCCCCAACAGCTTTGTTGGCAGATGGGAGCTCACAAAATGTGTGAGAAACTCTAGTTCCCATCAGTCATAGAAACTTCTGTTTTCTTCTTCACTTCAGTTCTTGATGTAACAGCCACAAGTCAGAGAGCACATTAGGTAGTTTTAAAACTGGCATCCCTACAAAATGACGTCATAAAGGGTGGAATTCCTTATCTGGGCACATCAACCAAGTTCACACTGCCCGATTTTAGACCTGATTTTTATTCGCCGACAGGTTTTGCGAAATCGCTGACAAATACCCTGAATCATAGGCAAATCAGTGCTCGTTCACGGGACTGACAATCACGCTGTGTGAATTATCAAAGATGCGATCTGAGGGAATCACTGACGAGTCGCTGACGCCTTGGCATGCTAAATATCTGGATGAAATGAGTTCTGACTGAAAATTACATCGCCGATGACCGACAGCCAATGAAAGAGTGAGATACAGGGCAGCGGGGAGATCGGGGAGGAATTATAGACCAGAATATGAGTATTTTAATAGATATATTTACAATTATATCAAACAGAAACAAAGCACAAACATTTGCTTGACCAGCCGCAACAGAAGCACATTGCAAAATAATTAATGTACCTCTCCCCAACTATTTCCTCCTCCATAATCTTTTATTTTTCTCCTTTTCGCTGCAAATTAGCACACAGACAATTTGGATTGCAAACTTTCTGCAGTTTAACATTTTTAATAACAATTCCAGTCTCGTGCGAGAACTCAGGTCTGACACACATGCGATCTTGCGTTATTTCCTTGTCACATCTCACATGTGTTTGGTCGTGAAAGGTAGTCTGCGCACCGGAGAGAGTTGTCTGCGATTCCTCCTATTGAAAAGTCATGCAGTGTGAAACCCCCTGTCACTGAGACAGCAGTGACTGAATGCTGGCCCAGATAGTCATGCAGTATGAAACCCCCTGTCACTGTCCCATCGTGCAATGTGAACACAGCAGTGACTGAATGCTGGCCCAGATAGTCATGCAGTGGGAAAAGAGCAGTGATCCAACCAGTTTGAAAATCATGCAGTGTGAACTTGTGTGTGTTTGTGTGCTTGCGACGTTTTAGCTCTGCCCACTGCTCGCCTCTAAGAGTTTGGCTGTTTTCGGGAAAGAATCTGTACAGCGTATCTTTTATAAATATGATAAAACTAAAGACTTTGGAGATATGAAGGATGCAATACTACTCTATAGGTACTCAAGATTAACATGAGATTGGCAGAAAACTCTGTGTGTGTGTGTGTGTGTGTGTGTGTGTGTGTGTGTGTGTGTGTGTGTGTGTGTGTGTGTGTGTGTGTGTGTGTGTTATGTACCCTTTAAAGGAGTATTGCCTAGGAGTTCACGTAAAATGAATCAAATATCAGCCCATAAAATGGAAATTCCACATGGTGAAAATATAGCAGTGCAAGGTAACTCAACCGATCTTATTACATACATTCACATACCTTTTTCCAAGCTGGTTACTGGCAGGTTCAGTTTGCTGGTGTGTTTGAGTGCTGGTGCTCATGCTGACTACAGGACTGGTATGAACTACTCAAAGACTCTCCGTTCTTGGCATAATGAGGACAGAAAGAATAGCTCCATGAGGCACTGTCTCGATTCTCCAAATGAAAAAACTTCAGCTATGTGCTCATGCTCTGATTATGTTGAGTTTCTATGAAATGTTCAAAGTGAAGTTCTTTTTTTAATCCTGTGAAAGTCTGTGTCTTTAGGTTAAAACACATAGTGCATATTAATGAGTTTGGGGGCTTTTATATGCAAATGTGTTACAGTCTATTGAATTTTAAATAAAACAGCCCACTCAACTGAATTTATATTAAGTTATTCTAAGATATCTTCATGTGATGTTGAAAACATTTGTGTATTTTTATTTTTATTTTATCACTTTTATGAAAAGAGAGGAAGAGTCATATTTTTCCTCTTCTGTGTTTTTTTTAATACTAACACAAATATTTTGATGTATTGGACCTAACATTATACACTGATGAGGCATAACATTATGATTATGACATTTAATATTTTGTTGGTCCCCCTTTTGCTGCCAAAACAGCCCTGACCCGTCGAATTATGGAATCCACTAGACCCCAGAAGGGGTACTGTGGTATCTGGCACCAAGATGTTAGCAGCAGATCCTTTAAGTCCTGTAAGTTGTGAGGTGGGGCCTCCATGGATCGGACTTGTTTGTTCAGCACATCCCACAAATGCTCAATTGGATTCACTTGGCCATCCAAGAGATGTAAAAGAAAACGTGATTCATCAGACCAGGCCACCTTCTTCCATTGCTCCATGGTCCAGTTCTGATGCTTAAACATGGGCATCTTAACTGGTCTGCGGCTATGCAGCCCCATACGCAACAAACTGCGATGCACTGTGTATTCTGACACCTTTCTATCAGAACCAGCATTAACTTATTGAGCAATATGAGCTACAGTAGCTCGTCTGTTTGATCGGACCACACGGGCCAGCCTTTGCTCCCTATGTGCATCAATGAGCCTTGGCCGCCTGCCCATGACCCTGTCGCCGGTTCCTTCCTTGGACTACTTTTGATAGATACTGACCACTGCAGACCGGTAACACCCCACGAGAGCTGCAGTTGCTCTGACCCAATCTTCTAGCCATCATAATTTGGCCCTTGTCAAACTCAATTTTCTTGCTTCTAACACATCAACTTTGAGGACAAAATATTCACTTTCTGCCTAATATATCCCACCCACTAACAGGTGCCGTGATTAAGAGATAATAAGTTTCATTCACTTCACCTGTCATAATGTTATGCCTGTGTATATCATATACTGCATCTGTTTTGGAAAGTTAATTTTTGGGATTTGTTGTGCTCCAAACACCAAATACTTTATTTTCAAATCAAGTACTTTCTGTTTAGTGCAACAAAACATACAAGTTTACATATAAGGGCCATGGACAATTAAGAGTGTCCATTATAATAAAAGGACAAATCCTTTTTTAAAATAAGTCAAGAAAAACACTATACCATTTCCATTTTCAAGAAACATTTAATGACTATGAAATGTTATGTAGTGTTAACATCAAGATGTACACCTTTAATACATGTGAGAGTGGAGTGTACACATCTTAATCATTATTTTCAAGTTTTAGATAATATTATAATTATACCCAAAGTAATGGAATTTTAAGTCAGTCACCCCAGATGACGTTTTTAAACCTGAGCTAATGTTGTCTTGTCATAGAAAGGTTAAAAATGTGTCTTTGCTATAATATAATTTCCCATTTTTTTTGTGTTTGTTTTGTGCATGTTGTATTTTTTTAAACAAAACATTAATAAGTGAAGCAGTTTTGTAAAAATATTATTATTAAATTAAATAATTATTCTAAAAATTATATTATATTCTGAGAAATAATAATAAGTCTATGTCAAAACTACTTAGCTTTTCTTTGCTTTGATTTTGTATTTTTAAATGAGGATTTTTTTTTATTTAACACTGGGAGTTATATCAGGATCACTGATCCAGATAAACGTTTATTTTTGTATACAATATCTGTTTAATTACATTTTTCATATATATTCTGAGAAGTATAGTAACAGATCCAAAAAATAGCGTCATATCACCTATTGAAGCCATGTTAACCGACCAAAAGTCCACATCAGCTCATTTAAACCTCATTGAATTTGTAATGTTGTAAGTAGGATACGAAAAAACATGTTTTTCCTAACCGTGTTGGGATATGCAAAACGCATGCTATATGATAATATTAGTAACCATAAGCATACAAATTAAATAGTAGTCTAACATTGTTTTTTAGTATTAGTATTTTCTCTCTCGGAAGGAAAGAGTCTTTACCTGTAATATTTGGTTCACAAGAGCTGCACTTTGAGCTTCGTTGAGCTTCACTGCTGGAATTTTGGGAGGTTTTAATAGATTATCCACTTCTCGTTCTGAAGTATCCTTTAGTAGTGAGAAACTGCTACAAATGGTTCAGAAGGTGAGTGATCTATCCCAGTGATTCAGACTGAATCACGAACCCATTGACCTATTCATGCAAAAGAACCGACTCACAAGAGTGATTAATTCGCGAATCGGGCATCACTCAGATTTTTAATTCATTAATTAGCTACTGTTATTTATTTATTTTTTCAGCTCATGATTTAACTGAAAAATGTCAGGCTTCGAAGAATTGGGCCATTTTGTTGTTTAGAAAAAACCTCCTTTCAAACATGAATAGGCCTAGCTAGTTCTAAAGGTACTAATCGTTGTGAAGCACCCATGCTTTCCTCTCTCTTGTGGCCGACATATACATCGAAGCCTTTCAACGCGGTTTATTGTGGCCATCTGGTGGTCAAAACGACAAATATTGCAAATATTTGCTGGAAAACCAAACAAATAAAAACAATTAAAAGCTAAATAAAATCTGTGATCCTTCTGTTTAATCATGCCCCTTTTATTTCATAAGCATATAGGATTCATGAAAAATTTGAGAATAATTATTATAGACATTTTTTTTTAAATTAGTTAAAAATTAAAAAAAAATGTCGCTGCGTTTTGATGACACCTGTTCCTACTTTGCCCTGAGTGCTCACCCTTTATCCAGTGTTTGCTCTTAGTGTTCCCTGTCAGATTATTGTTTCATATCATGCTTCATGTCTCGCCGTTGCTGCAAGTGGACTTTCGTGGTCCTTCTCTGTCTGAATCACCCACAAGAGAACTGCCTCCTTCTTGGATGACCTTATCCTTTACCTCTTCAAGACAGGATCATCTCTGCTTATTCTGTGTTTGTTTCACCCAGTTCTGTGTCCTGTAACGAAAGACTGGATTGTTTAGACTTTTTCATTTAAGACTATTGTATCTTGTAACATCTGCTCTTGAATCCTTTCATTATATGCATGACAGGTGTCTTCAATATTGAACCTTTTTACAATATTCTAATTTTCTGAGATACTGAATTTGGGATTTTCCTTAGTTGTCAGTTATAATCATCAAAATTAAAAGAAATAAACATTTGAAATATATCAGTATGTGTGTAATGAATGAATATAATTATAAATGAATAGAATTAGTGAAATAAATCAACTTTTTCATGATATTCTAATTATATGACCAGCAGCTGTACTCATATACGTCACTGGGACCGATTATACAGGCACATTGTTTCTTCTACCATTGCTATGCTGGTGAAAAATGGCTTCACTTTTTATTTAGGCCAATTCCCAGACAACACCAAAAAACACCAACACAAAGTGAACTGGCCCTTTGATAACCAGCTGGCATTAAGTAGTGATTTATTTTTGTTGCATTGTTTTGTTATTAAAATGTAATGTATATATATTGTTGGGTAACACTTTACAATAACAGGACATGAATAATAATATACTAATACCTGAATTAATAGTTACTTCAACATGAAATGTATGATTAGTGAAGAAATGAACTAATAATGAACCAATGAAGCACTATCCTTAATTACAACAGGAGTCATAAGGATTCATGCATGAATAACAGTCCCTTATATATGTTAGTACATGTTTGATAATCAGTGTTGGGGCTAGTTACTCAAAAAAGTAATATATTACATATTACATATTACTCTCAAAAATAGTAATGCCTTTCTTTACTTTATTACTCCCTGGAGAAAGTAACTAGTTATATTACTAGTTACATTTTTTTTCTTAATTACAAGCGGTGGAGAGCAGCTTTCTCCCCGGGCACAGTGTGCTGTGCACTTCACCGTCAAGTTATTTTCCTTCCGTTGAACATATTCAAAATAATTACTGAATCTCCTCCCCTCGAAACTAGCTTTCTGTTGCTGGGAACCTTCCTCTGAAAAAGAGCTTGCCGTTGTTGACGCTTCCATTTTTCCCCGTCTGTCTTTGAGGGTGCCGCTCTGCTGCAGGCTGCCGGGTGTCGACCAATCGGTGATGGTAAATGATACCTCGTGCCAAACCCAGACCAATCACTGTTCCATTCACGCCCTCCTCCCCTTTCCTTCTGTTCTCTGTGTTGTGTGACTTGTGTGTGATGAAGGTGCTACTAGCAAATGTACGCAAGTAACTAGCTCGGGAAAACTGTAATACTATTACCATTTTCAGACGAGTAATGCCTTACACTACCAGTTACTGAAAAAAGTAATATTACTACAGTAACGCGTTACACCCAACACTGTTGATAATTGATGTTTATCTGCTTACCCCCAGTGTATCCAAGATGTAGGTGTGTTTGTTTCTTCAGTAGAACACAAATGAAGATTTTTACTGCACTCGTTGATGTGTGCCAGTCATATAATGCATGTCAATGGGGTCAGATTTTATGCACATTTCAAAAACATGCACAGACAACTTCAAATTAAACCCTGCGGCTTGTGGCGACACACTGATGTCTTAAGACACAAAATGATTGGTTTGTGCAAGAAACGAACATTATTTATATAATTTTTTTACCTCAAATACAACACTATGTCCAACAGCCGCGAGGGCTGGACTGAAACCCTGAACCCCTGTCAAATGGATATGTGCTTTAATAAAATATTTAAATTTGCGAAATTTCTCATGAGTTTGTTTTCTTACTTTATACATCTTTTTACTTTAGATACAGAACATAAGTGTATAATTAGATCAAAAAGACTTTGCTCTAATACAGTACATTTTGTCACATGCTTCACAATGCAGAATTACTCTTGATTGATAAATGCACATTGATTTAAAGTTTGTTCATGTTGAGTGAATTACATTATTATTACAAAAAAATGTGAAAAAAGTACAAGCATGATTTAATTATTAAGGTTAGCATAAAAAAATATTCTGTTAAAGTGACATTTTATTCCTTTAGACTCAGCCCACATGTTCAGCTAGCCCACAGGCGAGAACGACTGCGACATGAATGAATATCTGCAAGAGCTGAAACACAGTCAGGTTACAACTCAAAGAACCTGTTCTCAGGCACCTCAACGAACTCAGCATGGTCAAATATCAGCTCTACGCAGAACTGCTTTCTGGTTGACATCACATTCAAATTCCCGACCACTTTCAGGGGGTTGGGTTGTTGTGTTGATGGTGCCCTCAGGAAGGTTTAGATGGTGTGCTCACATTGGTAGTTCGTACCTTCTGCAGACTGCTTGCGCGGTACTGATCTCGACGCAGTTAATTTACCAACTGTCACAGCACTTGCACTGCCAAGAGGAGGTGCGTTAAGTCAGCACACCGGATGAGCTGTACGTGCTGATTTCCCCGCTGCGTGCTGTTCACACAGGGACTCTTTCAACAGTGACAGTGTCGCTCTGACCCAAGCGGAGACTGACTGAGTCTGTCCTGTGCCTTATGGACCAACATTCATCACATATCCTGGAGTTTTGTGACTCTCCATCAGTCATCGATGATTGGGTCTCCTTTCAGAATTTTAAAATCTTGTAAATTTCTCAGAGATTTGTTTTATGTTTTAAAGTTCTTACTTTGAGAAATGACTAAATATAACACGCAGTCTGATAAACTTCAGCACAAAAAGGTCTGCTGTTGGTCCAGAAAAGGCAGAGGAGCAGTCTACTTTGGGGGATTTCTGGGACTCTGGATGAACCCCCAGGGTAAAATAGTCAAGCCGAACCTGCTGTGAACATGAATTGGCAACTGAACTGTTCTACACACCTGATTTTAGCCGGGCACTGACTCGCCTGCTACAACTGAGCACAACACAAGCGTCTGGCTAATGTTTCAACATGTTCCTGGAGCTCAAAGATTCATGAGGAAGAAAAAGAAAGACACCACCGTTCATTAAGAGGGGTCTCCTCAAATCGCTTTCCGGGGGTAACCGCGCATGGGACATCTTTCGACTGTGAGCATGAAGGCAGTTTCAACACTGAACTTCAATGAACTATTGTAGACACTGAATCAATTATGAACTCGACGGACTCTCAACACTCACACTTCAGACATGTTGATGGAGAATGTCAACAACTACTAACCGAACTCCGTTCTCCAACGCAAAGATGCCTTTTCATCAGCTGCGACTGGATAATTCTCAAGGATCACGGGTTTCCAAAAAAAACCCCACTTGATAACTAATCATGCACATTCTTGACTTTGGACAAACCTGTAATCTGTCTAATTTAACAGAAAGCTTCAACATCAGCCATTGTAAATAAAGGAAGAAAAAAGAGACTTGTTTTTAACAGGTAAATGACTGAGTCCCGTTTTTGAAAAATGTATTCATTATATTACGGGGTTCCCTTTGTGCCAAAAATAAGTTGACTGATTTGTGCTTTGTACTATACATTTGTTCTTGTCAACAGTCATTGCCTACTTGTTCAGATAAATTTGTATATGTTTATGTGTATGCTCTCTGTTTATGTCGTCTTGCCATGTTGTCGTCTTGCTGTTGTCCTTACTGTCGTCTTGCTGTAGTCTTGCTGTCGTCCTTACTGTCATCTTGCTGTAGTCTTGCTGCCGTCCTTTCTGACGTCTTGCTGTCCTCTTGCTGCCGTCCTTACTGTCGTCTTGCTGTGTCGTCTTCAATACCTCCCCTAATGTACATAAAGTACACAAATACCTTTAGAACAAAATTCTCCAAAAGGGTTTTTCCTCATGTTACGAAAGTTGTAAGACATTCCTAATTACAAGACTGACTTACTGAAACCTCCTGATGCCCTATATATATATATATATATATATATATATATATATATATATATATATATATATATATATATATATATATATATATATATATATATATATATATATATATTTTTTTTTTTTTTTTTAAATAATTACTGTAATTCACCAAATTTTGTGTTCTGTTTGTACAGTAAGGAAGATATTGGCAAAATTTCACCCAAGTCAGTCTTGTCTCTAGGCTGGTACTACATGCTTTTGGAACATGGAAAAAATTGTGAATTACAGTAGTTTTTAATCAAAATATTTGTGTACTATAAATACAGTAAGGGAAATAAAAACAGTAAAGATGACAAAACAAGACACTGTCAGTGAGGACGAGAGCAAGGACGACAGCAAGACGACATAAACAGAGAGCATACACATAAAATTATACTAATTTATCTGAACAAGTAGGCAATGACTGTTGTATAGTAAGCACAAAGCAGTCGATTTATTTTTGGCACAAAGGGAACCCCATAATATGGTGAAATAAAAAGTTTTGTTTTCTTGGTTTATAATGTAGGCTACTTTCTCTTTACAATGTTAGTGAAAAAATAATGGATGTTACTATATTGTTTGAAATTTTACAAGTAACTGAGCAAACTGAACAGATTCCATTATCCATTCCGCGCCGGAATATGTCGGATGTACCGCCGGATAGGCCACTAGCATGGCGGCATGTGCCAGTCTCTGCATAAGATGCCATTCCACTTAATGTTAATGCCGCAACTACTATCCTGGCCGTGCCAACAGCGACGGCACTCTGAATTACCTGCCACAGCAAAGCAGAGCAAGCTTTAGGTAACATGTTTCAACAAATCTGCCAGTTTCTGTTGGGGCAAAGGAAGAGAAAGAAAGACTTGGCTTTCAACAGACTTTTGACAGAGCTCAAACACCAGCGCTTTGGAGGGTCCCCTCCTTTTCTCGTCTTCCGACTGGTCTTTCTCAGAGTTTCAAATAAACACTTGAGGACTAACCATGAGAATTCTTGACAGTGGACAATTCAACAGAAAGATTCAACACATGCTGTAACTTATAGGCTACAGCCCCTGCAAATGAAGGAAATAGGCTAGCACAGAATGGTTTGTTAAAATATATTTAGTTCTTGATTCTTTTTTTTATAACTTTCTGCAATAAAATATTTTACCGGGCACTGTAACTGTCTAAAGTGTATTTTGGGTTCAAACGTGTCTATTAAACGTGCACCGAAGTTGAATGCAAAAAGGACAGTGAAGAACCAGGGCCGCAGCGCAACCAGACCGTTGCGGTGCAACAAAACAAAGTATAAATATGCCTGCAAACATTCATCCGCTCAGCTCGTTAAAGCAATTTTTTGGATTTTCTACACGATGGACGTAACTTTCAACTTCGCTGTTAAAGTGGAAATGGAACTAACGAACGATGGCCGTGGAGTTCAGTGGAGAGTAAGCACCTTCTTTAACTTTCCAACTCAGCTCCGTCTGAGCACCATCTTCTACATGCTTCGGCATGTTTGGCAGTGGATGCGCATTAGAAGAGCAAGGATTCTCTCTGGACAGACGACAGTTTAAGAGCTCAAACAGGACGCGTAAAAGGCAACATTTGATGTAAGTGTTTTTAATTCTCAGTTCTCCAATTCTCTGTATAATGTTCAAAATACAGTGGTAACAAATAAACAGTTTAAACTAGTATGAAATCAGTTTAATTAGCCTACTTATGAGAAATATAAAGCGAGTGTCCAAATGCACTCCCGCTCTTTCACATTCTGATAAACACCAACGTGACAGTCTAGTGATAGCAAGTCACATTTGCTCAAATATTCTTGATTTACTTATGTAATTTGTTTAATATGGTATGTAATAATATTGATGATAATAATAATGTTGGCTGAGTGTAAGATATATAGGGAATACACTGGAGGATAGGTGCAGAACCTAAGTGCAGTTTATTTAAACCCAAACTAAGTAAACAATAACTCGACACCATGAACCAAAACACCTGACTACTGAACTAGCTGATTGAGACGCACCCAAAATAAGAAAATGAAACATGAACCAAACTGTAGTCTATCATGTAGAAATTAATCATTTAAAAAATATAGGTTTAATAAATAGAATTTAAGGTTACATTGTAAAGAAGAAAGGGTAAACTCTAAAAAAGGCAGGGCGTAGAGTGTAGAGTGTAGTAGCAGATGAACCTGAAGAGTCAGTGCTTGGATCCGTCCTCTTCTCCATATACTCATATACGTCGCTGGGACCTATTATACAGGCACATTGTTTCTTCTACCATTGCTATGCTGGTGAAAAATGGCTTCACTTTTTATTTCAGGCAGACAATCTGCACAGATCTCAGACTGCCTGGCGGACATCTCAGCATGGATAAAAGAACATCACCTGCAACTCAATCAAGTCAGGAACTTCTCATCTTCTCAGGAACTTCTCATCTTCTCAGGAACTTCTCATCTTCGGGCCCATCAACAATATTTTCATCCTGATCCGGCAATCTTTGGGTACTCTTTAGGCCAATTACCAGACAACGGCAACAAACACCAACACACAAGTTGAACTGGCCCTTTGATAACCAGCTGGCATTCAAGCTTGTATTATTCTGAACATTATTTAAATCTTTGTGTTTTTAGCAGTTCTCATGTTTACTGCCTCTTTAAGGTGAATTGTTTGTAAGTTGCTTTTGGATAAAAGCTTCTGCTAAATTAATAAATGTAAACATAAAATGTAACTTGTTTGGTTAAATTTGGTTTGTCAAATTTCTGAATAAAATAACATTAACAAACAGCAAATGTTTGTGTATCATAATGACCATTTTGACGCATATGGGATATTTTCCTTTAAAAAAATAAATAAATTAAGTAGTGATTTTTCTTTCTTTTGGTTACATTGTTTCAGTATTAAACGGTATTGTTTTACAGTTAATGAGCACCGATGGTGTAAGGGCCCTATTGAAATTGCTCGGCCTATCATTCTTCTTCTCCGAAATGAATCACATTGAGGGCCTAAACATGCTCCAAATGTCATGAAAGTCATGATATGGGTTTCAGAATTAGGTGTGGCAAAAGGGTTGCATAGCGCCAACTACAAAAAAGCGCAGTTCATGCTCGCTAAGTTTCACCTACAAGTATGAAATTCGTTAGGTGACAGCCCAATACTGACAAAAAAGTCCCTGTGAGCCTAGAAACAATGCTCAGGTAGGCCGTGGCATTTAAACGATGCACAATTGGCACAAAGGGGCCTAAAGTGTGCCAAGAAAACATCCCCCACACCATTACACCACCACCACCAGCCTGCACAGTGGTAACAAGGCATGATGGATCCATGTTCTCATTCTGTTTACACCAAATTCTGACTCTACAGAGTGTCTCAACAGAAATCAAGACTCATCGGACCAGGCAAAATTTTTCCAGTCTTCAACTGTCCAATTTTGGTGAGCTTGTGCAAATTGTAGCCTCTTTTTCCTATTTGTAGTGGAGATGAGTGGTACCCGGTGGGGTCTTCTGCTGTTGTAGCCCATCCGCCTCAAGATTGTGCGTGTTGTGGCTTCCCAAATGCTTTGCTGCATACCTTGGTTGTAACGAGTGGTTATTTCAGTCAAAGTTGCTCTTCTATCAGCTTGAATCAGTCTGTCCATTCTCCTCTGACCTCTAGCATCAACAAGGCATTTTCGCCCACAGGACTGCCGCATACTGGATGTTTTTCCCTTTTCACACAATTCTTTGTAAACCCTAGAAATGGTTGTGCATGAAAATCCCAGTAACTGAGCAGATTGTGAAATTCTCAGACCACCAACAACCATGCCACGCTCAAAATTGCTTAAATCACCTTTCTTTCCCATTCTGATATTCAGTTTGGAGTTCAGGAGATTGTCTTGACCAGGACCACACCCTAAATGCATTGAAGAAACTGCCATGTGATTGGTTGATTAGATAATTGCATTAAGGAGAAATTGAACAGGTGTTCCTAATAATCCTTTAGGTGATAGTGCCACCTGCGGGCAACAGGAAATGTCATGTTTTACACTGGGATTAAAGGGTTAGTTCACCCAAAAATGAAAAATCTGTCATTAATGACTCACCCTAATGTCGTTCCAAACCCGTAAGACCTCCGTTCATCTCCGGAACACAGTTTAAGATATTTTAGATTTAGTCCGAGAGCCTTCTGTCCTTCCATTGAAAGTGTATGCACATTAAATACAGTCCGTGTCCAGAAAGGTAAGAAGAAAGGTATGAAAAACATCATCAAAGTAGTCCATGTGACATCAGTGGGTTAGTTAGACTCTTTTGAAGCATCGACAATACATTTTGGTCCAAAAATAACAAAAACTACGACTTTATTCAGCATTGTCTTCTCTTCCGCGTTTGTTTGAATCCCGCTGCTGACGTAAGACGCTGCTGCTGTGTTATCTGGCTTCCATGTAGTCTGAGAGAGACGCACGCTTTGCGTCTTACGTCAGCAGCGTTACTGTGGACTCGTGAACGCACATGAGCATCAGAACTGAAATTTTGGTGAGAAATTAAGTAGTGATTTTTCTTTCTTTCGGTTGCATTGTTTCAGTATTAAACGGTATTGTTTTACAGTTAATGAGCACCGATGGTGTAAGGGCCCTATTGAAATTGCTCGGCCTATCATTCTTCTTCTCCGAAATGAATCACATTGAGGGCCTAAACATGCTCCAAATGTCATGAAAGTCATGATATGGGTTTCAGAATTAGGTGTGGCAAAAGGGTTGCATAGCGCCAACTACAAAAAAGCGCAGTTCATGCTCGCTAAGTTTCACCTACAAGTATGAAATTCGTTAGGTGACAGCCCAATACTGACAAAAAAGTCCCTGTGAGCCTAGAAACAATGCTCAGGTAGGCCGTGGCATTTAAGCGATGGCATTTCATGCACATGAGCATCAGAACTGAAACACGGTCCACGGAGCAATGGACGTTACTAAATTTCTACATTTATTATACTCAGATCAACTAAATTTAATCAAGCTAAGGTAACTAAATCAAATTGAGTAAATTCAACTAGATGTGTATATTTAAATTTAGATCAAATCAATTGATTGCAACCACTTTAAAAAAACACTTTTTTCTCACTGGAGCTGCTGTTTCAAAACTGTTCCAAAAACGTTTTTAAGGGTTAATCAACAAAAGACTACATGTACAAGATTGCATTACCTTTCGCTGTTTCATCATAAATTAATTGATTAAAAAACAAAACATTACAATAGTGATTACACATTGGTGTCACGTTTATCATTTTGAATTTGTTACATTTGATAGGCGATACAATTTGTTTGGCAGTTTTACATTGTGATCTCATGCTGAGGACATCCAGTTAAATTATAATTATAGTATAGGCTAGAGCATGCATTTAAAATAATAGCCTAAAGAAAGTAAAAAAAAAATATATATAAGCTACAAATGCCAGAGTATACTTTAGATTTAACTGAACTATTTATATTTTTATGATTTTCTTAATATTTTTACATAAAGAGGACTTTTGTATGTTTTGTCCCTTATCATAGTGGGGTTTTATGTTTGAGTTTTGATCACAGGATAGATTTGGAAGTTTTGTTGACAAAGGTCTCAGATAATGAACCATGTAAGGGAACAGGCTTATTTTTTTCTAAAAAATTATATTTATTCACTCCATAACTTAATTTGTCTACTCTGTCAGACACACTAAAAAGCATGTTCATTTTAATGACATGTTAAGGCTGTGACTGCAGAGACTTGTATTCATCAGAGACAATATTGTTTGTTTAAAATATTACAACTAAAATATAATATATATATCCATAACTTCCAGGACTATGTGTCCTACTGTGAGATCCACAATGAGCAGGAAATAGTAGGCTAAGTGCTCCTCAGAGTTAAAGCTGCCCATGACACTGCCTGATTTATTCAGAATTATAAACAAGGACAAAACCTTTATAGCCATTTTTTAATGGAAAATATAATGCGAGATTTGCTTTTTGTATTGTTTGATATCTTAAAGATCTCTGCCTTTTATTGTAACTGTATTTTTTAATTGGTTGCATTTTAAAGCATTTTGTTTGGCAGTTTAAACATTGTGACCTCATGTTTCCAAGTTATGCTCGTACATTCTATTATTCAAAATTACTATGTAACTGTTAAAAGTATTTTTATTGTGTTTATATTCTTACTTTTTTAAATCATAAATAGGGCTTTTGTGTTTGGGACATGTTTTGTCCCTTGTCTCAAAAATCAGTGGTATGCAATACGAGATCAAATTAATTTGATTCTACCTTTAACTAGTGTGTGTTTAATATCTATAACGGACTTTGAGATTAGACACACTTGCTACACGAACACAAAGCAACACTGTCTGTTTGTGGTCATCTATTAAATTGAGTGTAGGGCTTTTAGCAAAATTTGTAGGAAAACTTTAGCTTGTTAGAGAGCGCTCTCTGCTGGGCGTTTGCCAGAACAGCTCTCGTTTCCCCACCGTGTAGAATGTGTGAATAGATTGTTAAATGACACATTTTGGGGAGATCTCCTCACTTTAATCCAGAACCAAAACCCTATAAAGATTTGCTTTGCCTTACTCAGTATTCTAATATCATTTTTTATAGGGCTATCAACTGACAGAAACTGCATCAGTGACAATATTTCCACATGTAGTCAAATGTAAAACAATATATAGGCGTACTACGTTACTCTACAACATCAATGCAAATACATTATAGCATTCATAACGTTTGGTAGATTTAATAAACATTAGTCTCTCATGCCCTGCTTTCATCCCATCCCTTCAATTCTTCGCATCGAAGGTTCCGGCGCTCGAGCTCGAGAAGGTTCTGGAGCGCCACCGTTTATATAAGAGCGAGAGCGCGCGCGGCGTCCAGCCAGCAGAACAACAGTCACTGACAGAGAGAGAGAGGAGCCCGACGACACCGCGAACCGGCTTTTCCTCTTCTTTTATTTATGTGAGTATTATAAAACGTATGACATTCACAACTACACACGCAAGGCTTTAGTTAAAGTGTTCTTCAGACTTCTTCACGAAATGAATGGACAGTTTTTAGGAATGTTTTGTGACACGGTGTAGCTTTCTCTCAAGAACTAACAGTAGCCTACATGTAACCACTCTATAAACCTGCTCCAATGTTTTTTTTATTATTTTATTTAACAAATATGTCTTTTACATGATTAAACATAATGTAAAGCTTAATAGAATGTCTTATGCATAGCCTACGCTTGAAGTGAGCATAACTGTTGATGTTATTTTCCAGATCCTGTCAAAGATGGTTCGAGAAACTGGTTACTACGACCTGCTCGGCGTGAGTCCCAAAGCCTCGCTGGACGAGATCAAAAAGGCATATCGCAAACTGGCGTTGAAATATCACCCGGATAAGAACCCGAATGAAGGCGAGAAAGTAAGTGGAGGTGCCGAGCCACATCCACATGCAGAGACTGTATAGTGTTTCAGGCTGCCTTGTAAATGACAGCAACAGAAACGAGAGGAACTTTCTGGAAGTGTCCCGAACACTCATGCGAGCCGGCGACGGATCGAGGATCGATTGCATTATTTCTAAGCATTGCTTTAAGATCTATCCAAATATGCAGATGCAAAGAGTTAGGCTAATGCTTTTTATTTAGTTTTTGGTGCAGAAGTCCCCGAACAGTGAAAAAACATTATCGTGGATATATAGGTGATTTATTTTATGATCTTGTTTTATTTTATTTATGTTGTTGTATTTTGAAAGGAATAGACCAACTGCCAAAAATAAATAAAAACTAATACAAATAATGGAGGAATAAAATACAAAATAATTAAAAGGAAAACAAGAAATCAAACTTAAAAAAAGAGTTGTAAAAAAGTGGCACAAAAATTTAAGTTGTATTAAAATAATAAGGGGGAAAATAAAAAAATGCAGGTGTAAAAATAAAGTTATTTTAGAAAGATAAAGAAAAAAAGACTAGTAGGCACTCAGGCGTTTAGAGTTTCCGCAACTCATTTGATCTGTTATATGCAGCATGGAAACTAATCCAGGAGGATGTTCTTCCTGGGACGTGTTTGTGCATGCATTATTAAATTTAGTAATGTTAGGATCTTTTCTATTCTCCAGTTCAAACTCATATCGCAAGCCTATGAGGTCCTGTCAGATCCCAAAAAGCGGGATTTGTATGACCAAGGCGGTGAACAAGCCATCAAGGAGGGAGGCATGGCAGGAGGAGATTCTCCCATGGACATTTTCAACATGTTCTTTGGTGGTGGAGGCAGAATGCAGAGAGAAAGGAGAGGTGAGACATATTTATTGCACCATGTTGGCAGTGAGCAACTCTGATATTTTGACTCCCACACCCCATGGGAAGTTTACACATAAAGTTTGGGGGGTCCTAAATACATTTTATGCACCAAATTTTAGTTTACATATCATATCTATTCATAACTTATTTGTTATTATTTTTTCCTTATTCAGGTAAGAATGTGGTTCACCAACTTGGGGTCACGCTGGAGGAATTGTACAATGGCTCAACGAGGAAACTTGGTCTTCAGAAGAATGTGATCTGTGAGAAATGTGACGGTAAGAATAATTTCTAGTTCCTTTGTGCACCTTTATTGGAAAACTCAATATGAAAATGACCCCATGATTTACTCACCCTCAGGCCATCCTAGTTGTATATGACATTCTTCTCTCAGACGAATACAATTAGAGTTATACAAAAAAATGCCCTTGGTCTTTCAAGATTTATAATGGCAGTGAATGGCGGTCCTGATTTTGAAATCCAAAAAAATGGATCCATCTATCATAAAAGTAATCCATATGGCTTCAGATGGTTAATAAAGGCCTTCTGAAGCAAAGCGATGCGTCTGTGTAAAAAAAATCCACATTAAAACTTTATAAACAAAAATAACTAGCTTAAGACAGACAGCTGTAGGAGTGAAAGAGTAACCCCTGAACTGACGCATGGCATGACACATTGACGAACGTGGAAGCGCAGAGTATACTGCAAAACAAAATGCACGAATTAGAAATCTAAAATTAGCATTTTTAAAGTCTAAAATTTTAAAGAGAAATGTTGGAGCCCTATTTGTTTGAACGCCGAGAGGCATCAAAGCTTACGCTACTCCTACATCTGACATCATAGTCAGAAGTTACTCTTTTGACCAGTGGCGTAACTTAGTAATGATGGGCCCCAGTGCAGGTTATTACGACGGGCCCCCTGGTCAGCCGTCAACATTGCAGATCTAGTACATTTTCCTAGTTTATGTTTTGTTTTTTGTATTCTGTTATTACTTATGTGTTGTTTTGAACACACACACACATATATATATATATATAAAGTATTGTTTTTTTATATCTTATCTTTTATTATATGTTATAAATTAATTTAAAATGTTTTAGAGCCTATCTTGGAAGTAAGTAAATGACAAAAACAGAATTAGCGCTGCTGGGTATCTCTGGCTGAGACTGCGAGGGATAGCCTACGGCAAATTTGACATCTTACTTTCTTCGTCTGCCAATCTCTTAATATTTCCCCCTCTTTTGGAAAGCCGTGGAAATGACATATAACAAATAAAACAAGACTAATTAATTATGTGGTAATTGGAATATTTTTATTGGTTTCCTCAAAGTATTTCTATAGCCTACGTTTGCTTCCGATAAAACACCAAGGCAAAGGGCACATTTCGGGGTGTAGTGAGCGGTAACGTGTGATTTTAAATTCAGCACATTTAATTTCACAACGCATAGGCACCGATGTTTCTGCCAGTGCGTGCCCAGTGCCCACACAGTAGATCTGGTGATCTGATAGTACAAGTTCACTAAATAAATAATTCATTAAACACATTTATCATAAGCACTTAACTCAAAAATAACTAGGCCTATTAAACAATAAAATAACTAGAGTACTGGCTGACTAAAATCAGATTTCAAAGGAAGCAAAGGTGAAGTCCGTATAATAATTTATATAGGTAGCTTACCTACTGTGTTATTTATTTTATCAGTCAATCGTGAAAAATCTGGTGGTCTAAAGTTTCTGGCAACATTAAATCCAGGATAGAAGAAAATTCTAGAGAAAGAGCAATAGATTCACGAGTGCACAGAACACAGTTTGAGCACGCACACGTAATATGCGAGCAAGAGCAGAGCCGTGAGACATTTGAGAGCGCACGTCGATTTTCTGCTAGAGAGCGGAGAGATTCGTAATATGGATGCGCGTTAATGCCCTCGCATTTGTCATTAAAATAACGCAATAGAAACGGCCTCAAATTAACTATACAACGAGATGAAAGTCGTGTCTGAAAGCTGCAATCGTTTTTATTATTGGTTAAAATGAATGGAGAATATTTAGCCTTTTTTCCCGAGGGTGCTCGAGTCCCCGCGAACCCAAGGTATTGGCGCATCCTGTCACACTGACACTTCATCGCCAGGGCCCCGCTTGCGATGTGGGCTGGGCCTGCGTTCGTCACGGGCCCCACCGGCCGCACGGGCCCCAGTACGGCTGCACTGCCTGCACTGTCTGTAGTTACACCCCTGCTTTTTGCACAAGTCAACATGCATAGGCCGCCTGCCAGAAGCAAGTTATTTTAGTATATAAAATTTTAAATATGGGTATTTTTCTTACAAAAACCAATCGCTTCACTTCAGAAGGCCTTTAATAACGTTCAGAAGTCGTATGGACTTTTATAACGGATGGATGCACTTTTTTGGGCTTCAAAATCAGGACCGCCCTTCACTTCCATTATAAAGCTTGGAAGAGCAATAATATTTTTTATTTAACTCTGATCATATTCATCTGAAAGAAGAATGTCATATACATCTAAGATGGCTTGAGTAAATGGGTGAGTAAATGAACTATCCTTTTAAAGACCCAATGTTGATTTATCGATTGATAAAATGAATGGTTGCAGGTTATGGAGGCAAAAAAGGCACAATTGAAAAATGCTCAACTTGCAAAGGAAGAGGGGTTCAGGTCCAGGTACAACAGATTGGACCCGGAATGATCCAGCAGATTCAGAGCATGTGCTCAGATTGCCAAGGACAAGGAGAGAAGTTCAACTCCAAGGACCGCTGCAAAAACTGCAATGGACACAAAGTAGAGCGCAAGAAGAAGATTCTTGAAGTCCACATTGACAAAGGTAGAAGAACACAAACTTTTTTTTAGAAACTCCAGACCGTTCCTTCTTTTTCAATTATTTTTAGCAAGTGTTCCAGAAATATACAAAGTATGGTCTTGTCACAGGTATGAAGGATGGCCAGAAAATCACATTCCATGGAGAAGGAGATCAAGAGCCTGGACTGGAGCCTGGTGATGTTATAATCGTACTGGATTTGAAAGAACACCCTGTCTTCCAAAGGCAAGATGACAACCTCATCATGCAGATGAAGATCAAGCTGGTGGAGGCACTCTGTGGGTTTAAAAAAACAATCCATACATTAGATAATAGATCGCTGCTCGTCGGTTCATCTCCAGGTATTTACTTTTCAAATAATATTTGGTGAATACAACATTTGAATCCAAATTAAATATTTCCCCACATACTATTCATTAGTGTGAATTATATTTCAATTAATATTTAGTAAATACATTTTTTTAAATCAAATTTGTATTGTCTTTTTTGTTTTAGGCCAAGTAATAAAACCTAATGATCTAAAATGTATTTATAATGAGGGCATGCCTCTGTACAGAGACCCTTATGAGAAAGGTCTTCTCATCATTAAGTTTGAGGTAAGTCAGTACCCTGTGTTATACATTTTTACTGACAGAAAGAAAAGTGTTGTTTTGTTTTTTTTTGTCAAAAGATGTAAAATATGGAGAAACACGTGTGTGAAAGTAGCCCTACATATGACTTGGACAAAAATATAACATGGCCACAATTTAAGAATTAGTTCCCACAAACTAAGATTTAATTCTCTCATTTTAGTAAATCGCAAGTACAATTTGAAGGGTTAGTTCACCGAAAAAGTATATATATTAAAAAAAAAAATTACTCTACCTCATGTTGTTCCAAACATACAAGACTTCCTTTCATCTTTGAAACACAAATGAAGATAAAAAAACTTCATTGGTTCTTGCAGAACCTCAAACGTGCTGCGTAACGTGAAAATGAACCTCATTGGTTCTTGCAGAAGCTCAAACGTGCAGCGTAACACGAGAATGAACCTCATTGGTTCTTGCGGAAGCTCAAATCGTGCTGCGTAACACAAGAATGAACCTCATTGGTTCTTGCGGAAGCTCAAGCGTGCTGCATAACACAAGAATGAACCTCATTGGTTCTTGCAGAAGCTCAAAGCGTGCAGCGTAATCGAGAATGAACCTCATTGGTTCTTGCGGAAGCTCAAAGCGTGCTGCGTAACACAAGAATGAACCTCATTGGTTCTTGCGGAAGCTCAAGCGTGCTGCATAACACAAGAATGAACCTCATTGGTTCTTGCGGAAGCTCAAGCGTGCTGCATAACACAAGAATGAACCTCATTGGTTCTTGCAGAAGCTCAAAGCGTGCAGCGTAATACGAGAATGAATCTCATTGGTTCTTGCGGAAGCTCAAGCGTGCTCGTAACACAAGAATGAACCTCATTGGTTCTTGCGGAAGCTCAAAGCGTGCTGCATAACACAAGAATGAACCTCATTGGTTCTTGCAGAAGCTCAAGCGTGCAGCGTAATACGAGAATGAACCTCATTGGTTCTTGCAGAAGCTCAAGCGTGCAGCGTAACACGAGAATGAACCTCATTGGTTCTTGCAGAAGCTCAAAGCGTGCTGCGTAGCGAGAATGAACCTCATTGGTTCTTGCAGAAGCTCAAGCGTGCTGCGTACGAGAATGAATCTCATTGGTTCTTGCAGAAGCTCAAAGCGTGCTGCGTAACGCGAGAATGAACCTCATTGGTTCTTGCAGAAGCTCAAGCGTGCTGCATAAAAAGAATGAACCTCATTGGTTCTTGCAGAAGCTCAAGCGTGCAGCGTAATACGAGAATGAACTTCATTGGTTCTTGCAGAAGCTCAAAGCGTGCAGCGTAACGAGAATGAACCTCATTGGTTCTTGCAGAAGCTCAAGCGTGCTGCGTAGCGAGAATGAATCTCATTGGTTCTTGCAGAAGCTCAAAGCGTGCTGCGTAGCGAGAAAGAACCTCATTGGTTCTTGCGGAAGCTCAAAGCGTGCAGCGTAACACGAGAATGAACCTCATTGGTTCTTGCGGAAGCTCAAGCGTGCTGCGTAACACGAGAATGAACCTCATTGGTTCTTGCAGAAGCTCAACGTGCTGCATAACACAAGAATGAATATCATTGGTTCTTGTAGAAGCTCAAACCTGCTGCATAACACAAGAATGAATATCATTGGTTCTTCCAGAAGCTCAAAGCGTGCAGCTTAACACGAGAATGAACCACATTGGTTCTTGCTGAAGCTCAAAGCGTGCTGCGTAACACGAGAATGAACCTCATTGGTTCTTGTAGAAGCTCAAGCGTGCTGCGTAACACGAGAATGAATATCATTGGTTCTTGCAGAAGCTCAAAGCGTGCTGCGTAACACGAGAATGAACCACATTGGTTCTTGAAGAAGCTCAGGCGTGCTGCATAAACGAGAATGAACCTCATTGGTTCTTGAAGAAGCTCAGGCGTGCTGCATAACACGAGAATGAACCACATTGGTTCTTGAAGAAGCTCAGGCGTGCTGCGTAACACGAGAATGAACCTCATTGGTTCTTGTAGAAGCTCAAGCGTGCTGCATAACACAAGAATGAATATCATTGGTTCTTGAAGAAGCTCAAACGTGCTGCATAACACAAGAATGAATATCATTGGTTCTTGCAGAAGCTCAAACGTGATGCATAACACAAGAATGAACCTCATTGGTTCTTGCTGAAGCTCAACGTGCTGCATAACACGAGAATGAACCTCATTGGTTCTTGCAGAAGCTCAAACATGCTGCATAACACAAGAATGAATATCATTGGTTCTGGCAAACATGCTTGAGCTTTCGTTTACCACAACTGATGTGGGTGTTGATGAATGTTTATATGTAAATATAAGCCTAAATTTAATCAGTTCATCATATAAAGTGATCGGGTCTCTTCAGAAAATTAAGACTAAACCGCTCGATTCATATGGATTAGTTTGGCAATCTCTATATAAACTTGTTAAAACGTCAAAGTGATAGTTTTTTAGCTGTCAATGGGGGGACCGAAATCTCTCAGATTTCATCAAAAAGACCTTCATTTGTGTTCTTAAGGTTTGGAACCACTTCATTTTTAATAATTAATTCCCACAACTTTAAATTTCATCGTTTTAGGCAATTGTGGCCACGTTGTACTAATCCGTTCCCTTGTTTTGATTTTCCTGAGGGAACATTTACATTACAACGATAAACTCAAAACGGAAAAGTTTTTCAGTTTTTGAAAAGTTTGCATAAAGACGACAATGTTGTCAAAACTTTCCCCCTTTACATGGATCTGCGAAAATGACAAAAACGCTGTATGTAGGAGTACAGAGATGGCAAAAGAATCGAGCAAGTAATATACATGCGCTTGACATCACTTTTTTCACAAATTTGCGTTTTTGTCGTTAACACGGAGACAACAACTGTATTGTTTTCAAAAACTTTTTGAAACCCATTTTCCGTTTTTAGTGGAAACTGCTGTCGTGTAAACAGCCTCTAAAACAATGGAATGAATTCAACTAAAACCTGAGACAGAATTAACAAAACGAGGGAATAAATTGTTATGACCTTATCTTGTGCAGTGACTTTCACATCTCACAGAAACATATTTCTGTTCCCTCAGATTGAGTTCCCAGACAAACACTGGCTACCTGAGCACATGCTGCCTGACCTGGAGAGGTTGCTTCCGGACAGAGATCACGTCATGGTGTCAGATGATATGGAAGAGGTTGATCTCTGTGAAGTAGATTATGAAAGACAAAAGAGAAACTATAGCAGTGAAGCCTATAATGAAGATGAAGGCCCCAGGCAGGGTAACGTCCAATGCCAGACTCAATAGATCAGGAACATTATGTGCAATACTCCTTGAAATATGACTGCAAGTGTACACTGAATATAAGGGCGGTTAAATTTAGCAAGGATTTCACCCTACCTAAGCCTTACAAATTGGACCATTTTCTTGTTGGAATTCTTCATTCTTAAGCACCTGAGGAGGAACCAGAAATGTTTGCAACATCCACCACAAATGAGTATTAACAGTCATTTAAAGGAATTACTTTGGATAAAAATGTCACCCATGTAGAATTTAATAGTAACCTTATTTTTGCATGTAAATTATTCATCCTGTATGATTATGTTCACTTTTATATGTTTATCTGCTAGATGTGCTTTGGTCGAGTGGGTGCTGCACTTTTTTGCTAGTCAAAAATCGGCATTTGTACATTTTCTAAGAATGTGACGCTGTATTTGACCGCTGTATTCTTTCCATTTGAATGTTCTATTTTTCACAAATAAAACATTTAATGACATTTCCTCCTGTGTACTTGAGTATACATAATCGCAACTGAATGGAAGCATTTCAGGAATGGTATATTTTACATTTATTTAAAGGGGTGGTTGATTGCCCCTTTCTGTAAAATAAGTCTCAGATGTCCCCAAAGTATGTATGTTAAGTTTTAGCTCAAAATACCCCGCAGATTATTTTTTATAGCCTGTTAAAATTGTCATTTTTTGAAGGGAGAGTAAAAACATGTCGTTTAAGTGTCCCTTTAAATGCAAATGAGCTACTGCTCACAGGGCGGAGCTTCCAGAGCTTGCTTTAGCATCTCTGATTACCTCATGCACACAGGCAATGAAACTGTTCAGCCTTTCATGTTCAAAGCGGAGGCGCACAATGATGGAGAGACTCAATTAGAAGTGACAATATGTAGAATGTAACAAGAATGTTTAGTTGATGAATTTATGTAGGTGATGTGGAGTTATCTTCAAATCATTGATTTGCATATTGTCATCATAATCTAAAAATTCTCAACATGGCCTTTGTTGCGTGTTCCTGGGGGTAGGGTTTATGTAAATTTCAGGGTGATGTCACTATCCCAGGAGGAAGCTGGGTAGTCCTTAATACCAGCCATTTGATGTAATCCTTAAAAAGTGATTTCTTTATAAGAAAATATCTCACTTTTCTTTGAATTTCAGGCGTTGTAACTTTGCAGATGTCGTTTATGCTCAAACAGCAACATTAAGTTATATATGAAGATAGATAACATAAAATCTAAGATGAAACATTTAGTTTATGGTGTTTTATTTACACATGTACCAACCAAAAGTTTGGAGTCAGTACGGTTGTTTTTCTTTAAAGAAATGAGTAAATTTATTTAGCATGACCTTCATATTTATTTAGCATGAACTATATTCATCAAAGAATCCATAAAAATGTGTTTCCACAAAATTAAGCAGCACAACTGTTTTCTACATGGCTGAAATTATAAAATGTTTATTGAGCAGCAAATCAACATATTAGAATGATTTCTATATTACACTGAAGACTTTGCCATCACAATAATAAAATACATTCAAATTAAAAAAGAAAATTAATTGTAATACTTCACAATATTAGTATTTTTTTTTTTTACTATATTTTGGTCAAATAAACCAAAAAAAATCATATGACGTCATAAAAACATTTTAAAACTCTTCAGATCCCAAACTTTTATCAACAGCAAGTTTAATAAAGATAACGATAAATACATTCTAAATATCGTTCTCAATATTAAAGAATAGCAGAGTTCACACCAAAGCTATGATAACGATATAGAGAAACGATTTCGTTGGAATAATTTTCTGAACGATTTAATTCAGCTGATGGAACGATAAAAACATTGACAGCCAATCAGAATTCATCCTCAAGCATTTAAAGTGGCAGACAAGCACACGCTTAGAATAAACAGAACGATATCGTCCACTCTTCGGATGTCACAAGTACCGGAATTTCGGTATTGAAATGTAAAAAATATGACAATACCAGCACACACTCGCTCGCTGTCTTTTTATACTCTCTGCCGCCATAGTGCTGACTGCCGTGTATCAGGTCACTATGCGAGGACACGAACACATGAGCATTTACCGTTTCATTTGAGAAAACGGTCATTTCATGAACACAGACACTCAAAGGTCTTCACGGCAACCCGTCAAACTAAAAGTTCGGTGTAACGTGAAAAAATTGACAGAATATATTAGGCTACTGTTATAGCCTAGAGTAGTTTAGCCATATCGCTATATTACATCTCTACTACTAATAATAATTATGCCAAGATGGTTGCTTATTTTTCACTAATAGTTATCATTCTTGGTGTAAACGGGCCTTAAATATTCAGACAGGATAATATCCTCAACAATCCTGAAAGCTTTGGTAAAAAAATTTATGTCAATATGTTGATTATTGCATGAGATGAGAAATTAACACAGAATTAAAATTGCAGGATGCAGTTGTATCATGCAGAAAAATCTTTATTCAGAAACGCTGAACCGATAACATGGTAGAAAGAACCTGCCATGCACCATTCACAATCACATTTAAAGTTCATTCATTGTAATCAATGAAAAAGTAAGGCATTAAGAAGTTGCACAATTTCTTTCTATTCAAAGCAACAATCCCTTTCCATCCTTCTCAGTGTTGCTTTCTTCTGAAAGAGCAACCTATGTGGAAAAAGAAAAGAGTTCGCTTTATATCAGTGTATTGCAGTATCAGACAGTATCAGATAACATATGCAAAAGTACAACTTCAGCAGTAACCCTGGATGTATTACAATCATACAGTAAATACACACCCTCAGTCAGCCTTGCTTTTCCTCCTGTTGGCTGGCAAAGCACTGTTGAACATCCAACACACAACACAACCGTCTGCGCATGACTAAACATAGTTGTGATCTTATAACAACCTACATGGAAATAAGCAGAAAAGATGACATTTTCTACAAGTGAAATATTACACATAAGGCAAACAAAGTGTCTTCTAAAGATCTCAAACCTGGACATTTTACATCCATGAAGTATGAGTTGGGACTCTGCACAAGCCTTTTCTTCTTATGCTGCCTTCTTTCAAAATCGAAGGACGGGTTGAGTAGATCTTTGGCCAGCTGTTACAATAAGATTACCAATACCAATAAATATACTAATAAAAAGGCCTTTATATGTAAATATAGGCCTACATTAACACACACACACACACACACACACACACACACACACACACACACACACACATGCACGCACGCACACACAAGTGCCCAAAAGTGATGTCCGGCCTAGGAAAATAGACATCTTCACCCTTTAACTAAACATTATTTAGAAGTGTTAAAGGTTATAAAAGCATATTGCGTAATTGTTTTATTTGTGATAACACAATGAAACATGCCAAATTGTGCTGACATTATTTTTGGCCAGGCTGTCATACAAAGACATTATGAATACAGAACAAGAGAGAACCACCAAAAATATAAAATAAAATAATTTGGTCAGATAAATAAATACATTAACCAAGTTTATTGTTGTGTTCTTCCCCTATATTTAAACAACAACAAAAAAGTATATATGTGTATATATATTGTGTATATATCACACACACACACACACACACACACACACACACACACACACACACACACACAAAGCTACTATAGTAATTTATAAATGTAACGTTACTATATAACACACACCACATTTCCTTCTAGACAACATTAAGCATGCTTCTCTCATGCTTCTGCACACAAAAACAACATTAAACAGCCATATTGATTACTTCCCTCAGTCTGAAAACTATAATGGCTTACTTGTAAAAACACAAATGAAACATTAATCTGAATCAATCTCTCGTTTTGCTCGGTACAATAACCGTTTAAATGTTCCTCGTGTAAAGTGAAACATTAGGCCTTAGCTGGACCGCCATGTGTAATCAAAAACTTTCACGTGTTTATCGCACGGTTAAAGTGATCAACAACTAGAGTAATATTAAAACGACAGGCGAAATAATTCATATGAACAACTGTCAAATGCTTAATTTGTTGTCTAGTTAAAATCCACTTACAGGCATTGTCGGGAGCTGCTGGTTTTCGCATTCGTGTGTCTGCTGCTTTCCTCGACTCTGAATCGCTCGGGTAACTGCAGGGTTGCCACGCGCAGCTTCATAAAGCAAATCTGATCAGACATGCCCAGGCATGCTCCACAATAAAACACTCCTTTATACATTATCCCCTTTAAAAACTGTCAACAGGGATTTTCTGAAAATTACATCAGGCTGACAACAGTAAGTGGATGACCCCCCCTCCCCCTAACCACAGTACACAACAGAACAGAAGAGAACAGAACAGAACAGTTAGTAAAATGCTTTACTTTAACAAGAATTCATATCTATCTATCTATCTATCTATCTATCTATCTATCTATCTATCTATCTATCTATCTATCTATCTATCTATCTATCTATCTATCTATCTATCTATCTATCTATCTATCTATCTATCTATCTATCTATCTGTCTGTCTGTCTGTCTGTCTGTCTGTCTGTCTGTCTGTCTGTCTGTCTTTCTGTAGTCTGTCTATCTATCTATCTATCTATCTATCTATCTATCTGTCTGTCTGTAGTCTATCTATCTATCTATCTATCTATCTATCTATCTATCTATCTATCTATCTATCTATCTATCTATCTGTCTGTCGTAGTCTGTCTATCTATCTATCTATCTATCTATCTATCTATCTATCTATCTATCTATCTATCTATCTATCTATCTATCTATCTATCTATCTATCTATCTATCTATCTATCTATCTATCTATCTATCTATCTGTCTGTCTGTCTGTCTGTCTGTCTGTCTGTAGTCTATCTATCTATCTATCTATCTATCTATCTATCTATCTATCTATCTATCTATCTATCTATCTATCTATCTATCTATCTATCTATCTATCTATCTATCTATCTATCTATCTATCTATCTATCTGTCTGTCTGTCTGTCTGTATCTATCTATCTATCTATCTATCTATCTATCTATCTATCTATCTATCTATCTATCTATCTATCTATCTATCTATCTATCTATCTATCTATCATCATCTATCTGTCTGTCTGTCTGTAGTCTGTCTATCTATCTATCTATCTATCTATCTATCTATCTATCTATCTATCTATCTATCTATCTATCTATCTATCTATCTATCTATCTATCTGTCTGTCTGTCTGTCTGTCTGTATGTCTGTTTGTCTGCCTATCTATCTATCTATCTATCTGTCTGTCTGTCTGTCTGTCTGTAGTCTATCTATCTATCTATCTATCTATCTATCTATCTATCTATCTATCTATCTATCTATCTATCTATCTATCTATCTATCTATCTATCTATCTATTCTATCTATCTATCTATCTATCTATCTATCTATCTATCTATCTATCTATCTATCTATCTGTCTGTCTGTCTGTCTGTAGTCTATCTATCTATCTATCTATCTATCTATCTATCTATCTATCTATCTATCTATCTATCTATCTATCTATCTATCTATCTATCTATCTATCTATCTATCTATCTATCTATCTATCTATCTATCTATCTATCTATCTATCTGTCTGTCTGTCTGTCTGTCTGTCTGTCTGTCTATCTATCTATCTGGTATAATTACAAAATAATAAAACAAATAACATATGGTTTAATATTTCCCGTACTGGCAACCCTTCTGACATTTCTCAGAGCTCCTCGAGAGATGCATTTCCCTACCAGTGTTCTTGGCACCTTCTCCATTTCATTGTTTGATTTCAGCTAATTTATGTTCTTTTTTTATCTTCTTTGATTGAAACGTAATGAAGAACTCTGAGTAGACGTACATCTACTATTTAATCTATCTGTGATCTACTATGTAATCTGGTCGTGTGGCTACGCCCCCCCAGTGTTTATTTAATGACACAGATAGATGTGAATTTTTAAAAGCGAAACCATTTTAGTAACTTTTCTTGGGGGAAAACGCTGATATCATCATGATCTATTCGATCCCAAATGACAGATGTTAAATCCTAAATTAATGTTTTTCTTTTTTCGTCTGAAAGGTGAACTTTGATGCCCAAAGCTTTCAAAAGACAAAAAAATAAATAAAAAAATAAAAATTATTTTTACACTTAGTATCCATATAGCCTATATATGATTTTTTTTTTTTTTTATGTTCGGCTACACTAGATTAATTATTTTGTTGCATAATATGCATTGCTTGATAACGACCCGTAATGTCGCTCCTAGAGTACCATGTCCTCCTAGAAACTACATTGACCAATCGCGGAGGTCCCGTCGCGCTCACGTCACACAACGAGGCTCCGCCCTCGCTCGAGACCGTATGATTTTTGTGTCAATGCCATGAACAAGGGAAACTGTGCACTGTCATTCATAAAGGAAATACCGGCTTGGTAAATGGCGAAGACTTACGATTATCTTTTCAAACTCTTGCTAATTGGAGACAGTGGAGTGGGAAAGACATGTCTGCTGTTCAGATTCAGCGAGGACGCGTTTAACACCACCTTCATCTCCACAATCGGTCAGTTCACCGGTGATCTGGGTAGAGGGTATTGGACGGTGTCCCGTTATATGCAGGACAATAGTGTTCAGATACAGTGAAACTGTAATCATTAACTTTCTAGTTTCATTTGCATTGACAAAGTAGAAAAAGCACCTGTGTTTTTTTTGTTTTTTTGAGTTAATGAGATTTTTTTTAAACATCTGGATTTATTTAGACATGCATAGGCCTTTGAGTAGCTTCTTATGTAGACAAATTATATATATATATATATATATATATATATATATATATATATATATATATATATATATATATATATATATAATATATATATATATATATATATATATATATATATATATATATATATATATATATATATATATATATATATGTGTGTGTGTGTGTGTGTGTGTGTGTGTGTGTGTGTGTGTGTGTGTGTTTATAATATATAATGCTTATTATTTATAATGCTTTATAAAATGTTTTTATTTTAATATTTTTATCAAATTTATATATTTGTACTAGTTTAACCTTATATCCAAATCAGTATTAATATTGAAAACTAGTATTAACTTACATATATAGATATATAATCATACAGATCCAAAGATATAGATACTCTGGAAACAATGCTGTCTGTGAAGGTGTGAGAGTCATATTTTGCTGACCACAGCTGTATCTACTTTTAACCTGTCCACCCCTGCTCTCTAATGGCCTCACAAGTTCAAACAGGAGTCTACACAAGAAACACTGTATTAAAACTGTATTATTGAGTTATATATTAATGCTGATGGATTCAAGCGACTCAGTAAGTTGCTGTTAGATGTTTTGTTGAAGTGTTCAGGTTTAAAAACCCTGAGCATATGCTGCTTTCCATATGGTGACAGTCAATATTCTTTGGTGAGAAACAAGGAACTTGCTTCCTCATGGCGCAGACAACTTAAGATGCTATAAAATAATATCCATGCATACAGGACACATTAGTGCTGAATTTGCATGGCAAATGCTTAAAATGCTCAAAGAGATTATCTGTTATTTTTTTCTGTCAGTATAAACCTCATAAAATTGTGTTACATATGATTATAACAAGAAAAAAGTACAAATAAATAAAAACAGGTGTTAATATCTTATACAATTTAACTTCTTGTGTACATTTATCTTGCTGTAAGGATTGTTTTAGACAAAATACTTGGTAAGGAAATTATTATTTTTTGCATTGTGTATGTGAAAGCTGCACAGTTGTCTTTCGGCTGCCTGCACAGAGAGTTTAGTCATTTCCTTTGTCAGTTTTTCCATCTGATTAAAACGTCACCGCCCCCTCTGCCTTTGTTTGCGATGCTGTCTTGCAATGGGGTCTCTGAGCCTTGACTTTCTTTCAGACTTCATTTGTATTTACATCCCATTATCTGCAAAACCAGCACATTCTCTGAGTCGAAACAGCAATTTTGCTGAAAAAAAAGGCTTTTTTGTGAGATTTTAGATGTTAGAAATCTTTATGACCACTCTGCATAAACACTATTTTGATGAGAACGTCAGGACGGAGTGCTGGGGAAAGTATGGTTCCTTTGTGTGGGGTCATAGTAGACTTGACCGTGAACAGAGGGCTGTACTGTTTGAATCCCCATCATGCTCTCGTGATATTCACTCAGCCCATCTCTGCATTCCTCCGCCAATGCAGTGGAGCATTTGACTGGCATCTGCTTTCTTGTGCCAGGGCGTCCATGACCCCAGTTGTGGCCACTCTGCATACTTCCCCACACTTCTCTGAGCGCGGTCCACCTCCGCTTCCTGTGACCCTGGCCTGTGTGTGTGTGCTTCTCTCAGGGTTGTGATATTGCCTAACAGGATTGATTGATAGATTGCTTGTCATGTTCCTCATTTTAGCTGTAGCTAAGCGTCTGATAAATTAGTGAATGTAAATGTAATAGGGCTGTTTCTGACTAAAGATTTTTCTAGTTTACTAGTAGTCGTTCATTTAAGTAATTTAAGTCGACAAATCACACGTTTATATTAATTTAATTACTAAATCGTTTGTGCCTTCCTTCGGCACAAACGTTTGGATATGCGCTTAACAGCACACATTTATCTAGGTTTACGTTAGAGCGAGCGGCCATGTAAAGTTGCTACCTAGCCTATACATGTTTCCAATATAAGCCATATTTGAAGTCGATGGATAAAAGGCGAATGTTTTGATTTCCTGCCCGACATACTGCGAAGTCACGGACTGCATGTCTTCGCCACTTCCTGTGGAGATTTTTTTTTTAAATGACTTAACTTACTAATAAAAACTTGATCAACTGAGCCTCTTCTCGTCAACTAACGATTAGTCTACTATTATGGGTCAGCCCTAAAATGTAATAAACATATTTCATCGATTGAAATGCCAATGAAGTTCAAAATGTTAGCGCGGTGTATGGGTGTTCTGGGTGCGAGGCCGTTGTTAGTTGCTCACTGCTCAACCAAGTCAACCAAATAGGATATTCTGATCTCTACACTGCAAAAAATAGTTAAGGACCGTTCACACCATGGATCATGATAACAGTAATGATAGCGATAAAATCAAATAGTAATGATAGCAATACAGATATAGTTTTTAAAATTGTTGTAAATTTAACACAACATAACTATTACGATAACGCCACAGAGGAACAATATCGTTGGAATCGCTTTCACGATTTTTTTCCCAGCTGATGAACGATAAAAACATTGACAGCCAATCAGAATCCAGAGCTTGTGCATTTAAAGCGGCATATGTATAGTTATTGTTATAATTAACTTTGTAGTAAAGGTTTTTAAGGTGAAAAGCCTTTAGTCAGTATTATGGTCTTGTTTTCCGATATACGCATCTAAAATTCTTCAAAACAAGATAAATATATTTGTGTGCCAAAATGACATAAGAAAAAGGTCTTATTGTCAGAGAAATCAAACAAGATGTATTGAGATTTATGTGTAAAACAAGAACCGTTTTTAATATAAACCTCTTAGTTACCAGCTCAGATCTTGAACTACGATAATGTTGTAGCATCAGTCCACAGGAAAACCACACCACAAAGCCACTCGTTTGACTAGTTATATTGAGTGTAGGGCATCCTATTGAATTTCTACTGAATTTGTGTCATAATTAAGCTTAGAAATCCTCCATCTTGATTCTTGATCTTCATTTCTTGAATGGAAGCCATCTCTCTACAACATCAATAGGTTTAAGAGTCAGATATACAGAGATTCAGAGAACAACCTAAAATATTAAGTTTGTTACATTGTACATTTATGTGAGCAAGGCAGCCTGATACAAGCAACAAACCACTAACCAGCAGTAAAAAAAAGATAAGTGGAGCAGTTTATCCTCAGGAACTGGAAATAGCTCATTATATCTTCACTGCAGTGCAACATTGATTGTCCCATTGAGTCCATGTGGTGCCAGTCACTGTCGATCTGACGATGTTTCTCTTTTTCTCTGTTGCCAGGAATTGATTTCAAAATCAGAACCATCGAGCTGAACGGCAAGAAAATCAAGCTGCAGATATGGTGAGCTGTTTGTTTGTTTGTCATTAATATTTAGTGCTAAGTTGTGTTTTATATATCCTGTTATGTCTGTCACAAATTGCTCTGACGCGGCTGAGGATCTAAATGCAGCTTTATTTGGGCAATCCAGAATCATAATCCATAAAACAGGCAATAAGTCAAAATACAGGGCTGTTAATCAAAAAAGACAACAGGGCAGAAAAACACTGGCAAACAGGGAAACCGGGCATAAAGTCAAAACCAAAACACGGTAACCAGAGGGAGAGTGCTCTCAGAAAAACAGTGTGACACTTACAAGACTTCGCAATGCGTTAGTGAAAACACATGCTCCGTCCCAATTCACTTGTACGAAATTTGTGAAGAAAAAGTACATGCTTTTGAGTGTGTAACAGAATAGGCAAGCTTTAGGACTACTTCATCATCTTTAAAGGACAGCTCTGACACGTTGTTAAATGCATCCTGTCACCATTTAAACTGCCCTGCCCTGCCCAGATCAACAAGAACATCAAAAGAAACACAGAAAAAACACAGCTTGTCAGCTACCGGCTTGACATCAGGTTGCACGTGAAGCTCATCCACGCTTAATAGCTTGTTCCGCTCGGTGCTAGCTGTAAGCCAATCAAAGTGGTCATATTTACCCTCAGTGAAGTGCCGCACAAATCATTTTCGGCCATGGTCTGCCCATCTAGCTTAAATGTAGATATTCCCTTTAAAATGATCTCTTTCTTCTCTCCAAACGATCGCCTTGAAAAAGGCACACGAAGGAGATCGAAAACGATATAGATAAGAAGTGTGAAAGCAGCGGCCGTAGTTTATTTCACTTAGATCGCTCACAACCATAGACTGTATAAAAATATGGACGTAATGTCTGTGACGTCACCTATAGGATTCTGAAGAGCAGTTTTGAAGCGTAAAGTAGGGTCGAGCTGGCCATTGCTTTCTTAGCAGCGCGTCATTGCTCACCACTCCCGGATAACAGAAAATGGGCAAAGAGGTGGGACGTGGGCGGAGCTGAGGTGATGCGATGACTAACAGACAGCAGATAAATGGCTACCCACCTGCCATTTAAAGTGGCCACGCCCTTAATTATGCAGAACTTTAAGGCTTTATATAATGTAAATGAATGAGTTATAAAAAAATGAACCCCCCTCACAGTTGTCATAAAGGGCAAAATTAGCCGTTAAGACCAAAACTAGAATTTGTTCCAGGCTGTAAACATGTTTTTTTTTCTGCTGTAAAGTTGGGCATTTTAACATGGGTCTCAATTAGATTCTGCTCCTTTCTGGAGCCTGTGGCCTAGTGGCCAGTCAATGAACTGCAGTTTAAGTCACTTCCGTATTGGCTTCAAGAGAGACTGTAGGAGGTTGCCGCTTGCTCACAACCCGCCAAAAGTTCAATCGGCTAATGACATCAGCGAGGGGTAGCGCAGACACATCGCTGGTCCTCTGGGGCGTTCTATCACTACACATCAAAATTTCATTGGCTGGCGACACACGTCAGTCAAAGTTATGATCAAATGAAAAATGGCAGCTTCAACGGAAGGCTAGCTATACTACAAGTGCAGGTCCACGGAGCTGTGATGCGTTAACCACAAATAACCACATTCTTTCTGGAAATATAATTGTAACGTATTGAAATAGACAGTAATTGAATTTAGACACCTTCAGACACACATAAATTTTATTTTATTATGAAAAAAATAAAATCTGTATTGACAGCCCACTGTATTGAAATAACTTGTGTTCATTTCCTACCGTATTGGAGAGAATTGTAGTCGCACATTGATCTGCCAGTCGTGGGTCTTTCATGCGGAGACTCCCCTCATGTGTTTGCAGTTTGAATATGATGATATGTTTAAAAGTAAATGGCCAAACGTATCATTACAAAATTTCTCAATGCTCTTGCAGATGAAATATAATGTGGATAATAATGAATAAATATATTTTCGTCAGGTTAGATACTGATCATTATTCACTCAAACCCCTTTATCTAAACCTCTCTGCTTAACCGTCGGACTCGCACATTCGCCATGTTTGTAGTTTTTAACACTTTTTATCCACGTTTGTAGTTCTAATCGAATCCTCGTCCAACTCACATTCGGGTTGTGGGTAATATTATCCGTGTGTACATAGGTCTGCACTTCGAATTCTAACTAAAAAATAGTAGACCATCCTATACTCATCCAATACTCATTTCAACATACTAATGTATGATATATTCGAATACTATTTAGGACAGATAGTATGCAAATTGGGTTAATCACACACAGCTGGAATTAATCAGACCATAATGAATCCAGGCAAAGGGTAATGGGAAATGTAGTTAAGTTTCTTTTTTTTGCTTTTAATAATTATACCAGTTTGCTTAAACTTAAGACTGCATTTTTTACCCACTTAAGTACATTTTATATGTAATTTCATAATTACTCCTGTTGTCTTTGAAATATGGTTAAAGTGTACTACTGAATGTACTAAAATAAACTTGAATGTAATTTCTATTTAAAAAAACTGTATTGAAAATAATTTGTAATTACACATTTGTAATTATCCAGTTTTAGTTTAGTACATTTAAAATATAAGTGTGCTTTAGTATGTTAGTCAATGCATCAAAATAAGATACAAGTAACAAACAATCAATACAATGAAGTGTACTTTGTTTTTATTACAACTAACTTGCTTATGGTTCGCAATAGCAAGAAGTAGCTAATCATGGTTTATAATTTTTGGTTGCACTAACACTATTACATTTGTACTTTTTCTGCTCTAAAAATTGTTTTTTTTTGTTGTTGTCAAGTATGTCAAAACAGAATAGAAAACGGTTAAAGAAACCAGTTCATAAGCTAGCAATATGCTAGTTAATATTTAGGCACTATAAGAAGGTTTTGGGGATCCTTAAGTGCTGATGTTTATAATGGTCGTCGACGGTCCTTGATAAGTAAGAAGGAAATGGCATCATCACACTGTGGCTATTCATTCTCATACACACTGACCGGCAGACTAATGAAGGATGAGACGTGCAGACAATAGTGTCATGAACATCCGTCCCTCTCCCTCGATCTGCACATTCTACAGGATGTTTATATTAACATTTGGGAAAGTACGGGATGGGATTCACAGCAATCCTATGTAAAGTGTTGAGGTTGAGCGAGGTGACAAAAGACGGAAGGAATGAGGTGAGGATGCGTATTTGCGTGTGACTGTCTGGTTTTTTTACAGGGACACGGCAGGCCAGGAAAGATTTAGGACGATCACCACAGCTTATTACAGAGGCGCTATGGTAAGATTGGCTACTACACTGCAAAAAGAAAAAAATCCTATTAAGTTTCTTTGTCTTGTTTTCACTACAAACATCTAAGATTTTTAAAATCAATATACATTTACTTGAAAAGTTTCTGAAAAAAATCAAAAGTGAGTTAATGCTTCAAAATAGAAAAAAATATCTGCCAATGTGGTCAGAAAAATAAACATTTTGATTCGTTTTTAGTATACAAGACAAGGGTGTGTTCACACTTCTAGTTCGGTTATCTTGGTCCTGACTAAAGCCTTGTTCAGACTGATCTGATTTTGTGTGATTTAAGACCAGCCTACCAACGCAACGTCATTGCCATAGAAACCAAAACAGATATTCTGGAAACCGAGAGCGCCAGTCAATCATTTTAGATCGGATTCAAAAACAAATCAGATTTGGACTGACAGTGTGAACGTAGCTAAGGGAGCTTTCACACCGGCGGTTTAGTTTGAAACGGGTATGGTTCGCATGTGAAAACTGTCATACGGAGCGCACCGGAGTACTGAACCCCAAACTACCTGTAGGAGGTGGTCTGAGGTCAAGCTAGGGCTACACTAAAAGAAATGTGAGAGACCATAAACAAACATCACAAGATTTAACTGTTTTGTTCCTCTAGTGTGTGGAGTGCCACAGTGTGACCAGGAAAACAGACACTAACAGATTCCATTCACAAACAACAGAGTCCCATCTATGAAGACGGGAAATCTCGCAAAATCTCTCACATCAAACTTGACTTTAAAGTAAACAAACATGGCGGACAACCGGCAAGAAGAAAAGGCGCTTATAGTGTACGGACAAGTGTGCTTTTTACTGAACATTTGTGGGGAGAAAAAAGACAAATGTTTAGATGAAGTTGTGGAGACTTTGTAATCTCCACAGCGGAAGCATGTTTGTCCTCGGGGTTCATCCCCATACAATGTTGAATATTTACTTGGGGTGTAATGATTTTCAAACCGAACCGAAAAACCGCGATACACCACCCACGGTTCGAACCCCGATCCTCTCATGTGGAACCGAGCGAGCCCCGCCCCCTGCTGCCCCAGCCCAGTTCTCACTTCACCTTATGTCACAATTATTATTATTATTTTTCCTTCTTTGACATTTGATTAAATAGTAATTAGTGCACTTTTAACAACTAATAAGAGGTGTATTGTTCCTAAATATTATTATAAAAATATTATTTACAAAATATACACTAACTTTTGTCTTGTAAGTGCATGTCACGTGACTTGGGTGATCGCTCAAGCTGCATGGTGGAAGGACAGAGAGCAAGTTTCCCCATTTATCCAGGTATAGGTAAAATGCTACCTTGGAGTCTTAGCAACATTGTTATTTTCGTAGCTTGCGCCTTGTTACGAAATAAAAATCTCTCACCTCAGGAAACCGATTTCGTGTCCTGTCAGCCGTTATACTGTGCTTGTAGCCCACATTCTTTAGAATGTTCATTAATTAGTTAATTAATATAAAGTTAATAAGTTAAATTAGCCTATTAAGGTAATAAGTTTTATTGTATTTTGTTATTATTAAGTTAAAAGTTAATCTAGTGTTATTATTGCTGGTGCCCTGCTATGAACCCTGCCTCCACATCAAACCGAACCAAACCGAAATGAAATGTGGCTCCAAAACCATGAACTAACCGAACCGTGGCATAGGTGTATTGTTACACCCCTAATATTTACAATTCGAGGTCGGGGCGGCTCCGACGTTCTTCTCAGCAGATTCAGTCACTCTTAAAGGGATAGTTCACCCAAAAATGAAAATTAGCCCATGATTTACTCACCCTCAAGTCATCCTAGGTGTACATGACTTTCTTCTTTCAGACGAATAAAATCGGAGTAAAGTCCTGGCTCTTCCAAGCTTTATAAGGCCTTTATTAACCCCCCGGAGCCGTGTGGAGCAGTTATCTGATGGATAGATGCATTTTTATGCACTTCAAAGACAACACAACAATTCACTGTCATTATAAAGCTTGGAAACCAGGACATTTTTAATATATCTTTTTATTCATCTGAGAGAAGAATGTCATATACACCTAGGATGACTTGAGGGTGAGTAAATCATGGAGTAATTTTCATTTTTGGGTGTTACTTAAACTATCCCTTTTAGTAATTCTACCTCTCAAGTAAATGTATCTTGATTGTTTAGATATTTGTACTTTTTGCTGTGAAGTCATGTGTAATTGTTGATTGCTGAAGATGGATATTTCATATTTCTGCTGGCTTTGTTTTCAGGGCATTATGTTGGTATATGACATCACCAGCGAAAAGTCGTTTGAAAACATTAAAAACTGGATCCGCAACATTGAGGAGGTAACTGAAAACATATGTTCAGTTGATAAAGTTTTATGATTTACATTAGAAAACAGATCCAGTCCATGTTTCCGATTGGTTAGTACTTGTCCAATGTATTGAGGGCTGTTGTATATTAGGCTTATACCATAAATGTAGCTATAGCAAATACATTTTTCATTTATTTGACACATTTTTTGACTGCAACTTGAAGAGCTGCTGAACTTCTCAATCACTCATTTCAGCATGCATCATCTGACGTAGAGAAGATGATCCTCGGAAACAAATGTGACATGAACGACAGGAGACAGGTGTCCAAAGAGAGAGGAGAGAAAGTGAGATCTCTCACATCTTACAAGCTTTTACAGTATTCCACAGAAATAGACGTATAAAAGAAAGTGTAACACTACCTATTTTTTATAGGTATAGTATTTCGTGTGATAATGGATATCATTTTTTATTTAATTTGTTAATTGTTGTTAATAATTTTTCCAGCTGGCAATTGATTACGGGGTCAAGTTTTTGGAAACAAGTGCAAAAACCAGTGTAAATGTCGAAGAGGCCTTTTTCACCCTTGCCAGAGACATTATGGCTCGACTCAACAGAAAAATGGTGAGTGTTTTTTGTAAATATGGCAAAGCAAAGACAAAACACAAATGCATTATACTGGATATCATTTATTATTAATTGTCTAACATTGAATCACGTTTTAAAACAATCACTACTGTGGGTAAAAAACGGTAACACTTCACAATAAGGTCTCATTTGTTAACATTTGTTAATGCATTAGCTAACATGAACTGACAATATGTTTTAAAAGCATGTATTAATCTTTGATAATGTTAGTACTAACATATTGTTTGTTCATGACAGTTCACAGTGCATTAACAAATGTTAACATATATACCTTTTGATTTAAATGTAGAAATGAACATGAACTAAGATTAATAAATGTTGTAGTATTTATTAATCATGTGTTGCTCATTGTTAGGTCATGTTAACTAATGTAGTTATTGTAAAGTGTCACCTTAGTAAGGTGTTGCATTTAGTTTGATATCAGTTTTTAATGTTGTTTGCATGTCTATGTATGTGGTGTTTTTAACCATGTGCAAATTCATAAGTCAACACCATTGCTGAGTATTTTCTCTTTAAAGCTCAAGTGATCTAAAGACAGTCTCAAAAACGCGGTTTGACATCGACAGTGTTTCTGACGTCACAAACTACTTTGTAACCCAGGTGTGGGGAACGTTGATCCAGACGGGCCACTCTCTTGCAGAGTTTAGCTCCAACCCTGAAAAAAAAACCTCACCTGCCTGTAACATCAGTAATCCTGAAGAAGCTTCAGGTGTGTTGGATTAGGGTTGGAGCTAAACTCTGCAAGAGAGTGGCCCTTCTGGATCAACGTTCCCAACCCTTGTTGTAACCAATCACGTCAACGTGTGGGCGGGCTTTAGCATATCATTAACTATTCTCTGAAGCAGTGGACAGAGTCTCAAGAGAAGCCAGGTTATCCCAGTATATTTTTCTGTTGATATGAAAAATCGGGAGATTTAGCAATATAGCCTAGAAATATAGACGCACTCTAGCGGCAGCAAATGTAATTTGCAGCTAGGGTTGTCTAGCTACTCTCCGTTGGCTTGCGAGCATGAAAAACCTAACTCTAGTCAGGCCAATCACATCTTGTATAGAGTCGGTGGGCGGGCTTAACATAATGACGGCAGAGTTGCGACGGTTCCGTGTGAATTTCCTGCTACTTCCCTGCTAACAGAGAATGGCACTGAAGTCATTCTTAAAAAAGGAAGATGTGTTCGGAGTTTTGCCGACCGGATACGTCAAAAGTTTAATCTATCAACTAGCTCCGCTGGTGGGAAAACACATGGCTCTAACCACTGATAGCGCTCTGGTTGGTTGTAGTGCTATCCATTGCGTTTGAAACACAACCGTTTATCCCGCCCCTCGGATTGAGCCCCGTCAATGGTGTGTTCCCAGACCTTGATGCGAGTCTGGCTTGTCAGGCTAGGTGAATTATGTATATGATGTATATTACGATGTTATGATGAAATATATGCCTTTCTCCAATGACGTTCTAAACTGTTCAAAGCGTTTCTAAGGATGCTGATTTTTAGAAGGCAGACTTAGATGGCAAACGGGAACATGGTTTGTGTAATATTAGCAACACATTAATAGCTGTTTGATAACGTAGTCAAGCCAAAGGCCTATCATATTAATTACTGTTATGCGTCCAAGTGATACCATTTACCTCAGTGGACCGAGCGGAGTTGGAGTGAGTGAGTGGAGGCGTGGCTAATTTGCATATCCGTGTATACTAAATGGTGTAGAGATACATTCAAGCTAGTCTCGCGTAGCCAGACATTCAGACTGACGGCAGAAGGTCTGGACTTTTCACTGCTTTTATTGGACAAGGACCGCATAAGAGGAGGTTTGACTGACATGTAACGCAACCAATCACAATTAGTTTTTGTTCCGTGTTATGTTTAGGGGTGTGAAAATGTAAAGTCGATGTCCCTACAGTAACAGGCCGCCGTCCATCTAATAAACGATTTATTCAAGAAAGTTGTGCAAGTTTACTGCAACAATCGAGCCGCGAACTTCACATACTTTTGAAAATTCAGTGTTTAGTTGATCCTGATAAGCGCTCATGTCACAGTTGTAAACACGACGGCTTTCTTCCGCGAGGGGGTTCGGCGTCAGGAGCCGGCGTTTTTTTTAGAAATAGGGCTTATTCAACTTCTTTCCTACATTTAGATATGTGGGCAAATACATTTTTGTCTCAGTGCATGCATTGTTTTAGTTTGGCAGGTTCGACGCTAGCTAATACCTGCCTAGGAATTCGCCTAGTCTTAATCTGCATCGCTATTTGTATTCGTTGTGAATACGCAGGCCACAAGAAGTAATCAGGTGGGGTTTTTTTATTTTTTTATCACTTTTACTCGGGACATGCTAGCTGGCAACATAGGATTCCATTCATTATGCTAAGCTAAGCTAGCGGCGACCCTGCCAAACTAAAACAATGCATGCACTGAGACAAAAATGCCTTTGCCCACATATCTAAATGTAGGAAAGAAGTTGAATAAGCCCTATTTCTAGAAACGGTGGAGTGTTCCTTTAAAGAACGCAACACAGAGACATCCTGTAGAATTACACCAATCAGATGACGACTGGTGTTTCCAGTTAAGTGTGCCATATGCATCAGATCTGTGTGCGTGACATATGAGGCTGAGACTACATTCAAGCTATTTTAAGGCATTTCACAGGAAAAAAAGTAATTTTGGTGATCAAAAACGAGTTTTAAGGGATAAAATGGTTGACTACAGGGGGACTTTAAACATGTATAATTGTTACAATGAATCAAACCACTTCATCAGGTAAAACAGGCCGTTTATTTTATCACTGCATCAGTTCGGCAATTAAGTATTGCCATCTTTTTACAACCCTAATATTATTACCTTAATTTCTTTTTTTTAATAAGTTTTACAAAGCAAAATTAAAATGTTTCTGTCTTTCTATTGACTAGAATGATGGTGGTCAAGCAGATGGTGGGGGGCCGGTGAAGATTTCAGAGAAGCGCTCCAAAAAGCACAGCATCTTTAAGTGTGCCCTGCTGTAACTCTTTTGCAGCGTGTGGATACGTTCACTTGCTGTGTCTCTGCGGCAGCCAGAAATGCTCAGCTGGTATAACATATCACACGAGCCCCTGCAAAAAGAGCCGGACCACCAGGCTCAAGAAGGTTCACGTTTCCAAGCCCTTAAAATCAAGATGGAACAGAGGAATGATGCCGTTTTGAGAGATTTACTTGGCTCACTCTGTGGTAGAGTCACAATAGGAAACGTTTCCTTTGTTGTGTGGTGATAATCGTGATGAGTGATGTGTCAAAAGATAACGGATCAAGTCTGAATGGTTTGGCTTTGATATGTTTTTGTAAAATATTCTATATGGACACAGCACGGGCCGGCTTAAAACATTTGCTGCTGAAGGCTTAGATGTATTGCGTACAATATTTATGAATTAGTCTGTTTTGTTGTAATATGTTCCTGAGTGTCTTTTATACAGCACATACACTGTTCTTGCACTGGTGAAAAAAAATTTAACAGTAAAAATGCAATTTTCGGAACGCTAGTGGGTTAAAAGCACTTTACATGTGTTTTCAGTGAGCTCTCCACATAGGCGCATGTCCATGTATAGCACAGACGGATATCAATCAACCTGCTGGAAGGTTGCAAAGATAGAACACGATGGCTGCTGAGCATGATGGGTGAAGGGACATCTTCAGGTCAGGTATCAAAGTGGGAACACGTCTTGGCAAAATCACAGTCACCCATAGGAAGCGAGTGTCTGACACAGCCAGCCAAACCTGAGAACCAACAGTATTAAGGGAATAAGAGAAATTGTGCCTGTGTTGTAGATCCTTTAGGGTTATAATAAATATAGGGTTTATATTCTAATTCAGTCCAGCACTGATTTGTGAAGACTTTTTTTGGTGTTGAAAATGATCATTAACTATTTCATTAGCATTTAAATGATTTAATTTCATAAAGACAGGCTCCTTTGCCATGTGAATGATCCTTGTGTCAATGCTACAGTATAATTTTTTGTAACATGATAAAAAAGAAAGTCACTGATGCATGTTTATGTAAATCCATTAACAGAAACGGAGCTGTTTTGTATTTCAAAATGATATTTCTCACATTTGTAGCTCTTTTTTCATTTTTTTGATTGGAAATGTCCAGTGCATAATGATATACAGTATTAATATGGTACAAGAAACTTTTATTTACTGTTTACATTTTTTCTTTCACCATAGGCTCTTAAAAACACACACAGTTGCCAAAAAGTGGTATTATGTGCTTTTCATGCTTGTACTGTCAATGTGTGTAAGTTGTTTTAGTCAAAGGATCCAAGGTGAATTCAGCAAATTTTCAGTAAATCAGCACTTTTGTTTTCAAATGTGTGAGACATTTTGGTCTCCTTTTGAAACTGCACTAAAGGCTGTGTCAGAGGTAGTACAGATTACAGCAATAAAATGTCCCCATTTGGGAATCTTCTCTTCCGACTACTTGTGCTGATATTAGGGACCTTAATTAAAGCCTTGGATCTGTGTCCATTAATCTGAATTGGACAGATACTGCCGTAGTATTTCGAAAGAATGTTTTGATGATCATCATTTTACTTCGACAAATGTAGCATATATCATGACCACTGATATTCAGATGGGACCATTGTTATGCATGTTTTCTTTCGTATTTGTGACTGTATGACCGATTTTTGTTTAAAAGAGACGCCTGAAAAGTTAATGTGCTCATTTAAACATGTTAAAACCTTAACAAAGAAAATGTGAACAAGAATTTGAATTGTGGCTTTATTAACTGTAGATTTTATACTACATATAACCAAAGTAAATACTGTATAAACATACTTTTCAGCTTTTTTTTTTGTCAGCAATTCATCATCCAGAACAGTAGATGGTGCTATTAGACAGTCTTATCACAACAAAAAACAGAATGCACCTCTCATACAACCTGCTAACTTCAAACATTTTGCATTGAGGTAGACTCATTTTATCTTTTGACTAGTTCAGTTTGCATAGCATTATACTAATTGTCATTACAGTATAATACTGTCACTAATACTGTTTATTGGTTACCAGTACAAAAACATCTAAACCATAACACATAAATGGTATGATGAAAACCAGAGCAGTGAGCAGGGCTACATACTGTCACGTAATGTATTTTGTACCTTAAATGTTTGTATATATATATATACATATATATATATATATATATATATATATATATATATATATATATATATATATATATATATATATATATATATATATATAATGATGGAAATACTTTTAGTGCAAGCATACAATTAATGAACAGTTGATATGGTTTTCAGAGATTTGCTACTCATTTAACTTGATCATGACACCTGAGTACATACCGCTAATGTACATATCTAGTGTTACAGGTGCATTTAAGGAATTCAATGTATGTATTGCTCTTATCTGAGGAATGTATCTTCTTATTGGACTCCTTCTAGAGTTTCTCATTTGTATGTCTAGGGCTCGTTTGAAGGTACATCATCTGTTGTCTTCTGTGCTGGTTTCTCTGGATCATCAGGAGAGTCTCCATAGGCTCCAGCAAGGTCTCTTTCACTACTCGATCCATGGGCTCTTTTTAAACTGTTTTCTAAGGACTTAGGTTTTGTGGACCAGCTCTTAGATCTTCCAGGGAGGAACATTGTGTCCTCTGGCAGAAGCAGTTGACTGCCATCAGTGTGGACTTCAGATTTACAGGAACCTGCACCTGTAGTTATCTCATCTGTTTGCTCTCCATCTTGCACCTCTGAACTTTTTTCCTTTCCCAGACTTCCTTCAGGATCCTCTAGATCCTTTTCCATCTTCTGCTGAGTACCTTCGTCCACTTCGGCACTCTTTACTTCCTGGTTTAACTGATCTACATCCAGCAATGCTTTACCAGTCGCCCCTGCTGAGGGTATCTCTCCATCCTTTGTCATCCCATCTTCTATTATCAGCTGAACTCTTTCGTGATTCATTGGTCCATCCGAACTGTCCAGTGTCTTCTCTTCATCTTGCATTCCCATCTCCTCTTTACTTTGTCTAATAGAAACACTCAGCCTCTGTTGCTCAGGCTGGTCAGACTGTTGCTCTACCTTGAAACTTTTGCTAAACTTGTCAATCTGGTCTACCAAGGGTTTTACCATTGATACCTTTGGCAGCTGACCTAAAAGACTAGGTTGTACCTTATACTCATAACCAGCACTCCAAAGTCTTGAAGCTGGAGACTTATCCATTCCTTCCCTTTCTTCCTTTGCTTCCCTTCCATGTGCTTGATCAAATGAGGTTGTGCTCCTATGCCTCCGTACAGTCGACTGGGATGTGCTTTGTGTTTCTGTGGGATAGTAGCTGAAAGATTTCACTTTTTCTAGAGGGTAGGAGGTAGTCGCCTTAAGTTTCACTCTCTCAGTCATCAAGGCTTCTTTCTGTGCGGCACTATCCGACAAAGTCTGGTTGTCAGGAATTGAAGATTTTGGTGATTCTGGCTTTGTCCCATCAACCTCAACACCCTTCTCACAAGGGAAGATGCGGATATCCACACATGAGCCGAGGCGTCTTTTTACCCCTGGAACATCTACTTCTAGATTCTGGCCATATTCCTTTGTGTTGACGTTTGCAGTGCTTATTGTTTTACTCAGATCTACCTCTTTTTCCTCGGGTGGACGTTCATCAACACCCAGGTAATAGCGGTAGAGGCTGTACCCATCAGCACTGTTGATACTACTGTGACGTTGAAGAGAAGAGGGGTCACAAATAGAGGACGCAGATGAGCGTGTCCGGGTCAATTCAGAGTGGTCGATTCCCACTAGTCTTTCCAAGGCATTCACCATTCGGCCATTAATGTCTTCCAGCTGGGCCAAACGAAGGTCAACTGTCTGAAGGGAGGCCTTCATTGTGTTCTCCCTCTCATTCACCTCCTCAAGGCGCATGGACATGTTCTCTACCCTGAGCAGGAACAAGAAGAGTATGTTAAAGGCACAATATGTAATTTTCGCTGCTAGCAGTCGCTTATTTGTAACAAAGGCGTAGCTTGATGACGCCTTGATTTTGCGGAATCATGGTAGATGTAGTCTTCAGTTCTACAGGCAGTGGAAAAAAATCTGACGAGACTGCCGCAGGAATCATATTCATGGATGAGCTAATGTATTAAAGATTCATTAACGTTACTGTAGTAAGAAGCAGGGTGGGGCTGAAAGCCGCTGGAGCGGAACGAGGCCGCTGGAGCGATTGCTAATGAGAGACAAGCCCAACACAAGCCTCGAGAGCAGTGGAGCTTTTATTATGCCGCAGACGAACACTTCTGCTTCTTCCGCTCATGCGTATGTGGGGTAACGCAGTGCTGTTTTATCATATTAGATACATCTGAGTGTGTTGAAAGTTATGTTATAATGCTACTCTGTGCGTTCGCTCTGCGACTAATATGAGACACTTGTTGCACACTGCAGTAAGCTAGATCGATATTAGGCATGGTAAAGCATGGTACTCGTGGTAAATCAAGAAAACAAGATTTAAACAATAAGACTAAATGTCTCACCTGTTCAATAAAACATAATTTTAATCATGGGTAATGCGGGTATGACACCATTGATAGGTTAAAATGGCATATTTCCCTGGATTTAAACATTCTTGGAAACATTTGGCATAATGTAAGTACAAGTCATCAAAATGTATAACATTGTTCTAGTGGTTTTTAGATATTTTAACCCAAAAATCTTGCATATTGTGCCTTTAATATGTTAATCACAAAAAAAAGAAGTTTGTAAACTGGGATTTAAGAGAATTACCTTTCATTTGTAACCCTGATACGCTCATCATTTGAAGACAGTTGCTCGTCTTCTCTCTCCCTGAAATATTCCTCCACACATTGCTCCTCAAACTCATACAGCATCTTCAGCTCCTCCGGGGTAAGAATAAGCTCTTTATGAGGAAAACAGAGAATACAAACAAATATTTGTCTCATGTTCAGTTTGAATTTATTACTTGCTTAACCACCTGATTACTACATAATTTGGTCTAATTATTTTATGAAACTCACTTAATCCTTTATCCTTCTCATCCAGTTCTCCCTCCTTTTTCTTTGTACAGCGACAGCAGAGTTTGCGGAATAGGATGTAGAGGTGGCTAAAGATAATGAGTGGTGGAGGAAGCACAGGCCTGTCATGGAAGGTCATGATGAGCTGATATCTCTGAAACTTCCACACCTGGTTGGAGATGGACTTAACCTCAAAGAATGTGTTGCTTTATAGGGAGGAAACACATAACAACTAGCAAGTTAACACAATTGACAAGAGACACCAATGGTAAAGACCAGTACAACTTATTTTTATGTTGCAACCGATCCTACACCGTTTGTTTTTACATGCAAATAAGTCATCAAAACATTGTAATGGTAGCATTCTTACTTGAAGACAGCAATGAGCAAGTTCACAAGCAGGATGTTGGCCACTAACAAATAACAGGCCATGATGGCTGGAGTCAGCCACGCTCCAGGGATGCAGGGTGGAAGCTTTTTCCCATCCTCATCATATAAATTGTCTCCACAGGGGGCTGTTTAGAAAAAGCTTTCTTGTTACATTATAGTGCTAGCAACAAATTTGTTCTGCATTCACAACAATTCCAATGCCATTATACCATTAGTAGGGTTATTTTTCATGAAAACTGTGTTTATCATTGTGTCAAATGTTCATCATTGTGCTTACGATTTATTTCCATTGCGTAAACTTAAGCACATTCCAGAAGGGCAAAATAGAGAAGAACAAGTCAGTTAGTGCAATTGGAAACCAGAAACAACAAAGTGTGCAACAAGAAATGATCAAACCCAATATCAAGGCAGGCAGGATAATCAACTCAAAATTGCTGCAATGTGTACAGACAGAAATACTGAAATAACGACAATTTGACAAGACTGAATACTCTAAACGGCCATAACTCAACAAAAAAAGCCACTAAGCATGAAGTTATAGGGGAAACTGCAACAAACAACAAGATCACAGAGGTAATGGAGATATTGTGTTAAAATGGTGGATCAGACTGTTAAAGGCCATCTATCTACCCTGGAGGCAGGAAACAAAATCTTACTATAAATTCTAGTCTTACGGTCTATCGAATCTGCAAACACCTCTCCATAAATCATCCAATAAGGCATGTAGAAGATATTGCGGGCCAAGCGCCATGTGGGTTCCTCATCTGGGTGGAGGATGGCCTGCCGTGCCACACCGAAACTCATCAGGACCACCAACATGATCACCACAAAATACAGCATGTCAATCATCTGCAAGTCAAAAAGTCCATATAGTTGATAATCAAGTGTACAAGGTCTAAAATTGTAATAAATTTAGAACAATGTGTTGTGTTACCATTTTCCCAATCATCATGACATAGGGTCCTAGGTACTTGTTGACCCCGAATATGTCCAGCACGCGGATATACCAGAAGATAATGTCCACGCAGTAGATAACACGACCGTAGCCCATGTAGGGTTCATTTTGCAGCCTAAGTAGAACCCCGAGCAAGAAAGTGGAGATGGCCACCAGATCTGTGATGTTCCAGTACTCCTCTAACCACACGTTTATCTTTTGCTTGAGCTTGCCTGGTTCAGACATCAAGATCTGGAAGAGAGAGTACCAGAAATAGGCTACAAGCAATTTTTACTATTGGGTTTAAGTTGATTTAACTTGATTGCATCGATTTCTAGAGCTGGATTCAATGAGAGATATTTACTTCTTACCTGTCTGACTTTCTCTAACCCCAAAGTGATGATGTATGAAATGACGATCCACTCTTGTAAACATGGCCAACGCTCCATCTTCACCAATACTATGTAATTGTACAGCATGAGATAGCCAAGGTAGGAAATCTGCACAATGCAAGCCAATTTTGCATTTCAGAAAAAAAGATATATATTTAATGTATTATTTCAATAAACACAATTTATACTATTTTCTTGCATTAAAGGGTTGGTTCACCCAAAATGTTTAATTCTGTCATTAATTACTCACCCTCACATCATTCCAAACCCGCAAGACCTTCGCTTATCTTCAGGACGCAAATGAAATTATTTTTGATTAAATCCGAGAGCTTTCTGACCCCCCCATAGACAGCTTTTTAATTAAGACTTTTAAGATCCAAAAAGGTAGTAAAACATTGTTAAAAACAGTCCATGTGACTCCAGTGGTTCAACCTTAATTTTATGAAGCGACGAGAATACTTGTTGTGTGCAAAAAACAAACAAAAATAACAACTTTATTCAACAATTTCCCCTTGCATGTGTCAGACTTATACGCAGTTTACATTGGCCAGCTCCTGCGTCAGCATCACATGCATGCGTTGTGGTGCTCACATGAACAGCTTTGGCCAATGGTACATAACTCGGAAGCAAGTTTGTTTGTTTTTTGCACACAAAAAGTATTCTCGACGATTCATATAATGATGGTTGAACCACTAGAATCACATGGACTATCTTAATGATGTCTAATACCTTTCTGGGCCTAATTAAATTGCTGTCTATGGAGGGGTCAGAGAGCTCTCGGGTTTCATAAAAAATATCTTAATATGTGTTTCCGAAGATGAGCGAAGGTCTTACAGTTTTGGAATGACATGAGGGTGAGAAATTAATGACAGAATTAACAGAAATCAATTACTTTTTTTTTTGGGTGAACTAACCCTTTAAATAATATAATATACTAGAAAATATATACTACTCAATCCGCTCAGGTTGTTTTCCTGCGTACAGACTGAGATGCTGGGATAAGCATCCTTGAAACCTTACATAGGACAAGTGATTTGGAAAATGGATGAAGGAATATTCTACTCACAGTATTGAACCAAAATTTGGTGAAAGGGGCATTGTAGAACTCAAAGATTTTTCTCCCAATTGGAATCTGCCTCATTTTCCTATTTCCTTCCTCCTCGTCTCCTTTCTTAGAGGCTGCATCTGCGTTGGGATCCTAGATACACACAAGGTATTTTTTACAACATGCAGAATTCATAGAAACAGCCTTGTAAAAATCTAAAGCACTAAATCGCCCTGGATTTGTTTTAACCAGACCAAAAATAAGATTAAGAAGCTGTTGATGCAGCATTAATCTCTATGCTAGAGTTCCCTGACTGTCCACCATCCCCAAAACTAACCATAATTACTCGAATATACTTAATAGACTGTAAATATATCTGCACAGTATATGCTTTATATAACTTATTGAATTTTTTCCTTCTGCTTTCTATATAAATCATGTGTGGATGTGTCATCCTGTGTTTACTGTTGGTTTAAGCTCATATTATGTCAGGTCAGGTTCTTTCAGTTAGGTACACTACACCGATCTAATAGAGGAGGGGTTTGTTTGAATAGAAGGAGTGGTGCGGTTTACCCGTCCGGACTTATCATGTTCCTCGCTATCTGCAGTGACTTGATGAGACACGTCATCACCCAAACGGAAATCCAACAGCAGGATAAAAGGTGGGAAAACGAGGTTGAGTATCACCTGGAAAAGTTTTTAGAGAGAGAAGCAAATAAAAAATCTCTGTATGATAAAAACATGAAATATGAGATATTTGACATGCATTAGAAAATGATATTCTGTCATGACAACTCTTGAGTGTTTGGCATGGTAATGGATATGACAATGTTGATACGGATGGTCTTGGTGGAATAGTTCTGCTAGGCTGCTTCTGTTGGTTATTCTGTAGAGCAAGTAAAGAGACTTGCTACTGCCAATACATACACGACACACTGCTGTGAGCAAGTAAGACATGCAGCTGCTATACAATACAGCATACATGAATTACCCGTATCTATACAAGTGGAGCTTGGGAAAATGGAGGGTTTTTGAAAGCATGCTGCAACTAGTACAGCTGACCAAGTATTTAAAGGTTGAGCAGCGAGTTCATTGGCCACTGATACAGCAGGAACTAATCAGTTGTGCCCTAAAAAGAATCAGGTGATTGCAAAAAGATTGAGTTAAGGACCATTAGCCTGCACCATTTAAGTTTCACGACAGACCTTTGTATTTACAAGTAAAATCAATTATTATTAATATGTACACTATATTGCCAAAAGTTTTGGGACGTCTGCCTCTTAATCTATTGGGTTTAATATGGAATTGTCCCACCCTTTGCAGCTATAACAGCTTAAAATCTTCTGGGAAGGTTTTCCACAGGTTTAGGAATTTTCTACCATTCTTCTAGAAGCGCATTTGTGAGGTCAGGCACTGATGTTGGACGAGAAGACCTGGCTCACAGTCTCCACTCTAATTCATCCCAAAGGTGTTCTATCGGGACTCTGTGCATGCCAGTCAAGTTCTTCCACACCAAACTCGCTCATCCATGTCTTTATGGACCTTGCATTGTGCACTGGTGAACATACATGTTGGAACAGGAAGTGGCCATCCCCAAACTGTTCCCACAAAGTTGGGAGCATGAAATTGGGACTAAGGGGCCAAGCCCAACCCCTGAAAAACAACCCCACAATGCAGTCAGGCAAGTACCGTTCTCCTGGCAACCGCCAAACCCAGACTCATCCATCGGATTGCTAGACAGAGAAGCGTGATTCGTCACTCCAGAGTTTAGAGGTCTGTAGCTACTGACTGCAGAAAGTTGGTGACTTCTGCACATGCGCGCCTCAACATACGCTGACCCCGCTCTGTGATTTTACGTGGCCTGTCACTTCATGGCTGAGTTGCTGTTGTTCCCAATTGCTTCCACTTTGTTATAATACCAGTTGACTGTGGAATATTTAATAATGAGGAAATTTCACGACTGGACTTCACAGACCATCACAGTACCACGGTTGATTTCACTGAGCTCCTGAGAGCGACCCATTCTTTTACAAATGTTTGTAGAAGCATCTGCTTGATTTTATACTGGTGATGGAACACCAGAATTCACCAGATTTGGATGGGTGTCCCAATACTTTTGACAATATAGTGTACATTTCCAAATTAAGAAGTCTGCACATTATCTTGCAATGTCTCAAAATAAATACCTCACCTTCAGTCCTGGGTTTTTACCCATCCTCAGACTGCCCATCCACATGTCAGTGAGGAGCATCTGGCAACAGGTGTGGGCTATGAAGTCTCTGTGCTTGGCAGCCACTGCCAGCTTCAGACAGGTGGAGTTACTCCAGTTCTTTAACTCGTAAGTCAACAGTTTCATGGCTAGCTGTTCATCATGTTTGTAGGACTGATCCAGCAACTCATAGGCCAAGGTTCCAAACTCCCTAAAATCGACAGAAGAGTAATTTTACAGTGTAGAAATACATTTTTGCAGTATTTAAGTAACAAATGCAATTGTTTTGCATTTGTTGTACTTGCATGCCTATTGTCTACATAGTAGTTGTGAACCTCACTTATAAGGGACTTTGCATTAACTCACTTGGAGTTGTTATCGAGGTCTTGAGATATGTCGTCCACCATCTCACTCTGAGAAGACTCGTGAGCCATTCCTTTGAGGAGCTTACAGGCCACCAGAGCTTTAGCCATAGCCTCCTCGCCCCTCTGCCAAAGAAACAGAGCCATCTTCTGCCGTTTCATCAGCACTGCCCAGACCATCAACTCATGAAACGGGTAATGGAAGCGACAGACCTCTGGGTCATCCACGTCAATGTCCTCTTCCTCTTCTTTCTTCTTCTTTTGCTTCTTCTTGCCCTTCGTCCTAGGCTCATCATCCTAATGAGGTAAGCAGGATATTTATATTAATAAAGATACTGTGTGATCTGTCAGAAAATATAATTAAAAGAACAAATATTTGACATGTACCTCCATTCCAAGCAGCTTCAAGGCTTTAGGCTACAAATAAAGGGGCATTCAATTATTTAGACTTTTTGTACATGATTAAAAATGTACGAATTTGATTCATCTCTATGTCTCACCCTCTTCAGTCCATAAAGATTGTTGTAAAGCGCTCTGAAGTTTTTCCTTGTGTAGTTACAGCGATAGGCTCCACCCATCAGGTACTCCACTACCAGTCCAATGTCAATCAATGTGATTTGGTAATCTGGTGGGAGATTCCCCTTTGAAATAAAAAAACTAGTCTTATTTCTCCTGAGATGTTCGTCATGTTTTACATGCACAAAATATTTATACATTTTCTGCAGAAAACAAAAGCAGTTGAGTTGAATTAACCAGATTGCAAAAGTAAAGTCAGATAGCTTTACCTTTTTAACATCTCTTACTACAATATGCAGAGTGTTGGCAGGACCAAGTTTCTGATAAAAAAACAAAACAAAGCAAAACAAAAAAACTCACACACACAAGCCAAGAGATTGCGTATGATTGAGTAATACTATTATGAGCAATATTAAAAAATATGACAGCAGGGCCTGCACTTTTTCCCCAGTGGATTAATGAATTGCTCTCATCCTTTATTGTGCTTCCTTTGTGATAAGCTCCAAAATGATAATGGTTACGGTGCTTACAGTGTTGTATAACTCCTCTAATCGAGGGATGGTTAGAAAATGGTGAATGTTTACACCGTTTTCTATCAGGAGCTTCACAAAATCCACTCTGTCCAGAACCAAAGCATCCATCATAGCCTGCTCGAGGGAGTTCACCTGAAGAGGGCGACAGTGTGCAAGAATTTACAATGAGGAAAAGCTAAGCATACTATAAACCCTGTTCCAAATGTCTCACTTAACACCAATGTTTACTACAGGCAGTTTACGAAAAAATAATGTCAAGAAAAAAAAATCGCCCCCCTTACTGTACCCTCATTCACTATTCCCTAAATTACAGGACTGAATGAAAACGAATGACGAATGATTGAACGTCCACTATGGTTTCAAACACCAATGTCCCTTCAAAAAGTGCCGTATAAGTGTATATGGGGGTGATTTTGGACACAGCCATAGACTCAAGAACTCTGAAGTTATTTGATTGAATCAAATTGGACAAATCCTTCATTCCAAGTTTTGTGTGCTTAATGTACACTAAGTGTATTATATTATATATTATATTATACTTAGGGGAAGTGATGGTGCAGAAGGACCACACTGTCTTACCCAGTTGAGTAGTTCTAACTTTCTGGGGTCAGTTTCCTCTGGTGGTTCTGGTTTGGCTTTGCCTCCTTTGCCCTTTTTTCCTCTGACCTTTCCTTTGTTACGCTGAGTTGCTCCTTTCTGCTTTTCTTGAGATGGTGCTGCGCTGGTGGAGATGTTAGCAAGGGCACTCGCAGGCTATGAAAACACAGTTTAGAACTTAAGAACAGTCTCTTGGAAATAAAAATTGTCTTATTTCATGGGTATATTTTCAAAAAAGACACTTATTTCACTCACTGGTAGGTTGTGTCCATACACAAAGATTTGGTTGCGTGCTATGTCAACTCTATTCCAAGCCAGAGCCAAGCTCAGCTGATCTGGGGCTGATGCGTTTGTTCCTGAATTACAATGAACACATTTGAGTTCATTTTTAACCATGAACCAAATTTGTGGTGACATTTTAGAAGGTCTGCATATTCACAATACCTTTCAGTAACGCAGTGAGGATAGCCATTTCAATGTCATCTTGTCCCTCAGCACCCATTCGAAAGACTGTTATCTACACAAAAGTTAAATGGGGCAGCAAAACTTGACAGTTGACACTTTTTGATACTATTATTTTGGGCAAGGATGTGAGCGCATTCAGAATTACTATAGTGAAAATGAATGGATAATCTGGTTTCATTGATGAATGTTTGGCTTAATTTTATCAGCATTAGCAGGAAACTAGCAAATGTGACTCTCTTGTTCACACTCTGCATAACTACATAGCTAATTTCCCTGTCAATCAAGTAAAACTGCTTTTCTTGTTTAAGACGTCTGGTATCAAATGCAATTACTTTGGAGCTGCAGTCACATGCACACTAATGTTAAATGTAATCACATTGGCATGGATGAGTGGCCCTATCCTAAAACATTCCTGAGTGTTAGCATGCATTGCTAATGAAAGACTTATGGTGGAGTCTGGACAGTTAGATTAGTATCTCATGGCTACAATGGGGGTGAGGGGGTGGGGTTTGCGACAACTTAACTTAAACACTTCATATTTTGAGAATGAATGCAAGTTAATTTTATGTTAAATATCTCTGTTTAAGCAAACCGTTTTTACACAAATGGCTCTGCGAAACATTAGCATGCTTGTTTTCATACTAGCATCGGGTAAGATACACATTTATAGTCACATTTCATTGTGTGCTTGAAAGTGTAATGTACATTTATGTTCCTAATATCCATATAAACCAAAGGTTTTATGTATGTATGTGGACATTTGAGCTCTTAACATACATTAGCATCTCATTTTATGTAAAACACTGTAGTAGAAGGCCATTAGCCTATCTAATGCCAGACAACGTGATATTACTTTAATAAGCCGAGGAGATGGACAGTGTGGATTAGGGAAATAGATCCACCCTCCCTCCCCCCATCTGCTTGTATTCAGGAACAGGGTGAATGAGCTATCTGGTAGGCAAGAACAGGTGGCACTACACTGATCCTAGTCCAGATGTATAGAGCTACAGATTATCTCCTGTCCTGAGGCAGTATTACTAAATACTTAACACATCACTTACCCTCAGTTAAAGCTGCAGCAGCACAAATATTACCATTAGCCGAGTGCACTGGGTCACCCTGTAGGTGAATGCAGTCTATAGGTAAATATCTGGTGATTGTAAACTCCGTTCTAACTAATGGAGTCAAAGCACTTATTTTCTAGCAGATAATGTTGTAAATTGCATGCTTGCGATCTGGTAATCACAATGTTCTCATATGTGAAGCAAAATTATGATAAGAGCATCTGCTTAATGCTTTACATGTAAATGTAAAGATGTGATGTGATATGATGTTATGTACCTGATTAATAGTACTAGGGAACAGATGTAATGAGACAGACACATGAATAAAGATGCATGACAAAATGAATAATGAATGAGAATGTTTATTGATGAAAGTTTGCACAAAATATCCAAAAAATATTCAGTCAATATTTGGTCTGATCTAGCTGGTCTCCCAGCCTGGCCAAATTGGTCTTAAGCTGGTCTCTCTTGCCCAAGCTAAAAAGCCAATCTAAAACCAGAAAACCAGACCAGACTGAGAGACCAACTAAGAGCATCTTAGATGAAATTGGGTTTGTCTTAATGGATGTTGGTCAACATTTGTTACATGATTTTACGTCACTGTAGATACTTACCAACTCTCTCTTCTTCATGCATTCAATGACCATGAGCAGAATCTGCCCTGACTGCATTTTGTTGTAGTTAAAGGTTTTCTGGATAGTGACCAGCAGTTGCTCTTTTACGTCCTCGTTTACCAGTCTGAAAATACAGATTTGATAATGAACAGATTGGGCTGATTCTCAGTGTTCCTATTAATGATGGGTCTGTACTAGACATTTAAGGGAAAATGTTCAGGTGGCTGGCCATTATTGGAACATAAAGGGACTCTTTCAGGGTGAAACAAAATGGGTCTGATCTTGTTTCAACTATGCATCAAGTGAATAAATAAAAATTATGAAATTTTGAGACTGGCAAATCAGAATATATTATTCCAGAGATCTGTGTAATCGAGATTGTTAATACTCACCCTTCAATCTCTGAGTATTTGTGGGCGAAGGAAATTATATCAGAGGCTCGACCACTGCCATCACAAACCACTACAGGCACAGGCGGTTCCTCACGCAGGCTTTCCAGGACAATGGAGATGACATTGGGACCCCCCTCCACAATCAGACACACCACCGGTACACCCTGGCCCAATCCTAGCACGCATACACACAAAAAAAGCAATTCACTTACCTAAATGTTTCGAATTTCGTAGTACAGGGATTGTGCACATATCAATATAATACTATTACAAAACATTAGCCTGAATGGTTGAGCCTTTTGGGTGTTTTGTTTTTTAAATCTTATTTTCAATTACTCCAAATGCATGCACATTAAAAATCAAAAAGCCCTTTTTTGATTAACAAAAGGAGCGGTATTTAAAAGTCAGAGATGTGGGGAGTACAATCATTTTAATTTGCAGCTCCCGGGTCTGATCCCAGATCAGCCGATGACGATGTGAGTGGTGACAGCTGAGCCTCCCTTTGCTGTCCCTGCCTTATCACAAGCTCCAGGCATAGGATGACAAAGGGAAACCCACAGGTCACAGACGCCAAAGCCTTGATCAAACCTGTAATGGCATGGAGTTGAGCGTATCTCCATTGCTCCCTGACCCCATCGCCCCCATTACTGATAATCAGGATAGATCTTGTGTCATTCAAACCCTTAGTGAGCTTTCAAATGTGCCCTCTTTGGAGATCAGAGGTACATTAGACCTAAAGCAGATAAGATTCCCTGATGCTACTGCACTTACGCGTGTTAATCTTCTGGAGTGAAATGTGTTTCTCCAACTGCCTGCGTAGTTTGACCTCCGCCCCATATTTCCCACATGTGCCATTATCGGACAGTATGAAGTGCGAGTGGCTATTGTTGAGAACGGCAAGTTTGCTCAAAGGGTTGGAGATGGCCTGATATGGTTTGTTCACCTGAAGAGGAAGAGGAACATTTCAGATGTCAATAGACAAGAAAAGCTTCTACTTGACGCAGCATAATGCGTCAGAATCAAAATTTTTCATATGTTTATGAGATCATGCTTACATCTTTTCCAATTAGATCCTCTTTGCTTTCCAGGATTCCCCATGGAGCAATGCCTATAGCGCAGACCTTCCATCTGGATTTAGAAGAGTGGTCCTTCAAAGCATCTCCAACGTGCCGGATCACCCCTACATTGTGAGAGTAACATAAAACAGATTGAGGAAACTCTCTTAAGCACATTTGCTATAAAAACAAATCACATACCTCTAAGAAAACCAGATTGAAGATGGATCCAAATGTTGGATCCAAATGTTGAATTTTTTTAGTAATTATGGTTAGATTTTCAGGTATGTTTGACTGGGGATGGAGCTAACCTCTGTAAGACAGTGGCCTTGAGACTTGAGTTCATTCCTGTTGTAGACCATAAATACTCACCAGTGCTGACTCCACCAGTGAAGATCCATGCTCCAGTAGTCACGGCAGCCTTGATCAGGCCTTTCCCAAAGACTTGCTTTAGTTTGGGCTGCATGTCAAAGTTCTGGAGGCCACCGTGAACTGATATAAGCAGCGTAGGCAACTCCAGCTGCCATTCCTTCACCATGAGATGCAGCAAGCTGTCCGGCTTAGTATCATGCGACACCCGGACATACTGTAGGAAATATTGCATTTTAAGATTAAAGGCAAATTTAACAGTTTATTTCTAAACTATAGCCTCATTTTCACCGCGGGAAGTTTCCCCAGGAACTAGGAACTTTGGGGTGGTACTCAGTGTGTTCCGACCACAGGGCTAAATTATGTTCTGGGTAAAAATTCCCGCCTCAGAAAGTCCCTGCTCGCGAGGTAATACTTTAAAATGTTCAGGAACTTTCGGGTATGGGACTTGGGTGCTGAACATGCTGATTGGTTGAGTTCACGCTGCATTTAGATTGGTTGACACCACGCCGCATTTTATCTCAACCACCATTTTTAATGTGTGTGGAGTAAGAGTTGTTTGCTATTTGAATCAACAATGGAGTTTAAAAAATGCGACCGATGGAATGACAACGAGGTTCAGGCTTTATTAAGCTTATATGTAGAGGACGAGATCCAGCGGGAACTGGAAAGTCGCGCACAGCCCTACGTCACCGGACTAATTTGCCTAGTCTTCACAGTACTTTATACTGTGATGGAAACGCAAACAGCAACAGGTCTGGGGGGGAAAAAGTTCCAGGGACAAATTGACAAAACGCAGCTTATAAATCTTTTCCTGCAATTATGGAACCACAAATGAGGTTTGGTTGATTATTTAGACTTGTCTGATGTTAAATTGAACTCTCAATTGGTGAATAAGACTCAAGTTTTTCAATTTAAATACCCGGTGCAAAAGAAGTGCAACTAGTTATTGAATTCACCCAATAATGTTCAGAATAGATACCATGGCTTTGTTGACAAATCCTCCTCCTTGAAATTCAATGGTGCCAAATGCGTCAGTTGGGGCGGTGTGGGTATGTCTGACCACCGACCATTTTTCTTGAGGAGGTTCCACTTGCACAAGATGGTTTTCTTCTAATGGCTTGTTGGTGACGGCGCCTACTGCAATGGCCGTGTGCTGAGCCACTAAATAACCACAGGCGCACCTGAAAAAAATCCAGCATAAATAATGTTTTAGGTTTGTCTTATTGCATGCAACAGGATGTGGCTTACGTAACTCAGTTAGCCAACATTTCATAATTGAAATTATTTTGTTGGAGAGTACTGTCTATTCTATCTACGCATATAGACCACCTATCAGGGCTGTGTCTAAACCGTGGTTAGTATTCAATTGGTACACGAATCAGTGCACATCCTGGCATCTCTGCACCTACAGGAAGTGTGGTGGACTGGACTACACCGGCCCCTTCATATCCAGCCCTGTGCCCACACAGTGATCTGTAAAAGGGCTTATGATGTCACACATTACCCCTCATTACATAAGAGTCTAAAGCCTCAAAACAGAATGAGTCATAGAGGTAATTTGTCTCGCACAATGGTGTCATTATATGTCGTTGCGTGTTGAAATTGTTCAAAATAGAAAAGCTCACCGGGCTGGATCCTTGGCTGGAAATATATGGATACATTCTCTTTTGTGAAAGGTTTTCTCAATCCAAGCTTTCTGGACCTAAGGAACAGAAAAGAAAAAAGACCATCAGACCAGCAGAAGCATAAAAGGAACAATTATTCTAGAAACAATTATACAAGCACAAACCTTCAACATTACACATATACAGTATTCAATGTACCATCTCTTTTTACCATCAGACCTCATTTTCATATATATGTAATACCAATTACAGCAAGAACTGCTTTTAGTCTCTTGAGTTGCCTAAAGTGAATAAAGTAAATCCTCTTTGCAATTATAATCCTTCTTAAAGTATGAGTGGTACAGTACATACAAGCCCTAGATATACAGAAAATATGTACAATGCATAATGGCAAATGCATAAAGTGAATAACTATGGGCACTTCTTATGAAATGCATTTGTTCAATATTACCACAGATAAGTGTGCTTTTAGGAATATACTAGTACACAGATAACACTGTGCTTTTACAGTTCCCAGTTAGCTAATAACACTGCAAGTCAACTGTTTCTTGTGTTCAGGATGTGTAGATACTGTATGTTAGTTGAATGAAAGAGCATCCAGAGAGTTGGCTGTGGCCTGTTTTGCTTGCAATTATTAGTGCATAGCAAATTAGAGTTCAAACCCTGTTACAGACCAGTTATTCATCTTTTTCTGTTCTGAAAAAGCGCCATGGAAACCCACCAACATTTTTAGCTTTCGCAAAAGACAGATTTTGCCGTGCCAGCTTTGTGATTGTGCACGGACGCTGGACGAAAATAACCTTTGGTTCAAAGCAATATCTGTCTGGGCTTTTGTTGTTGGTTCTGCCCCAATTAAGACGAAAACCATTTGAGGCAAATCCCTCCGAAAATTCTGTTACAAAACAGTAGCCAAGATAAGAAAGACAGAACATGTTAGAAACCCACTAGTTAAAACTGTAAAGCAATAAAGTTTGTTTTGGAAACTGCTTTTCATTGCTGTTGCAGGGAGAAAACAAGAAAAGAAAATTATTCTCAAGTTTTATATTTCAATTCTACAATCTTGTAATCCGTTATCACTTTATTTTGATGTTCCTTTCTGTTAACTATGAGTAACTTTGCACCTACATGTCAACTAACTAGAGTATTAGTAGACTGTCTGCTTAATATCTGCTAACTCTTTATTGTGATGGTCCTCCGACAGACATTATACTGACTTTAAGTAACTTTTTCTAACCCTACCAATCTACTAATACTCCACTAATACTCTAATGAGAGTTACTAGACATTTGGGTACAATGTATAAAAAAAAGTGAAACCTGTAACCCCAGTTCTGATCATTCCTGTCCCATCCTCACAGTAGCATCAGTAGACCATGGATCCATGGGTTCCTTCTGGTCACCCACCGTTAGCTAGCAGGGGTCCTACCTGTGGAGCCTCTAGTCGGTGTTAAGAAGATGCCAAAGTGAAAGTTTCTGCTGTCCCTCCTGGAGCTCTGCTGGCGAGAGGTGCTCTCTCCCAGAGCGCTGGCGCCCAATGAATACCACAGGACATGAAACTTCATCACTTTATGAGGGGCTGTTCATATGATGAGCATGTGAGCAGGCTCTTTGTTCGGGGCACGTCCCATGACTCCAGTTCAAGGTAATCCTTTTGGGAGTCCCATGACCCCTCTCTCCTTGCCCACAGGGTATTTTCATCCCTCGCTGGAGCAAAGCACAACAAATCTACTTTGATAGATTCACAACCCGCGTGAAACACAGTCCTTAAGCTCAGAGAACCCCAGAAAACGGCTTTTCTTCCTCAAACACTCTTCACATGAGAGTCAGGTTTGTGCCTAGAAATGGACAGGAATGGGAACTCACCAAAGCTTTTCATTTGAGAGTGTCACCCTCATCCGACCACTTTGATTTCAAGCCCAATTTGCATAATTGAGAAAATTGGGCGCAGGCATTCTTTTGAAAAGAGGCCTAGTTAAGACATGACAGGACTCCAGTTGGGGGCAAGGTCATCCAACACTAATTGTTGTTAATCTCTATTTTCACCAACCATTTTGTGTGTGTGGGGGTGGTTCTGACGGGCTAACAATCACGTCCAAGCATTGATGACTCTACTAACTTTTAGGGAATAATCTTTTATACAAAAGAGAAGTCTTTAACCATCATCCATGTGAGGAACGCTACTATGAAGTGATCAGTAGTCAATAAAAGAACACGAGTAAATTATTCTAAGGTGGTTTTGTCTTGTCTCCCAGCATGGTCAAGCTGGTGTTTAGCTGGTCAGCTTAAAAATTCCCTCAAAACATACCAGTCTGACCAATTTGCCCATGCAAGGAGATTATTTAACGACATTGGGCTGGTTTAAAATATATTATTCAGCAGGGTTGCCTGGTCAACCATTGCAAACATGGAGATATTGCACCCAAAATGAAGATATCCATTTAGCCCTTTATGGGTCAAATAGAAGGGCTGAGATCATTGGTTTAAAGTGCTTTTCAATGGGTTCTTTCCTCAACCATCTCACTCTTTGTTTGATACTGTCGTCAAAACGCACGTGGACTGCTGGTAATTAAAGCTCTTGAAGACAAAGGGCTCTTGCCACTGCAGTAGTTCAGCCAGTGTGACGCACTTATTTCGGCTTGTTTAAACTCATTATCCACAGCAATTAAAACTTAAAGCTCATCAGCTTTGTTTGAGTTTTCCTCGGAAAACGCACAAAAGCTCTCTGGAAGGAAAAATCAGATTTCCTTGCTCAAATTAACAAGGCCTGTAGCAAACCTGGCAACAATCAACACTATTGAGTCTTTCCACATAGTCAGACATTTCGCACATTGTTGCTCAACTAAAAAGGCATTTGTTCATAAATAGGATTGCAGCTGCGATTTGTGAGAGCTGAAAAGGGGAAATCAGATTAAAAGTTTATGCAAAGCTTTCCCACAGTTTGTGTACAAGTCTGCGTTTTCACATTGTAAAGGCAAAACCCACAAAGGCACGGTAAATAAATACATGCTTTCTCAAATTTGATATAGCATAGCCTGTTAACACACTTCATGGATTGAAATTTCTTCAAAACTAGACAAAGAGGATCACATGAGAGGGCAACAGTCTGGTGACCCATTCCTTAGAACTAATGAGCAGTGTGGGATTTGATTTGTGCTCACAACCTTGTTTAAAAATCTGTCTGTCTGTCTGTCATCTATCTATCCACTGTATCTATCTATCTTCCTGTCTGTCTGTCTGTCTATCTACCTACCTAATCACGTTCTATACTGTATATTTGTGAACATCTAGCAAGAGAGAGACACATGTCTTTGAACATTGTGTGGGTATTAAAGGTTGTGCCCTATATTGGTTCAAATCCTATCTGAATACTAGATCTTTCTTAGTCTGTGTGGACGGGTGTTCATCCTCAAAATCAGTCTTGACCTTTGGGGTTCCCCAGGGATCTATCATTGGCCCCATTTTGTTTTCTCTATATATGCACCCTCTCTGTTCAATTTTAATAAACACAGTATCGTTTCATTGTTATGCAACACACAAATATATGTGCCTTTATGCAAAAGGACAACCAAGGTTTGTGCTTAACCATTTGGTGGTCAGAATAACGCAAAACTAAAACTCTTTGAGTCAAATGAGGCTAGTCTAAGCTTCAATTATGTGTTTATGGTGCGTTTTACTTCATACTGTTGTACGTATTGTTTTTAATTTATATTGTTAAGCACAATGGTCAACTACTGTTGGTTTATTGTGCTTTATAAATAAATTGAGATTTTACTTGTAAATAACTTTTTATGTCATTTTAAGATCTTAAACTGAAAAGCTGTATGTTTTATGTTTTTTTTGTGTGTGTGTGTCCGTAAGCTGTTGCCAATGCAGTATTATAGAGGTTATACCAGGTTTGAGGACAATAGGTCTATGGGCTTCTGTGCAAGTTTAACATGCTTAACCTTTTTAAAACAGTACTTTTCCCCTCTTACTCTGTCTAAAAAGACTCATTGTCTCCGTGGGATTGAAAATCCAGTTAGCCATCATCACATGAGACCAACATGTCACTGATTAGCCTTGAGATTTCTTAGTCATAAGACACATTTTTTAGACAACTATGTTTGTGTGAGAGTGTTTTTCTCTGTCTTTCTGAGAGGGGGAAGGGGCAGAGACCGAAAAACAGAAATGATTGTGTGATTTTGGAGGATGCATGCAAATGTCAAAGGAAGTGTTTAGATAACAACCATATCCTTAGACTGGACACACACCCCTAAAAAGTGTGTCTGCGTGAGTCTATTTGCATGTGCTGTCATATTTTCCCAAATATTTTAAAGCTACTTTTCTTTGTGAATGTGTTTTTTAGTTTTTTTTTAACTGTACTGCTAGACAATAATCAAAGTATTACATTTATTCATTAAATCACACATTTCTAAGCTTCGCAAACTTTCACAGGAATTTGATTCATGCATTCTGACTTCTTTACCTTCTACTGAAAGAGTAGATTTTACTTTGACTACCTACATGTATTAGTCCAAAATGTGAGTATGCAAAGTTGCAAATATATATTTGATTCCTTCTGAAGGCTATATTTTCAGTCTTAATCACATGAAATTGGACATTTAAAAGAAGGGAGTTAAAGTGCTTAATCTTGCCTAGCTGCTGGTTCTCATACTGGGCTTTATGGGGGATTAGAGGCAGCAGAGGAGCATCAAACCACAGAGGTGCCGCTCATTCTGGTGCTGTTGGAGAAAGTTGCGTTGCTTCTGCTGGCTTACAGATGCCCTTTTGGTTTCTCTTGCGATCGTTAAGATGAGGATTTGGATTAGTAAGAGATTTTAAAAAAATGCAAATCTGTTTTATATAATATATCTCTAACTTCATGTTTTGCAACATTGCAACAAGTTAAATTTGCTTTTTAGCTTCATAGGAGCAGCTGTGGTTAGAGGTGCAACCGTAGAGATAACCAGCAAGTTATTAAGGGAAATCATTTTTTAAAATTATTTTAAATTAAATGTATTATATTATATTATTATGGTAACACTACAATAAGTTAGTTACATTAGTTACCATGAACTAATAATGAACTGCACTTCTACAGCATTTATTAATCTTTGTTAATGTTAATTTCAATATTTACTAATGCACTGTGAACTAACATGAGCAAACCATGAACAGCTGTATTTTTTTATTAACTAACATTAACAAAGATTAACAAATGCAGTAAAAAATGTATTTCTCATGGTTAGTTAATATTAACTAATGTTAACAAATGAAACATTGTAATGTGTTACCCAAATGATATTATATTATATAAAAAATTTGCTTTTTAACTTTTTAACAGTTATTTTCTTCAATTTAATAATAATAATAACAATAATACATTTTCATATTATATTAATATAGTTAATCTAGTCCTTGATTTTAGTTGGCTGAATGATTTTCCTATAGTACTGATAATATAATATAATATAATATAATATAATATAATTTAATAAAATATAATATAATATAATATAATATAATATAATATAATATAATATAATATATAATAATTATAGATTTTATTTATAGGTGCTTTACATGACACTCAAAGACAGCTTAAAAACGCAACAAATAATCATTATTACAGCCTGGACAGACTCGATACAAGCATAAAAGCAATCACATAAAAGCTCACCCTTAAGGCGAAATTTAAAAACAAGAAGACTTTCACTGTTTCACACATCCTGTGGTGACAAGTTCCATAAATAAGGAGCCGCACGACTAAAGGCTTGGGACCCTAGAAGTTGAGTGCCTTGTAAGAATAAAGAAGTTTAAAAATTAATATAATATTTAACCAAGAGTCAATTCAATTATTTTAATATGGGAGTTATGTGTTCAGTTAGAGGAGTTCTGAAAATAATTTGAGCAGCTGAAATCTGTACTAGCTGGAGTTTGTAGAGAAGCTTTGAAGACAGGCCAAAAAAGAAAGATAGAAAGAGAGTTACAGTAAACAATACGGGAAGTGACCCATAATGACAAAATATGCAGAGCGAATGACACTGTTTATATGTGCTTCGGATTATAAAATACTGTCAAAGATCACACTCAAACAGATACTGGAAATTGATCAATATTCACAGAGGAACATTTCGATTTGGCCAGATTGGTTTTTGAACAAACAAGAAGAATTTCAGTTTTACTCCCATTAAGTTTAATAGGATTTCATGTAAGCCACTCAGGATATATGGAGGTAAAGTAGAGATAGGTTTGGTGGACAGGTAAAGTTAGGTGTTGTCGGCATAGCAGTGGAATTGAATACCAAATTTCCTAAAAATATTACCAAAGGGTAAAAGATAAATAATAAATTAAAGAGAACCCAAGACTGAGCCCTGCAGAACACCAGTATTGAAGGCTTTGATCAACACTGCTGTACAAACTGAGTATGAATATAATATAATAATAGTTTACCCAGCCTCACCAGAAAAAAATAGAAATATATAGAAAAAATTGCAAGCATAATGATTCTAGAAAAATAAGGAAATAATTGCAAATATATGTAGCCCAAGCTGATTGGACTGGTCTTCTCCACTCTGCCCCGTTCTTACAAGCTGATTGGATGAAGACTAAACCCTTCAAGTGAGATACAAACCTGTAAATCAGTGTTGTTTTAGTATCATTTTTACTAGTTATATTTCCTGTTTAAAGTTTTAGTAATTGTGTCTAAATAGTTTAGTTTTAGTTATTGTAGTATCCCTGCTGTGAATACCTGGTTCAGTATCATGTCACATACTCCTGAATTCACTCATAAAGGGAAAAAAACAAACAAACATATTTTCACTCTTTTCAATCACCTTAATCATATTAAGGAAACAGCCCTAAACCTCCCTAAAACTGGTGGACACTCTTACCTTCTGCGATCCTGATGGTGTGCGTTTGATGGAGGCCCGTGTGATGGAGCCACTGGCTCTCCTGCCTCCCCGCTCCATGTGTCCGGTTCACGATGCACCTTAAAGACTCATGACCGTGTCGGACCCTCAAAGATCCTCTTTTGCTCTGTCTCTAAAACGTTCCCAGCACTAGCAGCGTAAAAAGCTCATCTCCTGCTGTTCACTCTTTGGGTTCTCCCGCCCTTAACTGACAAGACAGAAAGATGCAGATGAGGATAAAACATCTCTTGATGACACGCTTGACACATAGACCCCGTTTCCTCCGCTTGACAGCCTGTAATCAGGATTAATGCAGCCAGCTCTTGGGAGCTTGCGACTTTAATGGGGGAGAGATTTAATAAATGGTTATTGAAGGTAAATCTACTTTGGGACACTGTGGCCCAAAAAAGGCTTTGAAGACATGCAAACTTTGTGAGGATGTGTCTCCTGAACTGCAAGAAGAAAACAGGTTTACTACCTTTGATATGCCAGAATGACTGTCTAGTTTGAAGAGAAAGTCTGTGAGGATGGACAATAATAACATTTACCTGCTTAGATCATGATGATCTTATTACAAATGTCCCGGTATTCTTTTTGTTAAAGTTAAGCGTGCCATCTTAATAGTCAAATGCACAGAGTTTAGCACTCTACAACCAAGGGATTATTTAAAATGAACAAAGATTTTTTCTAAATGCATGCACACAGAAATAAAAGAGTCAATCAAATGAAACCTGAAACAGATGCGCACCTTCCAAACCTTTCAGATAAATTACATTGAGAGGAACCTTTTATGTTCCGTGTGGACATTTGAAAAAGTAAAACACTGCCACCTTGTGCTTATTGTTGTAATTGTATGTGAGTTCTGTATGTGATTATCAGTGTCCAGGTTACTCATACTTTACATACAATAAACAATAACCTGTATTGTTAGACACACGCGCAATTAGCAGCGAAAAATAACTAAATTTAGTAATGAGAGGCGGCTTTATGTGCGTGAACTTCGGGTGTGAGCACAAAATCTGAGGAATGAGTAAAAGGATGCGAAATACGTGCACCGGAATTCAAGCCCTGTAAAGCCGGCAGTATTCATCCGGAGGAAATGAAACAAGTGAGTGAGGGGAGGCGGGTTTGTGTGAGATGAGAGAGCAAGAAAAAGCAGCTGGTATCGTGTATCTATTCTGCAGAAAATGAATACAAAAACAATATTTTTGACAACACTTCATTGAACTTTCTGAGTGCATCCATTAATTCCCTATTTTATTTTTATACATTTTAACTGAAAAGCGCATGATTGGCTAAAGACGTCAATAGAATAAGGTTTTCCCGACACACAGCTGAAAAGTAAAGTAATCCATGCAAAATCAAGAAAAAGTTTGTCTCGTCTAAAGCATAAAAAGAGTTATGTCGTGTAGAGGTCAGATTTGGAACCTCAGCTTGTTAGAAATGAACAAGTTTCTAATGTTACATAAGAGTAAAGCGATTTATTGATAGCTTGATTTTGTATTATTTGTGAGGCTTTGTGCTTTCTAAAATGACAATATCATAATTAATAAAAATCAATCCAAGAAATGGCTTCATGCACAAGGGGATTTAAAACAAGCCAGGACAAACACTGATATGTTTACAGGCTAAAATGGAAACATCTATAATTCCTCCAACACTTTTGATTAAATGCCACAGATGAGTACATTTGCTAATTGAATCTTTGACATAGGCCTACAATAAACTCACAACAACGAGATCTAGAGCTTAGAGTCTTTAGCATACACACTGGGATCTTACCTGTGCTGAATTCTGTGAACTTCACAGCAGATCATATTGTCTAAACAATGAATGTTCTCCTCAAATTAAAGTGCCTTCCCTCCATGAAACTATACTCAGTGTGTTTCCTTTGCTTTAAGAACAGATAATGCATAATTTCCCCTCGTAAGCAGACACAAATGAGCTTTATGGGCGCAGATGGCTCAGGCGCACATTCTAATTCCCTACAACTCATGAGCCTGTTGTAGTCACCAGAGCTCTCCACAAAAAACAGAGGCATCCCATATACAGGTCCTTCTCAAAAAAATTCATATTGTGATAAAAGTTAATTATTTTCCATAATGTAATGATAAAAATTTAACTTTCATATATTTTAGATTCATTGCACACCAACTGAAATATTTCAGTCTTTTATTGTTTTAATACTGATGATTTTGGCATACAGCTCATGAAAACCCAAAATTCCTATATCAAAAAATTAGCATATCATGAAAAGGTTCTCTAAACGAGCTATTAACCTAATCATCTGAATCAACTAATTAACTCTAAACACCTGCAAAAGATTCCTGAGGCTTTTAAAAACTCCCAGCCTGGTTCATTACTCAAAACCGCAATCATGGGTAAGACTGCCGACCTGACTGCTGTCCAGAAGGCCATCATTGACACCCTCAAGCGAGAGGGTAAGACACAGAAAGACATTTCTGAACGAATAGGCTGTTCCCAGAGTGCTGTATCAAGGCACCTCAGTGGGAAGTCTGTGGGAAGGAAAAGTGTGGCAAAAACGCTGCACAACGAGAAGAGGTGACCGGACCCTGAGGAAGATTGTGGAGAAGGACCGATTCCAGACCTTGGGGGACCTGCGGAAGCAGTGGACTGAGTCTGGAGTAGAAACATCCAGAGCCACCGTGCACAGGCGTGTGCAGGAAATGGGCTACAGGTGCCGCATTCCCAGGTCAAGCCTGACCTGGGCTACAGAGAAGCAGCACTGGACTGTTGCTCAGTGGTCCAAAGTACTTTTTTCAGATGAAAGCAAATTTTGCATGTCATTCAGAAATCAAGGTGCCAGAGTCTGGAGGAAGACTGGGGAGAAGGAAATGCCAAAATGCCTGAAGTCCAGTGTCAAGTACCCACAGTCAGTGATAGTCTGGGGTGCCATGTCAGCTGCTTGTGTTGGTACACTGTGTTTTATCAAGGGCAGGGTCAATGCAGCTAGCTATCAGGAGATTTTGGAGCACTTCATGCTTCCATCTGCTGAAAAGCTTTATGGAGATGAAGATTTCGTTTTTCAGCACGACCTGGCACCTGCTCACAGTGCCAAAACCACTGGTAAATGGTTTACTGACCATGGTATTACTGTGCTCAATTGGCCTGCCATCTCTCCTGACCTGAACCCCATAGAGAATCTGTGGGATATTGTGAAGAGAAAGTTGAGAGACGCAAGACCCAACACTCTGGATGAGCTTAAGGCCGCTATCGAAGAGTCCTGGGCCTCCATAACACCTCAGCAGTGCCACAGGCTGATTGCCTCCATGCCACGCCGCATTGAAGCAGTCATTTCTGCAAAAGGATTCCAGACCAAGTATAGAGTGCATAACTGAACATAATTCTTTGAAGGTTGACTTTTTTTGTATTAAAAACACTTTTCTTTTATTGGTCGGATGAAATATGCTAATTTTTTGAGATAGGAATTTTGGGTTTTCATGAGCTGTATGCCAAAATCATCAGTATTAAAACAATAAAAGCCTGTCCTGAACAAATAAAAATAGAATGCTTTCATTTATTTTATTTAATATGTGAAGATAAATAACATGATCTCCCCTCTCAGGAATGTGCTGAAACCGAATCCATCACCTTAATCTGGATTTACATACACTAACATTGACCATAGAGCTTATCTGACCTTAATTGACAATGCAGGATTAAGAACATGAACATTATTTCAGATGTGCTGCTGGGGATCATATCAAGTGACATCCAATTCCAGTTTCACAACCAGAAAGACAAGTTGTTTTATATAAAGCTAATGTACAAGAGTGCCTTATTTTAGAAACTGCCATGCCAGACAGACAGACAGACAGACAGACAGACAGACAGACAGACAGACAGACAGACAGACAGACAGATAGATAGATAGATAGATAGATAGATAGATAGATAGATAGATAGATAGATAGATAGATAGATAGATAGATAGATAGATAGATAGATAGATAGATAGATAGATAGATAGATAGATAGATAGATTAGATAGCAACTATCTCTGAACCCATTACAGTGTGGTTGTAATATTTTTACCACTAGATGGCGCTCACACAGCACTGTTTCTCACATATCTCACTTCTTCTAACTAGTAGGTGCTGGCATGAACTCGCACTTCCTGGTCTCTTTGTCTGGCTGATTTGCATAAGAGACAAGTTTTAGGTCAACAGTCCGGGGTACTGACGACACTAGTTTTCTTCCTGTTTAAACATCTCCTCCCGTTGTACTCCTTGTCAACAGACACGTTGTGTTAAGCAACAGTTTGACTCATGTTTTCAGGCAATTATTTCAGATATCTTTGCTGAACCAGTTATCTCAAGCACCTTGCCGGTGGTCATGTCCACGAGTCAACATAACCTCTCCAATCACAAAGTGCAGAAGGTCACATACAAGGTCTGAAAATGGACCCGTCTGATTTACTCAACAGCTCACATGGAAAAACTGAATCCAACCAGGCAGCCGAACCATCAAGCCGACTAAACAAACATGTGCAGACACAAAGTTCATTGTGTTATGTTGTGGATGGTCAACAGCTGTCATGAATGCATTGTTTTGTTTTCTACTTGTTAATTTCCAAATGTTTTTGCCCTGACATGTTTCCAAAAAGAAGGAAAAGTAAACAGCTGGCCGGCAGGTTAAACTCCCCCAAATTAGTTCCATATGTGGCAATCTATGGAAAACACTTCTTAGAAATGTATTATGAGGCCAGATTTCAACCTCTTTTAACTCAAAAACAAAGCAAAGTCACAGAATAAAAGAAGTGGGTTCAAAGTAAATTGTAATAGAATCTTTACAGACAATATATTACCAGCGCAAAGGGATATTTGTACCTGTGTAGTCAGTTTACATGCAGCTACGCATTACAGAGATGAATAATGCAGCAGGTGTCTGTTTTACCTGGAAGCTGACAGCCCCACCTGGTTACTATGACCACAGACAACAGCCCCAGCAGGCAAAAAGGGTGCGTTTCCGCTCTTGCACGCGTGTTTCGACGAGGGGCGGGAAGGTGGTAACATGATGGACACCAGTGGTGGATCCCGTACACCACAGACTCTCATGTTCTGAGAGAATCATCTCAGAGAAGGTACAAGAGATGGAAGTTTGGGTCTTTCAAAATTCATGTAATCCTGCAAAAAGGAAACAGGCTGTACAAGCACTGGAGAGAAAGTAAAACTTCACACAGAGCTGATATCAGGGCATGCCAAGGCATGTCAATTTCTCCCAACAGAGCTTCAAGAGACAGGAGGATTTGAACCTGTGGCTCTAGTTCAACTAGTCAATCTTGTATGAAGTAAAGCAGAATGTACTGGATATGTCAAAAACAGACACTGGAGAGACTTTAGAATCACTTCTACATTCACTTTGCTTGTATACCCTTACTCATACTCTTTGTGTGAACTTAAGTACACAAGTCTTTTTTACTGGCGGTCATAACAAAGTCCCAGTATCGCATGCAGTGAGGGACGCACCCGTTGATTACTACATCACTGCATACTTTGAGTGTGAGACCATCACAGGCACGTGCCTCTCCTAATCACACTCACCTTCAGGTAAACATCACTCACATGTGTTGAATTCAAGGCCAGTGGCCTCTAGTAAGTTTTCTTGAGACCTGGAATTAAAAGGCTGATTTTATTTAAGTACATTAAATATACATTAAATATATGCCATATTTCAAATGTATTAAATGCATTTCAGTCATGACAACTATCGGAGTGAATTATTTATTGGCATGGGGCATGGAATATACATATCCTTGATTTCGGCGGACAATATCTGCTACGGCGCTGCTGCTGGTGCACAAATACAAGAATTTGTTCTGGGGTGTGTTTCTCGTACAATGATGTGTTGTTTCCCGAAACGTATTTTGTTGCAAAATTGTCATTCATCTATGATGGTTAATGATGTAACGTGGGTGATGGAGTAATAACTTCTTTTAATGAATCCGTTTGAGATCGAATTCATGCTAATTTTTTCGCTATAAATCACAGACATGGCATCTGAGAATACATTTTTCTCAGTTATTTTGCTTTATTCCCAGATTTAATCATAAAGTGATGCTTTAAATCTCGACAAACTAAAAGGCGTAAATGTAATTTGTATATTCGAAATAAAAGATAGTACTGAATGTCAGCTTGCTTATTCTGCTCAAAATTAAGATTTATTAAATCCAGATGTCATGCAAACCAGAGACTATGCTTTTTAGCACAGGCCGAGAACTGTCTTTCCATCTACACAACTTTGCGATGCTGTTCGCGAATGTTCGTTGGAATTATGGTTTTGAGAAACACAGACTCCTTGAACTATGCTGATAATGACGGAACTTATGATCAAAGTGGGCTAACGATACTTTACGGGAAACGTAACCGAGCTTAGTGAAAATAAACCAAAATACAGGCTGCTGCAAGAAAATGGTAGAACCCTCGTAGCAGATCTCTACAGGTGGTGCTGGGGAGGAGGAGGGACAGAAGTTTTCATAATCGCGAAGAAGGGCGATAACAGGCTAGGGTTCCAGATATATGGTTACGTGGGTTAGGAAGTACTTCTGATACGCTGATGCCACGGTGTTGGATGAACCAATCAGTGCTCGGTTAAAGTTTCATGCCTGAACTATGAATTTACATAATTTGTGCCGAAAACCACAACAAGCTAAATGAGCCAAAAGATCTCTTTAGCCCCACCCACTCCAGTAAAACACTGCAAATAATGATGTAATCGAATCGGTTTCCTACACTAAAATATTTCAATATATGTATATATAGCAATACATACCTACAATTCACCTCCTAGCTGGTTGACTTGGTTATAACACATGGCTTATAATATTATAATAATACATATTATATGTTATAACAAACATGTATTAACATAGTTTGACATTATAATGATATGTATTTACATGCATTATTATGATTCTATTTCTGGTGCCATGTACTTAGAAATTTACCCAAGGCTAAAGTGTAGGGGTTCAAACATATGTATAAAATAGTGAAAATTTAGATACAAATATACATTTACAGTTATAAAGAATTTGTATTTGTAGATGTTTTACATTTCTAAAACGGTGCATGTAAATAAGTAAATAATTTTACCTTTTAGTTTCAGAATACCAAAAACAAATGTAAACATTATCTATGAATAGAGTGCAAAAGTCAGGTTCCAGAAGTAAAACCTCTATTAATTTTCTCCATAGGGAAATTTATTTTTAACAATAACTTATCAACCCTTAAAGACAGACTTGCTGTGAACTATGATGTTGTTAACCGATAGCATTTGCTTCTTTTGAAGACGTCAGCCCACATTATTTAAAAAAAAATTTCAACGTTTTAAAATCATCATGTTTAAAAGTGAATTTGTGGTGAAAAACTACATTGCCCATGATGCTGTACAGAAAACTCCACCAATCAAAGAGTTGAAACAAGCAAAGCATGATAATCTATTTTGCCCCGCCCACTCCCATTAATCACTGCGAATGACACTGCGGTTTTCCTACACTCTCAAATATTATACATTAATATTTTGAAATACATTTAAAATATTTACATACATAATCAACATTTATAAAAGCGTCGTTTTATTTCTCCTTCATTTTTAATTATATGCTGTTAGCAATGCTTCATGGGATTGTAGTCCTTTCCCTCGCTAAAGCTGTTAAGTTTACAATCTTGTATTTTTGTCCGATCCATAATACTTTTTTTTTGACATAACACTTCAACAAATCTTTTTTTTTTTAAATCCTGGGAGAAATGAATGGAAAAAAATACTTCCAGAACCAACGCAGCTGAAAAAGTGGGAGGCACTGTTGACTCTGTACCTACCTAGACTCTTTTTCTCCTGTGGAGGAGAAAAGATGATGTTCATATTACATTTTCCCATACAACAAAAGCACATAGCAAGTGTTGTAACAGCTGTCAAACACCAAAAAGAAAAAAATACAAAAAAGCCCAACATAGCATGTGAAATCAAAGAGGTTATTAATACCTGGAGAGAGCTACCTGTTCATTTAATTTCAATCAAGGTGCTTGACTGGTTCACAGCCCAACCATTCACTAGTGACCCTCAGCTGTAAGGAAAGTCAGTTTTATGCTTTTAAGCTTTTAACATAAATCAGGTACTGGTTAACCATCTACTCATATAATTATTGCTTTGTTGTTAGCAAAAATAAATACATTTCAGTCAAAAAATTACCCTTGTGAAGTAACTCTTAGAAATACTTTGGCCATTTAGTTACGAAACTGCAAAGATTTAGTATAGGACATTAGCGCAGTTCATCAGTACTGTTGTTTATGGTTTAGATTTGCACACATTTCTGCGCAGGCATGTGGAAAGCATCAGGATTTACCACAGTTTTCATGTTGTCAGTGCACACAACATTGGCGATGGAGAAGATTTCATTTAAGGATGGAGTGATGATACAAAACCGTGTGTAAATCACAGATGTGAAATGCAAGCCTTTCTCCTAGAACAAATGTGATGGGCCTATATGACATGCTAAAGTGCTTTGAATGCACTGTGGGATTTAGAAGTGGGCCACAGCAAGATGTTTCACACTTTTTCTCTTTCTGTAGTAGGCTACATATGCAACCTTTGTTATTGCCAAGAGTCATAATTACCCATTTTACCCAAATTAAACCAGCCTTTCACATAGTTGTGTTCATCTGTACTATTAGTGTAAGGACCATTTTTAAGTGTCAGACATTCAAAAAAGTGTTTGTCTTGACTGACTGCTACTCAGCATGCCCTAACAAAGCAGTAAAAAACAACAACAGTAATGAGGTTTACAGCTTGTTTCCTGTGTGGAATTGTGGGGGTTGGGCCGAGGGAGGGAGGGAGAGAACACGAGAGACAGACAGGGAGAGGTGTCATATCACTCTCATGAGAGACCTACTGTAATTACACAGGATGTTTTAGGTAAACATATGAGTGGTGCAGTTTCCATGCCAATTCGAATGTTTTCCTAACTTTTATTAGAAGACTTTCTTCTGATACACTCAATAGTGCCAATGAATAGCCCAAGCACAATGTCCCTTCCAATTAAATTCAAGATTGTCCAATATGTTGACGCCATTGCTTAGACACTCATGACAAAGAAAGCACATTACTATTATTTTTAATTATTCATAAATATACATTTTATGAAAAAAACAACCCCCAAGTCTCCATGATATTGTAGTCCTCAGATGTGGCCTGATTCCTCCTTCATTTAAAGTCTATGGGATTTTTTTCCCCCATTTCATTGTTTACCAAAAACAGAAGTCTAATGATCTACTCTTCCTCATGTTGTTCCAAATATGTATGAATTTCTTTCTTCTGTCAAACTTCTGTTGTTCTGAAAGGAGACATTTTGATAACTGCGCTGGTTGCTCTTTTCCAACAATTATAATAAATGAGGACAGGAACTACTATACTCAACAAGAACGTCTCGGTTACGGATGTAACCCTCGTTCCCTGAGGAGGGAACGGAGACGTAACGTTAGTGACTAACGAATGGGGGTTTCGCAGAAGCCTATCATCTTCGAAGCTTAGAAAACGCCCAATGGCGTGCCAAAGGCTCAAAGGAGGCCTCTGCAGAGCACTTAAAACTACTGAGAGGTCCCAAGAGGGTACGAGAGGAGAGCGAGGAGGATTCAGTCTCTCGCCCCCTCAGGAACCTGATGATCAGGTCGTGCTGACTTACCTTCTTGTTCTCCAAGAGATCGTGGTAGGCAGATATAGCGGCCACATAGACTTTGAGGGTGGAGGGACAGCCTTCACTCCAGCCCTCTTGGAGGAACGATAGCACGGACCCGATCGAACATTTCCAGGGTCTTCTTGGCGGGAAGAGCACCAGGTGGCGAAGAGGTTCCACTTCAACGCATAGGCATGCCGAGTGGACTCTGCCCTAGCGGAAGTGATGGTGGCGACCACCGTGGGTGGCAGGCTACTCAAACCTGCCGCGTCCCATCCAGGAGCCACACGTGGAGGCTCCACAGATCGGGACGCGGGTGCCAAACGGTGCCCAGTCTCTGAGTGAGGAGGTCCAGTCTCAGAGGAATAGGCCAGGAGGGGCTGTCGCAAGGAGTAAGAGTTCGGGAACCAGGTCCGGCCGTGCCAGAACGGGCGACCAAAAGGACCTGCTCCTTGTCCTCCTGATCTTGCACAAGAGCTGTGCGAGTAGGCTCACTGGGGAAACGATACTTATGAGGCCCTGCGGCCAGCTGTGCTCCAGTGCATCCGTGCCAAGCGTGCCCTCGGTCAGGGAATAAAACAGGCTGCAGTGGGAAGAGTCGTGGGAGGCAAACAGATCTACCTGCGCGTCCCGAACTGTTCCCAGATCAGCTGGACCGACTGGGGATGGAGTCTCCATTCTCCCGGGAGAGGCTGAAACCGCGAGAGCTCGTCGCTGCGAGGTTCAGGACTCCCGGAATATGGACAGCACGAAGGGACCTCAGGCGCTTCTGACTCCATAGAACGAGATGGTGGGCGAGTTGAGACATACGGCGGGGCGTGGACCGCCCTGGTGGTTGATGTACGCTACTACGGCCGTGTTGTCTAAGCACATGTTGACCCTTCAGCAACGCTCGGAAGCGGTGCAGGGCGAACCGTACTGCCAGCAACTCGAGGCAAATTACATGCAGGAGGCGCTGGGGTCCTGTCCAGGAGCCCGCGGCTGCTTGTCCATTGCACATGGCACCCCAACCGTGGCAGAGGCATCCGCTGACACGCGACAACATGCCTGGAAACTCGTTCTAAGGGCACACACCGCCCGTAGAAAACTGAGGTTCGACCACGGGTGAGCCACTGTAAGCAGGCCCAAGTCACTTGAACCCGGAGCGTGCCAGACTGCCATGCCCATCTCGGGACTCGATCGTGAAGCCAATGCTGAAGCGGTCTCATATGAAGCAATCCGGCGGCGTCACGCGGCTGCAGATGCCATATGCCCCAGGAGCCTCTGAAACCTTTTCAGTGGGACCGCATTCTTGCTCTCGACATGACGGAGGCAAGTCAGCAGAGACTGCGCCGCGCCGCTCGAAAGCTGCGCGCACATGGCGACGAGTCGATGTCCATACCGAGAAAAGAGATCCTCTGCACTGGGCAGAGTTTGCTCTTCTCCCAGTTGACCCGAAGGCCCAGACGGGCTAGGTGTTGGAGCACCCGATCTCTGTGTCCGCAAACCTGCTCTCGAGTGGCCCAGTATGAGCCAGTCGTCAAGATAGTTCAGGATGCGAACCCCGTGCTGCCATAGGGGCGCAAGGGCTGCCTCGGCTATCTTCGTAAAGACGCGAGGGGACAGAGACAGCCCGAATGGTAGGACCGCGTGCACTGATATGCCCGCCTCGAAAGCAAACCGTAGGAACGGTCTGTGTCGAGGAAGGATGGAGACATCAGGCGTCCTTCAGGTCGATCGCTGCAAACCAATTGTGAGGACGAACGCATTCGAAAAGGCGTTTCGCAGTCAACATCCTGAACGGAAGCCGGTGAAGGGATCGGTTCAAGATGCGAAGGTCCAAGATTGGTCGTAACCCACCGGTTTTCTTGGGTACAATGAAGTAGGGCTGTAAAACCCCGACTCCATTTCGCCGGAGGGACAGGCTCGACGCACCCTTCGCCAGCAGGGTGGCAATCTCCGCACGCATGACGGGGGCGTTGGCCCCGATCATGGTCTGGCGGACTCCCCAGAAGCGGGGAGGAGCCTGCGCGAACTGAATCGCGTAGCCGAGCCTGACAGTCCGCGCGACCCAGCGGGACAGTCCCGGAAGCTGAAGCCAGGCTCCCAGGAACTGCACCAGCGGGTCATAGGGGACGGCAGACGTACCCAGGGTGAAGCAGCGAGGCAGCGTTACCGGCCCGGACATGGGAGGCGGTTGGGCGTCCCGGTGTGGGGGCACGGTTAACGGCTGCGTCCTGACAGAGGAGACCAGGGAAGGACGCACGCTCCGCTGGGGTCTGCTCTGAGAGGAGGCTGGCGACAGAGAGGGATGAGAGTGGCGGGACCCGAGGGTGGCGCACATTGTCATCACCGGTCTCTGGGTGCTCAGGGATGGGGATATCAGTTCTCTCTTTAACCACATTAGGGTGCTGCTGACCCGGGGGCCAGCAGCTGAACAAAAGATTCTCCCCCGGCCCTCCACCGGGGGAAGGAGCGGCCCTGCTGCTATCTCCTGTGGAGAACTGCCCATCCCTGAGCCGTCCGCATCAGGAGCGCCGCTTAGCCTGGCGTTTCTTCGCGGGCTGCGGGGCTGGAGCGGACTGGGACGCCTTCCTGCGGTCACCTCTGCGCGGCCCGGGTGGAGGCTGCTGTTTGGGTGGCGCGGAGGTTGAGGGAACCGCAGGAGGGCGTCCTCGGCGGCGAGCAGGCTGAGGCAACGCGCGGGCGGTGGGGTGAAGACAGCAGCTGACCGCCGGGCAGAATATGTTTATCGCCTCAGTCTGCTTCTGAGCGGCCGAGAACTGTTGGGCGAAGTTCTCAACCGCCCCGCCGAATAGCCCATCCTGGGATATGGGCGCGTCGAGGAACCGGGTTCGCTCGCCGTCGCGCATATCGGCCAGGGTGAGCCATAGGTGTCTGTCCTGGACCACATTAGTGGACATCACCTGACCCAGGGAGCGCGCGGTCACCTTCGTCGCCCGGAGAGCGAGGTCGGTGGCGGCACGCAACTCATTGCTGAGTCCTGGATCAGCCCCACCCTCGTGCATGTCACACAGCAACTTGGCTTGGTAAGCCTGGAGAGTTGCCATGGCATGCAAAGAAGCGGCCTGCCCGCAGCTCTATAGGTCTTCGCCACCAGAGATGACGAAAACCTACAGGCCTTGGAGGGGTGCTTTGGGTCACGCGCCAGGTCGAAGCACTCTGCGGACACAGTTGCATCGCAACAGAGTGTTCGACTGGGGAACCCCAGTGTACCCACGAGCCGCGGCTCCATCAAGGCCGGTGAAGGCGGAAGAGTTCGCCGACCGGTCACGGAAGACAACGGGTTCTTCCAGGATCGCGCGATCTCCTCATGCACCTCGGGGAAGAAAGGAATTGGAGGGGCGGACGGACGGGTGTCCGCACGCCGCCCCCAAAAACCAATCATCCAGCCGCGAACGCTCAGGTCGAGGCGGAGGGTTCCACTCCAACCCAAGCGCTGCGGCTGCCCGAGACAGCATGGCTGTCAACTCTGGAGTCCGACTCGGCCAATGCCGGCGCGCGCCGCGGCGGCGCGCGGCGAATCATCATCCTCAGATGAATCCAGCCCACCTTGTGATGCGGCGATAGACATCACACTCATCCTCCGCCGCCTCAAACACCACAGTCGGGACGGCAGGAGCCGGCCCCGATGTAGATGCCTGAACGCGGACCGGGTCAGGTGCATAAGAGAGGGGTGCGGGCCGAGGCATCAGCGTCGGCGCTTTGTTCCACACCGTCACTCTCAGGTCACCCTGGCCACCAGCCAAAGTGCCGCCTCCCGTGGAGACCGCAGATTGGGGTGTGGCAGAGGGGACTCTCGCTCCGGCATCCGCACGGAGTTCACGGAGTCTCGACCGTAACACCGAGATGACCATGCACCCGCAGTGAGCGCATGAGTCATCCACGAGCGCCACCTGAGCGTGCTGAAAGCCCAAACACGTCACGGAGTGCTCGTGCCCGTCGGAAGGCTGAAGCGACCTACCGCACCCAGAAATGCACGGGCGAGACATCCTGAAAAGGACGTGCCACGCGCAAGCTCTTTTATGAGAGGAAGCCTCGCAGACGATGCCGAAGCACCCAGGGAAGCACACACCAGCTGTCAGACAGACCACTGCGCAGATCAGCAGGCAGGAAGTATGTGATCACTGGAACGCGCTGTACACCAACACCGACTGGAAAGCTGCTCGTCTCGAAGAAGCTGACAAAAAGACTCAGAAGGCTGTAGGAGTGAAGAGGTAGGTACTCTTGGCTCCGAAAGCAGAAACATAATGCGATATTGCCACGCACTCCTTATATACTCACGCGGTGAGGCGGAGTTACGTAGGCAAATTCCGCATGCCCATGGCATTGGCACGCCATTGGGCGTTTTCTCTAAGCTCGAAGATGATAGGCTTCTAAGCGAAACCCCATTCGTTAGTCACTAACGTTACGTCGTAGTGACTGAACAAAAGGGAACTGAAAAGTGCTACAAAAGTCTATACCAATGCAATATATTCAAAGTCTTTTAAAGACATATTTGCATGATGAACAGACCAGAATTTATATAGTTATTCATTGCTTTTCTATTGACCGCAGCAATTGAACTGAGTCAGCGAGTTTCACTCAACAACCAGGTCAGTCCAGTTTGTGACTGAATCATTGAGACAGCTTGTTAAATAAATTAACTGATTTACTGAAATATTATGAGCAGTTTGTTTATGAATCAGGCATCGCTATACTTCTCTCATGGAGCTCATGAAATATCCATCTGTTCCTCACAAAACAATATTGTATGACTTAGAAAACTTGGAATAAAACACAAGAGAAATGAATGACTTTTATGATATTATATTTTTTCATTCTAAAGCTTAAAAGTCCTAGTCCTATGTCACTTCCATTATATAAAACTTCAATATTCTTCCAAAATCCACTTCTTGTGTTCTAGGCAAGAAAGAAAGTATTTTTGGTAAATGTCTGGTTGAACTATACCTTGTAGATTTTTAGTCCGTTTTGATGTTCACCAGGTAAAAAACACAAGTCTATTCACAACAAATCACATTATTTGAAGTATAATTCATATTTGTAGCAGGACAGGCTACGTGCCAAAATTTCTTCAAATCCGTAACCTTAAGTATGAGCAATTGGAATAGTAACTCAGGCCTAATCAATGCCCACTAATGAGGTAGTTTTACTAGTCATGAGAAGGAGAGAAAAAGTCATATTCTTTAGATGTTATGTAGGTATTTTAATGACAGTTGTCTATTCCCAACCCTTGCCAAGGGGGCTGAACCATCCAATTTGAGCAGGTGTTCTGCATTGACGGGAAACATAGGAATAGGTGGTGTCTGTTCTTTGCTACTTCTAAGGCGTAGCCCTCTACGCATCATGCCCCAGATTGGATGGGGGCTGGTGGATAAGGATCAGTTCACCAGTCTGTCTCTGGGTCTTGGGAAAGAGAGAATTTGCCCCTGAAATCGTGAGGCCTCATGGGTGGAACATCCTCAAAATTTCTCTGCAGGACCAACCTACCTCCCTTTCTTTTGCTCGCTCTCTCTCTCTCTCTCTCTCTCTCTCTCTCTCTCTCTCTCTGTCTTCAACACAGGGCTCACGTTTAGGGTAAACACTTCTTAGAAACTCTCCCTGAGGGTTACCGCATTCCATGAATCCCCCTCTTCGAGTACTAGAAAGGGTGATGGGGAACATTGAGCCATGTAATTGTATGTTCCAATCCCTTTCTACTCAGAGAACAAAGTTGGACAAAAGGTCATGCCCCCAAACAGGACATTTGGGTGAGTGAAGGGAAATCCCTCTGAAGAGGCTTCCTCTTGCTCACTAGCTTGGAATTGATGAGTTGTGATGGATTTGACGACCAGTGAGTTGTGGGTGCCCTTAAATTCGTAACTGAACGCGACCCCATTAGTTCTTTAAGTAAACAAAACTATTGTCAGATTCGTTTTTTTGCTGTAGGAGCCATTGGCTATTAAGACACTTTGACCTGTTATCTGTCAGCACTGTGTCCTATTTAACTTACATTTTGTGGCTTCTTTCCTCAAAGTAAAGGCTTAAGTTAAGCCCCTCTGTTTTCTTTTAGCAGTGGTCTCTTATGCTAACTCAAAGTTCAGCTGGGGTGTATGTACCTTTACAAAATGGGAGGAGAAAACAACTGTCTCTCGAATGTTCTGCTATAGGCACATTTTATGCAAAAAAGGGGAAACTTCTGTCATCATTTACTCTTCCTCGTGTTGTTCCAAATCTGCATGAAGTTCTTTCTTCTGATAAACTTCTGTTGTTCTGAAAGGATACATTTTGAAGACTGAACTGGTTGCTCTTTTCCAGCAGTTATATTGAATAAGGACTGGAGCTTTAACACTCAACAAGAACAAAAAAAGTGGTGCAAAAGTAGTCTATACAACTGGTGCACTATATTTTGAAGACATATGCTATATTTGCATGATAAACAGACCAGAATTTACATAGTTATTCACTAATAAACTTGCCTTTCCAGTGAGCTGGAGACTGCAGAAATTGAGTCAGTCAGTTGAACTTAATAACAAGGTCAGTACAATTTGTGACTGAATCATTCAGACGGCTTGTTAAATAAATTAACTGATTTACTTAATCATGACTCAAAAGAACAGTTTGTTTATGAATCAGACATTGCTACATCTCTCATGGAGCTCATAAAATGTCCGTCTGTACTTCGCACAACAATATTGACTTTAGAAAACTTGGAATAACGCACACAAGATCTAACTGATTACTTTTATAATATCATTTTGTCATTCTAAACTTGAAAGCCCTAGTCTTCTTTCACTTCCATTATATAAAATGACTGACCACAATATTCTTCCATAATCCACTTCTTGTGTTCTTGGCCAGAACGAAAGTCATACAGATTTGAAAGTGAGTAAATGATGACAGAATTTCAATTTATGGTTGAACTATACCTTGTTGCATTCACACCAGAGCGAACTACTAGTGATGTTTTTGTCACCAGCAGACTGTTGTGAGGAACAACAAATCTGCTGTATGGGTCATTTCCAAGACTTCAAGACAACAACAGACGAAAATAGACATGTCTGCTGTCTGCTACTCACGAAACAGGCATATGGCATTACTACACATGTCTACATTGCACATGTTTATATTAACCAGCGTATAGTATCCTATAACTAACCTAAATTACTGTGAGGCAAACCCCATCTCAAACCACGGCCCATCACACATGCATTTTACAGTAATAAACTCTCCATTATGCAACCCTAATGTAAATGAACGTCATCAAGAGAATATAATCACCAATGATCTGTATCAGTCTCTGTAATGCTTGACTGACTCACAAGACAAAGACTAACTATCATTCAACTCTTTCTCTGGAATTTTCTATGTTTTCACTGTTATGATACACCTTCTGAAAGAGTACTGAATCTCCTGATCAAAACACATGAAAGAAAAATCAGAAACAAGCAATATCATATGTAAGCATATGCATTTGTAAAATAACACAATTATCAACATTAAACAGCAAATAACTCAAAACTGCCTAATGTTACTGAATGAAATGTCGACCCAGGACGAGCTACAGGACTGTGCGAGCATTAAGGGTGTTGATGGGACTCGATCTACTCCATCTATGCTTTGATCATTGTTCTGAATCCAATCCAGATGTAATCATTAAGTTTATTTGTAAGCGAATGATGTCAATGTGTAATACCAGCAAAATCCGGAGTGGTGATTGGCTGGGGCTGGGCAAACGAGCTGGATCAACCGTTTTCTGCATTTATTCATGAGAATAAACTCTTTTAACCCTTTCCTTCAGACTTTTTCAACTCTGAGGTGTGAATGACCAGGCTAAAACAAGAGGGGGTTTCATGGCACATTAAAAATAATAATTTCTTACATTTATATTGTGCTTTTCTCTACACTCAAAGAGCTTTTCATCCACCACCACCAATGTGCAGTATCCACCTGGATGAAGCGCCGACAGCCATATTGCACCAGAACGCCCACCACACACCAGCTTTTTGGTGGAGAGAGGATGGAGTGATGAAGCCAATCACTATATGTATATGTGGAAGATTAAGAGGCCATGATGATGGACAGAGGCCAATTGGCAAATTTGGCCAGGATGCCAGGGTTGCACCCCAACACTTTTTTGAAGGACTTCCTGGGATTTCAAATGACCAGAGACTCAGGGCCTTGGTTTAGGTCAGGGCTTGTCCCCGTCACTATACTGGGGCGTTAGGACCCACACAGACCACAGGGTGAGCACCCTCTGCTGGCCTCACTAACACCTCTTCCAACAGCAAACTCATTTTCCCAGAAGGTCTCCTATCCAGGTACTGACCAGGCACAAGGCTCAACCCTGTTTAGCTGCAGTGGGCAACCATTCTTGAGTGATAGCTGCTGGCTGCTGGTTTAAGAGTGAAGACTAGGATTATTGTGTATAACAAGCATGGATGGTCAATATTTGTTTTGCCTAAGCCAAAGGATGTTGTCAGCTACTCAGCACTAGCTAAATTAGGCTTTGTCGTTGGGTAACAGAAGCTTAATCATTGTCAACATAGCATGTCAAAGTCCCATAAATATTACAGAACTGTAATCCAATTGAAGTATGATACCTTGAAACATTGTATATGCCATTCGCAAATCATCAATTAAGATGTTTCTAGTTGTGCCAAGGATCCTATTTGCTAAATGGAGGAGACGAATGTGGGTCAGTGTGTTGAGTATGTAAACCACACAGCTCAGCTCGAATTCAGGATGATTTGTGGTGAGCCTCTGCACCACTCGGCAGATTACACTGCATGTTAACAGAACAAATCTGAAATGCAGTCTTGTGCTTTATTTCACCCACATGCTCTTGTTTACTCACCATTTTATATTTTGGTGCTTGTTATGTCCCACAGTTTTCAACAAAGCCGTGACCTGCAATTGAACTTTAACGGTTGATGTGAAAAGATTGCGACTGCATAAAAGTGCACGTAATTGTGGGTCCGCTGGAAAGCCTAAAACGCAAAACAAATATGCCTGCTGTCATGATGGATGCAAGAGGGTTATTATCTAGTTCTCAACAGAACATTTTGGGTGGAGAAGACACGTAAGACAATTGTTGTTTATCGTTGGAGCACCAGCACCGACTCATCAAGCAACAGTTGAGATGAAACGATAAGAAACCAGGGACATGAAAAAAATAAATAAATCAAATGAATACGCATAGAAGATCTTTGGTCTGATGAGGACTGAACCTTCATCCCATTTCATTGTTGCCAATATTGTTCTTGGTTTGACATATTAGAATTTGCAGATGATAGGGCTAGGTAAAACTTTTTTTTCTTCATATTTTCATAAAAGATTTCATATTTACAGCTGATTTTGAATGTTACGCAACAAAAAGATACTGTAAAATAATGACAAAAAAAGTAGCCAAGAAGCCAGTATCTCCAAAACTGCAGCTCTTGTGGGGTATTCCCAGTCTGCAGTGGTCAGTATCTATCAAAAGTGGTCCAAGGAAGTAACAGTGGTGAACCGGCGACAGGGTCATGGGCGGCCAAGGCTCATTGATGCACGTGGGGAGCGAAGATTGGCCCGTGTGGTCCGATCAAACAGACGAGCTACTGTAGCTCAAATTGCTCATTAAGTTAATACTGGTTCTGATAGAAAGGTGTCAGAATACACAGTGCATCGCAGTTTGTCACGCATGGGGCTGCAGACCAGTCAGAGTGTCCATGAAAACTTTGGGACATTTATATGAACATTCGAATATCAACAGGTTCTCTTTGGTCAATCATAAACACACAGTGTGACTAGGGCACCTCTAAAAAGAAAATCAAAAACATATGTGAGGTGTGGACTCCCCAATTTATGAACAAATTACTCTTATTAATCAGTTATTTTAAGTGACTCGACATTACAAATGAAATATACTCAAATGAACTGGAATCAAATCAAAACATTAAAATCGAGAGCTTGTGAATCAGAATTTAACCGAAACAGGAAATGTGTATCGATATCAAGTCGGATAAAACACACTCATCAGATACAGAGGTGGATCAAAGGCAAATGTAACTGCAGTGAAAAACACTGTGCAGCAACTAGGGACATTCATAAAACATGTCCATCTTTAAAGCTAAGTCTTTGATTCTGCATTTCAAAAATAACAGCCAGCACAAACACAAGTTCAAGACCATTTCATCCAAGCCATGGATTGGATTCAGCCTATTAGCATCTGTTTAATCTTGCTGATGATAGCAGTCTTGCCTTGTATTTATGGGACCTTATCTGTGGATGTATTATCTGAAGCACAGATGGTGTGTGTGAGAAGGGGGGTCACAACAAATGGGAAGAAAATGTCGTAATTGGCTATGCTTCAGCAGAGTGGACAGAAAATACCTGCTCAAGTTGACTGTGGGCAAAGGCTAAATGAGATTAGTGTGTGCCATGTGGTATCTGTAGAAAGGAGACCCAATATACTTGAACGTTTTAGCCTTTAAATGAACTCTAATGCTTACATTCATATTATCTTAAATATATATAATCACACAAAATATCACCCTGAGATTTTGTTGTGTCCATATGGACAGCCAAAGGCTCTCCTTGTTCACAAATATTTGACCCATTTTTACAATGTCCTGAACATTGTGCTTTTCAGAAGAAACTAGTAGAGAACTAGCAGCTGCATATTTTAGAAAGTGGAATTCCCAGTGACAACATTTGCCCAGTATTTACTCAGTGTTTAGTTGCTATGCAGCATAAAAGGAACAAGAATTTCTTAATAACATTCTGTATATTGTCATTACTCTGCAACTTCATCTTTTACTCTAAATTGTATATAGTTAATATATGTTATGCATTAATACTTGGGGTTAGTGATCTGAATGAATACCAAACTAGGCATGCACCAATTTTAGAATTCAGGCCAGTGTTACTTCAGATAAGACGAGAATAGTTTTTGTGCACAAAAAAAAAAAGTGATGGCCAATTTCAAAACACTGCAGTGTTTTGAAATCGGCCTTCACTTTATAAGTTGTTATTTAGGTTTTTTTGTGCACAAAATCTATTCTCGTCACTTCATAAAATGATTGTAGAACCACTGAAGAGAGATGGACTTTGTAACAACGTCTTTAATACCTTTTATGGGTCTTGAGAGAGGAAATGTCATTGCTGCCAATGAAGGCCTTTCTGAGCCATCGGATTTCAACAAAAATATCTTAATTTGTTTTACGGGTCTGGAACGGCATGAGGATGAGTAATAAATGACATTATTTTCATTTTTGGGTGAACTAACACTTTAAAAAACTTTGTATGTGGTTCAGTTACACGACAGCGGCGATTCGGAGGCATGAAAATGCAAGCTTTTGAAATTGTCATGTTTTAGTCATTTTCGTGGATTTGTGTTAACAATTTGTCTCAGTACATTGTTGTCGTATTAAAAATGCCAAATGCTAGTAAATTTAAGCATCACAAGATTGTATAGTAAAAATTTATATTCATTTTGAGATATGCAGTTAAATGTAACATTGTTTTTAAAGATTATTTTTAGCTTGAGCATTAGATTACAACAAAGTTAAACTAAATGTTAAAAAAACGGGAGAAATAAGCATGCACATTTAAATATCTAATATTGACCAATACCAATAGATAAATAAAAATCTATTCTTGTCTGATAATCTCATCGTTGGATATGCTGATAATTAATGTGGAGTCTATATTCTGTATACTATTACTTTCAATCAGAATTATGATTTTCACATGTAGATGATACAAAAAAAAATCCCATATCCTCACTTTTAACTTGGGCCACACAACCACACAGAACAGCAGCAACTTCCTAGCAACATGCTAAAAAAAACACCTTAGCAACACCCTGGCAACCACCTGCAACTCCCCAGCATCACGTTGCAAGTTCTGAACATTAAGTATTGTATTTTCTAAAAATGTACAAATTTCAACAGACTTGTGCAGCACAATCTCCTAATACTCATGTGTAAGGACGGGAACTGAAAGTGTTCAGTTTCCATGGGAAAACAAAAAGCAATCTAAGCGGCATTGAGTCTATAACAAGCGACATAACTAGCACTGCACATCTATAGAGATAGCAGCATTTTCAGAGATCAACAGTTTCAAACATCATTAAAACCTTACAACGGTTTGCTTTTTTATCCAACACATTTGACCTGCATTGTTTTGATATGACAAAACATTGCTCATCTACGATCACGAGTATCTAATAGCAGTACAAAACACCCTCTTGGGTAATAAAATGTGAGGCCCATAGACAGGGCCTCTGCTTTTTAATGACTCAAAATGGTTCATCATTGAGTTGTCAGTCCTGTTCTACTATCTGTCTGGGTCTGCTTCAGAGGGACGTGCTCCTTCCGTAGGGGCTGCTGTCTCACTGGTAATTGTAAGTGGGTGTGTTTGGGGTTGTGCTGTAATTTGCATGGTGCCTGCTGTCTGGGTGAGGCTCTGACTGAACTGACTGAACTGACTGAACTGAGGCCCAGTGATGTTGGTCTCATGCACGGGTCTTGTAATTGCTGGTTTGCTAGAAGAGGACCAAGATAGGATGTGTCTTTAGGTAGACGTGGGGCTGTGATGAACTGGAGGATCTCCTCCACTTAAGCTTATTTTACACATGCCACTAGAACAGCTAATTGTCAATTCTCTAGCCTAAAAGACAAAACGGTAATACTAAAATGTATACTAAACGTTTTGTGATGATATGTAAATCTAAATAAAAGTGATACATGACAGCTGTCATGCTTTATCGATGTACTGCCTGAAAAAGATTGCAACCTATTAAGACCTTTTACAAAGTCTTTAATTTGTGATTTGTAATTTGTGATTTGTAATATTAGAGTAACAATTACAGAAGAATAAAATAAAGCATATTTTGTCACCTTTTAAGCTCAAAACTATAATTTTCAACATCTTCAAAATCAATATTTTGATCACTGACAGCTGCTTCACCAGATCCATCATCAAGAGACAGTGACACTAATATTTGATTGCGTTCAGTTCTTGCTCTGCAGTAAATCGTGAGCCTTTTCAAGTTTTGCTGATGATACTTCCTATTCTTTTGTTTTCTGCCTGCGGTAACTATGAGTGAAACATCACTTCATCATTGTGTATCAGACATTGCCACCTTGTGGAATAAAGGTGAATTGCACTTATTCAGTCATCAAAGATTAAATTATTGTTGTGCAGAAAAAATATACTTGCACTGTTACACACCTCGTGTTGTTAGCGACCCTATATCATTTTTACAAAAAATGAATGGGAAAACAGGCATGCTTTTATCACTTGTTATATTGTTTATAATAAATTGATTGAGGAATACTAAGATGGCTGATGTCTAACTTTAAAAAAAAAATGAGGACAAGGGTAGTGAATGACATCCCGGGTCATTAAGACCCGAGGTATGCATTTAAGGGTTAATAAAGCATAATAGGGGGGTCTTTAAATAGAATTACACTGAAATTAATATCAAATTAAATATACGGGGGGAAAACAGCTAGATGGATGGTACAGGATCATACACAAAAATACAAAACACCATAAAGTAACATAGATGACACTAAAATAATGTGTTAAATGACATGAAACACCCTAATATACATCAGATAAAATATAATCTAATATCATGTAGAGATTTCTGTGAAGGACTGTTTTTCACTGTAAATTATACAAATTCAGTTTTTCAGCCAGGCCAGGCTGACATAGCAACAACGACTCAACCAATTGCATGAGTTTGGGGGTGTGGCTATTTTTGATGACCAATGGCAGTCAGGAAACTTGTTTGAAAACAGTCTTTACTTTGCAATGCCTTTGATGCTAGTGGCAAACAAACACACACTTGCAGACACAGAGCATTCACTCTGCTAACTTCCTTTTGAAGTCAAATTAAAAATATCTAGGGGAGTTGTTTGTGACTGAATAGGTTTGTCTGCATGCAGTACACACAGGGGAGCACGGTCAGGTTTGTCTCTATGCATCAACACCCCCATCTCCCCACAGACTACAACACTGAACCCAGCAATTGAAAGATCCACCCCCCTCCTCTGTCTGTCTCTTTCTCCCTCCTCCTCTCTGTCTGCTATCCCCTTTCTCTGGGGCCGGGCCAAGATCCCACTGCACCTAAACGTTAAACTCCAGCAGAAGCTGGTGAAAGGTGATCACGTCAGCTTTACTTTGCTTTTAATCACATTGTTATATTAAGCTAACAAATGATATCAGTGGTTGCTCTAATAATGTAACCACTAACCAGATACACACTATGCATCTCTGCAACTGCAGGGCATGGAACTACGTAACTGCAAACTGCATGTGGCATGATGGTTAAAGAGTTTCCTGAAAACAACAGGTGTGGATGTGAATCAGGCAGCTACAGTATATGTTTACAAAGATCAAGAGCAATGATAAAATAGGCTTACAAAATCATATGGGGATTTCAGGTGTATCAGGTGTGGATTTAAACTTTGGCTTTCACCTGAAGAGACACATGAAGAAAAATGTAATATTTACCTGTGTGAATTTGGAAAGAAATTTGCTTTAAAAAAACATTTTAAATTATGTGATATTATTACTCTGGCCAATACATTTTTCTACATACATTTAAATACTACAAGTGAATGTATCCATTGCAACATTATAATGTACAGTATAAATATTACTTTTAACAGTGTTATTAAATGATGTGTTTAAAGATTAAGTGAGTGTTAGATGACAGCAAAGGTAATCTTAATATGAAATGAGCATGAACAATTCAACATCCAATTTCAACCAATACTGACATATTAAAAAATCTCTATAATATTTTACCTATAAAAGGAAGCAATTGAGGATCTTTTGAATCACCTTTAGTACTGTAATGTAGGCTACAGTCGTCATTAAAGTACACTTAAATTACATAACCAAAATTATATAAAATCCATTCTGCCTGTAACATAAATTCAGTTAGTTTATGACACCACTATTAAGTTTTGTGCCAATTCTAAAAGTACAACATTTAGTCATTAATGGATGAAATAGTCTATTGTTTACTATTGTACTGCATATAACCTGCAGTCATTGTGATTTCCTGAACTATTTCTTATTATGACAGAAATTTTACTATCTAGTTGACCTGTTCTCTGCCTGGCAGGTTTTATGACTAAACTAACTTAAGCTTAAGCAACTTTCATTTAATATGCCATTTCCACACGCATGTGATCATGAGAGATTTCTGTTAAGTAGGCTAATACTCTTGAAATGAGAAAATTAGGATAACCACTTCCTGTTAAGCCCTCCGGTGTAATCAATGCCTCACGTAAGACATTTGTGCACACGTTCCCACATCCGACCTAGACAGTCATCTGATGCAGGATAGATATCTGTTTTATAACGATGTTTGTTTGGAGTGTGAATGCGTTGCTGCGCGTTTGGCTAGCATCGCGTGTCTAGCAGAGCAGTCTAGCACAATTTGGTGACGCAAGGGAGCTATTAATATCACAGGAACGGGATGTACTCACTTCTGCAGCGGGTCACTTGCGGACAAACAGTGAACAATATTTCTGCAGCGCTGCAGCTTTTGGTAAGGCTGCGAGAAATATTGCGATATTTAAGTTTTCTCGCAGGAATAACACACGTTTTGTCGTGTGAAAGAGCACACTGGGTTTGGGGATAGAGAGTTGAACGCTACAGCCCCGGAGCCTCGCCCACTTTTGAACCCGTTGACTCGCTGCACTCCGATCAAAACAACCATACAAAGAATGTGCACTCAACGGTGGAGGGTTTTGTTTTCTGTCTGAGGGGTAGAATACATCTTATTGTAGACCATTGTGGTACTTTTTTAACTTAAGTATTCATGAGCGGTGCAAATGTATTTGCATATATTTCTATTGATAAATACTTTTTAAAAATGCTTCTGAAAAGTGATCACAACAAAATGAAAATCATTTACTCTCCCTCTTGTTCCTAAATCCTAATGCGACTTTTTCCATTCTGAAATATGTTATTCTCGATAGTGAAAGTGGTGTAGACTACTGAAGCTATCATCCGAAATTTCCAACACACCATCATAAAAGATGTCCATTATTGGTGTTCGTGAGTTGTGATGACACAACTCAGTAGTGTTTTCATCTACTTTTTTCATCTAGAGTGTTTTTTTAGTCCATTTTTTTCATTTAATCGTTTGTTCCAGTTCTCAAAATCAGTTATTAGCTGCATTCGCCTATACACTATGGCCCGCCATAAGTGGGGTGCGAGGCCTGGGTGGGGCAGTTGCTATAGTAACGAGGGTCTACTGTTGCAGTAGTGATGAACAATTTGTTGTTTGTCTTGTGGATATTTAAAGTCATAATATGTAATGCTTCCTTTTTCCCAGTCATGCGTATGTGGGGTAACGCAGCGTTTTATCATATTAGATACATAGTGTGTTGAAAGTTTGATTGATAGGCGATGCATGGACACGGTCAATGTCCTGATTAAAATGGATAATTTCTCTAGATTTAAACATTATTGGAAACATTTGGGATAATGTAAGTAATGTAGAAAACAGCGTTTTTTGGATATTTGAATTACATATTGTGCCTTTAAGAAAAAAGTTTGCTTCGCTTCATATATTCAGTTTTACAGCTGTGTAACTGAACTGCGCAGATATTGTTTATATTTGATGCTTAAATTATTTTCTACATTAGGAATTGGTCAAATGCGTTTGCCAAACGTTTGAACCGTTTGGACTGCTCTCTCCCTGAATTTGATGCGATTTCTCAGTCAGTAAAATTTAAAAATGTTTAAAACGTCTAGAGATAGAGTAGGCTACACTTGTTCTGCACTGATGATCCGAAAGGTGCGTAACAGACAGCAAAATAGTGTCGGTTCAGATCCAGCCCACATATTGTATGTGTTGAACCAGATGTGGCCCGGATCTGGGCCGACACTATGTTGCTGTCTGGGATGCTTATTTATTATATAACTTTTTAGTGTTAAATAAAAAACTCTTTGTCTGTACCGTCAGATGAAATCCTGCAGGTGTCCATACTTTCTCCGTCCAAGCTAATTAAATGAGCTAATTAGGTATATCTATGATTTAACACACATGCAAGGTACTGCATAATACATTTTTAACAAGCAGAATAATACAGCATCACAACACACTTTTAGCTATGTCTTTTAACTATTATAGTATTTCGAAGGACAAAACATATACTTTAACTATTGGCTTACATCAAGTCAGCTGTCACTTTACTTTGGTGCGAGGCCCTGTGCAGTCAAACACTTGGCACAGACCTTGCGACGGCTTTACACTACGGCATAAAAGCATACTCTTTTTGTGAAGGATAAAAAGGAGATACTTTTGCGTATGTAGCGCAGGCTGAAATTAAATCAAACTGCTTGCAATCACATCATTCTCTATAGGGCACAGCTGATTGGTTCCTGCTGTATCAGTAGCCAATGAATCACTGTTCAGTCTTTAAATACTTGGCCAGCATTTGCTGTTGCAGTTTGCCGTTCGGTTTCAGAAACCCTCCACCTTCCCCAGCTCCACCTGTATAGATCTGCTACAAGTAATTAATGTATACTGATATCGTAATATCCATTACAATTCCAAAAGAGTTGTCATGACATCTCACTGACATCCTGTAGAATTCAACCAATCACACGACAACTTCGAAACTCCTGAAGTGTTTCCATAAAAGTGTGCCATATGCATCAGAAGTCCATCCAACGTCACGACTGAGGCTGAGAACATTCATCTGACTCCATCCAATCAACAAGCAGTGGATTGAGCAAAATCCCTGCCCTATATATTTTTTCTTTTCAGTAATCCATTTTGAAGACATTTGTTACTTCCACTTCATCATGTCTAATTGTATCTGACCCATTTTAGTTAGACCTATAATTTTAATTGCCACTATATTTTAGGCATATGTTTTCTGAATAAATAAACAAACCAAAAAGTGTTACAATCATCTCTGCTTCTTCCCTAACTCTTGGAGCTCTTTTTTAGGATAACTCACACTCTTGCCTGTGATTTTACCTCAGTATGTGCAACTCGATAACAGGGGTTTTGTGTACAGTGCTCGATTGTTTCCAAAGTCCAATTTTGAATGCAAAGAGCATGTGTCAGATGTGACTAATGAATTCCATTCAAGGCCATAATAACAAATACATTACAACCTCAGCATGTGAGAACATGCAATAATACCTACACCTCCTGCACTCAATAAAAATATGCCATAAAATCTATGCATTACTCAACAACGGTGAGGTCAGCTAAATAATTGTGTAATTTAAGTCAATGCACTGGATCTGCTTGTTTATTGAAAAACGTGTTCTTGGATATATCTCATGTTTGCTATAATTACATCCACATTTCACATGGATACCAACACAGTCTTTGGAGTTATTGTTGAGCACCAAAAGAACAAACTACAAAATCACAGGCACTGGAAAATGACATTCATACGCTGCCAGATGCAATTCTCATTTTGGTTTCATAAGATTTCCTGACAAACAGTACATTTAAAAGCAGAATTACACACAGACTGCAGTGACTTTAAATAATATAATAAAAAAATAGATGTTTACTATGCAGACCTATGGAGTTAAAATCACCATAAAGATTCAGTGGTCATTTTATTTTTGTGTTTAGCCTTGTTTTTATTATGGTCGGTTTGACTGCCCTGAGAACATTTCCTTCAAGTTGAAAATCCCTTGAGAAAAAAAGTCAATAAGAACAACCCACTTCTTTGTTTTGTTTTTGAAACAATATTAAATAAAGACAAAATTTAATGATCTAAATCGTATGTGTTCAAAATACCATTTAATGGTTTTAACAAACCATGTTTGACTTTGGCAGTTGATTTCAAATCCAGCCTGTGACCTCTTTGTGTTTCAGAAGGATTTGTTCTCATTTAATGAGAGCTTTGCTAATCTGTCCTCTTATTAGCTGCTAGAGGGCATGGCCTGTTTGGCTCTTCATATGTGCACCCTATTGACATCTGCTGTGAGGTGTGGATGTTGGAATATTGATGTTTTGCCAATTTCCGTAGTTTATCCCGAATGACAGTGGGCTGGGATGGACGGGATATAACGTGATTATGGATTGTGCTCCAATTGAGTGCAACAGTAGGGTACCGGAAGTAAAAAAAAATCCCACTCATTCAGTAGATTTTAACCATAACAAATATACCTTTGAAGATCTAACTGTAAACCCTAATGCTCAAAATAATGAATTGGTTTAAGTAGGGCAAACTTAAATTTAACAAACTTTTATGAGTTTTTAGAACTTTCTTTTTTATTTGAATTCACAAAACTGACTAATTTTAAGTATTGTTTCATTGTTTTCAATTTTATGAACTTGTTTCTTTAAATGTAAACAAACTTAAATTTAACTGAAATTGGGCTGAGATTTCTGTTTCCCAGCATGCTTTGCCATGGCATTTGAAAGGGAGAGTAAATGCTGAAATGACGAGTGGAGCCTGAGCTTGGTTGGAGAACAGATATACACCGATCAGGCATAACATTATAACCACTGACAGGTGAAGTGAATAACACTGATTATCTCTTCATCACGGCACCTGTTAGTGGGTGGGATATATTAGACAGCAAGTGAACATTTTGTCCTCAAAGTTGATGTGTAAGGATTTGAGCGAGTTTGACAAGGGCCAAATTGTGATGGCTAGACGACTGAGTCAGAGCATCTCCAAAACTGCAGCTCTTGTGGGGTGTGCTCCAAGTGGGGTGTGCTTGTGGGGTGTGCTCCGAGTGCTCCAAGGAAGGAACAGTGGTGAACCGGCGATAGGGTCATGGCTCATTGATGTACGTGGGGAGTGAAGACTGGCCCTTGTGGTTCGATCAAACAGATGAAAAGTTTGTTGCATATGGGGCTGCATAGCCGCACACCAGTCAGGGTGCCCATTCCCGTCCACTGCCGAAAGTGGCAATATAATATTAGGAAGGTGGTCATAATGTTATGCCTTATCTGTGTATGTTAAATGTTCTATTCAGCTGTTGTTATGCTATGCTAATGCTATCAAAGTATTGTGTTACCAATCAGCAAATTAGCATTTACTGAATTAGCTAGTGAAAGCTAGCAAAGTTTCCTCTACTAAAAATATTTAAGTTGAGGTTGTAGGATAATTTTAAGTTAGGCTAATGAATTAGCTTACTCAAATATTTTGAGTTAAAGTCAATTCAATTCAAATATATTTGTATAGCGCTTTTCACAATACACATCGTTTCAAAGCAGCTTTACAGAAAGTGCATTTCATAAATGTACATTGAAAAATGTTAGAAAGAGAATGTTAAAGAAAAATGTTAGAAAAGGTTAATCAATCATGTATTAATTTAGGCCATAACAACGCTGGCGTTGAGTCGTCTCTTCACAGGCGTCGAGTCGTCTCATCACAGGTGTTGGGGCATCTGAAGTCTCCATTAGAGGCTGGATACAAACTGGAGCTGACAAACTATTTACCTCGGGACTAGTGTCCCGAGATAACAACAGAAAAGCAGATGGGAGATAATTAGCATAGCTGCTGTTCAGAATATTAATGCTTTTGATCCGATTTAACTGTAGTATAAAAGGTAATTATAATGTGAATGCTTGGCTAAAGAGATGCGTCTTTAATCTAGTTTTAAACTGGTTTAAACAGGTAAAGTCCCTTTAAAGTCAAAATTAAACATGTGTTCTGAGTTTCTCACACCACAGATAAATGTGTTATTAACCAACTAGCCAAATTTGAATCATAAAAATCTGCTAACTACATCAAATATCTTATCGAAATCTTGAAAAAATAAGCAGCAGTGCTTCTCAAGCGCTGAGGCGTGTCCGTTGATCGGCGCCGAAACCACGCCCACTCGCGGGAAAGCGGCCGTAAACACACAAGACAACAACACGAACACTCACGTAACGTTACAGCTCACGAGTCACGACGGCACCAGATGTCGGCGGGGACGGGAGGATGAAGGTCGGGGCGGGAGATAGTCGGTTCGGCCCCATTCTGCAGCGGATTATCAGTGAATCCCAGTTGTTGCCGATGAAAGTTTGTAAAACTATCCGGTGTAAAGACACTGCAGAGGCAGGTGTTGGTGGTGATCCTCAGCACTCCATCAAGGTAGCTGTTCACAAAAGTAATCCACCTCTTCTTGAGATTGTCTTTTTTTGTTTTGTAGGCTGTTTTGTAAGTTGTAGGCTGTAGGTACTGACAGTAACTCGCAATCTTGCGGGTGAACTGATGCGAAATTGCGAATGTACTCTGGTTATGGGGGAGGGGCCAAATGCCAAGCGGCTCCAGTGCGTCATTGAGCCACCGTTTTAACCCCGCCCAAAAAATCCGGAACAAAGTAATGGTGAAGAACTTCTTAACGGTCTAACTTCTGAATTCAGTACTACATAGTTCACAGTCTTTGTAATGTGTTTCAACAATACATTTCTAACATTTCTAATGTGTTTAGAAACAAATCTCAGAATTGCCTTTACAGGGACTTTAAGAGCAATAAAGTGTCTGGATGTCTTACTAGCCTGGATGCCAGCCGAATTTAGCCCCGCCCACAACATTTTTTGCTCGGGCAATTCGGTCTGGAATCGCTCCATAGAGGAGTTATTATTCCCGAACAGAAACTGTTCGGACCAATGAAATTGTCAGGGCGGGCTTTAGACGATGATGGACAGATGATCAACAGTAACGTAATCATCCACGTCATCAAAGGCGCTTTGGGTTGAATTTGCTCTTATCCTAAACGGAGAACTTGTTCGTATTATGCATTCACCTTCACTATTTCTCTCAGAAACGATGATCGTGTTGGTAAGTACTCTGTGTCTCCTCAAATTCTTTTATTACAATACTGGCAAAGATCGTTTACACTCATCTTTTTCTTGTAACGTTATTTAATCCAGCGCGCGTGCAGACAGGGTTGCCACGTTTTTTTGCAATGTCGCGCACAATTGCTACTCAAAACTATAGCCCATAACAATAACTTTCCGGGGGGTTCTCCAGAAAAAAATGGCGTTTGGTTGGCAAAATATGTTATTTTGGCAATTTGTTGAATGCTAAAATTCGCATTCCTGGGTTTATATAATCACATAATTGGGGTCGCTTCAACCTGCGGACATGGAGAAAAACACGGACTTGACAACACAGTGCAGTTGAGTTCTGTTGACATTTGACAACTAACGTTACGCGTCGCTCCGTTGCTCTGATTGGTTGTGGGTCTATCCAATTGAGGTCTTTCCTGGCTCGGTTGAAACACGCCCCATAATCAAAGCTCAATGGAGCGGTACCAGACTCATATTCTGACTAGAATTGAGTATGGCCATGCCAGGCTACAGGTTTACACCTTAAGTGTCACTTTGGTAAAGCGGTAAATCACAGCTAAAAATACTCAGTGCCCTTTTTAGCGGTGATTTGCTGATTTTCTGTGCAAAAAACAACAACATTACTCATAATTTTGAAGAGACAAGTATTAAAATGACACCTCACTGTACTTACTGTATATATTTGTATAACTATCTATCATCTATCTATATGTGTTTGTGTATGCATGTCCTCTATTTATGACTTTTTGAAGGTTACATACAAATATATAAGTAGTTTTATATTGTAGGGCAAGCAACTCAATCTACCATCATTTTTTATTCCAGGTATTTGCAATGCTTTATTGGATTAAGAGTTAATTCCCTCATAATTACATACAACTTGTGTATCTTTGCACCTTTTACTTGACTTGAAATCATTATAAAGAAAATGAATGGGTAAAAGTCTGTAACAAAGGCTGCGGAAAAGTGGGTGGTCACTGTTTAAAAAGTCAAAGGTCTTTTGCTAAAGAACAGGAAAAACAATGTTCAAAGTTCTACCTTGAGTACATTACATACATGTGACCTAGGGCCATGCCATTGTGTGATGTAGGTTCCATGAGTATATAGTGTGCATGTAGATTACATATCACTGCTCAGTTTGAATAAGGGGAGGCAAGAGGCCCTCTACACATGCCGTCATCAAGGCGTGCTAATGCAGAGCCTGGGGTCAAACTGTGAGGTTGAATGGAGAGAGGGCAAGAGAGACAGAGAGATGAGGGTTTCCTCCTCTTCATCCATCAGACATGTCCCACCACCCCACTGATTGATATGAATAGATCTGCTCCTCACTGGCAGCTAGCAGACCTAGTTTAAGTGTGTTTGTTCCAATGTGTTCTTTTCAGCTGTATTATGTGAAGACGACAAAGTCTTTCCCCGCAGCATTGTTTTAGAGTGGATTACTGCTAGCCTCAGCAAGCATCCGCCACATAAAATCAATCTACGCTTCGCTTAGCCTGTCACAGATTTTTTGCTAATTAACATAACTACATTGGTTATTGAACAATCTAAATGTTAGCATTGAAATCACGGGACTACAGATTTCATAACTATGCCAATGTACTTACTGTTGAAACAGGAAGTTGGGGCCATATTAAAGACTTTAAAAAAAATTGCTAATATGTTTTAACCTTTTAAAGCTATTAACACTTTCCCCGGCATTGATGAGATATTTTGTAATTTTGACACGCGTCATTGCTTATGTTGCATGAGTGCCCACTACTGGCGGAAGCTTTACAATGGTCTGAACTGGAACGTCCTAAGCCCGCGATCACTTGGAATCCACTATTGAGTTGATTTATTATAATTTTTTTCCCTTAAACTGTTTAATTCAGCATTGTATATAGGTGTGTTTGGGATGTTTTAATTTTTTTTAAATAATTCAAATATCATAGAGTTGATTGTGGTGGGGTAAATTAAACGCGAAATGCTGTGACGTCACATTCGTGTTGCATTGTGTTATATGAAGTTGCCTGAAGTGTACATTGAGGGAGCGAGGGTATGTCCATATAAACTTTCACGTAAAAATTACGTTGTGTACGCATGATCAGATGCTTTTTTGATCTTATGCTTTATTAAAATAGCTGTTTTCTCAATTTTGTTGTGTTTATTTTGTTACTGAGAAGAAAGCGTGCAGCACATATTTACATATTCACCTAAACGCCACTCTCAGCAGTGTGGATAGCGTCGGATGTTAGTTAACAGTATATTGCTAGTGACATATTTCGAACTTCGTTTTACCCCTAAGCGAATAAAGAAAAAGAACTTTGCCGTCAGTATATCAGGGTCTTAATGACTTTTACACAGTTGCCGGCGCCATTTCCGTTTTTCCGGTCACAAGTATGAAGTAACGCAGCTCTGTTTATCATGTTATGACGTTATGCGTTCGCTCGGCGGCTGCTGTGACTATTGTTCACACTGCAGTAAAAGTAAAGTGTTTCTGCCAAATCAAACCGGAAACCGAGGGTAACGCAGATATGACACAATTGACATGCGACTCCCCACACCCTTCTCGGTTCCTTGGTTAAAATAGCAATTTACAAATAGTTGGAAACATTTGGGATATTGTAAGTACTCAACTGAACAAACTATATAACACTGGCCTAGTGGTTTTTGTATATTTTACTGCAAAAGTCCTACATAGTGCACCTTTAAGGAAGCTAACGTGATCATCAAACATTTAACAGTATATAAATCAAACTACCTATCGCATACTCCACTACTAGTAGCCGAAAAACAATTTCCGAAATTCACAGTATTCTTAAAAGAGTACGCAAAAAGATGACTTACTACTTCCGGTGAGATTCTGTAGTGTGTATATGATGGACACTCTGCTATCCCATGAGGCCACTGAAGAGGATTTGTGTATGGCAATGAAGTGACGCAACTGACGCTGGTAGGTCACATGATAATGACAACATGGCAAATGTAGTACATCCAGTTTACATTCATACTATATAGAACTACTAGTGCTATACTCATAGACTGTAAAAAATATGGATGAAGTGTCCATGACGTCACCCATAGGATTCTGAAGAGCAGTTTTGAAGCGTTAGGTAGAGTCGAGCTGGCCGTTTCCATCTTGGCAGCGCGTCATCGCGGGGTCACAACAAGATAACTGTCAATGGGCAAAGAGGCGGGACGTGGGCGGAGGAGCTGAGGTGACAGACAGCATACAAGAGGCTATCCACCTGTCACTCAAAGTGGCCATGTCCTTAAATTAGCAGAACTTTAAGGCTTTATATAATGTAAACGAATGAGTTATAAAATTCACCCCCCTCACAGTTGTCATGAAATCCAAAATTAGCTGTTTAGACCAAAACTAGAATTTGTAATAGGCTGTAAACATGTTTTTTTCTGCTGTAAAGTTGGGCATTTTAACATGGGGCTCAATGAGATTCTGCTCCCTTCTGGAGCCTGTCCCTAGTGGCCAGTCGATGATTTACAGTTTAAGTCACTTCCGTATTG